>OX380341.1:8118019-9424282 GCA_947425015.1 Pterostichus niger
AGATATTCTAGAAGAAATGTTCATTTTCTCAAACTGGTATTTCAGACAAAAAGATAGATCACAGACTGACCATGGTCTGTGTTTTGTATACCGTGTTGAACCGCTCAACGCAAATTCTACTTCAAATAAATTTATTATTAGTTTAAGATTAAAATTTAAATAAAAATCTGTAAAACAAATTTTTTCAAACCTATCCGAAGACACCTCCCAAAGATCATTTCCTCGAAAACTATGAAGTCTGGTCACCCAATCTAAATGTAAGTATATTCTATTTTTGAGCCAAGTTTTGTAAAATGCTCGTTTGTATTTTAGTTCAAGATAGAAATAACCAATTCCAAAGATTTATCCAATTAACCCCGAAATTTTACTAAATAATTATAATGAATACATTTTCCTATTATTTGGAATTACTAGCCATGTTTTAAAGTTCAAAATAAAAATATTGACAAATTTTTATTGATAAAATACATATAATGATGAAAACTGTCTGAGCATTTTTCTAAAATATTTTAACAATGAGGATTCACGTTAAGTTTCTTTCAATTTTTGAGTTGACAGTACTATAAAGTTATAAACAACCCAAATAACTATAAGTAATTAACATATTTCACGTTTACATTTATCATAAATGCAAAAATATATTGTAAAATAGGTGCTTTTTTCAAAGTAATATATCACTAGTATATGGGTAATAATTAATATCTAACACTCGAGAATTAACAATCACTCAAATCTTCGTCTGAAACTCACACATACCTTAAACATTCATCTTATCTGAAAATAATGAAATACTGATTGACAAAAATGTTATAAAATGGTCACGATAAAACAATCTAAAAAGAAATAACTAAGACGAAAAATATTTTAATAAAAACTAAAATCACATCGAGGTTGGTGACCAGAAGTTCATCTCTCGAAGTTCAGACGGTTTTGCTCTAAATACTTGCTTTGTGGGTTTCTTGGTTTGTAAGTCATCATCAACGGAAAAAGAAAGATCTGTTATCGAACCAGTGTTTTCTTCAGCGACTGTACTAACAGATCTGGAGAGTGGGTCTCTCTTCCCTAGGAGACCTGCTAATATCCAGCTTCCATTCTTCTCACCATCACTGAAAGCGGCGGTGAAGTATTTGTTGTGGCTCAACAGTTTTCGATGAGCTTTTGGCGACGAGGATGGCGACACCAGAGGTGATGCTGGAAGTGAGCGACTACCGCGACGGATAGAACCGTTGAATCCTGGAGGAAAATCAACAGCCTCTTTTGGGATTGCATGTGAATCGTATTGTTGACGTTGTTCGGAAACCATTTGGTGCGCGACTTTTACGATTGATGTGCCACAGGCAGCTGCTTTGCCCTGAGGACGAGTTTTTTCTATTAATTTTACACTTTCAAACCTAATTATTATTAAACAAGTAATGATAAATATCAAATTATTCATTTCACTTTGACAATTGTTGTTGTTTTTTTTAAATGGCTATCTTTTATTACACCAACAAAATTCTACGAATAAAATTTAAATTTTATGTTTTTATTCAAGAAATAAAACCGAATTCAATTTTAAGTTTTCGAATCTTTTTATGTTTCTTTAATATATTTTAGAATGTCACAAAAAAAATTAAATAAACATTGTAGTTGTAGTTTTGTTTTTCTATTCATCATAGTAACTTGACCTTACTTTGAATCCGTCATCAGTGCCGTTGGACCTGAGCTGTTTGCTAGGAACAGCTGAATCAACTCCAGTGATGAAGGGTCGGCAGGGCTCCGGGTGTTTGCTGGGGTCCGGAACGTCTGGTATCGTTACGGTGATTTTCTTCTCTTCTCTCGAAGGTCGGCGACCGTCGTCTCGTGATTTCCGAGGGTACGGGATATACAGAAAACTCTCATCGTAGTTTGGGGGCGAGAAAGATCCCTGGTCTAAGTCCAACCTTCAAAGGACACAGTTATGTGCATGTTAATAGGAAGCAATTAAATATTTTTGCACTTCATATTTCTAACAGTTTTGATTTGCTTGAAATTAGGTGATACTTTTAAAACTATGTATTTAAAAAAATCTTATTGGCCTATTCTATATTTAATTCCGTTAATTTTTAACCAGTAGCAAGTATATATATTTTTTAATTTAGTGTTATCTACTGTTATAAAAATTAATAGATTAATGTCCAGTTTCACCACAAAAATTTTAAAACTGGTTTAAATAAATAAAAGCAAAGCGAAATTATTATTTTTTTTAATATTTGAATAATTAATAACAATGCTGTCAAATTTTCGATTTGTTAAAAAAAAAATTATTGCCATTTTGTTACATAAAATAGTTTTCTATATTTGTTTTGAGATAGACCAGAGTTAAATTCAGAAACCAGTAAGTCCAATGAATTAATAAAGAAATGTAAAAAACCCCCAGTGATTTGACAAGAAAGTTCGGATTACAACATCGAGTTTCTAATCGGATTTAGTTTCAACATTTAAAGAAAATTAACATAAACCAATGTTCAAGGACAGTCTGTAATATGTACTTTTTTCTTTTTTCAACATGTGAAAATCCTGATAAGTTTCCAATATTTCTTGTTTAGTACTAATAAATGTTAAAAGGTAAATAATAATAATAATAAAAAAATAGTTGACATACCAAATTTCAAGGTGATCAAAGGTCGATATTAATTCCAATACAATCTAAAGTGGAATATTTGAATGTTTACAAACAAAACAATAATACTGTATACATTTACTATTAAATATTAATTATGTTTTCTATTAAACAGGTGCGATCTACATACATTAAATTACTCTGATATTTAAACCAAGAACTATTAATACTTGTTCTTCATATTTAAAGTAGACGAAAATATTTGTTAAATAATTTTTAATGGTCAGTAATAAATACTAAATGTTAAAATATTCTCAGAAACTCTTAATAACTACTATAATTATATTTCTTTCATGCGAATTTGTTATATTAATAAATGTAAAATATTTGACAACCAGTGTTTATTACATAACAATCCATATATCTAAAGTAATAGTTAAAGTTAATAGATTAGATAAATATTACAACAACTTTTTCGGGCCATAAGAATTAGAAAAACATAAACAATAAGCAATGAAATGTCCAAATAAAAATATTAATCTATTGTTATGCAAATATTATTTACCAACAAGTTATCAGACAAATATGTTTATAAATTTTAAAAAATGCTTAGGTCACACAGACAATACAAGATTTAACCTAAAACGTATTTAAAAAACAAATATTACAACATACGCCTACGTCCATACCATGAAATCGTTTTAATGTCTGGATTTCGTGCCATCGCTGACAAAACTGACGAAAAATCACGAGGATTTAAGCAACAATACGTAATTGGCAAACACTAATCTCACGTGGTTTTATTTTTATTTTAAAGACCACCGACTATTAATACGAACAATGAATGTCACAACAAAATACCGGATCGAATCAAAACAATAAAACAAATCACACTGTATAGTAAAATACACACCTGGTATCGATCATTCTGGTTTTCATCCATTGAGGTATAGAAAGCCCAGATCCCAGAGAACGATCAGAATCCATTGTTGAATTTATTGTTGTCACAGTAGGCGGTATAATAACAGACGAATGATACTCACTCACACAACGAGCTAACGAAATTATACTATTGAGTGTACATCACTACAAGCATTCTTCAAACTAAGAGTATGCTTTGGTCATCTTGGCGAGCTAAAATAAAACGAAAATAGATCTCAGTACGGGGATGTCGCTAGGTTACACTTGTTTTATAAAAATTCGGTGCTAATTGATTATGAACACTTTTGACGTAGCAATCACCTGATATCAGGGATAAATATTTTTGAGTTCAATGCGGTTTGATAACTATTTTTACAAAAACAAAACGGTTACATAATATATACGCGTCTTCAGTTAAAAATTTAACGCTGGTCCTATATTTTACGTGACAAAACGCGCTGAATATTATCACAAAAATTTTAAAAATAATCTCATTAAAATATTTAATTTTACTCTTCCGAATTTAATCAAGATCTCACGTACGGAAAACAATAGAACTTGTACTTTCTGGACTAAGATACATTTTATCTGATTTTTTAAAAGGAAATATCAGTGAACTACTAAGTGGCCTTTGGCATGTCCTCAAAATTCTTCATAAAATAAACATAGGTACACACCTTTAAAATTGTTTACATATTATTCTATCATAATAAAAATAATAATAATATTTGAAACATGTGTCCACAAAATTTTGTATCCATATTAACAAAATAAAATTATAGCCAATAACTAGAAAGATGAATAATACAAATTTTTACTTATGAAGAAAAGATGTAATTAATAAAGAGCGAAATAATGTATAAAATGTCATCATTCTGTCCTTCGAATATGGAAATGTATCATTACTTCTCGGAAAATATTAATGCGCAAAAATCATTAAATTTAATTAAATGACTGTTATACATCAAATAATGTGTTTAACAAAAAGAGAAATATAGGCAAATATTAAAATAAACAAATAGTACGTGTTCTAAAGTTATCGCATATGTTATCGATATTTTGCAATCTAATACGTCAGGTCCGCGCCCCCGTTATCAAAAACCGAACAAATGATAGCAATAATCATGAAACTGTTACTACCTAGCAACAATTCACTAACTGCAATAACTTAATTGTTATAGATACTTGCCTCTCTTTAGAATTAGCAAATTGTAGCCGGTGTCGGAAAACAACGTTGCTCTGCTATTCAGAAGGAAATTACTTTTGATGCAGAAAATGACAAACCGTTTAGGTCAAATTCATTCACTAAATGACCAATACTTTTATAATATAACTGAACTTATCATTAATAATAAATCACGTGTTTACAATCACTGGGTACACCGTTTCATAAAAACTTAAAGTATGATTGTAGTATTGCATCAGAAAATGTAATAGAGCTCATGTTTCAGAGGTTTGGAGTGAAGCGTCTTTTAAGCAAACGCTTGGTTTTTTATCATTATCAGTGACCTTTTTATATACAAATAAACATCATGCCGTCAGATAATAACAGTGGCTAATCAAAACAGAAAACTAAATCAACTTGTTTTCAATAAATAATTGCATATTTAGCAATGACAATTATCACGTGCATACGAAATAATACCGTCAATAGCATCATATCGAGTTAACTACAGAAAACAATTCGATTATAATGTTAAAATTATCCATACCTTATTTTTTCTGCAAGTATTTGATTTTTCACTTATTGAACACATATTAATTAGATGATATTACAGCACGATGCCAAGCGAAATTGACAATCTTTCACAGTCCCTCAAATGTATGACAGCTCTTCTGGAAATTTTTGTGACGTCATTGGGAGTCAGCGCATGCGACAAATTTTGGAATTAGAAATTAAGGTTGGTTTAAAAGCTAAATGAGATATTCCAAAAACTGGTTGCAAGGAAAATTAGAAAAAAATCATGATATAATAATAAACTATTGTAAAAGAAATAAAATCTTTGATTAAGTTGTTGAAATAAAGATGGGTTAAAACGTTAATCAATACTCTAGTACACTACGCGGAAGTGTAAACAGTGTTAGTCTCAGGTGATTTTTGGAGAAATGTCGAACCTCTAAATTAATGGTTTATAAACAGTTTATAAAATGTCAAAGTCAATTTATGTATTATCATCTAGTATAGCTTTAGGGATAGGTGCTTATGCAGCATACAGATATTGGAAAAAAAGAGAATCAAAGTGTATAGATGAGGGATTCGAAGATGTATCAAAAGTAAGGTTGCGATGTAAAGAAATAACAATTGCCTTATTTTTATAATTTATTAGCAGGTGGAAGAGAATCCAGAGAAAAGAATTCTTGTCTTAGGAATACAAGGAGCTGGAAAAACAACTTTAATTTCTCAAATTAGCACTGGTTTGCTAGATGTATCTGATACTAGACCAACAGAAGGATTTCATGTAACAAATCTAAATCATGGAAACAAAATGTTAAATATTTGGGATGGTAATTAATATATTTTATTTATTTGAAATTGTTATTGGTATATATTACGTTAACAGTTGGAGGAAGTGAAAATGTGCGAAGATTTTGGTCGAATTTCATCCAAGATACAGATCTGTTGATGTTTGTGGTAGATGCAGCAGATACACATGGAATTGTGTTAGCTGTCAAAGAAATTAAAGCTTTATCAGGAGATGAAAGGCTTAAAAATGTACCAATAATAGTTGTTGCCACGAAACAAGACATACCTGGTGCTCTTACACCAAATCAAGTAGCTGATGCATTAGATATAAAAAGCATAGCACCTTCCAAACATAAAGTTAAAGTATTTGGTACTTTCTTTGATTCTAAACAAGTTCATCCTTCGGTTTTAGCAGTCAAGAAAGCTATTTTAGATATGGTTTAATTAAATTCCAGTTTTTAAATTAAAGTGCATTTATTTTTTTCTCACTTACACTAGTCACATAAATATGTGATTTAAAATCTAAAATGCGACTTTTTCGTAATTTGCTCTCTTTTAAGTTTATATTTCTTCATAATAATGGTTTATATAAGTTCGCCTATTTTTGTAAAAATATTCTTTATATAAAAGAGTTTGCTATAACTTTTACATAATTTTCACATATAAAACAGCTATAAATATGTACTTATTTTAATGCTAATTTAATTAACAGCAATACGTATTGTATTAATTTGTTAAAATAAACAAATTACAATTCATTATCGTCACTTGTTATTGATAAATTGTCACCTACATTTATGTCCAATCCTTTACTTTCTAAATACTTGGCATATTGTTCTGGAATTCCCATAAACATTTTAATTTTTGCTCTAATTTGTTTCCATGTTTCTTGATAATAATTTCTTTTATCCCTAGTCATTGCTTTATAATCATTACCGTATTTATCCATTAGATAAGTTATCCATTCAACTTGATTACTTGGTAACTGGAAAGTTCTTTCTCTTGGTGCATTTGCTTCATTTTCTAACATTTTTGCAACATATTTTTTTGTGGGAATTACAGAAGTTTTCTTACGGGCAGTAGTTTTCCAATTAGTTGTAGAAGCAATCTTGGAAACTAATTCTAGTTTGGTGTTTGATATTTTTAAGTCTTTATTTGGATCATGAACAAGACCCATATTTTCGAGATTTTGTTTTGTGGTTTTATAATACTGCCATTCAGTTTTGATTTCATCGCTAAAAGTAAATGGATATGAATTTAATGTATAATTGTAACCTCTTATATAAAATACTAACCATTTTATTTTACCCTTATTTGTAAGTTTATTTCGTAATCGTTTTCTGTTTATATTGGCCCTAAATCTTTTCTTCATTCGCTGCTTTCTTAATTTTGTCATATTTATTAACTAATTTATACCTCTTTAACTTTTTTAACTACACGTGGTTGTCAAACGTCAACAAATTTAAAACAGTTAATGATTGAGAAAATGCAATGAAGATGGCTGTACAGCAGAGTAAAATCGGGTAAAACGCGGCGTACAAATTTTGTAGTATTACAGCGGCAAATATAAATGCTAAGGATTTAAGATAACGCACATGAATTATTAAACTAGATTTATATTACGTCTTCAATGATTAATTAATTATGCCGGGTGCATTAAATTACTTTCATAAAAATCAGAGTTTATTACGAAATCAACCGCATAAGTAACGTTATCAATACCGTTACAACAATATCAAGTATCCCTTGTGGGAATATAAACACCTTTCATCTAAGGAGTTCAGATATATATAAATATCGACAGATAGGATAAATCATTCATCACATCGGTTCTATCCTATATCTTATTCAAGTCTTATTGACAATGGCTACTAAGGCAAGTTTAATTACATATTTTATTATTATTTTACATATTATTACAATATTTTCTGCAGTTTCTTGTGCTAGCTGCGATAGTAGCCGTAGCCAATGCCGGCTTTCTGTCTCTGGGTTACGGCGGTGGCCAGGGAGGCGGTAGCAGCAGTGGAAGCAATGGCGGCAGCGGTAACGGAGGTGGCAGCGGGTCTGGTGCCAACAATTATTACAATAACGCCCCTCTGGGACTTAATCATGGTCCTTTGCCTCAGGCACAGTCTGTCGTCGCTCCTCTTAGGTAATTTAATAAAAAACGCCTCTGGTGAAACATATGGAATTTCAAGTACGTTACATTGTTTTTATTATAATGAAAAAGTTTTCTTTAACTGAGATTATTTCGAAAACTAATAATAATATAAAGCAAGGAAAATTGTGTAAATATATATTTAAAAAGGATCCAATGAATAATAATATTAAATAAATAGAAGGCTTCAGAATTCAATACGTTTTTTTCAAATTATTTGTGAACGTTTTAAGCAAAAAAATTAGCTCATCATCAGCACGTTAAAAAAACCATAAAATGTGAAACAGATATTTGTAAAATTTGTTATTATTGACATTTTATAAATATCTTTTATATATTTTACGTTTTTTATAAGGTGCTGATGAGCTAATTGTTAGCATGAAACATTCGCAATAGTTATTTTTGTATTCAGTGCGCAAAATGAGTGTTTTTTTTTGTTGCGCGTGAGAATGTTACTTTTAGTCGAGACTGCAAGTCGAGACCAAATAGTGATTATAACGCGCCAAAAAAACAAGAATTTCGTCTACGAAATATAAACAACAGTTTTTTTACAATTATCAAAAATAATACAATAATTATTGATTTATTCATGTAAATTGAACGAAAACAATAAATAAATAATATGAATTTGGTACTACTGATGTGTTATAACAAATGGAACGTGGAAAAAAAGTTGGGACCGTGCGCGAAATATTTATTTTGTGCACTAGGTTGCGAAACAGTGTACAAAATACTCACTTTGCGCTCTAGGGTGTAAAACAGTGCGCCTAATACGCTTTGTCATGCTAATGTAATTGATGAAAAAATCAAGTACTTCAGTAATGTTAATACGTGAAGTACTTAAAAATTTATAAAAATAATATCAACAAATAATAATTATTATATTTCTATTGATAGATATGCTCCCGGTCCATCACCGCCACTGGCGACAACAACTTCCTACCGACACCAAATCAGCGTAAGCCAACCAGCTCAAGTGACATACACCAGCTACAGCGGCTACGGTAATCGTGGAGGTGCTGGAAGTAGTTCTCAAGGTGGCAACAATGGAGGCGGTTCTGGATTCGGAGGAGGGAACGGTGGATATGGCACAAACTTTGGAGGAGGTTTTGGAGGTGGTTATGGCACATACGGAATTGGAAACCAAGGTAGTCAAGGAGGCCAAGGAGGCAGTGGTGGCAGCGCAGGTTATGGGGGATATGGTTATGGAGGAAACGGATATTAAATTATATTTTCAGCAATAAGTCTTCACTGCCATAATTTTCTTTTTCTTTCTTTGTCGACTTCTTCTTTCGTCCTTTCTGTCGGTTATTTTACGGTTGTAGTGGGTTGTTTTTAATAAATAAATATTTATAAAATATAATCTTTCATGTTATTTTCTCTTGAAATGTTAATTAAATGTTCTGGGAAAAATATTTTCAGTATTAAGTCTCTACTGTCATATTTTACCTTGCTCATCTGTCTTATTTTCATATATATTTTTTGTGATTGTACTGGGCTGTTTTTAATAAATAAATATTTATGAAATATAATCTGTTTTGTCATTTTTCACTTAAAATGCAAACTAAACTCTTTGAGAAAATAAAAACTAGATAAAAATAAAACTAGAGAATTTTTTGGACAAGTGACCGTCAAATATATGTATTTATTCATGAAAGTGCATAACAGAGTTTCCAATTTGATTCAACCAATAGAATTGTAGAGAAGTATTATTTGATATTCATACTGATTCGTACCAAATTAACGTTCGTGAATTCGTGATTGACTCACCAAAATGACGTCGTAGTCGTGCAATATATTGGCGGAATTGATTCACGCGGTATTAATGATGTTCAACTATCGATTGACTGTTATAAGAGTAGAAAGGATCCATATTCGAAACTTAAATGATAATAACGTAATTACATATATCAAAAGATAAAATTACTAGTATCAATTTACAACTAGAATCAGGAGCTGTGAAACAAGAGGTTGGTTTATTCGATTCTGAGCGCGTTTCTCGTAACTCAATTCTAGCGAGATATTCTCTCAAGGTTCTCTCGGCTACAATTACGTTTTACGGCGTAGATTTAGCCTCCTGTTGCTGATTGCGCATCTTTGTGGATTTTAATCAAACCGGCCAATTAGTAACGCGATTTGTGGCTGGAAACTAAACCCCTGCGCAACAAGTGTAATTACGTTGTGACCGCGATTTTTATACACTCCACCGCAGACTTCAAATACTGAAAATTGAGTTATTATTTAATGAACAGGGGCGATTAACAACGAAATTAACACTTTAATTGTAAAATTTTGAATAAATAAATAATGCTAGCACACTGATACTAAAAAGTTGTTTACTATGTATGTATATAAAAATGAAATAATACACACTGCAAACAATATTTTTTGATTGTAACTGCTTAATTTTCATGTCATTTATTGAATACAAACGACGAGTTTTCTTTTTATAATAAGACAGAAATTAAATTGAAAATGTTAAAAATTAGTTTAAAAATAGGGATAGCCTGGGCAATGAAACAAAATTAAACAAATGATTCATGTTTTATCTGTCAGCAGAAAAATATTCCTTGTTTCATGAATTTATTGGCAGTAGTTATATATTTGTCTTTAATTTGAGTGAATTATAAGAAAAAATGATGCATAATTACTTAATTAGTGAAAGAAATGAATTTTTTTACTACAATTTATCATAACAATTCAAAATTATTTTTTCTTTCGACAATTTTGCTTCCAATGTTATCCTTATTTTTAAAGTAATTTCCAACACTTTCAACTTAATTTCTGCCGCAATAAAGCATACAAAAATAATTTTAATGTAGAATTTTATGCTCTATAACATTTATTTGAAGTTTTTTTATGTAAAATAATAAGGGAAACAGGAAATGATAAAAATATGATTTTATATGTTAAAGTTCCGGTGTCGCGTTTTCCACCTGTATAGTTTAAAAGCAAAATCACTATAGAAAATTTTATCTCACAATTTACAAATATTTTCATTTGATTTCATCCTATGCAGCAGATATTACATATACATATACATATATCATCACGCCTTTTACCCATTACTGGGTGTGGCACTCTGCCTAAGTAGATCTCGGTAAGTGATATATTTTTTCGCGTGAAGTGCGGTTAGCAGCCTTCAAATCACGGCCCCCAAAGATATTAGTGGAGGGGGAGCCACAGGGGTAGATTTAAATTAATATGCAATTTAAACTTACTGCAGAATGTTGGAGAAAATTGCAAAAAAAATTTAAATTGTTCTAAAACTGGAGAAATTTGGTAAAAGTTGAGTTTCTGGCAACACTGTCTATTCGTGAAACGTACAACAATGAATCGCGATCTACAGAGAATGCTGGATTAACAGCTATAGATGCAGATGTAAATTACAGATACATTGAGAACGTGGTTTTTGTAAGAATAAAAGCATGAGATAACAATAAAATTAGCAGCTTATTATAGAAAAAGACGTACAGATCTTAAGTATATTTTGTGACAGGTTCTTAATCATTTTAACGTTTAACTGTAAACGGCAATGAAAGTGCAAAAATTAATTTTAACTGATTTCACAGCAAACGGAGCTAGAGTAATTTAAGTAGATGTTGAAAATTTAAAACACCGATAAAATTGAGTTTGTACTTTATTATATATTATTTTTAGAACAACTTGAATATTTCTGCATCGTATATTTTCCACTGCCAATTGTAGGTAATTTAGAAAAAAATGCATCAAATAAAACATAAAAATTCAGTTCTCCGTATTTTTTACTTGAAAAATTAGAAACGTTTGATTTCTGATGACAATCTGTAAATAATAATAAATTGTAACTTTTATTTTACGTCTATCTCAAAGTATATGTATATTATATCAATAAATTGGGGATCATTGGACGCAGTTTTTCATTTGTATGTTAATTTGTCTTTACACTAATGTTCTAAAATAATTAAAGAAGAATCTACGCAGGGAACATAGCTAGGATATTTTTTGGGTGGGCTAAGGGTTGTTTTCTGAAGAACCTGTGTTTTCAAATCCATAGGCTGACTCGATATCACTGAACCACCTACCTCATAAGTCAAATATATTATAATAATCATTTCTTTTTTGTGTTTTTCATTCAAGATTTAGTAAAATTTATGTTTAATTTAAATATTGGCTGTAAGGTTGAAAGTACCTAGCTGTTTGCAGACCGAGATGAACACAAAATTTTTGCTACGATCAGAAATTTAGATTTGTCGATTTTTAATTATAATTAGAAAAAATAATTTTTCTACAGCCATTGAAAAAAGTAGGTGTTTTTGAACTTATTTTTATTATGAAAGTAGCAGAGTTTTGCACTAGTGCAAAAATCTGAATTATTTCTGCACTAGTGCAGAAAAGTAATTTAATATAAATAAACTCTATACAGTATACTTTCTATTAATATTTATGGAAGCAAATTTAATATTGCAGCATTTGCTTCTTCTATAATGTCAATAGAATCTAATACGTGTTCGCCACTAGATTCAAACATTTTTTAAATTGAAAGCACGGAGATATTTTCCCTCATTATCAACAAAATAATTGAGTTAGTTTGTCATTGTCAGTTGTCATGGATACATTAAACCAGGTATCTTTCTAAAGTTTCTAAATTAATACAAAATTTCAGAGATGTTACAATTACTGAAATTTGTTTTATTATTTTTATCAAAATATGGTTTATGGTTGTAGAAAAAATAGTGTACGCAACTCGTGCAGAAAGGGGTTTTTTTGAATGAGTGGTCCGTTGCTGCATGATACGTAAATAACTATTACGAATGGAGTGATGGGTATAACAAAAAAAGGCTATTTTGTAACATTCACAATATCCTGTCAAAAATCAAATAAAGAATGAACATGCTTGTTTGATGTTATTACAGTAGTATAAAAATAGAAGCCATGTTTCTTTTCATTTTGACGCAAATTGTGTCGAAATGTTCAAGGTAACACCGCTTGTCGCCCTTCAGAATTAAACTTTGAAACTTTGCGAATTTATTAGCCGATATCGTGAATATTAGTTCAAAGTTTGATGTGATTTTCAAGGGTCGGCAGTAACTATATAAACGAAGTAAAGGGTAGAAACTATTTCCCAAAGAGCCATTGTGACTTCAAAGAAATATGATATTTAAAATGGAAATTTCAGCGTGACGTGAATTTACTAGAATTGAATTTCCTCACATCTAGCGCTCTCGATTTCAGACTCACGTAAAATATGAAACTTTTTACAAAGAGGACTGACAAACAAACAAAATGTATGTAAATAAAACTTTCGTCTCAATAAAATGTTATCACGATAAAAACAGTCAAAGTTTTAATATCTGTGAAAGTCTTATCCATAAAAGCATTCTTCCGTTTTAGGCGAAAGTAAAAACAAATGAATTTGAATTCATGGCGCGATTGATAGAAATCGATCATATTAATTCGGATTGGTTAGCCAACAATGGGAAACGCATAAAGCATTATCTGTGGTTTCCATTTCGTTAGCGAGTACGTGTGCTTGTGTTTGGTGTGTGCCAAATTACATCTCTTCGACAACTGTTGTATTCGCAACGATTGTTATTCACACTAAATGAGCAAAACCTTGGGTGAAGATCCATGGTGGAATTTCTGCAAATTGTAGTAAACAACGTTCCGATTTCGCCTTGTATTTTCTATTGGATTTGCTGATTGTTAACGCTAGACTGTTTTTGCTGATTGTGTAGATTTACTCAAAATGAAAATTTTCCCCACAATTTCTATTCTATTATAGTGTTTCTATACCTCTGCTCGAAACTTGAATGACATATAATTTGATATACTGATTATAGAACAGAAATTAGGGTATTTCATTCCTAGCGAACACTTTTAGTGTCACTGGTTTTATAGTACATTTAATTATTTATGTTACTACTAAAATAAAAGTATAAACACTACATACAAATAATCATTTATTAATTACTTATTATAACAGGCGCGGTGGCCGAGCGTGTTAAGGCACATCTCTTAACATACTGTGACGTCACCCGAGCCAAGGTTCGTCAGTTCGAATCCGCCTGTCGACAATGTGTGATTTGTCGTAAAATATAAAAAAAATAAAATACAGCTACATGTATTTATCACACTCGGGCGCTATAAGCTAGTCACTTATACGCCTTAAATAATGTAGCATTCGACTACGAAAACCGGCAGTACGGCAGTGTAAAAATTGCGGCTCGGTGTGTCCGGTAGGCCCAGGCCCGATTTGGGCTGTAGCGCCACAGATGAATTACTTATTATGTAGGTACCTGGTGTAATGCCTTATTTTTATTTTATTTAAATTAAATGTACTATTAAACCAGTGACACTATATACCTACATAATAACTAATTAATAAAGGATTATATATGTAGTCAGTGTTTATATAATTATAAATAATTAAATGTACTATTAAACCAGTGACACTAAAAATGTTCGCTAGGAATGAAGTACCCTAATTTTTGCGAATTTCAAAGAAAATCATTTTGTTCTATAATCAGTCTATCAAATTATATAGGTCATTAAAGTTTCGTGCAGAGGTACAGAAACACCCTGTATATTGGGGTAGGTGGCTCAGTGGTATCGAATCGGCCTGGTTTGATTCCCACACGCGACAAACAATTTTCACCACATTAAATCTACCCCTCCACTAACATCTTTGATTTGATGACTGGTAACCGCACTTCACGCGAAGAAATATATCACTTACCGAGATTTGCTACGGTAGAGTGCCACACATATTTATATTTCGCTTTTATTATTTTTATGAAAAGGCACATCAGTTAAATTTAGCGTAAAATTTGACAGATTTTTTCTTTAAGCTTCTTTAAAACTTATTTTCTCCTCAGTGAATTTAGTGTTTAATGTTTACATGTTTATTTGATAAAACGAATAAATGAAATACACACAAAGTTAAAAGGGCACGAATTTTGTTCATAAAATGAAGAAGCAGCATTAAAAACTCCAATTAGCATTAGTGGTGCTCGTACATCATCATATAAAAGCTATGCATGTCAGTTTGCGACTCAAATTTCAGACTTTATTAATATATTTTGTAGATAATTAATATGCTATTTCCCTTAATGAGATGTGTGAATGAAAATTATCCTATAAAATGACATACATTCATTTTTAATTAATTTCATTCTTGATTAACAAAACTTGTTTTTTCATTAAAACTTTTACGATATTATGTTTCGTTAATATGTTGGAAAAGGCCGCAAAATTATCGTTTATGTGCGTTCAAGAAAAAGTTAGGCGGCCAAGGATAAAAGGCGAGGCACACTATTTTCTGAGCGCACAAAATTATACATAATGTTCATTAAAAAATCTTTAAAATTATTATTTATTAATGGGGTAGGTGGCTCAGTGGTATCGATTCGGCCCGGGTTCGATTCCCACAACCGACAAATAATTTTCATCAAATAAAATATACCCCTGTGGCTCCCCCTTCATTAACGTCTTTGGGGGCCGTCATTTAACGGCTGGTAATAGATTTGCTACGGAGAGTGCCACACCCAGTAATTGGTAAAAAGGCGTGATTATATATTTATTTATTTTTTTTTATAAAAATTTACTATAAATTTAATTATAGGTAAATATGAATGTGTATATTTAGAACAGCCCGCCAAAATAGCTGACAGCTTGATAATGAATTTTTATCGGGGTATTTACAAAAAAGTTGAATTTCGCGACTTGAATTGTGCGCGAAAATATAAACTTTGTTTGACAACTGCGCGAAATTATAATTTTGGACTAATTATGTAGTCTTGTTGCGTAGCACGAATTAGTTAAGGTAAGGTGTCACTTTAGTTGACATTTAAGTGGTTATATATATGTAATTCACGTACGAATGTTCGTGGAAGGGATGAACAAACATTAGATTATAAAAGCAAATCGCTTCACTGAGTTCCAACATCGTCAAGTCGAATTTAGAAACAACAATGTATAACAACGTAAAAGTAAGTGTACTGTGTGTTCGTATATTTTTACCGTCGGAATTCATGCGTAAAATTTTCATTTCTCTCACAAACAAGTAATATTCTTATGCGGTTTTCGTTCCTTATGTTTCTCGTTTACATTTTCTCAAAGTAAATGACCTCAAAAATCTAAAATGTGTGGCTGGTAACATTATGTGTTCCAAGCTGTCTGAGTTAATTCCACGGTCCAGTAACGACAGATGACGTCACGGGGATAGAAGAGAAGTTAGGTTAGGTTCGAAGTGTGAGTTAGCACGCGTGTTGAACTAATCGTGCGTGGTGTGTACTGTTCAATTTGGCCTCGCCCCGGAATCAATATTGAATTATGAACGCTGAAAAAGAATCGGGCTCTATATTGTTCATTCAGTGACTTCTTCTTAAATATCGGACTTAATTTAATATGTTGGATTGTTTAGCAAACCCGTGAAACTCAATTTCATACCCATATTGTTCTAGAACATTGAGTTACGGACCAGCATTTAAGGAGTACCTACTCTATTTTGGGTGCTATGACCAGATTTCATTTTAAATTAGTTGGAAATAGCTGGTGTCTTTCAGATGCATCCGGAAATATTCATTATTGGATTAAAAAAGCAAAATTAAAACGATAAAATTGTAAGCAAAAAATAGATACTCGTGTTGGTAAATATTATATTTGATACACGCGCGTTCATAAATATTAAATTATTATGAATAACAAAAGTTGTTTACTGTATATCTCATGTTGTTTACTGAAAACTTCTCCATTTATTTTTTAAATTAGATATATGTACGTGCTTTATAGTTTATCAATGAGGATTATTTTGTTTGTTTCATATTGATATTCGCGAATAAATGAATTTAGATTTTATACTGATATCGCTTTGTTTAAATTTTAAATAATAGGTAATGGTAATTAAAAATGTATAACTTTGTATGTATTTCATCTCACCAGTCATGTATTTATATTTTATTGCAATATGTTAAATCACCGCAAAAAGTCAACCAAACCAGCACTGTAGCACATCCGTGTTAAGTGACATTCATATCCGTGCTTTTGTAACATAATGGCATTCATTTGCCAAAAACATTCTACTTCCGAGAACGAATTAACAAGATCTCAAAAAGCTTCCGAGTATTTGAAGTAGAAAATTTACATACCGGACTAATACTAATACGTTAGCGTCCTCAATAATATATCACGCACTTCACTTACCAGTAGCAGCAACTTTAGAATACTAATTCTTGTGCATTGTCGGCTTAACACGAAAATAGCAATTGTCTAATAACTAGAATTGCAGGTGGTGTTCCTGGCAGCAATCCTGTCTGCTTTGCATATCCAGGGTCGGGCTCAAGGATTTTATTCCTCGTATAACACCCCATATCAAAACAGCTTTGCCTTCGCCACTCCAAATCTGAAACAAGTATTCACAACGAAGTTAGCTTCAGGCCCGCAGATTCAACAATTTTCGCAACAGCTACAAGATCAACAAGTTTATAATTTGCCACAACAAAATATGTTTGCTAATTATCCTCAGCAGTACCAGCAACAACAAGCTGCGAACTTACCGGCCAATTACTTACAAAATGGCGGCATGTATTCGACAGCACCGCAGCAATTTCCTGTTCAAGATGATCACTTAAGACAGCAGCTAGCTTATTATCAGCAGCAACAACAATTGCAACAGCAGATTCAACAACAGCAGCAATATTTGGAACAGTTCCAAGCCCCTTTTGTTCCAAATCAGCGGGATGCTGGTTTTGAAAGACAAGCCAATCAGGAACCAGCGAAAGAAGAAGTTCGAACTCAACACTTGCTTGGAGTGGCTTTCTCGCCATCAACACAAGTATCACAAGTTAAATTCGACAATGGCAAACTTAAATACGACTTTTAGTTTACTTTAACTTTGTTATTAATTATTATTTATGTTAGCAGTCATATTCATTATTGATGTCATTTCTCATCATTTCATTATTATATTTTTACAATATTAAAGAAAATAAAGTGTTTATTTTTAAAAGTTTCCATTTGTTTTCTAATTTTGAGAGACTTTTATATTTCGTTATGAATAGCTAGTTTTAAGAGATTGATAAAATTTACATTACGTTAGAAACAATGTGAAGACGTATAATGGTTACCAGGGTAACTGGTGTCTGTGTTTGGTGAAAATGTACGTGCAACAGAAATGAAAGACATTTTCTTCTTCGAGAAATACACTGAATAGAAATGGTAACTACGCGCTGTTCATTGTTTCGTTTGGCTTCGATTCTATTTTTGTGTGAAAGAAAATATTCCATATTATTATTTTTTAATTTCAGTTTTATAAACAGAATTAAAAATTTATCTTAAAACTTAAAGTAAAATATAATTTCGTTATAAGTTTCATCACTGTTATTAAGATCGATAGCTTAATTACGGAAGACGTATCATGCAGATGAAGATTTCATGCTCAAAGTTTCAGAATTATTATGCACGACGAAATATGTCACATAATGATAAATCATAAAAATCTATTTTCTTCAGAGATATTTTTATAATTATAATACGTAGAATTAATTATCTTTTTACCTTGACGTAAAATGCAAAAAATTGTTTGGAATCTGAACCGTTGTCATCCAGAGACGTTTAAGCTAATCACGAAATCTCTTTGAGCTGTTCTGCGACAGGAAATGAAAAACGACGGTTTAAAAAGCCATCTATTTTCATTCATTTCCTTTCAATTTTTGTCTCATTTAAGCCCCAAGATGGATAAGATAGGTACTTTATCCTTATAGAAACATTATCTAATATGAAATGACGCTCATTTCGACGTCTAATTTAGGAAGGAAACTTTAACTTTTTTTGAAATAATAAAGATTCTACCTGTACACATGGAAAATTTCAAACTTTGCAAAGAATCTCAATTGATTGTAAATTTGTATAAGATAGGTATTTTGTATGTTTGCGAAATCGATTGTTGTCAAAACTTTCTGCCAGGAAGCAATGTACACAAGTCATGGAAAATTACAGTTGTTTAAAAGTTGAAACAAATGTTCTTTTACTGTAAATATTTGAAGAAATAAAGTAATCAAAACAATACTATTTTTATATCTACTAATTATTTGGGATACATAATTGTTTATTTACAAAACCATTTTACACTAATGCTTAACATTACAAATTGTGTTTCATATACAAAATTAATGTTAATGAAAAACTGTTTTTTTTTCTGTACTAAACGATACAGCTATTAAGAACATTCATATTATTTGTCCTGCACATTCTATAACATTTATCTTATAATATATTGGCTATTGACGTATAATAAAACAAATAAGTTTTATAGATATTTACATTTACGAAATCTAAAACGCCCTAAATGTTTTAAAATCTACAATAGAAATATATGTACATATAAAATCGGATTTCACATTAGCACCATTTTCAGTTGCTTTATGGAACATATTTACCATACGTGAAGATATTTTTCCTGCCAAAACGATCATTTGAATTCACTTTACAAGTCGCTGAACAGATATTCTAATGATGCTTATGTACCATCCACACTATTCATGTAATATATATATATAAAATAAAACTAGACATTTTGTAGCTGAATGTTTGCAAAATTGAAAATGTTATGCGCGTGGCCTCTGATGATATTTTACGCTAAAATAAATTTTAAAATCAATTTAGTTTATATGCTGGAATTTTTATTCAGGGATAAACTATTTTAAATTACATTAAGCGAGACTGGAAAATAAAGCAAAACTTTTAAAGATGAGTTGATAACATTAACGTCTCCTTCTTTTAGTTAATATCTACTGATGCGAATATTTATTTTTCTATTTTGCGTTCAAAATGAAGTCATTACGAAACCCAGTTGCGGACCGAAAGAACGTTCATTACGATACACAACATATATGTCTGATCTATGATACACAACATTTTATTTTAGACAGTTGGTAATAGCGGATGACATACTGAAACCTATCAACATTTCAATATAACCTCAAAATCTGAACAATTGTATCAATGACAATAAGACTTATGTCGCACTTGTCCTTTAGAAAACATGTCATAAAACTTGTTTGCATCAAATTATGATTATGTTTTATAGAAAATGCGTAAATTTATGACTTATTTGAATGTACATAAAAACTGGATTAGTAAAAAACGTAATGATTTTTTGCAATTTTCTTGGAATTTAGTTTCATTAGTTAGACGAAGACAAATCCCTTTTTATAGATAGTAAATTTTAAGCCGACTTAATGCTCTATGAAATAAACTAGAACGATAATACCATGTTTGGATTACAGAATCCATTAATTCAGTACTTTTATGATTAATAAAAGGGTTCTAAAACACAGATTTTATGCTTACTAAACATAAATTACTTCATAATCTAACATACATAGATAAATTATGTCGTATAAGACTTTACGATTATTTAATATTGTTCTAAATCACATCAAATTGAATTGTAAATATAAAAATATTAATAACGAAAAAATATAAATCTATTATATAACATCAACTAGTTACATGTTTCTATTTACATTACCCATGTAATAAAGTACAGCAAAACATTAATTACATGTAAAATATTTTGGTACAAGTTCTATCACATTTATGGTCCGTGCTTTTAATAACCTAATTTGACATATAACTCTTAGTTGGTATATATCCATTGACTTTAATATTAAATACCTATAAATTCGATGTTTTATGAAAAAGTTTAGAACAATGCATATAGGTTACTGAATTATATTAGATTAGAACTAATGCATATTTGCATGTTTCTAAAATTAGATGAGTTGTTCACAGCGTCCGAAGTTTGTATGTCTGAAATATTAACACATTCAATAATTTATTGACAATATTCAGCAAATGTTTTTTATTGTGTGTATTGTGTTCATTTAGTTCCATTAACATGGTAATGCATTTTTTGAGTATCCAGTAATTTGAATTCAAGTGGAATTGAATAAAGTTTCAACTATTTACGAAATGAAAGTTCCAAATGAAATAAATGCATAAACTGTTCCGAAATGAAGTAAATGAACTTCTATTGCAGTTGTTGAAGAACGAATGCATTTACAACGTAAAACAAAATAAAAGGAATTTTCTTATATTCCTCAAATCAGAGACTAACTTAATCAGCACCAAACTTTACATTTATGAATTGAAATGTTAAATATCAGAGATCATTTTCATCTGGGTATATTTGTCACTGGCATATTAAAATTTATGAAATGTAATTATGACATCATAATTTTGAAAGCAACATTTTAAGCTGATTCATATTTTGCAGATTTTCTTTCGTTTCAGTTTAATTTGAGTAATTCTTACTTTCTGCTGTCATGGAAAGGGCAATATATCCCATCTTGAGTCTTGAGTTAATTATGTTTTATATTCTAATAATAATATTCCAAAAGGAAAGATGTAGTTATAAATAGCACCTTGAGCAAATAATCTTTCCTAAGTATTAAAAGAAAGAGATATACATTTTTATTTTCTTTGCTTTTTAGTGGTATTAGTTTCCAATTCTGTTGCAGATATAAAAGAATATAATAAGACGAAGTTAACTAAACTATTCAAGTAGCTACTAAATAGAATAAAAGTTAATAATCTCAGCAGTGTAAAAGTTTTGATTTACAAGCAATTCAAATATTTGTAAAGGTATCAATAAATACATCGCTTCAACTTTCAAGTTAACTTTTTCTTGCATTTTTATTTCATTCTTTTCTCTTTAAGGTGTCGATAATCGGTATCTACTATCAGTACTACTTTGAGTATCGTGTGAACATAATAAAATAAGATGAAACTTACTGGTGGCATCAGGAGGAAGTGTAGAGTTGCTCAACTTGGCAAGAGCTCGCGTTCGACGTTTTGTGTACATAGCTAACGACACTGGCACCGTCGCCACCCTCGCAGCGGCACGTGCGGTCCACGTGTTCGCAGCTGTGTCGCAGTTTCCGGTTGCTGAACCGGAAGTAGCCTCGCAGACGATCCTTTGCAGTTCTGTTGAACAATTATCAACTGTCAGTTATTACACAACAGTATTATTACAACTAATTAGTTCATAAAAGCATTTGCCAAATTTAATCGGCCTGTTAATTTGAGAACCCGAGTTCGATTCCCACAGACGACAAACAATTTTCAGCAAGTTAAAACTACCTCTGTGGCTCCATCTTTAAGAGCAGTGATCTGACGGCTGGTATCCGCACTTTATATGAAGAAGTATATCACTTATCGAGATCTGTTACGGCAGAATGCCACACCCAGGAATGGGTAAAAGGCGTGATGATATAACTTCTTTTTTTATATAATGTTTACCATAGATTAGTAATTAAAATTGAATGTCCGTGAAAATCCATTCAAAAAGTTGATAATTCATTTAAACTTGGATTACCGTTAATTATAGGTTATAAGAAGATTATAATATTCATTATTTATACAGTATATGAAACGAACCAATAAAAATGAAGTATTATGTCTGGGTCAGGATCATTAAATTAGATTATATGAATGAACCAATATGACGTCAGAAATACTGTTTGAATTTGAAACCGGTGCAATAAAATTAATACGCATTATTTTCCGAATCTTATAGCAACTTTAACCGAATCGGAAAATAAACCGGAACCGGATTGAACTGGTTTATTTTTAAGAAACTTGAACCGGAACATGTACCTTTTCATATAATATTCAAGAACAGGAACCTTTACCGAATTGCAAATATTAAAAAGGTTTTAAAATTGATTAAATTCAACCTATAAGAACCTTGCCTAGAAAATTCACAATCTGCAAGTTTGGAGTGTGCTGCATTTATAACGAGCTGTTCAGGGTAGAAATAAGTTGTGTTGTATGTATGTTTTTGTCAGATAAATAACAATTTTGTTGTTGTTGTTGTTGTTGTTGTTGTGAGTAATATTACATTGCATTTTCAAAAAGTCTAGAAAAAAATATATATTATTTTTATTAAACTAAACCGATTCGTGAACCGAATCAAAAGCAAACGATCGAACTGAAACAAAAAACCGAACCAAAAACATAAGTTGAACATTGAATCGAAACTAAACCGTATTTTTACTTCCTTGTACGAAGTAAAGGAAGTATTGTAATCGCGAAAATTTTCGGTTCTCAGATTTCAACGGAAATAGGCGTTTTGGCCCTCCCTGAATCCATTTTGACTAATTTCGTCATGCCGTCTGTACGTACGTATGTACGTACGTATCTCGCATAACTCAAAAACGGTAAACCGTAGAAAATTTAAACTTATATTTAGGACTGTTATAACATCTAGTTGTGCACCTCCCTTTTTGGTCAGTATACAACTACCGGAAGTGGTACTTTACTTGAAGCCTATAATAGATTTTCATGAAAAACTATATTCAAATATAATTTAAAACTTTCCAAATTTGGTATATAAGACTACTATATCAATGGAAATAACATAATAGATTTTGGTTAAAATAGACTAACCGGAAGTGGCACATTACATGAAGCTGCTAACAGTTTTCCTTGAAAAAAATGGTATTATTTTAATTTTAGAAATGAATGCTGCAAATAAAAGTTTTAGAGAATTAAATTCTGCGTCTAGCACATTAAGAATTTTTAAATTAGCTTTTTGCATAAACGAGATATCTAAATTTAAATATTATATATTTTTTGATTTTTTTGTAAATTAAGTTTGCTATGGATTAGAACAAAAAATAAAATAAATATAAATATATCATCACGCCTTTTACCCATTACTGAGTGTGGCACTCTGTCTAAGCAGATCTCGGTAAGTGATATATTTTTTCGCGTGAAGTGCGGTTACCAGCCGTCAAATCACGGCCTCCAAAGATTTAATGTCAAATATGTGTAATTAAAAAAATATCTATAGTTTAATACGTGTGGTGTCCACAGATATTTTATAGTTCGGGTTTATAAATGAAAATTTAGCAAAGAATATAAATGAGTATTCTATTTTAGCCAATCTTAAAATTTATGAAAATATAACTATTCATAAAAAATCATGCAATTAGTAATTGCTATAAATAACAAATATTTTTCTTCTCTCAAAGAGATGAGCTTAAGTAATTGTCACGGTATCATTATTATTGTTAATGGAGTCCCAAGATGACGATTCCGACTTTGGTTTGGGTGAACATTTGATATAAATATGAATTCTCAAACTCCAAACTGTTAAAGATCGATCAGTTGTTCATAAAAATATAAAAAAATTCACAATATTTAAAATTATGTTCTACTTAGCTAATAGATGAGCTTAAGATATGACATCATGTCATTGTTGCTAGATTTGAAAATGATTTTACCTGACATTGTTCTCAAAATATCTTGATTTACATAAAGAATTGCGGCGATTTAAAATATAATAATAATTAATATTAATTGTATTAAAATGAATGTTTAATTTGTAATTACTTACTAACTATAATTAAAATAAAAAGGAATAATATTTTTTCTAAACAATTTTTGTAGAGAAGTTTATTTAAAAAAATAAATATTAAAATAATTAATAGCAAAACAACAATAATTGAGTTCAATAAATTAAATAGAATATTGTTTTTTGGACGATGCGTAATTATTTTAAAATTTTTATTTTATTTTGACTTATACATGAAACCGCAGCCGATATATTTTCCAACCCTCTTAAAAAAAAAGTCGCCAACTTTTTCCGAGACCAGAACCCCCCTTCCCCTACCTTCAACTCCAGCTACGTCATTGGTATCTACTATGCTATATCTAGACGTAATATACTACATTATTCATATGTAACAATATAAAATAAAAATGTATAATATTCACTAAAGTTTAGCATGTATAATATTCTAAATGCAAGTGTGTTATTAAAAGTACAACTGGTAAATGCAGGATTAAAAACTGAAAGGAAGTTAAAAATATAAAGCAAATATTTGGTCCGTTTATT
The DNA here is from genome assembly GCA_947425015.1 of Pterostichus niger. Taxonomy (NCBI): domain Eukaryota; kingdom Metazoa; phylum Arthropoda; class Insecta; order Coleoptera; family Carabidae; genus Pterostichus; species Pterostichus niger. The sequence goes on from OX380341.1 coordinate 8,143,029, forward strand.
TCGCTTGTTTGAGGGTAGAGTTAATTAATTTATCATGACTTTGGCTGCATTGTGTTTGATACAGTTTTCATGCCAGAAGCAGCAGTTCAATTTCCCGATCGATACATCCACAAACGAATGAAAAATGCAACAAGTTCAAAAGAATTTCTACAGGCACATCCGAAAACTACTTATATATTTCACCAACATCTACTGTTAAATTTCTTAGAATTACTGTTGACAGTCAACAAATTTTTAAAGTAGGTAAAATATCAATAATGCATGGCCCTCTAAAGAAGTTAGTGAAGAGGTACCAGGGGTAGTTTTTAATGTCGTGAAAACCAATTGGTCGGCTGTGGGAATTGAACTCGAGTTTTCGTTATTTTGTAAGCATAGACTTGTTAAAATTAATATACTTTATCATCGACAGCTTACTGCCGGCGTCCATGTTACCAGGCAAAACCGAATTATACGAGTAGTATAAAGATATCAAATATCAATGGCCTGCTTCTATGACGGGCCCGTTGAAAACCAAATAATTCATAGTGTCTACCAGTTTCAAAATATTCTACAGCAGTTTTATAGTCGAATTTTACATCTTACAATTCGCCAAAATTGTTTTAAAGAAAAATGCCGTAATGAAACATTAAAGAAGATACAATTCTGTATTTAAATATTTTTAAATTTATTTGGTTTATGATTACACAATAGTTATTTGTGTATTAAGAGCGTAAAGTGATTCTTTGTTACTCGAACATGGTAGGCGAGAGCTGTAATAGTGTAAGAGGAACAAAGACACTTTACGCTCGTGATACACACACATAATTTTTTCTAAGATTGCATCTTAAATTATTAAAAAACTTATACGTACTGAAAATCAATTCGTTCTGTGAACTGTCAATATGACAAGTTTCTGTTTTGTTTGTATCACTGGTAACTATTGAAATAAGCACGAATTTAATATCTTTTTCGATTGTTCCACAGAAAACGTCAACTTTACGATGATAAATGAGAGCATAATTGTCAACTTTTCATAGCAATTGTAGAAAAATTTAATTAATATATTTTTCAATTAATTAGGATGCAATTGAAAATAAATAAAAATAAATATATCATCACTCCTTTTTCCCATTACTGGGTGTGGCATACTGCCGAAGCAGATCTCGGTAAGTTATATATTTCTGCACGTGAAGTGCGGTTATCAACCGTCAAATCACGGCCCCCAAAGATGTTATTAGACGGGGAGCCACAGGGGTAGATTTAATTTGGTGAAAATTGTTTGTCGGCTGTAGGGATCGAACCAGGGTTCTCAAGATCCACATGCTGACTCGATACCACAGAGCTGCGTAAAAATTTATTTACAATTTAAGTGCAATAATTATGTCATATGATTTTTATTTTTTTCATTTGCAAACGGTTCGAAATTAAATGTCAAGGGCCTCAAAATGTTTAAACCGACCCTGTTAACAAGTACAAGTTACATTTAATTTTCTGTGTGTGAAATACTGCAGAAAACCGAAGTTTGCAGCTTATTAGCTGCTATATTGCTGATGTTATAATGTATGTTATTACAGCATATGAAATTTTTGCGCAGTTCTAGGAAGCTTACGTTGTTCTACAAAGTTGCTTCATTTGAATCTGTTAATTAATGAAACTTAAATTATAATTATGATAGTTCTAAGAACAAGTTTCAGTTCACGTCTAGCACGTGTTGTTGTGAATTATTACTTGCAGGTGTGTTTCAACTAAAAAATAGTACCAGAAATTGTAACTAAAAATAGGTTAATAGAATTTTATGAAACACAGACAAAGTTATAGTAACGGCCACAGTTGAATATTACCTAAGGGTGTCGTTCCAAGCGATGTCATTTCTGAAGTTTATTGTTAGTACAGGTACTTTATTTCTAATAGATTTCGAAGTTACAGGTACCAAGGATAATGTTTCTGCGAAATTAGATAGTTCAGAGAAAATCTAATGGACTTAAATGGAACACCTAATTAAATTACTCAACAAACTATATTGGTACTCACTAAAGTTCATGGAATCCTATATCTTACCATGCATACGTTGGAGTATAAACTGATTTAGCACATTTTTATAATGTAGAAATATTGAGTAGGAAATAAAATCTCGGACGCTTTAATCAAACCGAGATTGCGTTTTGTTCGTATTATATTTGCAAATGAAAAAACTTGAAATAAATGTTATAGAGAAACAAATTCTACATTAAAATCAATAAACATAATTACTTTTGCATGCTTTATAATGGCAGAAATTAAGTTGAAAGTATTAAAATTAGCTTAAAAATAAGGATAACCTTGGAAACAAAATTGTCAGAAGAAAAAATAATTTTGAATTATCAATTTTTTATGATAAATTACAGTAAAAGAAATTCATTTGAGTAATTATTTTTTCTTATAATTAAAGACTAATATATAACTACTGACAATAAATGTATGAAACAAGGAATATTTTTCTGCTGACAGATAAACGTGAATCGATTTGATTTGATTAATTTTGTTTCAATTCCAAGGCTATCCCTACTGTTAAGCTAATTTTCAATTTAATTTCTGTCGTTATAAAGCATGCAAAATTAATTCTGTTTATTGATGTAGAATTTTATTCTTTACAACATTTGTTTGAAGTTTTTTTCTCTAAAATAATTAGGGCAGCAGGAAATTATAAAAATATGATTTTACATGTTAATGTCCTATGTTCCGGTAACGTAGTCACCACCCTGTATATTGTTTCAATAAGATATTAAAAATATTAATGTCAGTAGCAAAATAAGTAAAACGGAGAATTAAGCCCTGTTTCTTATATTAAAAGTACTACAAACAAATCTATAATATTTTTCGTAAATATGAATCTGATTGAAAGGTAGGAATAAATTATTTTCTCACCTGCTCATCTGCCAGGAAGCGTACAAACACGGTGTGGCACACGTGGGCACAAACCCAAACCACACCAACAACGCATATGTGATGTCAAAATGGCGGGCATTCTCGTACGTTTCGGTGACAGCGAGACGTGCTAACCGCAACACCATCAGAGGACATAAGCAGATGGCGAACACCGTCACCATGGTTACAAGGTGTCGCTGGTTGCGCTTTTCACGGAAGACGTCCAGTTCTGCTTCGTACATGTCGCAGCGGCGTCTTGTACTGCTACTGCTGCTTCTGCAAGAAACAAAAACCATCAAGGATATTTATAAATAAATAGATAGGTGGCTCAATGGTATCGAATCTGCCTGTGTATTTGAGCATCTGAGTTCGATTCTCATAGCCGACAAACAATTTTCATTACATTAAAATTACTCCTGTGGTTGACCCTCTACTAACGTATATATCACTTAACATGATCTACTACGAGGGAGTGTTACACCCAGTAATGGGTAAAGGACGTAATTATATATTTATTTAATATTTATATTTAATAAATATAGCATGATGCCTTTTACCCATTACTGAGTGTGGCACTTTGCCGTAGTATTTAGGCGCGTGAAATGCAGTTAACAGCCGTCATGTCACGTCCCCCATAAATATAAAAATATGGAAATCAACAATATAAATTGTTGTTATATTTGGTCAGTATTTTTGATCTATTACACCCATACCTCGCTTTACGGCCTAGATACGTTCCACGAAACTTGCCCGCAAAGCGAAAAGCCGTATAAGAAATTCAATTATTCTAATACAAATTCATATAAATCCAATGCGGGAAAGTTTTTTTTGCCGTTATATTTTAGGCCGTAAATAGAAAACGTGCCTTAATTAAAAAGGGCCGTTATAGCGAAATGCCGTATAAAGGAGCGGCCGTATAGCGAGGTATGGGTGTATTTAAGAAAACCGTTTGTTTTAACAAAAATTTTATTGAATTATAAATAATAAATAAATAAATATATCATCACGCCTTTTACCCATTACTGGGTGTGGTACTCTTGTCATAGCACATCTCGGTAAGTAATATATTTCTTCGCGTGAAGTGCGGTTACCAGCCCTCAAATCACGGTCCACAAAGATGTTAGTGGAGTGGGATCTACAGGGGTTTATATAGCAAAAAACAAGAAGAACTATATGGTATTAATGTGTTTTTAGTAAGTAGTGACTGTATTATAAAATCTAGTTACTATAAAACAATACACTATCATCAGTGTCGTTTGGCAGAACATGGTGGTTCTAATCTAACTAATAATAAAAGTAAAAAAACAAATTAAAAGAAAAGTAAATTAATACAATATAGGAAAAATAGTATGAAAAACACGTGATAAGTACAATGAATAATTGTAATAAGGGTCATTGTAAGATATAAAAAACAAATGTTCAGTACAAAATGTTTGTATCACGGAAATAACTACATGTTGTAATTTTGCCGTTGGGCATTTTGAAATTAATAATAATGAAATCAATTAAAATCATACTGAAATTAAATTTATGGAATTTGTAAATATATGTAAATTAATTCCATTTAATAAAACCGATGTTATTGGAAGTTCAATAAAATAATTTTGCTCGTTTCTGCAAAAAGGAAATGAAACTTTTTCTTCTACTCTTAAAATTTGTACCAGGTACTATAGAATACATAACGTATTGAATAAATATTATAGAATTGCAAATTTATTGGAAAAGTTATGAAAAAAGTTGATATGTTTTCATGCTGAAATTCCTGAAAATTGAGAGAATGAATGATTCAGCAAAATCAACTATTGATATACGAGTATGTAAAAATAAAATAGAAATAAATAATGTGGAAGCAAAAAACAATTTCATGCACTCAATGTTTATGAAAATTTATAAATTTCTCCATTACTTTTTTGAGCACAGTTATATGAGCTACATTAATCATATTAATAGAGTAGGTACTTCAAGAATAAATGTTACCTTCTAAATAATTTATAGTTGTTCAAGCTCAATGTTTCAGCCATTAAATTTTCATTTCGCTTAAAAAGTTTAGTGAAATATTTTTTATTCTCTCATAAAAGTCTAGTTAAATGAGATGTAAAATGAATATAGTTTTAAAACGAATATGAAACAAATGTACATTGGAAATTATTATCAGTTTTTATAACTGAAAATTTTAGAATAAATTGTAATAATTATTCTTTTATGTCTCCCAAAAAAGAACAGATTTTCGTAACTCACATGAAATGAGTAATTAGCACTGCTGTTTCTGACAACTGCAATTTGTTTACTGTAATATGAATGTGGTATTTACTAAGCTGTAAAATAAAACGGAAACGATGTTTTATTTGCTTAGTTCCTTTTTGCATTTTGTGTGCTTTCTACCTATTTATCTATAATTTGATCTTGGCTTCAAAGCCGAAGCGCGAACCGTTTTTATTTCATTACCTTTTTTATTTACCGTAGGTAAATTCTACATTTTTGTAGGTTACTTCAACTTTAAGAAATAACTTGTTATACATTCAGTATGAACATTTTAAAGTAGATATTCGATTGTCTATCTGGATATTTCAAATGTGTTTACATTTTATTCTATTTTATACAACATAGTGCCTTTATAACAAATAAAAAGAAATAATGTGAATAAATCATGTTTACGATCTATTGTACAATGACGTTACCATATAGGGTAGGTGGCTTAGTGATATCGAGTCGGCTTGTGGAATTGAGAACTCGGGTCCGATTCCCACACGCGACAAGCAATTTTTACCACGTTAAAACCACCCCTGTGGCTCTCCCTCCACTAACATCATTGAGGGCAATGTGGGTATCTCTGTCTTGATAATAAAATCTAATTTAAAAAATACAACTTCCCTGAATTTTCCTTTATTACAAGTTTGGGAAATAAGAGTAAGTAACTCGCAAAATATTGATAGAAATGTTAAATGAAGCAATTGTTTCTAGTAAAACAAATGGTCATTGTCTACTTAATTTTATGTACCCTGTTAGATACAGATTTGAAATTAAAGATGTATTTTTTTTAATACAAGTAATAGTGCGAATGAGCGGAAGACGTCTTCACGCACATAGTTTGTATAATATTTTTTGTTAGAGTACTGGCATTTAAAAAAAATACATACTTAATTTCAATTTGTGTGAGTACACCAGAATCTGCAAATTATACACAATCTTTATCAATTACAAACCAAACTGCTCCAGGAACTTCGATTTCTAATTGTCAAAATTGTACTATAAATGTTTATAATAACACTTGTAACAATTGGGGCTCTTTCCAATCTAAAAATATTGTTTTTTAGTTCAAATATCAAACTTAACCTAAAATAGATTAATTAATTTAAGCATTTTATGTTGTTATAATCTTACTTTTTCATTAAACTAAGTTGTTATATTCCACAATATGTGTTTTTTCTTATTATTTATATAGTATTAGTTGTGATTTTTGTTTGATAACAATCTGCTAGAAGTTGTATCAATGACGCCTTTATTTCAGAGGTTGTCAAATACATGGCACTAATCCTGACAAATGTTGGAAGAATTTTAGCAAATTACTCTTATTTCTCAAACTTTTAATAAAGGAAAATTCAGGGAAGTTGTATTTTATAAATTAGATTTTATTATTATCAAGACAATTTTTACAGTCAAGTCAATCGAGAAGCACTTGTTCCAGATTGAGTGTTGCGTGCGGGAAGTGTCATCTTGAAGGTTACGAGTACAAAAATAACTATTTTATAATCGTTATCATCTGTCAAATATAAATTATGTTTGTACATAATAAAGCATAAAATAATCGATATTTTCTGTATTAGATTAAAAGTCATAAACTTTATTGCTGTATTATCAGCATTACTAATTTGGCCATTTGAAATTATTGTGTAAAATTTTTTCACATTTTCATTTACAAATACACCCATACCTCGCTTTACGGCCTAGATACGTTCCACGAAACTTGGCCGCAAAGCGAAAAGCCGTATAAAGAATCAATCAATTCTAATACAAATTCATACAAATTCAATCGGGAAAAAGTTTTTTTTGCCATTACAGCGAAACATTTTATGCCGTAAATCGAAAATGTACCTTAATTGAAAAGGGGCCTTATAGCGAAATGCCGTATAAAAAGAGGCCGTATAGCGAGGTATGGGTGTACATATATACCTTTAATTATAATTTACTAAATGTTTATTATTAATTTTTTTCAAAGACTGTTATTTTTTCCTCAATTTTACTTTGTCCCGAAAAAAGCTGATATAAATAAATAAAATAAATATATCATCACGCCTTTTACCCATCACTGGGTGTGGCACTCTGCCTAAGCAAATCTCGGTAAGTGATATATTTTTACGTGTGAAGTGCGGTTACCAGCCATCAAATCACGGCCTCCAAAGATATTAGTGGAGGAGGAGCCACAGGGGTAGATTTTTTAAATTGGTGAAAATTGTTTGTCGGCTGTGGGGATCGAACCAGGGTTCTCAAGATCCACAGGCCGACTCGATACCACTGAGCCATCTACCCCAAAAAAAAAGCTGATGTGTCGGTCAAAACGTTGACAAAATAAAGAAACATTTTGACTGAAATCTTACTGAGATCTGCTGATATATTTCATGATTTACCTGTGGTACTCATGTTGTGGGGTAGCAGACGGTGGTGGAGTAGTAGCAGCGGATGATCCGTGCCGCCCGCGAGCCTCGTACATCAGCACCGCCAGAGGATCTTCCTGCCGCTGTAGCTCGCGTGAGCTTTTCACATACAAGTACGCGATCGTTGCCATCGGCGCTGCGTACCTGCAAACACATTCAGACACTGTTCAACTTTACAGTTACCTAAATACGCACTTCTATCAAACAAGATAATATAAGATGTTATTTTGATTTAGATTTCTAAAGCTCATTACTCATTTTATTACCACATGCTTCACATGGTAAGTGGGTTAGTAGAATCAAGTCGGACTGTCGATTTGAGAACCCGGGTTCGATTTCCACAACCGGTAAATGATTTTACCCCTGTGGCACTAACATCTCCGGGGGGCGTGATTTGACAGCTGATAACTGCACTTCACGCGCTCATTATAACAATATTAAAATTAATTCATAAATAAAATAAAATAAATATATCATCACGCCTTTTACCCATTACTGGGTGTGGCACTCTGCCTAAGCAGATCTCGGTAAGTGATATATTTTGTCGCGTGACGTGCGGTTACCAGCCGTCAAATCACGGCCCTCAAAGATATTAGTGGAGAGGGAGCCACAGGGGTAGATTTTTAAATTGGTGAAAATTATTTGTCGGCTGTGGGGATCGAACCAGGGTTCTCAAGATCCACAGGCCGACTCGATACCACTGAGCCATCTACCCCATAAAAAAATTAATTCATATATCAAATATATCTAATATATCTAATATATCAAATATATCTAATTCGAACCAAGTCTTAGCATAATTCAGTGTTGCAGACCATATTACGATTGTAATATTCTTATTCTGTTTCGGTTTAGTACGTTATTTATACCGGTTTAATAACAGAAATAATATCGGTTCGGCTACGTTATCGGTTACAGAATCAATTAAATTTTCGTTTCCATATTTTAAAACAGGCGCGGTGGCCGAGCGTGTTAAAGCACACCTCATAACATACTGTGACGTCACCCGAACCTAGGTTCGTCAGTTCGAATCCGCCTGTCGACAATGTGTGATTTGTCGTAAAATATAAAATAAAGTTACATGTATATATCACACTCGGGCGCTATAAACTAGTCACTTATACGCTTTAAATAATATAGCACTCGACTACGAAAACCGGCAGTACGGCAATGTAAAAAACACTGCGGCTCGGTGTGTCCGGTAGGCCTAGGCCCGATCTCGGACTGTAGTGCCACAGTTGATGATGAATAACCGAAATAATATCGGTTCGGCTACGTTATCGGTTACAGAATCAATTAAATTTTTGTTTCGTGTTTCGATTTCCATATTTTAAAACAAGAAATATCGGTCTTTGATTACGATTTCATAAAAATGTGAATATCGGTACGGTTTTCGGTTATGTTTTCGATACGTTTCAGGTCCCTGCTTTTAACACGAGTTTTATTTATATACTAATCATTCTAATTTAACTAATTACATTTCAAACTTCAAAAACATTCATTTTCATCTGAGATTATCTCGCACGCTGTGCTCATTTTTCGCTTTGAAAATAAGTACGTAATGATTGAATTTTCGCAAGATCGCATAAAAAATATATAGATATTTATAATTATTTTCATGAATATCTTATAAAAAAAACTTTAAATTTTATTTATAAATATTAAATTAGTGAGATATTTAAAATTTATTTGTATAATTAACAACTAGATAAAAAATTCCTTCGACGCTACAAGGAATTAATTTGAACACCATTAAATTTGCAATGTAAGAAAAAAAATGTTTAATCTAAAACTAAAGCTGAAAATATTTCAGAATTGAATATGTCGGAGAAATTTAATCTCGTATGTTAATAACAAAGTTTATGTAAATACTAACTAGTATGAATAAATTACATATGAAGTAGTATTATGAGAAAATAAACAAATACGTAATTATTGCAAAATAGATTCATGTGCAAAATTCAGTTTCATTGGCAGTGGCAAACTATCCTATTGCTAAATTGGTACATTTATAGGTGAACAATAAAACTAAAAATCCACAGATTTACATCTCTGCACAAAACCACACGCTATAAATAAAAACAGAGTTGACAAGATGAAAGCAATAAAAATTCGGCACCCTTAAATTTGCCACACATGTTTGTGAAACCTGCAGAACTTGCGAGTGCGAGTTTTGTATCTCCAATATATTGCCAACGAAAACAAAAAGAATTGTTTGGAGTAGGAGATGCTGAAGTACCTACCTCTATTATAACAAAAGAATCTCACAAGGTGCAGTATTTTATTTTTATCTATTGAAAAATATAACGTATATTCTCTTTATAAAAAATTATTATAAAATAACATGTAAACTGAAATATATTAAAAAATGTATAAGAATGCATGGATCCATTTTTTATGTGACAAAGAAGGAGAAATAAATTTGTGTTACCCTAATTCAAAGTCACCTATTAGTGAGTAACATGATTTAAAAAAATATATTGTATTGAAGTTTGGAGCGGTAATTTTTCAAATTGTTTCATCGCACATCGCAACCCGCAATTAATTATTAATTTGGATATGTTATTGCAAAAACAATAAAGGGTATACATTATTTGATGTACTGAATAAAACACAAAAATATTTTTTCCGAAATTCGCAAAAATAATTGTACACTGGAGTCACTGGATTGATAGGTTACAGTAATGAATAAAAATTAGTAAACATTAAAATTTGTAGTACTATCAATGCTCTTATACAGACTGTCCCATTTTACATTATCTTCTTGAATATCTCGAAATGAAAGCATTTTACCGAAAAGTATGCCGAATCATAATCGTCATGGTTTTGAGGGGGACATCGGATTTTGACAAAATGGCCCCCTTAGCCCCCCAAGAGAGACCAGGAGGGAGGTCAACTTAAAAATTTTAAATGGGAACCCCTATTTTTTATTGCAGATTCTGAAAGAGCGTTAAAAAATATGTAGGTTTATCCGGATACTTTTTTTAAATTTCCAACAGGTGGCGCTGTAATCGTGAAAGTATGATTTTCGTGCAACATATTCGTGAATTAATATTGTGTCAATAACTTTATAAATAATAACATTTGGTGTTTCAATCATTACCTAAATTTCTGAAAATATCAATCCCTAACACTGGGGGGGGGGGGGGGACGAAAACATGACATTAAATAAATTAATTATGAATGATTTGATTTTAACAAGAATTTTCATGTTAAGTTTACTGATTGCAACCTCCTCGTGGTGCACATTGGGTAACGCTAATGCCGACGGCACGCAAACTCTTAAACGAAAAAAATGATTTTTTTACATTTGGGGTCAAATGGATAAATTTGATTTAAAATCCGGATAAAACCTACATACTTTTTAACGCTCTTTCAGAATCTGCTATAAAAAATACGGGTTCCCATTTAAAATTTTTAAGTTGACCCTCCTCCTGGTCTCTCTTGGGGGTAAGGGGGCCATTTTGTCAAAATCCGATGTCCCCCTCAAAACCATGACGATTATGATTCGGCATACTTTTCGGTAAAATGCTTTCATTTCGAGATATTCAAGAAGATAATGTAAAATGGGACACTCTGTATATCAAATATACCGATATATTAAAAACAGTTGGTGATATAGAGTAAATTTAGGTTTTACTCGATTTTTTTATCAAATTATATTGCCCTAAAGTACTCAAATGCTTATATTTAAAAAAAACTAAACTTTCATTCATTTTTCTCCAATTTTCTTTCAAAATGACGTACTAAATGAATTTACCTGAAACTGACAGGAAAATAAACATTTGCCTGACATTTAAGACCCAGGAAAGCTTTACTTTGCCTGCCTACTCAGGAAAATGACATATTGCCTGCCTAGGTAGGTAATGAAAGTAACGTGAGTGTCTAGTTACTTAGCAACATAAAATACTGACTGAATATGTAAGCCAAATATTTATTTTAATTTAAAATATTTATTATTTGTTTACAAGTTTCAGGTAAAATGTTATACGTAACACGTCAGTAAAGCGTCATACAGGATTCGTAAGCTGTTTCAAGCCTCGCTATCGCTTGGCATCAAACTATCTACTCATCCTGTAATTGAACGCTTTCCTGACTTTTTACGTAAATAACTATTTCCGAAGGATGAAATCTAGCTGATGCCAAGAAAACACTAGAATATCAAGTTTTATTTGTTTCCCGAAATTTTGTCTAAACTAAAAAAATCCGTAGCTCTCAGAAAATTCATATGAATCTCTGACAACACTGGTAAGTGCGATTTACTTCAATTGAATAAACTTTTAAATCACTAAAGAGATCTACTCGGCACTAGCGACAGCAACTACAACAAACTCAGCAAAGAATTTAAATTTCAAAACTAGTGGAAAACTAGTAAAGTAAATATTTGTAAACGTTTTATTCTTCTTATATTTTCTTTTGTCACGACGTTGTTACATTATCATTGCTATCAGAGGAGAATATTCTTAATATCTAATGGGAAAAATAAATATTAAATTAACAAATTATGCTATTTATGTTAACTTTATTCCATGTATAAAATTTAATTTTGTAAATTGATTTCCAGAAGGCACAATCTGAATTTTAAAACTGTAGAAGTGTATCACTGGAATGTAGAATGTAAATTAAGTTTTTTTTTAATAAGTTACAAGTAGTATGCTCAGGGTTTGAAAACAGTTTTTGCATTCTAAAATTTAATCTAATAGTTATTATATTTATCAGAAAAAATTATATATTCTGGTTAAAAATTATAAATTAAAAAAACAAATTGTTCTAAAATTTTCGGTGTACTGTTTAGATTTTTATATTTATCATTTTAAAACATAATTAAAATTATGAAATTAGGTTATAAAAATAATATTTAGAATTTTAGCTTGACATAACTTTATTTTAATTGGATTGTATAATATTTTTTTAAATACAAACTGTATACAAATTAATATGCTAATTGTTTTTTGAAATTAATTTTAAATATAGCATATTCCGCTTCATAAAAGCAACATAAATTAATAATAATTTTAAAATGTCACTCATATAATACAGTATTTCATTTTACAAAAACAAATGTTTATACTGGATCAAATTCTTCACAATCATTGAAAAATATTTTTTTTTTTAGAAAATTTTAAAGAGCGTTATAAATAATTACTATGTACTAACTAGTGTCAAAACTAATTTACTAGTAAAATAATTAATGTAAAATTATTCAGATTATAATGTATTTATACTTCATTTAAAAACTATTCTATGTATCTAGTTACTGTCGCGTTGCAACCCTGTTGGGAAATATGATTTTGTTTTGTCGACAAGTCGCATTGTGCCGTTGTCACCACACTATACAGGGTGTTTCTATACTTCTGCACGAAACTTTAATGACATATATAATTTGATATACTGATTATAGAACAAAAAGAATGTTTTTTGAAATTCGCAAATATTATGGTATTTAATTCCTAGCGAACATTCTTAGTGTCACTGTTTTAATAGTGCATTTAGTTAAAAAGAATAAAAATAAGGCATTACACCAGGTACCTACATAATAACTAATTAATAAATGATTATTTGTAGGCAGTGTTTATACTTTTATTTCATTAGTAACATAAGTATAAATAATTAAATGTACTATTAAACCAGTGACACTAAAAATATGCGCTAGGAATGAAATACCCTAATTTTTTTAAATTAAAAAAAATGTGTTCTATAATCAGTATATCAAATTATATATGTCATTAAAGTTTCGTGCAGAGGTATAGAAACACTCTGTATGAGCAAGATTTTGGAAGAAATAACTCAACAACGTAAAAAATTTGTATATTTGCTTTATTTTCTGTATATTTTGTTATTATATGTTTATATCAATAATTATAATGGGGTAGGTGGCTCAATGGTATCGAGTCGGCCTGTGGATCTTGCGAATCATAGTTCGATCCCCACAGCCGACAAACAATTTTCACCACATTAAATCTACCCCTGTGGCTCCCCCTCCACTAACATCTTTGGGGGCCGTTATTTGACGGCTGGTAACCGCACTTCACGCGAAGAAATATATCATTTACCGAGATCTGCTTCGGCAGAATACCACACTTAGTAATGGGTAAAAGGCGTGGTGATTTATATTTATGTATCAATAATTATTGTATGTATTAATGTAATAATTTATAATTAAAAAAAATAAAATTTAAATTTATTAAATTTTCTTTGTCTATGTTTTATTTAAGGTAAAAATATTTCAGAAACATTCCAGTTAATCAATAGGGGCGAAGGGGTCGAGAAATGATTCTCGCACACGGGCAGGCAGCACATACCCTAGGAACGCCACTGGAATAGTAGAAACAACTCCATAATGTCCGGAGCATTATATACTTGCTACGTTCACATAATGCCACAGTTGATTAATATTCTTAATACGCATTACTATAATCAAAATTATTATAAATTAAAATAAAGTCTATACAGGGTGTTTCAGGACTAGTGTAAAAAACTTTAACAGCTTATTCCTGAGGTCATTTAGAGCCAAAAATGTCATATGAACATAGGTCCTATTCCTTCTAGTTACCAAAATACAAGAGGTTGAAGTTCTATAAATAACAACGACATTTTCAAATTTTTGTAATCAAGATACTTTCGGAAAATAAGAATTTTATTGAAAAGTCATACCTTATTTGTTTTAATTAAAAATTGTTGTACTTTTGATTGTATTATTGTTTCATAATGGATGGTTATAGTTCTGCTGAATATGCAGATATGATTTTTATTTATGGATTATGTAATGGTAATGCCCGTTATGCGTCCAGAGAATACCAAGACAGATATCCAAATAGAAGCCAACTTTCCCATCCCCTATTTGCGCACATATTTGTTTTCCGAAAGTATCTTGATTACAAAAATTTGAAAATGTCGTGTTATTTATAGAACTTCAACCTCTTGTATTTTGGTAACTAGAAGGAATAGGACCTATGTTCATATGACATTTTTGGCTCAAAATAACCTCAAGAATAAGCTGTTAAAGTTTGTTACACTAGTCCTGAAACACCCTGTATATTCTAGTAATAGTATGTATGCACGGCGGACGTAACTAGATACCCTAACGCCCTTGGTGCATACATATTATTATATTTATTTATAATTGCATTCTCTCTATATTTGGTTTATTTATTTTTTATGTAAACAATATGTTAGTCGTTGACATTATTTATTTCAACCAAATTTAAATCTACTCCTGTGGCTCCTCCTCCACTAACATCTTTGGGGGCCGAAAAAATATATCAATTACCAACACCTGTTACAGCAGAATGCCACACCCAATAATGGGTAAAAGGCATGATGATATATTTATTTATTTATTTAAATTGACGAACTGAGTTTTTACTATTCATAAAACAGATTGAAATAATTTTGTTCATGAATATATGAAACGGAAATTAAAAATGAAATAAAAAAATGGTTTTACAGTTTAATCCGCTTTATGAAATCTCTGTTATTCACTGTTTTATAAAATGTCAAATTTTTTTCAAATAAATGAAAAAGTCTAATAATAATTTAAACGTCAAAATAAAATGAAACGTAACTTTTTGATGTGATATTTTATTATATATTTGACAGGTAGTATAGGAGTATTAGATATTTTATTGGAGGGTTTATATCTGGACGATTTTTTTACTTTTAATAATATCCGGCAATATACAGTATTATTATTTTCAATTTTAGCAATTCTTTTATGTTTATGATGAACAATGTAATACACCCTGCAGTCTCAAAATCTAATAATGAACGCCTGAGGCTAGTAGTTTAACAGAATTTCCAGCGTAAGATGTATATTACAAGAGAAACGTCTTTGTAGCACCTCTCAACTGATTTCATTGAACTTACATGTTCAAATACCTGCTTTTATGTATTATGTACTCTGTACTTCGAAGTGCTTAAGGGATATTATATAATTCCATTTTGACACCCCCTAGCTATTTGAATTTGTGGTTTCTTTGTTGAAATGTTCTGTATATGACCAGTAGCACCAACAAAACTTACATTTTAAACTTAGTTTAAATAAATAAAAGCATATCAAATATTTTGACAGCAATATTATTACATATGAAATGTAATTTTTCGCGCCACCGGCCGGCATTAGCAGTATTACATAACTAAAAATCGTCCGGAAACCAAGTTTTTGCCGGCCAAGGCCGGCAAAAATTAGTGACTTTTTATGGTTATTGTTGGCATCACTAGTATAGCGAACTCCTGAACGTACGAAATGTCAAAATATTGCTTTGGCGTAAACATATTATGATAAAATATTCATAGTTGAATATTTTCAATACAAGAAAACAGAATATTTATACATACATATTTTAAACAAAATTGTAAGTAATTATAATTGAATTAGCAATGTAAAATCCAAATAAAATATGTTGATTTTTAAGGTTATAATACTGGAATGATAAGTCGTGAAATAGACAAAGAAATGAATTATGTTTTATGTTTATTAAATAAAGTGTACAGTGTAATTAAACTTATTGACGATGTAAATTGATGAACAATAAATAATTAATTAAAATTAAAAGTGCAGTTCAAATATGGTGATGTTACCAACATAAAAAAATTCCCTGACATTTAGAAAATGTGAATAATAAATTAAACGTTTTTATTAAATTTACAAAAACGTTGGCGCGAAAAATCTTGTGTATTACACGTCCAGAAACTATTTTGCGAGTGCTCGAATTTAAAGGCCTCGCCTGCGGCTCGTCCTTTCAAAATATACTCGCACTCGCAAAATAGCAGTTTCTGGACCAGTGATACAAAAACTATTGATTTGTTTATATTAATTAATGTTAACAATTTAGAGCTTTCTTGATGCAACTGGTCATTAGTGATTTTCAAACTTTACAGTACAGATATACAGGGTGGTTCATAGCGATTTCAATGTTTGAAATAATCAATTATTGGCTTCTCTAATTTTATTTTATATTAAAATATTTATATGGTAAATTTGTTTATTTATAAATTTACTCTAAATAGCATTGAAAATGATATTGTGCGTACTTTGTTTAATCACCCTGTATGTGTATCGAATTTAGAAATAAATTGAAAATTAATTTGAAAATTAATAAGAGAATTATGCTCAATACCACGAGAAAATAAATGGAATTTTGATATATTTTAATGGCATTTATAGGATATTATTGGTATTATCACAATTGGTTATTAATTTTAAATTACAATATTAAATAAATTAATTGTTTTTATGGTTTGAAAAATTGTGTACATTATTTTAAATGAAATCTGTTCCTGAAAATTTAGTTCACTAATTTATAATTAGCAGGCAGATTAATAAAGGAGATTAACTTTAAAGTTTGTTTTAGAATGAAATAAATGATATTAGAGCTATTCATATGGACTAAGGGTTGACATTAAATATAGAAGTTGTTCATTTTAAGTCGCTCAAAAAATATAAACGATTGCTATGAAAAGTTGACAATTACGTGAATCAATTGAAAAATAACTTGGTCGCGCGTATCCAATGACAACGCACGAAAAAGATGTTAAATGCGCGCGTTTCCAATAGCAACGCGGGACAAAGGAAATAAATGCGTGCTTACTTCAATAGTTAACAGGAATACAAACAAAACAGAAACATGTCATATTGACAGTTGACATAACTTCTTTTTTTTTAGTACGTATACGTTTTTTAATAATTTAAGATGCAATCGTAGAAACAAATATGTGTGTATCACGAGCGTAAAGTGTCTTTGTTCCTCTTGGACTATTGCAGCTTCCGGCTTCGGCTCACGCTGCATTTATCGTTCTCGAGTAACAAAGAATCACTTTACGCTCTTAATGCACAAATAACTATTTCTTTTCTATATATATATATATATATATATATATATATATATATATATATATATATATATATATATATATATATATATATAAATAAATAAATAAATATATCATCACGCCTTTTACCCATTACTGGGTGTGGCACTCTGCCTAAGCAGATCTCGGTAAGTGATATATTTTGTCGCGAGAAGTGCAGTTACCAGCTGTCAAATCACGGCCCTCAAAGATATTAGTGGAGAGGGAGCCACAGGGGTAAATTTTTAAATTGGTGAAAATTGTTTGTCGGCTGTGGGGATCGAACCAGGGTTCTCAAGATCCACAGGCCGACTCGATACCACTGAGCCATCTACCCCATATATATAAATATTATTAATAAATAAAATATATATTATGACTGATAATAATTTATAATTCTCTTTACATACGTTTGAATAATACGCAATTAAATAATATTGTAAATATTCTTCCTCAAATTAGACATTTCCAAATTTTTCGCCCAAGGCTAAACAACAAATTTAAATTTCCAAGGCCGTTGATTCCATAAGCGAAACATCAAAGGCACCGACAGAAAGTTGCACTTCTGTTAGTTCTTTTTTTCTGTGACTAAAGTACAATCAAAAAGCAATCTCCAATCGATCAAAGCGTCCTAGGAATTACTTCCTGTTGGTTTATCTCTACAATCATGTACAATTCTTGCATTATCAATTCCAAAAGTTTGATTTTTACTTCCTTGTACGAAGTAAAGGAAGTATTGTTATCGCGAAAATTTTCGGTTCTCAGATTTCAGTGGAAATACGCATTTTGGCCCTCCCTGAGTCCATTTTGACTAATTTCGTCGTGACGTCTCCACGTACGTATGTATCTCGCATAACTCAAAAACGGTAAGCCGTAGAAAATTGAAATTTTATATTTAGGACTGTTATAACATCTAGTTGTGCACCTCCCTTTTTGGTCATTATATAACTTCCGGAAGTGGTACTTTACTTGAAGCCTATAATAGATTTTCATGAAAAACTATATTCAAATATAATTTAAAACTTTCCAAATTTGGTATATAAGACTACTATATCAATGGAAATAATATAATAGATTTTGGTTAAAATACACTAACCGGAAGTGACACATTACATGAAGCTGCTAACAGTTTTCCTTGAAAAAAATTGTATTATTTTAATTTTAGAAATAAATGCTTCAAATAAAAGTTTTAGAGAATTAAATTCTGCGTCTAGCACATTAAGAATTTTTAAATTAGGCTTTTGCATAAGCGAGATATCTAAATTTAAATAGTATATATTTTGTGTTTTTTTAAATTAAGTTTGCTATGGATTAGAACAAAAAATAAAAAATAAAAGATTTTATGTCAAATATGTGCAATTAAAAAAATATCTATAGTTTAATACGCGTACAAGGAAGTCATGTGGTGTCCACATCAGATTTTTATTTTATAAAATATTCATAAAGAAAGAAATAACAACTATAGCAACATGTTTTCTACACATTTGTTTTCTATTGAAAAAACAGAAATAAGTCGAAATGACATACAGCATATCAGAAATGCGGGTATATTTCGATTTCTGCTCGTTTCCTATGTAAATTTAATGAGATAAACAGGTGTTCTGAGTCGTCAACAGGGCTACCAATTTCATTATGCAAATCACAAGGGAAGTTTCTAGACTTGCGGAACTTATCAGTATTTGTTTAAATCTAAGTATGCAATAGGGGGCTTGATGAACTTGTTGTTTATTTACTGCCGAATTCGAGAAGCAAAAGGTAATGAACTTTACGGTCACAAATTAATTAGACAGTAATACCAACATAATAAAGGATTTTGGATTGAATATTTTATGACATAAATTTATTTTTCTTTCTTGTTTACCTTTGATAATAATTATTCATGTGTATAAATCAATAATTTGTAATGAACGCATATTTTCAAATATAATTTTTGTTTTAAAGTCAAAATAAAATAAATATATCATAACGCCTTTCACCCATTGCTGGATGTGGCAGTCTTACATTTGCGACATTTTTAACGTCTTCATACATCTTAAAAAATAGAAATATGAAAAAAGTATACATTTTAAGCTAAGTAAGTTAACTGAATTAAACAAGAAATTTACAATTCACAGTTACCGAAACTTCGAACATAATATACATTCATTTAAACATTTGCAGTGAATTTTATTTTAAAATGTTGAAAGAAGTAGAAGTTGCTTGTGTCACCGCTGTTTGCTGTGTCATGATAGCTAACATCTCAGCAACAATTACCCAATTATTTTATATTTTTTAGAAATCTCAATGATTTGTTGAACAGAATCTCATTTTGTTGCCCTAAACCTATTAATTTACCATTTTCAATTTTTTCTTTTATTTAGGTAGCAAAAAATATTATAATTAATATATTAATTAATCAATCAATTTATTTATTACAGATGACAAATAGCTTCGACCAGTTCCGACACCAACTGAAGTATTCCGATTACGCAGAAACTTTACGCAACTTCGATATAAAATTTGGTTATATCAAAAGTTCGTTCCTTTACGTGCCTCTTAAGTTACGATAACTATGAAATACTATATGACGTTTCAAATATTGAATATTTTGTTAAATTATTTACGTTACGTGAATTCTGAATCCACCTTTACTTCTGACAGTTTGTTTAATGTCATTTTTCATTTATTTTGTCGTCTAGCTACGAGCAAACAGAACTTTAAAAAGTTGCAAATAAATAAATATGAACTGTCAAGTGACCCACATTTTACAAAGATTTTAATAGTATTTGACGTTAATTGTTGCCGATGACGCTACAACTATTATCATACGATAACATTAACTTAGATTCTTTGTATCTGAAATAACTCTTATTTAGTATTATTCGCATATCTTTAAAATTGTATTATCCCAACTGACATTTTGATAAATTACCACATTTCTTCTGGGATAACATCAGTAATTCTGTTTAAAGTTCGATTATTTTTTGCTCGTACGTTGCGAAAAGTAGAAATATATTGATTATGCTAGCAGAGTTGCCGTGTGTGTGATCCATATAGATGCTGCTTTTGCTAGTTTCAAACATTTTGTGCTAACTTCCAAGTAAACGTTGAGATTCTCAAGGGAATTTCAATGAGATTTCTCGCAGATTCAGCGGAATTCACTCGACTCAAATGGACCTTCATATTACGTGTATCAATCTAAATGGCAGTTTGACGATGAAATTTGTTACTGTTATTTATCAATATACCAGAATCAAGAGCAATATCCTTCCCGTCTCTGCTATTCAGTCTTTCGCCAATTTTTACTTCCTTGTACAAAGTAAAGGAAGTATTGTAATCGCGAATATTTTCGGTTCTCAGATTTCAGTGGAAATACGCATTTTGGCCCTCCCTGAGTCCATTTTGACTAATTTCGTCGTGACGTCTCCACGTACGTATGTATCTCGCATAACTCAAAAACGGTAAGCCGTAGAAAATTGAAATTTTATATTTAGGACTGTTATAACATCTAGTTGTGCACCTCCCTTTTTGGTCATTATATAACTTCCGGAAGTGGTACTTTACTTGAAGCCTATAATAGAATTTCATGAAAAACTATATTCAAATATAATTTAAAACTTTCCAAATTTGGTATATAAGACTACTATATCAATGGAAATAACATAATAGATTTTGGTTAAAATACACTAACTGGAAGTGACACATTACATGAAGCTGATAACAGTTTTCCTTGAAAAAAATGGTATTATTTTAATTTTAGAAATAAATGCTGTAAATAAAAGTTTTAGAGAATTAAATTCTGCATCTAGCACATTTTGCATAAGCGAGATATCTAAATTTAAATATTATATATTTTTTGTTTTTTTTTTTAATTAAGTTTGCTATGGATTAGAACAAAAATAAAAGATTTTGTCAAATATATGCGATTAAAAAAATATCTATAATTTAATACGCGTACAAGGAAGTCATGTGGTGTCCACATCCGATTTTTTTGTACACAATTTATCGACCGCTATTAACTATTTTGTTTTATAAGTAAATATAAATAAACATATCATGCCTTTTACCTATTACTAGATGTGGCACTTTGCCATAGCAGATTTTGGTAAGGGATATATTTCTTCGCGTAAATTGCGGTTATCAGCCATATATAAAAATATTAAACAATAAAATTAGTACAGCTCAGTCACTGTCAGAAGTTTTTTATGTTACATAAATATGTCTTCAATTTAACTTTTTTGTCAGGCAATTAGAATCAAAATAAAATAAGTCCTATATAATCAAAATGTAATCTCTCACCAAACGGACTTTAGTTCACCTTTTGGCATATTTCTCTTCATTGCGCATTATTATTCATGAGAAAGATAAGCCAGAGTAATAAGGGAAAAAACCTGCCTAATTGGATCTGAAGTAGGGATTAGAACACTGACCTTTAGGAACAAGATTTAATTATCATTACAAAAGAATCCTGTTGTGTATTGAATATATTTTCAAAGTTAAAGATTGAAAATATAATAACATAATAAATTTATATGAAAATAATAATGTAAAATTATTTAAAAATTTTGATTAAATCTCTTATAAACGGTTTGTAGGAAAATTCAGTATATATTTATAAAAATATTAACCTATGAAATAAAATATAAAATAATAAAAAGTATTAAAAAAACACTTGGCTAAGTTTCACAAAATTCAGCCTCCAAGTCACCTTATGAGGTCTTCGTCAGAGGCTGGCCAGCACAGTTAGTAACCATAGACGCGTTTCGTTCTTATTACAGCTCATCAGTATGGTACTCGTATAACTCACTTCTTCACCTAGTTTCACCAAGTGTTGGATGACAATTAATTTTGTCTTTGTTGTTAATATAAAATAAATATATCATCACCCTTTTTACTCATTAATGGGGTGTGACTCTCTGTCATAGCAAATTTCGGTAAGTGATATATTTCTTCGTGTGAAGTGTTGTTACCAGCTGTCAAAGACTTTGTGAAGGGGGTGTCACAGGGGTAGATTTATTTTAATGAAAATTGTTTGACGGTTGTTAGAATCGATCCCGAGTTCTCAAATCTACAGGCCGTTTCGGTACTACTGAGCCACCTACCCCATTTATGAAAAATACATGAACATCATTACGCCTTTTATCCATACTGGGTGTGGCATTCTATCTTAGCAGATCTCGGTAAATGATATATTTATACGCATAAAGATCGGTTAGCAGTCATCAAATTCCGGCCCCCAACGATGTTAGATAACGGGAGCCACAAGCCACAGGGATGATTTGAATGTCAACTAAAGTTTGTTGGCTGCGGGAATCGAACTCGGATATCTAATCGATCTGAGTTCGATTCTCACAGCCGACAAACAATTTTCATCACATTAAAATTACTCATGTGGTTGACCCACTGCTAACGTATTTGAGGGCCGTGATTTGGACGGCTAGTAAATACTTCACGCAAAGAAATATATCACTTAACGAGATCTGCCACGGCATAGTGTTACACCCAGTAATGGGTAAAGGAAGTAATTATATATTTATTTTTTATAAATATAGCATAATGCCTTTTACCCATTACTGAGTGTGACACTCTGCCGTAGTATTTAGGCACATGAAATGCAGTTAGCAGCCGTCATGTCGCGTCCCCCATAGATATAAAAATATGAAAATCAACAATATAAATTTAAATAATAATGTTATATTTGATCAGTATTTTTGATCAATTATTTAAGAAAACCGTATGTTTTAACAATAATTATGTTAAACTGAATTATAAATAATAAATAAATAAATATATCATCACGCCTTTTACCCATTACTGGGTGTGGCACTATGAAAAAGCAGATCTCGGTAACTGATATATTTCTTCGCGTGAAGTGCGGTTACCAGCCGTCAAATCACAGCGCCCAAAGATGTTAGCGGAGGGGGAGCCACAAGGATAGATTTAATTTGGTGAAAATTGTTTGTCGGCTGTGGGGATCGAATCAGGGTTCTCAAGATCCACAGACCGACTCGATACCACTGAGCCACCTACCCCAAGACAATTTTGATTAAAAAATTAATATAAAGTGTGTTTTTGACTAGGTTATTGAATATTTTAATTATTCATATTGTCGACTTCAAACCGCATCAAAATTTATACAGATACAGATCATTATATTTAAAGGATAAGTTCGATCTTAAAATGTGTCATTAAATATTTGGCAACAAATTTAAGTCTTGTTATATCAACAATATCGCCTGTCAATAATTTTAATTCATAGTATATTGAGAAGAATGTAAAATTATAAATAAAATTGCAAAATACCAACAATGTAACTAAAACTAACATTTAAACTGGTACATATCGTTGTTAAAACAAATAACGGTTCACTATCCATCCAGAATATTAAAACGTTTACATGTTCACGTGTATATTTGTTTAGGAACCACAGCACACATCATATATAAAACCTTTTATTTTAATTACTCTTGTAACAGTGTGAAAATCGATCAAAACCGAAGCGTTTCAAATAAAAATTGGAGATAAATATATCCTGCAGCCATCTAAAATAATTTGAAAACTTTCGGTGGCAGGAAGATCGTTATTTAGCATCCTAGAATTTAAAAAATCTGTGCACTTCTCGCCTCCACAGAAGTGATTGTCCGACTTGGGTGCAAAAGAACGTTGAACGCACACAGGAGCTCATTTCTCACGCTGTTATCACGACGACGCAGTCTGGCGCTGCTGAGTAATTGGACGCGAAGGCGACTGAGAATTATGGTAATACGCGGCTGCAGGACGTGCTCGAGTCACGACGCCAGGAATTTGTATGTGACTAATTTCAAACAAACGAATTTGTTATGACATTTGAATTTAATTTTTAACTGGTCTAATTAAGATCATTAAGACTAGATTGTTTGTAAACTAAATATTGCTTACTCTTGAACATTTAAGTAATTGATAGCCAGTTGTATCAACAAAAATTAAATTTAAATTTGGTTTCAATAAATAAATACAAATCATATCAGTGGTATGTACCCTGGTTCGATCCCCACAGCCGACACACAATTTTCAACAAATTAAATCTACCCTTGTAGCTCCTCCTCCTCTAACATCTTTGGGGCCGTGATTTGTCGGCTGGTAACCGCACTTCACACGAAGAAATATATCACTTATCGAAATCTGCTACGGCAGAGTGCCACACCCAGTAATGGGTAAAAGGCGTGATGATATATTTATTTATTTATATTCAATTATTTCATATGACATGTAATTTCGATTTGCTTTTTTTTGTTTGTTAAAAAAAAATTTATTATAAAATAAAAAATACCAGGGTTCGAAGATATATATCGATCGATATATATCATGATATTTATTTTGATATATATCGTCATATTTTTGCAATGATATATATCCATTATATAAAAATATCAAATAGTTTTTGTGATATAGTCTCCGGAGAAGTGAAATTTTTCGTATTTTTCAGTTTTTCTACTTTTCCGAGGCTATATCTCGAAAACTAAATGTGATATTAAAACGCGCTCAACGGCATTAATTTTCTCGTGCTTCAGTTAACTTATAAACATAGTTTCAGCGATTTTTATTATTTTTCAATTTGCCGCCAAAAAAAACGCAAAAAGCGGTTTTTTAACATTTTCTCGAAAACCAGAAGTCATATGCATTTGTAGATTGCACCACTGGATTCAGTGGGTCAAAATACATATGTATGTAAATTTTCGTTTTAATAATCCTACGATTAAGGATTTTTGGGAAAATTGAATTAAAATCTGAAAAAACCAAAAGGGTACCCCTTAGGAAATAATTAAAAATATTAAATTGCTTAAAATTGTATGAAAATTTGCTTATAAGTCAATTCGGACACGGGGAATTCAACGCCGTTGAGCGCATTTCCATATCTTGTTTAGTTTTTGAGATATAGCCTCCTGAAAAGTGAAATTTATCGAATTTTTCAGTTTTTCTACTTTTCCGAGCCTATATCTCGAAAAGTAAATGTGATATGAAAACGCGCTCAACGGCATTAATTTTCTCGTGCTTCAGTTAACTTATAAACATAGTTTCAGCGATTTTTATTTTTTTTCATTTTTCCGCCAAAAAAATCGCAAAAAGCGGTTTTTTAACATTTTCTCGAAAACCAGAAGTCATATGCATTTGTAGATTGCACCACTGGATTCAGTGGGTCAAAATACATATGTATGTAAATTTTCGTTTTAATAATCCTACGATTAAGGATTTTTGGGAAAATTGAATTAAAACTTAAAAAACCAAAGGGGTACCCCTTAGGAAATAATTAAAAATATTAAATTGCATAAAATTGTATGAAAATTTGCTTATAAGTCAATTCGGACACGGGGAATTCAACGCCGTTGAGCGCATTTCCATATCTTGTTTAGTTTTTGAGATATAGCCTCCGGAGAAGTGAAATTTTTCGAATTTTTCAGTTTTTCTAAATGTGTACAAAAACTAAAATTAAAAAATAAATATCCAAAAAGTGATATTTATCTGATATATATCCTATATATCAGATATTTTGATATTTATTATAAATATCATGATATTTACGAACCCTGAAAAATACACAATTTTTATTTTACAATTGACAACACTTTATAACTAGAACAAAATGTTAAGTAGGGGAGAGTTGTATACAACCAGTTGTTCATTATCTATATTTTTCTTTGATAACAGATTTTCGAATTTCTAAATTCTCTAATGAGTTAAGCTTAAGACCTTATGCCTATGGCACACTGGTCGATGAGCGTCGATGAGCATCGATGAGCTCTTCTATGAAACAACAGAACGCACCCGTCATCGACGAAAATTAGAGGTTCCTCTATTTCCATCGAAGAGCTCATCGATGAAACGAACGTATCTCATTTCACTCGTATCTTTTGTGTCTCATTTCAAGTTAGCATATTTTTGAAATTTAGAAGGTTTTATTGTTTGTCAATGAAGGGTGCGTTCTGTTCCAAATTCCGGTCAACTTGATTCTATTAATTGTAATAGTTCCTTTTCTTAGTTCAAGTTAATCGTCTTGAATTTGTTGGAGTGTATTTCAATATAGAAATGGCCAGCAAAGCAAACCCAATTATCATAAATAAATGAAATTTATTGTGGGATGGCCATGAAGTAACAAACGAGCTTATTTAGTTCAGCGGAAGAAAATGGCGATCCACTTCTACATAATTGCAATTATATGTAATGTTGAAGTCAAGTACGGATTTGATTTCATATTTAAGGATTTTATTTATAAAAGAACGAATGAAGTGAGCCCAATCAGAAATTAATTTGCCTATGTGTAGCAAATAAAAGATTTTGTATTTGTAAAAACAATATTATATATCAGTAATTTTGGTTATATAAACATATCTTGAAAAAAATTCCCTATAAATAAGGAATTTTTAATAAACCCATTTAGGGTGTTTCAATACCTCTGTACGAAACTTTAATGACATATATAATGTGATATACTAATTATTGAACAAAAAGAATTTTTTTGAAATCGGCAAAAATTAGGGTATTTCATTCCTAGCGAACCTGTTTAGTGACACTGGTTTAATGGTACGTTTAATTATTTGTAATGTTACTAATGAAATAATAGTATAAACACTGCCTACATATAATCATTTATTAAATAGTTATTATGTAGGTACCTGATATAATGCCTTATTTTTATATATTTTTAAAAACTTATATGTACTATTAATCCAGTGACACTAAAAATGTTCGCTAGAATTAAAAACCCTATTTTTTTCAAATTTCAAAAAAAATATTTTTGTTCTATAATCAGTATGTCAAATTATATATGTTATTGAAGTTTCGTGCAGAGGTATAGAAATTTTTGTAGATTTACTTCACAATTTCAATGTTAGTTTACTATTGTTGACTATCTTTTCAACGATTGCTAAACACTCGAAATTTTTTACCATCTTTCCCGTTAATATTTATATTTCAGTGGTTGTATGTAAAATGATGTCACAAAAATGGAAGAGTGGAATGTAGTTTTTTTCTACTGGGAATAAATTTGCATAATATTTTAATTAAAATTTTTTTAAACTGCAACCTCTCTATTTTGTTTGAGTTCTAATTAAAAATAATAAAATCTAAATTAAATTATGCGACTGGATCGAAAAGCATGTCATCATGTCACTTTTATTTGTTATTGCAAGTGCTCCGATTTGAAGACTTGCAACTATATTTCAAAATGAAAAATAACATCTCTCTTTACTGACACATGGGATCTGTTGTACTTACGACAGGATGAAACTGTTTTTATTTATTTGAAAGAATGTACAATAGCTGTCAGATGTTTTAGGAAAAAAAGTGAGTTGTCTAAATGTTTTAAATAAATACAGATATACGTAGTGCTGAACTATGAAAAGTTAAACAATAGGCTCGCAATTTCTAAGAAAATTTAAGGATGGGTTCGTGTGAGCTTGAGTCTACTACAGCTCACCAATAGGTATAAGAAATAAAAGCTTGTTGTTTCTTTTATAAAATATGAGTTCTGATTTTGATATTTCTTCTCCATAATATTTAGGTGTATAATTTATGTGAAGTACTTTTGAAAGCAACTTTTTCTTTAAATAGGTTTCTGTATATATTACATAAACATAAAGTGAGTGTCGTATTACTTATGAATTTTAATTTTTATAAAAGAAAATTTCCTGTTTATAAAACCACAACATGTAGCTCTTAATGTACAATATGGTTATATAAATTGATGTGGAATACTAAAGCTACATTTCTAAGTTCTAAAACATAAAATATACGACACAGTATTCTTTCTACTAGCAATTTTAAACACAATCACGTTTTATACTTTAGTTATTGTCGTTGTATTACAACCTACATCTTACATTTATAGAACAAGAACTTAAGAAAATATACATGTATAGCTAGTATTTCTCACAAAGAAATATTATCAGTACGCTCTGGCTAATTCACAAGAAATTTTGATCAGATTAAGTACATAAAATAAATTAAAAAGGCAAAGTTAAAGAAAGAATGGTTTCAATTTAAACTTTCGATTGATTTATGTAAAAATCGCGATTTAGTTTCAGGTTTTTCCCGCAATGTTGACAGTTAAATTAAAGTTAGTTCGAGAGCTGCTCAGTAGGAATAAATTTTAAATTAATATTTCGTTGAAAATCCTTTCAAATTCGTTGATCTTAATCATTGTGATAAGGTTTGAAAGTTTTCGCTGTTTCGTAACACCAAAATAGAGAAATGCTTTCTAATATTTCATATTTATTGGAAGTACAATTATACTAGTAGGTAGATTGTTTCATTTTTCAAAACGTTGTCGGACGAGATATTTTATAGTTACCTCGACTACGGATTTCATTTGAAAAGAGACAGACAAAATTAATCTTTCGTTATTTCGCGAGTAGCTTCGAATAATTTACAATTGAAATAAGAGATATTAGTATTGAAATATGCGAGAATAATTACTTTTAACAGTGAAGTAGATTCTCAAAACTGAGATTACAGTTTAAAATGTTCAGCAACTGGAAATAATAGAAACTAATTTTTCTTTTGTTGTCTGATTTTTAACTTTTATTTCAATTAGTTTGCATTCAAATAAATCATCTCTGATCTTGGAGTGGATGGAATTTGAACTCCGTTTTTATTACTTCAATATTTGATTTTTTCACTTTTCATGGAACTTTCAATTACTTGTCAATCTGTCACCAAAATGACAGTTAATTGACAGCCAACCATTATCATAAAAGCAGACAATGTTTGATTTTTAATTTCTACCGTTTTTTAATTGATTTAAAATTTAAATATTGTTCAAACAAATACATCATTACATTTTCATGCTTTTATTCCCCTCCATGGATTTGGGAACTCTGTATTTAGCATATCCATACACTGACATGCTCATCGAGCAGTAGTAGCATTAGGGTAGAGCTCTCGCTTCAATAACAATAGTTAGCGAGTTTATAACTTCATTGATTACCTGTATTTCAATGGGCTCATCAATCATAATTAATATATGGAAAATTTGTATAAAAAATGTAAATTACTTACTAAAAAATTACTATTAGTAAAATAAAAATTATTAAATAGTTATTTGTGTATTAAGAGCGTAAAGTGATTCTTTGTTACTCGAACACGGTAATTTCCGCCTCGCGCTGCAACAGTGTAAGAGGAACAAAGACACTTTACGCTCAGATACACACATAATTTTTTTTACGATTGCATCTTCAGATTATTAAAAAACGTATGCGTACAGAAAATAAATTCGTTCTGTCAACTGTCATTATGACAAGATTCTGTTTTATTTGTATCCCTGGTAACTATTGAAATAAGCGCGCATTTAATATCTTTTTCGCGCGTTGCCATTGGAAACACGTGCATTTAACATCTTTTTCGCGCGTTGTCATTGGAGACGCGCAAAAAAGATATTTTTCGATTGTTCCACAGAAAACGTCAACTGTACGATGACAAATGAGAGCGTAATTGTCATCTTTTCATAGCAATCGTAGAAAAAGGTATTTTAATACTGAATTTAAAAACATTGTAACATCATTTATACATATTTTGAAATAAAATTTCCCACTGGCTGAATGTTGCCCTTCAGTCGGTATCAAAATATTTAGTGGTTCAGCAACACTAGCTCCACTCAATTGTCAAAATGTCTAGACATGTACAAATACATTTTTCTTAACTTCATTTCACATAAATAATGAACAACTGTAAGAAGTAATATTTATCAATAGTATCATTATATGAGTCCCACGGACTAGTAGAAATGACTTCAGAAATAGTAATTTGTGTATTAAAGGCGTAAAGTGATTCTTTGTTATTCGAACACGGTAATTGCAGCGCGAGTCGAAGACGAGAGCTGCAATAGTGTAAGAGGAACAAAGCCACTTGACGCTTGTAATACACACATATATTTTTTTTACGATTGCATCTTATATTATTAATAAAACGAATACGTATTGAAAATAAATTTGTTCTGTCAATATGACAAGTTCCTGTTATGTTTGTATCCCTGGTAACTATTGAAGTAAGCGCGCATCTAATATCTTTTTTCTACGATTGCTATGAAAAGTTGACAATTAAGCTCTCATTTGTCATCGTAAAGTAGACGTTTTCTGTGGAACAATTGAAAAATATCTTTTTTGCGCGTCTCCAATGGCAACGCGCGAAAAAGACGTTAAATGCACGCGTTTCCAATGGCAACGCGCGAAAAAGATATTAAATCTGCGCTTATTTCAATAGTTACCAGGGATACAAATAAAACAGAATCTTGTCATATTGACAGTTGACAGAACGAATTTATTTTCAGTACGCATACGTTTTTTCATAATCTGAAGATGCAATCGTAAAAAAAATTATGTGTGTATCACGAGCATAAAGTGTCTTTGTTCCTCTTGCACTATTGCAGCTCGCGCCTTCGGCTCGCGCTGCAATTACCGTGCTCGAGTAACAAAGAATCACTTTACGCTCTTAATACACAAATAACTATTTCGCGCGATGTCATTGGAAACGCGCAACAAAGTTATTTTTCGATTGTTCCACAGAAAACAGCAACTTTTTGATGAGAAATGAGTGCATAATTGTCAACTTTTTACTGCAATCATAGAAAAACAATTTTACTTAAATTTAAATCATATATTTCTTTTAAAAAAAAATATATATATATCATCACGCCTTTTATCCATTACTGAGTGTGACACTCTGCCGTAGCAGATATTAGTATTCAAATATGCGATATATTTTTTTCGTGAAGTGCGGTTACCAGCCGTCAAGTCACAGTTCCCAAAGATGTTAGTCTAGAGGGAATCATAGGGGTAGTTTTAACTTTTTAATTCCACAGGCCGAATCGATACCACTGAGCCACCTACCCCATATTTTTATTGCCAACTGAAATTTCTGATCATCCGGTAGAAAAAGTTTCACAAAATGAAGTGAAGTGAAACATTGATGCGTTAAGAGAATAAATTAGGACCATCGACGATTCGACGTCAAAAATAAAATGGAAATAAAGTAACGGTAAAAAAGAAAATCAAAGTTCAGTGAGACATGGAAAGTGAATTTACACATACGTGCTTTATCTGTTGATTTAAATTCTAAATCGTAAGCTCCTCAGATGTTTTTATGGTGAGATTTTACTCTCCCGACAGGGTAGAGAGAATGGTAAACATCCGAAAAGGAAAATTCGTTTCTCGGTCGTGCTAAAAATGTTAAGAGCATAAGGAATATGTTCACGACATTGATTTTCGCTTTTCGGACGTAACCGCAATCCAACATCTATCATGCGGACAAGGAGGCTTTCACGAGTAAACTTTTTTACAGCTATATATTCATGGCGAATATATTGAAACATTTTCCAATTTGTGTTTTCATACAAAAGTTACTACCGTTATATATATTTTTTTACTATTTTCATTAAATACATATTTTCAAAGACCCACTTCTTTTATGTCTGATAAAATAAAATAAATGTGGTAGGTGGCTCAGTGGTATCGAGTCGGCCTATGAATCTTGAAAACTTTGGTTCGATCCCCACAGCCGACGAACAATTTTCACTAAATTAAATCTACCCCTGTGGCTACCCCTTCACAAAGATCTTTAGGGGCCGTAATTTGTCACACCCAGTAATGGGTAAAAGGGGTGATGATATATTTATTTTTTATTTTAAGAAAATATAAACTAAACACTTGGCTAAGTCTCAAAATTCAGCCTCCAAGTCACCTTATGAGGGCATCGTCAGAGGCTGGCCAGCACAGTTAGTAATCATAGACGCGTTTCGCTCTTATTAGAGCTCATCAGTATGGTATGAGACTTACCCAAGTGTTTAGTTTATATTTTATTAAAGCTAGTTTCACCAAGTGTATAGATGACAATTAATTTTGTCTTTGTTATTTTTTATTTTATTTAAAATAAAACCCGTTCATAGCTATTACCATTTTACTACAATTTTTACTTCTTTTTAATTTTAAAATATATCTATAGTCTATTCAGCGATATATTACAGAAACGTCACTATCATTTAATCTTTAGAGACAATTTATAGGTACTGTCATTCGAGTAAAAGGAATACGTCAATTTTCATTTGCAGGCCCGTAACAAGGGCGAGATGAGTGACGCCCTTGTTTTGGACGAATATATCTGAGAGGCGCAGTCGTTGAATTTGTTTGTAAAATATTATATAAATTTACATTTTAAAATAAAAATATATAAATATATCATTATGTCCTTTATTTATTATTGAGTGTAGTGCTCTCCCGTAGCAGATCTCGGTAAGTGATGCATAAAGTGTGGTTACCAACCGTAAAATAACGGTTTCTCAAGATGTTAGTTAATGTCACAGGGATCATTTTAATGTTGGGAAAATTGTTGTTAGTTGTAGGAATCGAACCCGAGTCCTCAAATTAACTGTCCGACTCGATATCACTGAGGCACCTAACCCAATTAAATTATTATTAATTATTTAATTTAAAGATATAAATGTCTACTTGTAAGTATCGTTTTGTGCATAATTACTTTAAAAATTTTATGTATATTTGTCCTGCTAACATTTATTTAGCGTGCGAAAGATTTGTCGCTTGAAAAACTTGCAATAATTTCAAAGTCTGGAAATGAAATCACCTGCGAGTAGTATCTAAACTATATGTTTATTATGTCTATAAAAGTAGTAAAACATCGAATATAGTTCGATCATTTGTAGATCCAACAGTCAACAAAATATAATCAATAAAAAGCATCATAAAACTGTGTATCAGTGTGATAAATTGACAGTTATAAAATGGAAAACCATCATTAAATGCATCAGTTTCATTCGATTCACCATAAACACCGAAATGAAAGCAGCAAATTACATTTCCGTCAAAATACGAAATGGTTATCACGTAGGTCAGTCGTCGCAGAGATACGTTCATATCACTATGTTAGTGTAACGATGCGATTTCGTTTCAGAAACAAATAATTGAGCATTGAAAAAAGTGAAGATCAAATGTGATATTTGAAATAATCGTGAAAGATTTGGGGTAGGTGGCTCAGTGGTATCGAGTCGGCCTGTGGATCTTGAGAACCCTGGTTCGATCCCCACAGCCGACAAACAATTTTCACCAAATTAAATCTACCCTTGTGGATCCCCCTCCACTAACATCTTTGGGGGCCGTGATTTGACGGCTGGTAACCGCACTTCACGCGAAGAAATATATCACTTACAGAGATCTGCTTCGGGAGTGTGCCACACTCAGTAATGGGTAAAAGGCGTGATGATATATTTATTTATTTTTATTTGTGAAAGATTTGTTTTTTGTAAATTCTTCTTTAACTTTATCAAATATTTGAAGTAGTTACTAAATTTGAAAGTATTATTTAAAAATAGCTCAATTTAATTTTACTGAATTTGAATTTCAAATTTTAATTTGTTTTCTTTTAATTCTATATATACGAGGATCAGCAATTGCTAAATATCTCAGAGATACAATTTTAATATGAAAATTATACAGAAAACGGAAAAACAATTGAATCCTTTGACATAATATAAACAAACAATTAAATTTGTGTAACATTATTTTTTTGAATCATATTTTACAGTGAACAAGAAGACAAAAGCGAATCAATGAAAAATTTATTGTAACTGATGTATTATCCACACGAAAAATATATTGAAACAACTGTTTTGTGGAGAAAAACATTTGAACGTAACAAAAAGCAAAAGAAAAATGATTTGTTATGTTATCGCTATGTATTTTTGACAACCCATTGAAACATTTTAGGGTTTTTATGCATTTAATTGAATTGAGAACAATGCGAAAATAATGATAAATTTTACGTACAAATATGGTTTACCGAATATTTTAGTATAACTATTAATTGATATAAAACAATGTACATCAATCAGTTTTATAATTGAAAATTTGTCAAAATAAATAACAAAATGTAATTATCTTGCACATCATGATTTTTTTTATTGAAATACGCGAGGAAAACAAGTAAACAAATATAAAATTTCATAATAAAAATTACAAAAATGTTTTCATTTGTTAATTTACCCTTTTCAGGAAACTTTTCTGTGATACCATTTTCAGTACAAGCATGTGCTAAGCTTGTCTTTTTTTAAAACATAGGACAGATGCTTTGTTTTCATCGTAGAGTGCCACAAAACAAAAAAAGGAAAGGACATAGAAAAAATGACTACGTTGTTATCCATCACAATTTAGTTTTTGTATCACGTAGAACTGGAATTTATATAAGACGAGGATTTAACGCGGAAAGAAAAGCCGATTCTATTTGATCAGGGATATTAAGGTCTGTAGAAGTATTGGAACAATTTTCTTTCTAATTAAGAAAAAGTCGTAGGTAGCCGTACAAAACAAATAAGGTTTTATTTTCAATTCCTTTGTCTATACTTTGTTACAACGATGGGAATGAAATTGAAAAGTAGGTAAATATTATTTTTCCTATTTCTGTAATTGTCTGAAATTGCTATATTGCTAAAATATTTATAAAGTATTTAATGCGCTTAAAATTATTATTTTTATGTCTGTATTTAAAAAATTGTAAATAATAAATGCGCACTTATCTTTAAGGGTATAAATTTTTATACTAATAACTTCCATATATGATTTTTCGTAATACATGCACAAGAAACACGTTCTTATTCC
Organism: Pterostichus niger; assembly: GCA_947425015.1. NCBI lineage: Eukaryota > Metazoa > Arthropoda > Insecta > Coleoptera > Carabidae > Pterostichus > Pterostichus niger. Next base: position 8,178,025 of record OX380341.1, read on the forward strand.
CTAATTTTAGAGAGAGAAATACTGCTTTTCTCTCTTTATCTCCCTAGGTAGCATGCTTCTCTCCGTAGAGACTACGATTATTAGCTGTTTGCGGCGTTTCCTAGGTAACTAGTTACGCAACCCATATTTGATATTTGTTCCGATAAGACAGTAATTTTTGTGCACTTGTTACGAAAAGTATAATATGCTTCACGGGAGGGCGCGATTACCCCTTGTGTGAAGTTTGCAAACCTCGACTTCAGCTCGAGCCTTCAGCCCTCGCTTACGTCTCGGTTTGCCAACTTCACACGCGGGAATAATCGCTTGTTTCCCTCCCTTGATGCATAACATACTATTGCAAAATTTAGCCCGGTTCCATAAAACATTTTCACGTTGTTTACTACAAGAAATATATTATCACGCCTTTTTTCCATTACTGGGTATGGCATTCTACCGTAGCAGATCTCGTTATGTGATATATTTTTAGCTTGAAGTGCAGTTATCAGCCATCAAATCACGGTGGAGTGTGAGCCACAGGGGTACTTTTATCGTAGTGAAAATTGTTTTAATTGAACCCATAACCCCCCACTCATAGTTACGCCACTATATATTGGTGTATGATGAACATGAGATTTAGATGATAAAATATTGAATATAAGTCATTTGAGATGGTTTGGGTATATGGACGAATGTCGAATGAAATTTTAGTGAAACATGCGAATGTTGGTGATATTGAGGGTGAGAGATTGCGTTGACAACCTAAGAATAAAAGGATGAATAAGATTGAAGGTTTGTTACATGAACGAAAGATTTAGAGTGTGAGGAATAAAAGAGCTTGTATGAAAGGAATTATGAATATCAGAAGATAGGATAAGGATAGCATGAAGAATCTAATAAATAATTTTTCAAAGAATATTTCAATAGTTCATCCTGCCTTATTTAATGGGATATAACATGATGTTATATATAAAATGAAACTTTTTTTAATATTCAAATAAAATAATAGATAATTATAAATCATGCTTATTTTAACTCTGGGTGTATGTTAACTAAAATTGTAGTTTTTTTTAGTGAGTGCGTTCGAATTCGTTATGACACAGTTTCTCAACTATCGGTTCAAGCATAGTTTTTGCTCGCCAAACATTTAATTTCAATTGGTTATCAAACAACTGTGGCAACAAAACATTAAAAGGAATGATTTTTGAGGTAATATTTCATGTCGTGGGTATTTCCGATAACTTTTTGCATTTGCAGCAAATGTTCTTTTGTGTCGAAAGGGCGGGGATACAATGAAAACTAACCGTTGTTGTGGCGAATTTCGTCGAAGCTTGCCGTATTTTTTATTTTTGATTCGGATATCAAAGTTTGAAAAATGAAAGCTTTTAAAACGGAATTGACTGCAAACTGCCTATGCTCTGGTACCTCTGTTGTTATTTTCGACGCTGGCGAGTGATTAATTGAACTATTCATGAAAATTTTGCATCTAACCGCTAATTATAAAACACAGTTTGACGCAGATTTCGTTTACAAATTGAAACTGAAATGTTAAAATGAATGGAACCGTTATATTTAATTTTACATGCTTAAAATATTAACTTTTCCGAGAGATAAGTTAATTATTTAATTTATGTTTTAGGTGCGGTGGCCGAGCGTGTTAAGGCACATCTCTTTAACATACTGTGACGTCACCCGAACCAAGTTTCGTCAGTTCGAATCCGCCTGTCGACAATGTGTGATTTGTCGTAAAATATAAAAAATACAGTTATATGTATTTATCACACTCGGGCGCAATAAGCTAGTCACTTATTCGCCTTAAATAATGTAGCATTCGACTACGAAGACCGGCAGTACGGCAGTGTAAAAACTGCGGCTCGGTGTGCCCGGTAGGACCAGGCCCGATTTGGGCTGTAGTGCCATCAGAAGAAGAAGAAGAAGGTATTTCTTATATATTTACTAAATTTCGAAAGCCTCAAATATTGTAATTAATCAATTAAGAATTCAATGATTTGAATCAAGTGGCATATGAATGTATTAATACATATTTTTTATCTTTAACTCCACTTTTAACAAGCTAGTTGCATTTATTTTATTTTGATCGTAAAAATTTAAATTTAATTAGTATTTTTTAAGTAAATTATGAAATCAAATATTATTACAAGAGAAAAATTTCGATACTACCGGGATTTAAACACAGAACCTTTTCATCTCCGATTAAACGCTTTAACTACTGAGCTATTTTATTGTGTCTACGGCAGCCTCAAACTTCAAATTAAAGTTTACAAATCCAACATATTTTTTTATATATTATAGGAAATAATTTACGTAATTATTAGAGAGTGAATAAAAATGCAGTCGCTCGTAAAATATTACATCTAAGCTCTAAACATGATGGTTTCCACTAAAGTTGTGATTAAATAAATATCCCTCAAGTTTATAAGACAACACATAATTAACGAAGAGTATAACTTACATAATTAGGAATAAGGTACGCATGTATTCTTGCATGTCATCCGCCAAATTAAAGACGCAAACTCCAACGCCTTCGAAATTGGGTTGATAGGTCTGAAACAGAAACAATACCGTTACCCTAAATTTATAATATGTTCATCATATCATCGTTTAATCACGCTGTTTGTTAGTACATGGAATATGAGATACCTAACTGATGAAGGAATTTGAACATGTTGACTTTGTGTTACAGAGTCTGTAATTTTGGTAGATAGGAATATTTTGTAGTAATTATGTCAAATTGTTTGATGTATGTTAAATGAAAATTGAATTGCAAATATTGTTTGATATTTGATTTGAACATAAAGCAAAAGACACCAGTACAGAAGATTCAGTAAACAGTCTAATACCAACATCAGATGAAATTAGGATACAAAAAGAAAAAATATAGATGAAATGTGAAATCAAATGGAAAGAAGAAAATTAGGAGAAATAAAAGAAGATACTGGTAACTGGACATCAAATTCCACCAGAAATCATATTCACTAGACTTTACTATATCCAAACTTAAAAGCAAACATAAATACAGAAATGTTTTTGCAGTTGTCTACCACATCGTTAATCAATTATATTCACTGGTTTACGATCTATTACGATCTTACACTGTCTTACAATAAGTACATGCAAGCAGAATACCGAATATTGCCGAAGATGTATTTTTCTATACTGGAACTATTGCGGCGTATACGTTGAGATAAAAGCAGTTTTTATAATGCTTCCCTGAAGAAAACTTTGTAGTAAATATTAAGGTAGGATAGAAGTAACATTTATTTATATGTCAAACATGAGACAAAGGTTCATTTGGACTCACTATTGCTGTCACTTGTATTTTTTTTTAATTTTGTATTTGTTAGTAGTAATTTTGTTATAAACTTATATATCGTATATTTTGGTATTAAGTTTGTTTTAGTTATATTTCAAAATTGATAATAATATAGAATGGACGACATTTTCAGGATTTTATTCTTATCTATTACTTATTTATCATTGCTTGCCCCCTTCCCTCCACATATATGCTATAATATCCCAGTCCTAGTCAATAAATAAACACAAAATACTAAACATAATCAAACTGGCATTAGAAAACAATCCAGACACCATTACAAATGTCATAAAATACATAAAAGACACAACTATACTCAATGCAATATAATAAATAATTAACTCTGTAATACATGACTGTATCGGGGTCTTAATAAATTAATTGCAAAAGAATCTTTAAAACTATGAAATAAAAATATATATTCTTGTATTATTATTAATTTTTTTCTATATTATGAACAATATAAATCAGATTTATGAAACTGTTTCTCTAAATATAAGAATAAATAAATTGATAAATATATAATACTGAATTCTACTAAACTCAGTTTTAAACATTACAATTTCTTGTTTTTATGTTACAGAGTATTTCGATTATGAACGCATAAATGATATTAAACATTGAAATGTAATACTAACAATAAAAGGATTTTGGTGTTCTCATTTTCGTATACATTTATTACCAAAAAATGTTGTGTTTTAGCGATTCATGGAATTACATGTTTTTATTATACTTTATTCCCAAAGTTTCGTTTCGATAAAACAACAGATAATCCTTACTCTAATACGAGCAATTCTGGTTTATCAACGGTTCTAACAATTCTAATGAAACCTTGCATTTCAATGTTTTTTTGCCTCAAAACATTATGTAGCTAGGTATCATCCTCTGGGAAATTCATTTAGTATGCCTTTTTGAAAGGAAATTGGGGAGAAAATTTATCAAAATTTAATTATTCAAAATATAGGCATGTGAGTACTTTAGGGCAATATAATTTGACCTAAGAAATCGATTGAGACTAAAATCAAATCGATATTAATAACTGTTTTTGAGATAAAAGCAAACATTCGAAAGAAAATTGGGGAGAAATATTGTTTATTTTATCTACTTCTTGTTTTTTTATTTTACATAAATAGTTTTTGAAGATATAAGAATAAATAAGGAAAATATTTTCCCATATAACGTTTACAAAATGAACTGTGCCACAAAATTCAACTGTTTTTGGGGATATTTTTATGTGAAATTGTCAAGTTATAAACATAATTTTTTCTGTTTGGTTGTCATTGCGCACTTCAAGTAAAATTATTGCAATTAATTTATTTTAGAATAAAATAAAGTCATTAAAATTCAAAACACAATTTGAACTTTAATAAAACCTAATAAATGACAACATAAATTAATTTCAAATGTTTATTGATCTGTCAATATCACCTTGAAATTTTATTCTTATTTTATTAATAAAAGTAAAGTAATGCTATATAGGAAAAATTGTATGAAAACATGTGTTAAAATGATCAATTGTACGAGTAATATGAATATAGTTTGTGCAACGAGCTGCGCAGTTACGCCAAGTAGGGGAAGGGTTATTGTGACATTTATTTTTTAATATAATATTTCAGTTCTAGATTATATCTGTAAAAATAGATGACAAATTGCTTTAGGTGATGCCTTATAGCTCGATTAAATATCAACCCATGCATAAAATACTTTTCAGCGTATAAACATAATTCAGTAACATTCGGGAGAGCTGTATTTAGAAATTAATATCTGCTAATCGAACATCAAAGTTAACCAGTTTCAGTGACAAATTCATTCATGAAGGGAATTTTTAATAATAATCACAGCATTATATACTAATTAAATTAAAACCTAATTAAATCAAAATACTGCAATTCAATAAGAGCCACCAATTAAATTGATGAGAATGTAATGGCATAAACAGTTTCTGTCAATAGTTTATATAAAATAAATAAATATATCATCACGCCTTTTACCCATTACTGGGTGTGGCACTCTGCTTAAGCAGATCTCGGTAAGTGATATATTTTTTCGCGTGAAGTGCTGTTACCAGCCGTCAACTCACTGCCCCCAAAGATATTAGTGGTGGCGGAATCACAGGGGTAGATTTAAATTGGTGAAAATTGTCGACTGTGGGGATTGAACCAGGGTTCTCAAGATCCACAGGCCGACTCGATACCACTGAACCACCTATCCAATTTTATAAAGTTATTTATTTACCTTACCTCACTTAGGCTATATAACAAAAATTTACATTATATTTATTTTAAGGTTGAAAAATACAAGTACATGTTTATAAATAAAAAACTACTTACTGAATAAATTTGAAGAGGTATTAAAACCAAAATAAGAAAAATATTTTGACAAATCAGTCGGATAATCATAAAGATAACTACACAATGTAAGAAACAATAAAAATTACAAAATTACAGTACATAGGATTCTAGTCGAAAATATATCATAAAAATATCTCTGACATTAGAGTACGCTTTAGGAAAACAAAATTCCTAAAGAACAGTAAAAAAATTACTGGACAATACATTGCACCACCAAAGTTTTACAATTTTATATTTAAAGTATCATTAAATAATTTCTTGAGTGGTATAGTAGTGCCATCTATAGGTACCATGTGGAAGATAGTAAAAAAGAAAAAAACATTTAAAAATAAAATAATTTCAGAAAGATGTGTTGAATTCTGTTCTATTTGAAATGGATTTAGAATCTGGGGTAACCTGACAGCATAGGTACAAATTAGCTTTCGCTCTTTCAAGTTCCTTTGAAAGCATATCCGGTATGCGGCCAATTTAGGAGATGCGTACGACTGGTCACGGCGCTCTTGCGTTTCTAGAAACCAGCTAACACTAATACTATTTTCACAGCCGAATGCCTCCGTATAGAGTTACAAACTGAATTCTTTATTTTAAATAAAATGAAATAACTTGTTGTATCTCATACATAAAATACGTGAAGAAATATTACGATGGAAAAGGTTTTTGGTTTTGTTTAAAACTTTTTTAAAGGTGAAAGGCAGTAATGAATCAGAAATATTTATTAACATGTTCATTTTAATTAGTATTTTTTAAGTAAATACTTATCATCATCACGCTATATCCCATCAAATGAGGTCGCACGAAGCTTATTCTAAAAATCACATATTTTGGTAGTATGGGCAATAGTGATGTGAGTTGGGTAAATACCCAATGGGTAGGTAAATAAAATTTGGGTATTTACCCGGTATTTATCCGAGGTTATATTTATCTACCCAATTGTAAAAATTGTAAGTTTATTTTTTGTCAGTCTACAATCGTTTTAAAATAAATACTATGAATATGATATAATACATGTCTAAATATATATATATTTTTTATTTCTGTGATATTCTTTTGTATTTATTTTATTTAATAAAGAAAATATTTTTTAATTACGTACTTTTATGTGACTTCAAATATTTTTCAATTATATTAAGAACCCATATTCTTACTATTTGTAATTACTAAATATATTCTCACGTGTGGGTAAATATCAGAGTATTTATCCTGTTTATTTATCTTGAAAAATAAATACCTGTGTATCTTGCATCACTAGTAGACAGACATAGACAAATGTATTTCTTATGAAAGTAACCTTAGCCTTGTTGAAAAGTTCACACTTACATTATTTTTGGTCAGTTATTAGTTTTTTATAATGAAAGTAAAGAAAGTGATCTATTGCCTTTTGGGCAAGAATATTGAATATTAATGGACGGGGCAGAGAGCAGCAAACATGCAAATGAAATTATGTTTTTTACTCGAAGTGCACACATAATTTACAATCTCTTCTAGAAGAATTTACAAATACTGTTTCCTATATCGCGTTTACCTAGTTAATTTGTGCAACTGTTTTTGTAAAAAATAATGCTACATAGTTAAATTTTATAGAATTATTTTTAGGGTTTTTTTGTGAAATTGTCAAGTTGACTAGTTATAAAAATATGGTCTGTGAATTTGGGAACCAGGATTTAATTTCCACAGCCGACAAACTATACCACACTATATCTACCTCTGTGGCTCTCCCTCCTCTAACATCTATAGGGACCGTGATTTGACGGCTGGTAACCGTACTTCATGCGCATAAATATATCTCTTACCGAGATTTGTTACGACACGGTGCCACACCCAGTAATGAGTAAAAGACGTCATGATATATTATTTTTTTCATAAATTTAATTTCGAAATAATAATTATTATAAATATGAATGTTTAACCAAGGAGAAGAATTCAACAAAAAAAAATTGTTTAGAATAGTCCGCTAAAGTAGCTAACAGTCCGGTAATGAATTTTGATTTACAAGCAAAGATGAAAACTGCACTATAATTTTGTAAATTTTTATAATTTCTGTATTTGTTAGCCGGCATATTTATATTTTTACATTTTCGTCTCACAGCCTTGTATCAAATATATTTTTTGTATATGTTTTTCTTAAATGGGCTTGTCCTAAATAAATAAATAAATAAAAAAGATGAATTTCGCGGGATGAATTGTATGCGTAAATGTCAACTTTATTTGACAGTTGTGTGAAAAATATTTCATTGCGCTTCAAAATATTCTCGAAGACATAAATCTAAATAAAAGTTCAAAAACTGCTTTCATGTCATGCTGTCAAAATTATAAACGATACAGCATAATTTGTGCTTACAAGCTGTTTACAGATACATCATTAGCATTTTTGAGTAAGTTAAATACTGTTAAGTAAGATGTTATATAGTTACAGGCTATTGATCCGGTAAGTTTATTTAGAAGTACAATCAGGGCTTCTGGTCCAGCTTCTAAGGTCTCTCTCGGAAGTGCCTTTACTTGTCAGCTTTGCTACTACGTTAGCCGGAAGATTTAATCAGCTTAAATTCAAACATGATTGAAAATTGTATGTTAATACATATCAGTAAGTAATATTATGTTATGCAGTTCAGAATTATAAGTAATTTTAAGCTATGTTGAACTACGAATAAAAAATAACCAATTCTTGGATTTAGAGTCAGAGCTTTTAGTTATCATGAACCACTTTTGTTCTCGCTAAGTTCGTTAGTCACCGTTTTATTCTTCAAATGAAAGTAGACATTTTTGCTGAGTATTTTATAGCTGAATCTATAACATTATATGTGCAAATAATAATAATAATAATAAATCTTAATTTTATTTTATTTTATATAAATATTAGTAATATTAATTGTTTGTGTTTGTTAAAAAAATATTATAAAATAAAAAATACTTGGTAAGTTTCACAAATTTTATTTTTATTTTTTCCCAACGCGTTTCGTCATTTAAAATTGACAACACTTTATAACTAAAACAAAATGTTAAGTAGGGGAGAGTTATATACAACCAGTTGTTCATTATCTATGTTTTTCTTTGATTAACAGATTTTCGAATTTCTAAATTCTCTAATGAGTTAAGCTTAAGACCTTATGCCTATGGCACACTGGTCGATGAGCGTCGATGAGCAACGATGAGCTCCTCGATGAAACAACAGAACGCACCCGTCATCGACGAAAATTAGAGGCTCCTCTTTTTCCATCGAAGAGCTCATCGATGAAACGAACGTATCTCATTTCACTCGTATCTTTTGTGTCTCACTTCACGTTAGCATATTTTTGAAATTTAGTTTTTCTTTCTCAACTTTAGAAGCTTTCATTGTTTGTCAATGAAGAGTGCGCGTTCTGTTGTTTCATCGAGGAGCTCATCGAGGAGCTCATCGATGCACATCGATGCTCATCGACCAGTGTGCCATAGGCATTATGGTTCGGTATGCAGAACTTTGTAATCTGTCATTGAATGGTTGTCTACAGTACAATGTTGAGAAAAACCACTTGGTTTTTAAATTAGTTTCTATGGATTTAATGTATTTAAATAATAAAGAAAAAATTATTTAGCTCTGTCTCTAGGAGTTACGAGACTTTTTAACGGGCCAGCCCGTGTAAAAATTTTAACGGGCTGTTGACATTGGTTTTCATGACAACATATCTAATTTGAAACGTTTGATACTTAAATTGTGATTAAACAAAATCTGTCAGATTTTCAAAGTCTACCTTGATTGAACATTCCACCAGTGTCTATTGAAATTGAATGACTATATTTAGTAACAAATTTCTCGAAGACAAATAAAAATTATTGTGCACAAATTACGGATAAATACTTTATAGATTTATGGGTCCCTTAGGTCTTTGACAGGTAAGAATTGCTGCTTTAGAGAGATTGCATCATTTATTTTGTCAAAGGTAAGTAAATGTACGATTCACTATAAACACGAAATGAAAGGACACGGATCCGACAACCCCAGCTGCATCAGGATAAGGGTTAGGTCCCAGAAACTAAGATGGATAGAGGCCAGTAATAAGACGAGCTAATACTATTAAGAGTACTCGTAGTGTAACGAACTAAATAACACGAAACAAATGATTGCGATACCGGATGTGGCGGCTCTAGTTGTGCAGATTTTAGAAAAATGTTTTATTTCATACTGTATAAGAAAAATATATTTTTTTACGATTGCTATGAAAAGTTGAGAATTACACTCTCATTTGTCACAGTAAAGTTGACGTTATTTGAAGAACAACCGATAAATACCTTTGTCGCACGACTCCAATGGTAACGCGCTAAAAAGATGTTAAATGCGCGCTTATTTCAATAGTTACCAGGAATACAAACAAAACAGAAAATTGTCATATTGACAATTGACAGAACGAATTTATTTCCAGTACGTATAAGTTTTTTAATAATATAAGATGCAATCGTAAAAAAAATTATGTGTGTATCACGAGCGTAAAATATCTTTGTTCCTCTTGCACTGTTGCAGTTCTCGCCTTCGGCTCGCGCTGCTATTACCGTGTTCGAGTAACAAAGAATCACTTTACGCTCTTAATATACAAATAACTAACTGTGCTGACCAGCCTCTGACGATGCCCTCATAAGGTGACTTGGAGGCTGAATTTTGTGAAACATAGTCAAGTGTTTATTTTATATTTTTTATGAAACCTTGTTTCACCAAGTGTTGGATGACAATTAATTTTGTCTTTGTTGTTATACAAATAACTATTTTGACATATTCATTTAAAAACAATTTTTCTCTAACTATAATTTTCCAAGTTTTTTATTGTTATTATATATATATATATATTTTAATAATTAAATGCCACACAGTAAGAAATAAACCATTGTACTTCATACCTCCGATAATTATTTTTTACTGGGCTTTTATAATATAAATAACTAATAAATTAACTAGTGCTTTTAATATTCTATTTCGTACATTTAATAAATTTACCTTCTAAATACAATTTAATATTTGAAATATTTTAGAATTAAAACAATAGAGTTTTTTTTTAAATTTAAGCAACAGGCACAAAATATAAAAGGGTATATTATGCTTATAAATTTTATGTTTTTGTAATGTTCAAATCTAATTAAACTAATGAAAACCACATTTCGTGAGTATATTGTTCTAATTAATATGTGCCTACAAAACTCAAGTTTTTCCTAAAATTAAAAGATATAATTATTCCTCTCCTGCACAATACTACACGTAGAGTTGGGTTGTGTTTGCCTTACAAAAGGTCGCAAGAACTTAGACGTGACCCTACTAATGTTCAAACAAATTAGTGCGGCGGAGAAACTAACAAACACGACGTTTTGTGTGCTGCTGCTGCGCCCGGTTAATTACTGAATTTACCCTTTTTATTTATGCTAAATGCTCTGCTAATATGCCAACAATATTTGAATTTTTTAGGGTGAAAAAGTCTATGCATATACGAAGTACAAATCATAATCCGTCAGTACGGTGGTGTGGATAACGATAAGGAATTCAAATCCGCTCAAGCTAAAAATTATATAAACTATCACACTGCGGGTCGGTGAGTGCGGACACTGTACTGTAATTGGGATTAAGTTCCTGTTGTACAATGTAACATAAATAAATAAATAATTAGGGTGTTATTTAGATAAGTGTTCAACGATTAACAGATGGTAGAATTGACTACATAGACAATCTGGCAATAATTTTTGTTTTACATGTTTTCCATAAGAACTAGAGCCTCTTAAAACTGATCAATTATGTTATGGTTCACAATTTTATAAGAAAATCAATGGGTTTTTGAAAACAAAAGTTGATTGTTAAAAGTGACGTAAAAGGTTTTTTATACTTTACGTTCACAATCGATCCATTATTATACCGAAAAAGTTTAACAATGAGGGCTATTGTTAAACAGCTTTTGGTAACTTTTTATTATGTAAGATTGGTACTACTATGCAGCGATATGTTACATGTCATTTCAAGATGATAACCTCAAATATTTTAAAATGTTCTTTTATAACAATTTAAAAGTATTTCTAACGACAGATAATTATTTTATATCGATATTATTAAGAAAACTCAGTAACATGATTAATGTAAAACGATATTATAATTTGGTTATTAAGTTATAACCTGATAATCAAAATACTAACATCTTTATTTTATTTATTTATGGGGTAGGTAGCTCAGTAGTATCAAGTCGGTCTGTGAATTTGAGAACCCGGGTTCGATTCCAACAACCGACAAACAATTTTCACAACATTAAATCTATTCCTGTGGCTCCCCCTCCACTAACGAGTTTGGGGTCGTAATTTGAAGCCTGGTAATCGCACTTCACGTGAAGAAATATATAATTTACCGAGATTTGCTACGACAGAGTGCCACACCCAGTTATGCGTAAAAGGCGTGCTGATATATTTATTTTCAAATTTTATAACTACATAATTTGCATAAAAATTCCTAAATTACTATCTATACACATGTAAGGAAAACACAATTATTCGTGCCTGAAAAATTTCAAGTATATTCTTTTGAATTTACAGTTGAAACACGTAAAATGTATTCAGCTGTATTTCCACATGTTTCATAAATCCCTATATTGTAGTTCGAACGTTTTGCAATTGAAATTGTAAAATTTCGATTAAACACAGTTAAAAAAAGTATATTATACTCGTTTCATATGACGTATTGTCGCATTCATTTCTCTCGAAACAACTCGTGTGATAATACATCGTTTTACAGAACTCGTATAATAATATGCTATTGCATTGCCAACCGATTTAATATTCGATTTATTGAATATCAAATGACAATTTCCTGCACCAATCAGGAGTATGCAGACATGCATTTGATTTATGGTAATGTATTACAAAATAGTAGTGCCGCTGTTAGACGGTACAGAGGTAAATTCCTAAATAGATGTATGAGTATATCGCATCGCACTGTTTTTTCTTGAATTCATCAACATCTAGGCAGGCGAATTTGCAACCTTCAATCAAATCACTTTAAAGTTACATTGTACAATTATAATAAAAAAAAATGTTTAAAGTCGGCAAAATTTGTTTTAAGAATAAGTCAAAAATTAACTGTTAAGTTAACCTCAACAATGATTTATAAAAAAGTTTATAAATAATTTCTGACTTTAAAAATAAAGTCTTTCGATTATAATTATACGATGTAACTTTAAAGTTATTTTATATGTATTTTATTGCTTCATAATGGTCAAAATATTGTGCCGAAACGTCTCCAATTAATATTAATAAAAAAATTAAAATTAAAATTGTTTAATTTATTTTTTTTATGCTAAAGCCTAAAATCCATTTAACAATTATTACTAATTTTTATTTATTATTATGTTTGCTTCAAGTAATGTGCAATTATTTTTGCGTTGTATTCAGTACATCAAATAATATATACCCTTTAATTTTTTTGCACCCTGTATATCAGTTACCCAAATCTGCTACGGCAGAGTGTCACATCCAGTAAAGGATAAAACACGTCATGATATATTTTTTAATTAATATTTTTTCAATCGCTAGTTATTTTTTAATTGTTTAAAATTATTATATTTCGAAATATCTTGCAATCTTCCCCAAAAGTGTATTTTATACCTATAAGTTTTCAAATATCTTTGACAATATTAATATTAATATTGTTACATACCTAGAGAAGGAATCAGCTACCAGTCAGGTCCCACATTATTAAATCAGCACATCGTAGAACCCTATGAGATCCATACAATCTGTTTCACAGTACCACCACACATATAATAACGTTTCTTTTATATATCACACACTAACACGCACTGTAACATACAATTTAAGTCAATGTACACATTAACTTATTACTAAATATTCATAAAACACTCACAAAACACCGAAAACCTTTTGATCACTACAATAACCCGCACTCGACTAACGAACGCTGTACATATACAGCGTAATAAAATAATTGGTCGAGTATTGCAGGAACTTGTTTGGTAACGTTTAAGATATTTTTATTTCCAATTAATAATCATACCTTCTGAATAAAATGTACTTATTCTACAGTTATTGGAATTTATTGATAACAAACGAACGAAAATTTTAAAATATTTGCGATTATCATTATGAAATGTGTAACGAGTTGTTTTGTTGTAACAAAATAAAAAGTTACGAAAAACAATTTAACAATACTCTCCATTATTAAAATATTTAAATAAAATAAAATAAATATATCATCACGCCATTTACCCATTACTGGGTGTGGCACTCTGCCTAATCAGATCTCGGTAAGTGATATATTTTTTCGCGTGAAGTACGGTTACCAGCCGTCAAATCACGGCCCTCAAAGATATTAGTGGAGAGGGAGCCACAGGGGTAGATTTAAATTGGTAAAAATTGTTGGTCGGCTGTGGGGATCGAACGAGGGTTCTCAAAATCCACAGGCCGACTCGATACCACTGAGCCACCTACCCCATAGAATTGAACGGAAATTAAAAAACTTTGTATTATTGCCACAAATAAATAAATAAAAATGCAAAATATTCAAAATAAGAAACCTCCCGTACCTATATATAGACTAGTGACCGCGATTCTAGAACATAGGACTTTAACATGTAAAATCATATTTTTATAATTTCTTGCATCTCTTATTATTTTAGAGAAAAAAGCTTCAAATAAATGTTGTAGAGCATAAAATTCTATATTAAAATCAATAAACAGAATTAATTTTGCAAGCTTTACAACGACAGAAATTAAATTGAAAATGTTGAAAATTATAAAAATATGATTTTACATGTACAAGTTTTATAGTCATAATATGAAATACAATGAGAACTAAATAAACAATGTAAATGTTTAATCGAAATTTTAGCATAATTAATAACATGAGTCCATTAATTTTTGTTTGGAATGTACTGAAAATGCAGTTCGAATCAGCAAGGGATTATAGATTAAAAGCGCTTTGCAAAACAGGGTAATTGCTTTAAACTGATGCATGTTTTTAAATCCCTGATTTTTCTGCTCTGTAAATTTAAAATAACCGAACTGGAAATATTAAAAGTCATTTTCAGATTTTTCTGTAACAATAAAAAGGTTACAAAATTAAAATTATCCCTGTCTCCGTAAAAGCAGAAGTGGTGGAAATAGAAAGAAAGTATGAAATTATTTTTAACAAATTTTGAAAGGCATTATCTGCCTTTTTAGAAACATATTTGCCTTATATTTTCATCTATGAAATCTGCAGAGTCCTTGATTTAACTGAAAATTTAGGTCAAAATATTTATTTCAGAATAGACATCATTTATTTTAAGATTTAGCTTTTCTTATAAACCTAAACTTTATAGTTGCTAAACACAAGACCATTTTTTAATTAAAAAGTTTTAATTTTATTGTCAAAAAAATAATATTTTTGCATACTATATAGTATACAGGGTGTTTCAGGACTAGTGTAACAAACTTTAACAGCTTATTCCTGAGGTCATTTTGAGCAAAAATGTCATATGAACATAAGTCCTATTCCTTCTAAATACCAAAATACAAGAGGTTGAAGTTCTATAAATAACACGAAATTTTAAAATTTTTGTAATCAAGATACTTTCGGAAAACAAGAGTTTTATTGAAAAGTCATGCCTTATTTGTCTTAATTAATTTTATTTACTAATATTAACATGCATACGAGTTCAAGGCGCTCATTTTGAACACTTGCTGTAATTTTTTAAAAATTTGTTATCTTATTTCATATTGTGTTAACCTATTCCATGTTTTGTTATGTTGTTCTGTGTCTATTTAATTGTGTCATTTTATGTTTTGTTCTCTAAATCGTATTCGTTAATATTAATAAATAAAATTAATTAAGACAAATAAGGCATGACTTTTCAATAAAACTCTTGTTTTCCGAAAGTATCTTGATTACAAAAATTTGCAAATTTCGTGTTATTTATAGAACTTCAACCTCTTGTATTTTGGTAACTAGAAGGAATAGGACCTATGTTCATATGACATTTTTGGCTCAAAATGACCTCAGGAATAAGCTGTTAAAGTTTGTTACACTAGTCCTGAAACACCCTGTATAGTACATCAAACCGAAATATAGTGTAATACTATATATTATAGTACGGTTGGTAACCCTACCCTTCATTACCATCTTTGTTGGGCAGAATTTGACGGGCGGTTCCCGCATTTCACGCGAAAAATATATTACTTACCGAGATCTGCTACGGCGGAGTGCCACGCCCAGTAATGAGTAAAAGGCTTGATGATATATTATTTATTTAAACTATTAACGATGTAATTTTTCTTTATATTTTGCAAATACAGAATTACAAATGGATGTAACATTAATTAAAATGTTGGTATAATATTTTTTAATCAAATAGTTGTACAAGTTAGTTTCTTTGTTTCATGAACTGTCTCGGTACATCGTTAATTTCTTGTTCTGAAAACTAGGTCAGTGTAAAGGGGGTACTGCTTATCCCCGATCGATTTATCATTGTTACGAATAATTTAACGCACTTTACCTAACAGAAAAAACTGATTTTAATTATTAAACATTTAGTATTCATCCTACAAAACATGTTCACCATAACGAACGTCTTTATTAACACAAGAGGAATAATAATACTTGTTCAATGTGACATTTCTATAAATATTTCGATCACATTGATAATATTATCACTGTTTTGTGATTTTAATTTTGATAGTAAATATAGTGTAACAATTAGTTGATTAAATTTATTTTTAAATCTCATTAAATACTTTTTAGTGGCGGTCATTCATGGAATAAAGGAGAAATACATACTTTGCTCCTTTGTTTTTTGACGCATTTTACAAGAAAAAGTTGTAGAGAATTATATTCTGTATCTTATTCAGTTTACTTATTTAGTTACTATTAAAATCAAATTTATGTAGCAATTAATACAATTTTTAAAACCTGAACTATGATTTCGAAGCGATATTTTTTATTTATTTAACACATAAATTTATTAGGAACGTATACAGTCTAAACTGATATTTTTGACATGAAACAATTTCCACTTATTAATTTTGCATAGTTAAGTTAAATAATATAAAATAAATAAATATAAAATAAATAAATATAAATATATCATCACGCCTTTTACCCATCACTGGGTGTGGCACTCTGCCTAAGCAGATCTCGGTAAGTGATATATTTTTTCGCGTGAAGTGCGGTTACCAGCCGTCAAATCACGGCCTCCAAAGATATTAGTGGAGGAGGAGCCACAGGGGTAGATTTTTTAAATTGGTGAAAATTGTTTGTCGGTTGTGGGGATCGAACCAGGGTTCTCAAGATCCACAGGCCGACTCGATACCACTGAGCCACCTACCCCATTAAATAATGAAACATTTAAAAGAAATACAATGTTTCTATTGGCTTCTAATTAGTATCGTATAATTTTAATAGCAATATTCATATCAAGAGTCATAATTTCTGTAAGAAAAAATCTGATGTGGACACCACATGACTTCCTTGTACGCGTATTAAACTATTGATATTTTTGTAATTGTACATATTTGACATTAAATCTTTTACATTTTTCTTATTTTTTGTTCTAATCCATAGCAAACTTAATTAAAAAAAAAAACAAAAAATATATAATATTTAAATTATAAATTTAGATATCTCGCTTATGCAAAAGGCTAATTTAAAAATTCTTATTGTGCTAGACACAGAATTTAATTCTCTAAAACTTTTATTTGCAGCATTTATTTCTAAAATTAAAATAATACCATTTTTTTCAAGGAAAACTGTTAGCAGCTTCATGTAATGTGCCACTTCCGGTTAGTCTATTTTAACCAAAATCTATTATGTTATTTCCATTGATATAGTAGTCTTATATACCAAATTTGGAAAGTTTTAAATTATATTTGAATATAGTTTTTCATGAAAATCTATTATAAGCTTCAAGTAAAGTACCACTTCCGGAAGTTATATAATGACCAAAAAGGGAGGTGCACAACTAGATGTTATAACAGTCCTAAATATAAAATTTTCTACGGCTTTTGAGTTATGCGAGATACATACGTACTTACGTACAGACGTCACGACGAAATTAGTCAAAATGGATTCAGGGATGGCCAAAATGCGTATTTCTACTGAAATCTGAGAACCGACAATTTTCGCGATTTCAATACTTCCTTTACTTCGTACAAGGAAGTAAAAACAGTAACTTTTTTATTTTGGTATGACTCCATTATAAAATATATAAATACCATACAATAATAAGCTATGTCTCATCAATTAGGGTAGAACAAACTCTTAAAACATTCACTGAACATCTATCCTCTAAGCATTAAGCCGAAAACATATACAGGCTGTTTCACAACTTAGAGCAAAAAATTAAAGGGTATATTCTGTAACAAAAAGATTTTTTTTTTAAATCGCAAAACTATTTGCCATCTGTCCCAGCCCAAAATTTTTCGTTGCCACTGCTACAGAGTGGATGATTATGTTAAAGTTATTAATTAAATAAAATTCTATTATAAATAACTGCTAATAATTGAATTGTGTAATTATTCTTTCGTAGTTGATACCTACTTCATTGTTTGTGTTTAATAGGAAAGCGAATCCAGTGCAGTACTACAAAAAATGTTTTAGGTTAACAACCCTTTATTTTTCGAATTAAAAAAAAAACCTTTTTGTTTCATGATCAGCACGTCGTATAGAATATACTTGTGAAACATCCTGTATAAAAACACGTCCAACTACCTAAATTCACATTCTTAATAACATTCTTCTCAACCTAAACACTTCATTCATCAACGTATTTCGGAGACGATTCTGTTTTGTAAACCCAAGCATACACATACAAACACTGTATACCGCAAATACTTAACCACCAAAATAGTTATCCGCCTTTCATGCTTCTTCATCCATACCCAACATTCACTGATATATATCAAAGTAATAGTAGTAGCAATAACACAAATTAAACTACGACTTTTTTATAGGATATTAAAACCTTCATATGTACGGTTGGATACCTAGCTGGCTTTATTGACTTTAAAATAATAAAGCTAGATATCCAATCGTACATTTTGAGGTTTCAATATCATATAAAATATTCCATTCGGCGTAACTAAAACAAAAAGTCATACCACTTTTTTTGTTAATTTGTTAATAGTTACCATAACTTTAATTCCGCATAAAATAAAGTTTAGTCCGTGTTAGACCATGATAAATTTCACAAAATTTAGTGATAGGAAAACCTGTTCAACTGACTGATCCGGTTCATTAGAATGGGCTCACTAAAATGACCCGTTCAAATTGAACCGTTCTGTGAAAATATCTTGTACGTAATATAAATTTATAATTCACCATTTTAGTTTTGGTTCTGTTTTGAAACTACACAATTACATGTACTTCTACAACAAATAATATTTTAAGTTGTGTTATCAAAAATTGAAATTTTTAAAATTATGTTTCTATATAATTCAGAGCACGAGAAATACACTCGTTCAAACCGCATTTCAATATCTCTTTTAGTTTTCGAGATATGAGCTCACAAAGTTGAATTTTTAAAAAAGTCAAAAATCGATATAACTCAAGAACAAAAAGAGATATTTAAATGCGGTTTGAACAAGTGTATTTCTCGTGCTCTGAATTATATAGAAACATAATTTAAAAATTTAAATTTTTGAACCAGTTCAACCAAAAATTCACAAAAAATAAATATATCATGCTTTTTAACCATTTCGGGCAGTGGAACTCTGCTGTAGTACATCTCATTAAGTAATATATTTATGCTTGTGAACTGCAGTTACCTGCCTTCAAATCGCGGTTCAATATGTCATCTCAACGAAGCTTTTGCGTGCGTACTTCTGAACTAACACTTACACACACCATGGTTGACACTTAGTAGTTACAGGAGACGTTTTCACCAATGTGCATAGTGGAATCCACAGATAGTTCATTCCTCTAAACCCTTCATATTATTGCATGAAAAAATACAAAATAATTATGTATTTTGGGAATAAATAATGATTCCAAAACTAGTACATTTTTATCAAAATTCTTTATTGCACAAATTAGTTTATCCTCGATTTTATTTTTCTTGTTCAGATCCATATATGTATTAGTAATTACTAATACATATTTGTTCAGATCACATTTCCTAGGAACTTCGTCAGTCTTCAAATTATTTTTGAAAAAAAAAAAATTGTGACCGTAGTGGTAAAAGTTTATAGTTACCCCGCAATAAAAATATACCTGCTTTCAAATCATAGTCGCTGCGAGAGCACAAGATGTTAGTTTGGTTGCATAGTTTTGTACATTTGGGAACTAAGACAAGAAAATTTGATGTAAAAATCGAAAACAAATATACAGTTTTCTCTTGAACGGGACATTTTTAAACAAATTCGACTGACAAAAAGTTTTATTTTTATAACCTTTCATTTCATATACAAATTGTATATTGAAATGCTCTGTAATCTGTGAGAAGTTTGATAATGTCTAAACACAAAAATGACTGCATCTTATTTATTATAAACTTTATCAAAAAACTGACTGACAAATGTTAATATTTTTATATCATCATTATTTATATAAAATTTGAATAAATTTGGTCAGTTAGAAGAGCAATTAAGTTTATAGCATTTTTAAGCATTTTCCCTTGTATTCCGGAATTTAATTTTAAACAAGTACCTAACAATTTATAACTAATTAAATAGTAAACAAGTATAAAGTTATAAAATTACCACTAATCCTAATCCAGCTTTAAAATTCAAATATTAAATCCGTCGCAAATTTGTTAATTAACTGAAACTGTAATTATTCATTTAATCTTCAGAATTTCATGAAGTTTCCTAAGTCTCTACTGTAACTATTTTCTTATAGTAACGGATTAACTATACTGTGTATTTAATACTTCCAATAATATCTTTAATGCTGAGTCCAGTATACAATCTAACCGATTAACTAGCTTCCTAGTAAATGAAAGCTGAAACTAACGATAGAGAGAACAAGGGATCAGATTTAGATATAGGTTTGTAGTTTATAATAGTATTAATCAGATTAACATTCAAAATAGATAGTTTGCCTTGTGGTAAATGTTCATAGTTAAGGTAAATTAAATTTGTGGACTATGCATATCAATTTCATAACTTAGTGTTTAATAATATCAGTATAAAATAAAACCGAAATTCAGAACGAATTTTTGACAATTTTTTTTATGCTGTAAATCTGTACTTTACTGTAATACTCAATTTGAAAAAAAAAATATCATCACGCCTTTTACCCATTACTGGGTGTGGCACTCTGCCTAAGCAGATCTCGGTAAGTGATATATTTTTTCGCGTGAAATGCGGTTACCAGCCGTCAAATCACGGCCCTCAAAGATATTAGTGGAGAGAGAGCCACAGGGATAGATTTTTAAAAATTGGTGAAAATTGTTTGTGGGAATCGAACCAGGGTTCTCAAGATCCACAGGCCGACTCGATACCACTGAGCCACCTACCCCATACTCAATTTGATATCCTGTAAATAGTGTTAGTCATGGGCACCGCGAAGGGGGTATAGTATTTTCATTTTAAACCCGAGGGATCGGCATAAAAAGATTAAACGTCCCTGTCCCCTAAAACTATAATGATATCTATTAGTGCGGCTACCCCAAATCGCTTAACGATGGTTACAACAGGCAAATGTTTAAGGGCCGTATTCAGCCTAAAATTATTCATGTTTTTTCCTATGATTGACCATCTAAAAATTACTAATTCGGATGAAATTATCCAATTAGCAATTATGTTACTCAATAAGAAGATTAAATATCCTGTACTGAATCAAACTCGAGTAATGTAGGTAAATGTTTAGATTATGTTTCTATATAATATTTATAATATATTATACTTGTATCGTATGAATAAGGAAATATATTTATTTAAAGATTGTATTTTTGTTGTTTTTATTATACACGTACCCGCGAATAGGGCTGTACAACCCTGTACAAACCTTGTGACACCAGTTATAACCGGACATATTTTGAGTTCCTTTGTAAACGTAATTGCGGTGCATTTAATCGTTTTATGAAGATCCCTCCAGTTTAAAATGAAAATAGTGTACAAGGAGGTGTACATGTACTCCCTGGCTATATAAAAGAGAACAAATCAGTAGTAAATAAAACAAATAATTGATGCAGAGCGTAACTTTTTAATATAGTAATTGTTTTAAATTATTATGGTTTGAAGATGTAGAACGAACGCATTATGAAAGACTAGAGATGGGCGAATATCATCCGCGAATAGTCGAATGCCGCGAATATTGACATTATTCGATATTCGAGATTTTCGAATATTAACGTCAATATAGCGAACATTCGAATACCTCGAATATCGCATCATATGTTGACCTCAATTTTTGACTATGTTTTTCTTTATCATTTGTACATAAACTTAAAGCTATTACAATATTTTGAAGTTATTAATAACAAAGATATTTTGTTTAAAAACCATGAAGACGTACCATATTTCAAATTTGTTTTTCGCCAACATCAGCCCGTACGTTTCACCTTAAATTTGAAGTTTTCGTCTTTTTCTTTTCTTTTTTGTTTGTACTTGTTGTTTTAATTTTATTTTATCTTAACAATTTCAAATAATGAAAAGGACATAATTAAATAATTATTAATCATAAATAAATTAACTTTTAGGAGTATTCGAATATTCGAGTACCTCGAATAGTCGAGATCTGATTGATATTCGTATTCGATATTCGGATTCGAGAAATTTGATATTCGCCCATCTCTATGAAAGACTAATGAAACAGGTTTATAAGAGCGAATGGATGTGTGATGAAAGAATCCGAGTATGAGAAAAAAAATATGTATGGAGCGAACGTGAATGTAGTTGAAGTGAGGGTGGTGTGTCAGAATGAGAATATTTGAAGAAAACTGATAAATCTGATTACTGGGAGTTCTTTGAATATTTCAGGTGTTTGTGCTACCCCATTTGTTGGTATATAGTGTAATATTATGTATGTATGTTGATATGTATTAGTTCATTAATATTTTATTTGAAAATATATCTTGTAGCGAGAAATCATATCGATGCAGTAAAACATTTATTGCTTTTGTTGGTATCTATGTAGTGATAAATGGTTGAATGATAAGAGAGAAGTTGTTTATGACACATAGAAAATTAAAAAGCAAATTTATTGGGCATCATTTCCTATTACTGATAAATTTTTCCAATTATTGCAAATTAAATTTCGCAGAATTGTAATTGTTTTCAAAACTAGAGGATTTGTTCATTATGTTTGAAACAAAATCATCGATTTTTGTTTATTATTTACATAACAAAAGTTACAATATTTTTTAAATTTATATTCCGATTTTGTTTCTAGCACCATCTGTTACAAAAAATAACATGTCCGATTGTTTAAAATACATTATTTGTACCTGTCAAAAATAGACATATTGTTTGTAATTCAAAACTTTTGAAACATTGAAAAAAATCCAATAAATAGCTGTCAATGTTTACCAACCCAAAATCCCAAGAAGGCGTAAAAAAATAAACTACACCATTTCATGATCCAAGGCGTGATCCCTACGCAACAAATTTCGAAGAGTGATTCACGCAAAATACCGCGAAGCTTCCTGAGGTTCGTCTGTTTGCCGCTAGCCAGCGCAGCACTACTATCGATTGTACAATCAACGGTTGGGTTCGGGTTTGGGTTCGACACCGGTTCCGGTTTGCAGTTCGCAGTTCGGTCAGTCCCGAGAGATCAAACCATTTCACTTCCTTTAGCGCTGTTATTTATTTCTTGCTACGGTGAAAAGAGCTCCTATTCGTCAAGTTAAATGAGATCTAGTTCAGAATATAAATAAGACCAAGAATCGACAGTCATATTACTGATACCGGTCGTGTTTTATACTATTTTACAATCTTTGGATTCTTAAATAAATAATAAACAAATATATCATCACGCCTTTTACCCATTACTGGGTTTGGCATTCTGCCTAAGCAGATCTCGGTAAGTGATATATTTTATCGCGTGAAGTGCGGTTACCGGCCGTCAAATCACGGCCGCCAAAGATATTAGTGGAGGGGGAGCCACAGGGGTAGATTTAAATTGGTGAAAATTGTTTGTGGGCTGTGGGGATCGAACCAGGGTTCTCAAGATCCACAGGCCGATTAAATATCACTGAGCCACCTACTTTAATTCTTAATCTTAGTAAATACGCAAAAGTAGTAAATAATTTTAATGAAAATTAAAGGGCCGCGTACCAAAGTAAAATAGAAAATTTATATTTTTCATGTAACTCTCTGTAGAACAAAATTTTATTAAAGAAAATGTTTATGTAAATGACTAAATATCAGAGGAATTTCAAAAACTGGTCGAATAGACATGTGCGCCGTACAAACAACGAAAAATATTGTACGTTTGATAAAATGTTGAAGCAAAAGAACGAAATATATATGTTAAATCTGTAAGATAATTCATAATTATTTACCACAATTTTGTTTATTTTTTAAAAGTATAAACATTGTACATACATACATACATAACATCACGCTATATCCCATTAAATGGGGTAGCACGAACCCGTCAACATTCTCATCCTGACACACGATACTCGATTCGACCACATTAACACTTCCTCCATACAAACTTTCTTTTCTCACAACCAAAATTCATCAACACACAACAAACATTCATCCATTCGCTCCTGTACACTGCGCTTGTTTCTGAAGGTGATCTCCACACAATTGCAGGTAAACACTCGAAACATCTAACCAATGAATCTAAAATCAAGAATCATACGCTTGTCTTCATTCATCATATTTATCCCGCAATTAATTTTCTCCAAACATTCCTATCCTGACACACCACTTTTGCTTCAACCACATTCATAAATCTAATTAAATTTTTATATAAACTGATAAAAAAAACATATGAGATATTAACACAATTTTTAACATCAACTACAACTTTGTTTATAATTTAGAAAAAGTAATCAAAAAAGTACTAACTCGTTTTTAAATTTGCTTTGTTGAAAATATACATTAATTCTTAGCATAAATTTTTGTTTGCTCATTTTCAAGCTACAGAATGTTGAAATATAAATTTGATATAGCTCATGTTTCATTTTTGTTATTATTGTAATACTCGTATATAAACACATCATTATTAGAAATGTTTCCATGATGATGAAGGTAACTTGATATCATCATTTAAATAAGCTCTCATAGTAGGGTATTATTTTGAAAATTGTGCAAATTTTCATTTTGTGTTAAAATCTGTAATATCAGAGTAGTACAACGTATAAAAATATGACTTTATCTCTTCTTCTTCTTCTGATGGCACTACAGCCCAAATCGGGCCTGGGCCTACTGGACATACCGAGCTGCAGTTTTTACATTGCCGTACTGCCGGTCTTCGTAGTCGAATGCTACATTATTTAAGGCGTATAAGTGACTAGCTTATAGCGCCCAAGTGTGATAAATACATGTAACTGTATTTTATATTTTACTACAAATCACACATTGTCGACAGGCGGATTCGAACTGACGAACCTTGGACTTTATCTCTACCGATATTATTACAAAATTTCTCCAAGTTAAAATGACTTTCTATTTTTTACATTTTGTGATCGTGTTATCATCCATTTTTATCCACATTACGAAAAAATCATTATGGTTGACGTTTTTCAGATATTCTGGAACGTCTGAAGTCGTTGAAGAGAATGAGATAAATCAGAATAATGCGGAAGACGCAATGTGCTCGAATAATTCTCATTTGTTAATTAAACTCTATTCAAACATGACAAATATATGCACAAGCTTATTATGTTATGTGTATAATAGTAGCAATTGTTCTTTTCAACAACAACATTTTCATTTGCAGATTATTTAGAAAATATAAACTGTGTCGTTGTTATTCTGATGTATTATTTATTTAGTAAATAAATAAAAATAAATATATCATCACGCCTTTTGTACCCATTACTGATTACTGGGTGTGGCACTCTGCCGAAACAGATACCGGTAAGTGATATATTTCTTCACGTGATGTGCGGTTACCAGCCGTCAAATCAAGGGCTCCAAAGATGTTAGTGGAGGAGAAGCCACAGGGGTAGTTTTAATGTGGTGAAAATTATTTGTCGGCTGTGGGAATCGAATTATTTAAATCCACAGGTCGATTCGATACCACTGAGCCACCTACCCCATACATTGTACTTGTACTTCTGATGAAACTATAAATCTGCTAATTGTTATTCAGAATTTCAAGACTCGAGTAAGTAAATTTAATAGGTAATTCCTGAGGTTACTTTGAATAAAAACTGTCTTATTTCTTTTGGTTACGAAAATACAAGACGTTATAATGTTCTGTAAATTACAGCAAAATTTTAAAGATACTTTTAAAAAACAAAATATACAATAACAAAAATAAATTTTGCTTTAAATTGATATACTTGCACCTTATTTATTTCACAATGGAGAAAAATATGCAGATATTGTTTTCAATATGGATTTTGTAATTCTAACGCTCGATATGCGTTAAATTATTTCGTATCCATATTGTGTTATCCCGTATTAATCCATGTTTTGTTACGTTGTTCCAGGTTAAATATAATTAATTTATGTTTTATTTTATAATTTTATGTTTTGTTGGCCATATTTTATTTTGTTTTGTCTAATTTGTTCAATTACAACTTGATATTTACTTACTTTTTTTAATTGCTCGTATTTATAAAACTTTGACCTTGCAAATTTTGGTAACCAAAAGGAATAGAACCTATGTTTTCTACTCAAAATGACCTCAGGAATAAGTTATTAAATATTGTTATACTACCCCATATTTAGTTGTTATTGTCTGTGCGTGGATGACTTGTTTAATGAAATTAGATTTTTCAAATATTACTTATGCTATTCTGAAAGGTAACAGCTCAAATATTATGCAACGAAAAGACATTATTATAAGATGAAGTCTGGTGGTTTAGCATGAAAGTAGTTCGAACTAGTGGGAAAAGCGTATAAATAAATAAATATATCATCACGCCTTTTACTCATTACTGGGCGTGGCACTCTGCCTAAACAAATCTCGGTAAGTGATATATTTCTTCGCGTGAAGTGCAGTTACTAGCCGTCAAATCATAGCCCTCAAAGATGTTAGTGGCGGGGGAGCCACAGAGGTAGATTTAAATTGGTGAAAATTGGGGTAGGTGGCTCAGTGGTATCGAGTCGGCTTGTGGATCTTGAAAATCCTGGTTCGATCCCCACAGTCGACAAACAATTTTCACCAATTTAAATCTAACCCTGTGGCTCCCCTTCTATTAACATCTTTGGGGGCCGTGATTTGACGGCTGGTAACCGCACTTCACGCGAAGAAATATATCACTTACCGAGATCTGCATCGGCAGAGTGCCACATCCAGTAATGGGTAAAAGACATGATGATATATTTATTTATATTTGTTTATTTAAAATTGTTTGTCGGCTGTGGGGATCGAACCAGGGTTCTCAAGATCCACAGGCCGACTCGATACCAAGGATTGTGATTGCGTTATCAACTAGACGCTAATCTGCGTTCGAATGTAAGAAGAACAACGCATATTATGGCTACTACTAATTTATATTTGTAAAAATTGTCTAAAAAGCATTGTTCACATATGGATTCCCTTTTATGTTTTTTTTAAGCCTGAGAAGTGTTTTGGACACAAAATTGACAGTTTGTTAGTCGTTCACATATGGAACTTGTTTGTGGCATTAAAATGATTGATACCTTCATCAATTTTTTAAATAATATCCGTGAATATTGTTCTGCTGGTATTGTTGTTTACGAACTATCATGCAATATTTTAAATCACTAATTAACAATCTACCTATTTCACGAATTTGTACAGTTTCTCATAAAAGCTAAACCTTCCACTCATATACTCGTGTAATAAGTTTTTTTTAATTAATCTATTCATGTTTGCGCTAACGTTTTCATCATTTAAGTTTTTATCTTTTGTTTCTATTATAAATGGTTACAATTATCAATTAATTTTACATATTATCATTTGACAGATTGTGTACTTTGGTTTCAAAGGCATGAAAGAATCGAATGTATGGACACATTATGGTAGGGTATGACCAGGGTTCGTAAATATCATGATATTTATAATAAATATCAAAATATCTGATATATTGGATATATATCAGATAAATATCACTTTTTGGATATTTATTTTTTAATTTTAATTTTTGTACACATTTATTATCACAATAGGATATACAAAATAAATTATTACTCCTAAATAAAAAATTAACATAGGTAATGAAAAAAAGTAAATATACATTGAATGGATACACAAATATTATATAGTACTAAGAATAGTAAGAATATTTAAATAATCCTATATCCTAAATAGTGGCAAATCATCATCTTCTGATGAACTTCCTGAACATAGCGTTGCAGATAGACTCACTTGGCCAAATCCAATCTACGAGAAATTAGTTTTTTTTTTGTAGTTTCTTTTTGGTTTAAATATTTAAACATAAAAACTAATTTACCGGCTTTGTCGTTACCGAGACGATTACGTAATTGGGATTGGACAATGCCAAAAGTGGAGAAATATCGTTCCAGCCCTGCTGTGGCTGATACAGCAGTGTGTAACTGTTCACATAGTTCAATAAATGTACTTTTATTTGGCCACTCTGACTCATTGATAGTTACACTTTTCCACCATATTAAAGGATTTGTATTTCTAAAATGAGTACCAAATAAACATTTTGGAAATGGTTCAGACTTTGCCGTTAATGACATCACAAATGGCACACAATTTGGATTTACGTCGTTGATGTGAGGTTAGTCAAAAGCTAGTAAAGTAAGAATTATCTTTAGAATATAATTTTAACAGAATTAATGAAAGTAATAATACTGTATTTATTATAGACTAGACGCACGGTGGCCGAGCGTGTTAAGGCACATCTCTTAGCATACTGTGACGTCACCCGAACCAAGGTTCGTCGGTTCGAATCCGCCTGCCGACAATGTGTGATTTGTCGTAAAATATAAAAATACAGTTTCATGTATTTACCACACTCGGGCGCTATAAGCTAGTCACTTATACGCCTTAAATAATCTGACTAAAGAAACCGGCAGTACGGCAGTGTAAAAACTGCGGCTCGGTGTGCCCGGCCCCTATGTTCCGACACGGAAATGATGGGACTCATATATATATATATATATATATATATATATATATTATAGACTATTTGATATTTTTATATAATGGATATATATCTTCGAACCCTGTCTATAAGTTAACTGAAGCACGAGAAAATTAATGCCGTTGACCGCGTTTTCATATCACATTTAGTTTTCGAGATATAGCCTCGTAAAAGTAGAAAAACTGAAAAATTCGAAAAATTTCACTTTTCCGGAGGCTATATCTCAAAAACTAAACAAGATATGGAAATGCGCTCAGCGGCGTTGAATTCCCCGTGTCCGAATTGACTTATAAGCAAATTTTCACACAATTTTAAGCAATTTAATATTTGTAATTATTTCCTAAGGGGTACCCCTTTGGTTTTTTCAGATTTTAATTCAATTTTCCCAAAAATCCTTAATCGTAGGATTATTAAAACGAAAATTTACATACATATGTATTTTGACCCACTGAATCCAGTGGTGCAATCTTCAAATGCATATGCCTTCTGGTTTTTAAGAAAATGTTAAAAAACCGCTTTTTGCGATTTTTTAGCGGAAAATTGAAAAAAAATAAAAATCGCTGAAACTATGTTTATAAGTTAACTGAAGCACGAGAAAATTAATGGCGTTGAGCGCGTTTTCATATCACATTTAGTTTTTGAGATATAGCCTCGGAAAAGTAGAAGAACTGAAAAATTCGAAAAATTTCACTTATATCTATATCTCAAAAACTATTTGATATTTGACGATATATATCAAAATAAATATCATGATATATATCGATCGATATATATCTTCGAACCCTGGGCATGAGTAACAAATTTAAAATTTAATTATATCACATTCTTACAGGAAAAGGAAAATTTAAATAACTCAATATTTGAATTTTTTAAATAATCGGCTCCTCCACCAAATAGTTTTTTAATTATATTTATTCTTAATAAATCAACATAAGAATAAATAAATATATCATAACGCCTTTTACTCATTACTGGGTGTGGCACTCTGCCACTCTGTCTAAGCAGATCTCGGTAAGTGATATATTTTTTCGCGTGAAGTGCGGTTACCAGCCATCAAATCACGGCCCTCAAAGATATTAGTGGTGGGGGAGCCACAGGGGTAGATTTAAATTGGTGAAAATTGTTTGTCGTCTGTGGGGATCGAACCAGGGTATAAGAATAAAAAAAGAAAAAAGTAATTTTAATTGTTTTTCAGGTCATTGATGATACTATAGTAAAATATTATGCATCAATTAATTTGAGAATGAATTTTCACAATGTCGTCCATGATATTTACCGATCTCGAGTAATGTTAGTGCTACATCATTGACAGAACGATTACTTTTTTTAGCTGTACGAGTACATAGCTCCTGAGGCACTATTTATAATTTTATTTCATTAGTAACATTATTATAAATAATTAGATGTACTATTAAATCAGTTATACTAAAAATGTTCGCTAGGAATGAAATACCCTGTTGTTGTGAATTTCTAAAAAAATCTTTTTGTTCTATAACCAGTATATCAAATTATATATGTCATTAAAGTTTCTTGCAGAGGTATAGAAACACTCTGTATATCGATAACTAAATACAGGGTGTTTCAGGACTAGTGTAACAAACTTTAACAGCTTATTCCTGAGGTCATTTTAAGCCAAAAATGTCATATGAACATAGGTCCTATTCCTTCTAGTTACCAAAATATAAGAGGTTGAAGTTCTATAAATACACGAAATTTTCAAATTTTTGTAATCAAGATACTTTCGGAAAACAAGAATTTGATTGAAAAGTCATACCTTATTTGTCTTAATTATTTTTATTTATTAATAATAACATGCATACGAGTTCAAGACGCTCATTTTGAACACTTGCTGTAATTTTTTTAAAATTTGTTATCTTATTTCATATTATGATAACCTATTCCATGTTTGGTTATGTTGTTCTGTGTCTATTTAATTGTGTCATTTTATGTTTTGTTCTCTAAATCGTATTCGTTCTTATTAATAAATAAAATTAATTATGACAAATAAGGAATGACTTTTCAATAAAACTTTTATTTTCCGAAAGTATCTTGATTAAAAAAATTTGAAAATTTCGTGTTATATATAGAATTTCAACCTCTTGTATTTTGGTAACTAGAAGGAATAGGACCTATGTTCATATGACATTTTTAGTTCAAAATGGCCTCAGGAATAAGCTGTTAAAGTTTGTTACACTAGTCCTGAAACACCCTGTATACGGAAAACTTTATTATGAATTATTTAAAGAATTCATTATCTAAGTTATTTTGAACAATATTTAAGTTGATTTGACGACTGGTAACCGCACTTCACGCGAAGAAATATATCACTTACTGAAATCTGCTTCGGCAGAGTGCCACACCCAGTAATGGGTAAAAGGCGTGATGATATATCTATATCTATATCTGAAAATATTATCATTTAAATACTAGAAAAAATGCATCGTGTTTTGCATTATTTATCAAATAGTTTGAGAATAAAAAAATATCAGTAATACAAGTAAAGTAGGAAATAAAGCATCGGAGCTGCTTTTATTTTCCATTTCTATTTCTGTATTTGCATGTACATTTTCAAAGGATGTAACGGATTAAATTCAATATACCTATCCCAGGATTGGTTGTAAAATTAAAATCTTTTGTTGCGATTCGCATTCGCAATGACACAATGAATAAAGAATTCTTTTTAAACCATCATGTGAAATAATAATACAAATCTGTATTTTTGTTTTACATTGTTACATACAATATATGAAAGATGTATATGTATTTATTGATTATTAGTTAGCTATACTATATTGAAAAACAAAATAGTTGCTTTAAAATTACATTAATTCAGATAAAAAAGAACTGACATAAAAATGTACACAGAATTATGTACAGAAAGAACAATCTTTTAAATTAATGTAAAATTTTAATGTTATTGTTTCTCCTTTTAATACAGCGAATGAAATTGAGATACTAATACAGCAGGAAGAATGGCGAGTTATCGAATACGACGTATTTCTATACAGGGTGTTTCTATACCTCTGCACGAAACTTTAATGACATATAATTTGATACACTGATTATAGAACAAAAAAAATTATTTGAAATTCGCAAAAATTAGGGTACTTCATTCCTAGCGAACATTTTTAGTGACACTGATTTAATAGTACATTTAATTATTTATAATTATGTTAATAATGATATAAAAGTATAAACACAATGGCTGGTAGCTCTGTTTTTGCCTGTTTTAAGAGCCAGTGTATTTGGGAGTTTTAGCTATCTCTAACATTTTAAAACCGTGCTCTTAAAACACCCAAAAACAGAGCATGTGCTACCAGCCTATAATTCAAAAAACTTGCAATGATATTTATTGTTGTTGCAATTAATTTTATTTAAATAAAATAAATTATGGATTATAGGATACATTATCATTTATTACCTCAAAATTAACTCTCTGAGATATTATAATGCAAAAAAGTAACTGTAACTAAAATTAATTAAAAAAAATTAATTTACTGAGGAAAAAGTTCGTATATGTCACGAAGAGATTATTTTAAAAATGTGTGGTTTTGGCAAACACGGCCTTTTTTAATCAAGTCATTTTTCAATACGTCCTTCAGTTCGACATGTCCTCAATCACCAGTTTTCGTTTTTTATTTTTCGTCCTTGTGCATCATTCAAACAATAGACGAACGTTTGAATGGAACGAGGCAAATCAAATGCCACAAATAGCAATCGAACTAAAGCGCAAATTACACTGGCAATAGTTTCGACATTTTCACGTAATTGTAACTCTGCGTTTTTCAGAATTAGGAAGTTTAAATAAATGAGAGGAAATCACGAAAAAGGAAATAGATTTTCTGTTGAAACTTTTTGTTTTGTGAAATGTAGAAGTTGCTTTGAAGTTTGGATTTAGTACTAGGTGAAGCACGAGACTTTGTGGCCATAAAAATTTAACCTTGTTTCTAAGTTGTTGTGTAAATCTTCAACTGACCATCAAAACACTTGGGATTTACAGTTTATTTCCAAGTAGTTTATAAGAAAAAAGTAAAGTACTCAGTATCTTATGGACAAAAAAAGTAAACTAAATGAGCCGGAAAACATATCAATTTCTAGACATTATTTTCTGCTATAACCGAATGGTGCATCTTGAAATTCTCTATAAGATACAATACTAAGAAAATAAATAAAATTTCAAATTAGTTTTCTAATGAAAGTAATTTTATACGAGTATAAACAACAAAGTTTCTTCGTAATGTACAACTGTACATAATTATACTTAGATTACAAGAACGAAAACTGAAGAGTAAATATCTTTTTGAAATTAAACACTAATACCGTAATACCTACATTTCAAGTACTTCTCAAATAATGTAATTACGTAATGTATAGGTAAATATATTTGTAACAATAGCAAGTTACATTCATCGTGGTAATGTTTTGGTTATAAATTCTATTTTCATGAAACTGTCAAACAGATTTAACTTAGACGTACAATTCAGTCCGCCAAAATCAACTTTTTTGTAAACAGCTTAATAAAAATTCATTATTGGGCTGTCAGCTACTTTGAGGGGCTATTCTAAAGTAATAAAAAACATGATTACAAAATACAACTTTTCCAGTTTCTCATTCTCTGTCGGCCAGTATGCACGTGCAAAATTTCACCGATTTAAATATGTTTTTTCACATGTGGTTTATCTGGTTAAATTCACAAGTTACATTACTTTTTACGTCTAAGACAGTTGCTCATCCGTGAAACTAATTTCAGCTATGTTTTTAAAAATTGACAATGTAAAAAACAGATATGTATTAGAATTGGAAAATAATTTTGTTCTAATAAATGCGGGATAAATATGATGAATGAAGACAAGCGTATGATTCTTGATTTTAGATTAATTGGTTAGATGTTTCGAGTGTTTACCTGCAATTGTGTGGAGACCATCTTCAGAAACAAGCGCAGTGTACACTAGCAAATGGATGAATGTTTGTGTGTTGATGGATTTTGGTTGAGAAAAGAAAGAGTTTGTATGGAGGAAGTGTTAATGTGGTCGAATCGAGTATCGTGTGTCAGGATGAGAATGTTGACGGGTTCGTGCTACCCCATTTAATGGGATATAGCGTGATGTTATGTATGTATGTATGTATGTAAATGCAGAAGATGATGGGTTAACCATCGAAACGTCCAATAAATAAATAATAGTATTCAAGGATCCTAAAGCCATATATTCCTTTCCAAAATATACAAATTTTGTTTTTATCATCTCTTTTACCCATATCTACTTTCATATTTTCGTAACACATCCATTATTTCAGCGGTTGTTACCACACCTACCATGCATAATGACAAGTACAAATAATTTATACATTCAGGGAACGATATGTTATTTAGAATAACTTCCAGTAATTCTACCCTTATCATTCCTTATCTACATTAATTCTATTCGTATCTAATTTTCCAGGGATTTGTAGTAGGACTACCTTGAATAATAATTAGTAGAACTATTTTATTTATTTAGGGGATGACAGCAGCGGCACACTCACGATTATGGTATGCGGGTGTTAGAGTGTCAACTCAATTATTTATTAAAAAATTTGTTTGGATACAAAGTAAGCCCTTTATTTGAATAATTATTTGATGTACCGAAAAATGACTGATGATATTCTGAGAACGCCAAATATATTTCACAAATATACAAAAGAAGCAAAATTTAGAAGTAATTTTAATTTAAATCCAGTTTTTTACTTATTAATAAGGTACAGTAACCAAAGAAACCGAAAGTCTTATTTAAAATTTTAGCGAGTGTGGTTTTAAGAACCCGGGTTTGATTCTCACAGCCGAAACACAGTTTTCACCAAATTAAATCTACTGCTATGACTCCCCAAGCACTAACATCTTTGGGGGCAGTGCTTTGATCGCACTTCACGCAAAGAAATGGATAAAAGGCGTGATGATATATTTTATTTATTTAAAATTTTAGTAGCTTTTTTTTGAGGATGTGTTGCGTGATGGTGAATTTCGGGCGTGAGGAATGAATGAGATTGTATGGAAGTGGAGTGTTAGTGTGGCTGGAGCGAGTATCGTGTCAGTATGAGAATGTTGACGGGTTCATGCTACCCCATTTATGGGATATAGCGTGATATTATGTATGTATGTAGGTTTTTTATTCAATTTAAATTCTTCCTATAGAGTGCCTAACTGCAATTGTCCGGAATTCACCTTTAAAAATAAGCACAGACGAGAATCTTTTCTTTTCTTATGTTTTTAGTTTCGATGATAGAGGAGTAGATGCAAGTGAAAAATTAATGAAACAGGTGTATAGGAGCTAATGGATGGATCTGATTCAAGTTTTTTTTTTGTGAAATTCCGAGTGTGAAGAATAAAATATGAGTTTGTATGGAATGAACGTAAATGTGGTTGAAACGAGGATGAATGTTTAACAAGGATTGATTCTTAAACAAATCTAATAAGTGGATGTCTGTGAATATTTAAGGGTTCATGCTACCCCATTTAATGATATATAGCATGTTGTTAAGTACGTAACGGATGTTGCCAATAGCAACGGCTGATAAAACCTTATTAACAACTGTCATTAATTGCAACATAAAGTACAAATTATACAAAACAATAAGAATCATATATGAAAATGTTAACTTTTTTGTATGAAAAATATAATATAGCTCATTAATAAATAATGGATGAAAAAGTAAATAATACAAGACGTAACATTTTTTTTTCAACTAACTTCCATTTTCTGTCCAATCCTATTCGCACCACAATTTATCATTTTATGAATTATAGTTAATTGCATTTCCGAAAAGAAAAGTATTTCAAAGTTCAGGGTATAAAATGATAATAGGTATTAAAGTAAAAGCTACTGACAGAGACATTATTTATCTGAATTATAATATAAATTATATTTTTATTACTCGACAAAGTGATAATAATTCACAACAATATCAATTCTGAAGACCGCCATATGCAGTTAACTTTATTATCATCACAACACTAAAGGAAAAACTAATAAAATAAGTCTGCTGAAAGTTTTTATAAAAGACAGAGAACTTAATTAGAAATATCTTTCAAGCCTCGCCATTCGACTATATATATAACATCCAAGAGAGATACCGGAATCTAGGAAATAATTAGTGATCAATATATTTTCTCTGTTAGGAAAGTGGACAGCATTTGTTCGTGACATCCAGTTTTATTTATGATCCACAGTAAAAGTAAAAGGAAATGTAAAAAATGAAAAAGGAACAGGACAGCCCGGAAAAACAGCGATGGATACCATCCTTCTTTGAATTTTCTGAAATGGAAATCGATGGAATAATATTTATTGCTGCAATTCCATTTGCGGAATATTTTCTTAGTTCTTTTCACTTAAATTTGGTTAAAATATTGCCTGGCTTCTGTTAAATAATCATTTGTATAAAATGAAAATGTTGTTTTGATTTTCGATGTTTACGAACATAAAATAGCTATTAATTTCATAGATTTCCGCAAAAAATAATTAACTAAAAGTTTTTCATAAAACAAATTCATCAAGCTGTCAACAAAATTTTTTGTCGAGTTACACTGAACAACAATATACACTGTTTTTGTTCCTAAATGGTAAATATGTCCCGTATTATATCTAATGAAAATTTTGCGATAAAAACTGGCACTTTACTGACTTATTCTTCAGTGTCGCCAGACATGCGATTCTAGATGAAGTCGTTCATAACTTCTTAAACACAATGAAAACGGAGGGCCAAAGAAAATGAAAGATAATATTACGGATATTTTCGCTTTGCTAAATAACCTCAATGGATGAAATATGAAAAGAATACATCACTTTTTCATAATATTATGAAGGTAATTTTCTTTTTATAGAATAAAGTCTTTGATCCTAGTATTGTAAAATGTAAGGTATAATTGAATTACATTTTATGATATTCTATCTCCTTTAAATTGGTCAACCTTGCGGTGTGCTACACCACCTCCGATTTTGATGAAACTTAGTTAAAAGTTTCCTCTCAGCGTCCTAATTATGGGAAAAATACTAACTATTGGCGGTCGGAATCGTATGACCTTGAAATCAATGTTTATGAAATCGAAAAAAACACCAATAACCATGCCTAACCTAGTACAGAACTCATTTTTATGTGAAAAAAAAACACCACACACACACACACACACACGCACGCACATCCACACACGCAAACACACTACATCAGCGGTTCCCAACCGGTGGGTCGCGACCCACAAGGGGGTCGCCTTAGCTTTTTTGGGGGCTCGCCTTGGCTTTTTTGAGGGGAAAAAATATAATCACTAAGGCCTAAAATATATTTTGTCAAACCTTTTATTTTTTATTTTATTGATCAAATATGCGAAAGGGGGGTCGCGAACATTTTTAAAAAACTAAAAAGGGTCACGATTAAAAAAAGGTTGGAAACCACTGCAATACATTGAATAAAAACAAACAAACCCCGATTTCAAGGTCAAATAATTTCGACCGCCAATTGTTAGTATTTTTAGTATAATTCACTTTACGTTTATTTCTTTTTACTATAAAAATGCGTTCTGTACTAGGTTAGGCATGGTTATTGGTGTTTTTTTTCGATTTCAAGGTCAAATAATTTCGACCGCCAATTGTTACTATTTTTAGTATAATTTACTTTACGTTTATTTCTTTTTACCATAAAAATGCGTTCTGTACTAGGTTAGGCATGGTTATTGGTGTTTTTTTTCGATTTCAAGGTCAAATAATTTCGACCGCCAATTGTTAATATTTCTAGTATAATTTACTTTACGTTTATTTCTTTTTACCATAAAAATACGTTCTGTACTAGGTTAGGCATGGTTATTGGTGTTTTTTTTTTGATTTCAAGGTCAAATAATTTCGACCGCCAATTGTTAGTATTTTTCCTATATTCTGCTCGCTGAGAGGAAACTTTTCACAAATTTTCAGCGAAATCGAAGGTGAAGTAGCTCTCTTGCAGGTTTACCGAATTAAAAACAATAAACATTGATTTCAAGGTCATACGATTCCGACCGCCAATAGTTAGTATTTTTCCCATAATTAGGACGCTGAGAGGAAACTTTTCCCAAAGTTTCATCAAAATCGGAGGTGGTGTAGCACATCGAAATGTTGACCTTTAAATTAAATAATTTCTGTAATTAATAAATTTTTTTTAAATATCTCATTTATAAATTTACAACTTAACAAATTGCTTGTGAGTAAGTATGACACATCTGATAATAGTTCCGGTAATTCCAGCATTTCCAGGTGGCTTTAATAATTCCGTGACATTTCTCATAGCGTTGCAAGATGTCAGTTCATACTCGGTAGTTAAATCAGAACATATTTGCTGAGATATTTGCATTTCACGGAGAAGACAGGTGCTTAATAGTTGCTATCTCGTGAAGGTAATTTAAATTAATTTAATTTACATTATCTTGTCTTGTCAGATATTATATTCTAATCTGCATCTACGTTGTTTTAATAATGTTACCTTTGCGGCATTTACATTTTGGGAACTGCAAACCAAAATGGCTGACAAAATCACAGATAATATGATTAAAGTGAGTTAAAAACAATTTAAGATATAACATCTTTTTTCATTCTTTATACCTCTGCACGAAACTTTAATGACATATATAATTTGATATACTGATTAAAAAAAATAAATTTGTAATTCGCAAAAATTAGGGTATTTCATTCCTAACGAACATTTTTAGTTACTGTTTTAATTTAATTTTAAAAAACGGTATTACACTAGATACCTACATAATAAATAAATAAATAAATATATCATCACGCCTTTTACCCATCACTGGGTGTGGCACTCTGCCTAAGCAGATCTCGGTAAGTGATATATTTTTTCGCGTGAAGTGCGGTTACCAGCCGTCAAATCACGGCCTCCAAAGATATTAGTGGAGGAGGAGCCACAGGGGTAGATTTTTTAAATTGGTGAAAATTGTTTGTCGGCTGTGGGAATCGAACCAGGGTTCTCATAATAACTAATTAATAAATGATTATTTGTAGGTAGGACTTATACCTTTATTTCATTAGTAATATAATTATAAATAATTAAATGTGCTATTAAACCAGTGACACTAACAATGTTCGCTAGAAATGAAAGACCCTATTTTTTGCGAATTTTAAAAAATATATATATTTGTTCTATAATCAGTATACTAAATTATATGTCATTAAAGTTTTGTGCAGAGGTATAGAAACACCCTGTATAATGTATTAAAGCCTGTATGACATGATTAAAGTTTTTGTCAATTTTTCAAATCCATTTTCTGATAAGTAAAATATAAATGAGATGTCAATTTTTTCATCAATGTTATCATAAATTTTAACAAAATGGAAGTAAACTTGTTCTAAAATAGAAAAATGTTCTATTCTCTTCAATTTATTCATCAAATTTATAAAAATGTATTAACCAAATAAATTATCTCGCCCTTTACCTATTACTGGGTGTGGCACCCGCCCGTAGCAGATCACGGTAAGTAATGCAT
Organism: Pterostichus niger; assembly: GCA_947425015.1. NCBI lineage: Eukaryota > Metazoa > Arthropoda > Insecta > Coleoptera > Carabidae > Pterostichus > Pterostichus niger. Next base: position 8,217,310 of record OX380341.1, read on the forward strand.
TTCTTCTTGTGAAGTGCAATTACCAGATGTCAAATCACGGCCTCCAAAGATGTTCGTGTTGGAGGAGCCACAGGAATAGTTTAATGTGGTGAAAATTGTTTGTCGCCTGTGGGAATCAAACCCGGATTCTCAAAATGTTTAAAATGTATTAAATGTTCACGGAGTTATATATATTTTGTTTTTGTATGTTTTCTTCCTGGAGAATCAATATTAGTTTCGAAATTTTATTTAATATTATTAATACCTAATTAATTGCACTATAAAATTTTATAATAAAATTTAGCAGAAATTGAAAAATAACTTTCAGGATACACTGCAAAATTAATAAAAGTTGCAATATTAATTTAAATAAAATTCGTTACTAAAAATTAAAGGAAAATTAATTTGTTAATGGTTAAGAAAAATAAAGTAATTAGTTTTCAACCTCCAGTGAATAATACCTCTCGAATTTAATTTTAAATTTCAATATTTTTTTGGTTAAAATTTCTAGTTGCCCAGTTATCAAAATCCAAATAAGTAAAAAAGTAGGAACTTCATCTAAATTGAAAACAATGTACAAGTAGATTATGCATTAAGCTGAAATGAGTTTTTATAAATTTTGTGACAAGGAAATATGGACCTCAAACAATTGGGCTCGTTTATAAATGTAGTCTCATAAATGACCTATTTTATCATTTAGAAAAATATATAATGGAGTTTATATAACTTTCGTGGCAAATAATTAAAAATGTGTAAGAATATCAGGAAACTAAATAAAATATAAAATTATATTAGTTAAAATTCTTATTACCATTGATACAATTTACTGATATATACCATTCAAAATGTCTTTCCTCTCACTTATTTGGTTAAAGCTAACCTAAGTTAACATTTATTTTCCCTAAGTAACATTTTTATTAGTTAATAAATAAAGATATATTAATTAATATTAATATCATAATATAGTTGTCACGAAATCAAAATAATAATCTCAAAACTAGCTGTCAGTTAGACGAAAACAGAAAACATAAATAGGAGAAAGAATTCTGACTTGACTAGAAGACCAATAGAGTATTGAAGAAAAATCGCAATGCTCTGACCTTAGACTTACTTAATGGCATTAAAAAGTTAAATATCTTAAACATTAATAAAAATTTTGTAGCTTTAATCGTCTGTGGACAGGCGCGGTGGCCGAGCGTGTTAAGGCACATCTCTTAACATACTGTGACGTCACCCGAACCAAGGTTCGTCAGTTCGAATCCGCCTGTCGACAATGTGTGATTTGTCGTAAAATATAAAATACAGTTACATGTATTTGTCACACTCGGGCGCTATAAACTAGTCACTTATACGCCTTAAAATAATTTGACTAAAGAAACCGGCAGTACGGCAGTGTAAAAACTGCGGCTCAGTGTGCCCGACCCCTATGTTCCGAAACGGAGTGATGGGACACCATCATCATCATCATCATCATCAATCGTCTGTGGCAAATTTTTACCATTTATCGTTGATATAAATGACTAATTTATTATATATGATTCTCTTACCTCCATATCAATGTATGTAATATACAGCAGATACGGCAGCACGATACAAACAGCAAAGAACCAGGTCCCTGTAGCACAAACGAACGCTGACAGTCTTGCCGAAGTAGGGTCCTTCATGAAGCGGTAACGGTCCACAGCAATCAGTAGAAACGTCAACGTGCTCACGTGCAGAGGGATGTCCTGAAACAACAATAACAACGCGCCCACGTGAGAGAAATGATAATAAGAGGAAAACAGAACAGACAAGATGAAAGTGTTAAAGCAGGAAAATTATAGAATAATATTAAATACGTCTACATTACTAAACATTACCGAGTTGGATGATGGAAATTAAGCTGCTGTCACACATTGGGATTGTTGATGGATTATGAAACATGAGATTTGATGTTTTGTATACACATTAAACAATTAATTAATTGTGACAGCTGTTGTATAAGATTTTATTCCATGGAAACAAATTGCGAGATAATCTTTATAACAAAATTGTACAAAGACTTTTAGTTTTCATTTGAAAAAGTCCCAAGTCTTATTAAAAGTTACCTCTCTTTTAAAAGACCACTTTTTGATGGTAAATATAATTTTTACATTCTCCTATTTCTTAAATAACTTTTTCGTAACACATGCACAAGAAACACGTTCTTATTCCCTAATTTTAGAGAGAGAAACACTGCTTTTCTCCCCACATGATGTTTCTCTCCCTAGGTAGGATGTTTCTCTTCCTAGGTAGCATGTTTCTCTCCCTACAGAGATGTTTCTCTCCCTAGAGACTACGAATATTAGCTGTTTGCGGCGTTTCCTAGGTAACTAGTTATGCAACCCATATTTGACATATGACCCGATAAGACAGTAATTTTTGTGCACTTGTTACGAAATAGCTATTTATGAAACTAATAAGGAAATGAAGGTTATTACCTTACGCATGTGAAATTTGCAGAACGAGGCGTAAGTAAGGTAATAACCTTATTTCCTTACTAGTTTCATACAATATTTTTTGTACTTCCGTTCTAATAAATACGAAAGAGCGTTTTTGAAATTATGAAATTTTGACATATTAATGACAGTTATAAATTCAAAAAATAAAAGAATAACACATCAGAATTCGTCTACCAAGATATCTTAATTTTTTGTGTTGCTATGTTACCTCATTATTTCACTAGTTAAATGCAGTTCATTACCTAACTCAAATAAGTGAAATAAAACGTCTATTTCCTAACGGAAGTAGAAAAAGTGTAATATCAAAAATATGAGCCGTTGGCACTTGGTGAAACATTATTAATAAGAATAATGAATGTAGACACTTGATGTAGTTTCACAAAAATTATTTATTAACAATAAGTTAATTAACAACTTATTGTTAATAAATAATTTTTGTGAAACTAAATCAAGTGTCGACGTTCATTATTCTTAGAAAAAGTATAATATGCTTCACGGGAGGGCGCGATTATCCCTTGTGTGAAGTTCTTAGACGAACTACAGAAGATCTACGCAGGTCTGCATACATTTCCACAAACCAAATGCGTCACTAAATTTGTTGATTTTCTTCTTAGAATGAAACTCGAAGTTACAATGAAAATATGCACATAATTATTGTTACTTTAAGTTGAAATAGTCACTATAATACTGGACAGAAAACATAAAGTCCTTTCGGTGAGAGATTACAGTGTAATGATCGGCTAATCAAACCGTCAAAATGAAGACTTATTTACATAACATAAGTGTAACAGTGATGGCGTTAATTGTCCTCCAAATAAACATAGCGTACTATTTGGTTAGATCTTGTAATAACAATTTATGCAGAGGGCGACAGAAGCCCAGCCCGAGAGCCTCTGACAGTGACAGCGCTACTAGTCTTCCACATAAACATGGCGTTCAATTCGGATAGATCTTCTAATAATAATTCATGCACCAAGGGTAGATGATACTGTACAAAGTGATGATGGTTTCCGGTCTGAAGAATGGATGTCGCTCGATGTCATTATCATCTAGTAACATCTGATTTATTTTTTTATTAAAATATGTAGAATTTGTTTTAATTTATAATAGTTATGATTAATGCGTATCAAAATATGAATTAACCGTGACGTTGCGTGAACGGAACGGGCATTACAAGCGGGTGTCATGAGCAGGAGATATTAACGAAGCGTGTAATGCATCATAAAGCTCTGATCGTTATTGAAATGTTTATATACTTCGTATCACAGCAATAAATAACAAATAATGTTGAAGTGAAAAATAAAATGCATTATTTGTTACACATGTACTGAAATAGCTCCTTTTTAATACGTGTTCCTGGATCAAAAATAGTTTTTTTCTACTTTGAAAGGAAGTCATTATGAAACCCAGTTGCGTATCGAAAGAGCGTTCATTACGATACGCAACATTTTGTTTTAGACGGTTGGTAACATACTGAGAATAATAAAATTTCAATATAAACCTGAACAATTGCATAATACGAGTATCAATAACAGTTACCAACCACAACATTTTATATACAAATTGTTGTACATTGACTCGATTTAAAATATCGCACGAGTCCAAGTTTAGAAACCTCGCCTGCAGCGCGTTTTCTAAACTTAGACGCGTGCGAAGAAAACATGTCGTATAAAATATTATTTTCAGGTGGTTTCATTGTCGGCGTTTCTGGCCGGTAAAAATTGTATATCCCTAAAACTGGGCGGTAAAAGTTTAATAGCCCTAAAACTGAGAGTTAATGAAAGTTACATCACAAACCAAGACAAATGAGCATAGAGCCATCGTAACTAACTTCATGTCAGTGAGTGTAAATTAGTTAAACACGCGATGTGATTCTTTTTGGTCTGCGAAAATTTGTTCAACAAATAAAATGGCATTGAAGGGAGGTGCACTTGTGACAAAAAGTCCTGTTTGTTCCTAGACCGGGACGTCTATTTTAACTCCTGTAAAGTTGGTAACTCGTTAAAATAGAGCTTGTCCTGGCCTAGGAATGTAATGTACTAATTATCTACGACCATATATGTAAGTAGGCCATTTAAAACAAAGAACAGTAAATGCTTGTTTACGATTGCTGTTACAAATATAACCTAACAAATATTCCGTAATTGTTCTTATTATTATCTATGGTCCTAGATAAAGTATAATACACAACTCGAATTGTAACGCAATTATATTGCTCGTGAAATTACTGCACTCGCCAAGGCTCGTGCGCAACTTTTTCATTCGCACGTAATGTGCTTGTTACAATTCTCGTTATGTAATATACTATTATGAAAACAGAGTCAAAATAAAATACGTCCTATGTAAACACACTCTCACCGAACGGACCTTAAATTACATATTTTGATATTGTCATTTTCATATTTTCAATAAGTCTCATGAAATCTACAATCCATTTGACAATTTATATATTAGTGTCAATTCTCTGGGTACCGCTTAAAAAAAGTATAAGCTCTAATAATAATAGCAAGGATTTTTTAATGACAAAAGCATTTAATTACAATAAGTTGAAAATTTAGGAGGTTACAATTTACAGTATCTTTGACGGTTCCCAAAGATATAAGAGCACAGACAGGAAATACTGTTTACTGTTGGAGAGTAAGCATCTACAATGGTATTATATACAAAGGAATTAATTTTGGTGATGGTACATGTTGAGGACGGAGCACAGAAGATGTGGTTCTTTTGTTTGTGTTTCGATGTTTGCTTAGGAGCAAGAAGGCTTCTGTCCTCTGAATAGTCAATTTAATGAGAATGGAAACGGTTCAAGAATTTCAATTTTAATTTAAGTGTAAAATGTTCCAAATGCAATAGTAGTAAAAAAGAATCATTACATATTAGATTACATTTTTATTGGAAATGTATTGTCTGTATGTCTCCTCACAAAAAAAAGAAAAAAGTAAAAAAGGATGCTTTTAATTATGGGGTAGGTGGCTCAGTGATATCGAATCGACCTGTGGATTTGAAAACCCGGGTTCTATTCCCACAGTCGACAAATAATTTTCACCACATTAAAACTATCTCTATGACACCCCTTCTACTAACATCTTTAGAGGGCATGATTTGACGGTTGGTAATCGCACTTCACGCAAAGAAATATATCAATTACCAAGATCTGTTATTTTTACCGGGCAGTTTACGAAAAAATTAAATTTCACGAGCTGAATTGTGGGCGTAAATGTCAACTTTGCTAGACAGTTACGTGGAAAAATAATTAATGTAACATTTGGAGTTATCACTGTAATATACATCTTATATAATAGTTACGTAAAAAGTCAGGAAAAGTGTTCAATTATAGGATGAGTAGATAGTTTCACGTCGAGCGATAACAATACTTGAAACAGTCTACGAATTCTGTACGACACTTTACTGATGTGTTACGTATAACATTTTACCTGAAACTTATAAACCGTCATATCACGGTTACTAAAGATCATAATGGTGGAGGAGTCACAGGGATAGTTTTAATATGTTTAATATATTTGTCAGCTGTGGAAATCCAACCTGAGTTCTCAAATTCAGTCTTAAAGTCTTTCTGCCTTTCAAGTTTCGTCCTTCTTATAAATACTTAGCCTTTTTAGTTTGCATACACTGCATTTAAAAATTCAGTATTCATAGGGAAATAAGATGTGCAAAATGTTGAAACATATTACATTCGATAGATTTAACTGTCGGTTCTCGTTGAAACATTTTATAATAAAATTAAATTAAAAAACACTAGGTTAGTTTCAAATAATGTAAAGTTTATTTTACAATACGTATTTCGGTCGACTAGACCATCATCAGGTGAACAAGATATGAAATTTCATATCTTGTTCACCTGATGATGGTCTAGTCGACCGAAATACGTATTGTAAAATAAACTTTACATTATTTGAAACTAACCTAGTGTTTTTTTAATTTAATTTTAACATATTACATTGTTCGCCAAGTATTCAGTTTGAATCAGGCGCCAAAATAATCCGGTACGATCCTGGAATGCAACCCAAAACCAAATTCTAGAAAATGTGTTTATTTCAGGAAATAGACACAGGATAAATATTTACAATCTGACGGAATTTCGAATGCATATTCAGTTCTTTAATTAAATATTTCCTACGCATTTATTTTGGTTCTAGCAGTTTATTTGATATATCATTGAAAATAATCATTCTATATTTATATAATAAATATTTTCTGGTATATATATTGCTTTTGACAGTTCTGCATTAATTTGTATATTTCAAAAGAGGTAGAGAGTGAATTTTATCACACGAGGGTGATTTTCAGTTCTGAACAAATTAATTAAGATTTCTTGTTGTTTGTTATTGCTTTTTACTTCCTTGTACGAAGTAAAGGAAGTATTGTAATCGCGAAAATTTTCGGTTCTCAGATTTCAACGGAAATAGGTATTTTGGCCCTCCCTGAATCCATTTTGACTAATTTCGTCGTGCCGTCTGTACGTACGTTTGTACGTATCTCGCATAACTCAAAAACGGTAAGCCGTAGAAAATTGAAACTTTAAATTTAGGACTGTTATAACATCTAGTTGTGCACCTCCCTTTTTGGTCATTATACAACTACCGGAAGTGGTACTTTTCTTGAAGCCTATAATAGATTTTCATGAAAAACTATATTCAAATATAATTTAAAACTTTCCAAATTTGGTATATAAGACTACTATATCAATGGAAATAGCATAATAGACTTTGGTTAAAATAGACTAACCGGAAATGACACATTACATGAAGCTGCTAACAGTTTTCCATGAAAAAAATGGTATTATTTTAATTTTAGAAATAAATGCTGCAAATAAAAGTTTTAGAGAATTAAATTCTACGTCCAGTATATTAAATTTTTAAATTAGCCTTTTGCATAAGCGAGATATCTAAATTTAAATATTATATATTTATTGGTTTTTTTTAAATTAATTTTGCTATGGATTAGAACAAAAAATAAAAAATAAAAGATTTTATGTCAAATATCATTTATTTTATTTATTTTCAAATACGATGAAAGTTATATATTCTGTATTTTATGTATTTTGAATAATAAAAATAACATAAATTAAAAATAACACTGTTTTTCTATTTTAATACTCTTTCCTCTATAACATTTTAAAAAGAATTCCGCGAGTACAAACCGAGAAAAAAGTAAAAAACTTGGAATAGTTCTTCGTTGAGTTCATAGATGGAGTTAAACGCATTCACAAATCATAACACGGAACTGTCGCTTCTCTATTTTTTCTTTTTCTCTGGTCAAATATGTGCAATTAAAAAAATATCTATAGTTTTATACGCGTACAAGGAAGTCATGTGGTGTCCACATCAGATTTTTTAATAATAATTTCTAGTGATAAAATGAGAATAGAATTTTTTTCAAATAATCAACCATAGCAACAAGCAAATCAAAGCTGCTTGGCTATGTTGATCATTTCGTTATAACTATATCGTACTAGTATGATATTCATGTCATGCTAGTATGCGTTATTTTTAATTTCCTTAAGTAGGTTACTGCGCAATATCTATTGTTTTCTGAAGTGGTCGTCTAAAAACAAATCTTATAATCCGCTCGATCAAATTGTTTGGAAAACACTGTCAATTTCGGGGATGCTGACATATTGTCAGTTTGACAGTGATTATGTATAAAATGAATTTAATTTACATGTATATTAAAAACTTGTTTGCTCTGAGAAATTGCAAAATCTCATGTTTTAATACACCTACATTTTGTGACGTTAAATTAACGAAATTTTCTAAAATGACACTTTGAATACACATTCATCAATTTAGACATGTAAGAAAATAAAATTTAAGAGATACAATTCATAATTTATGCCTTTAGAGCTTTAGGCCTTTAGGAATACATTTCACTCATGAAAGTATAAATATTTAAAATATATCATCACTCCTTTTCATTTTCAAATGTTATTATTAAAATTTATATTTAGACGTTTTACTTGTATTTTGATACTACTGTTTGAGGATTAAGTTGATATTTTTGAGTTCTAGAAAACTAATTTTGCTTGAGTAACTGTAAAAATTCAAATATTCATATTTATGAATTTTTTTATATTATCACCACCAATGCGTATACTTGCAAATAGTTAAGTGAAAAATTGTTTGAATCTAAACCAACTACAACAGCAACCTAGATAATGTATTATAATTCCAAATACATGTAACAATTATTTATACACACAATGTTCCTATACTACTCTTTGTAATAAGCACAGCTTTTTGTACAAATAAATATTATTATTATTATTATATTATCACCACAGCAGACATAATTTGCAAATAAAATAAAATAAAATAAATATATCATCACGCCTGGGTGTGGCACACTGCCTAAGCAGATCTCGGTAAGTGACATTTTTTCGCGTGAAGTGCGGTTACCAACCGTCAAATCACGGCCCCCATAGATGTTAATGAAGGGGGAGCCACAGGGGTAGATTTAAATTGGTGAAAATTGTTTTTCTAATTGACAAAAAATACAATTACATAAGGTTTATTAAAAATATTTGTAAACATTTCACTACAAATATTAACATTTAATTCTTAACAGGAAGATTTATAAAATAGATTAGCCACTAATACCATTTTTAGTTTTAAAGTTAATTACGTATCTAATTTTCAAAAGTAAATAATAATTAGAATTAAAAAGGCATAAAAATAAGAGAGGATAAAAATGTATTTAAAAAAAATGAAAAAACGCGCTTAAAAAGCACGGAATTTCCTCTAAAAGCATATTGAAAAGTTAGAACATAAAAAAACTGGTTAAAAAGTATAAAACATGATAAATAAATATAAATAATTGTTTTGATTTTTTTTAAATAAATTAAATTTTAAATAATGACTAGCGATCAGGTCGGCTTCGCCGACCTTCAGCTAGGCTCCGCAGCCCTTAAAGAAAAGTATTTTTAAAACTTGTTACTTTATACACCACCTGGTCGAGTATTGATATTGTAAAAAAATACAGTTTACAAATTTTTAGAAAATGATTTGCTATCAACTCTTTGCTGATTTATTGTTTCATTTTCTCTCAGATCTTTCATTAGAACTGAAATAAGTTCAGTGTCAATAACTTTTAAATCAAAACAATTGACAATCAGTCGATTACAATTTTTGGCTTCTATATCTCCTCATAACTTCAAATTTGATACCAAACACGATATGTTTCTAACGACTTTAGAAATAAACAATTGACTATCAGTTGACCTAAATTTTTTTTAATATTTCTGTTTGAAAGCTCTTAGTTTGATACCAAACGCGATAGATTTTTAAAGACTTTTAAGAAAAACAATTGACAATCAGTCGATTATAATTTGTAATTATTCTGCTCGAAATCTCTTTTCAAAACATTTAATTTGATACCAAACACGATAGATTTCTAATGACATTTATGAAAAACAATTGACATTCAGTTGATTACAATTTTAATAATTCTGTTTAAAAACTCTCTTCAAATCCTTTAGTTTGATACCAAACACGATGCATTTCTAAATAGTTTTAGGAAAAACAGTTGACAATCACTCGATTATAATTCTTTATTATTCTGCTCGAAATCCCTCTTTAAAACATTTAATTTGATACCAAACACGATATGTTTCTAATTACTTTTAGAAAAGAAAAACAATTGACAATCAGTTTATTACAATTTTAATAATTCTGTTTAAAACTCTCTTCAAATCCTTTAGTTTGATACCAAACACGATGCATTTCTAAATAATTTTGGGAAAAACATTTGATAATCACTCGATTATAATTTTTTATTATTCTGTTCGAAATCCCTCTTTAAAACATTTAATTTGATACCAAACACGATATGTTTCTAATTACTTTAGAGAAGAAAAACAATTGACAATCAGTTGATTACAATTTTAATCATTCTGTTTAAAAACTCTCTTCAAATCCTTTAATTTGATACCAAACACGATATGTTTCTAAATACTTTTAGAAAAGAAAAACAAGTGACAATCAGTGAATCACAATTTTTAATAATTCTGTTTAAAGCCCTCTTCAAACCATTTAGTTTGATACCAAACACGATACATTTCTAGTGACTTTAAAAAAAAACAATAGACAATCACTCGAATATATTGATAATAGTTGATTACTAATTTTAATTCTAACGACTATCAAGTCTGTTAAAATATTTCATTATGATACTTGATTTTGTTGAGAAAATACGCAGCCAAGCTGATAGTGTAAAACCTAGTTCTGTCAATACTTGGCAACTTCATGGTGCACTGTCGTATAAAAAAAATAATTTTTAAATAAACATTTAAAAAATCTGTATTTATAATAAAAACGTCCCCTCATTCCTATTATATGCGTAAAATATTTCAAAAGTGTTTTAAAAATTTTTCTATTGAAGTTATTTATAATTAAAAATACGACATGGCCACTGAGAAATGTCTAATCGACGATAGATGTTCTTCTTAAAAAATCCAAAGCTACCTCGCTCTAAGTTGATTTTGCGCCAAAAACGCATGTTTTTTCAAAATATCTCGCACATTACGTGTACGAAAAATTTTAAACTATCAAAAGGCACTCCCCAGGATTGCCCTCTATCAAATAAAAATTGTTTCAAATTTTTCGGATAATCCGTCTAGGCTGTAGAAATGGGCAACTGGCCGTGACGAATCCAGATATAGTCACGTTGTCTTTTAGTATATGGATAATTAACAAAAACAAACTAAAAAATACATTTATAATAATTTTATATATAACTTTTAAAACAATAAACTATTTAGGAAAACAGTTTATTACCAACTCTTGCTCTAGTGTTCTACGATAAAATTCTGCCTACTACCATTTCAAATGTTCTTGAAATCAATACCGCAATTCTATATTTTTTTTAATCGCTAACTGAACCCAAATTAAACCGATTCGCAAACCAAATCAATATAAAATTCTTAAAACCGAACAGAAAGCCGAACCAAAAATATAAGTTGAACCTTGAACCAAAACCAAACCGTAATTAATTTGATTTCAATATTTCAGCAAAAATATGATATTACAAGATGATCTTGGATCAAAAAGATTTTTCTTAACTTTGCACAATTATTTGCATTTGCATTTTTAGTGCCACTGATTTCAATTTAACATTTTAATAACATGACTATAATTTTAATATAAAAAATTACATTATGTAATACATCAATAATGAATAAATTAATAAAATCTCTATTTAATTTAAAGTGCAGTTCAGAGCAGCAAGTTGATACTCAACATTTTAAAACGAAATTCAGATCAGAAAAACTGTCAAAAATTATTTTTAATTCTTTTTTAAGTGTTTCTAAATGGTATCCACTTTCAGCTCTACGTACACAAATAACTATTGTGATTTTTTAAATCGTTTTGGTTCGAGATTGTGCAGTATCTGCTATTTTTTTTTTCTTAATGTATTGAAACATCCTGTATAAAGGAGAATGGTTTTAGAAATTTTATTTTTAATAAAATAATTAATTACAATTATAATATTTGATGAATGTGTTTCCTATTTCGTTGCTATTACTATTTCTATATAGAAGCAATGTAATTCATTTCGTTAATGCTTGGAAATTTGTTTTTCATATTTCCCTGGTAGTAAATGCAGAACTGCGGGTTTTCACAAACTAATTAAATTCATGTTAGTGATGCTTCGATGCTGTTCAACATTACTCATCATTTTTCCAACATAATTTTCGCTCTTCGTAATCACTAATCTGATTTTGATCGCTTAATTAAGTAACAAAATATTATAATAATGCTTACTTTATGCTTCATTAGCATTGACTTAAATTATGTTGTTTAATTAACGATTTTAAATTCTTTCCATAAAATCAATAAATTCTGCAAGCTGCTTCAGATTTATCTTTTATTCTTTTAATATCGCAATAAAGAAAATAATAAAACGTTTTTATCAAGGTTTATGTGTACAATAAAAATTTAATAATTCTTATAAAAATTTTCTCGTGTCACATACTTCACAAATGTATAACCTATATTTTGTTTTATTATTATGCTTCTAATAAAACATTTGTTGTCAAAATATAAAACTAAATGCGTCAAAACTTGAACAACTGTTCATTTACAGTAAATATTTAAATAAATCATATTTTTATAAATTGACATTTAATGTTCAATGTTTGTAAATATGAAAAAAGCTTCTTGGTTGCTCATTTTGTAATTCGTCGACACGAAACAACACTTTTGAAATGTAAATTACCTGTCATTCGCAAACTTATTTCGCACCATTAGGTACAAGTATGGCACGATGAAATAAATCAAATGAAATATTACGTTTCTAAATTTGAATATACGACTATTATGGCCATATTTTCTCTTTATTTCTCTTGTTGTTAGGGTACGCTCAACAATACATATCAATTTTTATACACTATTATTATTTTGTTTTAACGTTGAATTAAATATGCAAACATTTATTCAATTTCATCATGTATAATAATAATAATAATGTCCCATCATTCCGTTTCGGAACATAGGGTCCGGGCACACCGAGCCGCAGTTTTTACACTGCCATACTTGCCGGTTTCTTTTAGTCAAATTATTTTAAGGCGTATAAGTGACTAACTTATAGCTCCCGAGTGTGATAAATACCAGTAATTGTATTTTTATATTTAACGACAAATCACAAATTGTCGGCAGGCGGATTCGAACTGACGAACCTTGGTTCGGGTGACGTCACAGTATGCTAAGAGATGTGCATTAACACGGTTGGCCACCGCGCCTGCCATGTATAAAATACCAAGTGTACTATAATATTGTCAAACAAAAAATATAAAACATATGGAAAAAAGCTTTCAGAATACATATTTAATAATTGAAACACTTTTTTTTTGTTAAATCTGTATTTTAAATTTAATATAAAACTTGAATCAAGAATTATAATATAATGAAGCTTATGTAGTTTTCAAGTTGCAATATTGTGTGAGCGGCGTAAAAATAGAGGAAGAAAATGTAATATTATTTGCATATTTGTATTCTTTTTCTGAACTATATTTTCAAAACAAAATAGCAAGGTTAAAACTTGATTAAGCTTAATTTGACTAAACTAACATTTATGATAAGTTAAAACTTTTTGTTAATTTGACTTTTAATTTTGAAATGACTGGAATTAACTCACATCAACTTGTATTATTACTATTCACTGTTCTGTGAACGTCCAATATTTTTCAATTTATTTTGTAACTAAATCAAATTTAGTCCTAACCATTATTATATACCTATAATCTGCTGCATCTTTCTGAGCACGAGCGTAAGGCTGCTTATTGTGTGATGACAATTCATGCAGACTTGAATTCGCAAATACGAGATGAAAAATAAATCGACGATCTTATGTCGTTCTAGATTTTTTTTAATATATTTTTTCCGATAATTAAGGTCCTTCTCCTTATATAACATTCTATTTTAAATGATATTTTAAAAATCGCGCAATGTAGGATTACATGTCATATGGAATAATTGATGTTGCTATCAATTATTTGATGTGCTTTTATTTATTTAAACTAAGTTTAAAATTTAAGTTTTGTTATTAAATCATATTCTGCACCGATTAATATAGTTACTCTTAGTATTAGTGGCTAATTTGAATTATAAATCTACCTCAGTGGATCCCAACCTTTTTTCTTGGCGTACTAAATATTTCACAAATAACCCTTGAAATTGTTTTATAATATAAATATAATAAATTAATAATTGTTTACAAACATAACAATAAAACAGGACAAAAAATAAATATATTAATTTTTAAATGAAATCACATAATTTCTAATATACAGGTGTTTCTATACCTCTGCACGAAACTTGAATGACATATATAATTTGATATACTGATTATAGAACAAAAATAATTATTTTGAAATTAGCAAAAATTAGTGTATTTCATTCCTAGTGAACATTTTTAGTGTATAATAATTATTGATATAAACATATAACAACGAAATATAAAGAAAATAAAGTATATATACTAAATTAATTTTAACAGTATTTAGTAGACAGTAGTTATTTATAACGCTGTTTAAAATCTTCTAAATAAATCTAAATGTAGGGCGGGCGCCCCTTTGGCTTGCCGCCCGTGTGCTCCGCACCCCTTACATCCACGGGTCGCAACGGCCCTATTTGATATCATAATTTTCTTTAATGAGAAAGTTGTCCTTTAATTCTATCAAACAAATACGCACATATTATTGTAGCTCCCAATAATATATGCTTCTTTGAGTTCAATTCAAAATAAAAATATTATAACGTTGCGTATCGTTTAATTTCAATTCAGATTTAAATTTCATATAAAGCATTTTTTGTAAAATTGAAGTATTAAATTATGTATTGAATTAAGTTCAAATTTAATCAAAGTGTCACACAGCCAAAATGGAATTGTACATATTTAAATTAGTCCAATCATGTTTTTGTTTAATATTTCATTGATTATATTTGTATGACAATGAAATATATAATTGAAAATGCATGAACTTTGATTCCACATGGATATAGGGTTGAATCTATTGATCAAAACATGTGTTAAACATCCTCATCTTGTAATGAGAATACAGAATAATCTGATAGATAGAAGATAGATAATACCAATTGCGATTGCGTTGTATTAATAATTAATCTAGCTACGGATATTGTAGTTAATTAGGGACCGAACTACAATTTACATACATAACATTGTTTACGAAAATAAACCAACCAAGCTGTTTGGATTTTCGACGACACGAGGTTTTGATCGCTAAGTTTATTAGTTCACGCCATGTTTATGGATTAAAATAGAATTTAGTTAATTATATGATTAATTTGTAGATAGGGTTAAATATGTTCATATTTACTTATTCATCAGAAAAATATGAAAAAATATATTGACCTAGTGATGAAAGTATCTATATTATAAATTCGTCGTTTAACAAAAATTTACGATTATTTTTCTTTAAAAATATTTGAAATAATATAAGTACCTCTTCCTGTCATATAATTTAATTATAATATTATATTACACTGCTCAAAATTGTACAATCATATTTTAAAAGTTGAATGTAAAATTAAATAAATACATATTTATAAAATTAAAACTAAATTATATTATAGTTTTAATTTTAGATTCAATTTTTAAAATATCCCTGTACAATTTTAAGCAGTGTATAATGTGGTAGGTGGCTCAATGGTATCGAGTCGTCCTGTGGATTTAAGAACCTGGGTTCGATTCCCACAGCCGACAAACAATTTTCACCAATTTAAATCTACTCCTGTGGCTCCTTCTTCACTAACATTTTTGGAGGCCGTGGTATGACGGCTAGTAACCGCACTTCATCCGAAGAAATATATCACTTACCGAGATCGGTTACAGTAGAGTGCCACACCCAGTAATGGGGAATTTTTGTTTTTGTTTTTATAGAGAATACATTTTAAACTCAATACTCGAATACTCTTGATAAGCCCAGATATTCTATGTCAGTGCCAAATATGCCACTTTCTCAATCGGACCATTTTTTTGGGGGCCCCCAAGAAAGTGGGAGCCCTAAGCTATAGCTTGTGTAGCTTATACGTAAATCCTGCACTGATTTTGAGGGACAATATAAAAGCGAACTGACGACCGAGTGAACGACCTACATACATACATCCACCTTAATCAAAATTGAATTCGTCCACGATTTCTATATGAAATTTATTATATTTTTGCCGATAATACGATACCGTACCGATCACTTAAGCTCATTTATCTGATAGACGACGAACTAAAAATAAAATAAATAAATATATCAGCACGTCTTTTAATCATTACTTGATGTGGAACTCTGCCGTAGAAAAAGTGATATATTTATGAGCGTGAAGTGCGAATGCCAGCCGTCAAATTACGACCCTCAAAGATGTTAGTAGAGCAGAAAATTGTTCATCGGCTATAGGAATCGAACCCGGGTTCTCAAATCCATCGACCGATTTAATACCACTGAGCCACCTACAATATAAAAATAACAATAATATTTAACATTTATTTCGATTCAGGGCCGTCTTAAGCATATTCTGCGCCGGGGTGCGGGGTGGTCAGCCTGCGTCCCGGTTCTTGTCAACCAAAAAAACGCAATGTAATTTTTAATGTTTCATTTATTTATTCCACAAAATTCTTAAATTATACACATATAACAATAAATTATACAAATTAAAAATCAACACATTTATTTTTCAATTTAAAAGCCCGAAAAAATACATCAGTAATGTTTCATTTTATATTATTATTTAATAGGTACCAATTTATTCTGATTATTATTATTATTATTATTATTATTATGGCGTGATGATATATTTATTTTATATTTTTCTTTTTCTTTTTTATGGGGTAGGTGGCTCAGTGGTATAGAGTCGGCCTGTGGATCTTGAGAACCCTGGTTCGATCCCCACAGCCGACAAACAATTTTCACCAATTTAAAACATCTACCCCTGTGGCTCCTCCACCACTAATATCTTTGGAGGCCGTGATTTGACGGCTGGTAACCGCACTTCACGCGAAAAAATATATCACTTACCAAGATCTGCTTAGGCAGAGTGCCACACCCAGTGATGGGTAAAAGGCGTGATGATATATTTATTTATTTTTATATTTTTATTTATTATTATTATTATTCTGATCCATTAGCAACTTGAATCTCTCATTTAATTTCGAGATAGCCGTGTCAAGCAAATAAAATAAAATTGTATTTTAAATTTTTTCATTGGGTCTAAAATGGGCTCATCTGTAGCCTCGTAATTAAAATGTGTTTTTCGGGGACGTGGACGAGCAGTTTCGGTAATTGTTAGGTGTGTAGTAATAAGAGCTATTTTAACTTGCACATTGTGAGCGGTGTAACAAGTGCCGAAAGCGGTATGAGATGTGTTTAATAAAATAATTTAATATTGGTGCCTATATTTGTATTTTATGCATGCATTTGACCTATCAAAGTGTACGAAACGGTGCAATGACGTTGATATTGAATGAGTTAGGGTTAAATGAAATATCGAAATTTCTAGCGCTCGGCTTGTGTGCGCCCCCTAGGACTCTGCGCCCGGATGCGCTCGCACCCCTTGAACCCCCGGGTAAAGACGGCCCTGTTTCGATTCGATATTCTTTTATTTATTTTGACAGAAATAATTGAAGCATTCTTGTCAAATAAAAATCATGTTCAGTGTAGGAAAATTTGTTTTCCGAGTAAATTGGGGCAACTATTATTTCTTTCTTTATTTTGCACTTGGTGATTTTCTCCACATTTACTCACACAGTACTTATAAGCTTTTGGCTGGCAATCAAAAGTCATGTGCCAAAAAAGCTTTTCTATTTCTACTTACACAAAATAATATATATGTATATGAACCGTGAAATATTTATTAGTTTCCCAAAGATATAAATCTATATTCTTAAAACAATATTTACTTTTTTATTTACATTAAAGGCGCGGTGGCCGAGCGTGTTAAGGCATATCTCTTAACATACTGTGACGTCACCCGAACCTAGGTTCGTCAGTTCGAATCCGCCTGTCGACAATGTGTGATTTGTCGTAAAATATAAAATACAGTTACATGTATTTATCACACTCGGGAGCTATAAGCTAGTCACTTATACGTCTTAAATAATGTAGCATTTGACTACGAAAACCGGCAGTACGGCAGTGTAAAAAAATCTGATGTGGACACCACATGACTTCCTTGTACGCGTATTAAACTATAGATATTTTTTTAATTGCACATATTTGACATTAAATCTTTTATTTTTTGTTCTAATCCATAGCAAACTTTTTTTTTTTAAATCTAAAAATATATAATATTTAAATTTAGATATCTCGTTTATGCAAAAAGCTAATTTAAAAATTCTTAATGTGCTAGACGCAGAATTTAATTCTCAAAACTTTTATTTGCAGCATTTATTCTAAAATTAAAATAATACCATTTTTTGTGCCACTTCCGGTTAGTCTATTTTAACCAAAATGTATTATGTTATTTCCATTGATATAGTAGTCTTATATACCATATTTGGAAAGTTTTAAATTATATTTGAATATAGTTTTTCATGAAAATCTATTATAGGCTTCAAGTAAACTACCACTTTCGGAAGTTGTATAATGACCAAAAAGGGAGGTGCACAACTAGATGTTATAACAGTCCTAAATATAAAGTTTCAATTTTCTACGGCTTACCGTTTTTGAGTTATGCGAGATACATACGTACGTACAAAATGGATTCAGGGAGGGCCAAAATACCTATTTCCGTTGAAATCTGACAACCGAAAATTTTCGCGATTACAATACTTCCTTTACTTCGTACAAGGAAGTAAAAACACTGCGGTTCGATTTGAGCTGTAGCGCCACAGATGATGATATTTACATTAAAGAATGTCTACTAATTCATTGAACGGGCAAGAATTTTAAGACAAATAATTCAAAATGTTTGCTTATTGAAAAGTGATGGTAAGAAGAAAAGATAAAGTAGAAATTTCTGACAATTAGGTCTGGATTAAAATTTAAGATTGCTTTGAAATTGTGAAGTAAATTATTTCTTGTTAATTCTAAGTTTGAAGAGAATCATTGGTTTTATTTGTTTCTGAAATGTTTCGCTCTCGCGAAAGATAATCATCTTTGAAAGTATCATAAAGTAGCATTTATATTCACAATTTCAGATCGCGTGGAAACTTTAGTTTTAAGCTAAGTTATCTCGCAACAAAAACAGAAATCCTGATCTAAAAACAAATAGCGCCCGAGATACGACAGAACAAAAAGTTGTGAGCGAAATTTCTTACACCCCATGTTATTATCTGGGCGAAAGACCGTGTAATATAAAGAAACTGTAGATGTTTGTTCAGAATATTAAGTAGTCTGTGGTCGATGACAAACGACTGCGAATAAAGACAACGTCACAGTAATCCTCTTCAACTTCAACAAAATCCAAGAACGAATTTAAAATCTTCTGCAAATTTCAATAAAAGAGCTGTTTTTCATGATCGAGAATAGAAGTTGGTTTTTGTGACCTTATAATAGGGATATAAATGTCACATTTTATCCCTAGGGAAATAATGTACAGTAAGGTTAACTTGTGTAATATAAGCAAAATACAATAAAAAGTAGACGAATATATTGATAGTAAAAAATACAGAAGCACAATAATTATTTAAATTAATATTAGTTGGAAAATCACACAAAACTTTTTCGTTGAATTTTAAGTTTAGTTTTTTGACTTGTACGCTTAGACGGACCAACATGTTATAGTACCTGGTAAGTCGTCTGAATTCCTTTTTAGAAATAACATCAATTTCAGATACTTGCTTATATCATTGTTTTGCAATTGACTAAAAGAAAAGCTCTTATTCAGGTTAAAAATTTTATTTTTTATTAAAATACACTAACATTACGTTTACCGTAGTTTGTCCTTTTTAAATATCATTATCTGAAGCTATGTGCATCGTAAAACTTTCTAGATTTCGTTGATAATAGGTTAAGAACAGCAGAAGTTGCATTAACAATTTCTTGAGATTATTTCGAAAGATCTTCACTTTATTCTAGTATTCCATTTTAGAAATATAATGTAATTTGACATAAACAAACTTGTTTACGAAAATTTTCGCGTTTTTAAGGAATTTTATTTTTTTGTTAAAAACTACTAATAATTTAAGGTTAATACGAAAATATGAATAAATTTGATTATTAAACCACTATTTTTGTTTTTAATCTTACTTGAGTCACAAAACAAATAGTACATTTTTTGATTCAAGCGCTTGGTTGTCATTTGTTGATCATTGACAGATCAAAGTAAGCTTAAGTATAATATTTGACTCGTATGTTTGGGCTCGTTTTGTAAACTTCATCCTTGTGTAATATAATCTACAATATATGCTCATTAAATGATATTCAATTAATTCCTTGTTATAAAATTCGATTAAAAAGTGAACAGTTTTCGAGTATACGATATACTATCCTCTATTATATAATTTCATTTTCAGCACTAGAACAGAAAGTACTTATTATCCGCATACTACACAGCCTGTGTCAAATGTTCATGCATTAATTAAACGAAGAAACGCTAACTTTCTACCATAATTTTAGAAGAAAAAAAAACATTACATTTCTAAAAAAGTAATGATAGTAATAAGTTTTCAAAATGTTTCCGAGTTATTAAATACATTCTTTAAAATAATGACAACAATTTATCATTAAAAAAACAAAATAATTCAGAAGATGTTTCATTAGCTAAATTAATCTTTTAATTGCTCTCATCAATTTTTGCTCATGAATACTTTAAGTCAAACAAAAGTATAATACATAATACATAAACTACACCAAACTTTCTTGATGATATTAAATTAACTATTAATAACTATTCGGAGTATCTGTTTCCTTCATCAGTACATACATGATTAAATTACTCACGTATATGATATACAGGCTGTCTATTTCAGAAGCTTAGAAACTACGAAGTCAACAATTTTATTTTATGAGACTATTTTAATGTGCGAAATAAAAATCATTTTAGACTAGTAGTTCTCAAAGTATGGAGGCACAACTTTCTTATTTTAAATAGGAAGCCATTATTCTTATTTGCTTATTCAATTCAGTATTTAATTCTAAATTCAGCGATAATATTAATTTCGAACACTGGAATAACAAAAACATGAGAAAAACCACAATAGAAAATTATGATAATTTAATCTGAATGCTACAGAAGAGCTATGGAAGAAAACAATTGAATGAAGAAATTAGAATAATTAAATTAATTTATAAAGAGAATCAAATTTATAAATATTGATAAAAAAAATTAATTTAATTCAAATCGCATAGAAATCAGTGTGCTATGAAAGAAACAATTGAATAAATCATAATATTTAATATATCATAATATGTCAGAATTAAACTGTTAAATAAATTTTGATATTCATTTTGTTTCTTTCATAGCACGCTGATTCCTATGTGATTTAATTAATGTAAATTTTGAATAAATACTGAACATTATATTCGTTGAATTTAAAATAAAAGTCTTTTCAACATAAAAAATAAAATATAAATGTTCTCATTTAAAATAAGACAGTTGCAACCCGTGTTTTGTGAACAATTGATTTTAAAAAAAAACTCTTATTTTGTTCATTTAAGGAATATATAATAAATAAATACAACATCACGCATTTTATCCGTAATTGGGTGTGGTACTCCGCCGTAGTAGATCTCGGTAAATGATATATTTCATCGAGTGAAGTGTGGTTACCAGTAGGGTTGTGCCGTGGTCAATTAACCAAAAATATTTGACAGCCAAATAAAACGGTCAAATAATCTAAATGGAACCGCCATGATATCTTTTGTTCAATAGAAATAGCTACTTACTATTATTACATGAATATCTAGTTTGGTATTCTTGGTTCTGGAGAATTTGCTTACTTTACTTTACAAATAAAATAAATACATATTATTTCATTTCATTACGTCTTTTACTTTATTTTCCCCTTTATTTTGAATGTGATGTGGTTTTGTTTATTAGTTGTTGTTGGTTTTTCATTTTCAGTAATATTGGATGTAGTAAACAGTACTATATAAATAAATTACAATTTTAATTGTGATTTTTATTAAATGTTTCTTGGTCAATTGACCGAAAAATATTTGACTAGTCAAATGCACAACCCTAGTTACCACCCATCAAATCACGACCCCCAAATACATTAATAGAAAAGGAACCACAGAGATAGATTTAATTTGGTGAAAATTGTTTGTCGAATATTGGAACCGAACCCGGGTTTTCAAATCCACAGACCGACTCGATATCATTAGTCTTATAAAATTGAAATTGTTTGCTAATTTAACCGATTGAACACCCTGTATATGTACTCGTATATGCAGACAGTAATCAATAGACAATGCAGCATGATCGAAATTCTCTACAAGTTAGAATTACGTTTCTCAAATGCTCTTCGACGTAATGTATCGTTAACAAAGGGGTGTGTGAACATAGTTCAGTCTTCCAAGTGGTCGACAATATACATAATATACCATATTCAAATGTCAAAATAAAAATATAAAACAAATAAAATAATTTCTCTAGAAATATACCTCCAAAGTCGGAAATATTGATGATATTAAGTATAAGTATATTGTTAATTTTCCCCAATACGTTTTGTTTATGTAAACATTTTTATTTCCCTCGGCAAATAATCAAGCACATTAAGTAATGATTTGAATAAGAATAAAGATAACATTATTTACCGGTTGTATATGATAGTTATTTGTTAATTAAGAGCGTAAAGTGATTGTTTGTTACTCAAGACACTTTACGCTTGTGATACACACATAAATTTTACTACGATTGCATCTTGTGTTACTAAATATACGTATACGTACTGAAAATAAATTCGCTCTGTCAATATGACAAGCAAGCGTGCATTTATTATCTTTTTCGTAATTAATATATTTTTTCTACTATTGCTATGTAAAGTTGACAATTACGCTCTCATTTGCCATCGTAAAGTTGACGTTTTCTGTGGAACAATCGAAAAATATCTTTGTCGCGCGTCTCCAATGGCAACGCGCTAAAAAAATGTTAAATGCGCGCGTTTCTAAAGGTAACGCGTGAAAAAGATATTAAATGCGCGTTTATTTCAATAGTTACCAGTGATACAAACAAAACAGAAACTTGTCATATTGACAGTTAACAGAACGAATATATTTTTAGTACTTTTTTTAATAATTTTAAGATGCAATCGTAGAAAAAATTTTGCATATCGTAATGAACTTCCTTATAAATGACAAATAGAAAAAGTTATTTTTCGATTGTTCTATAGAAAACGTCAATTTTTCGACGTCAAATGAAAATGTCATCTTTTCATAGCAATCATAGAAAGAAATTATTTTAATGTGGAAGGTTTTATTTAAATAAATACATAAATATATACATACATACATACATAACATCACGCTATATCCCATTAAATGGGGTAGCACGAACCCGTCAACATTCTCATCCTAACACACGATAATCGTTTCGACCACATTAACACTTCCTCCATACGAGCTCTTTCTTTTCTCACAACCAAAATCCATCATCACGCAACAAACATTCATTCACATCCATCCACCTGTTTCGTAAATCTTCACTTACGCCCACTTCTCTAACAACGAATCTATAAGAAATGAAGGCAGCATCGCCTGCGCTTGTTTAAAAATACATTTAACACAATTGTAGTTACACACTGTATAGTAAAAACTGAAAATGAAGTAAAAAAAGATGAGGAAGAAAGGGAGTATCTTTGAAACTGAATTCCACACAATTGCAGTTGGACACTCTATAGTAAAAACTGAAAAGATAAGATAAATATATCATCATGTCTTTTACCCATTACTGGATGTGGCACTCCTGCGTAGCAGATCTCGGTAAATGATATATTTTCTGCGTGAAATGCGGTTACCAATTCAATCCCGGCCTCCAAAGATGTTAGTGTGGATTTTATTGTGGAATTTGTTGGCTGTAGCAATCGAACTTGAGTTCTCAAATCCGACGCGTTGCCACTGAAATTTTGTTCTTCAACAAATCGTATATTTTTATGTCAAAGAATTGTTACATTTTAATAAAAAAAAAAACCAGAACTATAAGCCAAAAGTATTGTTGTATATTTATTCTTTTTTAATATTTCTTTGAATGTTCAGCTCATATTTTATCCCTTTATATCGTGTGCATATATTGCTTTTAATAATATGATAAAAGATATTTTTAATAATCCAAGCGTCACAGTTCAGGCAGGAAACCAAGTACACAAATATTAGTTTAGTATAAATTGGGCAAAAGAGAAGCATTATCTAACAATGTCAACACAGTTATACTGTCATTGTATAAAGTTTATAAAATCGATACAGCTCAAGTTACTTTATGTATGTATGCATGAACTCATGCATGTACATCTACAATGCATTGCCGAATTGTACGTTCTAGAAATCTGAGCTCAGAAGTGAAATGAGAAACAGCAACAGAAATTATTCATGTATTTTTCTTCATGTTCATAATATCACAACAAAATACATACGCTGATGCGTTGTGTTCTCATTGTTATTCAAGTGCTCTAGGGAATTCAGTGCTGAGCAATCTTTACTTTAAAATTAGATTCCAATTTTTGTTCTTATGTCGATTCCAAGATATGTAAGATTTAAATGAAACTCATATTTTTCCATGAAATTTCGACAGCTACAAAATAATCCTACCATTCAGGTAAAAGAATAAGCTTTCATAACTGACAGCTCCAGTAACAATTTTATTATTTAATTTCTTGTTTTAATTTAAATTATATATGATCTTGCGCCACAAAAGAAAGAATAAATATCTCATATATTTATTGAATTAACATTCTACATGCACACCATGTCAAATGACTTGGAAATTATATCACTTTTAAAAAATGACAAGTTTCGAAACTTCAGATTTTTCCCAACTAGGTAGGGATGTAATACTTGTACTTTTCGCAATTAGTTATGAAATGATTTCTTTAGTTACATGTTTTTTTTGACATCATTTTAAATAGTTATTAACATTGCAAAACCGTTATACAGGCGATCATAGAAAATCTGTGTGAGCCTGTAAATTTCAGGTAACGGTCGAGCATTGTACAATGTTTTATGGACATTTGAATCGCAGTATATGTATATTTAATCAAATTAATTGCAATAGTATATCGCAATAACTAAAATGTTCAATCAAGGTAGATTTTGAAAATCTGACAGATTTTGTTTAATCAAAAAATATTTAGTTGTCAAACGTTTCAAATAAGATATGTTGTTATATGATAACCAATGTCAACAGCCCGTTATAATTTTTACACGGGCTAGTACGTTAAAAGTCTCGTAACCCCTAGAGACAGAGCTAAATAAACAGTTCTTTATTATTCAAATATCCATAAAAATATTTTATAAGCCAAATCACATTTTGTTTCAGGTATTATAGATAATAATACAATTCTGCTGCTTCTTATATTAATCACTTGGTACGTACTTCACTTGAATTAAAAATATCGAAGAAATGTCAAACTCGTATAAAATAAAATAAAACTTCAAATTAACAACTAAAAACCGTACATATTCGATTTTTAATATATTTTATAAAATGAATAATTACATTCGTTTAAAATTTAAAGACTCGTTTTTTATCAAAATTTTTTAAAAAATAGCTTGTATGAAACACGTTAGAAAATGCGATTTGATATAACGAGAGAAAATAACATTATTTTCTGAGGTGTATATACTATTATTTTCACGATCTAAGTAAGATTAAAACACGAAAAAAGTAATTTGAAATATAATTTATTCATATTTTTTTGACATTTATTAATTTTCTAATTATAGTCATATAAAAATAACATTTTTGACAACACCAAAATTTATGTAAACAAGTTTATGTGAAATTACATTATATTTCTAAATTGGAATACCAAGAATACAGCAAAGAACCTACGAACCCAAGAAATTGTTGAAGCAGCTTCTGCAGCTGTTCTTAGGTTTTTATTTGTTTCATTGTACTATATTGTATTTTACATATATTTGACAGCTGAAATGTCAAAATAATATAAACCCCCTGTAGGGATAAATTGTTTTATCCCCATTTTTGTATCATAAAAACGATCAAATACTCCCGATCATGAACATTTTTATTGTCATGGTTTGAAGAATGACGTAGCCGAGTGACACACTTTATATGACAAAAGGCGCGATGATATATTTTGTTATTTTTTTGAATGGGGTAGATGATATCCAGTCAGCTTGTGGATTTGAGAACCTGGGTATCGAATTCCCACAGCCGACAAACAATTTTCACCACGTTCAAACTACCCCTGTGGCTCCCCCTCTACTAACATCTATGAGGGCCGTGAGCTGACGGCTAGTAATCGCACTTCATAGGAAGAAATATATCACATATCGGTAAAAGGCGTGAAGATATATTTATTTATTTATTTTATATTTTTAAATAAAAGTAAACAAATAAAATAAATAAATATATCATCAAGCCTTTTACCCATTACTGGGTGTGGCACTCTGCCTAAGCAGATCTCGGTAAGTGACATATTTTTTCGCGTGAAGTGTGGTTACCAGCCATCAAATCACGGACCCCAAAGATATTAGTGGAGGGGAAGCCACAGTGGTAGATTTTAATTGGTGAAAATTGTTTGTCGGTTGTGGGGATCGAACCAGGGTTCTCAAGATCCACAGGCCGACTCGATACCACTGAGCCACCTACCCCATAAAACAAATGCGATATAGAAAAAAATTGTAAGCTCTACCGGCCTAGTAGAAATCTGATTCAATAAGTATAAATGTACTACTAGCAAGAAGTTAAAAGTCTGATGTCTGATCGGAGAAATGTAAAGTTTGCACTGGTTTACAGTATCGATCCCGGCTCTGTGGAATATTCGAATATGTTCCGGTAACGGAAGATCAAGTTGGGTGTCCTCTACTCGGCGAAGCGGTCGGATGTCTGCAGGAGCAAGAGCTTGAGTAGCAGACAAATGACTATATCGATTTACATAAAAGCATGAAAGTGAAGTAGGTAGGAATATAGATACCGCTAAAGTGACGTCCCAAAGGGAGTGTACAAGCAAAAGGCGAGAGAAAGTGATAAAGAATAAATGTATTTATAATGAATGCAATGAACAAAGAACCTGACATAATGAAATAACTGTCCAGTTGATGTTCACTGAATTAATTCAATTTGCGCTAAATTATCTACTTAATTTGCTTTTACTCGGAAATATTTTTTACGATAGGTACTTTTCCGATATTATGTAGTTTGAAATATGCAATACTTCGTTTAAAGTCAATTTATCAATGCAGGAATTTATTTGTTTACTTCTGGAATTTAAGAAGAACTACAGCTTATAATTTAATCCGAATTTTATATAAATTTAAATCAGTGATTCGCGATCTCTCGTTCGTGAGGCGAGTATTGTGTACAGTATACTAGGACTCTTAAATATTTATCAGATAGAAAAAAATCTTGCAAAAATATAATTTAGGGATAGAGATAAATCAAATCAAGACTCATGTCTCACGCTCCAATAGTATAAATTTTGCGAGCGTCTAGACAATTAAGACTTTCTGATAATTCTGATAATCGAATAGTTATCTCGTAATTTCCAAAATTACATAATTAGATCTCGACAGCGTATGGGGTAGGTGGCTCAGTGGTATCGAGTCGACCTGTGAATTTTGAGAACCCTGGTTCGATCCCTACAGCTGACAAACAATTTTCACCAAATTAAATCTACCCCTGTGGCTCCCCCTCCACTAACAACTTTGAGGGGCTGTGATTTGACGGCTTAAACTGCACGAAGAAATATATCACATACCGAGATCTGCGACTGCAGAGTGCCACACCCAGTAATGGGTAAAAGGCGTGATGATATATTTATTTCAAAACAATTTTACAATACTTATACCATAATATATTTTAATTTTGAAATATAACACATTTCTTTTTAGATTTAGTAGTATATCTAACGTATTACATATGATAAAATATAAGATATAATTTTTCGTACTTCTTTTGTCCAATTGTTGTTTAGTTTTGTCGAAAACCAATGTAATAAACATGAAAATGTGTATAGAATAAAAATAAAGTAGCTAAAATTAAATATTTAAATAATAATCTACCAGAAAATATTATAAGAAATAGCAAATATATAACACAAAAATAATATTCCAGCTTATTTAATACTTTGTTTGGTTAACGTTTTATTATCTAAGTACACATCCTTCTGTTCGAGATCCCAGTTTCAAAACTAATTTACTGCAAAGCAGAGAACTATTCATGTAAAACTACTTCAGAGCAGTAGAAATGTCGGTAAGAGCTCCGAGAACAATAGAATTACCCATCCAACGTCCGTCGGTATGTTAGGGCTCTGTCTATTTAGGTTTCATTCCCAGCAGACGAAAGTACTTTACACATGTTCTTCTAGACTAGACAATCTAAATCACTTCAGAAATGGAATGTGCGGAACACAGTGAAATATTCGCATCATTTGATTAGCCCGGAATAATTAACACATATGTATCGCTTAGATAATATTACCTAAGATAAAGTTCTGTTTTGTGTTTCAGAATCACGTTGAAGTGTATCAAATTGCTGCACTCAACATAATCAACAAGAGATGAATTTAAACTGCTGAAAAGAACACTAATCATTTTCGGAATATAATCAAAAGGAAATAATTAATTAGATTACTGTCAAACTATATGAACAATTAGTATTTTGTATCGTTGCACTTAAGAAAAATCTGGATCATAGCGGATCACTTAGACGCGTTTATTCGACATGATCAATTTCGAAATGGGCGAGACTGAGATTGTTGAGAACTTGAGTTCTATTGTAAAAGCTAATGGCATTGGCAACTAGATTACAATTTAATTTATTGGAACAGGGAAGAAAACATAAAACAGGAGAATAGCAAAAAGCTACGGAACTCAAATGGTTATTATCAGCTGGATTACTGATGGTAAATGGAAGCAAAAAAATCTGAGAAACACAATGCGAGCTTTCTTCGTAATGTGACAAGCTTTTTCTACTAGAAAAACTAGAATTTCCTAGACATGACATTAATTTGAATGCACTGATTAAGATTTAGGAAAGACTTGCCAAAACTATACTACCTAAAACTGGTGATACATGTACAGATTAAATTGCGAGTTTGTAAAAACTATTGAAAACTAAGAGTTTTATTGAAATTAGATGACACAAAGTCGATATTCCTGACAATCCGAAATAAATATTTATAATTTTTATAAGATTTATAACTTAATTCTTATATTTGCTATTTTTACCAAAATTCTTTGTTGCACAAATTAGTTGAGCAGATAAGTTGGTAGCATTTTTAAGCGTTTTCACTTGTACTCCGGAGCGACCTTAAGAAACTCTCCCCTGTTCCCTGTATCATTTCAATAAGTTACACAATTCTTCTACTTTTAACATACATGCCAGTCTCATTATTTTTCTAACACACTTCGTATTTTTCAAACTAATTATAATGTAGTTTTAAAACTAAACATAATTATATTATAAATTTTTAACATTAATTAGTAATTAAATAAGTTACAATTTTGTTTTCTCTGTATATTACATTTCACAATGAAATACCTTCCAGTTATATATTCATGTTCGTTGTTATTTAGAGAATTATTACAACTTGAATTCCTCTGTATTATATACTCGTACTTAGTTTATGGGTAACGTACGCAATATTAGTAACTTGCTTGAAATGTGGAGAACTAGGTTGATACTCGTATTTATCTTTTTGTTTTTAAACTCATATTACAATGAATATATATGTTAACAACACTTTTAGTTCCACTTATCCGATTATTTTTGTTGTAGTTTTATTCTGCTGTTAATGCTTTAATGTTGAAAAAAGAAAATTAGCTTTGTAACGTACAAAAACATATTTCAAATGTTAACTGTAAAAAGCACTTATGTGTTCGTTGATATTCATATTTTTTTGAATAAAATTAAAACCAACATTTTATGCTCATTGGCTGGAAAATATACGTTGGTGTTTTTTGCATGATTGGTTCAACAAAATTTATAAATACGTCAGTTTTCTTCACCCACAATACATTTTTATGAGTTAAATTTGCGTTAACAAAATATAATAAATATGTTTGACGTCAATAAAATATTTTAATTTTTTGTTTAAATTTGTAATAATTTATTATTTTGTTTTGTTTGATTTGTTGTTTACGATTATACTAATTTATATTTAAATTTATTTTATTTCTTTTCTATTTAACATTTAAATTTTGCTATTTTTCAAATATTTATATACCGGTGAAAAAATAAATTTGTTTTTTACATAAATAAAAACTTCGGAATTTACTTGAATCTTAAACTTTTAATTTAAAAACATTTTAAATTCTTTATTTGAATATTTTTTTTATCCGAATATATTAGAAATAAATTTATAATAAATTATTTTTCTAGCTACATACTCAACAAACAAAAAATTATTATCATAATTTAAACTAACAACAAAGACAAAATTAATTGTCATCCATACACTTGGTGAAACTAGGTTTAATAAAAAATATAAACTAAACACTTGGCTAAGTCTCACAAAATTCAGCCTCCAAGTCACCTTATGAGGGCATCGTCAATAACCGAAACGCGTCTATGGTTACTAACTGTGCTGGCCAGCCTCTGGCGATGCCCTCATAAGATGACTTGGGGGCTGATTTTGTGAGACTTAGCCAAGTGTTTAGTTTATATTTTTATAATTTAAACTGGTAGCCGAACACTAACTACAAGATTTGATTCTAATTCATGTTTGTTACTTGTAGCTCACTTTGTCTTGATTTAAGATCTGCTCCCGCACTTCACGCTTATAATATCTACCAAAGTCTACATTTCCAGAGCTGCCACACTTAGAAATTAATGTATTTACAACGCTAAACAACAATACATTTATTCTAATTATAATAGTACAGAGAATATACATCTTATAATGGAATCGGAACTACTTGAATGTAGATTTAGTTAGAGCGAGATTTGAGCTAGCTACTCTCGTTTGTCAAGCGGCAGTGCTAACTTAATACTACAACTATTCATAGCAACTAAAATGGAGAAAGTATAAACAGGATGTTTCGATGCTTCAAGAAAAAAATTAAATTCTGATCAATGATATACTTATGTCAGATCTAAAATAAAATTTTAAAAAATCGCAAAATTATTTATACTTTTTAATGTCACTGGTTTCAATTTCATATAACTTTAATATTAAACATTATATTATGCATCGTTTATTTTTTTTTAATTTTATTTTTTACTGTGCACAACAGGAATTTAATTCCAATTACAGGACAGAGTGCGCAAGATATTGTGGCATTTTAGTCAAATTCACACTTGCAGGTAATCTAGAAAACCCGGAAGCAGTAGCCTACGCTCTATCGTGCTCGATTACACCGACGTAATGAAAAAATTACTGTTTTTTAGAAATTCTTTTTGATGTAAGATTAGTATCTGCCATTACATTTTTTCTGAAGTATTGAAACGTCCCGTTATGTTTTACTTTATTAATTTCAAGACGTTTAGTTATAGATAACTCATTGATATTTAATTACACACTCTATCAAGGTTTCGAAACACAAACAGAAACGGAAACGATAAACGAAAATAAAACGAAATATTTATCTGAGAATTCACCACACGTCACTGTCAACCAATAGAATCACGAATTTGTTTGAAAATGAACCAATGAAATGTACATTTCGTCGGAAATTCATCACTAGTGAAATTTCATCGGAAATACCACTGTTATTTATATCCTTGGTTACGAATAAAATAAATGATATTTTAAATATTTTCATAACTGTCAATTTTGAATATTAAATGTACACTGAAAAAATGTAGAATTTTCATCACTGTAATACCTAATTAATAATGTGCAAATAAATACCTAACTATTCTTGTTAATTAACTCTTGTTTGATAAATTCTCAAGCCGAATACAACTCGTAGTATGAAAATTGACAGATCATATTTTGACATAAATATACATTCGTTGTTACGGAAATAGGAAACACAACTCGTGCTTTGCACTCGTTATGTTTCCATTTCCATAACAACTCATAATTTATGTCAAAATATTTTCAGCAATTTTCATACTACTTGTTATATTATATATGAAAATATAAATTCTAATTAATAACGTCATTTTTGTATATGTTGAATTTATTTTAAACGAATGTTAATTAAGTGTGTCGCTGAAGTTCATACATGTCTCAATGTCAGTAAAAAGCTTGACTGCTTCTACAGAAACACCAAACAACGAACCTAAACGAAAAGCATCTTTCGTCACACTTTAACGACCGAACCACAGTATAAATCCTTCTATACGGATTTATACTATGACCTAACCATGTTTTATTTATTTAGTACCCGGCTACAACAGGAACTTAATCCAAATTACAGTACAATGTATGTGATGAAATACCATGTATTGCACATTTTACGACATATACACTTGCCTGTCGGTAAATTCGAACCCAGGACTACACGGGGATCTTATTTCACAACAAACAGTGGTCTACACTCTACCACGCTCGACCATATATATTTGGAGGTCGTAATTGGACGGCCGGTAAATATATTGACATCTAATACAACAGAATGCAACTTAAATATAAATATATCTTCACACCTTTTACCCATTACTGGGTGCAGCTCTCTGCCGTAACAGATTTACCAGCCGTCAAATCACAGGCACCAAAGATGTTAGTGAAAAATGCAACATCCAGTCATTTATTTTTTGTTATGCCTATGGCACACTGGTCGCAGAGTATCGATGAGCTCTTCGA
Organism: Pterostichus niger; assembly: GCA_947425015.1. Taxonomy (NCBI): domain Eukaryota; kingdom Metazoa; phylum Arthropoda; class Insecta; order Coleoptera; family Carabidae; genus Pterostichus; species Pterostichus niger. The sequence goes on from OX380341.1 coordinate 8,250,105, forward strand.
TGAAACAACAGAACGCACCCGTCATTGACGAAAAATAAAAGCATCTAAAGTTAAGAAAGAAAAACTACATTTCAAAAATATGCTAACATGAAATGAGACAAAAGATACGAGTGAAATGAGATACGTTTGTTTCATCGATGAGCTCTTCAATGGAAATAGAGGAGCCTCTAATTTTCGTCGATGACGGGTGCGTTCTGTTCAGGGGCGTTCCAACCCAGGGTTCTTGGGGTTCCCAGAACCCGGGCGCCAGCATAAAAGGGCGGCAGACGGCAAAAAGTTAAAATTAATATGAGTAGGTATATTAAAAGAACACAAATACTGCGTCTTAATATTATTTGTAAAATAAATAAAGTAATTAAATGAATACCAAATGTAGGTACCTACTATCGTACTAAGGCCTTTAATTACAAAAGATCGCGAAGTAATGTGATTAATGTTTGAAATATAAAGTTAACTGTCAAGATTTCTTAATATTCACAACAAATCTTGACGGTTATAGTGACAGCTTCTGTTTCTATGACAAAGCTGTCACAAAAAATCAAAATTAGTAGGCGATTTTCTCGAACTATTTTCATTAATTTCTCTAATTTGTGGCATTACAATGAAGTAATCTGTATGAAATAATATGTGTGGATAGGTCTAGTATGGTCATGTGCAATATTATACCATAATTTTTTACCGGACACTTTTTATTTATAAAAACCTTTTTTCCCATGTTATTTACCTATGCCAACCTTTACGTGGAACGCGCGGTATAGTTATGAGTATTTAAGTATTTTTATTGTAAATTTAATTTACATGTATTGATACGTTATTTTGTTATTTGTATAATTGTTTGTGCTATTATGTACAATTGTAAAATGTAAACTATATAGTTTTAATTAGGTTTAGGTATATTAGAATGTACCTATGTAGTGACCTAATTTCTTTTTGTTTTTTTGTATTTTTATTTAATTTTATGAGAAACTATATAATAAAATATTTATTTAAAAAATATTTATTTTTCTAGACAAACAATGTTCTATTATTCTACGCTAAGGTGAATAACATATTATTTGTCATGAGTTTGCTTATTGCTCTAAATCTACACGCAAGTTTCGCATAGTCTGGCATGTCGGCTTACTGCCTTACTCTTTCTGTATCGTAGAGCATAAAATTCCACGTATTTCGAGTACCATATCGCATTTTTGTGCTCCAAAATTTTCGCCTGCGGCGCACGTCTCTGGGCGCCACATTCTGCTTCAGAACCCAGGCGCCAAGTACCCCAGATACGCCCCTGGTTCTGTTGTTTCATCGAAGAGCTCATCGATGCTCATCGACTAGTGTGCCATAGGCATTATAAAACTTATGAAATTCTAGGAACATTTTTTGCTATCCAAATCGACTAAAAAATGTAGATAAGAATAATTGAATACAGACCTGCATCATGGGTAAGAAGAAGCACAAAAACTGTCCAAACACCCAGTTCTGTATCAGCAACACTGCAAGAGTTATCGGCAAAACTACGACGCACTTTAGAAAATCGCTGATCGCAAGGTTTATAATAAAACAATATGTTGGATCATGATATAATCCCCTCCGAAATATATCGAAAATAACACCAATATTCGCACTTGCCCCAACCACAACCAAGACAGAGTACATTAAAATAAAAAACCAATAATTGGTTTGAAACGCTGGCCTAAGATGAGGCTTGCGCAAATCCACAGTTGCATTATGGGTTAGCCCTTGCAGAATATGAGTGATTATTTGTAACCAATGTTCGGAAACCACGTCTACTTCTTCTGGATCAGACATTTTGTTTGTAGTTGCTGATTATTCACTGTTTACGAACAAAAGAATCTGAAATGAACATGGATTACCTATCTGGGGTCTAGGTAAATTATGGCAGCAATATATTTAAACTTGGGTAAATAGATAATTTCAGTATTGATCCTGAAAAAGTCTGTAGTCATTTATTTGAACAGGGTTTTAAATTAATATTTATTATACGACAAAAGTTTTCAGACTCTCAAGAGATGATCTTACATTCATTATTTAGATATACAGGGTGTTTCAGGACTAGTGTAACAAACTTTAACAGCTCATTCCTGAGGTCATTTTGAGCCAAAAATGTCATATAAACATAGGTCCTATTCCTTCTAGTTACCAAAATATAAGAGGTTGAAGTTCTATAAATAACACGAAATTTTCAATTTTTTGTAATCAAGATACTTTCGGAAAACAAAAATGCGCGCAAATAGGGGATGGGAAAGTTGGCTTCTATTTGGATATCTGTCTTGGTATTCTCTGGACGCATAATGGGCATTACCATTACATAATCCATAAATAAAAATCATATCTGCATATTCAGCAGTACTATAACCATCCATTATGAAACAATAATACAATCAAAAGTACAACAATTTTTAATTAAGACAAATAAGGTATGACTTTTCAATAAAATTCTTGTTTTCCGAAAGTATCTTGATTACAAAAATTTGAAAATGTCGTGTTGTGTTGTGTTGTGTCGTTTTGTTTGTATCCCTGATAACTATTGAAGTAAGCGAGCATCTAATATCTTTTTCGTGCATTGTCATTGAAAATACGAACTTTTCATATCTTTTTTCTACAATTTCTATGAAAAGTTGAAAATTACGCTCTCATTTGTCGTCGTAAAGTTGACATTTTTTGTGGAACAATCGAAAAATAATTTTGTCGCGCGTCTCCAATAGCAACGCGCGAAGAAGATATTAAAAGCGCACGTTTGCAATGGCAACACACTTACTTTAATAGTTACCAGGGATACAAACAAAACAGACACATATCATATTTGACAGAACGAATTCATTTTCAGTACATAAACGTTTTTTAATCATTTAAGATCCAATCGTAGAACAAATTATGTGTGTATCACGAGCGTAAAGTGTCTTTGTTCCTGTTATACTATTAACAGCTCTCGCCTTCGTCTCGCGCTGCAATTACCGTGCTCGAGTAAGAAAGAATCACTTTACGATCTTAATTCACAAATAATTACCATTGGAGATGCGCGACAAAGTTATTTTTCGATTGTTCCACAGAAAACGTCAACTTTACGATAAGAAATGAGCACGTAATTTATTTACTGCATAATTTGCAAATATAATTACTAATTGAATTTTGTGTTAGCATTCATTCTATATATACGAGTAATTACAGTAAAAAAGATTTGACAAATAAAAATGTAATGAATAAAGGTAGGTTTTTGCAAGTTATACATTCATGGTGACCTTTTTTGACCACATCAATTTATGTCATCTGCAAAGGATCAAATTAATGCGGTCCATCATATATTATTTTATGTAGAATCGCACTACTCATAGTATCCAATTTCACCTACGCCAAAATAGTAATTAACTAAGACTTCATTAAACATTAAACCATTAGATAAACTCGTAGTTAAATTTACTCAAGTTTACAACAATTAGTTTTAACTACATTCACGTTAGTATTTAACAGATGTAGTAAAAGTTTCACACATCAAAACAGATTATTTTAAATTTAATTACTGTTCAATTGAAACCGTTTGAATTCATCTTGGATTCTGATTAGAAAAGTTTTCTGAATATTTAATAGAACTACCTACGTACCGTTCCAAACGCATATAAAACAAATAAATATCCAATAATAAAACTGGAGAACTCTACAATCTATGCAATTTATGTTATGAATTATTGGAATAAATATTCAAATATTATTTTGGTATAATTTGCTTCATTATCGACGAAAATAAATATGTAATATGATATGATTCCCTTTTGGCTGTTCAAATATCACACAAATTTTACAAAGCAAAGAATACTTTATACCCGTAAATAATAGAATTCTTCGCAGAATATCCGAACATTCTAGACGCAAAAATCAACAAATGCGATTGTTTTCTTACGCATTTTTTTTAATTTAGAGAATAATTTAAAAGCTTTGAATTAATGACTGCTACAACGCAGAATTAAAATCAACAAATGATGAAAACTGAAACGCACCGTACTGTTTTAAAGAGAGTGAAATTCTCATTATATATATAGTGTGTTTCTATACCTCTGCATGAAATTTGATATACTGATTGTGGAACAAAAAGATTTTATTTTAAATTCGCAAAAAATAGGGTAATTCATTTATAGCAAACATTTTTAGTGTCACTGGTATATATATATATATATATATATATATATATATATATATATATATATATATACATATATATATATATATATATATATAGTGTGTTTCTATACCTCTGCATGAAATTTAATGACATATATAATTTGATATACTGATTGTGGAACAAAAAGATTTTGTTTTAAATTCGCAAAAAATAGGGTAATTCATTTCTAGCAAACATTTTTAGTGTCACTGGTTTAATAGTACATGTTTCATCGTGGCATTGTTTGTTACTTTTATTTTAAATTTGACTTGTATAGAAAATATCGAATCGAATTTTTAAAAAATATTCTTTCTGTTTCATAATCAGTTCGTCGAGTACTATAAAAGGTTAAAATAAGGAACATATGTTGAGAAACACCCTGTATAACATTACTGTCAAAACTTTGACTGTCCTTTGAATGAATAAATTTTATTAACTTTAGAGGTAAATTAATTTGTCGTTTATAAAACCGGCCATACATATTACAAAAAACACTTATTTGTAAATCGCAATATGCATATACAATGTGACTGGTACACAGTATTTCATTTTAATCAAGGCAGTAATATTTAATAATACGTTTCGATTTGGAATTGTACCGATCTGGCCAACCTAAGATAGAATAATTATTCTTATAATTTCTAAGAAACAACCAAATAAATGTTACTTGTTTATTTCTATATTAAATATTGCAGACATAAACAATTTTCAAAATTCCTGTTTTGAAATATAATACTATTTTAACTGTTTTCTAGGTAACTAAAGATCTGAAAATCATATGTGTGTTATTGAGATTTGTTGCCAAAGCTTTGAAGTTTGCATAAATAAAATATTTATGCTAAATTTTCTACAAATATGACACAGGCAAATTCCTAATGATCAAGAAATCACATACCAAAGCTTTGAAGTTTAAATAAATAACTTCTACATTAAATTTGAAACAAATAAGTCAGAGGTAAATTAAAAAATATATTATAATTACCATATGAAGGACCAATAATGTTTAAAACGTTTGGTAGATGGTTAACCCATTAACCGCCAACGTCCCATTTTTGGGACGCTTAAATATTTGGTTGTAATCAATTTTTTTACATTTAAAATGTATATTTTTTTAATGAATATATTAATTAGTTATGTTATGACAGCCAGTCACAGCCAATTTTCAAATATTTGCAAAACCAATAATTTTAAAAATATTCAAAGTTACTTAATTTCGGTGTTTTTAACAATTATATTTCAAGGTCAGATATATTTTAACACTTAGTATGTATAACTTTTATTATCAAAAACTTGTTTTTTAGAACTCAAATAAAGATATTTTTACTGAAAAGGTATTCTTTTATTGATCATTGAATTGCGGCGGGTATTGGGTTAGAGACTGAAAATTTTTATTGTCCTTGTTATGGTTTATCTTACATTTTGCTAGAATTTACAGACCACTTAATAAATTGACGTAGATGCTCCGGACACATTGTTTGCGAACCTTGTTGATGGATAAAGCGGAAAGTGCGACACGTCACCATAAATTGCTCTCGATGGAATCTACCACGATCGGCAGATTCTCCAACAATAGATTTAAAATTGTTATTGAACCTGGTTATTTTCTGCATGCAATCAACGGTAAGCTAATGAATTAAAGTCGTTTGTTAAATTGTATAATGGGATAAATGGTAATTTTATTGTTTTGTTTTGTTAAAATCACGATTCGGAATGGATAATTTACTGTCTAATTAATTTTGTAATGTTTTGTGTTAAATGAATATATTTTGCAACATGAGTCTGACAAGCTAGGATAAGTTCATCTGTTCATTTATTGTTTACTGTTGGAACTCATGTTTATGACAGATAATTACACGAATTTACCTTCATATAATAATTTTTACCGATTCATTTAAACACATATTTAAACGTAGCATCCAAATATCGATTTTCAAAATTAATATATAACATTATTTTTAAAAATTTAAGATTGGTAATTTATGCATTTAATAGTATTTGGAAATAATAAAAGCATTTAAAGCCTGGTTTAAAAAAGTATAAATTATATATATTATGAAATAAATCATGTTTGATTCGATATTGTTTATTTCAGATGTATTTAAAATTTGTATTTTATAAGAAATGCAACAGCAAAAATTGTAAATAGCGTTAATTTTTGTGAATTATTTTATAATAGAAGTTATTAGTACAATAAATATTCAAAGCCAGTATTAAATGATTGCAAAACAATTTATCATGAGCGATAGCTCATCTGCAATAAAAATATTACTACTCAAAATTTGTATTTCTAACTTATTGGTATAGAAGAATTAAAAGACTAAAAATGGTCTTCTAGAATAAGACTCCACTCACATCAACTGACATAATTACAAAATTATATATAAAGAGTATTTCAAAATTGTAGCAAAAAAAAATAACGGATATATATTATTTGATGTACTGATTACAACACAAAACGATTTTTTCCAAAATTCGTAAAAATAATTGCGCTTTACTTGAAGCTTTTTGTGTCACTGAACAGATAGGTTACAGTAATTAATAAAAATTAATAAATATTTAATATTAAAAGAGCTATTTGTTATACAAGTTCATTTAAATTAAATAAATTTTAAAATTTATTATATTTTATTCATTTCTGTAGCCTATTAATCCAGTCCTAAAATTCATTTAAACAGGCAATTTCAAAATTATTGTAAAAAAATTAAGTGTGTATAGCATCCTATCAGTCCAGTGGCAAAAAAAATGTTTGCTTCAAGAAACGTACAATTATTTTTGCTAATTTCTGAAAAATTATTTTTGCGTTGTAATTATTAAATCATATAATATATACCTTTACATTTTTCTGCAATAATTTTGAAACATCCTGTATATACATTACTGCATACTTCACATTCAAACACAATTATTTTTGTACAAAAACGGACATAACTCCAAAATATCAAATTCTTGTTGCAAATAAATATTATATTTATTTCAAGAAATTGACACCAAATAAAATGGACTGCCATTAAAATAAATAATTCTACTGGTGTCAACAAAATAGTTTAAATTATTTAACACTGTGATAAGTTTTTCAGAACTTATAGTTAAAATACAATTAATCAAAAGTGTATTTTGTAAATTATTTGTTTTTTTTTCTCATGACAATCTTTGACTAATCACAAATTATCTGTTTTATTTTGCTTCTATTTAATCCTATTAGAATGGAGTTTAACCCTGAGTATTTTTTCTATTTTTTATTTTATATTCCACCCTATGAAAATTTTATAACCATATTTCCTATACAACATAAAGGAGTAGACACGTAGTATGTATTTTTTACATATAAAAAAACCTTGTATATTTTGCAATGATAATTATATATTGGATTTTGTATTTGTTCATTTGTTTGATCCTTTGCAGATTTAAATTAAATTTTTATGTCACAAGGCATAAAAATTATTTTTATAATATAGATAACCAATTTTTAAATTAACAATAGACAAACAATTTTCACCAATTTAAATCTACCCCTGTGGCTCCCTCTCCACTAATATCTTTGAGGGCCGTGATTTGACGGTTGGTAACCGCATTTCACGCGAAAAAATATATCACTTATCGAGATCTGCTTAGGCAGAGTGCCACACCCAGTAATAGGTAAAAGGCGTGATGATATATTTATTTATTTATTTTTTATAAATTATTCATTATAAAGAAAGAAATTTGTATATTTTCAAATTAACTTTTTGCTGTCAAACTAGAAAAAAAATGATTCAAATAAAAGTGATAAATGTTTTAGTCCTTTTATTTGTAAATTTTTCTCTAAACAAATTGAGAAACATTTTAGAATATATGATGCCAAATTGATTAAAAATGATATTATACAAGTATAGTTATGTATTATGTAGTTTATAATAAGATTTCATTTCATAGTAATAGAATAATAAAAATAATGTTTGTGGAAGATAAAGAAAAACATGAAATTGAACTACCCTCCATTTAATCTGCTACACCACCATAATCCACCTCACCTCAATATATCCATGCTCTATTCATCCTACATCATTATCATAATTAATTATGTTAACACAGCTAAAACCAAATTCTAGTTGACAGTGCCAATTTTCTAACAAACAGAACACTAAATTTCATTTACGAAACTTTATACGAGCACTCCGAACAATTACGAAGTTAACCGGAATATTCCAGCTACGATCACAACCCGACGGTTCGAATGACCAACGCGGTATGAACGTGCGTCGCGACGCTTCTAATAACGCCGCTTGGAAACAACGCATGCGCAAAAAGAGATAACTTGACGCTGAAATAATGATGTAGATGTTCAAACATTAGAGTCGTTTAAGTAATGAGAAAGCTGTTGTTTAAAATTACTTTAAAACAAAAAAATTAAAGTACGAGAAAATGTAACACAAGTTGATTAAATATTTATGTAATCATTACAAAAGATGCTACAATATTATTAACTAATAGATCACTTTGCGGTTTTATCTTTTTTTCTTTTTCACTGCACTTTGAAAGTTTTTTCTAATTACTTCACTTTTTAAAATTTGTTATATTACAAAATGTAATTTTGTTTTATTCAGGACTATGCAACACTATCAGAGCATGTTATCAGTGCAACTGTTTGTTAAGATGGATCGAATCAAAGTCCATTGATATTAAAATTAATTCTTGTATACTAAACATGTTGATGTAGTCATGAGATGTATTAAATTTGCCACAAGGTCGCACTTAAATCTACATGACTGACTGAAATGAAATTAACAAATTGGTGCACCTATTGCAGAGGAATATTTCAAACTAAAATCAAGTTGGTAAATCAAGAAATGTGCTAAAAAGAATGATATTCTGAAAAATACAAACATATTTCACGGACGAGGGGTTCCTATATCGCATATATTTTTGTCAACATAGTGCTAGAAAGTTCAACTTGTGCATCCAGTTTTAGGAATATTTTTGTAAAGTTGTCAAAAATAAATTCGCTCTGCTGTCATTGTTCGGCTCATGTCAAGTTATTAAAGTGAATTTGTTTTATGATAAAATAATAACAATAAACTGTAATTACAGGTATATAGTTTTATAATACAACCTAGGTCACTAGCGAACCTAGAGGAAACAAATGTTAATAAAAAATATTAAATAAACACTTGGCTAAGTCTCACAAAATTCAGCCTCCAAGTCACCTTATGAAGGCATCGTCAGAGGCTGGCCAGCACAGTTAGTAACCATAGACGCGTTTCGCTCTTATTAGAGCTCATCAGTATGGTATAACTCACTTCTTCACCTAGAACAAAGTTCACGTGAAGAAGCTGGTGACGAAGAACTGTGCCAGCAGAGAAAAAGATCTCTAACAAACGGTAAGATGACATGAGAAGTTCTGTGGAACAGGCCATGCCATCTACCTAAAAAAAGGAAAAGCTACGCAATAGCAATTTAAATAACAATAAAGACAATATTAATTGTCATTCATACACTTTGTAAAACTAAGTTTAATAAAAAAATATTAAATAAACACTTGGCTAAGTCTCACAAAATTCAGCCTGAATTTTGTGAGCCAAGTGTTTATTTAATATTTTTTATTAAACCTAGTTTCACCAAGTGTATGGATGACAATTAATTTTGTCTTTATTGTTATTTAAATTGCTATGTTATTACTTAAATAATAGGTATATCTGATATAATGAATTACAATTATAATTGAATTATTAATAATTAGAAATAACTTACAGCTAATGGCACGAAAAATGTTTACTACCTTCAATATTGCGAATTATTTTAAATTATTTTTATCTAAGTTCTGAGATTAGTTTATCATGTAGTATCTATCACTTAATTTTATTCCTGAAATATTGAAACACCCTGTATAGTTGTATAGTATACTCGACGAATTCTAAAATCCAGTTTCGAAGGATGCCAACTTTCACATCTAAAGTACTTCTGTATTTGTCTACAATAATTGAGAACTACTGGAAGTCCTGGAGGTCTGGATATCCATCTTAACGAAATTAGTAAATATTTTATGAAAATTTAAACGATCTAAGAAAAAAAAACTATATTTGCGGCATACAAAAGGAGATTTAATAATTTATATAAACTATGAAAAGACTTACTGCAGGTCAATGCAATAACTCTAAATTAGTTAGCGCAGTCAAATCTGGTAACAAGCAGTGGCGCGCGGTATTTACGTAACATAGTCTGTGTGACACAATGTTATGTAGATAACACAACCAATTTCTGTTAAAAGTGAGTATATTATTCAAATTATGAAATGGAAGCACAGCATTGTCATCTCAACAAGAATATACTGAGATGCAACGAATGACAAAATATCCCAGACAATAGTTTTATAGTTTGGAAGGTGATATCTGATTTTGTCGAAAATTTGCCACTCTCTATCCCCAGAGGCGATTATGCTAATGTAAGTTCGTAACTATAAAAACTGCTCGAAGTGGGGCCCATTGTTATCAGGACCACTTTAATATACAAAGTCCGATGGGGCAACCTAGATTACAGCGCCATCAGTCTGAAATGAATTATACTTAACATACGTATTTTTTAACATAGAATCCGAATCTGCAATAAAACGTGAGGGTTCTCATTTAAGATTTCAAAGTTGCCTCCTGCTCTGTCCCAATGGGTAGAATATAGGAATTCTCAACAAAATCGGATGTCCTCCTCCAAACCATAAAACTTCTGTCTGGGACATTTTGTCAATCGATGCATATTTCTCGAGATATTCGAGGAAGTAATTTCAAATGAAAAACAAAGAAGAGTTAGATACATAATGAAGATATTATTTAATAGTTGTAGATAAATATATTTTTTTCACTACTAGCCTAGCAACATGCTATTATTGACTTCGTTTTGAGTCATGAAATTGTTTTTCTCTACCGCGTCCTTAACAACGGTCAATAATGGATTATTATTGACCTAGGTAAATAATGAGAACTGTCACTTTTCAAAGAAAGTCAAGTTTCTGAACTTATTTAACTCGTTAAATGGAAGGAACATATTAATACAGAATTTAAAATTGTCGCCGAATTTCAAGTTTACAATCGCAGTCAAATTTCAGTTTAAATAGTATCTTTCAAACTGTCACATTTTACAAGCGAGTGTGCTTTACTGTTACATGTATTCATGTATTTATTTATTGCTATATTTATTGTTAAATTCTCGAAAAGGTAAATGTTTATTATAATATTATTTAATAATCTTACATTGTACGGTTTTGTTCATTTTAGGGTTATAATTGCATTTTTAAATAAGAAATGGAAAACATGATTAGTATTTATTGCTGCAAAACCCGTGTTTAATGAAATTTGAGTATTTCGTATATTTCATGAAGTTGCAGTAAGATTAACCACGGGCATATTAAGTTGCATTTGGAATTTCTGGCATCATTGGTTGAGGTTATGACGTTTTGGAGATAATATGTCGCCCACATTTTCTGCCAAAATGGTAGCGAAAGTACTTCGCAATGAATAACCAAAAAATTTAAAAATGTTGGAACTATATTTGGACATCGTGCTTATTGTATTATGTCGTATATTTTGTCTTGTAGGTTTGCCATGTCAGAAACTAATGAATACTTTTGCCATGTCAGGAGTGGGCCTCTTATTTAGATATTTCAACCCAATAAGAATCTACCAGAAAAATTTTTCTCGAGGATCCAAATATTTTAAAAACAATGCTAAAAACAAAAGAACTTCATTTCTGCCTTCTCGGTTTTTGTAGATATTAACAAGTATTCATATCAAATTGCTTGTTATGATTATTAAAAACTTCGTTAAATTGGATTAAAGAGCTAGTAGTGAAAAAAATAGTATATAAACCACGGTTGAGAAGATCATTATTGACCATGTGCCTTGTACCCCTCGGTTGCACCTCGGGGTACAATCTTGGCACTAGGTCAATAATGATCATCTTCTCAACCTTGGCTTATAATATACTATTAAAATACTAGAAAAAGGAAGTATGAATAATAGTATATTATACACCAAGGAAGAGAAATAAGGGATGAAAATAGCATTTTCTTGTAAGGAGTATATACTATTTTTTTCACGACTTATTAAGGTTAATAGTATATTAAAGACCGAGTTTTTTCGCACGCATCCAAGTTTAGAATACGAGCCGCAGGCAAGTTTTCTAAAGAACAAGTGTGATAAAAGTCTGATAATATGAGTTATTTATACTATTTTTTCTATTTTGCGTCTTTTATAAATTCAAATTAAAAACAAATATCTGCAATATTTTAAAGCGAGTCAATTAAGGGCACTTTGTATATGAAATGTTGTAGATGGTAACTGTTATTGGCTTTTTAAAAATTGTTCAGATTTTGAGGTTATATTAAAATTTAAATGTTCTCAGCTTGATAGGTTCAGTACGTCATCCACTACTACCAACCGTCTAAAACAAAACGCTGCGTATCGTAATCAACACTCTTTCGATACGCAACTGGGTTTCGTAATGACTTCTTATGAACGCAAAATAATAATTTTAAAATCTATTTTATTAATATTTTCTTATTAAATTTAAAATTATTAATAGTCTTTGATAAATAATAAAATTCCTTGATAAATAAAATAAATATATCATCACGCCTTTTACCCATTACTGAGTGTAACACTTCCCTGCAGCAGATCCCGGTAAGTAATATATTTTTTCGTATGAAATGCGGTTACCAGCCATAAAATAACGCCCCCCAAAGATGTTAGTGTAGTGGTAGTTTTAATTTGGTGATAATTGTTTGTCGACTATGAGAATCAAACTCGGATTCTCAAATACCACTGGGCCACCTACCCCTCAATAAACTCCTGAGTACGCCACTGATAATACACAAATACATTATACTACATGTATAGAACATTAATGGAGTGTACCTATTTTTTTGTATAAATTTTAAAATTTTAATGTATTATTATAAATTTTTAATGGACCGCTTTTATCGCTATTGTAGTTCAACCAAAAGGACTGCATTCACAAAAAAGCGCTTGAATACATTAAAGCAAGCACCACAATGAAAAAAAGCCAAAGAAGTAATGCATTTTTTGTGGATAAATCTGTTAATTTTCCTGAAAGGTACAAAATATCTCCTAAGTGGAAGCGAAGAGAAACCGCAGGTGAAATTTTGCAGGTTTCGGGCATTTTGCCAACCGCACGTTTTAGAATAAGTTTCGCTGTATCCGTTTAGACTATTATCCTTCCACTAGAGAGCAAAAACTTTCTTTTAAACTTTACTACATTGCCAAATCCTTACGATTTTGCAGGCAACAAAAGTTATGTCATCAGCAAAATTGTCAGAATTTTTTTATTTGAAACATAAATCAATTTTGACAACAACCAGAGAAAATGTTGAACTAAGAAATGTTTTCAAGGAGCTAGTTAAATTGGATACTTGGTAAATGAATCAATACTCCTCCAATTAGTGACATTTATTTTTATGAAAAAAAAATAATTAAATATTATCAGAAATTTAATAACGTCGTATGAATCAAGAACTTTTGCAAAGGAGAAGATTAAAAATAATTTAAAAAGTTTTTGTACTTGTACTTCAAAATTTTATGAAAGAAATTTTAATCATGAAAGATGGCAAAAAGTTATTTCTCGCCATCGTCTAGATGCGAAATACCTTTCATAATTTTTTCAAATATTTTATGGAGCTTTTTAATAGTTATTAGTATACTTAGTATGCAAAGTGATAGTTTATTACAAGAGTGAAGATTCTAGACCGAGTGCGTGATACATACAATAATTTTTATAACTGTAAAATCCAATTTTTATTATACATATTAAGAATTACAATTTTATTTTAGCGTGAGAAAGTAACTTTCGCGCACGCTGCTACGCATAACGTTATTATTAAGGTAGCATTAACGATTTAAAAAATCTGATACTGATATTAATGAAAAAATTGCTGTGGATATCACAGAAAGCTTACGAAAACTTAAAATAACTTGTATGAAATTTTAAAAAAGCAATTGACGATCGGTTAAATGCATTTTATTTTGTTTTTACTAGAGTACCGGTGCCCAAGAACTCAGGTTAATTTGAATAAATTTTAGAAAAATAATTGAGTAAATAAATAAATAAATATATTATCACGCCTTTTACCCATTACTAGGTGTGGCACTCTGCCTAAACAGATCTCAGTAAGTGACATATTTATGCGGGCGTGAAGTGCGGTTATCAGCCGTCAAACATATCTGGGAAAATTACTAGCTGTGCATTGACCTGGGATAGATTTAACCTTTGTCTTTGCAAGCGTCTGGGTTTTTTATGTAAACTCGTGTATTGGAATAGTTATCTTGAACCAACGATTCCACTCTCTTAACCCTTGTCAGCTTTTGTCAGCGCGTCTCATGGAAAACAACAACAATTAGTTTGTGGTTCTTTAGCTTTAGTGGAGACAAGGCGTGTCTTATTTGTTGTGCAAGATATAGTTTTATTATGATCAAATTGTAATTAATGATTCTTTAGCTTTGGTTCAGACAAGTCATCTGTCTTTTGGGAGGTGCAGGATGTAGTTTTGAAACCTCAGTAACTTTAAGTAATATTTTGTGCATACGTTGTGTTGTTTTCCATCGCCGATTAATCTGTTTATTAACGTTTTACACTGACAGCGTGTAAGTGTGTGCGCATTATTTGGCATTTTAAAATAAACGTTCTAATACATTGATATTTAATTCGTAACTATGGATAAAGCAAATCCCATTTTAAAATCAATATAATGTTAACTGTTTTTGTCAGTTGAATTTAATAATGTTTTCTATAGTTTCTTAGTTTTTGTAGATCTTCGTAATCCTTGTCTTCCACAGTAGGTATTTGTATTTGCAAAGAAGAACTATTTTGAGACTGTATTGAGTCAGACGTGATTTTACTTAGCGATAGTGAAACTTCAAAGAATTGGATTTGTGATATCTAAACCAGAATATAGAATGAAATCTTTCTATAAATAACCATACAAGGCACATATAGAAACTCTTTTGAACTGAAATTCCATATTTTATAATCTCATAAACTGTGGAACGCAAAGGAATTCAAGCCCTACTTTTATTTCACTAAAACTGAATATGAATTTTTGTTATAACGCATTTGATTCGAACTGCATCGAGATTTGAACCTGAATGCTTTTGGTATTCAAATGTCAAGCCATACTATCCATAATAATACTTTTATTACATCAGATGATTAAATAATTAAAAAGATACGAATAAAATAATAACTAAATAAATAAATATATCATCACGCCTTTTACCCATTACTGAGTGTGGCACTACACCGTAGCAGATCTCGGTAAGTGATACATTTGTTCGCGTGAAGTGCGATCAAATCAAGACCCCCAAAGATGTTAGTAGAGGGGTAGATTTAATTTGGTGAAAATTGTTTGTCGGCTGTGGGGATCGAACTAGGGTTCTCAAGATCCACAAGCCGACTCGATACCACTGAGCCACCTACCCCATTAAAAAAGAATAACTCACGGTTGTAATTCTTAGATTATTATGAAAGGTAAAGACCGCAGTCACAATGCGTCGGGTGTAAATGGTAACAACTATTGAATTGCATAGCAACCATAAAGACATTTTACATCTTTTCTTTATCTGTTACTCTTATGTCCGGTTTTATAAAAACAAATATTAAATGTATTTAAATTAACAAATTTGAATCAATTTTACTTATTTTATGGCATATACCAGGATGTTTCAATAAGCTTGGTAACTATTGGAAACATTTTTATTTGAAGAGGTACAAGGTTGGGTAAAAGAACAAAATTGTGCCATTTTAAATTTAAAAATTTATAAAATCAACAACAATTAATCAGTCAGGGGTTTCTAAACTATGAGACAAATATATATATATATATATATATATATATATATATATATATATATATATATATATTTATTTATTTATTTATGTTACACTGTACAACAGGACCTTCATTCCAATTACAGTACAGGATCTGCACTCACCGAGCCGCAGTGTGATAGTTCATATAATTTTTAGCTTAAGTGCAATTCGAACTTGGGATCTCCGGATTCGAATTCCGTAATGCTAGCCACACCACCGTACTGACGAACTAAATGGAACCTTATAATTTTTATTCTCTTATTAGAGAAAATATTTTTTTTTGCAATAAGGTAATATTGTTTATGTCCATTTTAATAAGCAAGTTATTTTCGTTTAAAAATTACAAAATTTAAAATTGTTTTCTTTAGTTAATCTAACCAAGTAAGTTATGGAAATAATTGTTTCTTTTTGATATTTAAAAAAAAAACTCTCTGCAATAAAATAATAATAACAAATATATTGTCCCATATTTTGGGAATCGCTGACACAATTTATATTTTGCTGATATCATCAATTTAACCAACTTCGTACCTCTTCAAATAGAAAAGTTACTAATAGTAACAAAGCTTATTGAAACATTCTGTATATCACTGTGAAAAGTTCGACTGGCAATTAAATGAATAAATTTTATTTACTTTGAAAGTAAATTAATTTGTCGTTTATAAAACCGGCCATTAGAGAAGATTTTTTTTAATTAGAAAAAAGTGCCGAATTCAGTTCAATACACAGGTTGAAGGTGGTTGGTATTAGTAACAACTAGAATTTATTAAATAAAATAAATATAAATATATCATCACGCCTTTCACCCATCACTGGGTGTGGCACTCTGCCTAAGCAGATCTCGGTAAGTGATATATTTTTTCGCGTGAAGTGCGGTTACAAGCCGTCAAATCACGGCCTCCAAAGATATTAGTGGAGGAGGAGCCACAGGGGTAGATTTTTTAAATTGGTGAAAATTGTTTGTCGGCTGTGGGGATCGAACCAGGGTTCTCAAGATCCACAGACCGACTCGATACCACTGAGATCTAGTTTAAACATATGTTCTCTCGTACGAGATTTATCAAGTTTTTACTTCCTCCATTTCTTTCCTATCATTCACAATTTTGAATATGAAATTTTGTTTCAAACTGACATTTAAATACATAAAAAGCAAATACGTTGTATCCTAGAAATAGCCTCAACTGCTGTCAAAATGTCAATCAACATTTCAGGCATGTTTAAAATATTAAACTGGACAATGACGCTTTATCGCTGATGATTACGACAGAAATGAAACCGATCAATTCTATTCAACAATATGTGTGTGATTTGACACTATGCAATCAACAATAAAATAAATAAATTGAAAAAGAAGCAATTCTTATCTTGGCGTGGTGGCATTTTTTTCTTAAACGATAAATAATAGTTATTTACATTGCAAGACCATTATACAGAAATTTACAGGCGAGCATAGAAAGGTAACGGGCGAGCGCTAGCGAGCCTGTTATCTGTGTGAGCCTGTAAATTTCAGTTAACGGTCGAGCATTGTACAATGTTTTATGTGCATTTGAATCGCAATATATGTATATTTAATAAAAGTAATTGCAATAGTATAACGCAATAACTAAAATGTTCAATCAAGGTAGACTTTGAAAATCTGACAGATTTTGTTTAATAAAAAAATATTTAAGTGTCAAACGTTTAAAATTAGATATGTTGTCATGATAACCAATGTCAACAACCCGTTATAATTTTTACACGGACTAGCAAGTCTCGTAACCCCTAGAGACAGAGTTAAGTAAACAGTTCATTACGATTCAAATGTACCTAAAATAAATAAATATATCATCACGCCACAGGCAGACTCGATACCACTGAGCGATATAATTTCACATTATTATTAACTTTAAGTCCTATCGCGAATATTTAACACGTAAGTCTAGCTACTGTAGATAAGAAAGGAAAATTTCTCTCGACACGAAATACATCTCAATCCCAAGATACTTTCATTTGACAATATTAAGTTTCAAGGTCAGTAACTTGGATCGCGAGTACCTTAGTAGCTTGATAGCAGTTTAGCGGCTGGGACAATCAAATTTAAAATTAATTTACAAGTTCCAGAGATTAATCCGGTTCCCGTGATGGTGGCGTCGCGGTGGTTTCTAATTCGCAGAGAAATACGTCGAGCGACAACTAACAAACAGATATATGCTAATACGATTACAAACCATAAATAAATCCTACAGAAACCTACATTACTTTCTGCTCTCCTGTCACTGATTATTCATACTTTACTAACTATACAACAAACATTAACTAAAATTTATTTTACTTCCCTTCCTGGTAGAGAATATTGCTATAATAGTAATGAATGTGTTATTGTGACATTTATCCAATACGAGGGCGGATATCTAACGCTAATAATTTTGTAGTTATTAATGGGGTAGGTGGCTCAGTAGTATCGAGTCGGCCTGTGGATCTTGAGAACCCTGGTTCGATCCTCACAGCCGACAAACAATTTTCACCAATTTAAATCTAACCCTGTGGCTAACATCTTTGAGGGCCGTGATTTGACGGCTGGTAATCGCACTTCAAGCGAAAAAATATATCACTTCCCGAGATCTGTTTAGGCAGAGTGCCACATCAAGTAATGGGTAAAAGGCGTGATGATATATTTATTTATTATTTATTCATAATTCTTTAAATCATTAACAACTGTTTTTTTTTGCAATTAGCAACTCTAATGTCATAACTCTTAAACTTAAACAGCTATAAAAATGATAACATACTAGATAAACTTTTGCAAATTTTACAAACATATACTCCTACGAATGCGTATCAAAATCTAAGAGATAACGAATTTCGTTTAAAGCAGTTTTTAAATAAATCTTTCTAAAATAATAAAAATGTGTTCTAGGTGAAGAAGTGAGTTATACCATACTGATGAGCTCTAATAAGAGCGAAACGCGTCTATGGTTACTAACTGTGCTGGCCAGCCTCTGACGATGCCCTCATAAGGTGACTTGGAGGCTGAATTTCGTGAGACTTAGCCAAGTGTTTAGTTTATATTTTATTAAACCTAGTTTCACCAAGTGTATGAATGACAATTAATTTTGTCTTTGTTGTTAATAAAAATGTGTATGATTAAGAAAGGTGATTATATACGAATGAAATGAAGGACTACGATATTCATAATTACTTTTACTACTATTACTTGCAGAAAATGTACCCAGTTAGACTCAAAAAATTACCTGTTCGAAGCAACGATTTCTCATGACATCAATTGCTCAGTATCTCCACAAAAATAATAAAAAGGAACTCAACATTTTTTTTGTATTGAGAAATAATGATTCCACACATTTTATTTTAATTCCGCGTTAATTTATTTCAAGCCCACTGAACACCGCACCAATCTCTGAAGCTCTAGTCACCGAATAATGCCAGAGGCACACCATCGTTATTCAAGAAAGGACTCACCTCTAAAATTATCCTGAATACCTATACTAAACTCTATCAAGGACTGGTTATATCTCACCATTTCCAAACTCATTAAAATAAAGAACTGAAACTAACATAATAACAAAAATGAAGGACATAGGCAAAGCAGAAGTAACTAATAACTAAAGCCCGGATTTTTAGGCAATTGCCTAGATTAAAATTTTAATATACTTCAGGCAATTTCGTTTTCTATACATAGGTAATATGTTTACGTGTAATGGAAGGTTTTTTTTTTCGTGCCTTAGAGCCTATTTTTTCTATATTTTGGTTATTGTGCCTATTTTACCTTATACAGCCTATTTTGCCTATTTTTCTTGCCTATTCTAACTTTTATTGAGCAGACAAGGTTTATCATCTACTTCGTTGACTAATTCAGCACCCGACAAAGTGTTTCAACCTAACCTATAATATTACTTTAATCAAGTTTTTGTGTGTGAATTTAAAATGCCGAAAGAAAAACGTTTTTTAGTCAAAATTTTACGTGGGAATTCAATTGTCTTTGCCATTAATCAATGGAGCTGAGGTAACTTTAGACGATATGGCTAAATATAAGAACGCTCCTGTCACATTTTGTGATGTCGAACGAAGTTGTCAACTTACAAGCAAGTTCTGACAGACCGAAGACAGTCCCTTTCCGAAAATTTCATAGAGCAATTGCTCGTAATATTTTGTGAATTAAAGTATACTACATAATTGGAATTTGCATAATAGTTAATAAAATGAGAACCCTACATTATTATTTTTCAGATTGCGTTAATTTTTATTTAAAATTATTATTGTTTTCTAACGAAGAGTACGAGTACCAATATTAGAAAAAGGAATCGTTTATTTTTTTAAAATAAATTATTTACATTTAGGCTACCTAAAATCCCGCCTTTTTTAGAGTAATTACCGGCCTATATGCCTGCTTATTTGGGTGTTTTTAAGAGCCTAAATATCCGGGCTTTACTACTCGTAATAACATTAATGAGATGAAATAAAATGTATAAAGTGTAACTTACATTAATAGACTGTAAATCTAATGCTGTACATCAACCATAGATGAGGTGTTCTACAATGTCACAGAAGTTTAGTTGATAGGTCTGAAACAAAGACAATATCATTAGGCTAAATTCGCAGTGTATTTTGATGTTTCCATTGTTTTAGTAAACTAAACCTATATTTCGCATAGATATTAAGTTTACGTCGGCACAAAGTTTTCTAGGTGCTATTAAGTTTCAAATTGGTTGAAAGTTCCAAACGGATAACCAGGCTTCAGATTGTTTAAACTTTATTTATTTATTTATGCTACTCTGTACAACAGGAACTTAATTCTAATTACAATACAGGATCCGGACTAACTAAGTCATAGTTAACTAGTGTACATTTAAATTTGGGAATCACAGACCATATATTTAATTTAAATAAATATTTTTAAAAAGAATAAGTAAAGGTTTTATTTTTACTTCTTTGTACGAAGTAAAAATTTTCGGTTCTCAGATTTCAGTGGAAATACGCATTTTGCCCATCCCTGAATCCATTTTGATAACTCAAAAACGGTAAGCCGTAGAAAATTGAAATTTTATATTTAGGACTGTTATAACATCTAGTTGTGCACCTCCCTTTTTGGTCATTATATAACTTCCGAAAGTGGTACTTTACTTAAAGCCTATAATATATTTTCATGAAAAACTATATTCAAATATAATTTCAAACTTTCCAAATTTGGTATACAAGACTATATCAATCGAAATAACATAATAGATTTTGGTTAAAATAGACTAACCGGAAATGATACATTACATGAAGCTGCTAACAGTTTTCCTTGAAAAAAATGATATTATATTAATTTTAGAAATAAATGTTACAAATAAAAGTTTTAGAAAATTAAATTCTGCGTCTAGCACATTAAGAATTTTTAAATTAGCCTTTTGCATAAGCGAGATATCTAAATTTAAATATATATTTTTGGTTTTTTTTTTAATTAAGTTTGCTATGGATTAGAACAAAAATAAAAAATAAAAGATTGTAGGTATGTCAAGTATGTGCAATTAAAAAAATATCTATAATTTAATACGCGTACAAGGAAGTCATGTGGTGTCCACATCAGATTTGACAAAAAATAATGGGCATAACCAATAATCGTTGTATCTGTAATCTTTATTTAAATTTTAAATAAATTCAAGGGATCTATTTATAAATTTGTGTTAGCCTATCTAATTATAAAAATAATTGAGTATCGAAATTACAATTTCATTTGATCACAAATCATAATTATAATTTTTAGATTTTAATTTCAAAATGTCAATTGCAAGTTTTCCTTTTCTAAAATTATTTTATAAAGAGTATTTCAAAATTATTACAAAAAAAAAATAAGGGTATCTATAACAAAAATAATTGCATATTAATTGATATTTCTATGCATAATTTTTACTAATTAATTGTAACTTGGCCGTCCAGTGCCAAGAGAAATGATTGATTCTAGTATGTACAATTATTTTTGCGACTTCTTTGTACGTTGTAATCAGTACATCAAATAATATACACCCTCAAATTTTTGGCAATAATTTTCAAATGTCCTGTATACAATATTCTGAAGATAAATACAATATAACCTTTTATATAAACATGCAAATGCTATTTTGCTTCCAAATGAGCCTCAGTTTAATAAATAATAATTCGAAAATTTTATGAAAACGTAAACTTTTATTACTTCTGAATTAGGGTGTAAAACAGAGCACTGAATATAAACGAGCAAATCTTACAATTAGAATCATGAAATGTTTTAAATTTCCAGACATGTCTTTTGTGTTTCAGAAAAAATTCTGCCTTGAAAGAATTCAAATGAAGATTTGCATTCTAAACATGAAGTTTTTGTAAGAAACTTCTGTTTTTTTGTTTTTAATTAAAACTTTACGTTTTGACGAACTTGTGTCAGGATTAATTAAAAATATATTCTATAAAATGAACCCCAAATATTTTATCTTGGAAGCAAATTTTATAAATTAATTATATTGATATAGCTGTTTGATGTCACAGAGATATTTTAAATTCTTAGGAGCATATTTTAATTTGGCTGTGTTAATTAATTAAATTAAGTCATTCTTTGATATTTCTAATTAAACTTAACGCCTTCATTATATGGAATTCCATGAGTATTTGTTCAGTACTAATTTTATCGTCAAAATATTGAAACGGGTGCTTCATTTTCAATTTTAAACAAGCAATTTGCATATTTACTTGTTTATATAAAAAAATTATACATTGGATACTCTAGCTTATGAAATTTATTTCACTACTTGGTATTGCAATACGTATAATATATAGGCGTTTTATAAATTAATCTCATGTTTTTAAAATAATTTATGCTCATCGATGTAACTAAATTACAAAAATAAATAAATTATGCGGACAAAAAAATAAATACGAGTTTAATGAAATACAGATATTTTAATATTGCATAATAAAACAAAAATTGCTTTATTTATTGATATTATAAAAATTGTAAATGAGACATATCTGTACCCTGAAAACAAATCAACAAATTCTTCCTAATTTAGATAAAGGTTCAATTGACTATAACAAAATATAAATGTTATACTATGTTCAAAGATACTCCGTTATGGCCCTCTCAGCGGGTCTATTGTTAGGGATTTAAGCTTGATTTATAGGGGTGCAAGGACAGGTATGTATTCAGTATTTCCCAATTTAATTTTATTTTTATATATATTATAATAATGAAACAGAGAATTTTGTACAAATATTATTATTGATAATGAAGCAAAAAAAAAATGTTACATGAAAGTATCATTGTATAACAATTCGTCATTTAGTTAAATAATGCAAATAAACAATAGTGTCATACATAACAATAAATACAAAATATTACACTGCTATACATATGCAGGCGCGGTGGCCGAGCGTGTTAAGGCACATCTCTTAGCATACTGTGACGTCACCCGAGCCAAGGTTCGTCAGTTCGAATCCGCCTGCCGACAATGTGTGATTTGACGTAAAATATAAAAATACAGTTACATGTATTTATCACTCTCGGGCGCTATGAGCTACTCACTTATACGCCTTAAATAATCTGACTAAAGAAACCGGCAGTACGGCAGTGTAAAAACTGCGGCTCGGTGTGCCCGGCCCCTATGTTCCGCAACGGAATGATGGGACTCTATATATACATATGTAATTATTCGACAACATCATTGTCACTATCACAATCCATTTCACTATCGTCACTTGAGTCTTGAATATTTATAATAAAGTCTTTAGAAATGTTATTTTTGAAAACTCATTTATATACCTACTCAGTAAGTATGCCTTTGTTATCTTATTTTCCCTAATATGTAATCATACCGGTTTAATTTTGCGAATTCATTATTATTTCAAGTAAATCTGAAATACGTAATCCGCACAGAGATTAGAGATTTCCGACTTTAAATATTTTGCAATCCTACCCTGAGCGCCAACAGGTAGAATCTCTTACTGTGTGCGGTTCAACACAGGCTTAGTAAGTTAAAGCCATAACGGAGTATCTTTGAACATTCTATAGTACATAGCATACTACGGAAAGTCCAGCCCGGAAAATATGTAAACTATCCTTCGATTACAATACGTATACATTTGCCAGTACATGTCTCTAATATCGTTCATAGCTCGTTTTAACATATTTAATATATAAATATTTTTTGACAGCTTAAATATCTTTTCTATTGGTATATTTGCAAAAATCAAAGTTCTCTTCTGTGTATTTATTTTCCTGTTTAAACTTGTCTTCGTTTTGACGTTGGCCAATTACAATCATGGAAATATACTGCCTATGATCGCTAAGATTTCAGGATTGCTTTGATAAGAAGTACGAGATTTCAATTATTGTCAAAACGAAAACAAGTTTAAAAGCAAAAATTAATATGAAATTTCTAATTTTGATCTGTCTTTTGTCTATGCTATTATTGTCAAAATGTATTAATACATTTGATAGCTTAACATTGACAATTACGAATCATAAGAAATTATTATTTAAAACTAAAAACATTTCTTTATTTTTGTTTCAGTTCCATGTTCAAGGTAATTTACAATATTTTCAAACTGCATCACTGTTGTTATATAGCAGGTAATAGTTATTTACGTAAAGTCAGTAAAGTGTTCAATTGCAGGATGAGTAGATAGTTTCACGCCGAGCGATATCGAGGCTTGAAACAGCTTACGAATCCTGTACGACATTTTACTGACGTGTTACTTATAACATTTTACCTTAAACCTATGCCAAACTTTCCTGAGTTTAAAGGTCAGGCAAATGTTTATTTTCCTGTCACCTGCAGGTAAAACTAGTTTTTTTTTTTTGCCGATTGACATTAAAACTGAGTTTTTGTTAACAATTGACAGGCTGTAAAATGTTACTAAGGAAAAACAACAAATTTGACATTTATGATTTAATTTAATTAATATATCCAATGTCGCTTCTTTAATCTCGTTAATATTCCTTCATCACTTTCCATTATATATTGTACATTTAGTTAATATGCAAGTGGTTACAAAATTATTGTCAAAAATAAGAGTATATAACATGTAATATACTGATTAAAACACAAAAAGATTTTTTCAAATTTCCCAAAAATAATTGCACTTTTCTCGAAGCAAATACTTTTGTATCACTAAACGAATAGGTTTCAGTAATGAATAAAAATTAATATACATTAAACATTGAGAGCACTGATAGACAACTTCAATTAAATTCAATAAATTTTAATGTTCAGTGGCACAAAAAATGTACGCTTCAAGTTATGTGCAATTCTTTTTGCGTTGTAATCAGTACATCAAATACCATTAATTTTTTTTGCAATTGTAAAGCGAAGGACAATATTTGCAAAAAACAAAATGGCATTTATTAAATTATAAACGTCAAATTTGTTATTATTTAGCAACCTCACAACAAATGTATAACATGTTGATTACGATTTTGCTGATAACATTAATAGTTATTTACATTGCAAGACCGTTATACAGAAATTTACAGGCGAGCATAGAAAGGTAACGGGCGAGCGCCAGCGAGCCTGTTATCTATCGAGCATTGTACAATGTTTTATGTGCATTTGAATCGCAATATATGTATATTTAATAAAATTAATTGCAATAGTATAACTTAATAACTAAAATGTTCAATCAAGGTAGACTGAAAATCTGACAGATTTTGTTTAATCAAAAAATATTTAAGTGTCAAACGTTTAAAATTAGATATGTTGTCATGATAACCAATGTCAACAGACCGTTATAATTTTTACACGGGCTAGCACGTTATAAGTCTCGTAACCCCTAGAGACAGAGTTAAGTAAACAGTTCATTACGATTCAAATGTACGTAAAAATATTTACAATCGCAAAAGTAATACTTATTCTAAACAATCGACAAACAAATTATGTGTTCAACAAAGCAAAAAAGTAGATTTACTGCCTTGCCTATATTAAATATTAAGCTCAAGCTTAATTATACAAATAACTATTGTTTACTGACAATAGATTTTTCAACTTAATTTTAAGCTTTTTCGCTTAAAATCATTTGGGTAAAACCCAACCACCCTGTATAATAATAAATTACCCGAAAGCTTTTACTTAAATCAAGATGAAGTATATTCCGTATACAAATCATATTATATTACAGTTTAGTATTATTTGGAAATTCTATGTCATTTATATAAATTCAAAACATAGCTTGCAATACATTAAAAAAAAATAAAACAAATATTTTAAGGATTTCCGATAAAAAACAACAGGTAATTTAATCTTCTATTATGAAGTAAAGTATTTGACATTTAAAAATGCCATTTATAAAATCTCAAATTCATATTTTTTCTCGCATACCGTTATTATAATAAAAAGAACATTTTCTGGTTTTACGTTACTACGCGCACGACGGGTTCCCTACTACAAATCTTGGTTGTATAGTGCACGTCTCTTATATAGTATAAGCATGTGAGACAGGTGCAAATTGTTTTTACATCTTTGACGTCATTGTTGACGCTAACCAATCAGAAACAAGGATACAATCGAGCGCCAGAATACAAGTTTAACGCGATTGATATACCTAACAAGAAGAGGGGCAATAAAGGAATTAAGTATTTTATCTGTTTAATCTTAGTTTCTTAGTAGACGCATTCAAGTTAAGTTTAAGTTTGCTGAGAAGGTATTATTTATGCATGTTTGCATAGAAATAAGTGATAGTTAAGTGATAAAATTTATGCTGTTTCATTAGGTAAGTAACTAAACTAAAATTATAATTTATTGGACATTTTAAATTTATTGTTCATTACAATATTTGATTATAAATGCATACAGTAACCTTTTAAAATAAACAATTCTGGTATTGACTGAACCAATTCTAATTGATATTTAAATTGCAAAATTGAAACAATTAAGTTCAAATATAATGTGCCCGCATCATTTAGCCGTCATCGTGTCATACATTCGCGTTTTGCGCAATTTAACTTTCACTACACGAACAATACAAATATTAACTAGCATTTGTAGCTAATTGCAAAAATTACTAAGATGTGATGAAATTCAAGTTAGAAGGATGGAAGACGAATTATCTGAGGAGGTCATTTTATCGGAAACAGAGAACAATATGCACCGGTATTACACCATATCTCACGTGCAGATCTATCTATGGCAACTAACAACAAACGACAAGCGATAATAAACAAACAAAAGATATTGTTAACGTTCCAATAAAATTCTAAACGTAATAGAAGTTCTAAAAAATAATCTTACAGTTAAGTACCTAATAACTTTTTCAATATGACTTGTTAAATTTTAAGACATAAAATTAGCTAACATTTTTGGAAAATATGTATACTTAAGATTATTTTATCTGCACTACTTTTTTTAAACGTATGATAATGTATCATATATTTGATATGTAAAACATAATTAATTATACGTGGTAAGTAAGACAATACAATTCATTTTATGGCGAGAGACAAGATTAAATTAATTTTAAATTAAGTATAAAGTTACGCTATTATTTATTGTGCAAAAATATATAATTATTCAGTTAATTATGACAATTGTTTCATCCTAATCTAGCAAATAATCGGCCTTCGTAATGTATAAAACAGTAAACAATTCAATTTCTATTGCAAGATGGCCAAGGTTGACCTTAGGTCACCATTTTTAATATCTGTGCTCTTGTCCAACCCTTTTCACCAAGTTACCCAAGTAAACATTAATTACAACATGTAACGATAAAATATTACCAAAACAATTTTCCTAAGTAATATTTTTCAACCGAACAAAATGATGTGATATTGATATTAAGTTAAGTTTAATGAACAGGATTTTCGAGATTGTTATTATAAAATTAACTTGAATTATATTCTGAGAAGATGATTTAAATTTAAAAATAATTACAATTTGTACCTCTATAAACGGAACTAAAAATTTAATAACATGTTATTAAAATTTAAAATCTGGAAAATATCCAGAGCAATAACAAGATTATTATAATTTTAAAATACACAAAAAGTAGGTCATTATTTCTATCTTATATTCAGATATAAGAAGAAAATTAAACAATAAATTGCAATTGTTGCTGTAATAATAATTGTAGTATTGCAGTGTAGTATTCTATAATTAGATCAAACAAATATTTCTGATATTTACAAAGGTGCATACGCCCATATTACGAAATTACAACTTTCTCTAATCATTTAAATTGTTATCAAATTTCATTAGAGTAAATAAATATAAACAAATCCGTTAGAAAAGTAGATGAGCTATAAGCTAATAAATTTTTCACATTTTCTTTAAGTGGGTAATTAATTTGTTATTAATTTACAAATGTTTCGAGGTCATCGGGGAATTCCCGGGTCAATAAAACGCATTACCCAGTTGGGTTTTCAAGAACCGGTTATTCCCTGGTCACTCCATAACTAAGACACGAGACTATTAACTGCTGGTTTTCCTTTTTTCTTGCGGGAATTTCTATTAACGCATACCTGGCTTCTCTTATTTAACAAAAAAACTTGAAGATGAACCATTATTTAAAATCTTGGGTCAAGAAGTACGAAGTACAGACTAATAAAAATTGTTATGTTACATAACATAAATTATCACGTTTTTTACATACTACAGCAGATTTTGGTAAATGATATATTTGTGCACGTGAAGTACATTTACCAACTGTCAAATTACGGCCCCAAAAGATGTTAGTGGCAGAAAAGTCACAGGGGAAATTAAAAAAATATATAAAGAAATTTATCTTATTATTTATATTTATCGGATGTGGTACTCTGCCATAACAGATCTCGGTAATTAATATATTTATGCACGTAAAGTATATTCACCAACCGTCAAATCACGGCCCCCAAAAGTGTTAATGATGGAAAAGTCACAGGAGGAATTTAAAACACAAATCAGTAAATATATCATCACGGCTTTTAGTCTATAGGGAGTAGCACTCCGCCGTAACAGATCTCGCTAAATGATACATTAATGCCCCCAAAGATGTTAGTGGTAGAAAGGCCACAGGGGAAATTAAAAAATATATATTAAGAAATACAGCTTTTATCGGGTGTGGCACTCTGCCGTAACAGATCTCGGTAAATAATATATTTAAGCACGTAAAGTATATTCACCAACCGTCAAATCACGGCCCCCAAAAATGTTAGTGATGGGAAAGCCACAGGAGTAATTTAAAACACAAATCAGTAAATATATCATCACCGCTTTTAACCTATAGGGAGTAGCTCTCTGCCGTAACAGATCTCGCTAAATGATATATTAATTCGCAAGAAGTGCAGTTACCAACTGTCAAATTACAGCCCACAAAGATATTAGTGGTGAGAAAGCAACAGGAGTAGGCATTATTTCAGTACCAACCTTATATTTCAATAGGCGATATCTCTAAAACTAAAAGAGACATTATAATACGGTTTTCACTAGTGAATTTCGCGTGCGTTAGTTGATATTAAAAATATATCATCACAGCTTTTATCCTATAGGATGTGGCTTTCTACCATAACAGATCACGGTAAAGGATATATTTATGTGTATGAAGTTCAGTTACCAACCGTCAAATCACGTCTCCCAAAGATCATAGTGGTAGAAAAGTCACATGGGAAATTAAAAAAAAATATAAATAAATATATCGTCACGACTTTTATCCTATATAATGTGGCTCTCTACAGTAACAGATCTCGCT
This sequence comes from Pterostichus niger, assembly GCA_947425015.1. NCBI lineage: Eukaryota > Metazoa > Arthropoda > Insecta > Coleoptera > Carabidae > Pterostichus > Pterostichus niger. The sequence goes on from OX380341.1 coordinate 8,279,773, forward strand.
AAGTGATATATTTATGCGCATGAAGTACGGTTACCAACCGTCAAATCTCGGTTCCCAAAGATGTTAATGGAGGGAAAGACACAAGACTAATTTTAATTATGTAGCATTAACAAATATTATTTATAAATAAAATATAAATAAATATATCATCACGCCTTTTACCCATTACTGGGTGTGGCACTCTTTTTTCGCGTGAAGTGCAGTTACCAGCCGTCAAATCACAGCCCCCAAAGATATTAGTGGACGTAGAGCCACAGGGGTAGATTTAAATTGGTGAAATTTGTTTGTCGGCTGTGGGGATCGAACCAGGGTTCTCAAGATCCACAGGCCGACTCGATACCACTGAGTCACCTACACCAATATTATTTAAATATACTTAAAATGCATAATTAGCAAAGATATTAAATTTATACTACAAAAATATTATCATATTTACTTAAATTTACATTTGCATTTAACATACCCAGAAAAATAAACAACATACAAAATTAATGTAAAATTCATACTTTTTTTGTTATAAATAAATAAGAATCTTGTCGGAAATATGGATGGCATTTAATTTGGTATAATTTTCGCATTTTTAAGATTCGTTCAGTGTTACCATTGACGTCAGAGTAAAAGTGAAATGAATCTAAAGAAGTAGAACGTGCTTATATGTACATAATAAACATTAAAAATTGGTAACTATATCAAAACTTGTGATGTCTGTGGTTTCACATATTACGAAATAATGTTAAATATGAATTTATTATTGTTATTTAAATTACTACAAACTAGTAAATTATAATAATACATTTCAAACAGTAATTAAATAAAAACAAATAGTGATTGTAGATTATTTTAAACTGGTTTAAAAAATAAATATAACTAATATTTTGTAATTTTAGTTATTATAAATGATAGTCACGTGATTTAGAAGCATTTAGCTTTCACTGCCTGTACATTTAAACTGTTACTTTTATAATTGATAAAGATAAAAAATAATGCAAATATCTGATCGGATATGTGGCAAGTATCTCCTTCAAAACTGAATCAAATTAATTCATTGTATTTTTTTATTAAACATTTGCATAAAGACTTATTAAGTAATCGACCTAAATGTAAAGTTTTTTTCTCTTTGCGATAATGTGCAAAAAGCAGTTAAAAAATTAATGTCATTCATGTAGTAATGTATGTTTGTTTGATGTTAGATACTTAGGTTTACTTACGACTACTCGAAAGTAATAAAACAAATATTAAATGAGCTGTAAATGATGTAATAGGATTTAAGATAGAAAAAACAATGCGTATATTTATATATGTTAGTAAAAGTTACGTGACAAAATTTTATTAATATCTTTGCACTTTTACAACTAGATAACGTCTTTACAAAATTGTTTTTTTTTAATTTCAAAAGCTATTAAATTAAATTTGATTGAGTTAACTGACGCAAAATGATTTATTTGAAAACTTTATAATCTTGTTTACCAGCAAAATTTAACAAATAACACTCTTAATTAGATGCAACTAAATTAGTTTAAATGTAATTAGTATTTTAATGTAATTATTAACGAGCTTTTGTTTTGTAATATTATTAATTTAAATGCTTTTTTCTCACGGTAAGATCAACTAACTACGGAACAAAAAAATAATTGTTTTATTTATTGTTCAGAGAAATAAATATCGTCACGCTAATTTTACTGGCGGATCCAAAAAAAGGATGCATATTATTTCAATTATAATTACTTATTATACTTAGAATATTAATAAAATTTGGTTGACCATTTTATTCTATATTTTTTTATTTAAAGGTACCTACTACAAATGTGTATGTAATCGTTAAATATGAGTTCTGAAAACTTTTAAAAATACATATATCATCACGTCTTTTACCCATTACTGGGTGTAGCACTCTGTAGTAACAGATCTCGGTAAGTAAGAATATATATATATATATATATATATATATATATATATATATATATATATATATATATATATATATATCGTCGCGTGAAGTGCGGTTATCAGTCGTCAAATCACGACCCCCAAAGATATTAGTGGATGGAGAGCCACAGGGGTAATTTTAACTTGCTGAAAATTGTTTATCGACTGAGAGAATCGAACCCAGGTTCTCAAATCTACAGGCCTACTCGATACCACTGCGCCATTTGTTTTACGAGAAATATATTTTTTTCAATATATATTCAAATGAAATATATCTTTTCACAATCCTGGTAGAAAGTAAAATTTTCTTCCCATAATTGAGTGATACTTTTCGTACTTATCGAAGAAAAAATTTTCTTTTGTACAATCGCGCAAAAAATGAGTCATTATGAACTTATTTACAGAGCAAAAAAAGTGTCAAATAGTTGCTACGAATCAAACTTAATTAAGCGACCTACAAAATATATGTTTTTAACTTTTGAAATGTAATAAGTATAATTTTCTGTGCACACCCTGTATGTATATACAGGATGAATCTGGGAAGACGAACCCCCCTTAACATTTTCATTTTAATGACAACAATACAGATATTTAATTGTTACCTGTTTCACGAGTTTTGTCATTCATTTTACATTGTTACATTTTGTTTAATTTCGCATTGCCAATAGTTGAATAAAAATAAATTCTGACATTTCTTAATTATCTTATTTATCTCGATTTTTTTCATACACATTTATGACAAGTAATACATCATTGAAAAGAGAAAAAATGGCGGTTTTTATTTTAATAAAATAATTCTAGGCTCCCATTTGCCAAATAAAAGTTGATAGTCGTATTATGTAAACCTGATTTTATAAAAAATGTCTATATATGTCATAAAATAGTATATTTAATATACTAAAACTTCCATATGAAGAAAATTTTTCTATTTCTTATAATAAAAAAGTTAAGGGGGGTTCGTCTTCCCAGAATCACCCTATATATATATATATATAAAAAGTACTGTAAATTTTGTCCTTCGGAGATAAAAAAAGAGTATCTTATTATGATAATTATTTGTAAAGAATCACAAATTATTATTTATGATAGAAAATTGACATTTATTAATACTTGTAGAAAGGTATGCATAATTTTTGTACTTCCTATTGCGAAAACCCAGATTAGTAAAAACAGTATTTATAAACCAAGCAACACAGTTGTATACATACAAATCCAAACCTAACATATGTGCAAAAATTTCAAGGTTCGCGAATTAATTAATTGACTGAATATGAAAATATGTCATCCGGTTCTACGGAATCCCCATTGACCAAATATCGATGTTTTCATTTCGTGTACACTCTATAAAAACACATATTACCTCATCACTCATTAATATTTATCAAATGTGTGACCTATTCTTAATTAAATATTTGAAACAAAATAGAGAATAGAGTGAGAGATAGCTTTTATTCGTGCTTATGACAAATTAATGCATTTGCAGGTTTAATTATACTGGTCATTTATTTTGTTTCTGAAAATTGAAAACCATCAATTTGTTTGCATTAATGTTTAATGTACATTAATTTATCTGTATTCTAAATTACATAAATATAAATAATATCTACTGACAAATTTATGGAGAATTTTTGTTATACATGATTAAATCTATTAATTTATTAAAATATTTATTTATATTTAAATGGAGTTGGTGGTCTAGTGGGTATGCAGCCGGCTTGCGGTTCTTGAGGAACCGAGTTCGATTCCCGCAACCGACAAACTGGCTTTCACTAATTTAATATCAACTCCTGTGGCTCCTCCTCCACTAACTCTGAGGGCCGTGATGTGACGGCTGGTAACAGCACTTTACTCGTAAAAATATATCACTTACCGAGATCTGCTGCGGCAGAGTGCCACACCCAGTAATGGGTAAAAGGCGTGATGATATATTTATTTATATTTAAATACACCTTAAATTAGAGACGGAACATTCATTTGGCTTAAGTGATTCGATTTTATTTATAATGTATCAATTTCCAATGCTAGTATAAAAGAGTAGTTAATTTATCAATTATATAACAAATATTGGAATCAAATCATATCATCAATGTCTTAGAAAATAATATTAATTGATATTGATTTGTTGATACGATATTTTTTCAATTTATATTGATAAACCAGCGTTGATACAATCGGCAGTGCAATCATTTGAAAATAAAAAATATTTTTAAAAATTAAATACTTACTTATAAATAAAATAAAATAAATATATCATCACGCCTTTTACCCATCACTGGGTGTGGCACTCTGACTAAGCAGGTCTCGGTAAGTGATATATTTTTTCGCGTGAAGTGCGGTTACCAGCCGTCGAATCACGGCCTCCAAAGATATTAGTGGAGGAGGAGCCACAGGGGTAGATTTTTTAAATTGGTGAAAATTGTTTGTCGGCTGTGGGGATCGAACCAAGGTTCTCAAGATCCACAGGCCGACTCGATACCACTGAGCCACCTACCCCATATACTTACTTATATTTACATAAATACATATTCAAAAATAATAAGATTGTTTATATATTTATTCATTAAAATCAGCTGTTAATAACATCTATTTTAGCTCATGCAATCAACAATAATCCAAAAATAAAATAAATACGAACGTACGAAGTTTAAACTGAAATTCGGTAATAAAATCTTTTATACCATTTTTTGAATAAATAACCACTCACTTTTATAGTTGGTATGCATGAAGTGCTTCATGTATCTAATTTTCATTAGATTTATCGTTCTTAGTAATCATAAGAGAAGTAGAAAAAACTCTTTATCTTATTAGCATCTTTTGCTGACCGAAAACACGTAGTCTACAAAAGTATTCCCCTTAGTAATACGCATCTAACGTCATCCTACAGCATTTCTCAACTTTGTCATTTGTAATTCCGATTTTACTAAGAAAACTTTTTCTTAGTTTGTATCAGTCTTTCAACAGACTTCGTTACAGAAACATAGTAAAACTAACTTATAATATTCTTGTTTCAGATATGGGGAAATTAGTATTTATTACAATTATTTTTCAACTGTTTTTCGTCAAGTATGCATTTTTATACAACGAAAACTGTAAGTACTTTTAAAATATCTTTTTATAATTTTAGTTTGTCATTTATCTAAATCTAGATCTATAATTATTTATTTATTTATGTTACTTTGTACAACAGGAATTTAATCCCAATTACAGTACAGGGTCCGCACTCACCGAGCCGCAGTGTGGTAGTTCATATAATTTTTAACGTGAGTGAGATTCGGACTCGGGATCTCCGGATTCGAATTCCATATTGCTATCCACACCACCGTACTGACGGATTATAACAGATATACAGTGCAGGATTTACGTATAAGCTACACAAGCTATAACTTAGGGTCCCCACTTTCTTGGGGGCCCTTATCTCAAATACACTGCTCAAAATTGTACACGGATATTTTAAAAAGTGAATGTATAATTTAAACTTGATATTAATTAAATAAAAGACTTTTTAAATACATATTTATAAAATTAAAACTATGCATTTTATTCAAATATTTCTAAGAAAAATAATACCTTAGGTATTCTTACAAATATTTAAATATTATTTATAGTTTTTTAATTTTACATAAAATTTTTAAAATATACTTGTACAATTTTGAGCAGTGTAGCTTAGGGCCTTATCAAGTCTAAATCCGGCCCTGTAGATATACGTACAATAATTTTATATATATTTTTTGTCATATGACATGACTGAAAGTACAGTAAAATAAATAAATAAATATATCATCACGCCTTTTATCCATTACTGGGTGTGGCACTCTGCCGTAGCAGATTTCAGTGAAGTGTAGTTACCAGCCGTCAAATCACGCCCCCCAAAGATGTTAGTGGAGGGGGGCCAGATTTAATTTGGTGAAAATTGTTTGTCGGCTGTGGGGATCGAACCAGGGTTCTCAAGATCCACAGTGATAATGATAAATTTAAAGTTAAATTTATGACAGAAAAATGCGTGTGGTACCAGAGACCCTCCGCTTGTCGGGCAGAGATGATAACCACTACACCACGTTACCTGTGTCCGGCGCATGGCGTCAACCATAGGGAGCATCCCTGGTTCGAATCCATAAATTTATATATCATAAATTTAACTTTCAAATTTAATATAGTTATTTAATAATTTTAAAAAAGATAACGTCGTTCTTTAAATCCGGACAATCTGATATCTAACAGACATTCTAATAGTTACAAACTAAGCCAAAAAATTCCTGGGCTCAAACGTCATCTGAATTTTTCTTTCTACTATGCATCGGAAAATGTAATTAAATTGGTTGATAAGAAGCAATTTTTTTGCGAGTAACAATTATGGTTATCATGAAAAGTAATAACAGTAAAACTAGGAATTTTTGTCGAGAAAAAACCAAATGTATAACTAAATAACCACAGTTATGCCCTCAAAAAATTCCTAAATAATTATATCTTAATTTTTTTTTGTTATCAGTGACCGACACAGATGAATATTTTCTTCTTTCCGATTCAAAATCGCCCTGTCTTCGCCAGTGTATAACAAACTCGACGCCAATGGTATGTCGATATAAATTTGTGATAGAATGGTATCAAACAATGAGCCGTGCGTGCTACAACTGCCCAAAAAACACAACAGATTGTTTACGACCTCACTGTATAGCAGCAGACGGAATCAGCAGATCGGTGCTCGCAATTAACCGCCAAATGCCCGGACCAAGTATACAGGTAATTTATTTCTATTAATCAACGAACCCTTGTCTATTTTTTCCCGAAATTTAATTATTAATTATTTGAGTGAAATATTGAATAACATACAATGGTTAGTCGAAAGTTTCGAGTAAATGGATAACTGTAATTACGTATTCAAGAGTTGATATATTTTCGTAATTTGTTCGCAACTAAAACTACAGGCGAAGTGAATCAACAACAAATTTATACTTTGTTGACCCTTCTCGTATTTTAGTTTGAAACCAATACAATGTCAATTTAATGCTATATAATACAATATATCAAAAAAAATATATGGTAATATTTCATTGCATCCAAAATAAATTTCCGGGAATATTTATTTCCAATAGTTGTTTTTGTATTAAGTGCGCAAAATGAGTCGTTTTTTTTGTTGCGCGTCAGAATGTTACTTTTAGTCGAGACCGCAAATCAAGACAATAAAAATCATTCGAGCGCGTCAAAAACAAGAATTTTGCCCACGAAATACAAACAACATTTTTTCTACAACTGTAAATAAAGAATAATACAATAATTATTGATTTATTTAAGTAAACTGAAGGAAAACAATCAACAATAATATTAATTTGATACTATTGATGTGTTGTAACTAATGCAACTTAAATAAAATAAATATAAATAAATATATCATCACGCCTTTTACCCATCACTGGGTGTGGCACTCTGCCTACGCAGATCTCGGTAAGTGATATATTTTTTTCGCGTGAAATGCGGTTACCAGCCGTCAAATCACGGCCTCCAAAGATATTAGTGGTGGAGGAGCCACAGGAGTAGATTTTTTAAATTGGTGAAAATTGTTTGTCGGCTGTGGGGATCGAACCAGGGTTCTCAAGATCCACAGGCCGACTCGATACCACTGAGCCACCTACCCCATAATGCAACTTGACAACAAATAATTTGGGAGCGTGCGCTAGATACTTATTTTGAGCACTAGAATACGAAAGAGTGCGCAAAATACTCATTTTGCGCACTAGGGTGCAAAATAATGCGCAAAATACGCGTTGTCATGGTAATGTAAATGAAAAAAATCACGTACTTCGCATTTTTTGACAGTTGTAGAAAAAAAGTTTTTTCCTCTCAGATATAATTTATTTTCCTTGTTATTACAAGTATATCACAATAATTTATAATAAACCTGATAGAGGAAACTTTGTGGTTCCGATCATTTCCATAATTAATTTCGGTGATAAAAAACCTATTTTTTTCCCTAACCATTACATCATAAAATGACGTTACTAATAATAAAATTGTAATAATTTTCGAAAGAATTTTATTATCCTCTTCAATACTGTGAAATGTTGTCATTTGTTATTTGATGTAACAGATTGTTTTTTCATATGTAGCTTTTCCTTGAAACATACCGTACAAGTATTTGCTTTCAAAAGAATGTTAATTGACAAGTTAAATTCCATTTTACCCATTTTAGATAATGTTAGTAAACTTTCGATTATGTTTCCAAATATTTCCTTCATTACATTATAAGCCTATTAGAGGACGATTTTACAGCGATATTATGCTAGACAACCGTTTGTTAATATTGAAAATGTTGACATGAAAACAATCATTTAAAACGTGAAATTTAAATTAAGAAAATAATGATATACAGGGTATATATCTGTATTTCGGGAAAAAAGTTAAAGGGTATATATTATAAGACGTACTGATCATGGGACAAAAAGATTTTTTTTAAATTCGCTAAATTAAGGATGGTTTACTTGAAATGAACATTTTTAGAGCCACTGGATTAGCTTACTTTATTCTTGTCCTGCTGCATTTAACTACATTAAATTATTAATTACACAACATCAGACATTTATTTAGTATTGTGTAAACAATTACGTGTAAGAAGATTTAAATAAAATTATTTAAACCAAAATGTTGCCTTTAAATACGATGCAAATTTTTTTGCGAATTTTAATAAAATTATTTTTGTTCTAAGATCAGTACGTCTTATAGTGTACACTTTTTATTTTTTTTCCCGAAGTACAGATACAGCCTATATCATATAATACGTGTGTTCAAAATTATCGAATACAGGGTGTTTCAGGACTAGTGTAACAAACTTTAACAGATTATTCCTGAGGTCATTTTGAGCCAAAAATGTCATATGAACATAGGTTCTATTCTTTGTAGTATCTCTTCGTTATTACTTTCATTCTTGTTCTTAATTTTTTGACCAGGAAAATATACGAAAGTAATTATATTATACCACATTGTTAAGGATATATTCTTTTATTTATATATGGCAACCAAGGATAATTCTTAAGATTTTATTATGAGTTATACAATCAACCAAATATAACTCAAGTCATGAATTTATTTGCTAAAACTCCTCATAATTCCTGCGTAAAAAAAGGCAACTCATTGCTTTTCTAAATTATTCTAAATTTTACCGATAAATTCTTGACTCTCGGTATATTACCTTTGAAAATATTCCTTAAAAGTAAATTATATACAGTTTTTATAATTTTCATCACGATTTTGTGTACTATTATTATACTACGGTAGTTTTAATATTTAGAAATATTATTTTACACAATATTTTGTAACAATGAATAAACCAATTTATTGTTTAATAAAATATGATAATTAATACAAATGTATGTAATAGATTCTATAACAATATTCCCAGTAAAATATGACTAGCAAAAACAACAACTTTAATCTCATGAATACACATATATTTTGCTAATAAACCTGGTATTTTTTACCTAAATTATATAATAAATATATACCAAGACAAATATTTAATTAAGACCCAACAAAAAAACCATCAGTAATAGTTATTTCCAACGACAACAACTTACTTTTATTGCGTAAATACTTCTTACCATAAATCATCTAAACAACATGTAATTTTTTGCAGGTATGTCAAGGCGACGAAATAATAGTCGACGTCGAGAATCATCTTCAAAGTGAGGAAACAACTATTCATTGGCACGGACACCACCAGAGAGGAACTCCGTACATGGATGGGGTGCCATATGTCACCCAGTGCCCAATTCAATCCGGTAGCACCTTCCGCTATCGATTTAGAGCAGAACACGTTGGCACTCACTTTTGGCACTCCCATACTGGTAATCATTCAATTTTTAAAAGCAGTTATTAAGAATATTATGATGGGGTAGGTGGCTCAGTGGTATCGAGTTGGCCTGTGGGGATTCGATCCCAAACAATTTTCACCCAATTAAATTTACCCCTGTGGCTTCCATCCACTAATATCTCTTGGGGCCGTGATTTGACAATAAATCACTTACAGACCTGTGTTACAGCAGAGTGCTACACCCAGTAATGGGTAAAAGACGTGATGATATATTTATTTTATATTTTTATTTCTTCCGATAAAATTTATCAACGTGCACCTTGCTGTAGTAATGTTACTTTTAGTTCAACAATAAAACAAAGAAAATAAAATTTATCTTGAAATTTGTAGGTTTACAGCGAGGAGAAGGAGCATTTGGTTCAATGATTGTCCGACAACCAAAAGACCAAGATCTCCATAAATCTCTTTACGATTTCGATTTGCCGTCGCACGTTATGATAGTGCTAGATTGGATACACGAAACTGGATTATCTAAATTCATGTATCATATGCACAGCGATGGAAATAACAAACCCGATTCGTTGTTGGTAAACGGTTTGGGATATTTCCAATTAACTAACAAAACTGAATATGTCCCTGCTGCCAGATTTACAGTCCAAAAGGTAGTTTAAATTCTTCGGAGAAACAATTTTCACTTGATATTAATCGACTTTTTTGTTATAGGGCTTCCGATATCGGTTTCGTGTTATCAACGCGGAGTTTTTAAATTGCCCGATTTCAATTTCTGTTGATAATCATACGTTGACTATGATTAGCAGTGATGGCAGCAATTTTGAACCAATTAAAGGTAATATATTCAAATATTTAAAAATAATTATTCATCATTTTAATGCCCATTGCAATTTAAAAAATTGATAATTTTAGGCAAATTGTTTTTGTCTTACTTGTCCCATTAAAACATATTATTTGTGATAACAGACAGTTATTCGTTTTAATTTTAAATTTAAGAGATAATGACAACACTTTGATGATTACTCAAACAGTCGATCATCGTATTTACTTTAAGAGATAATATTTTAATAACAAGTAATATAAAGTTTATTAACTAAAGCTGACACTTTTTGGTAATGGTAATACATATTTCAATAACAATTTGATTTCTGCGTAAATCTAACAAAATATAACATATGCATAAAAATGCATAATTTATGATTTCGTGCATATTTAATAATTCTGTACATATATTCTGTTTAATGCATATTTAAGCAACATGTTATTTAATTTTGATATATTTTTCAATTTTGTTTAACTCTATTTTAAATTTTACTCTTGTATCTTTATTTTTAATAATTGTAACATGGATTTCAAGCCTTAGCTAAAAATAAAAAAAGGAAAATTTAAATTTCCATTTACTATTTTTTACTTCCTTGTACGAAGTAAAGGAAGTATTGTTATCGCGAAAATTTTCGGTTCTCAGATTTCAGTGGAAATACGTATTTTGGCCCTCCCTGAGTCCATTTTGACTCATTTCGTCGTGACGTCTGTACGTACGTATGTACGTATGTACGTATGTACGTACGTACGTACGTACGTACGTATGTATCTCGCATAACTCAAAAACGATAAGCCGTAGAAAATTGAAATTTTATATTTAGGACTGTTATAACATCTAGTTGTGCACCTCCCTTTTTGGTCATTATATAACTTCCGGAAGTGGTACTTTACTTGAAGCCTATAATAGATTTTCATGAAAAACTATATTCAAATATAATTTAAAACTTTCCAAATTTGGTATATAAGACTACTATATCAATGGAAATAATATAATAGATTTTGGTTAAAATACACTAACCGGAAGTGACACATTACATGAAGCTGCTAACAGTTTTCCTTGAAAAAAATGATATTATTTTAATTTTAGAAATAAATGCTTCAAATAAAAGTTTTAGAGAATTAAATTCTGCGTCTAGCACATTAAGAATTTTTAAATTAGCCTTTTGCATAAGCGAGATATCTAAATTTAAATAGTATATATTTTGTGTTTTTTTTTAAATTAAGTTTGCTATGGATTAGAACAAAAAATAAAAAATAAAAGATTTTATGTCAAATATGTGCAATTAAAAAAATATCTATAGTTTAATACGCGTACAAGGAAGTCATGTGGTGTCCACATCAGATTTTTTTATTATTATATTAGCGAAGTTTCGGCAGATAATTTTTGTCATTTTCGAGCAATAATTTATTTATAAATTAAATTTGAAGTTACATTGTAAAATTATATACAAATTATAGCTTGAAAATGGCCAAAATAATGAGCCAAAATGTCGCTATTTAATTATTAATAATAAAAAAGAAAATAAATGAAAATTAAACGGCAATTGCAGCGCGAGACGAAGGCGAGATCTGCAATAGTGTAAGAGGAATAAAGTCACTTTACGCTCGTGATACACACATATTTTTTTCTACGATTGGATCTTAAATTATTAAAAAAACGTTTACGTACTGAAACTATATTACCGAATTAAATAGTAATATTAATTGGCAGTTGATTTTAAATATTCTACTATTATTTCGCATGATGCAGAACGTTTCCTTTTCACAAATCTAAAATAGTTTGTTGGGTAGGTGCCATTCTTTAATTAATATTATTATCGAGAAAAAAGTTAATAATCAATTATATTTCTCTGTACGAACCTATTTACAGTATCGATGTTTGGATTTAATAAAAGTTTATTGTTTTAATAACAATACCAATCAGAGATTTTACTTAACTTTGCATAAATACAACGATAATAAGACTTTTCGTTTTACTTTTTAGTCTAGTTTTCCTGATATTTTTAGTGAATATTTATTTTTCTTCTTAGTTTTATGCCTATAATAAATATTCGTGATGGTTTTTGTATTAAATAAGTATATATCATTCTTCTACAAATAAAATTTAATATTTTTTATTTGAATAAAATAACTTTTTCGTGTATAAAATGACTATTTCAATGCATATTTTTCTAAAATGTAACGACATATATGTATACATATTTTGTTAGTTTTAGTGCATAAAAGTGTCAGCTCTATTTTATATCGAACAAATATAAATTTTATTGCATTCAATGTTTCAGTTCAATTAAAACTATTAAATTTATTTGCATTGAAAATTAGCATGCATGTAAAATTTTCTCTTCCCAAATAAATAATCTAATACAACTGCAAATAAATGTCATGTATTTGACTATTTAAAAAAAAAAAATTGTGTATAAAGCTAGCTAACGGTGGAATTTATTTCTTTTTAGTGGAATCTTTTGTGACGTATGCTGGAGAACGCTTTGATTTTATTTTGAATACTGACCAAGAAGTAGATAATTACTGGATGCGATTTCGCGGTCTGATGGACTGTGATGCAAGATTTACAAGTGCCCATCAAGTCGCAGTTTTGCATTACTCTGGCGCTGAACGAAACGCAAACCCACTAGGACACCCTGATTACGAATCTTCGTACAGAGAAGGCTTAGTAAGTTCCAATAAAACATTTAAATTAAATCAAATTTTCTTTGATAAAAAGGAATTTGGTTGGTCTAATTAAATTATAAAAATAATGCTAGAGGCAATTAATTTTTTTGGTGTGAAATGTGAATTTCTAATTATTTATACAAATGAAGCAAAAACAGATTTGAATAAGCTAATTTATTTCTTTTTTTAGCAATTAAATACTTTGAATGAAGGAATTTCTTCACTTAACAATGATTCTATAAATATCGTAGAAATAAACGCTACGATTCCAAATGACGTCAGTTTGCAAGAGAAACCAGACTTTCAGTTTTATATTTCTTACGATTTTTACAACATTTCTAATCCTCATTTTTATTCTAAAGGGCTCTACGAATATTATGCAGGTAAGAAAGAAAAAATAAATACGATTTGATATAATATATTTTCAAGATGTTTTTCAATAGGTCATCCTAAATTTCGCATCACGACTCCTCAACTTAATCACATCTCAATGAAACTTCAGCCGTTTGCTTTACTCCCGGGACGTAATTTAATAAAACCAGGAATGTTTTGTAACGAAACAACAGTTCAAAATTGTGAAGAGGACTTTTGTCAATGTACACACGTTCTTCAAGTTAGTACTTTTTATTTTTATGATCAATAATACTGGCGATGACTTTTTTATGAAAAAAAAAATAATAAAAGCCTCAACTTTGTTATTTTTAAGCTATTTTGAAAAGCAACTTCAGTTTTATTTATTTTAAAAGCACACAGATCAATAAGCAATTTATTCGATCTAATTTAAGATTAAATGAGACATATTTTGACCTAAAAACTGAACTTATCGAATTAATTTAACCCAATATTGACTCAATTAATTTTTGTTATTGAATTTGCAGGTACCGCTGAATTCAGTGGTCGAATTAGTGTTAATTGACAAGGGTGAAATGTTTGATGCAAATCACCCCTTCCATTTACATGGAAACACATTTAGAGTGGTAGCGATGGAACGTTTAGGCTCTACTGTCACTGTAGAGGAAATACAAGAACTCGACCGCGCCGGATTAATTGACAGAAAACTCGATCGAGCACCCGTTAAAGACACTGTGACAGTTCCCGATGGAGGTTTTACTATTTTAAGATTTCACGCAAATAATCCAGGTATATTCAATTAAATTAAATAATATAATTTCTTATTAATATTTGGGAAAATATTTTAGGATATTGGTTATTTCATTGTCACATAGATTTTCATGCTGAAATTGGTATGGCAATTGTTTTTAAAATTGGGGAACATTCCGACTTTCCGCCAGTACCAAAAGGATTTCCACAATGTGGAAATTGGATACCGGAAGATACCTTTACCGAAATATTCGACGAATCAGATAATAATGTTAGTATTTCAACTATTCATTCTAACAAGTGTAATGGATCAGAAAGTATAACATTAATTCAACAAATTTTAAATGATTTGTATATAACAAACCATTGTAACACTTCTGCTGGATCTAGATTTACACATCACATCATTTTAATGATCATTCTTACAGCTTCACTAAATTTCTTTCAGTTTTAATATATTTTATTCATAGACTATATTTTTATTTATATTAACAATAGATATATGTATTTATTAATAGCTTGTCCGAAATAATCGTCAGGAGTAAAGTCCTCTTTGGAGAAGGCGACGATCACTATTGTAGATAATATTATTCCCCTTTAGTATGTGCTCTTTAAATAAGGAAGATGGTTTTATTTATATATGTAATGTAAGTAGATGGCCCGCTTGTTTTTTTGGTACTCTTATTTATGAAATGTAACTGAGTACTACATGAAAAGTAGCTTTTTTATATTTTTATATAGAATATTTTAATTCATCGAATAATTGTAGATCTCAACGGGTAGTACATTGTCTAATTTATTTATTTCTGTGATGATAAAATGTTTGTAACAAAATATTACAGTATTATTTAGTATGTAAGTTAGAAGGAAATAACTTTGTTAATTAATAATAATTTTATAGATTATGTGATAGCATTGCAAGCTCAATATTTTAGATACAAATGTGATTATGTAGACTAATACATGTATATAATTCCGGATTACGGTAAATAAATAATTGTAATGTTTTTAAAAATACCATAATGATTTTGATATTAAAAAATTATTCCTAATGATAAAATGTACTTACATTTTCTCCGAAACAACCACAGATGTTACACACAACACAACACAATCACTACTAAACAGAAACGAACAGCACAATACATAAATTGTATAATTAGACTCGCAAAATCCTGTAATCAGGCATGAGAACAGTCAAAACTGTTCGTTGGTAAATTAATATTACTGATATCAAAATAAATAAAAAGCGAAAATTGAAATATAAAATAAAATTAGAATAAATAACAAACATTTCTTGCGAGTATTTTATTGAAATTTTTTCAAGAGTATTTGGAATTATTGAACTGATTTGAAAATTTCAACTTCGATATATTTTGTTGACAATTAACAATACTAAATTTACCCAATACTGCTTCAACACCAGTGCGACCACTACAAATTTGAAACGGTGTCACCTTGCAATAATTCAAAAGTAACAATTTATAATGTTTATAATATCTATTAAAATAACAGCTTGTATTCTGAGATCCATTAGTAACATTAATTACAGAATATATACAAATTAGTACCACTAATACCATAGATTTCAGCATACCCGATATTATTTTTTTCTTAGTTTTACAATATTTATTATTAGGAATATTGGAAAGCATTCTGGACCAAATCCAGTGAAAATTAATTCAGTATTATTTACAATTCTGAGTAATCAAATCAATAAAAAAATTGTCAAAAAATATAAATCTGCACCTAAATTCATAACAATTTTAAATCAGATTTTTCAGGATTCAAAGAATATTTTATTTATCTAAAAAATATATATAAATGACATAAATATAATTAATTGAAAAATCTCTTTTGGTTTAAAATTATTACGAATCCGACTGGTAATGTAAAAATTTACTCATAAAAAACATTAATTATAATTTATAAGTAAATTTACATTACTAGTTTAAACAGAAAAATTTTCTAAGTCCTATGTACAACTCGTGTTGTTAATCACTAGCATTATTTACATCCAATGAACCTTTTATTCTCGAATAAAACAATAAATATGGTGTTGCCGGAGAATTTCTCTTGCAGTTTAACAGTTTCTGAAATTCTTTAGTTGAAAATGTGCGTACAACATCATCATCACACTCTAACCAAAGATGCTCTTCATCGGACACTACAATTTGATCTGCCGTGCTTCTTAAAGACGACTTTCCGTCTTTATTACAACTGTTAATCGCATTTTCAATTACTGATTTATTAAACTTAATACCACAACAGTCCATACTTTTACAACTACTAACATCATTGGTCGAACCATTTTTCATATTTAAATGATTCGATCCTGATTTTATACTATCAGAGTTGCTATTTAAAGATCTGGGTTTTAGAAACTTTAAAAAATTTAAGGACTTTTCTGCAGGAGTTGAGTTGAAATTTACATATTTAGAAGTATCTTTACAACAATTGACATATTCATAATGATAGTCGGAAGCTCTGGTGTAGGCAATGTAATGACCCGAAGCCATTGTTGCGCCTAAATGCATGATCACCGCGTATAATTGATAACTATGCAGTTTTTGTCCATTGGGTTTATTGGAGCATTTATCGCAGAAACACTCCAATAACAACGGGGAAGGAATGTAATTATTTATTTTCTCGGTTCCGTTAGCGGTCGTCGAAAATCTCTTTAGCTGCAAAACGAGCAAGTTTGGTAATCTTTCATACGATACCTCTCGTCTTGCTTCGTTATATCGAGTGCACTGTTCACACCAATATTTATTTGTACCCTGTAGATTTTCAGTTGTCACACATGCTTGCCGGTAAAAATCACTTTCGTTACCATCAAAACTGTTTTCCAAAACAGGTACACAAATATCATAAAATGGTTCTTTTCTTTCCGTTACTGACTCACATTCCAAACATTTTGTTCGACGAAGAGTTATTCCTCCAAAATCCTCTGAAACAAAATTGAATCCTAGTTTTTTGGTCACTTTTTCGACTGATGTTGCATTTTCCGACGACATTTGATCATCGGTTTCATTATCATTACTTGCTTGTTCTTCTCTTATTTGTTTATCTTTTGCTACTTTATCCATTTTTTTAGTTGCAGAATCTTTATGTTTCTTCCAAGATCTTCTAACGCCTCTTGCTTTGGTTGTCAAAGAATTAGATGGTGACTGAGAATTTTCCAATAACAAATCTGTTAATAAATCTGGTTGATTTTCAGCTTGTTTCGCTAATAAAGTACAAGTTTCACTTAAAGTGTTAAGCAGATAAATTAACAATTCATGAGCATCTTGCTGTTGATGGCCTTGATATATCGAGTTGACTTCTATCAATGCTTGTAGAAAAGACGCAGGTTGGTAAGGTTCTAGCCCATCTTTCATTTCTAAACTGTGTAAAGACATGTAAAGCTCATGAAGCTTCTCAGTAGCTATTTGCATCTTCGACTTTGGATGTAAATCGTTCTGGGTGTTACCTAACGACAGCAAATCCTTACTGCTAGAACTACGACTACTTGGTCCCGTGATGCTGCCAATAGTTCGCCCCAGAGACGAACTTTTTGCTTTAGTCTGGTTGAGTTTTGAATGCATCAGTGCCAGATCTGCCACCAAATGGTGAAGATTATGAACGAAAGACGGCGCGAATCGCAAAGTATACAAAACACTGTTCAGGTAACAAGTGTTGCCCATGTTGGACAACGTAGCCACCGCAAGAGAGTGTGAGCCGTCGTCAGTAGTACGCTGAAGTACCTCCAGCGAACGATATCCGTTCAACATATTAGCTCCAATGTATGGCTTTTTCGGTTCGGGGAATATACCGCTATCGAGTTTCCTCTTACCGGGGTGAACAGTTTCAGTGACTTCGTCTAGAAAATTAGAGTTTAAACGTCCTCCCTTACACGACGACGCCCCATGTCTCGATAACGACAATGGCAACTGGCGATGGAAAGCAACTTTTTCAGACTCATCTTCCGCCTGCATTCCTGGCATTTTCTATCAACCTATAAAGATTTTTCAATTTCAATATACGATTCCACCTACATCATTATTACTTAAATACACAATATTACAGTAGAACTCTAATCTTATTAGCAGATAACTTGACGTAATATAAAAACATTGCATAATATCAACAACCTAATTAATTCATATCTCAATGATAGCATTGTAGATGGGATGTTTTCTCTCATTTATGTATATCAAACATACAAATTTAAGTTCCATAAATCAAAATTTGTAAATTGATCCTTGATAATATATAATAAAAGAATTATGCATCTTCAAGTACGAAATCTGAATTTCCCATGACCAATCTTATTTTTATTAAATACTTTCCGTACAATTTCATTACACGTAGCAATACAATGATGCTTATACAACTAAAAGATACTGAAAGGATAAGAAATAATCATATATATATATGCAATCCAAAGAAGCGAAATTATAAAATTAAATAACTGTAATACAAGTAATCAGTGATACGCAATATACTTACATATTTCTTAAATATCTATCAAATATTATTGTTTTTAATTATATATATACTTAGTATATCTTCTTGTATTCTATTAAAAATTGTTGTTTCTTAATTCTAATATATTTGATATTCCATTTAATAATTTTGCGAAGATTACATTGGCAGTTGTCATTTTAAGTGTAATACTGTAACGTAAAATGTCCCTAGATTGCTCAATACCTCTGAACATAGCTGTACGTTGCAAGAGCATCAATATTCTGTTTATTTGAAATAGACTGCCAGCACTACATTTTTGCAATGTGGGAATATACTTAACTGTATTTATTAATAAAATAATCTTGTGAATATGTTGTTTTTCT
Source organism: Pterostichus niger (assembly GCA_947425015.1). NCBI lineage: Eukaryota > Metazoa > Arthropoda > Insecta > Coleoptera > Carabidae > Pterostichus > Pterostichus niger. The sequence goes on from OX380341.1 coordinate 8,298,937, forward strand.
ATATGCATTATTATAAAATATACCAGAAACTACTATAAGAAATTACAAAATCATGAAATATTCGTAACATTATAAATTATGAAAATTAATACAATTTGAACATTTGTGCAAAAATTATTTAAACAATTATTCTTCCTGAATTTTAAAGTAAGCATATACACATACCACACATGATAGCATTCTGCTGAAAGCAGAATATTTCATAATTATTTTCTTTCTTAATAAAATAAACTTTCTTGAATATATTTTCGAATAATGCTACTTCCAAAAACACTTCCGTTTAACAATAAATTGAGCAAACACTAACCTGAATTCTTCTTTGACAAGGTTGCTACAATTTTATATATGCTAAAGCTAGAAACGTAAATTCTATTTTTTATTATGTGCCAAAAAATATGTAGAACAAACGACAAATAATACGTAATACGGAATTTCACGATGGAAAATTTCAAACAACTTGGTGATGGCGTTATTTTCTAAGCTTATTAAGCTGCTTCATTTATATTTTATCTATACGTAAATAAATCTATTGTTTTGGAGTTCAAAAATAACAAAGTTTATTTACCGGAAACAAAATTCGTTGGATTATCATGTGGTACAAAAACAAAAGATTGTAACAGAAAACAAAGCAGTTTACAAACAGGATAAACAGGTCATTCATTTCTTTTAAAAATGGTTTAAATATTTATGCAAAGGTACATCTCTAAAAGCTTAAAATAAAAATTTGCAAATGTCAGGTCGTAGCACAATGAACTAAGTACAAGAAATGTGGTTATTTTATTTTGGAATAATTTGGCATACTCATGCATGGTGTAGAACTCCTGACATCTGACTTTTCTTTGTGTGTTCCGTTTCCAAATTTGCTTGGCCCAAATCCAAGCACACATTTCTAAAACGAGCTACGAAACTAATGCGGAAACTCATTATAAATTTTCTTGAAATAGGCAGTAATTATAAAATTAGGTCCGCGTTTTGCACACTTCAATATAAATAAATTCGCAATTCTAATAACTAAAAATCGTTGTTTAACTACGCTTTTAATAAACCCTTGTGTTATTCTATGAAAATTGGTGTAATAGCACTCACAATGTTGACGTTTAGTTCAAAAATAATTGCTTTCATCATCTCTTAGAAATATTTGTTACTACTTGAAAATGAAATGCAATTTTATTATGATGTCTTGCATCAGAACACGACAACGGGATTTACATTAAAAAAATTAATAAATTCAAATTTACATACGAAATACAAATTTTTGCGCTATTAATTTTGAAATAAAGTCAGAAATACAAAAAAGTATTTAGAATTGAAAACTGTATCAAATCATTAATGAAATACAAACAAAATAAAATTAACAATTTGAGAATACTTAGATTGTCAATGAGAAATAAAACTTGAAATTTTATGTTGACAGATCTGTCAAATTATTTGTTTTTTCGAATACCATGACAGAAAATAAACTTTTCTGCATTTATTTTATGTATAGACAGTAGACATTTGCCGACTACTTATGTGGAAGGTACTACTTTCCGTACATGTGCGAAAAATTTACTTTTCCCATTGCGTAGATCATCGTTTCCAAAATTATCAACTTTTCAAAGGAATTAAAAAGAAAACTGTCAATTTGTTTACAATTCTTTTTCAAGCGTTTCTAAATGGTTGCATAAAATGTGTGTACCACAAGCAGAAAGTATCTTTGCCGCCCTTATATGTTTGTTATATTCAATCATACCTGAACGGCAATAGACTACTTTCTACTCTAGGTATACAAATAACTATTATTTCTTATGGAAAACTGTAAAAATCAAGCAAATTAAATATATTAGATAAACATATGGAGTATATTAGGAATAGTTTTTAACTCTAAACAATATTTTGTATTTACAATTTTATTCTAAAATTAATAAAATAGAAAATATAAGCATAAATAAATTTTAACATAAAAAATCAATATATCATCACGCCTTTTACCCATTACTAGGAGGCACTCCGCCGTAGCAGATCTTGGTAAGTAATATATTTATGCGCGTGAAGAGCGGTTACCAGTCGTCAAATCACGATACCAAAGACGTTAATAGAGGGGGAGCCACAGGGGTAGGTTTAATTCGATGAAAATTGTTTGTCAGTTGTGGCAATCGAACTCAGGTTCTCAAATCCACAGGTCGACTCGACACCACTGAGCCACCTACCCCATAAAAATATTCTAATTAAATTGCTATATAGCCAGAGTTAGGTAAAGATTTGACATAAATATTTTTAAACTTGATCTATTTAAAATAAGAGGAAAATATATTTTCGATATTATAAATTTCTTATTAGAAAATGTATATTTATTATTCTAATTTCATCCGCAGTAAATCTGTTACTTCAAGTATAAATATTATTTAATCATAAAAGAAACTGCCAATATCTAACAAGTTCACCTTCAAAACAAATCAAAATCTACAAAAATATTTACCATTTTCCATAGTTTCAACGCACATTTAATTCGACAACAAATTACTTGAAATTAAAACAGAAGATTGAAAAGATTCTCTTCGAAGTTCGAAGTTCACTAAGTATATCTTTTCTGTCTCCCACGGGACAAAGCTACTGAAGATGCCAAGTTTTTCCAAGTAGTTCAGCGTTCTGAAAGCTTTCCTTTCCCCGCATGTCTGAAGGTTGACGAACCATAGTCGCCTTGCTGTCTACGACAACGTCTTATCATGAAAATATGCCGTTGTGACTAACTTTGATAATAAAGTCATTTAGTAATTTGTATTTCACCTGCTGGCTTGACGTAAAGTTGTCGGTTACCTGTTATTGTCTCAATAATGTGTCAGTAAATACATCTTGTAATCCAGTACGTGGAAGACACTTGCTTAATTTTATTTAGAATTATTATTTTTAATGTTGCTTTTAATTTCATCATTTTCTTACTGTAAATACAAACAGTTCTATTTCTATTGCTTAAAGAATATTTCTTTCTTTCATTTGGGGAATTTTTATGTTTATAAATCAATCAGGAATTTTCAAGAGAAGTAATAATTTTTAACAATTCTTTCTTTATTTAAATTTAAAAAATTATTATTATTATTATTGTTATGGGGTAGGTGGCTCAGTGGTATCGAGTCGGCCTGTGGATTTTGAGAACCCTGGTTCGATCCTCACAGCCGACAAACAATTTTCATCAATTTAAATCTGCCCCTGTGGCTCCCCCTTTGACGGCTGGTAACCGTACTTCACGCGAAGAAATATATCACTTACCGAGATGTGCTTAGGCAGATTGTCACACCCAGTAATGGGTAAGAGGCGTGATGATATATTTATTTATTTTATTTTAGTATATTTTTATTAAACTACTTATATCTATACGAAACCTTCAATAATTTTTTGTAAATTTTGATGAAACCTTTTAGTGGGTCTCTTTTTTGAAATTAACTTATTTCAAGAATATGTGCTATTCATATTAACCATGTAAAACTATATTCATCACTGAATTGTTTGCATTCCAAAAAGAAATATATTTTTATGTAGTGTTCCGTAATATCATATTCGTATTTATTCTTGCTTTCAAGTTATAAAATAGAAGATTTACTTCAAAATTAAAATAGATATAGACTTGGTGACTTCATTATTGGACTGAGTATGATTTTATGTAACAGTAAATATAAATTAAAATTAACATATCTATAAAAGAATAAATTTAGTTTACGAAGTTTATATCGTCATAAGAGATTATAGCCCGTAAATTTGTAAAACAATTGGATCTCGAGATGATAAATATCTCGTAATCATTTAGACAAATCTCAAATTTGATATAAAAATTGCGTATTTGTTTTTCCGGATCCAACAAACAAAAATACAAACAAAACGATTTATAAAAATTTATTAGGCACATTTCAAGAATCATAAATATTATGTGATACAAAAATATCAAATAGTAAATATTTATTATTATTGCCAAGGTAACGAAACAAATCTTAGACGAAACACACGAGTAAAACATTAGAAATAAATGAAGCATCAGAGATGGAATATTTTCAAGTTGAGCGATTCATAATAATCACGAGTTTTGAACATGGATTGAATTTGGATTTCTGACAGAATGAAAATAGTTTCGCATCAAGGGAAATTCCACGGAGAAACTGCGCATTTGGGTGTTTTCTGGACCAGTGCGACCCCGCCACAGGTTTTCATAGAATAACGTGGCACGCGTCCAAAACTGCTCTAAAAATAACACTATTTACGTCTGCACATGGCCAAACTAAGACGCAAATTTATCTTTTATATCCTGTATATTGAGGCCAAAAGCCGGTGGGTTTTAATAACACGCAAAAAGTTTTCTTCAAATCAAAACGCGATAAATTGTTTGAAATGAACCAGACTGACTTGTACAGGATGGAAAGTAAATACTGGAATGTTTTGGAAAGGTTTTATTGATTCAGGAGTTGTCTAGGGCCGTTGATCTTCAAGTTCACAGGAACAAAGAAATGGAAAGACGTCAGTGTCTTAACCTTGCCAGGATGAAAATAGAACCGAAAACATTAAATCCAACTGCGTCTTTAAGCGCGAATACACCTTATTTCTATATTTTTCATTTCCGCAAATTATTTTTAGCACGTGTTACTAGATAAACTTCCGGTTGTTACTAATTGATAATTTCAATTTTTATTCACTTTCAATTGTTCAACCAATTCCAACAATCGCTATTTCACATTTGTTTGTTTTGTTTAATCAAATTGCATTTAATTATTTGTCTTCACATATGTTTCAACGCACATGTCTTCCCCGCGCTATCTGCGCAGAGTGCTACTGCGCCTGGAGTAGGGATGAAATTCGCGAACAAAGAGCTGTGTATAAAAACCGCGCGACGCAAAATGTCAACAATCATTTGACAGGAAGTGAGTGTAAATTGTAAATCGTAACCCAAAAGTGATATCTGACCGATTGGAAATAATTATCGTATATTCATTAGAATATTGCGGATTAGATTTTTATTCGTCGGAAAATTCAGTTTGAGTGTTAAGTTTTGTTCAACTGTTGCAACAATGCGTCCACCATCACAATACACTGAAGATGTTCAGAACAACAATGAGTACGAACCGGACCCCAGGATGGGAGCTATGATGATCTGTACCAGGTTGGCCGGACGTGCCATCATCAGAGTCGTCGGGAGATGCAACGAGGCTCAAGAAAATAACAATCTAGGTATGTAAACAAACAAACGCACACTACACAATATCAATTTTAAATAATAATTCAAATTAGAACACAAAACTAATAACAGTAGATGCATGAATGACATATACCTTCAATTTGCTTTTATTTAAATTAACAAACCATAAGATGAATCAATTATCAACTATTTCCGGAACAAAAAAAGAACAATTAAATTTTCGGGAGTAACGTACAATTTTTTATGCGTTGTCATTAAAGTTATGCAAATTAAATTTAACGGTGAAAATATCTTTACTGACTCATAACTTCACAAGAATCCGCATTGACAAAAAAAAGGTTCTAGTTCTAGCAAAAAAAAACAATTTGAAACAATGAGCCATACAAATTACGATTACCAGTCCACCTTACTAAGTTCATATAAGGTAAGTAAAGGTCGGTTTGCAGTGAGTCCGGCATCTCGCTACGCACAGAATCATACTATGTATGGGTTAAAAGCAGGAAAACGTACGCTCAAGTTTATGTGTGTTCTCCTTGGTTGTTTCCGCGTACGTACGGAAAATTTTACCAAATCGGCAAAAATATAAGAAAAAATACTACCATTTTTGGAAAATGCTAATCATAAAATATTTTATCCAAATAAATCTATAATTACCCGGGGTCAATTTTTTTTCTGTAGTATCTCGTCGTACTGTGTATTTGAGAATCCAGGTTCGATTCCCACAGCCACTTAAAAACTACCCCTGTCACTCCCTCTTCACTAATAACTTTGAGTGCCGTGATTTGACGGCTGTTCACGCGAAAAAATACATCACTTACCAAGATCTGCCGTGGTAGAGTGCCACACCCAGTAATGGGTAAAAGGCATGATTATATATTCATGTTTGTTTAAATTTAAGAACACGAAATTTTGTTTATTATTGTTTACATAATGGATCCTACAAAAACAAAATATTTTTGGTAGCTAGTACCTTGAATTGACAGGTGATAACCGTAGGTCATTTTATGAAATCTACCGAGATCTGCAAATGCAGATGTCATTATTAGAAATGAGTATAAAAGTAATATTTAGTGAAAATTGTGTTTTTATATGAAATGTCGCACGTGCGATAGAAATTAATGCGGAAGCAAAGATCATCTTAAAATTTAAATAAAAATATAAATTTCGTAATAGATAATCGCAAAAGTATAATTAAAGATGCGCAGAAACTAAAACAACATACATATAAAATTTTGCAAGTACTGTACGTTAGTACAGTAAATTATTTTTGGCTGAAATACCGCACGTGCGAAAGAAATGTAAAAATTATCATTTCCGGTTTCTGCGGAAACGAAGTTCATCTTAAAATTTAAATAAAGATATAAATTTCGAAATAGATAACCGCGAAATTATAATGAAAACATGCGCAGAAACTAAAACAGCATACATAAATATAAAATTTTGCAAGTACTGTACATTAGTAAAGCTATTAGCTAATTAAAAAATTAATGAGATGACTGAAATCGAAAGTACGTACTTGTGCTTAGTTCGCCAGCTACAAATGAATACGTTGCAAGAAAGTACAACGCTACACGCAATCTTTTATAAACTTTCAATTTCACCAGGAAATAGACACTGACCGTGTCATCCACAAACGAACGATCTTTTATTTCTGTTCCGAACGCAACAATGCGAGAATTAAATTCATTGTTCGTTTAACTTTACTTCTTTTTTACTAATCGGGACAATGAAAACAAAAATAGAAATGCGAATCTAAAACATGAATGCTATATTTTATTTAGAAATTCAATTTTCTTTTTCAAACACATATTAATACTAATAATAAATAAATATATCATTACGCCTTTTATCCCGTAGCAGATCTCGGTAAGTGATAAATTTCTTCACGTGTAATGCGGTTACCAGCCATAAAATCACGACCCCCAAAGATGTTAGTGAAGGGGAGCCACAGGGATAGATTTAATTTAATCGAACCCGGGTTCTCAAATTCACAGGCCGACTCGATACCACTGAGCCACTTACCCCATACATATTATTATAATTATAATAAATGAATGATCATGTTTTATGTACCATATTAAAAACCTCTACTAATATATGTGAGCGAAGTAATTGCACTCCACGGTAAAAATACAATCTATCAAGAATATGCAATAATAGAAATAGAAAATGATGGAAATACAATGGTATACTTGTTTATTTTACTCATAAAGTATATTACCGAATAAAATAAATTTGTAAACATGGAATTAAAAACAACGCAATTAATTTGATATTTTAGTTATAAAGTCAAGGTACTAAAAAACTTGTTATCATAACATTTTTATCTTATCTTACAATTATGAATAATAATATTTGATTTATTTTGAGTTTACTTCAATTTTATGCGGAAAACTTTGTCAAAAATCTGTCGAATTAAAATTCTCGCTCAGTTTAAATAACAACAAGAATACTCAAATCTCCCTTTATAAATAGTTCACCTAGACCCTCCAGATCTATTTTCTGTTTCCAAACCGCGCGTGACAAATCTTTGTGAATCTGGCCACGATCTTTTCACAGTGTGCTAAGAGTTAGTTCAGTGTAGTCGCAGGTGCATTCCACAATAAAATCATGGCTTCCGCTGTAACTAAAGTGATTCATCGATGCGAAGAAGCACAGGAAAGTCAAAATTTAAGTGCGTATATTATACAAATTTAAATATTTTTTTTTTGTGATGATTTGAGTTAATGATTCATTTAGCAAAACGGAACTAGGTTAAACCTGATGCATTTGTATATGTGACCTCATTTTCCGGAAAATTGATCCATGCAAAATGTTTACCTTTTAAATTTATTGTTTTATATTTAGAATATGTTTATTTTTATACAATACTTTCGTTTATGTTAATAGTATTATGTAATACTTCAAAAAATTCCAGATTTATTATTTTGATAAAATTATATATTTAGAAAGCTTGTATTTATTAAAAGATCACATTACATTGTTACATATTTACATGAAAATATATATTTTCATAAATATTAATTTTTCTGTTAAACTATAATAATTCTAATTCAATTTCTTCATATATCTGATGAATTTCTCTAGTGATTATAAGTGAAGTAACAATTACATTCATGAGATTAAGGAAGTAATAAATAATTACCTCCTCTAATTCTGCCTTAATAATTTACATTAACAATGAAAGTACAATAAATCGTACGCGGATGCGTTGATCTACGATTGCGAATTCAGAATTATTTCGATGTGAAAATGCTTGAGCAATGTAACCATCGGATCATTAAATATGCTTTATGTAATTTTTCACTAAACTACTTTCGATTTTTTATGTGTTAATTTGATTACTATATTATTTAACATTCAGGGACAAGAAAATAATTAATAAATTTTCTATTTTTCCAGATTTATCAGAATGTCAACTAATGCAAGTTCCCGATGCAGTCTACCATTTAATGCGACACACGGAACTGAAGTCATGCGATTTGTCCGGAAATGTAATTACGAAAATTCCACCCAAGTTCGCAGTGAAGTTCAGTTTGATCACAGACTTGAACTTGTCCCACAACCAGATGTCTAAACTTCCGGACGAAATTGCGGACCTTGGATCCTTGCAGCGGTTGGATATCTCACACAACGCTTACATCGCCTTACCTGATGCAGTCTTCAGGATACCCAAGTTGCAGCAGCTTAACGCCAGCAATAACCACATAGTTGGTAAGACGAACAATTTTACAGAAATGTTTCTCAAAGATAGAAAAATACTCTTTACAACTTGAAAAACCATAGAAGACTTGATTGTAATCAAAAGTATTTAAAAGAAATCTGATATTTTGAAACAATTTCAAACACAAAGTTTTGTCTGAACATTTACAACAAATAATAACGCAAAATAATAACACTTGGAAATAGATTGATAGGTAAAAATAAAATTAATTTTAAAAACAATATCGGTAATCGGTAAATACCAACCATGTTAGCTTAATGTATTTTCTTCTTTCAGATATCGAAGTGGAAAGAATGGAAGCGGCTCCATCATTGGAAATCGTAGATCTAACCAACAACCCGATAACTTCGCGGGCGCACGATCGATTGTGCTCAATCACTACAGTGAGAATCCAAATCTCCCCGCGCGAGCTGGAAGATTGGGAAGATCTCACGATCTAATGTGCTTGCAGACAAGCTAATTGTGATAAATAACTCACTGCCACGATCGTCGTCGGGAGCTGCAGTGGTGCATAAAAGTTCTCTTTCGCTTTCGACTGAGACAATGCTATGTGGTCAGTAGTTGATACGTATTTATATTTTTATAATAATAAAGTATTACACACATTGTAACTCAATGATTGTATATTAATTGTATCAATGCATATTGATATTTTTGTACTTAATATGAATTCTGATGTAGTGTATAATCTATGTTTAATTGTGTGTATATTTTTTACTGATATAAATGACTAATGTTTGTATTTTAATGTAGAAATTTAGAAAATGTTATGTATAATTTGTTGTGAAATTCTAAATTTTATTGTATATTTTTATTTGGGGTACGCACATTTTTATTCTGTAGCACTAACATTATTTTATAATTGACTATGTCGTCTAGTCATCATTAATAAATTGTGATATTAATGAATTGTTTTATTAATTTACTTCGTCATCATAACTATATAAAACCAATTTTACTTAAAGTATTTACAATATAATTAACTTACCAATACCGTAAGATATTAAAACCCAGGAACAATTCTTCCTCGTTTAGAAGCTTGTTTTAATTTCTTAGTCTTCTTTTCCTTCTTTCTTTTGTTAAGATTTTCTTCCCTTTTCGCCTGCCGTGCATCTTGTGATTTCTTCACACCTTCTTTTCTATCTTGCCATTTCTTTTGATGACCCTTCTTCATTTGTTCTTGTTTTTTAATTGATTTTTTAAGTAAGAAAGGATTGTCTTTAACTTTTTCACCCTCAGATTTTGCGATAACATTCTTCCAGGCGAGCTTTTGTTTTATTTCTATCGCTTTGTCTTTTTCGCCTTTTTCTACCAATTCGTTCAACTTTTCTTTTTGCATTTGAAGATCCTTGAGAATATCTTTTGGATCTTTCTTATTTTTTTTTTCAAGTCGCTTCTCTCCAATTCCAGTAAAATCAAATTTAGAAAATACCATTTTACCATCTTTGTTGAATATTGGTTTAGTAGGTTTTGTTACAGCCTCTTCTTTATTCAACTCATACGTCATTTGAGTGTTCTTTAATTTTTCCATTCGTAAAAATTTCTTTCTCAAATCGCGTTCTTCTAATCTTGTTTTCTTCTTTAATCTATTTTTCAACCCTTTCTTTACCAAATTATCTCTATAATTTAACCTTTTCTTGGACTTTATGTGTTGTAATCGATCTTGTAATTCCGTTAACGTTTGTGCCCTGGATTTTGTACCAATTAAATGATTTGTTGTTTTCATTGTTGTTTTATTATCGTTATCATCATCTTCCTCTACTAAAATTTATTAAAGAAATATTAAATAATAATTACACGCATCATTTTCGTACATAATATTAGGTTATGCTTACCTGGCAAAGCAGATGTCGGTATTGGCAAAGTTAATAATAAATTCTGAATAAATGTATTTTCTTGTAATAATATTTTCTTTACCATGTTGATATCGAGTTTTGTATTCTTAATTTGTGGATCCATTACCATTTTGTTTAACTTTTAAAACGCACGTGTATCTTGACATCAAAACTCATGAGCTTCCAGCTGATGAGGGCAGCACTTGCTTAAAAGTTAGTAATTTTTTGTGATTGTGATTATTTTTCTTTTGTGGTTACTTGTCTTGTCAATCAAAGAAAGTAAATGTTAAGTAATTAAAATAATATGGCACAGACTAATGTTCCAGAGGAGAAGAAGGAAGTAGTTTTTAATGAGTTTTATACCGAGGTAAATTAAATAAGTGTCAGCTGGCCATCCTTGTTTTCTTTCAAATATTTAGGTTATGATGACAGTTCCAAATAATACAAATTAATTAAACACCTCATTTAATTAAAGACATCATCTAGTACCGCCTCAAATATTATGCTCTTTTCCAACCCTTCTGAATATTGCACTTGCATTGAGTTTTAGGTTAAAGAAATTGAGAAGAGAGATTCTGTTTTAACACCCAAACAACAGATTGATAGATTATTAAGACCAGGCTCAACTTACTTTAATTTAAATCCATTTGAAGTTCTACAAGTAGAACCTGAAACACCACTAGATGAGGTGAAGAAAAAATACAGAAGGTATTCAATTTTAGTTCACCCGGATAAAAATCAAGACGATGCTGAACGAGCTCAACAAGCTTTCGAAATCATAAACAGAGCCTGGAAAACGCTAGAAAGTGATGAAACGAGACAAAAATGCTTGGATATTATAGAAGAAGCAAAAGGCCGAACAGATCTAATGGTAAACATAAAAACATTGACATAGAACAGTTTTTATAGTTTACGTTTTACAGTTATCTGAAAAAAGAAAGAAGGCTAAAAAAGATGGAAAAAGCAGTATACCAGAAGATGATCCAGAAAAATATAAACATGCCATATACGTTTTAACAATGAAATTATTCGCCGACATGGAACGAAAAAGACGTGAATTAGCAGTTCGTGACCAAGAAGAAAGAAAGCGTAAAAGGGAGAAAGAAATTGAAGAAGAAGAAAACATTAAAGCTGAAAAAGAGTGGCAAAAAAATTTCGAAGTAAGATTATTTTCTTTTTTTTTTGCTATAAATTTAATATAATAATTTTCAGGAATCTCGTCAAAATAGGGTAAATAGCTGGCACACGTTTCAAGCAGGAGGATCGAAAGGAAAATCTAGTAAAAAAATTAAAACCTTTAAACCCCCCAAGCCAAAACCGGAGTCAAGATAAACTTGGCCTACATATCCTGATAGTATAGCGTGTGAGATGTTTTTTATAGACATTTTTAAGAAAAAAATCAATTGTTATTCGACTATATTCATGAATTATTTAAGCACAATTGGAAGAAGAGTGGAGAAGAACGCATATAACATTGATGTGTTAATGAATTAATATTTTTATTATTTATATCAAATGTATTTTGATTTCATTATTATTTTTTGTAAAATAAAGGATTAAATCATTAAGATTAAAATAAATACACAAAAACATGAAAATATTTCTGTATCAAATTGTTCCAAAATACGTATCACAAAGACATATTATTGTAACAGTATATATATATTATTTTAATAAGGTTTGGCACAGCTCAGACACTATCTTCTTTTTACAAAAATTGACAATGAGAAAACTTTGATATGATCACTTTTTCATATGTTCAAACCTTGCTATAGTTCGTGACATCAATTTATAAGGAAATATATTGCAAATATATTCTCAAAAAATCGTGTCACTGTTTCGAATCTATTGCTTGCATATTCCTGATAAATATTACAATTTAATATTTCAAATAGCAGCAATACTTCAATAATTGCAGATGAACAATCATAAGACAAATAATTTAAATGATTATGCAAGAATTAAATTACTTCTAATAGGAAAATGGTTCTAGAATCTATTTACAATGCAATTGTTTATAACATATACCAATGCACTTAAGTACGAATAAAATATACAGCTAAAACATTCGACGTACAATTACAAAAATAAAACAATAAAATAATGTATCTAATGAAATGGTATCAAGTGCTATTCTTAGTTAATAATGTAACATTAAGTACCTACATAAAGGTATACACAGTTAAGAAAAGATATCAATCTTTTACTTATTCGCTTTTTACTTTCGTAAAAATATACTTCGAATAAAAATACTTAACTAATTTGTCATTACGTTTAGAATCACCGAGCATTAGAAAAATATGTTTTTCACTAAAACAGAACTTTAACACTATCCTCTACTTATTTCCTCTTACTTATAAAAATAGTCTATATTAAATATTTCAAGTTTTTGGAAAAAATAGGAATATGCACTGTGAACGTAAAGTATTCCAGGTGACAGATATGTAAACAAATTTTATGTAATTAGAATCTATGAAAATTATTATTGAATTTGCTGTCACCTAGGTATTTCTATTGTCCAAAGATGGACGTAATGATACGCACCCCTCGACCCAAAAATTGGGTCTCTCTAACATACTTTGCCAAAGGGCAAGTTCTTTTCCAGTTGCGTCCATCCAGTCTACACCTTTTCCATAGTGCTTATCTAAAAAACAAAAACTATATCACACAACCATAAATAAAAATTAAATAAATATATCATCATGCCTTTTACCCATTACTGGGTAAGGCACTTTGCCAGGGCAGATCTCGGTAAGTGATATATTTTTTCGCGGGAATTGCGGATACCAGCCGTCAATTCACGGTCCCAAAAGATATTAGTGGAGAGGGAGCCACAGGGATAGTTTTAACGTGGTAAAAATTGTTTGCCAGCTGTGGGTATCGAATCCGAGTTCTCAAATCCACACGCCGACTCAATACCACTGAACCAGCTACCTCATAAATATTAATTAAATTAAATTAAATGTTTTGGAAACTAACTTGTGCCTAAAGAAAATCGTACTCCTCCTAGGAATTCATTGCTCGCTAAGCGGTCATGATCCCACACTGTCAACTCTAATGCTCGTTCTGCCAGTTCTTGTAGAGTGACGTCATCGTAAATGAACGTATGATTCCAAACTGGATTTGTCGTCCGCCTTAGAATCGGAGTTTTTTGTTTATTGCTACGTCCCTTATCAGGTAACAAATAACTGTAACAACAACAAAAATTAATAAACTTGTTTTATCTTTTTTAAATTGTTACAAACCTCTTGCAAAATGGATCCGAAGTTCCGTTCGCTTTAACGGCAGTTAGACTCTTTGCTTCTTTGACTAAAACATGTAAAGCTCCTCGCGAACGTTTGCCTTTCTTCTGCACTGTCATATCAGGAGGAACGAATTTCAATCCTATGATCACGTCCCCTTTGTAACTAGGTAATTCTTCGAATGGTTCAGTCTGAAAATAATTACAATTTAATCAAATTGTCTTAAAAGAAATTGGAAAATATTTACTCTTTCTTGTAAATTGTACCACTTGGGTGTAGGATCATCGAAAACTTTATTTTCTAAAGGCATCATAACTTCTCCCAAGAAGTCATTTCTTCCGAACATATCTGAGTGCCAAACAGTTAACCATAAAGTCCTAGTTTCTAAACCACTTAAAGATAAATGGAACTTCAAACACTCGTCGAAGACTGGGTTCAAAGTGTGTTTCTTCACTTTAGTCTTTCTTTTGCCACTTTTTGATTTGTCGGGAAGAAGATAAACTTTGACGTACGGGTCGGATCGGTTCCTTTTAACGTCGACAGGAGCCAAGTCCTTGCATTGTTTGATGTGAATTTCTAATGCGCCAGCCTTGTAATTGTACTGCAAGCCGAATTCCACTTGTCCACGCACTGCTACGATTCCATAACGACCTTCTCCAGCGCCGGAATACACGCTTGCCATTGAGTCCGACCTCAGCTAAAACAATTACATCTACTTTTGAAACTATTCGACACACATGCATATCTAAATTAGTTATAATTACATATATTAATAATAATCTGTTAAAATCTTCATTGTAATTAAAGCCTATTTATTTACATAAAAAAACATTAACACAAAACATTACAATATAATGTTTACCATCAAATTTGCCAGTATTTACACATAGTTTTCAGTTATTTGTAAATTAATTAAATTTCTATTTTATTTATTAAAATAAACAAATCTACTTACCCCTAAAGAAGAGAGACTGCTTCTATTCTGGTGCATAGCAACTAGTCTATCGATATCATCATCATTATGCCAATCTGCACTAGAAAGAGATCCTGTGCCCCTCGTTAAAGTATTTCCATGAATCGGGCTTGGAGATGCACTCTTACTACCAGTTTTCGGACCAACAATCGGCGATGAATTTGATTCTATTATGCTTACATCATCTAGAAATAAAACAATATTATTATTTGTACAGTAAGATAATGCAGCTATGATAATAATAACATAATAAAATATACACTGTATCATAATAAAAATATAAAAGCATATTTGAAAAGGATTAAAACAATAATATTTATTATTTTAAATATGTAGATGCAACAGAAAAATAATAAAATAAAAAATATGCTTTACGAAATAAAAACTGAATGTGTGTGAAAATTGATAACGAAAATATTTGGAATGAAAATAAATGAGAAAAATTGTGAATGAATTCAGAACAATATTTAATTTAAAACTTTTGAACTTTACCAATGGACCTTGAGTCGTATCTGTTTATTAATTCATATGAGTGGGCACGCACGAATAATTTTCGTTACAACACACAGTAATTTTTTATTATACATTAACAGTTCTTAGTCATATTTTCCTCATAAAGTAAAATAATATTCTATAAATAGTTTTCACTATAAAAATACTACATTAAAAACTTTAAAGATGTTGCGCGCATAAATATTCTAATGGTGCTAATTATGTTAACAAAACTTTCAAACTTTTATTTTAAAATAGTTCATGCTGCTAATATAATTTAATTTCAGAATAATCTCCAATTCTCTCTTTGATAAAAAGAAACATTGAAGTTCAAAGAAGTATTCGAATAATTATCATTATTTATGTACTTTAAACAAACAAATGGCGAGCATAAATAAAATACCTGATGATGAAGCAGAGTCGACGGAAATATCAGGAATATTAACATTTCGCCTTCTTTGCAACGATTCACTGATAGTATGTGTTCCGTATTTGTTATCACATTTCAAGTTAATTATATTTGCTTGTTCGTTTATTTGTAAAGTGCTCTTTTGACTTGAAGTTTCGTATATTGTTTTAACAAACACGGATTCCTCTTTTTTTGAAATTTCCCGTTCCTGATTTAAAATGTAAAAAGAACTTATTTCATATAATTACAAACATTTATTTTTTTTTCTTAAAATATTTTTACCATTAACAATATATTTATTACATTTTTTTTTAATCTAAAATTAAAATATACTGTTATTGCAAAAAATATTTCAATAAATAAATCTTGCATGATTTTTATAAGTTAACTAATTAAAATGAATAATATTGAGCAATTTTATATGAACTCAAAATGTGAAATAATATTTTTGTAGGTATGTAGAACAATATTGTACCACGCGACAATTAACAGCAAAAATTTACATTAAAATTTAGCTTCATCTATTAATTAAAGTCATGCTCTAATAAATTTAAATTTTTAGAAACATTCTTTCGAAAGTTGGTCGCAAAGAAAGATTGTCAAGTTCGGAAAATCACCTGAGCATATTTCACTAACGCGAATTGTGCATCAATGTCATCCGAAACCGTTTCAATGGAATCATTCGATTTGCACCACTGACAACATTTACAACAAGAGAAAAATCCATTGGAATTTTCTTCGCTTTTCTCCGATATCGCGAGATTCTGATCACTATGGAACGTTGAATAGGTAGAATCTTCTCTCGTTCGGTAGCTAACCAACCGAGCCATGTTACATGGACCAAGACGAACGATAAACTGGAATTTTAAGTTTCCTGTTTGCCCGTTTCCGGCGTTTGGTGCTTCAGGGCGCTATCGGTACAGGAACTGCTATTTGTGGGAAAACGATATCACATATTGTTTCAATTCGCACTGTGCGGTTTATTTAGATAACTCACTTTTCATGTTTTATTCAAGGAAGAAAAATTAAATGACAACTTTGCGGTTGTCGATATTGGAATGAGTCAAAACAAAACATTTTAATTAGATACTTTTAGTTGTCCTTTTTATGTCAATTTTTTTTTACAAAAAATAAGATTTTTTTTATCCATTCCTGTGTACAGTTGTTCTGCATTGACCTTTGCAGTTACATATTTCGATAGGTGATCTATTATTTTGTGATATGAAATTATCACAACACCCAAAGATCCGCAGAAGTTATCGAAGGATGATTTTAATGCTGTGATGTGAGTAGATAATGAACTCGAAACCCTCGGATCAGTCACTCTTTAATAAGCTTAGTTATTAACTCTATTTTATTTTAGTATTTGTTTTCATTAAATATCAACACAAAGGAATTTAATATCAGACTTATGACGTCAATAAATAATTTCTATTATATTTAGTATAATTAACAAAATTTCCGGTTTAATCCATATTTTGTCTCCTTTGTACAAAATTACAAATTTATTATTAACAATAAGCCTATTACATGGAAATAAAATAAGAAAGAAGCGCATAGCTGAAATTGCTATAGTCGTTTTAATTAAAATATGAGCATGAAGGAATGTACTGGTTTTTTATCATGTAAGGAATAAAGGATATTCTTAGACCAAAAAGCTAAAGTTTTAACATAAAGCGATATGTAGTAACTCTTTTTGTACTCGTAAGCGATTCGACTACAAACTACCATAGTTCGTACAGGTAATGAAAAAGATTACGGCAAACATACTCGTACATATATGCAACTAGTTCGCTTATGATTTCAAACTGGTTTAGGAAACTAAATTGCGTATGCTAATTCGTTATAGTGTTACACAGCCTTTCTCGTAAATGTACCAACTTTGCTATAATTTGCTTTTATAAATAAAACCACTTTACTTACGTCATACTTTGTTCTTTGACATTTACTGAACGCATTGTTAAATCAGCTGACGAATCAAATATTTAAAACTAAACTTAGATCAATTTTAGCAAAGAAGAAACTGTTTGTTCGACCCCACTTTAATTAAAAATTAATCTTAAAAGAATTATATTTTCTTGAGAAAAATAGAGTTATTATTTCAATCTAGCATTACGTAAAAGAATAAAAGCATTTGTAGAGATATAAAAATGAGATTATTACTATCCGTCAATTAAAGAATATTGTATAGTGCTTTCTGAGTAATTGTTACATCAAATATAATTTATTAAATTACATATACTTTGAAAACCTGTCATTTAGTTATGATTAAATTAGTATGCATGCTACATAGATATTTTTGGGTTATCTAGAATGTGGGCATATGCAAATTTACAGCAATGTAACGGTCCTTGCATAATATAATCAGTGCGTAGTTATCGCTTTCAAACTAAAATATTTTCAATCGTAACAGCACTATTAAAAAATAATCACGTTTTATCTACAATTTTTTATCGTGAAATAAAGTCGTACAGTTTGTTAAATTCGAGGTTGATCGAAAATCACGGAAATAGGTCATAATTAGTTTACACAGCTCTCAAAGATTAGATTCAATATTACAATATTAAATTGAAAATAAATAAAACTGTCAATATGTTATTTATTTCATTTTTGCAGTCTAATGATATATTTGTGTGTTTTGTGAATCACGGCCTCCAAATATGCGAAGAATAAAAGTAATTTTAATTTGGTAGAAATATCAGTTGCTGGTTGTAGAATTCCAACCCGGATTCTGATATTTTCAGACCGAGACGATACCAATATAAATCACAATTAAAATTAAATTTTGATGGAGTAATTGGACAGAATGTTTTTATTCGTATTAAATTGCATATTTTTCGGAATTGATATCAATAAAATAATAAAAGAGATATTATATTTAACAAATGTATTTGTCATCCGCCAGCTGAATATGCAAATCGTTTTGATTAGATTAGGTAAAATACTACGCAAATAATAAATTGCAATATCACGAACTAAACTGTACTATAGTGATTCATTTTATGGAACTATTAATAATAATTCAATTTGAAATTAAATAATTTCAAATTGCAACAAATTAAATAATAAATTACAAATGTACGACTACGTATTTACGTTCTGTCAACATGTAGAAAGTTAACAACAATTAAAAATTTATACCGTGGCTATACTTTCTTTCTTTTTGGCATTGAATGCTGCAGAGTTAGTCTTTTGGCACGTGTAGAATCTCCTGTTCGAGTTAATGATTCGTCATAGGTCAAGACAAAAGTACATTTAACCTTGATTGAATTACGAACGAAGAACGTTGAAGGTTTACTAAGTTGAAACGATATTTGATGAAGGGAAATTAAAAGGAATGCTAAATTCAATCTGAATATTCATGCGACAATTTCCCGACGGTTTGAGAACGATGCCTCGAGAGCGATGAAAGAATAAAATTAATTTTGATTTAATTTACACACAACAAAGATTTAAATGAGTCTCATGTTGTTCATGTTTCAAAATGATATAAAATAAGTAGAAAATTCTGTGTAAATCCTTAAGTTTTGTAGACTATGAAATATTTTCTACTTATCAACAAATATTAATGTGATTTTATTCATTATTTACAGATTTACGAATCTATAATAGTAGTAGTACATAATTTAGGTTTTTATTGGACGAGCCGAATTTGATGGCAGAGCGAGCGCAGCGAGCGAGGCTAATAAATAAGGCGAGTCTATAAAGTCCGATTATGTACGAGTTGCATACAACGTTTTATGTTCGACTGCATGAAGAATATTTTCTCTTAAAATATGATTATGTCAATACCTATATTTAAAACATTTAATTGCATCTCAAAGTGTGCTTCGTTGTTATGCATTTGTTGCTTTATTTATCAAATTGTCAAAGTGAAAAAAGTGTTGAAATAGATGAAGACATTGAAGACGTTCCAAAAGAAATAAAAGATCTTGTATGTAATGCAAGAGAATATCTAACAATTGTATGAAGACACATATAATACATACAGAAAATGGTGTTTAAATATTTCTTTTAAATTTTGTTTTACTGTGACATTGACAGCAGTCCAATTTTGCATTTTTATCGTACTAGTCCAATAAAGTACCCGATTATGGACAGTAAACAGTGTCGTAAAACAAGGTAATATAATGCAGTCGAACATAAACTTATATATTTATCACAAAATTCTACTATTAGTTCATATTCAACTAATCGCTCATCTGTATGATTTGAATCGATAATAATTTGTAGTGTAACTATAAAACAGAGGCTGGCCAGCCTCTGACGATGCCCTCATAAGGTAACTTGGAGGCTGAATTTTGTGAGACTTAGTCAAATGTTTAGTTTATATTTTATTAAACCTAGTTTCACCAAGTGTATGGATGACAATTAATTTTATCTTTGTTGTAGTGTAACTTATCACATGAAAACTCGGGTCGTATTGTGACATTTTGGAGCATGCAAATTGAATATTAGACATCTTAATTTTAATTTTAAGAATGGCTGCTCTAAGTAGAAAAATATCAGGCGCGTGCAGTTTATTGGTATAGAGCTGTGATAGTTAATAGCAAGTTGCGAGCTTTTCAAAAATTTATAGCACTTATAATTTATTAGTGAAATAAATAGAATTTAACGACAAAATATCAAATTGAATTATATACAGAGAAAAATTAGGATATCGCTTGTGAGCTTAGAATTCCGATCAAATGCTTTTAACCAACTGAGCCATGATCTCTATTCCAATCTGATGTTATTCCAATTTTTTTCTGTTGTTATAAAAAATTCTGTCAGTATTCCAATTTTTTTTCTGTAATTCAATTTTATTTCATCAATTATTGTTACGTATTTGATAAAAAAATATACTTTATAAAGTTTAACGAAATTTAAATAAATAAATAAATGTATCATCACACCTTTTACCCATTACTGAGTATGGCACTCTGCCGAAGCAGATCTCGGTAAGTGGTATATTTTTTTTTCGCGTGAAGTTACCAGCCGTCAAATCAAGGCCCCCAAAGATATTAGTGGAGGGGGAGCCACAGGGGTAGATTTAAATTGGTGAAAAATGTTTGTCGGCTGTGGAGATCGAACCAGGGTTCTAAAGACCCACAGGCCAACTCGATACCACTGAGCCACCTACCCCATTAACGAAATTTGATGTGTGTAAATTTGAGTATTTATATCAGACATTAGACTAAATTTATATCTTTAGAGATAAACATTTATTTGAGTTGTTTTGCTTTACTTGATATTCTAACAGGGCTGGAAATGTATCAAAGTAAACCGGAATGATTTTCCGTTTCGTGAAATTGTGGTAAATATTGTTTCGGTTCGTTGTAACCTGCAGCGAAAATTATCTTCGAACTGCAATATATTTTCATGACATTTCAAATTCTGATTGGTGACCAAAAAAAATCTTGACTTGTACATACGGAGTAGAGGGTGTTAGTACTAAAAACTACAACCATGAAGGGCGGTGATTCAAATATTTATATATAATTTGTAGGTGGCACAGTGGTATCGAGTCGGCCTATGGATTTGAGAAACCGAGTTCGATTCCAACAGCCGACAAACAATTAAAACTAGCCTCCACTAACATCTTTGGGGGCCGTGATTTAAGGACTAGTAACCGCACTTCATGCGAAGAAATTTTATCACCGAGATCTGTTACGGCAGAGTGCTACACCCAGTAATGAGTATAAAAGGCGTGATGATATATTTGTATTTTAGAAACTGCTGACTATGTAACTGTGATAATCTAGCATTAGTGGGATTTGGAATTAACATTTTCCACTTTCCTCTCAAATTGGTGTTGCAGCTCAACCACTTCCAACATCTGTGGGAGCCGTAATTCTAAAGTTGATAATTGTACTTTATATTTAAATTCGCAAAATTAATTGCATATTATTTGAAACAAACATTTTTTATAGATTACAGTAATGAATAAAAACTGAGAAATATTAAATTGTATTTATTTCTGGGGTAGGTGGATGGCACAGTGGTATCGTCTCGACCTATGAGAATCCGGGTTTGATTCCCACAGGCGACAATTTTCACCACATTAAAATTAATCCTGTGGCTCCCCCTCTACTAACATCTTTATGGGCCGTGATTTGACGGCTTGTAACTTCACGCGATGAAATATAACATTTACTGAGATCTGCTACGGCAGAGTGCCACATTCAATAATGGGTAAAAGGCGTGATGATATATTTATTTATTTTATTTAAAAATTTATTTAATTTAAATTTATTGTGTAACAGTTCTTTGAATATTTATTGGTTACTAATTTCTATTCATTATTGTAACCTATCCGTCAAGTGGCACCAAAAATGTTAGGTCCAAGTAATATACAATAATTTTTGCGAATTTCGGATGTTTTGCGTTGCAATCACTACTTCTATTAATATAATTATATACCCATAGTTTTTGCAATAGTTTTGAAACACTATATATGTATATATAATCATCTTTTTTTTACTTCATTTTCAGTTTTTACAGTGTGTAACTGCAATTGTGTTAAATGCAGGGTTCGAAGATATATATCGATCGATATATATCATGATATTTATTTTGATATATATCGTCATATTTTTGCAATGATATATATCCATTATATAAAAATATCAAATAGTTTTTGTGATATAGCCTCCGGAAAAGTGAAATTTTTCGAATTTTTCAGTTTTTATACTTTTACGAGGCTATATCTCAAAAACTAAATGTGATATGAAAACGCGCTCAACGGCATTAATTTTCTCGTGCTTCAGTTAACTTATAAACATAGTTTCAGCGATTTTTATTTTTTTTCTATTTTCCGCCAAAAAAATCGCAAAAAGCGGTTTTTTAACATTTTCTCGAAAACCAGAAGTCATATGAATTTGAAAATTGCACCACTGGATTCAGTGGGTCAAAATACATATGTATGTAAATTTTCGTTTTAATAATCCTACGATTAAGGATTTTTGGGAAAATTTAATTAAAATCTGAAAAAACCAAAGGGGTACCCCTTAGGAAATAATTAAAAATATTAAATTGCATAAAATTGTATGAAAATTTGCTTACAAGTCAATTCGGACACGGGGAATTCAACGCCGTTGAGCGCATTTCCATATCTTGTTTAGTTTTTGAGATATAGCCTCCGGAAAAGTGAAATTTTTCGAATTTTTCAGTTTTTCTACTTTTCCGAGGCTATATCTCGAAAACTAAATGTGATATGAAAACGCGCTCAACGGCATTAATTTTCTCGTGCTTCATTTAACTTATAAACAGGGTTCGAAGATATATATTCATTATATAAAAATATCAAATAGTCTATAATATCTGTTAAAATTATATTCTAAAGATAATTCTTACTTTACTAGCTTTTGACTAACTTCACATCAACGACATAAATCCAAATTGTGTGCCATTTGTGATGTCATTAACGGCAAAGTCTGAACCATTTCCAAAATTTTTATTTGGTACTCATTTTAGAAATACAAATCCTTTAATATGGTGGAAAAGTGTAACTATTAATGAGTCAGAGTGGCCAAATAAAAGTACATTTATTGAACTATGTGAACAGTTACACACTGCTGTAACAGCCACAGCAGGGCTGGAACGATATTTCTCCACTTTCGGCATTGTCCAATCTCAATTACGTAATCGTCTGGGTAACGACAATGCCGGTAAATTAGTTTTTATGTTTAAATATTTAAACCAAAAAGAAACTATAAAAAAAAAAGTAATTTAGATTGGATTTGGCCAAGTGAGTCTATCTGCAACGCTATGTTCAGGAAGTTCATCAGAAGATGATGATTTGCCCCTATCTGGAATATAGGATTATTTAAATATTCTTACTATTCTTAGTACTATATAATATTTGTGTATCCATTCAATGTATATGTACTTTTTTTCATTACCTATGTTAATTTTTTATTTAGGAATAATAATTTATTTTGTATTTCCTATTGTGATAACAAATGTGTACAAAAACTAAAATTAAAAAATAAATATCCAAAAAGTGATATTTATCTGATATATATCCTATATATCAGATATTTTGATATTTATTATAAATATCATGATATTTACGAACCCTGGTTAAATGTATTTTTAAACAAGCGCAGGCGATGCTGCCTTCATTTCTTTGTTTGTTGCGTGATGATGGATTTTGGTTGTCAGAAAAGAAAGAGGAAGTGTTAATGTGGTCGAAACGAGTATCGTGTGTCAGGATGAGAATGTTGACGAGTTCGTGCTACCCCATTTAATGGGATATAGCGTGATGTTATGTATGTATGTATGTTATCATGTATTTTACCCATTAATGGATGTGGCACTCTGGCATAGCAGATGTCTTTATATTTAGGGTAACAATGTCAATATTTGCAAATACAAAATGAGAAAATTGCAAAATTCAGTTACGCGGGAATAAATATTTGGATTATTATTTTACGATAAGATAATTAACGTTGTGCTTATCAACATTATAAACAAACATTCTGCCGAAAACTCTACGATTTACACTGTGTTTATTTTTAGTTAAGTAAA
Organism: Pterostichus niger; assembly: GCA_947425015.1. Classification (NCBI taxonomy): domain Eukaryota; kingdom Metazoa; phylum Arthropoda; class Insecta; order Coleoptera; family Carabidae; genus Pterostichus; species Pterostichus niger. The sequence continues at coordinate 8,323,281 of OX380341.1, forward strand.
TACCAATTAATCCTTAAACCGCATATGATTATTTAAATTTAGAAACAATGAAACTTTTCTACTTATTTTCCTACTTTTATCGCGATGATAACATTTGTGTTTGTATGCACGGAGTCACTCATGTGAGAATGTACGAGTATGTTTTGTGTTATGCAGTGCGTTGTTCATGTTTTTATATTTATTGGGTTGTTCACTTCTTACTTAATACATATACGTGACTAAAGTTGTACACTTTAACGAACCTCATATTTGTATATTCACTAACCGTTAATAATAAATTACCATGCATAATTTTTGTTATTTTTTTTTCAATTCTGTTCTTAATTAAAGATTAACTAAAGTATTTCAAATATTTGCATTTATGGCCGTGAAATTATGTTCTTTAGTGCTAATTATATTTTATATTATTACTGAAATTAACACAACAATATATTATTCAACATGTTTTTAAGTAAAATCTCTAAAATTTTGTTTTTTTGCTAAATTATATACACAGGATGTTTCCAGTATTGTTTTGAGCTAATTAATAATATAACAAATAAATAAATATATCATCACGCCTTTTACCCATTATTGAGTGCGGCACTCTGCTGTAGCAGATTTCTGGTAAGTGATATATTTCGTCACATGAAGTGCGATTACCCGCCGTCAAATCACGGCCCCAAAAATATTAATGAAGGGGGAGCCACAGGGGTGAAAATTGTTTGTCGACTGTGGGAATCGAACTGTGGTTCTCAAATTTACAGGTCGAATCGATACCACTGACAGGAAGATTAAAAGAATTTGCAACTGTAATTAAATATTCGCGAAGGGAAGCAATTAATAGTATAAGTAACAAAACTAATTATCACCTGTATCATTTGTTTGTATTTGTTTATTGCATACTTCAATATTGTAACATTATTTCTAATTTTTAATATTTCAATATCATTTTTTCTCAAAATATCGTAATACTACCCTATACATCTTTGAAATCAGAAGAAACTTTTCTAATCTAATTGAGTAAAAATTAAGAGTAGGTTAGAAAAATTCAATTTTGTTCTACTGTTTGACTATCACTGGTTGAATATACCATTTGATATTACTGATAAATTAGCCCCTAATTCCTAATCATATTATATACACAAAATTTTTCTGTCGTCATTAGTTCGCCTAAAAAGCTCAGTGGTATCGAGTCGGCTTGTGGATTTAAGAACCCGGGTTCAATTCCCACACCCAGCAAACAATTTTCACCACATTCAAACTACCCCTGTGACTCCCCCTCCACTAACACCTTTGGGGACCGTAATGGGTAAAAGGCGTGATGATATATTTATATTTTATTTATTTTAAAAGCATTGGTTGTATTTTTTTGTTTTAAACGAATATTGTTTAAGGATAAGTAGAAAATTATTTCAAAAGTATTATTTGGCTTTAATAATTTAATCCAAATAATCCATTTGAAATCATTTTCAATTTATTCTTGTTATAACATAACGTTCATTTGATCATAAAAAAATAAATGGAAATATGTCAGTAAAATACTCTGTGCTTTGTGCTGAATTCAGTAATCAAAACAACATTTCAAAAACCAGGTTTAGATATGAAATAATTATCGGAAAAACTGTAAAACCGTCGGCCATGACACATTGTAAACAAAACAAAAGAGTGTGTGAAGAGTACAGCTATCTTCAAAGTCCATATAGGTCACGATGTATTCCATTCGTTCCATTGTTGTGCTGCAGTTTTTTCAGCGCTAATCACGATGTGTCAGCTGGTTTCAGAATGTTAAATATCGGAATGCGGCAATGGAAATAACCTGGGAACACACCTAGTGCACTGAATGCCCGAGGAAATATAGCAATCACGCACGTCATAACTGTGCAACGTTGCCGTGCTGCAAAATTGTGACATTACCGAAAATGTATGTCCTAGAAAATGTTACGGTCATAAGGAATAAATAAATAAATATATCATCACGCCTTTTATCCATTACCGGGTGTGGCACTCTGCTGTAAGCAGATCTTGGTAAGTGATATATTTCTTCGCGTGAAGTGCGGTTACAAGCCGTCAAATCACGGTCCCTAAACATGTTAGTGGAGGGGGAGCCACAGGAGTAGATTTAAATTAGTCAATATTGTTTGTCGGCTGTGGGGATCTAACCAGGGTTCTCAAAATCCACAGGCCGACTCGATACCACTGAGCTATCTACCCCATAAAGATAACAATTAAAACAGTAATTACCCCTAAACTCAATCTAATTAAATTAAATCTAGCCCTGTGGCTTCCTCTCCAATAACGTTTTTGGAGGTCGTGATTTTACGGCTGGTAAGCGAACTTTACGCGAAGAAATATATCACTCGCCGAGATCTGCTACGGTGGAGTGCAAAACCCAGTAATAGATAAAAGACTTGATGATATATTTATTATTTTGTTTAAGGTCTAATTTTATATATTTTTAACGACTTTATATGTATATTCTTAATTAACTTATTTTGATTTATTTTTAATAGTTATTAAATTTCTTATTAAGCATTAGTACCAACCGTAATATTCTATTTTTTTAATTTAGTGATGATTATTGCACTGGACAACATGATAAAAATATTTAACGACCGTAAAAAAATAAGTTAGTTACAGAATACTTCGATAAGCGTAACGAGCATTGTTACTTTTGCAGGTACCTGTACTTAAATTACTAATAAAATAACAAAATGTTGAGTTTGTTTACAAAACAATCTCATAGAATATAAACATCGTACAATCGTTTTAAAATTTTAAATCTGTGCAAATTCTTTATTTTTACAGATTTAAGATTTCATAAATATTTGTATTAAATGTTTTTACGCTTCAGCACTACCTAAACTTTAATTATAAAATTTTAAAAACTAGACAAATAGTGACTTGTTTGTAAAATGATTCAATTATTTAAAAGCATCGTAATACAAATGATTTCATATTATTTTATTCGGTGGAAATTGTGGGAATTAATCATGACACGATGAGTTTTATTGAACAAATCATAGGTGTTTATTAAAAATTATTTATAGACATATAACTTGCAAAAGTTACTAAATTATTTTAAACAAAAATGTCAAATTACGTCAGATATGTGCAATACAAAAAATATGTAGGTATAGTATAATACGCGTACAAGGAAGTAATGTGGTGTCCACATCAGATTTTTAATTATGACTGTAGTTCATCTCATTTGTAAGTACAATAGGGAGCAATATAACCACAAATATTCTTGCAACATTGTTGAAAATGGGTTGCAACAAAGTGCATTACAGAAACTGCCCTCTATGACATTACCCGTAATTTAAGGCATGCCATACCTGAACTCTCGACCAACTTTCCTCAACAATATCTAGTTATAATTAGATTCCATGTTGGCAATTAGATAGTTTGTATACTATCTCATTTTCTGCCAAGTAACTACCTTCAAACGATTCTAGAATCTAGTTATAAATTCGAGAAAACGTTAAAGGAAATTTAATAAAAGCAAAACTATTTCGAGGTCAAGGAGAAATTAGTACACAAACCTACAAATAGCAATAGGTGATTAATAACATATTATATACGCAAATTGTTTTCGGCAATGTTACGAAATATTGATTTGATACGTCATAGACATCAAGGAAGAAAATACGTAACCACGTACCTACATATTGCTCGGTTACGTCTGTGGAATATAAATTTAACTGTAGTTAGTAATTGCTTAGAATTAACTGATTGACTATTAAACAAATCATAACCGCTAAAATAGTTATTCGCGATAGCAAAGGAAAATATTTTTTCAGATTACAAAATTGCGATAATAAAATAAAATGTAATATTAAATTCAAATTGTTATTCAATATGACAGGCACAATGAACGAATTAATATTATTTTAATTGTTGTTTTTATTTAATACAGTTTTATATCGTAGTTTTATTTTATTTGTAATAAATTTCGAATTTATTTTATTTTTATTTTCGCCAATTATAATTTAGCTTCATAGAACCGATATCTCTTGAAGTACACGTAGATAGCAAATTGGTGTAATGGTGCAATTATTTTCAAAAATGTTCATCGATAAATAAGTCGAAAGCAGTTATTAATACCGAAGAAAATTCCGAAGTTAATTACTGTAATAATTTTCAATTGAATTTATCGTCATTACTTCGTTAAGTTCGTAAAACAAATTACTAATCAATGGACTGACACGTTCATAAAATTTTGTTTAATATCATAAAAAGAAAATAATTTTAAATTTGATTCATCATTGTATTCATTAAATAATTAATAATCTTGTCTTCTAATTTAAAATATTTTTATTATCTTGAATCCGTCATTTTAACAATTAAATATGACGCACTATTTGCAATTTTATCAGTTAATCGATAAACTCAAGTCATTAAAGCCGATTTTAACAAAAATAGCACAAAAATATCACAGAAATATAAATAATCTTTATTTCAAAATTTATTACCAATATGAAAAAGTTTGACAATGTATAACTGTTGTTAAAACTTTTCCAATTCAAATTTAAAATATTTAATATGTCTGAATTTCTTTTAAATTAACAGAAATAAAAAAATTATTGCTTTTCTTTGTGAAACTTTAAAACAAAATCACTGTAATTTAATAAATAATAAATCTCTGACAGTAAATACTAAATAAATTACATTCTGTAAATAAAACCTTGAAATAGAAACGCGTACGCTAGCTGCTCGATGTGCTCAGGTGAATCCGTATTCAGCTGTGCGCTCATCTTTCGCTGACGTCATATGACACCGCCTTTAACAAGACACATTGGCGAGTCTCGCAACACAAGTACATTGTAGGTACGTCTACATAAAACCCGAAATTTGAGGTAAACGCACTGTTCTAGTTACCATGACACCTGATGTGTTCATTTTCAAGCAAATTAAACAAAATATGTTTGCTGGTTTAATTATTGTAATGTTTTTGTTTCTTTGTTCTGATTTTAGAAAACCACGCATTGTGGATTCATTTACATAATTAATATTTTGCTGTGATAATAAACAAAGTAAACAACATATGTTTAGTAAAATATTTATAAATTAATCGCTGCCCAAAACATGAATTCTTTTATTTTTATTACTAGATATTTTGCAGATAGGTAATATCTATTGATTGCTGTACAGCTAAAGATGATAAACTAAGAGAAGTAATGAGAAATTCTAGTTTCACACATAAATTTCAACGCGGAAAATTGAACAATATATTTATGACATTTACATCACGAAGCAGAGATAAATCGTAGTTCATGATTCACGGTACATACAACGTACAACTAACTTGTAACATTAACGTTGCCGATATTCATGGTTGTTTGTTCGGTTAATCCTATGCTAGATAATCATAGTTTCAGTTTCAGTCACTCATGAAAGAGGATTGGAAACTTTTGAGGCTTTATGAAGCTTCTATTAGGTATCAGAATTCAAAGTAAATATAAGTACATCTATAGCTCTGTGAAGTAACAATAATGCTTGCAAAATTAATGCACCCTAGTCGCTTTCACGTTTTTGTTACTCAAGAAAACAGAATAGCAAATTTAAAACTCCTTCACTGCATTGTTTCATTTAATCAATGCATTAATTAGATACGCCTGAAATATGCTACGAACTATGTTTATGCATTTCATTTTATAATTATCTATTATTTGTTGTTGCATCTAACAATATGTATCATAAAAGAAGAAAAAAACTTTCTTCAATTGTTCACACGGTACAGAATAAATATGAAATTTTAAGAGCAAAGTTGCAATGTTTGACCTCCACCTCAGTTCCCAGAGATATCTAAATGTCAGTGACTCACCAGGGGCTACCGTCGTCTGCTGTGACCTCCTGCGGTCTCGCCGCGGGTGTGAGGGCTGCAATCCAGGCGCAGAAACTGCTCTCTTAGGTCCAGGTCCCACCACCGATGATCGATTGAAACCTGGAGGTCGGTATCGAGCGCTCTTCACGTTGTGCTGTAGGAAATGATGCATACTGTGCGCTTTATGCATATTTGCCGCTGTTGATGAAGTTGGTAACCGTGGTAGAGAATTTGTTGTAGCTGCGTTTGTTTGTAAACTTCGTGGTAAAGTTGAGCGACCTTCCATGTCTTCATCGTCGTCATCTTCACCGTCGGCTGAACCTCCAGACCCACAAGTTGCGTCTGGGACACTGGAGCGTCTTCTATTAGGACGGACAGCCGAAGTAACTACCCAATGTTTGTTGTCTTCACTGTTTCCTCCGCCTCCAATACTTCCGCAACTTCTTACTCTGTCTAATTGCTCTCGACTTAAACTCTTCGGACTGAATAACAAGTCACCTGCAGACCGTCGTTTAGCTGCCATCGCCAAAGCTGAAACCGATGCTGAACCTTCTGCACCAAGTAACGATAATTTCTGTCTGGAATCAGTTGCCATCAAAGCAGATTCAAAACTACCGCGCCAGCTGAATCTCTCGTAATCACTTGCTTCTCTTTCTTCTGCAATATCAGATACTCCGCTGCTGGATTGGTGGTGAGCTCTTGCTTCTCCAAGAAGTAAATCGTGAGATCTGCTTCGCGGAAGAATGTTGTGAATGTTTTCTTCTAAATTTGTTAAATGATCCGGTAGGTTGCTATCAGAAGTGCTGTCGTCATCTTCGGTAGTTGTTGTTGATGCTGATGACAGCTTTTGTTGTAATCTTCTATGATGATAGCGCACTTTGGGACTTGTGCTGCAGTGGCTTTCTCCGCTGGACACTTCGTGCATTAGAGCCACAAGGCGGCTTCCGATGTGATGCATTACTTTTGCGATTAAAGGCGGTGAATTGTTCGGACTGTGCTGGTTTGTTATGTCACTATTCGGCCCGTCTCCAGTTGTCATTTTATTAAAAGACGCAACTAATTTTTGATAAACAAAAGCTGTTTCACGATTCAGTCCTTGAGATTCATCCAAAATGCCGCCATCACCTTCATCGCCTTCCTCATCATCAACAGTCTTATCGAATTTGTTAATTATTTGTTGACAGCTCGCGGAAATTTGTTCCTGAAGAGCAGATTTTTGTGCGACGACTGTAGTTTCTAAATCTGAGCTTGTGTAATCGGAAGAATCATAAGAATCACTCCAAGTGTCCTCACTGCTGAGATATTCAACAATTTCGCGCACCTGGTCGTCGCGAATTCCCGGAACTGTTTTCATTAAACGCGTCAACTCGTTTTCAAAATAGACTAGTTGTGGTGGTTTGTTACGATTTTTAGTGCGCGGACTAGGAACCGGTCGTGGTGAGTTCTGCTTATTTAATATTGGTGTTGTTGGTTTGGATGGCTGGTTCAAATGTGCGTTGCTACTGCTCGCAACCATTGTTTTGAAAAATTGTCGCATTTTTGACATCATTAAATTAGTTTCTTCATCTGAACTCCAGTTGTTAAAGCTGTCTTTTCTTGTTAATGTTGTTGCAGGCGGGACGGAATAATATTGAAATTTATCTATTTTTTCATCGTTCGTTCGTTTTTCTTCTGTTATTTTCTCGAGATCGTTCTTTAATTCTAATGTTTTTGTGGACGATGAAGTTTCGTTCAAGTTAGCAGTATCGCTGTTTGTTTTTTGTTCTTTTAACAAGTCATCACAACTGCCGATAAAACCACTGTCACGACTTTGCTGTTTTCTGCTGTTGGCCAGATCTATAGACAACGGCAGCAGAAACTCGGGTTGTGGAGTTTTGTGTCCATCATCATCGCCATCGGAGTCTTTGTTCTCGTTTGCATCTTCCATTGTTGTTTCCAGTCCTTTTTTCTCTTCGTGTGGCGAACTCGAGCCACCGCTTATCACTCTTTGTTTTTTGCATTTCTTGCGTTTTACAGTATCAAATTGACCGTCTGATTTCTCGAAATTGCTGGTGGGCTCGTCGTACGTGTCCGTTTCAGAACTGGAGGAATCTTCAGATCCAAGTTGTTGTGCGTCATTTAGTGGTTCTGTGCCAGACAGTTCGGCATTTGCTAATAAATTATCGAGAGATGAAGAATGAGATCTACCGGTTCCGCGTGCTCGAACTAAACGTTTTCTGCGTTGTTCAGGGCTCGGGCGACCCTCACTGTCACTGCCCACACTACCATCACTGTCCCTGCGCTCGGCTGTGAAACCCATAAAGCCACTCAAAAAATATTTTTCTAGTCGCGACGATGCTAAGTCAGCAGGGTCACCTCCGTCATTGTTTGCGTCCTCAGAGGGGCCCAGGGAATCCATACCCTCGCTGTAAATACTACTCGTTTCGGAGAACGCATCTTCATTTACATTTGGCACAGTTCCGTCGCCGAGTCGGAAGAAAAAGTATTTTTCTAAGTCGGTTGCAGAAGTCGGTCTCTTTTTATTGTTTATCTGAGACTGCTCTACTTCGCTCTCCTCACAGCTTTCTTCTACGATCGTGTGAAGTGTGAAATCTATCGCACTTCTATGATATCCGCGTAGCTCTTCCTCTTGGTCCAAGGACGAACCCAGTGTCACCTCTTCGCCAGAAGATGAATCCGTGGCGGTGGTTGTGGCGAATTCATCTTCATCGTGACTAATGTCCTCTACCCAGGAGTCGTCATCGGCAAGACCCTCTTCCAGACACACGACAGCAGACAGAGTATCTCCGCCAGTGACTACCGTTACCGAGGGGTCACTATCAGCTAGCACTAGGGTATCTGAGTTGGAAACCACCGTCACGGATTCATTGTTCATTGTGTTCCCACTGTTTACATGCACTGGTTTCCTAGGTGTCGTGTTACGTTGTTGCGCAGGACTATCCAAAGCGCGCGTGAAATACCCAGCTAAGCCAGAAGATTCCTCGCTGTCCAGCTCGTTGCTCTCATCCTGCCAGTTGGTGTGCTGCACGATGACATTGTCGGGCGCAGGCGGCAGCACGGTGGTGGTGTCGCTGGGTACGATGTGTACCTGGTGGCGCGGCGCGGGCACGGGGGCGGGCGCCTCCTGCGTGATCATCACGAGGCTCGTGTATCGCGAGCGCGCGGCGGGCACATGGCGCGGCTGAGGCTCGTTGGTGACTGCCGGCGGCGCACCTGTCCGCGCACCTCGCGCGCTGTCGTTCCCGCTAGCCCCACACCCCTCGCTAACGGGGTCGCCAGACCGGATCCCCGCGCTGTTCCATTCACTGCCACCGTACACACCGCTCACCTCGTCGCGCGATACTTCCGACTGTTCGCCGTCAAGTTTCTCCTCCTGTGGGAACAAATTCGCCGTAGCACTTTCACCACTCGCGACCGGTACGGTACCACACTCGTCCGAATCCGACTGAGAATCGCACTCATCACTAACAGATGTTTTGAGGGGCGTGCCAACCACCGCTTCAAATAGCGCAGATAGCCGCGCCGTGCGCGGATCATTCGCTTTCATGTCAAATGGGCTTGGTTCACGGCGAGTTTCTAAATCATTTGCAGTTTGTTTACTTTCCTCGCTCACGCGCGCGATACAATCCGTGGGTGCTTCGTGGCCGCCAATTAATTCCGTGTGCGATAGCGCGGGCGGGCTCACGACGCGCTGATCTTTCAAGCTCGCTGTTTTCCCCTGCGGTTCGTTATTGTCGGTGCATGTTGCATTATGACCGATGAGATCGATATCTTGCTCGTCGGTGTTTTCACTTTCATTCTTTGTTGATACACTGACGCTATCGTCAGCTGGAGTGGTGCTATCGGCACAAGCAGTGTTATCGGCTATTGAATTTGATTTGGAGCAAACTGATTCACTGACACAAATTTTATCCGACGCGGTTGATACTAGATCATTATTGATTTCTTGCAACGTATTTAAAATGACATGCTTTAACAACACGACACTATTTTCACCGGAATTTTGATCGCACTCTGGTTTATCTGAATGAAGCAATTTCTCGACATTTTCTCGCAACTGTACACTGCACTGCTCTTCTGATTTAGTATGCCTCAACAACACAACAGGTTCTACACTATTATCACTCTCGTTATTATCAACCATTTCGTTTAATGAACACGTTTCCTCGTCGATGGATCGTATATAATTTAAAACTACGCAATCCTTTTCTGTGTCGGTATCATTATCAGATGTATCCGTGTCTGAACTGTCGGTGTCGGTATTATCTTCTACATCACTAGAAGAGTCGTTTGTATTCACAACAAAAACTTTGCAAAACTTCCTCGGCTTCTGATCAGCGACTGTGCCAGTATCGTCGCTGTCAGTGTCTGCTGAGCCAGACGAAGACAGATCATCATTCCTGTCAGAACCGGGCGACATTCGCCCAATGTCATCTTCGTCCCCGTCGCTCGTGACATCACTGCTGGTCAACGCATCGTCGCTCTCTCTCATGTTGCCGCCGTTCACGTTGTACGTTCGGCGAACGCGAGGTTTCTCTGGGTCGTCGCCGTCTTCTAGATCCGAGTCGCTGGAGCTGCTATCCGATGATGACATGTAGGTATTTTCACTAGCTAAATAGCCGCCGATCATCACTTCACTGTTCACTTCCGCAGATGTCACGCATTTGTCAGCAGGCGCAACTGTTGGTGACGGTGACGCTGTTCTCTCAGCGGAACCGGAGGGGTCATCGGCCCGGTTCGGCTCCGCGTTATCGTTTTCACGGTTCGAATTTGCGCTCGTGTTCGTATTTGTGGTGGCTGATGTCCGCGGCTCGGAGCCGGGGCTGTTCCGCTCGGACGCGGCCGGGGCCGGCATTGTTACGCTCACGTCCGCTTCATCCGCCGTTGCACATACACTGTGCTGTACACCCGCCAACGACACGAACGTGTTGCTGTTACCGTCGCCACCTGGGCTTATCAGCGACGAGATAAGCGAAGCCTGGTTCACACACGGCCACAGTAACGCTCCCGTGCGTTGTTGGATAGCTCGCAGTCGGGCGCGCAAATTTCCATCCAACGTGTCAGCGGAATTGTATAGAATCACTGGGTCTAGAGGATTCCAGATGGCTGGCACAGGCACTGGGATGGGAACGAGTACTGGGATTGGTACGAACTGAGTAGGGGGAGTCGATGCAACTTGACCACAACTTTGACAAGGTTCGGTAGTAGCCCCCACATTTCCAGTCGTTGTATCCATAGGTAGATGATCCTCAGTGTCGGATGGTGTACGCATCCGAGAAAGAAATCCAGTGGTGCTGTCGGACGACGCCGGAGAACCACTATCCACGCGGGTTACATCTTCATCAGTGCCAGTATCACTCTCGCGTGCTCTTCTATAAACGAGCGGTGATCCAAGTGGTGAATCGATAACCACGCCGCGGCGGTAAACTCTTGGCGATCCGAATGGTGAATTTCGGTTGGACCAACAGAGCACTGGGCGGACTGAAGACGGTTCGAAGTAATCCCAGTCGCAGTCGTCGATGGTGAAGCTGTGCGCAGTGGTAGCGGACGAGGAGGAGATGCTGTCATTATCGTCCACATCCTCCTCCTTGGAGGAGCTGTCACTGCTGATGAACACCAGCTTGTAGTCGTCTCCGTCAGGTTGCTGCAGCAGCTTGGCAGGGTCCGCACACTCGGGCTGCTGGTCGTCGCGGGACTCGGACAGGCGGTGGCGGCGGCGCGCTACACACACACAGTCAGCCCACGTGCTGCTTGCTATGGACATGCACGCAAAGCCTCCACCTCCAGCCACCAACCTCGCGCCTCGCACACTCGCCCGGCACCGGTTCACTGCTGCGTGGACGGCGGACTCGGGTGGACGCGAGACAAGCCAACCATAGGCGACACGCTATCTATTCCCACCGGGGGCTCGCTACATTACATTACCAACACCCACCCAATCTTATTTCATCATATTTTAAATGTCAAACAATATATCGAAACATTTACAACGATTTTTAAACGTCGCGATGTTATTCTTGACATTAATTCCATCAAATTATGCTTTTTTTTCACATTAATAAGTAAAACTCTTTCAATTAATCTACATAATTATCAAACAATTAATAATTAATAACTTTGAAGGGATAAACAATACATTACTATACTTTGTTTAGTGAGAGATTATCGGATGGTTATATACGATTTATTCTGCTTGAATGGCCAAAATGTGACAGTAACAACGCTGAATCAATTTTATTATTTCACATTTTTATAAATATTTCAAAGTTTTATAAAATGAACCTATTTAATAACATGTAACAAAATTTAACATCATATTTATTTAGAGGACAATTAGCGCTATGTAAACATGTCTTCATTTTTATATACAACTAAAATTTCCGGAGGCGGCGCTAATATTTCCGAAGCAACGGGTACTGTCATTATTTTAAATATGTTTTTTAACTTTACTATAAGTTTGAATGTTTTACTTTTGTGTTATGAATATATTTTGGAGCGTTAATGTCTGATAATTTATATATTTGTAATAAACATGAATACATTCGAGGGCATTCAATTATACGAGTATATACCCATTGCTGTAGTTCTCAAAGTTCTGCTAGGTGGCTACGAGTTAATTTCAATTGCAAATACAACCACACTGCAATCTCTCACCGAACGAATTTTAATTTACATAAAATAAAACTACTAAAAAAACATCAAATTTTGCACATTTTCTCTAAATGTAAATAATTAAGTTTTTAATATAAAATGAAAACTTCAAACGGATAATTGTAATGATTTAAAACAGATTGAAATGAGCCTCTTTAATTCCATCCGAATCGCCGCCTATGATTGGCACAGAACAAAGACTATACAGGTGAGCCGCGACGCGAGGGAGAGGCAGAGCGTACAGCTTGTTGATCGTGCGAGCGAGCGAGCGAGCGAACACCGCCCACTAAACTCCCGCATGCACAATGCACTTTTGTGTTATTTATACCAAACGCACGCACGAGCACTATACTAGCCCACAACCTGGTTAATGTCGCTAATGGTGCACAGGAGCAACAAATAGCGCAAAAGCAGTTCAAAACATTAGTAGTTTAGTTTTTAGTTAGTAATTGCACGAATTATTGCTTATAATTTATTCTACAAATTATGTTTTCGAAGATAATACAAGCTGTTAATTACCATACCCTGCATTAATTGTTATTCATAGTTAAAGTTAGAAATAACAGAATCATTAAAAATTATAATTTGTGAAAATTACAAACTAAATTATAATCAGAGTAAAAATAAACAAATAATAATAGTAAAATAACGTAAAGTATGTGGTTACAAACTTTCAATTTGATAACGTCATTTGTTTCATGTCATAGCTTCAAAACTTCCGTTTATTTGTACAGAAAACGATTCTACGTGCCTGACGTTATTTGTACGCTAAACTTTGTTTGACAAAATTCAAAACATGTACCTGATATCGTTCAATTTGTAACTTTCAATCGGCAAACATTAATAAACTAAAATCAAATATAGACAGACATGAAAGACTTACCTTCATCAAAAGCGTGCTGCGTTCTTTTAAATTCATGCCTCCTTTTCTTGATGGTGACTTTCCTAAAAACGGCTCCACTAATAGCCTCAACATCGATCTTTTCTTGATTAGTCACAGCTTCAATTTGAGTTTTATCACATTCTGTAGATTCTTCTTTGACTTCAATATCATTTACAATTTTTTCCAAGTCTCCATTGACACTTTTCGATGTGCTTCGTGATTTGAAATCCCTTTTCGGGATCCCAGATTTGCTTATTACGGAGTCTGATTTGCTGAGAGGTTCCACAATCACTTGAGATTTTTTCATGCATTCATCGTCGAAACTGACATGTTTCTCCTGGATTGCATCCTCTACAGATCTTTCCTTGGAGGTTTTTTTAGGTATTTGTAGGGAGTTTTGTTTTCGCGCTACTTGTTTCGGTATTTCGGAGTAGATGGCAGTTTCCGACCGAGTGTACTGGACCTTTTTCCTTGGAGACGGTATCTTTGATGGCTTTAATTCCGTGACCTTTTTAGTTTCAATTCCATTTGGTGACAGGGTTGGCGCGGGAGAAGGAGAGGAGTCTTCGGGCGATGTTTTATCGACGCCGTTGCTGGTGCCGTTTTCGTCGGACGACGACATTCGACGCGGCGATTTCTTCTGTGTGCCGTAGAGTTCACTCAACGTACGTTCGAACTGCGAAATGCGGCGTTGACGTGGAGAGTGGCCCTCACTACGGACTTCGGGGTCGTCAGGTCGGTCGAGAGAATCTAAGGAAGGTTTGGTGTCGCTTTGCTGCGACACTAACGATGGGTAATCGGTCACGTCTCTTCCACGAGGCAAGCTATTGTACGGTCGGAAATCCGGGGAATCTCTAGAACTCGCCCACCTTGAATTTGGATCTATGCACATTCAGCAATTTAATAACAGTTTGTACATGCCACTAAAAATTAACTACATTTAACGGAAATCTTTTTTTATTAATTTATCTTACTTATTTGTTTCAAGTCAGAACTGTATTCGTATTTATATTTATGCTGAGTTTATGTAGTCAACTATATTAAGAAATCAGATTATTCAAATTCAATTTAAAATATAGACACAATTGCTTTTAATCTATGAGTTTATCAATATTAGGAAATTAAAGTTTACTATTCTCAACTTATTTAAATGTATACACGTGTTTTATACTCCGGAAAATTTATTTAAAGGTATATATGACGTACTGATTGTTTACTTTACATAAACATTTTTAGTATCTATCACTGGTTTGATAATTATTTCTAATATATTAATAATTAAATTATAATTATGAACATTACACCAGTCAATTTAATCATTACATGCACATCATATAAATTACTGTTTGTAATATCAGCCAATGCACTAATAACCATGTTCTTAATTTTGTGAATTTTGAAAAAAATTGTTGCTCTTCGATGAAACAACAGAACGCACCCGTCATCGACGAAAATTAGAGGCTCCTCTATTTCCATCAAATAGCTCATCGATGAAACGAACGTATCTCATTTCACTCGTATCTTTTGTGTCTCATTTCACGTTAGCATATTTTTGAAATTTAGTTTTTTTTTCTCAACTTTAGAAGCTTTTATGGATGGTCAATGAAGGGTGCGTTCTGTTGTTTAATCGAAGAGCTCTTTGATGCTCTTCGACCAGTGTGCCATAGGCATTATACGATAAAAACATACATTTTAAAAGTTCAGTTTAGAAAAAATAAATTATTTAGTTGCTGCATAAACTCAGCGTTACTGATTGAATATTAAATTTCTGACAAGGCTTATTTATCTCAAACTATGTATAAATGACGAAGTTTTAACCCTTATTTTTGGCATCATTAAATCAACTGATTATTTTAGAATATTTTTTTAAGCGATTATTTATAATTTAAAATTATTGAAAATTAATAATGGTTTACTTTCATAGTTTGAAATAAATTAAACTGTTATCCAAGAAACTATGTAATTTTTAACCACGGTATAAAAGCAACCAAAAATAATAATTATAAATAACTATAAACTAAAAACAAAAATTCTATAAAATTTGAAATAAAATAAAATTCTGGAATTAACACAGGAAATTTTAAACTAATAATGTCACTGCTTATCACAACATTTATTAGAATATACTTCACATACAGAAAAATATTTTTAGTTATATTTATTGTCAATAGATTCTTTAGGTATAAAGATTAACGATTATAGGTTGACACATTTTTGAAAGCTCGCGTTTTAACAAATAATTATTCATAATATTCATAATTTGTAAGTCGGTTACGAGTGAGATCCTTACCACAGATGGTCCACGATCTTCTAATCGTACTCTTGATAATATCAGCTGCAGAGATGTAGAACTTGCTGTCTTTCCATTGACCAGGTTTCTTTACAAACTCGTTCATCCATTCTCCAGTCGCCGTTTGGATTTGACTGCAAAGAGAGACAACAATGAATTCACATTAAGTAAATAATTTATAAATTATAATAAGAATCAATATTTAAATCACTTAATAATAATAATATGACAATTAATTTTGTCTTTGTTGTTATTTAAATTGCTATTGCGTAGCTTTTTCTTTTTTCGGTAGATGGCATTACTGGTTCGACAGAACTTCTCATGTCATCTTACCGTTTATTAGAGATCTTATTCTCTGCTGGCACAGTTCTTCGTCACCAGCTTCTTCACGTGAACTTTGTTCTAGGTGAAGAAGTGAGTTATACCATACTGATGAGCTCTAATAAGAGGTTACTAACTGTGCTGGCCGGCCTCTGACGATGCCCTCATAAGGTGACTCGGAGGCTGAATTTTGTGAGACTGTGGCAAGTGTTTATTTAATATGAATTAGAATTTATTAAACCGAAAGACCAGAATTAATATTATCCGCAGAATTTTATTAGAAGCCTGGCTTTATTAAAAACGTTCACAAATTTGTATTTACGTGACGACATTTTAAACCATAATTAGGTTCATTCGCAAGTCTTTAAATTAAATTTTACATTATGAAATGTAAAAGTTAAAAAATGTAAACAGAACAGAAATATAAAACCATCCAACTTAAAAAATATGTATCCTCTTTCTATTTCTATCAATGTTTACTTTTAAACATTAAAAATTCATTCTATATTATGAAATTATAGTTATCAATAAATCTTGATTAATTCACTTTAAAGTTCTTGGAGTAGGTGGCCTGTGGATTTGAGAACCCCACAACCGACAAACAATTTTCACCAAATTAAAATTACCCCTGTGACTCCCCCATCACTTACATCTTTGGAGGCCGGTAATTGCACTTCACGTAAAGAAATATGCCCAGTAATGGGTAAAAAAGGCGAGATGATATAATTTATATTTAATATATATATAATAAGGTTTTTGGCTTTTAAGAAATTGAATTGAAACCATTTTGTACTATAATTTGCAAACAAATTTAATGTTTCAAATGTATATTGAACTTAAAAAACATGTACAATACATAATATGTTTCATTTATAATAACGGTAATATTATGTTTCTTTTAATAAAAAAAAATTAGTGTTGTTGCAAACTTTAGGCCCAATTAAGCGTATGATTCATATTAACAGCTTTTTTTAGTTTATAGAGCTTACGTTCTGTGAGTCAAGAGTTTAACTCTATAAATTAAAAATGGACCGAGTTATACGAAAAACGTGTTACATTAATCCAGTTTTAATTAGAAAAACTCACAAATCACATTCAAAAGAATTAATATTACTTATTCTGAATATAAATACTAACCAAGTAAATTCAATGCAAAAAATAATTCAGTACAATAATAATTATGTAGTTTAACTATAAAGAAGAGATAAAACAATATAAATATAATAATAATTTGTTTAATTTGTAATTATGTTTCAAGATAACTATGGCTGTAATGGTGTAGTAGAACGATAAGCGATGACTGTCTAAATTAAGTTGAAGATTAATAATGTTCTTGTATAGCAAATATAGGCAACTTATTAGCTTCGCATGTATATAGTTGCATAGTTGCTCGGCGAACTATGTTAACATTGTTAAAAGTTTATTGAAACATTATGGACAGTTTAAAGCAGTGATTCTTAATCGGGGGAAGGGGGGAAACTTGTGGCTCTATAAGGATCCGTGATAGGATCTTAAAGGATCCGCGAAACTTAAAAGATATCTCAAGTTTTAACTCTAATTCTTTCTACTAGTATTTTTGTCTGAATTAATTTTTCGTTTGAATTAGATTTAGTAGCAAATAATTGTATTTTAACACTTGCTAGCGAAATATTATTTGTAGTTTTGTTTTTATGGTTATACAATAAAAATTATATAGTCGCTTTCAAAGTTAGAAAATTCAAATATTGCAGGAATCTTATTTAAGCATTATCAGGGTAAGGTAAGAGTATGAAAATTTTACCATTTTCAGATTTAAAACGAAAACAATTTTGAAAATCATTAAATACATATATATTATATCGGTCCTTATTTAAAAACCAATACAATATTAGTAATTTCAGTAGAAACTGGAGAGCCGCGAAATATATTTGCAAAATTTGGAGATCCGCGATGACAAAAAGGTTAAGAACTGCTCGTCTAGAGTAAAGTGACCACACGTCCCGATTTTGGCGGGACAGTCCCGCTTTTTGGTGGACTGTCCCGCGTCCCGCCGATTTTTAAAAATGTCCCGCTTTTTAGAAAATATCTGCATTTCTTATTTGGTTGTCTGCAAATGTGGAAACAGACAAAAAATGGACGGAGTTACTCCTTCATTTTAAACAGAATAATATTCTGTATCAAAATATTTTGAAAATTGTAGAATTCGCGCTCTCCCTTCCAGGAACAAATGCAGCAACAGAACGTGTTTTTTCTAGTATCAATAAAATATGGACAACTGAAAAAACGCAGTTGAACATTCAAACTTTAAAATCTATATTAAGTGTAAAATATAATTTGACCAATTCATGTGAAATATTTCACGACATTTTAATAAATGATCCGAATCTATTGCAAAGTATTCACTCGAATTAAAACTATGACCGTGAAAGAAAATCATATATTTTTTTTAAATAAAAAATTTAATTTGATTAAATATCGTGATGCTCAAATTATTATTTTTTACAAATATTTTTATAGTTACCAATAATTAATAATAAATATATTTTTGTACAAGTATATGAATGTATTCAATAAAATATATATATAACTAAATTGTAATTCTCATTTCATCCCATTTGTCCCGCTTTGTCTCAATGAAAATGTGGTCACTTTAGTCTAGAGGTTAGAAATAATACGAAGACGAACTTTTGTTTATTATTTTATAGCAAAAATAAGTACATGAACTATTTAAATATCAGTAGCAGATTGCAAATATGTATTGATTTCAACTCGGATTTCAATGTTTCCGTGTTTATATTATATTCTTTTATAAAAATAGCTAAATATGTAGAGAGAAAATAAATACAAGTATAGTTTAAATTGAGAATCTCGTCTTAATATAATATAAATAAAATAAATATATCATCACGCCATTTACCCATTACTGGGTGTGGCACTCTGCCTAAGCAGATCTCGGTAAGTAATATATTTTTTTCGCGTGAATTGCGGTTACCAGCCGTCAAATCACGACCCTCAAAGATATTAGTGGAGAGGGAGCCACAGGGGTAGATTTAAATTGGTGAAAATTGTTTGTCGGCTGTGGGGATCGAACCAGGGTTCTCAAGATCCACAGGCCGACTCGATACCACTGAGCCACCTACCCCATATAATAATATAATGATATTTTTATTTTATACAATACAATGAAAATATTCCACTTATTGAACATTATTTGTATTATTTTAAAGCAAGTTAATTAATGTTCATATACCCGAGAATATAATTTCAAACTGATTGTGATTGTTTTCTCGTTTCATTATTAAAATAAATATGGATAATATAATTACTGTGTCTTTTATGCAAAATCTGTGAAAATTAATTCATTCTCTCCTTGTTCTGTTTTAATTATTCAACTTTGTCTAGTACCCTTATTATGTTATAAATTTATCTGACCTGTGAAATTTGATTTATGAACATTTTCATTATCAAACTTTTCAATTTCTGTACAGAGTTATTTCTAATATTTAAGTGGCGGGCCTCACAGGCAATTTAATTTTCTACAACTTCTGTCATTAGAAATCTCATTGTTCCAAACTTCTCATTTCATCATATTTCTTATTTATATATACAGGGTGTTTATATACCATTGCACGAAACTTTAATGACACATATAATTTGATATACTAATTATAGAACAAAAATATTTTTTTGAAATTCACAAAAATTAGGGTATTACATTCCTAGCGAACATTTTAGTGTCACTGGTTTAATAGTACATTTAATTATTTATAATTATGTTACTAATATGGGGTAGGTGGCTCAGTGGTATCGAGTCGGCCTGTGGATCTTGAGAACCCTGGTTCGTTCCCTCGAACCGACAAACAATTTTCACCAATTTAAATCTATCCCTGTGGCTCCTCCTCTACTATTATCTTTGGGGGGTGTGATTTGACGGCTGGTAACCCGCACTTAATGCGAAGAAATATATCGCTTACCGAAATCTGCTATAGCAGAGTGACACACCCAGTAATGGGTAAAAGACGTGATGATATATATTTTATTTATTTATGTTACTAATGAAATAAAAGTATAAACACTGCCTACAAATAATCATTTATTAATTAGTTATTATGTAGGTATCTGGTGTAATGCCTTATTTTTATTTGTATTTAAGTATACGGTATAGAAAGGGTAAGTTGTAGTGGGAGAAATTTGGCAAAAATGTATAGCAACAGTGAATTAGTGGATATGCTCTTAGTGTATGGAGAAGCGACGCAAAATTCCGAATTAAACCATTGATACAAAAAATGTTCGCTAGGAATGAAATACCCAATTTTTTGCGAATTTAAAAAAATTCTTTTTGTTCTATAATTAAATTATATATGTCATTAAAGTTTCGTGCAAAGGTATAGAGACACCATGTATGTATGTAAATATATATATACACATGACATATTCAATTCCATTAGAAGATATTTTAATTTGAAACCAGTGAAATTTGAAGGCCTGAAGCGATCGTTTCATGTTAAAACCGACTCTGACTATTAGTTTACTAAGTTTATTTTTAACAAAAATAATCTGCGAACGTTTGACAGTGGAAAATAGTTAATTAACAAATAGTTCTTTACCCTTCGGGACTGTGTATCATTGCTGACAATTCATCTGCCAGATAAATCAAAATAGATCGTATCAACATCACAGACTCAAGTTCACAATTCAGTGGCGTAATTACTATGAGAGAGAGAAGATAATTATCTTAGGATCTCAGCCTTTAAAGACTTCACAAGATTTTATTTTGAAGAAAATATTAAGGAGTAATTTTAATATTTCTTTTATTTATTATTTTATTATGCAGCCAAACAACATTTTTTAAATATAGTTATTTGTGTATTAAGAGCGTAAAGTGATTCTTGGTTCCTTTTTCTACGATTGCAAATTATTGAAAAACGTATACGTGCTGAAAATAAATTCGTTCTGTCAACTGTCAATATGACAAGTTTCTGTTTTGTTTGTATCCCTGGTAACTATTGAAATAAACGCACATTTAATATCTTTTTCGCACGTTGCCATTGGAAACGCGCCCATTTAACGTCTTTTTCGCGCGTTGCCATCGGAGACGCGCAAAAAAGATATTTTTCGATTGTTCCACAGAAAACGTCAAGTTTACGATGACAAATGAGAGCGTAATTGACAACAATACATAGCAATCGTAAAAAAAATAAATTGTATTTAATTTTTGCGTCGTTTACAAATGAGACAATTTGAACAGTAGTATGAAGAACTGATTAAAGATGACTAAATAGAAGTTGACGAAATTATTTTCGACAACAGAACAACAAACAGAATTAAATTTTCTACTAATTTTATCTGAAACAATTTTTTTAGAAATAAATTAGGAACAGCTAAAATTTAAAATTAACCAACATTAAATTCTTAGATCCATCAACCAAAAAGCATGCATGTCTCCGACAAAAAATTGAATTAATTTGACATTTCACGTGAATTTGAATTCTCGTTTTTATTTCGTTGTTAAAAAGTAAGTTGATACTTTATTGATTGAATATATCGTATTTCATAATCATTTTGATTTTTAAAAACTGATTGTGGTTCAATAATTTGGCAGTAAAATTATGACAAAAATATTTGATTCTAATTCATCTAATTATATCATTTAAGTCAAACCAAAATATCATCACGCCTTTTATCCATTACTGGATGTGGCACCAGCAGTTCTCGGTAAGTGGTATATTTCGTCGCATACAATGCAGTTACCAGTCGTTAAATCACGACCCCCAAGGACGTTAGCGAAGGGAGAGCCACAGAGGTACATTTTATTTGTTGAAAATTGTTTCTCCACAACCAGTCTCGATACCACTGAGCCTCCTGCCTCATGTCAAACCAAAATAATAAACAAAAATATTTTTTAAATTATAAATTTGCCATCTGTTAAAAAAAATCATGCATTTATATTTTGATATATCTGTCTATGAAAATCTATTCTAGAAGTAACTATGCATCCTCATAATGATTTTGGCATCAATGTATTAACTGATACATGTTTTCACTTATCACAGATTAATTATCTATCATATACTACTAGCATTTATAAATAAACCCTTAATAGTCTAATACTTTAATTTTCCTTAATCCTATACTCCAAAATAAGCAATTCTTGTCTATCTGTCTGTGTATGTTAACGATTTCGGAATCGGTTACAACAATTTTGATTAAACTTGATATTCTAATGTTTTTTTGGGCTCAGAAAACGATCTTATATGATCTCATTTTCCAGAAAATTCAGTTTGTACGTAATTTTGAAAGAAAAGGCAAGCGAAAATTTATTAATAGTAATATACGTAAAAAGTCAGGAAAGTGTTCAATTACAAGATGAGTAGACAGTCTATGAACCTGTACGACACTTTACTGGCGTATTACGTATAACATTTTTATAGTTGTCGAAATAATAAATCCAATATTTTTATAAGTACTATTTATTTTGTCACTCTGCACAACAAGAATCCAAACGAGTCAGATACAATCGTATTTTTAATGTGAATTGAAGTAAGCGAGATTTGAACACACGACCTTTTGCGTGTTAATTAGTACGCAAATTTATCTGTTTTGGTTTCATTTATGTATTTTTTAGTTTCTTATTTTTCATTTTAAATTTTCAATCTTCCGTTACTTTCCGAGCAGATATTAATAATTAATAGTTGTCCAAATAATAAATACAATAGGTATTATTTGTTTAGTCACTCTGCACAATAGGAATTCGAACGACTTAGTCACAATCGTATTTATTATGTAAGTTGAAGTCAGATATGAACGCACGACCTCTTGCTTGTTAATTAGTAAACGCAAATTGATCTCGGATTTATTCACTTTGTTACGATTGCTTGTACGACAGTACTGTAACAATATGAGCTATCTCATTGTTGTTATGTTACATTTAGATAAGATTGGTTTCGTGTAATTTGACACTCGTGACCACATGTGCCATTGAGGCACATCTTTTGGTTTTCGAATATAGGGCATTAAATTATAAAAAGAGACAGTTATAGTTAATATTCTTAGAATTCCAACAAGATTTCATGTTCGCGTTATCTGCAGTGCCAGAGTGTCAGACTACATAACCAAAACACTTGAGACATCTGTGTCCACCCCGATGTGTGGGGGATGGATTCCAGATGTGGGTATCGTACCCAGGACAGCAAGTGTTTTGGTAGAAACCATCAGTCTCGTCCATCGACTCAAAGCGTGAAGATGTAGATCTTCACATCACGCGGCGTTCGCGTTTTATTTAATTTTTTATCCAACACCCACTACTTATAAAGTCATTATTGTTGTCATTTTAGATTAGTAAAGTGGCTTATAAGTCACACGTGAGTTATAAGTTATAAGTCACGCATAAATTATGACTTGTAAATCACTGTTGAGTTTCAATATAACAAAGTTGAAAAAAGGTTGCAGCTGTAGTATTCGAAATGGAAGATGAGAATTTTATTCCCGAAATAATCATTAAGGAAGCGGAAAAAGCGGTTGTTGATATTTTACCAAAAAAGTCTAGAACTTCCTATGAAAAACACTTTCATTCATACCTTTGACGTTTCTAGTTGTCATCCAGTATTCAAACATATGAAATTATTTTTTATAGGAAGTTCTAGACTTTTTTGGTAAAATATCAACAACCGCTGCTTTCGCTTCCTTAATGATTATTTCGGGAATAAAATTCTCATCTTCCATTTCGAATACTACAGCTGCAACCTTTTTTCATCTTTGTTTATTTAAAAAATTTGAGTAACCTAGACAACAAAACAAGAAAGTATGGCTAGCTAGAATATTATTTGAAATGTAGACAATTGTGTCAAAATTTATATTTTAATGTCTTAATTCTAGTTGTTGGATAAAATTTCGTATGCCACTCGTGTGTTATTACAAATAAGTCACTTCAGAAAATTATTCCCCTCGGCCTGCGGCCTCGTGGGCTAATATTTTTCTTGCGTGACTTATTTGTAATATAACACACTTGTACCATAAATAACTAAAACTAGATTAGTGAATTAAGTAATATAATTAATAAAAATTTAATTTAAATAATAATTCTGTTTCCATCCTCATATTCCATTATAGCGTTTCGTGTTACAATAAGTATAAAAATAATTGAAAGCAATGTGTTAATAAAATTCCATTCCTTTCGTTTTACAATTGACGCAATCTAGTAAGATTAACTTATTCACCCAGCTCTGCTCGTGTTACAGTACAATGCTATGTTTAATCTTTGGAAAATCATAATATAATCTACATTGCAATCATTTCCAAACTCTACTCACGTTCTCTTATAACACACAGTGCAGACCCAATCCACCGTCCTCACAGTGTACTCCCTGCAGGCCTTACAGACGCGCAGACGGCAAGCTTGGCACACGGCACCGCGGTTCACAATCCACCCGAGTCCAGCGCGACACCGGCTACACGCCCGGCCGACACCGTCTTCAGCGTGGTCTTCTGAAGTTCGTAAAGCGCCCCGTCGACGGAGATCTTGCAACTCGGATTTCATGCGTCTGCAACAAGATGAAGATCAGATGGTGATGAACAAAGCGGAGATTTCGAATCTACTTGAAAATATGTTTTCTATGATCAGTAAAAAAATGGCTTTTCGAACGTCATTTAGTGAAATGTTTTTAGACCGATGCTATTGGCAACGGGGCTCTTTGTAAGTCACAAAAAAATGTCAAACTTTTTTACATTTTGTTGTTTTTCTAGTTACTTATAAACTCCATTTTGTTTAAGACAGCAGGGTAGCGTGATATAGGGAGAATATCCCATGGTTTGAGATTGGTATAAACGCGAGAAAGATTTAAACTAACCCAACATTAAAATTGTATTTCATTTTATTAATGAAAATGAGTTGTTATTAACATTTTATAACATTATTACCTTAAATATAGATAAATAAATATATCATCACGCCTTTTACCCATTACCTTAATAGATATAAGTAAAAAATAATTTATTTATTAACCTGCAAACTAAAATCAAATTGAGTGTACATGGTGAAAAAAATTGTATTAATTAAATTTTTAAAAAGTATAGTTGTAGCAGTGTTGCCAGTTATTCAGCATTTACTGAAATTCTAATTTTTTTTATCAATTTAAGCTTTACAGCTTTTTTGGAAATAACTGCAACTTTTCGACTATTTTAAAATGATATGTTGAATCAAAATAAAAAATAAATATATCAACATGCCTTTTACTATTATTGAGTGTGACACTCTGCCGTAGCAGATCTCGGTAAGTGATATATTTATAAAATTATGACACCCAAAGATGTTAATGAAGGAGGAATGACAAGAGTAATTTTATTGTGCTGAAAATTGTTTGTCGGCTGCGAGAATCGATTTCACAGTTCGACTTGATACCACGTACTCTATTTGTTGAATGGTATACATTTATTTATTTACATCAATATTTACATATGTACATTAATATAATAAATAAAACATTTGATATATTTATTTAAATATACATTATACGCATTTTCTATTCATTAATTATAATTAAAATTACCAGCCGTTTTCATGACTAATAATCATTACTATACATTGATCGCTATTAATCAAAATATTTTCATTAAATAAATGAAAAGGATTCTTTTTATTTATCTGCTATTACTTGCATTAAACAATGTGTATGTTTAAAAAAACGCAGTTTTAATTCACAAACCTTCAATTTGTTAAAATACTGACCTGGCAACACTGCGTTGTAGACCTCGACTAAACCCTCACTACTTTTACCCCTAACCTTAGTCTGCAAACTTTTACTATCAACTCTTGGTATACAGATATTTAATAATAAAATATCAAACTAAACACTTGTCTAAAGACAATTAATTTTGTCTTTGTTGTTTTTTACAGATATTTAATTTTTACTGCTGCACGTTGAAGTATCTTTTATATTTCTCGAGAAATGAATCAAATTGTACAATTTAAATTATTTCAAATATTTATTACCTGATTTATGTGCAAATTTAAATACGGTAATAACACCCTTACATTGAAATTAATGTATTAATAATCTCTAATTTGATTTTTATGTGCAAATAAAATTTTTATTTCATTGTATAATTTTAAACTGAAACTAAAAATAACGCAGCCTCGCGAACGTTACACTAAAATATGAAATATGAAATCTCTAGAACTTGAAATGGGTTTGTAATCTATATTAAATTGAACCAGATGGTTTTACATATTTTACATTAAATATTAATTCAACTAAAATTAAATTATTTTGCTATTGGATATTAAATTAAATTAAGTATTAAATAATTTTCATCATAAATTATACATTTTCATGGTTCACTTACGAATGAAATTTGAATTCGTACATGAAAAATTGTATCATTTAACATAAAAATACTTCATGTTCTGCTTCAAAAACAGAAAGATTAAAGTAATGGAAGGAAGACAAAAAAATTGTGCAGATTATTTGTTTGTGGTACACGTCTGTCAACGCGAATTCCTTTGCAGTATCTCCTGGGAAATACAACCGTAATTTAATATTCAATAGGTATATCTCGGTAGCAATATATTTTATGCAAACATAAACAGACCCGCATAGATGTAAATTCAAACTTAGAAACTAGTTACTGAAATTTTGTTTTTGATATATCCATAAAATTATTTATACCGGGTGGAACATCATACCTGTGTACATAGGCGATTAACATGAAAAAACAGTTTTTCCGTGCGCATTGCTCCCCAAATTATTTTAGCCAAAAATGCTTCAAATAAATGTTGTAGAGCATAAAATTCTGCATCTAAATCAATAAACAGAATTACATTTACATGCGTTATAACGACAGAAATTAAATAAGAAAATATTAAAAATTACGTTCAAAATATCAAATAGCCATGGAAGTGAAACAAAAATAGATAAATGCTTGACGTTTTTCTGTCAATGTGATATTTTACCCCCGACAAATTAATCATTCAATAAAATTCATACAAAAGACTCCATACCTATGATTACAACTTAATAATAAATAAACAATTGTACATTTCAATGAAACGTTTATTTCTTATAGGCTTGGTCATGTAAAAATTATAACCAATCTATTATAATTCAAATATCAAACAATAATTCTCTCAATAAAATAATCACTACAATTTATTATTACAATAAATATTCAAATAAACCACCATTTTCAGCCAAGCAATAACCAAGTCTATTGTAGAAGGAATGTCGTACATTAGCGAGCTGCCTATTTGTGATTAAGGCGCACTTATCTACGATAGCTTCTCTCAAAGAATTAATATTTAGGTGGCGTTGCTTATAAATTTTACATTTAAGATGACCCCATAAAAAAAATCGCTAGGTGTTAAATCAGGAGATCTGTCAAACGTCAAGCATCTATCTATTTTTGTTTCACTTCCATGGATATTTCATATTTTCAACGTAATTTTTAATATTTTTTTCTTTAATTTCTGTCGTTATAACGCATGTAAATGTAAATAAATAAATAAAAAAAATAAATATATCATCACGCCTTTTACCCATTACTGGGTGTGGCACTCTGCCAAAGCAGATCTCGGTAAGTGATATATTTTGTCGCGTGAATTGCGGTTATCAGCCGTCAAATCACGGCCCTCAAAGATATTAGTGGAGAGGGAGCCACAAGGGTAGATTTTTAAATTGGTGAAAATTGTTTGTCGTCTGTGGGGATCGAACCAGGGTTCTCAAGATCCACAGGCCGACTCGATACCACTGAGCCACCTACCCCATAAATGTAAATGTAATTCTGTTTATTGATTTAGATGCAGAATTTTATGCTCTACAACATTTATTTGAAGCATTTTTGGCTAAAATAATTTGGGGAGCAATGCGCACGGAAAAACTGTTTTTTCATGTTAATCGCCTATGTACACAGGTATGATGTTCCACCCGGTATATTAAAATATATTATAAATATCAGTAAAAAAACTCTTTGTTTGAATTTAATTTGCAGTTGTCTATGTAATTATGAATTTCGAATAAATTTTTATAAGAATTTTGCCACAAAATACTTCGCAAACTATATTCTAAACTGGTTTCATTTATCAAGGTCAATATCGTTTTTGGTTCCCGAGCAAACAAAATACTAAACTAAACATTTCTTGCTTTGGTTTCATCATTTTCTTCTAACTTTAAAATGAATTTGTTTCTAAACTTAAATGCTTTATATTATCAATTTAATATTTTGTTAATTTTAAATTTGACATTACTCGACTTATACTGTAACTTTTAAGTAGATGATCAAATCTGTTTCTTCCTCTTTAAAACAATCTAAATTTAAATCTTAAATCAAATTAAGTGCTTTGTAGAAGTGAATGACACTTAAGAAAATAAAACTCATTGTAACAAATTCCAACATTGTTCTTAATGAAACGTAATAGTTTAATTTGCTAAAAAAGTTCAAAAAACTGTTCCACTTCATCAACTTCGACAATAAAACTTTATTAATCAATTAAAACTGTGATCATTTCATCTAAGTTAAAACAATAAAAACTATAACAAAATATAAAACACAATTTCAGACGAAACAAACCAGTTTAAAATCAGCGGAGAGAAACGACATTTCTCGCAACCACGTAAGTTTATTTTCGTACGTTTAATGCTTGCGTATTTTATTGTTATTTATTGGTTTGAGTGCCCCCACATCAAAGCTATTTACTTAAAAGGTGCAGACAAAGGCGTTGCATATGGTTTCACCTGAGACACGATACAAGAAACTACAGCAGGAATATTAAATTCCACTTCGATAATATCTGTTTGATAGACTTTGTTCTCTCCTGATGAAAGATCGAAAAGATTATCTACGGTATTTGCAAAAGATCGTACCACATTCCGTATCCAAAATGTTTTGTTTATTTGATTGATATTTAACAAACAGCGAAGAGAACTATTTCCAGATCTATATATTAGCAGATCTCGGTAAATGATATATTTATGCGGGTGAAATGAAAGATATTACTGGAGGGGGAGCCAAAGAGATAATTTTAAAGTGGTAAAAATTGTTTTCGTAACACATGCACAAGAAACACGTTCTTATTCCCTAATTTTAGAGAGAGAAGCACTGCTTTTCTTCCCTAGGAAGAGAAACATAATGTTTCTCTCCCTAGGTAGGATGTTTCTCTCCCTAGGGACTATGATTATTAGCTGTTTGCGGCGTTTCCTAGGTAACTAGTTACGCAACCCATATTTGACATTTGTCCCGATAAGACGGTAATTTTTGTGTAATTGTTACGAAAAGTATAATATGATTCACGGGAGGGCACGATTATCCCTTGTTTCCCTCCCTTGATGCATAACATACTATTGTCGGCTGTGGGAATCGAACTCGGATTCTCAATTCCACAGGTCAACTCAATAACCCATCATTGCATCTACATTATTTGACTTAAAACTATTTATGTGAATCAAGTGAGGTTAACCAGTCGTCAAATCACGACATCCAAAGATGTTTGTGGAGGGGAAGACAGGGGTAATTTTAATATGGTGAAAATGATTTGTCGGTTGTGGAAATCGAATCCGGGTTCTTAAAACCACCTACGCCATACAGCGAATATAAATGTCAAAATTTTAATAAAATATTTAAATCGGTAAATTATCTCAAAAGAAACAGTTTTTTATCTCTGGATAAAGTTACTGATAACTATCGACAGGATAATTGAAAACTATTGCTTCAGAAAAGCAAACCGGAACGATATTTCAGTTCTTTAAATTGTGGAACATATAGTTCCGATTCGACAAATTATGTTAAATATTGTTCCGGTTCATCAAATTATTAAATATATTGTTCACGTTCTTTTCATGCTATTATTTTTTTATTATTATTATTCAGAATACAAAATTTATTTTCTTATCTTATTGTTTTTGATGGATTCAAAATAAATGTATTTATACAAAATTTAAAAAACATTTTCTTGGCATGTTGGTTGTTTTTCGTACCATAATAATTTTGAAATGGCATTTCAGTTCGTGAAATATTTTATTTACAGCCTTGATTATTACATAAAGTGTTTCACTGCAATTGTGTGGGATTCACCTATATAAGAAACAAGAGCAGAGCGACACTCCCTTCCTTTCTAATCTTTTTGACTCATTTTCAGTTCTTACTATAGAATGTGTAATTGCAATTGTGTAGAATTTTCTTGCACACAAGCGCAGCCGATGCTTCCTTCATTTCTTTATAGATTCGTTGTTAGAGAAGTGGGCATAAGTGAAAGGTGTACAGGAGCGACTGAATGGATGTGATTGAAGGTTTGTTGCGTGAGGAATGAATGAGCTTGAACGGAAGGAGCGTTAGTGTGATTGAAGCGAGTATCGTGTGTCAGGATGAGAATGTTGGAATGTTATTATTACTATTTGTGCTACGATTTCGAAGCGATCTTGTTTTATTCATCACGCTGATAGTTATTTTATCTAAAGATAGAAAATCCAGACCTAAATACTAATTGAAATTTAATTTGTCTCAATTTGTTTTAATCTTGGTTGCTTTGGGGCAAAACGACTCAAACAAATTAAAACATTTGACAAAGATCCTCTACCTTTGGTGTCATGATATTTTCATGCTAACTACTATTGTCAGTTGTTACCAAGCAAACACGTTTTTGTAAATAAAAATTTTCTCGATAAAAACTAATGGTAAATGATAAACAAAAACGCAACTATTGAAAATACTTTAATAATTGCAGTTCTGTAAATTTAGATAGCTAATTTATTTTCTGTTCTAACTTGATTACATGTAGTTCTCTATCAAATTTTCGGTAAATATAATATCTTAGAATCAGCTAGATTAGTAATTAGAAATTAGCTTCAAATTTCCTGAAAAGGGAAATCTTATTTAATCTTTTAACCTTTTTATTATTAAGGAAATTTACTTTGTATTCTGACTACAATGATTAATAATGATTGAACTCTGTATTTTCGCAAATTTTTTCTGTTTATTTACTTGTCATATATCTTTTGTTTTTATATATATAAATACCGAATACTTAATTTACAAATAATAATAATAAATAATAATTTTTGATTTAAATTACTGATTTGTATAAATATTTTATCTAGCCGTAACAGCAACCTTATGAAATATTTTCTACTTATCAATAAATATTGATGTGATTTTGTTCATTATTTACAATTTATCTATAATATTATAGATTTATCACAGAATCTAACCATAAATCACTTGTGATGTTAACCTCAAAACAATAGGTTTTCTGAAAAAGATTCTTGAACTAGAATAATTATAGCTTCTTGAATAATACATTTTTCTGGATTGTGCTTGCGAAATGGAAAAAGAATATATAGTTTCATTTTCTCTTCAACATAATTGAAATACACCAACTAGCAGTTATTCTTTTATGTAGTTAACAACATACTGTTTCAGTGTTTTAAAAGGAAGAATATAATCAGTGAAATGAAAATTTCTGTGAGAACAAGAGAGCATTATGGTTATTATTGTTATCTGATCATTTGCTAAATGGCAAGTAAATATTCATTACGCAACTGTACTAATTACTAAGTTTCCGCTAGTAATAATGAAATGCATTTTCAATTTAGTAATTCTCTCAATGTAATGTTTATTCATTGTATTGTATTAATCCTTTAAGAATCTGGTTCAATATAAAAAAAATGATATATTATTAGGATGTTAGGGTATACTCGTAACAATGGTGTTTAAACTTTTTAATCACAAAATAAAATAAATATATCATCACCCTTTTACCCATTACTGGGTGTTGCACTCTGCCGAAGCAGATCTTCGTAAGTGATATTTTTTTTGTGTGAAGTGCGGTTACCAGTCGTCAAAGTGGAGGGGGAGCTACAGGGGTAGATTTAATTTGGTGCAAATTGTATGTCGGTTGTGAGGATCGAACCAGGGTTCTCAAGATCCACAGACCGACTTGATACCACTGAGCCACCTACCCCATACTTTTACTTTTTAATCACGCATCCCTCAAAATTATAAATTTTGTGTTATTAATGTTAATTTATAAACAATTGTAAAATATCTAAAAGTATAGTTTGATACAGAAAAGTTTTCAGAAATAGATATTTTTGGAGTGCGTACCTAGATGAGGAAAGTGCCATAAATATGAATATAAAAGAACGACTCATAAACTCAAATTTATTATCGCAAAATAGTGAGAAAAGTATTTATTCTCTATAAATTGCAACGTTTGGAGTGCAATAAAGCATGAGAAATTCAATGTCGAAGATTGTAATGCCATTTTTCGTAACACATGCACAAGAAACACGTTCTTATTCTCTAATTTTAGAGAGAGAGACACTGCTTTTCTCACCTAGGGAGAGAAACATTATGTTTATCTCCCTAGGTAGGATGTTTTTCTCCCTAGGTAGCATGTTTCTCTCTCTAGAGACTACGATTATTAGCTGTTTGCGGCGTTCCCTAGGTAACTAGTTACGCAACTCATATTTGACATTTGTCCCGATAAGACGGTAATTTTTGTGCACTTGTTACGAAAAGTATAATATGCTTTACGGGAGGGCGCAATTATCCCTTGTGTGAAGTTGGCAAACCGAGACGTAAGCGAGGGCCGAAGGCTTGTTTCCCTCCCTCCATGCATAACATACTATTTTAGTTTTAATTCGGTCTCCCTTCTAAAATTAATAAAAATCATAGTGATTTATAAACTAAAAATATGTATTAATTTTTATCTTCATTTATTATCTGGCTCACTTGAATAATAACCACAAATACAGCGATGAAATATATTCGCAATGAGCATTCAATTACATAACAGCAAAATAATAACTAATTTAATGAAGTTACGTTGTACAAATTAACCTTTATGAGTTACGCAAACTCGATAATTCCAAAATAAAAACAGTAAAAACATCGTAAAGAAAATGAACCGTAACATTTAGTTAATAGAATCCTCTTTGTTTCTAATATATCAGCTGCTATATAATGTTCTCTGAGAGAATTTTCCACAAATTTCTCGATTCAAGTTGGTTTCAAGTTAGTATTTTCGCGGATTTCCACTTAATCTGTTTGTTAGCTGCTGCCTCCTTCACTTCTTTTACGTTGTATCTGCGCTTTTCTGGATCTTCTTCTTCCTCTTTTCATTAAAAGTCTCGCTCCAAATTTCTTGTTACACTGGTCTATTGTCTTCACGTATCTTTCTATGGCTATATCACACTGGTCAGTCAATTGTGGATCCGTGGGTTGAATGATCGCTTTACAAACGAGAGTTCACGAGTTCAAATTTCACAGATTTCAACATATGTCCACAAATACGACTCCGCCCTAGTGGTTCATATTCCACTGTAGGTTGTCAATACTGTAATTGGCATTAATTTCCTGTTTCTTACATTTCTAAGATCATACCATACGAGTAGTTGTGGCTTCGTGGCTAAAACAATTACCTTAGAGTT
Source organism: Pterostichus niger (assembly GCA_947425015.1). Taxonomy (NCBI): domain Eukaryota; kingdom Metazoa; phylum Arthropoda; class Insecta; order Coleoptera; family Carabidae; genus Pterostichus; species Pterostichus niger. Next base: position 8,356,628 of record OX380341.1, read on the forward strand.
TACGAATTTAAATATCACTGACTTCTACTTACACAATGTGTCGCAAGAAAATGCTCAAGTTGAACAATATTTTTTTGCAAATCAAATGTGTTCGGCAAACAATTGCGCATAGTAACAGTACACTTTTGCACACACTTTAATACAAATTACATAATTTTATTCCCACAAATTAGAGAAATTAATTAAAATAGTTATCATTGTGGCCATCAGATATTTTTATTGAAATATCTTAATTAAATCTATGCGCAAATTATTTCATTTTTAGTGTTACAAATTCAATAAACAAATTTGGAGAATTTATAATAAATGCGAATCAGTGATAGATGACGTTGGCTAAAACTCATAATTAACCCTTAAATGCATAATTTTTATTTTGAATCGGAAACTATATTTTTTGCAAAGATTCGAGAATACATAAAAAGGAAAAAATAATTTTTAAAATATTTGGTGTTATTTAACTTTTCCTTGGTTTCACAAAATTTTGCTAATACAACTGGAGCAATAACATGTAAATTTTAAGAAATAAATAAAATAATACATCTATCATAACGCCTTTTACCCATTACTGGGTGTAGCATTCTGCTGTAGAAGATCTCGGAAAGTGATATATTTCTTCGTATAAAGTGCGTTTACTAGCCGTCAAATCACAGTCCACAAAGATGTTAGTGGAAAGGGAGCCATAGGGGTAATTTTAATGTGATAAAAAATGACTGTCGGCTGTGGAAATCGAACCCGGGTTCTTAAATCCATACACCGAAAATTACCTAAATAATTCTTTTAAATGTTTATTTGTAAAAACTATATTTATTATGGTGCATATGGGGTTTGATTCCCACAGGCGACAAACAATTTTCACCACGATAAAATTACCCCTGTGGCTCTCCCCTCCACTAACATCTTTCTGGGCCGTGATTAGACGGCTGGTAATCGCACTTCACGCGAAGAAATATATCATCATATCCAATAATGGGTAAAAGGTGTGATGATATATTTATTTTATGATGTTACAGGTACGTAACATTTAATATCAGTATAATTATAACTGATACGTGCATGTGCAGTCAAAATTAAATATATGGTTTTAAAGTACAAACCTTTGAATACCTATAAAATATGGAATTTATCTAAAAAAATAAATTTACAAAAATAAATACACTTAAAAAGAATGAGCATTTACAAGACTCAATTAAAACAGCAATCTAGAAAATTTTAAAAAGTTGTATTTTGTTCTGTAGTATATAATCGATTTATAACATCATATACTAACTTGATTCTCTGAACGCATATTATTCAACCAAAAATAAATTAAATTATTTAAATTTAAAAGTTGGGACGTCGAGAAAAAAGTTTTGTATGCATTTCTGGAATAAACTTCGTTACTCCCTTAACTGAAAATAAGTTACAGTCTCGGGAATAAAACCTTAGTTTATTCCTTTAATACATAAATAACTATTACTTGGGAAGTAAATTAATTTATTGTTTATAAAATCGGTCCTAATTTGTGGCATTAAAATGAGATATATATATATATATATATATATATATATATATATATATATATATATATATATATATATATAAAAATATAGGCGCATTAATGATTCTTGCGTAACATATTTTTCCTTGTTAAAAAGATTTTTAAAGTTTGGGTTATTAAAGGAACGTCACTTGCAAAAGCACAGGTATTGTTTCTCGATTAACTACAATCTTTCAAGCTTTGTTATACGGTAAAATGTACGTTGTTATTTTTCGTTATAGATCCGGGTCCTAATTCAAAACTATTATTTACACAAAGAAAATTAATTTTAACCGCTGACACTTTACAAGGAAAAAAACCCAATGAAATTGTGGTTTATTATAGAGGATAGAAATGATATATACGATTATTTTTCAAAACTTAATTTCAAAGACCTTTGACTGAAATTTGAGTACCCAAGTAGCCAGTAAAATGAGAAAACCTTCAATTTAAAACAAAGATTATAAAAAATCAAATCAATTGACTAAACTGATTCATAGGGTGGATGCATTTTTATTAGAAGATTATGCAAATTTATTCAACAGTAATAAAATATATTTTGTCCATAGTTTTTAAAATATTACACTTAACAGAATCGAGCTAAAAGATATTGAATGAAACTTCCACTCATTCTTGTGACATCATTTTCCATACAGGCACTAAAAAATAAATATTAATGGATAAGCTGACGCTGACAAAAAACTTCAAGTGTTCTGTATGGTATCTAAATTAGCAATCGTTGAAGACACCAATAGTAAATTACTTTAAAATTGCGAAATAGTTCCAGAAAAATTGTGGCATCCAAGTTATTTGTTAATATCATATGGAATCAGAGTTCCTGACTTTTAGTTATATGGTTACAGCACATATTCAAGCAGACAATAGGATGTAATTTACTTAAAATTGTAAATAGTACAGATTCTAGTCGCTTGTGTGAAATATGATGTCACAACCTGATTTAAGGCCGCTCCGGAGTGAATACAATATTCGTATTTGTCCCTAAATCTTATGCACCCGCTAAATCCAGCAACTTGCCGAGTTACTGTTCTTGGAACCGTGGTCTGCTGGCCGAGGGTCTATTTATTAGGGATTGTTTTTTTTAATGCTGTTATAGTGTATTCAAATATTCATTGTATTATCTTCGACTTCCGATGATACGAGTTTCACAGACATTTAAATTTTAGACGACGTCGCACTTTATTTTGTATTTATTATCTATTCTTAAAATATTTATTAGACTAGAAACAACAACAATTAAAATAAATATACTCAACATCAATATAACTCAAATCATTTATAGTACAGAAATGAGAAATTGCTTAAATAAATATTAAGGAATAACATCATGTATTTGACGGCTGGTAACTGCAGCATAAATATATTACTTACTGAGATCTACAACGATAGAGTGCCACTGCCAGAATGGGTGAAGGCATGTTTATTTTTGGTTGAACCGGTTCAAAAATCGAAAATTTGTATATTATGTTTCTATATAATTCAGAGCACGAGAAATACACTCGTTCAAACCGCACTTCAATATCTCTTTTAGTTTTTGAGTTATATCGATTTTTGACTTTTTTTAAAATTCAACTTTGAGAGCCCATATCTCAAAAACTAAAAGAGATATTGAAATTCGGTTTAAACGAGTGTATTTCTCGTGCGCTACTTAACTCATACCGAAATTTTGCCATTTTTGAAAATGTATCAACTTTTTTCAAAATTTTCTTTTCTTAATATGTCCAAAAGTCGGAGAGATAATGAAAATCTGAAAACACCAGTGAATTACTCGTGTGAAAATACATAGGTATGCAAATTTTTACAGCAAAATTCGCATAAGTACATTTTTTATTACAAAAAATCGAAAATAGCCATTTTTCTGAAATTTCTTAAGGGGTACCCCTTGGCGTTTTTACGAAATTTGGCCATTTTTCGATTTTTTGTTATAAAAACTGTATCCGTGCGAATTTTGCTGTAAAAATTTGCATACCTATGTATTTTCACACGAGGAATTCACTGGTGTTTTAAAATTTTCATTATCTCTTCAACTTTTGGAAATATTGAGAAAAAAAAAATTTGAAAAAAGTTGATAAATTTTCAAAAATGGTAAAATTTCGGTATAAGCTAACTAGCGCTCGAGAAATACACTCGTTCAAAACGAATTTAAATATCTCTTTTAGTTTTCGAGATATGGGCTCTCAAAGTTGAGTTTTAAAATAAGTCAAAAATCGATATAATTCAAAAACTAAAAGAGATATTGAAATGCGGTTTGAACGAGTGTATTTCTCGTGCTCTGAACTATAAGAAACATATTTTCAAAAATTTCGAATTCTGAACCGGTTCAACCAAAAATTCACAAAAAATAAATATATCATGCTTTTTACCCATTACTGACAGTGGCATTATTTATCATTTTTAATTTGTAGTAGATAATCCATTGCATAAAATGCATACGTAGAGAAAAGTGTAAATTTTAATTTTCGTTTCTCTGAATAAATTTTCTGTGATAAAGGGGGCGATTCTTTCAATGCGGTTAAGAAACAGTGTATTGAGATATACAAGTCACGGCTTCCAAAGATGTTAAATAATGTTTTATAACAAAATTATTGATATATAATATTGATTCAAAAATACAAAAATCATGTAACCACCCTATTGCATGTCGGGCAGTTTTAATTTACAAAAAATCGATTTCCAAGTTGAATATGCCTATACCTATTTATTTAGGACATACTTGTACGATATACAAAAATACGTCTCTATTCGAGTGGTTCCGATTCCACAATAACTTGTAGGTCTCGTTTACTGTAATTGAGATAAATTTTCTAATTTTCCGAAAAAGAGACAGTAGCAAATAAATAAATAAATAAACTAAACAAAATAATTGTTATAACATTTCTAAAAATGTGTTTTGAAAGACATTTAAGTTCTAGACGAATTTGCACGTTATTTTGTATTTATTATCTATTCTTAAAATATTTATTAGATTAGAAACAACAACAATTAAAATAAATTAACTGTACTCAACATCAATATAAATAACTCAAATCATTTATAGTACAGACATGAGAAATTGCTTTGCTTATATAAATATTAAGGAATAACATCAAATAGCAAATAAATAAATAAAGAACGTAGTAGCTATGCCTCAATTTAAAACTAAACAAAAATAATTGTTATAACATTTCTAAAAATCTGATGTGGACACCACATGACTTCCTTGTACGCGTATTAAACTATAGATTTTTTTTAATTGCACATATTTGACATAAAATCTTTAATTTTTTATTTTTTGTTCTAATCCATAGCAAACTTAATTTAAAAAAAAAACAAAAAATATATAATATTTAAATTTAGATATCTCGCTTATGCAAAAGGCTAATTTAAAAATTCTTAATGTGCTAGACGCAGAATTGAATTCTCTAAAACTTTTATTTGCAGCATTTATTTTTAAAATTAAAATAATACCATTTTTTTCAAGAAAAACTGTTAGCAGCTTCATGTAATGTGTCACTTCCGGTTAGTCTATTTTAACCAAAATCTATTATGTTATTTCCATTGATATAGTAGTCTTATATACCAAATTTGGAAAGTTTTAAATTATATTTGAATATAGTTTTTCATGAAAATCTATTATAGGCATCAAGTAAAGTACCACTTCCGATAGTTGCATAATGACCAAAAGGGGAGGTGCACAACTAGATGTTATAACAGTCCTAAATATAAAGTTTCAATTTTCTACGGCTTACCGTTTTTGAGTTATGCGAGATACATACGTACGTACATACGTACGTACATACGTACGTACAGACGGCATGACGAAATTAGTCAAAATGGATTCAGGGAGGGCCAAAATACCTATTTCCGTTGAAATCTGAGAACCGAAAATTTTCGCGATTACAATACTTCCTTTACTTCGTACAAGGAAGTAAAAATGAGTTTTGAAAGACATTTAAGTTTTAGACGAATTTGCACATTATTTTGTATTTATTATATATTCTTAAAATATTTATTAGATTAGAAACAACAACAATTAAAATAAATGAACAGTACTCAACATCAATATAAATAACTCAAATCATTTATAGTACAGAAATGAGAAATTGCTTTGCTTATATAAATATTAAGGAATAACATCATGTAGCAAATAAATAAATAAATAAATAAATAAATAAATAAATAAATAAATAAATAAATAAATAAAGAACGTAGTAGCTATGCCTCAATTTAAAACTAAACAAAAATAATTGTTATAACATTTCTAAAAATGAGTTTTGAAAGTTTTAGTAATTTTTTAGTGATATTAGTGTCATAATGAGTATTATATGAAAGTCAGCCAAATAAAAATGTTCCTCAAGTTTCTCCTGAAGACATCAAAGCATCAAACATCTTCCAATAGAAATCAGAACATAGAACAATACTGTTACACCACTCAATTGTCTTGTTCATGGCCAGCGGCATTCGAAATCCACTCTACAGTGAATGTCACATCACATCATAGTTCCCTGTGCACTAGCAGCTAGCGCTAGCGTTGAACTGTACGGTGTATAGTGTTCAGGGTACTACAGCACGGTTCTGCCGAGGTTGTTGGCCTCCGGAGAGCTGCACGATGTTGGCTCGAGCTCGGACAGACACCGCAAGGCACGGGGCTCCAACGCAGGTTTCACGCATGCAACTGCACCTTGGATGGTGTCTGTTGTCTGCCCACATATGGACAGCGGGATTTCAATGCTGGCTTTGTGAAATTCAAATGTAATACGAACCAGAAAATGAGAAATAAATATCATTTCATGCCGGTTACACAATTCTACTATGTGTTCTGTGTGACAGTGCCTCCGGATCTCACCATATATCATTCTATTCTAGAATATATAAGTGATAATAATCAATATATTTGCAAGAATTCTACAACAAAAATAAAGCTACTGCTTCCTGCTTACTGTTCTATACCAAATGACTATTTACTTGTGTTGCTGGATATACAGGCTGGTAACCACCGTTATAAAGCATGCAAAATTAATTTTGTTTATTTATTTTAATGTAGAATTTTATGCTCTGCAACATTTATTTGAAGCTTTTTTCTCTACAATAATAAGGGAAGCAAGAAATTACAAAAATATGATTTCACATGTTAAGTCCTGTTTCGGTGTCGCGCTCACCAGCCTATACAGGGTGTTTCACAACTTAGAGCAAAAAATTAAAGGGTATATTCTGTACGACGTGCTGATCATGAAACAAAAAGAATTTTTTTTAAATTCGAAAAATTAAGGGTTGTTAACCTAAAACATTTTTTGTAGTACTGCATTGGATTCGCTTTCCTATTAAACACAAACAATGAAGTAGGTATCAACTACGAAAGAATAATTACACAATTCAATTATTAGCAGTTATTAAATAAATAAATAAAATAAATATATCATCACGCCTTTTACCCATTACTGGGTGTGGCACTATGCCTAAGCAGATCTCGGTAAGTGATATATTTTGTCGCGTGAAGTGCGGTTACCAGCCGTCAAATCACGGCCCTCAAAGATATTAGTGGAGAGGGAGCCACAGGGGTAGATTTTTAAATTGGTGAAAATTGTTTGTCGGCTGTGGGGATCGAACCACGGTTCTCAAGATCCACAGGCCGACTTTAACATAATCATCCACTCAGTGGCAGTGGCAACGACAAATTTTGGACTGGGAGACATGGAAAATAGTTTTGCGATTTAAAAATAAATTCTTTTTGTTTCATGATCAGCACGTCGTACATAATATACCCTTTAATTTTTTGCTCTAAGTTGTGAAACACCCTATATATATATATATATATATATATAAATATATATATATATATATATATATATATATATATATATATATATATATTTACCAGTATTTTCTGTGCAATTATGTTTAGAATATTATATACAAAAAGTAATGAAAAACTGTATCAAATGCAAAATAAAATTTAACAATTTGATTTTTCTTGTAGATTTTCGCGAAAAATTTATTAAATTATTTTAATAAATCCGTCAAATAAATCATGTTTTTTAAAAACTGATTGTTGTCAAACAAAAGCTCTTCGATCTAGTTTAGTCAAACTCCCTTAGTGATATTTATTTGACAGATAACAGCGATTCTATTGTCACAAATTAAATAAATCGTAAAATTCTGTGTAAATCCATTAGTTTTATATATCCGTAAATCCGTAAATGAAGAAGCAAATCGCAACGAAACTTATGAGTTTATGAAATATGTTAACGGAGGAGAACTACAGAAATAATTTTAATGTGATGAAAACCAGTTTGGGGTTCAAACTTAGGTTCTTAAATTCACAGCCCAACGCATTGCCACTGAGCTACTCTTAAATTAAATTTTGAGTGGTATTTATGGCGCGATTCTAATATAAATACAGTTGATGAATATTATCTTGAACTTGTTTTTATGACTCAAAATTTATTTTTTATTATTTAATGAAAAATCTCGAAATCGTTATTTCAAAAACGGGTTTCTATATGTCATTTACTGTCAGTCAATTAAAATCCTACATTTGTGACGTCATGGTTACTTCCTCATGATATTATTTGAATTACAATTTTACATTGAAATAAATAAATATATTATTACATTTTTTATCCATTACTGTGGCAGTGACAGATCTTAATTTTAAACTTATTTTGAAGGATTTTGTTACAAATACTATTTTATAGAGCAGCGGTTTTTAACCTTTTTGTCATTGCGGACGCCTAAATTTTCCAAATATTTTTCGCGGCCCCCTCAGTTTCTACTGAAATAACGAATATTATATTGATTTTTAAATAAGGACCGATATAATAAAGACCTCAAATATATAAATTTAATGATGTTAAAAAGGTTCATGTTTTTAAAATATCTCTAGAGAGAAATGATGAAATACGATTCATACAATATTTGAAATTTCTAGTTTTGAAACAGACTATATAATTTTTATTATATAAACATACAAAATTACAAAACTACAAATAATATTTTGCTCCAAATATTAAAATACAATTATCTGCTACTAAATAGGATTCAAACGAAAATAAAATATATAAAAAATAATTACAAACAAAAATACTAGCAGGCAGAATTACAGTTTAAACTTGCGATAACTTTTAAATTTAACGGATCCTTTAAGACCTTTCATGGACCCCTCTGAAATCCGTGGAGCCCAGATAAAAATTACTGTTACTGTTTAATTTAATTGAAATATTACTTAGCTACAGTTGAATAGCTCGAGCAAAAATTTTTCAGAAAAGTGACTAATTTTTGACCACAATTGAAGAAATCAGGTAGATACTCGTACAGGAAAATAATTTCCTGTGACTCACAGAAAAAAATCTTCGTCAATTAAACACATGCTAACTAAGTAGATGTTATTCGAGTAAAGTTATTGTTTTCGAGAGTTGACTTCCTCGCGAATTTGAATTTTTAAAATGTTCAATGTCGTTTAAATATTAATGTTTTGTATTTTAACTAATCCTTGAAATAAACAGACAAATTAAAAACTATATATTTTTACAGATAAACCAAGGTTAATTATAGTATCTAATTTATGTTTAAAACACTAAAAATAATAATTTAATATTCTTTAGTTATCGTTGAAATATTACATAAGTTATGTAATATTATTGTCTTTTAAAAGAATTCATATAACATAGAAGTAGATCATATTTCTCATAATTGTTATATGTATTAAGATAATACAGTTCTAAATATGAAATTTTCCCATTATTAATTATTCATGCTACCTGATTAAAATTTAAAAGTGATTACATTATTTATGTAATTTTCCTTTTAAATATTAATGTATTAATACATCTCTTATATGAAAGGAAAAATGTTGTGAATTTCTAAATGGCTGCCAGTTGACTCAGTAAATACATACGTATTTATCGTATTTAAATAGAAAAGTAATTACAAACCTTTAGTCACGGAAAGGATTAGACTTTTTATATTTTACAAATAGAAAAAGTCGGTAAATTAGTTTTGTTAGATATAGAAGTTGACCCTGGCCACGACAGTGTAATAAGAAAATCGAGGCTGACCGCAAACACAAGACGTACTTGTATGTATGTTTTTAGAAAAACAAAGAAATTGTGCAGTACGCTAGTCGGCTACTGTCAAGCGGAACTACATGTACATAAACATAATTTCTCCTACCTATAAACCGAGCTATAAACACGACTAACATTATTATTACTATTAGGGTGATGGATGATAGTCTAGTGCGTTACACGATGGCACTATGGTCAGAGAAATCCGAGTTTGATTTCAAATCATACCATCAGTTTAAATAACAAAATCATCCTTGTTGCAAATACATTATAGAAATACGACATTTACTAAAATAAAATAAATAAATATATTATCACGCTTTTTACCCATTACTAGGTGTGGCACTCTACCGTAGCAGGTCTCGGCAAATGATATATTTCTTCGCGAGAAATGCGGTTATCAATCGTCAAATCACGGCACCCAAAGATGTTAGTGGAGGAAGAGCCACAGGGGTAGATTTAATTTGGTGAAAATTGTTTGTCGGCTGTAAGGATCGAACCAGGGTTCTCAAGATCCACATGCCACCTACCTCATTTACGATATTTACTGAGATCTGCAAATGCCTGAATTCGAAATTAACAATGTATTGTTAATTCCGAATTTTGTATTTAAATGTTTAAATAAACTCTAATATAATCTTGTTATCATTTGGTTTTCAAAATTCTGGATTAGCTAAAACTTTTTGAGAATCAAGCTATACAAGGTGTTTCAGAACTTAGAGCAAAAAATTAAAGGGTATATTGTTATTTATTTTTAAATTCGAAAAATTAAGGGTTGTTAACCTAAAACATTTTTTGTAGTACTGCACTGGATTCGCTTTACTATTAAACACAAACAATGAAGTAGGTATCAACTACGAAAGAATAATTACACAATTCAATTATTAGCAGTTATTTATAATAGAATTTTATTTAATTATTAACTTTAACATAATCATCCACCCAGTGGCAGTGGCAACAAAAAATTTTGGACTGTGAAACATAGAAAATAGTTTTGCGATTTAAAAAAAAATCTTTTTGTTGCTCTAAGTTGTGAAACACCCTGTATATTACAATTTTGAAAATAAACATTTGGTTAAATAAATTTGTTCATTGTTGTTCGATGTTTGTTTCCGTTATGTTTATGTAACAGGTGTATTTTTCTTTTAAATTTGTTTTGAAAATTTGTTTATTCAGCAAATAGCGCACGGTATACCCTTCCGTAATATTTTAATTAATAAAGTTTCTTTACAAACAGAGTGTAAAAGACAAGTAAGTTTAAAAAAAGAAAATAAGTAGAAAGGATACAGTAAGATGGTAAAACCGTAAAACCGGCACCTGTAGCGATTAGGGGCAGAACGAATCTCAGTCTCAAGCTCTTAGGCCGTCAAGAAGTCAAGTCAGGCGGTCCGCTGCTCGACTCGACAAATAGACATAAAGGAAACTAAGCAAATGAACTCGAGTTACCTGCCATCAGCGACGTTCGACAAAGCAGTGAGAGCAGACATGTTATCTTCCCTTCACTTCCTTTACATTTACATGCACATACACTGTTATTCATGGAAGCAGCCTGTTGTCTTCGCTGTCATTTCCGCACCTCGTTCCCCTCGTTGACAGTTTCAAGCTTCACATACGCGAAATTCATAACACAAATGATACACTTTCTCGCTCAGGCTTACTCTATTTCTTATTATGATTACACAAGAAGTTATTGTTGTTTTCGAGCAGAATCTTGCAAAGTATAACACGATAAACGCTGTCACAATTACGGATTAAATTCACCGGAGATATCAACGATGCGTCGAGACAGAATTGACAAGAGATGTAAAAATCCCGTGTTTTCTAAAATAAAGCACATCAAGGCTAACGCCGGTTTTGCGAGAACTGCTCAAGACAACTCTAACACACACTGAATGTTACTTGATTTGCTGACTAATATTTCACTTGCACAAAACCATGGAAGACATCGATTTAATGATCAGTAGTCTTCGGCACTGGTTAACACTTTGCACATGTGAATTTTTACATGATGGCTGGATTTATTAGGCGACGTGAGGAGCACAGCACTGAGAATGACGGAGTCGAAGATCGTATGGTTTCACTTTTGTAAAACACCGAGAGACTGCGAGTTTCAAGGTGTATCTTTTGTACGCATGCGCCGCACTACAGTTATTCAACTTGTGGTCCATAGACATTCTACCTGGACCGATTAATCGATAGCTTCTTATACATACTTAACAGTTCTTGCAAGATGGAAAACAACAATTCTAATAACCTATTCATTTCCATTTAAATTACAAATTACTTAATTACGCATGTGATTGCAGATTAATCTAACATCATTTCTTATTTTTATAAAGTCGCTTTTTATTGATGAGGTTTTTTTAATAACAATTTAATCCTTATTTACTAACTGTATAATGTTTATGATCTTTGTAATAAAACAATTTTCTCACAAATATTAAATGATATTTATGTGCAATATCTATTAAAATTATACGTAGTTTAATTTTAAAGTTTGATGTGAAGAAAATATCTATTCAATTTCTAGAATAAAATTTAAATAAATGTGGGTTTATCTATCAAAAATCTGACGAAAATTATTACACAACAAAAATACATTATTTGCAAATGAAACACCAACACAGTACCTTACTAAAACAGAAATGTAATTTAATTCATTAAAAAGAAATTAAAATCATTTTGCAATCAGTAACTTTATTTAACAATCTTTCTTTTTTATTATTTCTCAATAATGCAATAGTATGTTATGCATCAAGGGAGGGAAACAAGCGATTATTCCTGCGCGTGATAAGGGATAATCGCGCCCTCCCGTGAAGCATATTATACTTTTCGTAACAATTGCACAAAAATTACTGTCTTATCGGGACAAATGTCAAACATGGGTTGCGTTACTAGTTACCTAGAAAATGCCGCAAACAGCTAATAATCGTAGTCTCTAGGAAGAGAAACATCTCTCTAGGGAGAGAAACATACTACCTAGGGAGAGAAACAACCTACCTAGGAAGAGAAACATAATATTTCTCTCCCTAGGGGAGAAAAGCAGTGTTTCTCTCTCTAAAATTAGGGAATAAGAACGTGTTCCTTGTGCATGTGTTACGAAATAGTATGTTATGCATCAAGGGAGGGAAACAAGCGATTATTCCCGCGTGTGAAGTTGGTGGCAAACCGAGACGTAAGCGAGGGCCGAAGGTTCGAGCTGAAGTCGAGGTTTGCCAACTTCACACAAGGGATAATCGCGCTCTCTCGTGAAGCATATTATACTTTTCGTAACAAGTGCACAAAAATTACTGTCTTATCGGGACAAATGTCAAATATGGGTTGCATAACTAGTTACCTAGAAAACGGCGCAAACAGTTAATAATCGTAGTCTCTAGGGAGAGAAACATGCTACGTAGGGAGAGAAACATCCTACCTAGGAAGAGAAACATAATGTTTCTCTCCCTAGAGGAGAAAAGCAGTGTTTCTCTCTCTAAAATTAGGGAATAAGAACGTGTTTCTTGTGCATGTGCTACGAACAATAAATTGTAAAATACATTATTTATAATATTATTATTTGCTGTTTATGGATATTATATATATATATATATATATATATATATATATATATATATATATATATAATATAATTAATGTAAAATCAATGTTAAACGTATTACTTTGCAAATACATGAAATTTAATATGTGGCCATGAAATTGAACGGATATTATTCATGATTATATTTATAGAATAATAATAAAACAACTATAAATATTTTATGTCAATAAACAATTTTTTAGATCAAAAGTTAGTGGCACAATTTTCAAGACATTATTTTCGCAATAAGAAATAGCATAAAATTAAGCAAAGGTCATTTAATTAGTAAATAAAGGAATGACATTGCATGGCCATTATTGTCGATTTTTCTGCTCTAAATTAGTGTGTGCCCGTGTGCCGCCTACGAAATTGGTGAACCAAGTTATACCTGTTGCTTAGCCCTTACAAACTCATTTGTCGTAAAAATTATTATCTTCCCGCATTACAAAAATTACAAGTTTGAAATTTATTTCGCAATAAATTTATTTTTATTTTCTGTTTAGCAAGAAGTTTAATTGGATAATTTTTCAATGTACAAAGTCTTGTCTGTTTAAATTAAAGTTCTTGTGGTTTATTTTTATTTCTAATAAATTTAAAACTTAAAAACACAATTAAAAACTTCATATATCACCAAGAATTTTGCTGTTAACCTTTATGTTATTTTTAGAATAGGATGTATGGAGGCGATTGAATTAGTTAAGATAAAGATAAGAATTAGAAATCATATTCAGTTTGACAGATAATTAATTTTCCTGCAGATAAATTGATACACAACTGAACTTTACATAAAATTTGTAATTGCAAATTAAATGTTTATGATAGATAAGAACATTTTAAATCTTTTCATTTTAATTAAGGTGCTTGAAGCTGTAGAAAATATTAATTCTGTATGTCTTAAATAATGCTGAATAATTTAGACTTTAGAATAGGATAATTTCTCTTCAAATTAATGAAGAAAAACTTTCGCTACAAATTTTCCTAAGTAAATATCTTTTGGTGTAATATGAAATATGTTAAAGTAGCACAACATAAACTTCATATAATTTTCATAGCATGACTGAAAATGTTGATAGAAATATTTCAATTTTAATTAACTAGTTGATAATACTAAATCCTTTTTTACGGAAAGTATAACGCATATACAGACATGTAGGTATTGAAATGTTTATTATTAAATTTCAAACAAAAAAATTCAAAATGGAATTAGAATTTATGTTCGTAAATTCAACATTACCTTTAACATAAAACTCATTATAGGAAACAAATATCATTGTATAAAATTTTACCTATTAAAATTTAGGAATTAAGACTTCAAAGAATATTTAGAAGTCTTAAAACTGATCAAATATTCTAAGATGGGCAAAATTTCTCTTTTAAAATATTTTGACATCACTCTTATTAAAAATTCTACTCCCACATTAATTCTATTATCGTTGAAGAATTTCGTATATTTAAAGAATGCGAAAAAGCTCACAAAATTGCTGAATAGTACGCGGAAGTGAGAAAATTTTACTCACATAATTCTCTGGTCGTCCCTCCGACGGAGGTTTTCGTCACGTAGCATCACGTCCAGGATGATGTGACGCTCCCGTGGGGAGAGTTTACATATCTCGATAAACATTGTTCCGTAGAGCGCCTCTGGCGACGCTGAAAACCCGGCGTATGCCATGAAAACAGTCGGAGCCGCCCGCTGCCGCTCTGCAAACGCAAAATGAAAAAGTTAGAACAAGGTCAGGACAGCCCTTAGGATCTGGAAGCTCTCTTGAGCTTTCAATTGATTATAGACGTTTTTTGTTACTTTAGTTTATTTAATATTCATTTGATAATTGAATTCAACACTATTAAAAAGTACATTATAATTTAGACTAAAAATAACATATTTGTTTTCGTTCATCCATTCATTCAGCAAATATAAATGTAACATTAAATATTACCCCGATTATTGTTTTTAATTTTATGCTGCTCTGACGAACAGTTTATTGACAATAAACAACAATGTAAAGTGAAATTTATATTAAATAATTTCCTAAATTACATTTTTGTTTTGCATCAACTTGTTATTTACTCAGGTTTTATACAGAAATACATTCATTTTAAGACCTGTTGAATCCAGAAATTAATACAATGGTATAACTTCATTTATATAAAAATAACAACCAATTTTATATTATTTATCGATGCTAGAAAATATAAAATCTAAATAAAATTTTAAAAAACCATCACAATAAAATTAAATCTAAAATCATCACAAAATAGTATCAACAGGTTCTGAGAAAAGGGGTAGATATTGACATAAAAATCACAGCATTTGATTCGATTGACAAAATTTAATACTTCACTTACATTGATACGATCTGTCACTTGAAAACCACGCTACAAATTTAAAATAAAGTCACATAACACGCTGTCATTAGTTCGCGAGCATTGAATCCGTGAACGTCCTTTCTATCAGGACTACGGCACGAAACTGACTGCCTACAGTCCTGTGATCCTGGAAAAGGATCCCCCCACTACGCCCGGGATCGACCTGGCGCGAGCAGGATTGCACTTGTTAAAGTTTGCTTTCATGTTTTCTTAAATTATGCTATTACGGAAGACTGTAATAGCCATTTATATAAATTGTGTAGCTCTATTATGTTGTTTGAAAGTATTTTCGGCTTAAAAAAACTAGAAAAAGGGAATTACTGCGAAAAGGAAGTTGTTTTGTTGGTAAAATGTTACAATTGGTTTATAAACAAACAAATACATTTCACTTTACAATCTCAGATCAATAGGAGTTTTTTATAGCGCAAGCTCTATATAGGTACCAGAAAAAGTGGTATCGAGTCGACCTGTGGATCTGGGATCCGGGTTCGATTCCCACAGACGACACTTTTCACCACGTTAAAACTACCCCTGTGGCTCCCTCTTCACTAACATCTTTGAGGGCCATGATCTGACGGCTGGTAACCATACTTCACATGAAGAAATATATCACTTACAGAGACCTGCTACGACGGAGTGCCACACTCAGCAATGGGTTAAAGACGTAATGATATATTTATTTAAGAAAAATAAAAGTATGGTTTATTCATTTGTATTTTTCATCAAATAAAATTTAAACTAAATTCATATTTTGGATTTACCTTCGATACTTTGAAGATCGGATTTCCATTTCTTTCTGTGGCATAGAAAAATAAAAAAAAACTAATTTCAAATAATTTATTTATTTTAAAAGAAATTTGACTTATTTCATATTAAAGCTGTATTAACTGCTCTGTAATAAATGCAACTTTAATTTGAGATAAGTTTCATAATATATTAAAAATACTTTAGTAAAATCCTGAAAATTATAATTAAAACACGTTAATTATTTAGGTTGTTGTATATTTTTATATTACATATATTTATAATTCATACATGATTACAAAACCTATTCCATTTAAAATATACAAAACCCAGTATAAAATAAATAGAAAAATAAATGTAAGCGTGTTAAAATTATAACGTTTCAACTGTTAATACAATTTATACATTCGTTAAAAGTAGCTACCAAAATCTAGGCGCCATTATTTCAGCTAATTAAAAGGTACTTACAGAAATTATGAAGACGATAAATTCTTGAGCAAACTATAAGCTGTTATTTACCTTCATTGTGGTAACAATATAATTGTACAAATGTATTTATAAATTTATACAATCAGTTTGAATTGCCAAACTGTTTATAGAATATAATATATTCATATAAAACACTCTCATTGCGAGTGATGTTATTTGTATATTCAATTAATTAATAAAAATCATTTTTACATGCGTGCTGCGACACTTAATTAGTTTACAAGTCTATAAGTTTCTCTCTGACTGGGTATAATACAATTTCTTCTTTATAATCTTATTTCATGTTCAACAATAAAACAACTTAATCTTTTCTAGTGGAATGTAAATTTGGTTGAAATCATTCATAAAATACTCTACAGGGAGAATTAATCATTTCTAAAGAAATTACCGATTTTCTGCACTTTTTCGATCATCCCGTATCATCGTATGAATTTTTTATTATATTATTAAATGCATTGATTTTAAAAATTCCATAATAATCGTAACCTATATTACATTAGTGCTTAAATCGATGTATATTTGTATAAAGGAAATAGTATAAAATAATAAATTACTAATATTATTTTTTATTTCCCATAACTGCATTCATTTTTGCGTGTCGTTTGCACGGATTTCTAAGTACTTACATGGGACGTACAAAAGCTTAAAACGTACCAGGAATGATGAATAAATCACACTTGAGTTACGCACTGCGCAACTTTTTCAAGTTCGGCCTGTAGCATCCGCCGCATGTCGCCCTCCACCTGCAACCTGCCTCGCAGATCTTCTATCGTGCTCTGCATGTCGTGAAACTGTTGCTGCATTTTCACCTCCATCTGCGCTATCCTATCAAGAAGCTCCTGATACTGTTTGGCAGATACAACTTCAGGTTTCTTCTCCATGCTCAACCGAGGCCCTACTGCGGTCATCTTCGTATCGATGTTAACTTTTTCCGCAACAGGAGGCTTCGATGCCGGCGATGGAGATTGATTCGTCGGTGGTGTTGTTGATAAATTAGTTACCATGACTCCGTGAATAGATTGTGGTCGAGCTGGTGTCGTTGTGATCGGTTGTGTTACAGGCTTCATCCGAAGAGGGACGTTAGTGGGACTGGTGCTGGAAACATCACTTGTAGGAGTTTTCAGCTTCGTACTTAGAGCGGATAAAGATTTTGTCATGTCGACAGGACTAGAAGACTCCTTATCCGGAGCCGGGGACTTAGCGTCAGCTTCTGACGAAGGTGACACAGATTTGTCAGTAGTGGGGGTGAGTTTTAATCGGGAATTATCCGCTGAACATGGTGTAGAAGTGCGTTTAGCTTGGTTGAGTTTGAGCTCTTCAACCCATGGAGCTTTGTGTTTCTCCCACTCGCGGGCTTTGGGCTTCCTCTCACCATCATCTTCATCGTTGGAGGCCTCGGAGAGACTGGTGGGTTGCACGTGCTCCGAGTTACCGTTGACGAGGCCGTTATCCGCGTCGCGGTACGTGGTTGAAGGCGGCCTTCGTCCCGGCGCTTTGGCACGGTTGGCTCGCATATCAGGTAACATAGCGCTCCTCTCTACCTGGTCGAAGTCACAATCTTCATCGTCTTGTTTCGGCTGCGGAGAAAGGTTAGCTGCGCGACTACTAGCTGCACCATCGACCTTGTCGATCATTTTTTGTTTAATTCCTGCTGGGACACCCGAAGAACTAGCAGATGAAGGAGACTTTTTTGGCACACTTGGTTTCTTACCTGGTAGGGGCGGGGCTTTATGATCATCGGGTTTGAGTTCTAGAGATTTTCTCTGTGATGCTACTTTGACGGGTTTGGGTGTCACCTCATCGCCACTTTTATTCTGCAAGGAAAGTGATGATTTATTCGAGGATTTTTGATCGGGGATTTTATCTTGCTTGTTGTGTTGAGCTTGGGGACCATTCTGGTCGATGGAGTTGGCCGGGAGCATCATCACGAAGTTATCGGGGAATACACCAACGCGGCCGCGTAGTTCCCCGCGCCACCAACCGCGGTCCTGGCCGTCTTTACTAATCAATGTGATGTAGTCTCCTTCACGAAGTGTTAGTTCATCTTCGTTGCATGCATCGTATGGATATTTCACTTGACACAGTAATTTTGCTAAAAATATTAAAACGTATAAGAACAATAACTAAACCTAAAGAACTTAAATTATTAATAAAAGTAAATTAATCTGAACTATTTGACTCACATAATCAACAAACATTTAATTTATTATTATTTCAATTAAAGTAAATTAAGTAGACAATCAATTATAATGAAATAAGTGAAATGTATTTAATTTTGTTTACTCACTTGGTTTAGGGGGAAGGTTCGGAGTACTCGTATCGTTCTCGCCAGCAAGACTAGTCAAATCTTCCTTACTACTATTTCTGGATTGTGATTTACTCGCATCCATTTCTGCAACGAAGTTCGATGGAAACACACCTTCATGATTACCTAATCTGCCTTTCCACCATCCTTCTTCCACCTCACAAACTATATCGATGACATCACCAACTGACAAACTTAGCTCATCATCATGTGCAGGATGATAACTGAATATTGCTCGACACTGACGTATTCGATTAGGTTTTTGTCTTAGAGATACTTTTTCTTTTTGTATAACAGAAACAAAATTGTCAGGAAACATTCCTCGTTTGTCTCGTAGTGTACCTTCCCACCATCCTCCTGCCTTTTTAATTATCTCTCGAATCACATCTCCTTTTCGTATTGTAAGTTCATCAGGCTCTTGAGCTGTATAATCATATTCCACCACAGCTTCAACTACAATACACATACAAATAACGTGATTATTAATTCATAACAATTGGAGTGAAAGGAAATGAAACGTTTGTTTAGAAGTGCCTCAGGTCAAACAATATGTCAATATATCACAGGTTTTAAACAAAGGAAAATATGAACAATAAACTGTTATCATCACACCTTAAGTATTGTTATCAGATTGGGAAATAATGCAAAAACAATAAACTTGTACCATAAAAAAATTTAACCACAATATATTACATTTCTTAATTCAGAGTATACAAAAATTACTTACCCATTTTTA
This sequence comes from Pterostichus niger, assembly GCA_947425015.1. Lineage (NCBI taxonomy): Eukaryota > Metazoa > Arthropoda > Insecta > Coleoptera > Carabidae > Pterostichus > Pterostichus niger. The sequence continues at coordinate 8,376,419 of OX380341.1, forward strand.
ATATACGTAAGTAAAGTTGCCGTCTTTTTATAAAATTGACATTACTCCACTTCTGTTTATTATCAATAAGAATACATATTTTTTATTGTAAAACAGCCAAGCCCAGATGATATCATGACAGATAAATTACTAGCGGCAGCAAACTCTACTACGTTTACGTTTCTTGTACTGCCAACTGCTGACTAGAAATGAAATGTCCCTGAGAAATTTAAGGCGCGAACAGGGACTTAATTGAAAATATTATTTAAAATTTAAACTATCCTTCCGGATTGCAAAATTATCATACAAAAACAAACTAAAAATATTACAAATTAATTTTTATTGCAGAATACATTTTAAAACAAATTTCTACATACAAAAACAAAATATTTTAATTAAGGATAAAAAACACAACATTAATCATCAAGTGTATTTATAATAATGACTAATACTATATAAAATTTTATTATATGTATCTTTATTTCAACAATATTTTATTCATAAACATATATAATAAGTAGACCCATAGTTTATTTTAAAGATCGTTGTTACTAATAAATCTGTTTCCTTCTGAATGTTTTCCTGAATACTTATATCGACATTTTCCGTAAGCACCTGTAACATATTTTAATAACTAAACATTTCCATGATATGAATCACGCACACTTTTATTTGCAATATTTATATCAACATCAATAAGCCACTGCGTAAACACATAGGCGCAACACATATTTTACAAGGGGCATTATTATATAAAAATAAATTATAATATTAGCAAAACAACATTGAAGTTGAAAACAAAACAAATACCTAAACATGTATTTGTATAATATTTCAAAGAACAAAAATATCTGTAATCAATTTTAACAATACCTTTATGCTCATTGAATTTCCTCAACGTGCTTGGGAGAGGGGTGTACCTGTTCAAAGAAGAACTGTCTCTATCTTGGCGGATATCCGGTCGCGAGAGGTTATTAACTTTCGGTCGTACGACTTTCATAAACTGCCCTCTCCTTTTAGCTTCTGCTCGTTCTTCTTCGCGTACTCCCGTCGAGTCCAGAAACTTTAAGTTTGGCAAGTGGTGAAGTACAAAGTATCTGAAACACGTCTAACTCACCTTATTAAACTTGTCATTGTTTGACACTCTGAATGTTTGCATTAACGACTTCTAAATTGGATTAAAACTTTAGATAATTTTACATCGATTAATTTAATCATTTTTGGACGATTTATGTATTACTTATAAGTAATTGTTTCTTTAAATGTGAAAAATACGACAATACTCCACTTATTCTATAACTGGATTATTATCTGTATTTGATAAATATTTTATTTTTCTTTATTTATTATGCACAACAGGAATTTAATCCCAATTACAATTCAGAGTGTATGATTAACTGATAGGTACTGCGACATTTTAACAAGTAGTCATACATGCCAGCCTGGAGACTCGAACCCAGGAACAGAGTTGTCAGATGAAATTTTTTAAAAGCTGTTCAGCTATAACTGTGGTGGTAATCCATAGAGAGATCATGAAAAATAACGGTTGTCATTAGCTTATTAATCAGTAACAGATAATGATCGAGTTTTCGTGTTACAGAATAAAGGAGAATTATCATATAAATTTCTTATTTGCCGAATTTTCTAAAGATATTTTTGATGATTATATACGTTTATAACAATAAATATATCATCACGCCTTTTACCCATTCTGGGTGTGGCACTTTGCCGTGGGAGATTTTAGTAAGTATATATTTCTTCGCGTGAAGTATGGTTACCAGCCGTCTAATTACGGCCTCCAAAGATGTTAGTGGAGGGGAAGCCATAGGGGTAGATTTAATTTGGTGAAAATTGTTTGTATATATGTCATTAAAGCTTCGTGCAGAGGTATGAAACACCCTGTATATACAAACATTTATATCTCTTTTTTATATTATTATTAAGTTAATTTGTTTATTCGAATCATGAAAAATATTTATATTTAGATTGAAAACTAATTTCTTAATTCAATGATGAAATCACTGTAAATACCTACTTGTGTTTTTTTTTTAATATCAGTTTTAAATTAAGCAATAATTTGTATAAATGGATTATATTGTAAATATATAAATATATCATCAAGCTTTTTACCCATTACATATCTCAGTAAGTGATATATTCGCGTGAAGTATGATTACAATTTATTAAATCACGGCTTCCAAAGACATTAGTGGAGGGGAAGTCACAGAGGGTAGATTTAATTTGGTGAAAATTGTTTGTCGGCTGTGGAAATCAAACTCGGGTTTTCAAATTCACAGACCAACTCGATACCATGAGCCTACTACCTCATTTTATTGTATCTGTTTATTTTCAAAATTACTTTTTTAAAAACTATATGATATATCAAACAGACAATAAATTGTCTTATATTCTACGAGTAAAGACAATTTTATTTCGTTTTAAAATTGATAAATGTCAACTAGTTACAAATTACCAATATTACTCATAACGTCTGCAATATCTAATATGCTATCATCAGACGTCAGCGTAGACTTCAGTCAATTGCATCATTTCTTTTTCTTTTTAAAATTGAAAGATTCACGATTCACTACACTAATAGTCTATTTTAAATTTTTTCATTAGAGGCTTCAAAAATTCTTGTAGAATACATTTCAAAATCTATAAATAACACTATCTGACGCACTTACAATAAGATTCTTATTTTACAAATTTAATTTTAAGTACCTATACATACCTATATCTTTGATAATCGGCTTCATCATTTTCTAAATTTGTCAGTTGATTAGGACAAGCTTGATTACCTAATAAACTCAGATAACTTATTGACGGAAAATTTTGGGAAATTTTCAGCATCAGTTCTTCAATATCTGTAATCTAAAAAATAAAAATAAAATTTAAGATAATACAGTACTTCACTCTGCTTAATTATATTTCAAATTTAAATAAAATTGAGTTAATAGATTTTTCGGATTTCAGTCAAATTTTTTTTTTTTAATTTTTGACGTTTCGACCGACACTTCAGCCTTTTTCAGGACACTATTAATATGATATAATAAATTAACAATAATAAATAATTACAAAATATAAATAATTACAAATAAAATTAAGCAAAATATAACATTCTTTTAAAAATTATTTTGAAAAAGATTAATAATGATAGAAAACTTTGTAAATTATAATTCAAGAAAAAATATTTGATAAATTAAATTTTTTTATACAATAATTAAAAACAGATTAATTTTTCTAAAATAGTCAAAAAATGTTCTTTTTTATCACTAATATCAATATGTGAAATACTTGATTTTTTCATCAATTGCATTACCATGACAACGCGTATTTTGCGCACTATTTTGCACCCTAGTGCACAAAATGAGTATTTCGCGTACGCTCCCAAATTATTATTTTTTTATGTTCCTTTTGTTACAACACATCAATAGTACCAAAAATTCATATTATTTTTGATTGATTTCCTTCAATTTAGGTGAATAAATTATTGTATTATTCTTTTTTTGAGAGTTGTAAAAAAAATGTTGTTTGTATTTCGTGAACAAAATTCGTGTTTTTTTGGCGCGTTCGAATGAATCTTTTGTCTCGACTACAAGTGGCATTCTCACGCGTAACAAAAAAGCACTCATTTCGCGCACTTAATACAAAAATAACTCTTAAAGGACAATGGGTTGATCTAAGAATATTAATAAAATAAAAATTTGACTGAAATCCGAAAAAATCTGTTTTCATATTTACCTAATAAAACAGTCAAACTAAAATTTATATCCTTTTATAAAATTGAGTTAATTTTAATCAAAGTAAAATTTTAAATTCATGGGAACTACAAATTGATATAAAAATTTAAAAAGCTTTGCTATATTTTATAATGTTATGCTAATCCAAATTAAATTAAAATTTAAAACTTCACACTTCTTTTTATTTCCGTTTTATTATTCAAGTTGAGTCGAATAGTATGAAGAGCAGAAAAGAGAATTAAATAAAAAACAAATAAAACAATTTTCATATAAGCTGCAGAAAATTGGTAAAAAACATAAAGAGATGAAAGTTTATTCCTTACGAGATTCTTGTTGAGTGACAGAGTATGAAGTTGCGGAATTGGTGGAAATACCAAGGAATCTGTCAGTTGATTGTTGTCCAAGATGAGTTCCTCCAATTGTGGAAAAGCCTCCAATCCTTTTAAAGTGACAAGTTCGTTGTAGCTGAGATCAAGACACTGTACTTTCAGTCCGTATAGTTTTCCAAGTGCCTCTGGAATTCGATAGCATTTCTGTCCACTGTAACTCAACTACATGTTGTTAATAAATTACTTTGTCTTCGACATTTACTTCCAGAAAGCTCAAAGCTTCTGATTGAAGATTAAAGTTTAACAAAAGATCAATTAAAATTAAATTATCTAACATATTGTAGAAGAAATTTAGTAAAAGGGAGATATTTATTGCAATAGATAATAAATTTAAGTGATTTACTGTTTCAATTAAATTGTGAAATTAGGTTTAATAAAATGTAATATTAATAATTTTTCTCATTACAGAACAGATCTGTATTGTAAATCTCAATGATATATGTGATAGAGCCGTCTGATATCTTTTAGTTTTCAACAAAGGAAAATGCTTTTTCAGTTCATTTCAAATTGACAATAGATTCTATGAAGGAACATCTTTATAATTTTTTAGATAAAAAGAGAAAATTGATTGAAAACTTAATAGACAATGCTGGCATTTTTTTTCCGGAAGGCAGTAACAATGAAATTTAGTTTTTATTGTTTCCAAACTCGAGTTATTACTTTTCAATGAAATCAAAGGTAGAGAATTTTGAACTGATATTTCATCAAAATTCTGTCTCTTGAAATATTGATAGAACTTTAGCAGGGAGTATTAAGGGGTAAGGCCACTCTAGACAAGGAAAAAAGGGTCATTTTCTAGATTTTTTTAACGAAATCTAAACGTGATGCTTAAGAACTGTTTTTGGATCTTTATTTAGTGCTTTTTAAAGAAAATATTCAAAATTGTCGTCAGAAATTTAAAAAACTCCTCTCGGCGCGTAGGGCAAATCGGGCGAAAACATTCCGGGAACAGCAATAGATCTGGATCAAAATGGGATATGTTTTCTTAATCTCTGATGTATACTCTAAAAAACTACGGGCTGGATTTTGAAAATTTGGATTTTTAACAAAATGGCGCACGTTTGAAAAAAAAGTTCATTATTCGGGACGAAATTTCTGTATAAAAACGACCATAAAAAATGAATGAAGCACTTTTAAAAATAAGCCCCCGTAGTTTTTGAGTATTTTATATCTAGAATAAGAAATAAAAAGATTCAGCACGATCCATCAATTAGTATTTCAGATTTCTTTTCGCCCGATTTTGAAAATATGATTTCGAGAAAAACGCGTTTAAAGTTTCGCGCCATATATATATATATATATATACCGGGTGGAACATCATACCTGTGTACATAGGCGATTAACATGAAAAAACAGTTTTTCCGTGCGCATTGCTCCCCAAATTATTTTAGCCAAAAATGCTTCAAATAAATGTTGTAGAGCATAAAATTCTACATCTAAATCAATAACCTATTCGTTATAGGTTATTCATACTGAAAAACTAATTTCCTGGCCAAACATTGTGATATATTGAGAAATAATTTAATGTTATCCGGAAAAATTGAAACAATATTTTATAAAGTTTGGAAAGTACTGAAGCACAAACAATTTGTTGTACCTGACAATATGAATATCCTGAGTCAGCATCGGTTTCCATGGTTGTATAAAACATATGAGAAACAGAAACTGATGAATCACCAGCACTTTTGATTTCTTTCTCCACGTGTTTGGAATATTTATGCGATATTAAAAACAATTTCTTTGACATTTAAATGAACGGCGTGCCAAACTTCGTTATCGGTTCATGGCACGGTACTATTGTGACGTAGCTCAAGCACGCGAAAAAGAAACATTTGAATGTGTTCAATCATAAACGAATGGAAATTGTCGCGTCGCAAACCGAACAAATGTCGCCAGTATTGGGAAAGTCTGCGGGAATAATCCTATTACATCTGTGACGTTTTTGTGACGTTAGTGTCATTCGAAAAACATCGTTCACAGTTAGATCAACGCGGTACGAGTCTTGAAATTGTACAAGTTGCCATTAGGAAATATTTACTTTATTCCTGGCAGCATTTCAACGACTGCAGATGACAACCACAAAAAAGAATTATTTTCTCAGAGCTCTGATGCTTCTCATTATTTTGACTTATTAAATTAAATGCTTTTTAGTTTTTGTTTTCCTCAGAAATCATTGTTTTGTCCGTTATCATCACGTTTCTTATGTCTTCATAAACAAAAAATGCCTGAAAATTTAAGCACAAATAAAAAATTATTAGAGCTTTAAATTTTGCCTTTTATTACAGAAAATAAAAACAGCTTCATTTTTATGATTACTTAACGAGATGAACAGCGAATTATTTTCAGTAGAACAAACATGAAAATGAAAAAGAAAATTATTTTTGTTTATGAAAATACTTGAAATAATTTTTGTAAAGATATTGATTGCTTCCGTTAATATTAATGATTAAATTAAGGACCTTTTTGTTATTTCAGTATTTTTGAATCACGCTGCAGATATGCACATTCACAAATGAAAAAAAAAAAAATATATCATCACGCCTTTTATCCATTACTGGGTGTGGCACTCTGCCTAAGCAGATTTCGGTAAGTGATATATTTTACACGTGAAGTGCGGTTACCAGTCGTCAAATCACGGCCCCCAAAGATGTTAGTGGAGGGAGAGCCACAGGGGTAGATTAAATTTGGTGAAAATTGTTTGTCAACTGTTTAAGGTACAAATTTTTTTGTAAGTCAAGAAATAAAAATAAATGATTGTGATTATACACTTGCGAGCAAAAAAATCGACCCACCTCGCAATTTTCGTTTAAAATTAATTTTATTACAAACCTACTTATGGAATTTAAATAATACTAATACAAATTTGTTAGAACACTCTTTCACGTTTAAAATGATATGCTATTTTCTATAATTAATAATTTTTATGTTATTTAACGGTCTTACAATAAAATACGGCTATTTTCACGCCCTACAGCAGTTACGAGTTGCGCGCGCATTCAAGGTTATAAAAGCATGTGTACACACTATCAACACGCCATTTTGTGATCAGCACTTAAACTGTGAACTAGGAACCCGGTGTATATACAGATCAGCCCAAAAACACAAGTAGACGCAATTTTAAAAGATGCACACCACGCAGATTGAAGCCGCTCAAGTTGTTGCCCTTCTTCGCACAGGGTTTAGCCAACGTGTTGTTGCGAGGCGGCTTAATTTATCCCGGTCAGCTGTTCGTCGTGTTTACCAAAGGTTTCTAGAGACTGGTGAATTTATCAGAAGACCTGGATCGGGAAGAGTACGAGCAACGACGGCACAAGATGATCGTTACATTGTTTCAAGGTCTTTGCGCGACCGCCATCTTACAGGGGTTCAAGTGCAACAGGAGCTCCGTAACGTACGTGGAGTGACTGTTAGTCAATGGACAGTGAGGTGAAGACTGAGGGAGAGGAATTTGATACCTCATCGAGCAGCAAACGGTCCAAAATTAACTCCAGCTCACCGCCAAGCACGGCTTCGCTTTGCACGAGACCACGTGAATTGGACGTTCGAACAATGGCAGGCCGTTTTGTTTTCAGATGAGACTAGGATTTGTCTTCATGGCAACGATGGAAGAAGAAGGGTCTACCGCAGACCCGGAGAACGATTTGCGCAGTGTTGCCTACAAGAACGGGTCAGCTACGCCGGAGGTTCCTGCATGGTTTGGGCCGGCATTTCTTTAGAAGGCAAAACCGATCTTGTCTTCGTTGTTGGACCAAATGATGGGCCTCGAAGAAGGGGTTTGACGGCTCACCGGTACATTGAGGAGATTCTTGCAGACTATGTCATGCCTTACGCTGGTTTTGTTGGCGAGGGCTTCGTATTTATGCACGATAATGCTAGACCGCACACTGCGCATATTGTGCATCAGTATCTCGAACGCACCGATATCCCAGTCATGGAGTGGCCAGCACGCAGCCCGGATATGAACTCCATAGAACATTTATGGGACGAACTTAAGAAAAGGGTTCAGGCAAGAATTCCTATTTCTAAGTCATTACGTGACCTAAAGACGGCGATCGAAGAAGAGTGGGAGAATATTCCTCAAGATTTTATTGTTCGGTTGATTAGGTCGATGAGAAACAGATTGGAAGCAGTTATTAAAGCACGCGGGGGTAATACAAGATATTAGCAATAAAATTTATGCAATTATCAACCTGATTTTATTCTAAGAATCTGTTTTTTACCTTTTTTTCTTTCTTTTTCTCAGTTACCATATTTTCAAATTTTTATCAATTTCTATTCCTACCCTTCTAAAAGGTTAGAAATATAATTGTAGTAACCTTAAAATGGTCTCATTTCATAATAATAAACTAACTTCCGAAATAAGATATATTTTTAAATTATAAGTTACATAATAATTTCATAAAATTCATTCAAAGTAAAAAATGTGAGGTGGGTCGATTTTTTTGCTCGCAAGTGTATGATCAACGTATTATTTTGGGAAAAGAAAATTAACTTTGTTGATTTATATAACGACGGCATTTAAATTTGTGAATACATTTACAAACTTTCGAAGATAACTACATCAAACAAACAAACACTTCAGCACAGAATAAGAGATCTCTATCGCAGTTAGAACAAACTCTTCACAATTTCGATTCTCTAAACGTACCATTTGTTTTAACCATTGTTGACATAAAGAACAGAGTAAAAGAGAAAAACTACTTACTCTGTTGTCTCGGAAAACCACTGCACTGTTCACATTGTCGTCCTGTCTTTTGTTTGCTGCCATGCCTGTTTAATAAGTATTACCATGACAACCTACCAATACTGGTGAAGTTACACTCGCATGGCCAGTTAGTCAAGGACTTTGGAAATTTGACACCACAAGGGGCGGTTCTATCTCACTAATAACAACTCAAATGAAGTTTAAATTACCTAAAAAAAATAAAAAAAGACAATTTCACACGCACTATGTAGAAGCCTGTTTGCAATGAAATGAGATAAAGAGAAGTATTTTGATATTCTGAACTCTTACTGATTAGATTTTGTTATCTTGTTGACATATGTATGTTATTCTTGGATAGTTTCACTTTAAATAAACACAAAATTAATTAATTCATTAATTATTTAATACACTGACGTTAAGAAGTCATTGGCTTTTTTAATCGTAAATTATTTTTTAAAACTTTTTTCCACCTATCTTGTTTATTTTTATTGATTTGAATTTATTTACTATTATTTTCAACAACAATTAAAACATAATAAAGTATAATAAACACTTGCCCTTACTTTGTTTCTAAATAAAAGCTGAAAGAAAAATAGAAAATATTTAAAAAGTTTGTTGTTCTGGATTGGGGTAATAAAAATCCGACATTTGGCGGCAGTGTTATTTCGAACTTCCGTTATTTGTTTAGCAGAGTAAATCCGGCTTTATAATTCATTAACTATTTAATATACTGGCGTTAAGAAGACATTGACCTTTTTAATCGTAAATTATTTTTAAAAAGTTTTATTCCACCTACCTTGTTTATTTTTATTGCTTTGAATTTATTTACTATTATTGTCAACAACAATTAAAACATTATAAAGTATAATAAATATTTGCACTTACTTTGTTTTTAAATAAAAGCTGAAAGAAAAATAGAAAATATTTAAAAAGTTTGTTGTTCTGGATTGGGGTAATAAAAATCCGACTTTTGGCGGCAGTGTTATTTCGAAGTTCCGTTATTTGTTTAGCAGAGTAAATCCGGCTTTATAATTCATTACCTATTTAATACACTGACGTTAAGAAGTCATTGGCTTTTTTAATCGTAAATTATTTTTAAAAAGTTTTTTCCACCTACCTTGTTTATTTTTATTGCTTTGAATTTATTTACTATTATTGTCAACAACAATTAAAACATTATAAAGTATAATAAATATTTGCACTTACTTTGTTTTTAAATAAAAGCTGAAAGAAAAATAGAAAATATTTAAAAAGTTTGTTGTTCTGGATTGGGGTAATAAAAATCCGACTTTTGGCGGCAGTTATTTCGAACTTCCGTTATTTGTTTAGCAGAGTAAATCCGGCTTTATAATTCATTAACTATTTAATATACTGGCGTTAAGAAGACATTGGCTTTTTTAATCGTAAATTATTTTTAAAAAGTTTTTTTCAACCTACCTTGTTTATTTTTATTGCTTTGAATTTATTTACTATTATTTTCAACAACAATTAAAACATTATAAAGTATAATAAATATTTGCACTTACTTTGTTTTTAAATAAAAGCTGAAATAAAAATAGAAAATATTTAAAAAGTATAGTTAAGTTTGTTGTTCTGGATTGGGGTAATAAAAATCCGACTTTTGGCGGCAGTGTTCCGTTATTTGTTTAGCAGAGTAAATCTGGCTTTATAATTCACTTGTAATGTTGACAAAAACCGAATATAGCCATCCCATTTTCTTTCAGAATGCAAATTAGTATAACCGAAATGAAGCGGCAGGCAGTTTTTTATTTGAAAATGGGCACTTTCATTTTTTATTTTCACGTCACGTTTACATTTTGCTTACATGTGTCAAAGAGCAAGAGCGAAATCTACTTTACATGTATATATAGTTCAGGCATTTACATACGTAAAGATAGCTGATGTATGAAATTTCCGAATTTAAATAAAGCGCAAGGTAAATACATCACCGAGTGCTATTGTCAGGAAATGAGCGAATATTTCAACAGATATTTATTATGTACAACTCACTACAAGAAATAAATTCTATACATATATACAAAAATACTTAATTGTAAATGTAATACTGCTATTTATTTTTGTCGTAAGCTTAATCACACCACAATTATACAAATTCTTATTTATTTCAACTAAATTCAAACGATATAAAATGCTACTTTTCTGAATTATCATAAATACTGTGCGATTCACACATGTGACATATATTTCTTTATATACAAAACGAATATTATTTTAATTTGATGCAGAATTCTTACTTTAATGTTTTAATAAATAAATAAGGAATGAGTCATGAGATTAAAGTTAAAAGCGAATGAAATTAATTTATATTATAATGATAATAAAGCTTTAAATTAGAGATGGGCGAATATCATTCGCGAATATTGACATTATTCGATATACGAGATTTTCGAATATTAACGTGAGTATAGCGAACATTCGAATACCTCGAATATCGCGCTATATGTTGACCTCAATTTTAGACTATATTTTTCTTTATCATTTGTACATAAACTTAAAGTTATTACAATATTTTGACGTTATTAATAACAAAGTTATTTTATTTCAAAACCATGAAGACGTACCATATTTCAAATTTGTTTTTCGCCAACATCAGCCCGTAAGTTTCACCTTAAATTTGAAGTTTTAGTTTTTTTTCTTTTTTGTATTAATTTTATTTTATCTTAACAATTTCATTCAAATAATGAAAAGGACATAATGAAATCATTATTAATAATAAATAAATTAACTTTTAGGTGTATTCGATTATTCGAGATCTGATTAATATTCGTATTCGATATTCGAATTCGAGAAATTTGATATTTGCCCATCTCTACTTTAAATGCATTGAATTACAAACTAACAACCTGTTTTCTGCTTGGTTAAGATAAATGCTTTAATTTATTAACTGAATCCTTGAATATTTTAAACACAATTTTCTCCGTAGACGCAATGTATATTTATAGTATTTTAATTTAATTAACAGCCTATTAAATAGTAATTAGTGGCGTAGCAAAAAATTACTTAAGAGGATGCATTTTTTTTTTATTTGGAATGGTATTTTTTTTCTTATAATCTAATTAACTAACTGTAAGAACTTTTCAAAACAATTTTTTTGTGCTGTCCTCTATTTAATATTTTGTTGGCTACGCCACTGTTATAAATATATAATAATAAATTAAATAACTTACGTAAAACTGCGTTAAATCCTTATACTATTAACGATGCTTCTTTGGTTCCGATTATAAACTTATAATGTAGATATGTTGTACCTACATCAAGGTCCATGTGTATACGTATAATATATATTCACAAGAAAGCGTGAGTTTCCCCATGCTGTTTTTTATTTTTTACACATTTATCCACAATAACACTGAACACAATTTTATATTAATATAATGGACGTTTATGACATATTTCGTTCGTTGAACAGTTTTAACAAATTAATTTTATGTACGACTGCATCATATTACCTTGTTTTACGACACTGTTTACTGTCCATAATCGGGTACTTTATTGAACTAGTACGATAAAAAATGCAAAATTGGACTGCTGTCAATATCACATTAAAACAAAATTCAAAAGAAATATTTCAACACCATTTTCTGTATGTATTATATGTGTCTTCATACAATTGTTAGATATTCTCTTGCATTACATGCAAGATCTTTTGGCTAAACTTGACTTGGGGGCCAAACCTGAAGTTTGCTGCGGAACAAGCCGCTTCTGGCTTGAATTCAGGAGTACCAACTTAACGTCAAAAGCCGAGCAATTTGAAATGCGAAGTATATTTATCATAAAAATGCGTTCTGTACTAGGTTTGGCATGGTTAGGGGTGTTTTTTTACTAACAAAACAAAATTTTGTTTGTAATAAAATTCGAGTACATCTATTTAAAAATATATTTATCATAAAATTGCGTTCTGTACTAGGTTTGGCATGGTTAGGGGTGTGTTTTTTAAGTTGGTACTCCTGAATTCAAGTCAGAAGCAGCTTGTTCTGCAGCCAACTTCAGGTTTGGCCCTCAAGTCAAGTTTTACCGATCTTTTATTTCTTTTGGAACGTCTTCAATGTCTTCATCCATCTCAACACATTTTTCACTTTGACAATTTGATAAATAAAGCAACAAATGCATAACAACGAAGCACACTTTGAGATGCAATTAAATGTTTTAAATATAGGTATTGACAATCATATTTTAAGAGAAAATATTCTTCATGCAGTCGAACATAAAACGTTGTATGCAACTCGTACATAATCGGACTTTATAGACTCGCCTTATTTATTAGCCTCACTCGCTGCGCTCGCTCTGCCATCAAATTCGGCTCGTCCAATAAAGACCTAAATTATGTACTTGTTACATAAACTACTATTATAATTGATTTGATGTAAATAACTTGGTGATAATTTCTAATAACAGTTTAAAATTTTGGCTGAAATTAAAAAGTTATGTTTGGTATTCAGTGGGTGTTATATCCCCAACCTATAAAATAGAATTATTTTTCCGGTTACGAGAAATGCAATTGCAAAAGCTGATATTGCAAAAATTATTACCGTTTATCGTGCCGGACATATGGGAAAAATATTGGGTTTAAAAATTCGTTTTCTGCCTAAAAATGTGCAGTGGGGAAAAATTCCGTTGCTGGAGGCAAATATGTGGTTTAATCGAAAACAGCTCGACGAAATTTATGTAAACTTAAAATGAACAACTGAATGAACATTTTTAAATATAGATTTAGGGTTCGATTAGATTGGGGGATTATTGATGACTGTGCGAGTGAGCAATAAATATAAATTGAGCTACAAGTGCTGTTTTTATCATTTTTTCACTCTTAAAGTTAGAGTAAATAATTAAATTTACTCCACTTTACGTAATCGAATATATACTTTCTAGACATAAAATAGTGAGTAGGAAGGTACATAGTATTAAAATATTGGTCATTTCGTTCTTCGAATTAGCAAGATTCAATTTGTACACTTCAACTTGCAAGAATCAATCATTCAATTAGCTTCACATGTACCTACATTTGACGTTTTTGTTTTTTACACTATGTCGCCTGAAGGAAAAGAAGACAGTCCATCCTTAGGGAACTTGGTCAATGTCAGGAAAATCGATGCTGCCATTGCTGCCCCTGAGGTGGAAGAGGTATTCGTATCCCGATGAGACGTCAGTGGATGGATTTCTTGCTGTTCTATTGTTAAATCCATGTTCTGGATGCTTGAATCAGGTTTTACGTTAACAAGTCACTTTGAATTTGTTTGGTATTTGTACGTAGCTCTTGAATAGCCAATTTTAGACACAATGTCTCAATTTATAATGTGGAAAGTTGTTGAAACTTTAATAATTTTGACACTGGTTTAGTTTTAATCAAATTTGTCATATTTTATCGTGTAATTTTGTTTCGGTTTGATGGTTGATGCACAATGTCTCAATTTGTAACGAGTAAAGTTGATAAAACTTTAAAAGTTTTGACACTGCTTTGATTTTAATTTAATTTAACACATTATGGAGTATCTAATTTACTTTGAAATGCTTTTGAATAGCGAATTTTGTACGCAATATTCTAATTTGATGTGTCAAGTTGTTTTGTTTTGAAATATTAGTTTGTTCATTTCATTTTGTAGAAATATTTATCCATATTGCAAGAATAACAACATATTTCGCATATTATTTCATTTGAAGTGAAAGACAATATTTATTGCGACTGTAAACGTGAAATGTCAAAATTAACAAACCATTTATTCCATCGGGAAAGTTTGTTTGATTATCTCTTGAATAACAAATTTTGAACGTATATGTAATGTGTAATGTTGATGAAACTTTTGACAATTTTATTTGACTTTGTTTTTAACCAAATTCAAAATATTTTGTTGTGTAACTTTGTTATTTGTTTTTGTTCTAAACTATGATTTAGTATTTTTCTTTGCGAAAGTATTCTGCATAATTTTATAATTTATATTTCGGAGTACAATCTTCTTGAAATTAATAGGTAATAAAAGTTTTCATTCATTTACATAATTTTGACGCCTTATCTTGTCCAACCAGGAAAATAATTTTGTTAATTAACGTAATTTAAAATAATAATTACATTTTGAAATAAATGAAATTTTACCTACCGTAAACAATTTAAAATGAATTAAATAATTTTGCCTAAAATAAACATTTGCCTGATCTTGAAGACTCAGGAAAGCATTGCTTTGCATGCCTAGTCAGGAAAATAGCATATTGCCTGCCTAGACAGGTAATGAAAGAAACGTGAGTGTCTAGTTACTTAGCAACATTAAATACTGACTGAATATGTAAGTCAAATATTTCTTTTAATTTAAATTAATTTAAAATATTTATTATTTGTTTATAAGTGTCAAGTAAAATGTTATACGTAACACGTCAGTAAAGCGTCGTACAGGATTCGTAAGCTGTTTCAAGCTCGGCATAAAACTATCTACTCATCCTGTAATTGAACACTTTCCTGACTTTTTACATAAATAACTATATGTTGACAATTAAGAAACAGAAGAAATAAAACAAAAAGCTTTTTTTCTTCCATTCAGTTCTAATTTATCATTTCAATGCAAATGACGAAAAAATAAAATAAAAAAAAGTTGTACCTACTTAACGAAAAACGAAATTCTTTTCAAAGTAGTACCAATTTCATTTTTATGCGCAATATTTCGAGACTACAAGAAAATTTAATAAAGCCCTCAAGTGTTCAACACAAAAAAGGTTTCGCACATTGAGTGGCAAGATTTTTTATTTATAAAAGAAAATAAGTAATGAATACCTTATATCTGATCTTCGTGTATTGTATCCGAATTATGATGTGCCCTTTGTGTACTCCTGTTCGAGTACCGCATTACGGATGCCGAGCGCACGGGATGCTGATAAGTCGACAAGGTTTTATGACGCATGGTTATATACGTGCTGCAGGTATTTACTCTGTGCAGTAAAGTGTTTTCGGTTGAATCAGAACCTAGAACAAAATAAAACAAACAAAAAACGAATGAGATGTTTGAATTGTATTCAGTTAAAATATTTGTTATGTTAATGGCCACTTATACTACCAAAAGTTAAAGTTTAAGCTTAGTTTAAATTGGCATATGAATAAAAGAGATTGCTGTCAAATATTGACTTTGCTTTTATTTATATAAATTAAGCTTTGTAATAATAGTATATTATGCCTATGGCACACTGGCTGAAGAGCATCGATGAGCTCTTTGATGAAACAACAGAACGCACCCGTCATCGACGAAAAATAGAGGCTCCTCTATTTCCATCGAAAAGCTCATCGATGAAACGAACGTATCTCATTTCACTCGAATCTTTTGTGTCTCATTTCACGTTAGCATATTTTTGAAATTTAGTTTTTCTTTCTCAACTTTAGAAGCTTTTATTTTTCGTCAATGGCGGGTGCGTTCTGTTGTTTCATCGAGGAGCTCATCGATGCTCTTCGATGCTCTTCGACCAGTGTGCCATAGGCATTATACATCAAGGCAGAGAAATGCAGGAATTTTCCCCGAGGTGTAAATATTTAAAATGAATACCAAGGACTGATATTTCGTTCGTCGAACAAACAAAAAGTAGGGCATAAAAATAACAGTTAATATAATATTAATTATTTCGATACGATATTTTTGGTTTGTGTAACAGATACATCTATTAGGAACTTTGTTCGAAAATTGCAAAATTTGTTATAATTTTGCTGCTTTAGTAACGAGAATAAAATGCACTTTTACTTTCGTAGTAACAGAAACGAAAGTAAAAACGCATTTTAGTCATTTCTAGTGGGATAAAATGTATCATATCTGTCACAATTTTGAGGTTATAAAAATCAATTTTTACATCGGGTAATGGAAAAACGTTTTAGTAATAATTATACATAGGTTTTAGGTTATAAATTAGTCTTGTTATGGTAAAATGGATAATTTCTAAAATTAAATGTAGATAACAAAGAAAGGCGATTTATTTGTCAAGTTGAAAACTTCTCAATGTAAGTTTCAGGAAACTTTTCAGGAGAAATTTTCTCCTGAATTTTGTGAACTAATTTGCATATAAGTAATACACAACATTACAATATGTGTGTTGAATATAAAATTCAAAGGCAAATATTTGACATATCGACTTGCTATAATACTTCAAAAAATGATCTAGTTGGGATTCATCCTTCGGAAAATTAATTTAAAACGTCATTTTGAAAGAAAATTTATAAGAAATTTAATTTTCCAAAATATGTAAGAACTTTAGGGCAATGTAATTTGACCCAAGAAATCGATATTATCAACTAAAAAAAAATTCGAAAGAAAACTTCTCATGTTCCGCTATTTCCCGAACCACCGTCATCCAGATATTGTATGTAAAAATGGGCTTATTTGTTTAATTTTCCTGTGTTTTGCATTATCAAGATAAATTTCTGTTACTTTTTCTTAAGATACCAACTATAAGTTAAGGAAACTCTTCGGAAAGTTTTAAAAAATTTTACTGGAAATACTACGCAATTTACAGTGAGGTAAAACGAGAATTGTTTGAAGAACAAAAGATGCTATGCAGATTCTTGAATGAAAAGTCAGGTTCATGCTTACAAAACAAACAAAACAATGGTAATGTTCATGTAAACTAATTTACACTTTAAAATATTTAAATTACAACTGAAAGTTTACTTTATACTAATGTGTGAATGAATGTTTCAACAAAAGACATTTTCGTGTCTTAGTTAGATTGGAAAAAAAATAATAAAAGAGGGTGTACTGTCGACAAAAAAGAAATACAATATAAAATGTGCGAAAAGCATAAAAACGCATGTTCAGCATCTGACATCAATATTAATTTAGTAGTTTGCATATGGGGTAGGTGGCTCAGTGGTATCGAGTCGGCCTGTGGATCTTGAGAACTCTGATTCGATCCCCACAGCCGACAAACAAATTTCATCAATTTAAATCTACCCCTGTGGCTCCCCCTCCACTAATATCTTTGAGGGCCCTGACGGCTGGTAACCGCACTTCACGCGATCTACTTAGGCAGAGTGCCACACCCAGTAATGGATAAAAGGCGTGATGATATATTTATAATATTCTATATGTTCCTTCCCTGAATCTGCATTTAGAGATTTCGAGTCTTACTGATAAGATAGAATAGTAATAAAAGGGATAACATTGTTCATTAGATTGATTATCTATAAATGTCCTTCAGTTCTATTGTCTGCATAGTTCCTGAGCATTCTGCAGCGATGACAAGATTCAGATATAATTTGATATCGATTTGAACGAGAACAATTAAAATTAAATTGCAGAAGATCCGAATTTAATTGTAAAGTTTTGATTTATAAAGTTTCTAATTGCTACGCAAATCTTTCTTTTTTGACAAACAAATGTATAACAATTATAATTGTTTTCTGGATCGGAAACTATATTTATTTTTGATTCTAGAAAATGTTTATGTAAAATTTTACTGTATCATTAATTTTGTATGTTTTGTAACAGCATAGATATTAAATGTTGTGTCTTGCGAACTAATCTATTGTAATATCTGTCTACAGTGGGACCAAGAGGAATTTCTCCCGGCGAAAAGGTAAACTGAGTTGACATTTCACGTAAAATTTGAATTCCAGTATTTATTTCGTTGTATGGGGTAGGTGGCTCAGTGGTATCGAGTCGTCCTGTGGATTTGAGATTCCCATAGCCGACAGACTTTTTCACCATGTTGGTTCGCTCATCACTAAAGCCCGGATTTTTAGGCAATTGCCTAGATTCAAATTTTAATATACTTCAGACAATTTAGTTTTTCTATACATAGGTAATATGTTTACGTGTAATGGTAGGTTTTTTTCGTGCCTTAGAGCCTATTTTTCCTATATTTTTGTTTTTGTGCCTATTTTACCTTATACAGCCTATTTTGCCTATTTTTGTTGCTAATTTCAACTTTTATTGAGCAGACAAGGCTTATCAACGCCATCTATCATCTATTTCGTTGATTAATTCAACACTCGGCAAAGTGTTCCATCCTAACCTATAATATTTAAAGTACTTACTTTGTCTTTAATCAAGTTTTAGTCAAAATTTTATGTGGGAATTCAATTGCACCTTTGCCATTAATCAATGAAGCTGAGGTAACTTTAGACGATATGGCTAAATATAAGAACGCCCCTGTTACATTTTATGATGTCGAACGAAGTTTTCAGCTTACAAGCAAGTTCTGACTGACCGAAGACAGTCCCTTTTCAAAAATTCCATTCCGCAATTGCTCGTAATATTATGTGAATCAAAGTATACTACATAATTTGAATTTATATAATAGTTAATAAAATGAGAACCCTAAATATTTTTTTTAGATTGCGTTTATTTTTCTTTAAAATATATATTATTTTTTTTCTAATGAAAAGTAAGAGTACCAATATTAGAAAAAGAATTAGTTTATATTTTTTATTAAAGAAACTATTTATATTTAGGCTGCCTAAAATCCCGCCTATTTTAGAGTAATTAGCGGCCTATATGCCTGCTTATTTAGGTGTTTTTAAGTGCCTAAATATCCAGGCTTTACTCATCACTATCATCTTTGAGGGCCGTGATTTCACGATTGGTATCCGTACTGCACAACAATGCAAATATATATTTGTGAGTTGTTTCACGTATTTTGTCATTAATTTTATCTTGTTACATTTTGTTTAATTTCGCATAGTTACCTAGAATAGTGGAATAAAAATAATTTCTGACATTTCTCAATTCTGTTATTTATTTTGATTTTTTAAATATACATTTATGACAAGTCATACATCGTTGAAAAGAGAGTTTTTATTTTAATAAAATAACTATGTTCCCATTTGAAAAATAAAATTTGATAGTTGTAACATGTAAATCTGACTTTATAAAATATTTCTAAATGTGTCATAAAATAGTATATTCAATATACTAAAACTTTCATTTGAAGAATTTTTTTCTATTTCTTATAATAAAAAAGTTAAGAGGGGGTATATCACTTACCGAGATCTGCTACGACAGAGTACCACACCTAGTAATACGTAAACGGCGTGATGATATATTTAGTTTTTTATATTTCGTTGTAAAATAGTAAGTTGGTTAACTTATTGAGGGGCGTAATTTTTGTCTGATTTACTAGTTATTTAGTCAAGAAAAATTTATGTAACAAATAAAATTTTCATTTTTTAATCAGTGTCATTTACCGTCATTAGTTCAACATTTTAATGGGTTGTTAAAAGTTTACAGATATGTTATATGAACACATAGAATTTTAACATATTTTTGTCTTTTTAATGAATGATTGTGATCTTACAATTTTGCAATAAAAATATGATATAAAGCTGACAACCAGTACTCAAGAGACAAACAGCTTGGTTTTGATATGTGTCAATATGTCGATCGTCGAATAATTTATCTCAAACACGAATGGACATATTGTAATTAAAAATAACTTAGTAAATAAAAAGTATAATCATTTTACATCCTTAATAATTTGTGTTCATAGTGATATAATTCTGTAATTATTTATAAAAAAATAATAGATCATTTTTAACGTTTGTGAAATAGATGTATCATTTTCATGTATACAGAGTAATTACAATTAAGAAAAAGGATAAAGAATGTAGACACTTGATGTAGTTTCACAAGATTTTGTGAAACTACATCAAGTGTCTACGTTCTTTATCCTTATTCATAATGTTTCACCAAGTGCCAACGGCTCATACTTTTGATATTACAATTCAGAAAGTTAGATATTACCTATGTTGCTTCAGGGCCTCGAATAAGCCAGTCGCAGTTATGATTTTAAAACAGTCTATATTTACCCATAAAATTAGTATTCTATTTACTATATAAATACAAATTTATTATGGTTAATTCCAATATCACGTCAAAGTCTTTATGTAAATACGCAAAATAATGCAATAAATATTCGTCGTTTTTCTCGTAAAAAACACGCGTTGTTTTTACTGCACAATTTGTATAATAAAGTACTTCTCGTTCTAGGTTATTTATGCGCAATATATAACGAAAATGTTTGAAATTAAAGCTAAACTATTTAAATATCTAAAAATGTGTCCAAAGAGAATCTGTAAACGATGATATAATGATAATAAATACGGTATTCTCTTGAGGATTTCCTCAGTTCTAAAAGAAATTTAAGAGGACTCAATTATGTCGTTTGCTTTGGTAAAAGAAAGAAAAAGCAGGACTAGAAAATCTATCTGGATAAGATCAATTATATATCAGATTAAAGGAGAGCCAACTGAAAAGCAATTGGTTACGTAAGATTGAAATGACAACTTGGCTGAATCCTTGACTGAAAGACGATTATTTATTTTATGTGATATATCACATTTCACAAAGAATGGATGACAATGTACAAATAATGGTATTTGCCATTTGTATGTTCAACACGTTAGTACTCAGTTATTTATGAAAACTTGTTACTTATTAAAACTATTGTTAGTCAGAATATATGAGATAGGTATATGGATGTTATAAATTATATATTTCAATCAGAAATGTAGGAAAAGCAGTGCCGTACCTTCAGATTTTCTGAGAGATGTTGCATAAGTACTACTCTCATATCTAGATCCTATAAAAATATGAGACATAAAATTTAGATAAAATCAAATTGAATTATAAAGAGAAAAAATAGCATATCGCCAGGGCTTATAGGTCAAATGTTTAAACTAACTAAGCTACGGTCGCCATGTATTTTCTCAATATAAATCAATTTTATTTCATCAATTGTTAAATATTTACTAAACACTAATTAAATTACTTTGTTTTCGATTACATTAAAAGTGGGTTTTTGTTGACAATTGACAAGCTGTGAAGTGCTACTTTTAGTGTCTAGACTATAAAAATGTTGCTATGGAAAAACAACAAATTTGACACTTATGATATTTATTTATTTATGTATGTTACGCTGTACAACAGGAATTTAATCCCAATTACAGTACAGGGTCCGCACTCACCGAGCCACAGTGTGGTAGTTCATATAATTTTTAGCTTGAGTGAGATTCGAACTCGGGATCTCCGGATTCGAATTCTATATTGCTATCCACACCATACTGACGGACTGACATACATACATACATACATAATATCACGCTATATCCCATTAAATGGGGTAGCACGATCCCCAGAAGCTTTCACAGAACATTCATTAACAGATTCATATTTTTTTTTCATTCTCATTCTCATTCTGATACACGATACACGCTTCAGCCACACTAACACCCCCTCCATAAAAGCTCTTTTATTCCTCACACCCGAAATCCATCATCACGAAATAAATGTTTAATCACATCCATCCATTCGCTCCTGTACATCTGTTTCATAAATCTTCACTTACGCCTACTTCTCTAACAACGAATCAATAAAGAAATGAAGGAAGCATCGCCTGCACTTGTTTGAAAGTAAATTTTACACTATTGCAGTTAGACATTCTATATATGATATAATTTGTTTGTTTCATCTTTAACAACTGCGAATTTGGAACAGATCTTGTATTTTCACTCAGTCATATAATCACCTAAAATATGTTCTATGTACATTTTTTTAACTATTTAAATTTCTGTTGATGCTTTTATACACAATTATGTAAATCCCTGTCTTAGAATTATTCTACTTCTTGTAAATTTAATATTTTGTATCCTGTAGAGTAGTTGTAAATTAAATAAATAAAGAAATAAATAAATTTAATAAATATACTAGTAGTTACAACCGTATGTCACCTTTTTAATCTCAGATGGGGTTAACATTCCTTCATCACTTTCTATTAAATATTACACATTTAATTAATATACAGAGTGTATCTGTACTTCGGGAAAAAATTAAAGGATATATAGTACAAGACGTATTGATCATGGAACAAACATATTTTTTTTCGAAAACTGTCATATAAAGTTAAAATTTACATGACAACTATCAACACGCGAAATGAGTGTTTTTTGTCTACAGAACGCAAAAGACTTTTGCATGCAGGATGCAAAAGTTTTTTGCATCCTGCAATTTTTTGATAGAAGAAAGGCTCACAATTTAATAAAATTTGTCACTTTATTTTTTTGCTTAGAAACAATACTTCTATTCTTTAACAAAATTTATATTTAATGTTCCAATTGAGCAATTATTCATATTTATCCCGCTTGAGGAAGCTAACTGGTGTACTGGAATAGTTTCTTGAGAAATGCAATGTGAATCCCAATAAATCGCAGAAAAAAAATAGAACATTTGTTTGGTTTCAATTGCCAACCAGCTGTCAATTGCTGATCAGAGAATACCAGATTTGATAGCAATTATATTACATACATTGTTGTCATGGAGACATTAGATGTCACATTAATTAATCCTAAACGTCAAAATTTTCTCATTACATTATTACTAATTTTGGGACATAGTTTTCGAAAAAACGTTGTTTGATACTCGATTGCGAAATGCTTTTGCATTCTCGAATGCAAAAGTAACATTTCGCAATCTAGAATCAAAAATAACTATATTTTTAAATTCGTTGAATTAAGGTGGTTATTTTTCAACTTTTTAAACTGGTGTCATATCATTCTGTTAGCTGTTCGATGATACACGTCAGACGTCACATGGAGACGTATGCAATTGATTTCCCGACTATATACCCAATTTGTCGTATACATAATAAACTTTTTATCTTTTTAATCGAAGCGATAAAATAGATCGAAATGATATAAATGTGACATATCAACTCAACATAAATAAATGGTCTGGTCTTGCTTATACGCGGTAAAACGAAAATTCGTTCCAAATATCTTGAGGAAAAGGATTCTTCAATATTGAAAAAGAAATAATGATGCTTTATTTTTTCCCACAAAATTTTTGAATAAAAATGGAACAAAAATTTATTGACCATTTTTGAAAATTAAATATACATTTTTAAATCACTTTCCTATATTATTTGCACATAAATTTAAAGTTTGTAACTTTTTAATCTTTAACTTAAAAAAATATGCAATAGCAATGGAAATTTCTAATAAATTTATCTGTCAAACAAATAAAAATATCGCATCGAAATCATAGTTCAATTTATGAAAATTATATTAACTATATTTTTTCAAGTGCTATGTTTTTTTTATAATAATAAATAATGATCCAATTAAAGAATAAGGGGGCTAGTTTGAAGTAATCCACGTTCCTAGGTCAATGAGATTGTTCATTTCAGTCACGTACGTATATCATTTATCTGAACTGAAATAAGGGAGTTAAGTGGCAAATGGAACACAAATAATAAATACGAATGTCATATGAATCTATTTTTGTGAGAAATGTTTTCAATAATAATTTTTTCCACGATCATTAAGTAATACATTCATTATATGTATATTTTTACATATATAAGACGGTTTATTATTCAAAAATGCAGAATATTGAAAAATATGTTGAATAATTCAACGTTTTTAAGCGAATCAAATTGCGGGTTCTATATTAACGCAATGCACTGAGTTCAACCGTCGCCTGCGTTACATACAAGGCTTAAAAAAAACCAGGCGAACACTAAGTGCTAATCTTGGCCGTAAGAGGCGCTTTTTCCAAAAATAATTTAAGCAATATTTATTTTATATTAAATAAATAAAAGGCTTCAGAATCCAATGTTTTTAAAAAAATATTTATTTTATTTTTTATAAAAAAAACATTGGATTCTGAAGCCTTTTTTCATTTATTTAATATATCATATAATTGAATCCTTTTTTAAATATATATATTACAATATTTATTTTAAAGAAAATTAGAATTATGAAAATGACGAGACATGTTTATTTTATTGTCGCTCTTATAAAAATGAACTGGAATAACTGAAATTTGTATATAAGAAGACTTGATCAATGTCCTACCGATTAACAAAATCGTTGGAAAGAGCGCCGCTTGCGGCAAAATTTTTACTTAGAAACAAGTGTGACATTGCAGGCCATGGGGTCGACAGTTATATGGGAGTTCAATTTATCTTGTTGTATATGGTGACATCTATGATTGCCTAAATTAATTACGTGATAATAAACAATAAATATAATTACACCGGCTTTCGATTTTGTGATGTCTTTTTGTTATAATCATTATGATATAATTTTGACAGAATCTGATGTAATAATTTCGTAAAGAAGGTAATATGCTGAATTTATTTATCCAGAATTGAGGGTCCATCAAATTTAACACATAATAAATAATATTGAAAATAAAAACCTTTCAGATCTTATTTTTTCTGAATGCTATATATTTTAATAATAGTTTCTTTCAAAATATTATAGGAATAAGACAATTTAGCTGTTGTTAAATAAATTAAAATGTATTTTTAAATCTGAATTCTGCAATACTCAAAATTTTGTAACATTTAGTTCATTTAAGCAAAAAAAAATGGTCTTGATGGTAAGTTTTTAAATCAATAAAAGTTTGAACTATTTTTCTTCTTTATAATTCAAAGTGCAAGTTCCTGTTGAATGGTAGTGTAAAAGGTAGTATTCAACTTGCGTGTTATGGCAATTATTCATTGGAATATTTACGGCCCGGGTCTATCTTTCGTGTCGCAAACTTCACCCCAATGAATAATTGTTATTCCACGCTCGGTGAATAATATAATATTATCGTGTAATTATTTTCTTATGATGTATCTGGTGATTTAAATAAATGGCATCAAATCGTGCTATGATAAACAAAGATAGATATAATGGGCATGTCTGAGCTTACTACAATTGCAGACTTTTTCGTTGTCCTTTATGGTAGATAATTTGCCAATTGTGACAGATAATTAATTTCAAATTTATTATTTTGAATTTTATTGATTATTGACCACCAAAAATTATGCATGCGAGAAATGTATTTTAGAAAAAAATTGATGGTTCTTCTAAACTGAACAATTCATGACATTTTTCGTTGTCAATTATAATACGTAATGACTAGAGACCGGAATATATGCATTTGCATATTTGCATATGCATTCGCATATTTAGCTCATTTTTAGCGGTTATTGCATATTTTATCTAAGATCTAGTGATGATGCATAGTTTCACTATATTTATATTAATTTTCGGTAAGGTAGTTAATTAATGAAATCTTACGTTGTTGTCGACCAAATCTATTAACCATATACGGCGCTTAGAGCGCACTCAGCAGCCGCGCGTCTAAAAATCTTACCTTTAAAGAGTTTCTGCGAAAATATTGCTAAAATCAAAATATGCCAGACGAATCAACATTGCGTAAAAATTACATACCAACAATTTACCTACATGTTCTGGAAAAAATACGCAATGAACCCAAGGATACCATTATTTGGATTTGAACTTGTGTGTCAAATTGATAGTTTTATTATTTTTACAATAGTAACAAAATGTAAAATAATTGTAAATTTTATTATATTTTCGTCGATAAGGTTCCTAAATTCAAATATCGATAATTTATGAATGATAAAATATAAAATAAACACTTGTCTAAGTCTCACAAAATTCAGTCTCCAAGTCAACTTTTCAGGTCATCGTCAGAGACTAGCCAGCACAGTTACTAACCATAGACGCGTTTCGCTCTTATTAGAGTTCATCAGTATGGCATAACCCACTCCTTCACCTAGAACAAAGTTCACGTGAAGAAGCTGTGTGACGAAGAACTGTGCCAGTAGAGAATAAGATTCTGTTATTTTATATTTTATTAAACCTAGTTTCACCAAGTATATGGACGACAATTAATTTTGTCTTTGTTGTTAATTTATGAATGATTAATTTACTAATTGTGTGCTGAGTTTGAAATAAAATAACTACATCTTACTTTTTTTTATTATTTAATGTTGCATATTTTGACAATTTTCAGGCATATTTAAAGCATTTTTCATGCATATTTCAAGCTTTTTATGTTGCATATTATCCGGTCTCTAGTAATTACATAATTAATTTCAGATGTACTATCTTTCATAGCACGACCTGCAGTCATTTTATGAATCACTCTAATCTTTAACTTCAGCTAGCTTTGAAACAATTGTAAACAACCCTCGTTCAAACCACTCTTCGTTTACGTCAATCATGTCTATCACTTACCGGCCATCCCAAATCCTAACGAATTCCTCTGACCTCTAGCAGCAAGCGGTACACACTTCTCGCAGCAAGGGATCGATGCGAGCATCTGCAGGAAGCCGGCACGGAAGCGCGCGTTCATGTAGCAGTAGATGATAGGGTTGTAACACGAGTGCGACATAGCCAACCAATGCAGCACCAGCCACATGTACGGCAAGCCAGGGATCTCCGGCATGATGTTGGAGTACGTTGCGACCTGGTGAAAGACGGTGATTAATGACTATTGCGAAAGAGGAAACGACGAAAGAGAAAGGTTAATATTTTAATACGTCAGGTATATACACGAGTGAAGGGAGAGGAGTTATTGTGATCTTATGTCAAGTTTTATTTTATGTGAAATTTTGGACGAAATATTGCAAATAAATATATCATCACGCCTTTTACCCGTCACTGGGTGAGACACTCTACCTAAGCAAATCTCGGTAAGTGATATATTTTTTCGCGTGAAGTGCGGTTACCAGCCGTCAAATCACGGCCTCCAAAGATATTAGTGGTGGAGGAGCCACAGGGGTAGATTTGTTTAAATTGGTGAAAATTGTTTGATTGCAATATATATAAAAAAATCTGATGTGGACACCACATGACTTCCTTGTACGCGTATTAAACTATAGATATTTTTTTAATTGCACATATATTTGACATAAAATCTTTTATTTTTTATTTTTTGTTCTAATCCATAGCAAACTTAATTTAAAAAACAAACTAAAAATATATAATATTTAAATTTAGATATCTCGCTGATGCAAAAGGCTAATTTAAAAATTCTTAATGTGCTAGACGCAGAATTGAATTCTCTAAAACTTTTATTTGCAGCATTCATTTCTAAAATTAAAATAATACCATTTTTTTCAAGGAAAACTGTTAGCAGCTTCATGTAATGTGCCACTTCCGGTTAGTCTATTTTAACCAAAATCTATTATGTTATTTCCATTGATATAGTAGTCTTATATACCAAATTTGGAAAGTTTTAAATTATATTTGAATATAGTTTTTCATGAAAATCTATTATAGGCATCAAGTAAAGTACCACTTCCGGTAGTTGTATAATGACCAAAAAGGGAGGTGCACAACTAGATGTTATAACAGTCCTAAATATAAAGTTTCAATTTTCTACGGCTTACCGTTTTTAAGTTATGCGAGATACATACGTACGTACATACGTACGTACAGACGGCATGACGAAATTAGTCAAAATAGATTCAGGGAGGGCCAAAATACCTATTTCCGTTGAAATCTGAGAACCGAAAATTTTCGCGATTACAATACTTCCTTTACTTCGTACAAGGAAGTAAAAAATAAATGAAAAATATGAAATTTGACACAATGTTCGATTTGACTTGTGGAATTGAGAACCCGGGTTTGATTCTTACAGCCGACAAACAATTTTCACCATTTAAAAATTGTTCCTATGACTACCCTCCACTAACACTTTTGGGGGGTGTGATTTGATGGCTGGTAATGCGCATAAATATATCACTTGCCCGTTAAAAACCTTAACTTTTTATTTTAATCAAAATAATAAGCAAATTAAAAAATAAATTATATACCCACTTATAATAGCATAAATACTATTGTAAACATAAAACAAAAAGAGAACAAATGGATAATTATGGGTATTACCTATCTACGATGAAACAATTTTAAACATTACTGTCCCAAACTTCAATACCATTTCTTCGTTTTTAGTTGTGTTAGACAAAAATAGATGGCTTTGAGTTAATTAAGGGTATCACGAACTTCTTGCCAATCCAATGGAAACGAAATAAAATTAAATTAAAGAAATGCCTAATTCAATATACATTTTTAAAAATATTAAAATTTTTGTAGAATTGTGACAAAATAGAAAAACATACTTTTCCCATTTGTCACATACAAAATCTAGATTTGGAAAAAAATCTGGGCATGGCGACGCTGATTTGAACTAGTACTATTATTTTTTATTCTTGTGCATTCTTTTGAAAGATTGTTTTTTTGAAATAAAATAAATTCTACTATCGTTTCCTGACGGTCTAAGTTTCTGGCGTACACGTGTTTGTAATCAGTCTTTTATAATACTTCATTTATTTTTCAAATTCTGACAGTCTTTTCAACATTTCAACTCATTTCAATTCGGTTCTAAAAGTTTAGAAATTCACTCAGGCAAGAAAATCTTAATCATGTCAATCCATTTATTCCTGGGGTTCCAAGCAATCTTACCTATATAAATCCGATTCATCTGATATTCGGTCATGCCCAAAAAATTCAATTTTGGAGTCAAAATTTATGATATAACCCGGAATAAGTTTTTATAATATTATTTATAAAACATCCTCATAATTTATTGCATTACTAAACACGAAATTTTCATCTTGAAATGTTGAAAAGAAAATATGGGTAAACAGGACAAAGAAAACAAAGAAACAAGTAAAAAAAAATATAATATATGATTACTTGAGTTATATTTTACAAGTATAATAAGAAAATAAAAGCCTATTCCCGAATATTTATACCAGTCTTCTAGATAGAACACTCACGAGATTAACCCATGCGAAACAAGAAATATTTCTTAATATTTATATTTTGGCTACGAAAAATTTTCTTAGAAGTTTATTACATCATTTATAATATTCTGTCTCCTTTTAGTATTTGAAAATGTTGCAAAGATCTTAATTTCGGAAACTAGTAATGTCATTAAATTGAAACGAAAAAATATTTTTCAGTTGTCGAACGTTTATAAATTATTTTATCCAACACCCACTACTTATAAAGTCATTATTGTTGTCATTTTAGATTAGTAAAGTGGCATATAAGTCACACGTGAGTTATAAGTCATAAGTCACGCATAAATTATGACATGTAACTCACTGTTGAGTTTAAATATAACAAAGTTGAAAAAAAGGTTGCAGCTGTAGTATTCGAAATGGAAGACGAGAATTTTATTCCCGAAATAATCATTAAGGAAGCGGAAAAAGCGGTTGTTGATATTTTACCAAAAAAGTCTAGAACTTCCTAAGAAAAACACTTTTATTCATACCTTTGACGTTTATAGTTGTCATCCAGTCTTCAAACATATGAAATTCTTTTTCATAAGAACTTCTAAATTTTTTTTGTAAAATATCAACAACCACTTTTTCCGCTTTTTTAATTATTATTTCGGGAATAAAATTCTCGTCTTCCATTTCAAATACTACAGCTGCAACCTTTTTTTTTCAACTTTGTTTATTTAAAAAATATGAGTAAACTAGACAACAAAACAAGAAAGTATGGCTAACTAGAATATTATTTGAAATGTAGACAATTGTGTCAAAATTTATATTTTAAAGTCTTAATTGTAGTTGTTGGATAAAATTTCGTATGCCACTCGTGTGTTATTACAAATAAGTCACTTCAGAAAATTATTCCCCTCGGCCTAACGGCCTCGTGGACTAATATTTTTCTCGCGTGACTTATTTGTAATATAACCCACTTGTACCATAAATAACTATTAGAGATTATATTTTGACGTTTCTTAATTAAATGTCTTATTTATTATCACGTGTGTTATTATCGTCAAAGTAAAGCTCTTGTGATTATTCCCGAAACTAATTACTGTAGCTTTTATTTGTTTGTAAAATGTCAGACAGGTAGTTGTCAAATAATTATTTAAAATTGTCAACACGTGAAGTAGAATTTTTCTGTTTGAATTAAATTAGTGGGTCAAAAAAATAATCTACTTAAATATTACTTGAGAGTTCGATAATTTATCAAATAATTTTCCAATTTATTTTTTACAGGCTCTTGTGAAGTTTTCGATTTGAAATTTGCCGAATTATTTTCATTTTATTTTCAATCGCTTGTTGTCTAATTATTTTTGAAAAGGACTTCAAATAAAAGTTATAAAACATTTTATTTGTCATAACTTTTATATGATTTTTTTATTTTGTGAAATAATTGAGGAACATTTCACAACGGCAAACATAACAATGACAAAGAAGTAATTTTAATTCCACAGGCTGACTCGATACCACTGAGCCACCTACCCCATTGTAATTTGGTAAATTTTCATATTTAATTTCTGCATTTTTAAAACATGGAAATTAAATCTTATTGATTGATTTAAATGCAAAATGCAATTTTCCTAAAATAATTTGCGAGCAATCCGAACGGAAATAGTTATTTTTGATTCTAGAATGCGAAATGTTACTTTTGCATTCGAGAATGCAAAAGCATTTCGCAATCGAGTATCAAACAACGTTTTTTCGAAAACTATGTTCCAAAATTAGTAATAATGTAATGAGAAAATTTTGACGTTTAGGATTAATTAATGTGACATCTAATGTCTCCATGATAACAATGTATGTAATATAATTGCTATCAAATCTAGTATTCTCTGACCAGCAATTGACAGCTGATTGGCAATAGAAACCAAACAAACGTTCTAATTTTTTTCTGCAATTTATTGCGATTCGCATATTACAAGTGAAATATTTCAATACTATTAAAATTATATCAGATAGCAACGAAGACAATTTGCCTCCTGAAGTATAAGAAGCGGCGCAAAATGCAATTTCTGGTCTTATTCCTAAAAAATCGACCAGGCCAATATGAATGTGCTTACAAAGAATTTATGAAATGGTGCGATTACAAGAAATTGAAGAATGTGACTGAAACTGTGATATTGGCATATTTTGAATATAAAATCAAAAAAGTTTCCATAATATAATAAATAATATATAAATAATTTCTCAATTGGAACATTAAATATAAATTTTGTTAAAGAATAGAAGTATTGTTTCTAAGCAAAAAAATAAAGTGACAAATTTTATTAAATTGTAAGCCTTTCTTCTATCAAAAAATTGCAGGATGCAAACTTTTGCATCCTGCATGCAATAGTTATTTACGTATCAAGTGCAGAAAGATGGGTTTTTTTGAATGAGTGGTCCGTTGCTGCATGAGCGAAGCGAATGCTGCAAGACCGTGAGTTCAAAAAACCCCTTTCTGCACGAGTTGCGTACACTATTTTTTCTACAACCATAAACCATATTTTGATAAAAATAATAAAACAAATTTCAGTAATTGTAACATCTCTGAAATTTTGTATTAATTTAGAAACTTTAGAAAGATACCTGGTTTAATGTATCCATGACAACTGACAATGACAAACAAACTCAATTATTTTGTTGATAATGAGGAAAAATTTCTCCGTGCTTTCAATTTAAAAAATGTTTGAATCGAGTGGCGAACACGTATTAGATTCTATAGACATTATAGAAGAAGCAAATGCTGCAACATTAAATTTGTAATTTTTGCACTAGTGCAAAAATCTGCTACTTTCATAATAAAAATAAGTTCAAAAACGTCTACTTTTTTTAATGGTTGTAGATAAAAGTCTTTTGCGTTCTGTAGACAAAAAACACTCATTTTGCGTGTTGATAGTTATCATGTAAATTTTAACTTTATATGACAGTTTTCGAAAAAACTGTTTTTCCATCTTATCCGCCTATATACACATATGTATGCTTTACCACATGATATATGTTTCTAATTTTTATTTAATATATTTTAGAACCACATACTAATGTACGACATGTAGATGGTAATAAATGTATTTTCATGACTCAACTGTTTTGCAAAATGTAATGGTCTTTGAGTTAATAACAATAAACAAATTCTTGGTGATAATTATAATCCGATATTTCGACGGTGATTAATTTCCGCGCCATTTCAGCGGAAGAGAATTAAAGGCAATAAAGGATGAGCAGAATTCCCACAAAGGTCACTGGAAACCTCCAACTCTGATTGGAGGCCATTTTAGAATAAATTACACATCTAATCACGACGGTTGAGGTGAACAAAGTGACGAATGGATGCAATCTTCTCCGTTTTAAAGTGACTCGAAAAGAAGATAGAAATGTCAGCTGAACGAAAGGAGCAAACAAATTCCAATAAAAACATCTGCCCTCCTTTCATATTGTCTAAATGTAAATAACAAAGGATTTAATTTTTATGGAAATTACTTCGTTAGTATGCTATTGAAATTCAAAAATTTCTTGTTATCAGGTACAAAAGGACGCAATTAATCATTCTTTTAGAAATTGATTAAAAATTGAATGAGGAAAAATGAAACATTTTAATACATATTTCTAATTGTATACATTTTTAAATTCAATTAGAACTAAATTAAACCGTGAAGTATCCCAAGAAATTGTTGATGCAGCTTCTGCAGCTATTTTTAAGATTTTATTTGTTTCATTGTACTCACAACTGAACTGTCAAAATAAAAGGATATAAATTTTTTATTTCGACTGTTTTTAAATTATGAAATGATAGACTTTTTTGGAATTCAGTCAGTTTTTTTATTAATAATAAAAAATAAGAATTCCAAAAAAGTCTATCATGTCAAAATAAACTCCCTACAGGAATAATTATTTCCCTAGGCATAAAATGTTTTACTTTTGTCTTGATTTTTGTATCGTGAAAAAAACTCTTCCGTCAATGACATTTTTCTAGAAAATTTGAGAAAATTTCTACCGATAATAGATTTTCCATTAAGAACATTTTAGTGTCACTGGTTTAATAGTACATTTAATTATTTATAATTATGTTACTAATATGGGGTAGGTGGCTCAGTGGTATCGAGTCGGCATGTGGATCTTGAGGACCCTGGTTCGATCCCCAAAGCCGACAAACAATTTTCACCAATTTAAAAATTTACCCCTGTGGCTCCCTCTCCACTAATATCTTTGAGGGCCGTGATTTGACGGCTGGTAACCGCATTTCACGCGACAAAATATATCACTTACCGAGATCTGCTTAGGCAGAGTGCCACACCCAGTAATGGGTAAAAGGCGTGATGATATATTTATTTATTTATTTAACATTTTTTCTATCTCCAAATAAAGTGTCGATTAATGACACACAGCTTTCACTTAAATTTTAAGGTTTGTTTAAATGTAAAATATGGCATCAAATGTTTGACAGTAATATTAAGTTTTTCGTTTGACAGTTTATTTTGAGAAAATCTTATTAATTTAAGCCAAACTTAAAATTTAAGTAACAACGATGCAACTATCTGCAAGTCATTTGTAAGGTAAATAAATATACTACATC
Source organism: Pterostichus niger (assembly GCA_947425015.1). Taxonomy (NCBI): domain Eukaryota; kingdom Metazoa; phylum Arthropoda; class Insecta; order Coleoptera; family Carabidae; genus Pterostichus; species Pterostichus niger. The sequence goes on from OX380341.1 coordinate 8,410,355, forward strand.
CATAATTTTTAAATTCAATTAAAAGTAAATTAAACCGTAATTTATTTACAAAATTTAAGTTAACTTTTTTCCTAATTTTGATATGTCAACTCACCATTTGAGAATAAATAAATAAATAAGTACATCATCACGAATTTTACCCATCATTGGATGTGGTACTTTACAGTAGCAGATCTCGGTAAGTGATATATTTCTTCCCGTGAAATGCGGTTACCAGCCGTCAAATCACGGCCCTCAAAGATGTTAGTGGAGGGGGAGCCACAGGGGTAGATTTAAATTGGTGAATATTGTTTATTTGAGAATATAAAGATTTATTATATTTTTGCCACAAAATAATAAATAATTGCGCCAAAGTTGAATGAGACCCGGCACAGTTAAAATATGAAGCCAACCGACATATAAGAAGCGCGCAAAAAAGAGATTTTTCTTTCGCTATCCGGTATTGTAATAAAATATTTTTTATATGAACCATTTATACTTAGCCAGTTTAATATTAATCGATTCCAGGGATTTGCGAAATATGCTTAAAACATATAAAAAATAGAATTGAGAAAATGCGATTATATAAAAAAACAATGGTATCAACAGTCAGCAAAAATTAATTCAGTTTTATGTCCTATATGAAAATTCGAATATTTTTTGTTGAATGTAGAAAAATAAGTAATTATGAGAAATCACTTCTAGTGCTTTCACAGACATTGTTGTAATAAGAGTTTAATTTGAGCTTAATGTAAAGCTGGGAGAATTTAAATTAAATCTAAGCATGTCGTATTATTTTATTTTATTCTGTCGTCTGTAGGTTTTTCTTTTATTTGCTTCTAGAGAAATTCATATAGCGAGTGTAAAGTTAGTACCTACTAGAATTAATTATGTATAATTCTTGTATGCTTTAACAAAAACTTTAGATGAAGACATTATAAGAATCATTTCTGTTTTGGCGATGAAACCATAGAAGAAAAATATAATTTAAGTCTTGCCTTGTAATCAACGTCATATTATGAAAAATAATTGCAAATTTCTTGTTAAAACGTAGGTTATAATGAAGCCAATTATGAAAACGATTCTGTAAATTCTACAAATGACCAACATTTTCGAGACAAATATTACTTTGCTCTTTCTTTAATTTAATCTTAAAACTTGCGATAAAAATTAAACCATCTTGAAAAGAATTTTTAATCAAATTGTTCTTCTAAACGACACAATTTTCTTGGTTATTTTGCTGAAGTTATGATTGTAGTTGTAAGTATGCAGACGTGATATTTTACAATGTATAACATTCGTGATATGTAGATGGGACGATATGTTTTACTCACCACAAGAGTGTTGAATGGCAGCCAACATAAAGTGAAGACAACTACTACTGCCAGCATCATTTTTATCATCTGCAACAAAAGAAATTTTATAAAGTTTAACAGGATGACATATACTATTTTCAAAGGAAAATACAAATTTTTTTATTACAAAATATATAAAATAAAATAAATACCCCATTACTGGGTGTGGCACTCTGCCGGATCAGATCTGGGTAAGTGAAATATTTTTTCGCGTGAAGTGCGGTTATCAGTCGTCAAATCACGATCCCCAAAGATATTAGTGGAGGGGGAGCCACAGGGGTAGATTATTACAAAATAATAGTATATTATACATCTAGGGAGAAAAATGCATGATTTTTCATGACGCACCCAGGGAAAACAGCATTCATTATCTAAGTGAGATTAAAAACGATAAAGTTATTTTAAAATAACTAATATCTTTGGGGGCCGTGATTTGACGGTTGATAACCGCATTTCACGCGAAAAAATATATCACTTACCGAGATCTACTTAGGCAAAGTGCCACGCCCTGTAATAGGTAAAAGGCGTGATGATATATTTATATTTATTTATTTTGTATTTATTTAATTATTTTTTTGACAAATATAAATTATAAAATTATTTGACTAAAATTGCTTGAAAACTGCGAAAATATATGTGAACAAGTTTGTTTATGTTAAATTACAAGATATTTCTAAATTGGAATACCAAGAATATAGCGAAGAACCCTCGGAAGAATCCCAAGAAATTGTTGATGCAGCTTCTGCAGCTGTTCTTAAGTTTTTATTTGTGTACTCTATTGTGTTTTACATATATTTCGTAACACATGCACAAGAAACACGTTCTTATTCCCTAATTTTAGAGAGAGAAACACTGCTTTTCTCCTCTAGGGAGAGAAACATTATGTTTCCATAGGTACCATGTTTCTCTCCCTAGAGCGATGTTTCTCTCCCTAGAGAGATGTTTCTCTCCCTAGAGACTACGATTATTAGCTGTTTGCGGTGTTTCCTAGGTAACTAATTACGCAACCCATATTTGACATTTGTCCCGATAAGACAGTAATTTTTGTGCACTTGTTACGAAAAGTATAATATGCTTCACGGGAGGGCGCGATTATCCCTTGTATGAAGTTGGCAAATCTCGATTTCCGCTCGAGCCTTCGGTCCTCGTTTACGTCTCGGTTTGTCAACTTCACACGCGGGAATAATCGCTTGTTTCCCTCCTTTGATGCATAACATACTATTTTACAACAGATCTGTCAAAATAATGTCACTAGAGGAATAATGTGCACATTATTTCCCTAGGCATAAAATGTTTTCCTTTTGTCTTTGGTTTTCGGTATCAAATACTTCTGGTCGTGAAAAAACTCTTGCTTCAATGACTTTTTTCTAGAAAATTTGAGGAAATTTCTACCAATAACAGATTTTCCATTAAGAAGAGTTTTTGTATCTCCAAATAAAGTGTCGATTAATGACAAATTACGCAGCTTTCACTTAAATTTTTAGATTTGTTTAAATGTAAAATATGGCATCAAATGTTTGACAGTAATATTAAGTTTCTCGTTTGACAGTTTATTTTGATAAACTATTATTAGTTTCAGCCATACTTAAAATTTAAGTAACAGCGGTGCAACTAGCCGTAAGTCATTTGCAAGGTAAACATGCTACATCCATAATGAAAATAGTATATTAAAGAACAAATTTTATAAGACATGTTTTTTTCGCCAGCTGCGAAAACGAGCTGCAGGTGAGTTTCCTAAAGGACAAGTCTTGTAAAATGAGTTATTTATACTATTTTTTCTATTTTGCGTCTTTTATAAATTAAAATTTAAAAATATCTACGATATTTATACGGAGTCAATTTAGGGCAATTTGTATATGAAATGTTGTGGCTGGTTATAGATATTTATGAAATTGTTCAGATTTTGAGGTAATATTGAAATTTTGATGTTCTCAGCTTGATAGGTTTCAGTATGTCATCCGCTACTACCAACCGTCTAAAACAAAATGTTGCGTATCGTTATGAACACTCTTTCGATACGTAACTGGGTTTCGTAATGACTTTCTTATAAACGCAAAATAGAAAAATATTTTTATGCGGTCTGAATTGAGTATCTGATATTCTTTTTTGACCCGAGACAAAAACAGGTTACTCTTTACTGCTCTACTGAAAAGAAAATATAATAACAATAATAAAACAATTTCCTTCATAACGTGGTAATATTAATCTTTTAAAAACGAAAAATTTGCTCTTGATTCTGTTGGAACAGCACGAAACAACGAAATAAAATAAACAAAAAAAAATTATGAATTCTATTTATATATTTATTAATTCAAGGTTACATTTAATTTTATAATCGAAAACAACTTTCATTATTTTTCGAATACACTTGTTTAGCGAATTAAAAAATTGTACTTTAGGATTACGGTTAATTTAACCTCCAAAAAATCAGCGTATCTACCTTCCTGCCGTGATGAATGACATTATAATATATTTGTATTAAATTTATTTATTCCGTGCCACAATTTTACAAAATTATTATATAATATGTTTGGTTACTGTATCGAATAAGCAAATAGTTAATTATCTATATAAAAAAAAAAAACAGAAAGCATGAATACCTACGCATATAATATTTTTTTTTTATAAAAGCCCAGTCATTCCAAAAACAAATATTTACAGACAGAAAGAAAAGGGCGGATATAAATTTATCATACGAAACGTACGCGAAAAAACATTCTGGTGTGTTATGTATAACAAGCATGAAAAATGACTAACTAACGTAATTGCTCCGTCAATATTCACATAGAGAAAGTTACTTACAGACATTTAATATAATTACGGCAATTTTCTGCACAATTCTGAATTTAAATTTTGTAATTTCATCGATATTACCTGCACCTGCAATAGATTGTTATTATATTCGACATCATATAATGCACCAATTAATAATAACAAGTTACCTACTATAGCCCTCGTCAAATAAATTTTTTTCAAAAGGCCAATTTTTTCTGAATCTATCTTCTAATTGGCTAATTAGATATTTTGTACATCAAAAAGAAATAACACAAAGAACATATTTTTTTTCGTTCTAATGTACAAATTTAATAAAGCACAGGTGAACTTAAAACAAACATTTTTTTATGTCATTCATCTTAATTAGTTTCTAAGTTATTTATAACTTTTTTGTTCATGTCTAAAAAGCGAAGAAAAGTAATGATATATTATTTTTATTTCGTGTAAAATTCTTTTTACTTTAACCTTTTCTTAGGTGTTCAACTCGTAACATTCTAGAACCGAACAATACACTTATGGAGTTCAAGTTATGTATTTAATCAAATAGATCAACAATTAGCTAAATGCATCTGACCTAAATTAATATTCCTATAGTAAACTGTTAAATTATCTCGCTTTTGGGAATTATCTACTAATCTTTATGCACTCTATGAATATGGCTCTCAATCAATAACGAACTAGTGTATACATAATTTCATAAATTGACTTTCATGACTTGTACAAAGCATTTGAATTTTAATAGCCATTTAAGACCTATACTAGAAAAGAAAACGTTTTAAGACTTTTAAAGTATTTAACCCTCGTACGTCCGTAATCGGATCAAAAGATCAGATTTTTTCTTTGCTGTTTTGCAATATTTTTTTTTTGTACACTGTTCTTCATGTATTCTTCAATGACAATAATCAATTCAGCGTTATAAAGGTTATGAATATTTTTTTGTATGCTACTTATGTAGCAATAAACATATAGGACACAATTTTGGTACTACAAATTAAATAAATAACAAATGGATAGGTGGTTCAGTGGTATCGAGTTGGCCTGTGGATCTTGAGAACCCGATCTCCTCAACCGACAAACAATTTTCACCAAATTAAATCTATCCCTGTGGCTCCACCTCCACTAACATCGTTGGGGGCCGTGATTTGACGGTTGGTAATCACACTTCAAATATATCACTTACCGAGATCTGTTAGACAGAGTGCCACATCCAGTAATGGGTAAAAGGCGTGATGATATATTTATTTAATTTATTTATAAATCGATATCATCAACTGAGAAAAAATTCTAAAGAAATTTGTGGAGAAAATGAGTTTCTTCTGGTTTCTTATTTTCCATTTTAAACTTATCATCTTCCCCTATTTCCCGAACCACTGTCTTCCAGATATTGTATGTAATGGGTAAAAGACGTGATGATATATTTATTTATTTATTTATCAAATTGAATTTTAATTCACAGTTTGAAATATGTCTTAACTTGTAAGTTAAATATTTATGTGTATTCTGGCATTACGTAGGTTAGTTCTTTCGGTGCATTTATTAGAAGTTCTAATGTGATTACAATGGAAAATTACCTTTTTGAATGACTAGGAACTCTACAAATATTTGTACATAAGTAATGAGGAAAACTTTCATGTAAATTTTGATGAAATTTATAGTGAGGCTGGTGAGGATTATGTTGAATAGGCTGATTTAGTGTCGAATACTTGTTGGTTTGAAGTTTTAATAAATACAGCTGTTTTAAAAAATGAGTTTGAGAACTTTTGGGTTGTATGTCGTATTGTCTGAATTGAATTCAGCGAATTGAGCTCTTTTGTGCATATCTGGTTAATGCTTTTTAAAATGTAACACATACAAATTGTTTATTGAATTTATATAGTCTATCCTCTGCTCTTTGTTACACTAGTAGTTCGAAAATTACATGTAGTTTGTACTTTATGAATTGTACAGGAATAATTATGTTACCGTTATGAAAGGATGGATTAAATAGATATTTCCTTTATCGCGTTTACAAAGTGATTTTTTGTCAAAAACAGTGCTACAAAATTGAAATACAAGCCACTGCTTTTAGGGATTGTTTAGCTGTAAAAATATCAAACATAATTTGATGTGTTTTAGTTGTTTAATTTAGTTTTAGTTACAAGTATTTTTTCATAATAAAATAATAACAATAAACTGAAAAATACATTTTAATCTAACAACTATTAAAGAACGTGAAGAAAGACGCTATTAATTTAATATAAATTGTACAATTAAAGAGTAATTAATTATTTATATTTTAGGCGTATACCTGACAAAAAACACCGATAAAAATGCCTTTTTTATTATAAATATGATGCTTGATATGACAGCTGTTCGCCATGTGCAATTCGAATTTGGTAACCCGAGAGTTACCCCGTGGATATGCACGGGCTAACTTCTAGCCCGAGGTTAGCTGTCAAACAAGTCGGTAACCTAGGTTACCGTATGTAGCCCTGGGCTAGAAGTTAACCTGCTTTCATGCAATCCACCCGTAGTTTTTTATTTTCCTTCATACTTATCCACTTCACGATTTTGGGCATTTTCTTTCAATATGAAAAATACATTTTTGTTAAAAATTAAAGGTATGTAATTTTATAACATATCCTAGATAAATATGAATTTGAACTCTAACCTTTCTAATAAATGTCAAAATAAATTATATTTCAAATGTTTATAGAAGCTTTATTTTATTATTTTTCTATAACATACCATAAAATGGTATGATTTTTTTGTGATTTTAGTACTTTTCATACTTTGAGTTTGTACTTATATTACAATAACGATCGTTGTAATACTTGTTTTTCAATATATTATTTAATTACTGCGGACTACGGGTTTAATTAAATAGTAGATTAACTGGATAAACAAATAATGCGTAACATTTCCAGATACCTCTGAATTTTTTTACAGCTTCTATAGACCCGTATAATTCAATTACGTACTACGATATATCAAGATAATATGCGAAAAGTTATAATTTTAACACTCCGGATATCATTAAAAATTGGCCGCTAAATGTGAAATAACAGGTAGTGGAAGCCTGTTGAGCCTTTTAGTGCCTTCTTCGTCATTTGCTCAATGTGATTACTGTCTTGTTGAACCTTACGTTGGTAGCCCTTGCTGCTTTGTTAGCTCATTTAATTAATTTATTTCTGCTATCATTACAGCGGGATTAGTGTACTAAATCTCCTGTTAAAGGTTAAGTTACGATCGATTTTTACACTTGCCAAAAATTACTGCAAAATGAGCTTTTCATTTTGTTATAAATAGGATCCACTAAATCCTGAGTCTACTTAAATTTCATTGGGAAAATATAGACATTCATTTATTAGGTAATATTTTTGCTGGAAAATAGTTAAATATTAATCTGAAGCATTTGTTAATTCAGCAATTGTCGAATTTGGTATCAAATTATAAATCTCAGAAAGGACATTCTAGTAAATTTATCAAAATGATTGTAATTTTTTTACACAATTTTTTGGAATTGACTTATTAAATATTTCTAGTTACCGTACTCTTGCAAATCTAAATTATATTGATGATCGCGTAAAGATTTTTTATCTTTCTCTTACGTACAAAATAAAACTAACTGCTTGTCCATCTTATTTACATGATAAATTAATATTTAGGGAACATATTTACAAACTATGTGACAAGGATTTATATTTTGAACCCCCATTTCATAAAAACAAATTCAAAAGCTCATTTTCTTATTTGGCTCCTGCGCTGTACAATAACATACTCAACGATTTAAAATCTCTGTCCATTAAATCTTTTAAATTGATTATAAAGAATTTGTACAAATTAAATTGAGTTTAGGATATTTAGCATTACTTTATATTTTTCTTTTATTTGTATTGTAATATAATTAATCTTTATATGTAACTTGGTTAGGTGGAAGATCAGCCTTAGGCTGAACCTCGCCATTGATTTCGAATCAATAAAGTTTATTATTATTATTATTAAAATAAAGTTCTCGGGCACAGAATTCTAGGAAAAATATAAAACATGACATTTAATCGATCGTCAATTATTGTTGTACAAATTATACTTAGTTTGCTAACTAACTGTGGTGGCCACAGCAGATTTGTACATCTTAGAACATGTTTTAGGATGACGTAATTGATGTCCTTTTGATCTTTAAAAATGTTATAAAACTCAAAACTTTGCGTGTAAAAAGTCTGTTCAAAAGAAGGCTAATAATTGCAATTAAAGTTGTAGTAATTAAAGTTTGTAACTTGAGAAAAATAAAAGAAATAAATAGCTGGAACTTTTTTTCTAAGCACGTGTAAATAACAGCACAAAGCCTTTTGAACGGTATCAATAAAGTTTTTCTGAGATATCATTAACTTGTTCCGGTAGTTTCTGCTGCAACCTTCTCGTGTGTAAACGGAATAAATCTGCAGACAAACAGCGCTTTCCACATTCGTGTTTTGCTGTAAAGGAAGTCAGTCAGTTTGTGCTTCGTATATGTGGATATGTTGTATGTTAGATTCGTGTTGGATACGGCTAATAACTTTTCCATAACTGTAACATAAAATTTATTTTGTCTCTGAACTCACAGCATGTAGGAAATAAACATATCGCTAAGAAGATGTTTCCCTTTTTTTTTCTAGAAAATGCTGTTCTGTTTTTACTGTCGTTCGTTTTATTACATCAAAGGAGATGGCCATTCAATAAGTTTTTCTATGATCAAAGAACGAAAGGACTGATTCTTTAGATTAATTTGTGATCATGTGATTCACATCTCAATTTATTTAATTTTTGTGCTACAAAATCTTTCTTTTAATATATTGAAGTCTTACCGTGGGGTAGATGGAACAAATTGGTCTGAGGGTACAAAAAGAATAAAACAAAAGCGAGTAATATATAGTAGAATCGTCGAATCATCAAAAAAGTTGCAAAATTTATGACATCGTTTATAACCATCTTGACAGGAGTTTTTTGAATCGTAATGAAAATAGAAATACTACGTGCAGGGTGGTGGTCGCGACGCCGGAACATTGAACTTTAATATGGAAAGTCATATTTTTATCATTTCCTGCTTCCCTTATTATTTTAGAATAAAAGCTGCAAATAAATGTTGTAGAGCATAAAATTCTATATTAAAATCAATAAACAGAATTCATTTTACATGATTTATAATGGCTGAAATTAAATTAAAAATATCGAAAATAATAAAAAAAAAGGGTAGGTGGCTCAGTGGTATCGAGTAGGCCTGTGGATCTTGAGAACCCTGGTTCGATTCCCACAGCCGACAAACAATTTTCACTAATTTAAATCTACCCCTGTGGTTCCCCCACCCCTAACATTTATTTATTTTATTTGAAAATAAGCTTGGAAATGAAACAAAATGAAACAAATGATTCACGTTTTATTCCTTGTTAATTATTGATACTCCCTTCTTGCCTCATCTTTTTTTTCAGTTTTTACTATACAGTGTGTAACTGCAATTGTGTTAAATGTATTTTTAAACAAGCGCAGGCGATGCTGCCGTCATTTCTTATACATTCGTTGTTAGAGAAGTGGGCATAAGTGAAGATTTACGAAACAGGTGTACAGGAGCGAATGGATGAATGTTTGTTGTGTGATGATGGATTTTGGTTGTGAGAAAAGAAAGAGTTCGTATGGAGGAAGTGTTAATGTGGTCGAAACGAGTATCGTGTGTCAGGATGAGAATGTCGACAGGTTCGTGCTACTCCATTTAATGGGATATAGCGTGATGTTATGTATGTATGTACAAAAAACAACGGTCTTTTTTAGGACCATCAACATTTTTACAAAAAGAGAATTTCTTTCACTGCAAATTTATCATAAAAATTAATAATTCAAAATTTATTTTGTTTCATTTCCAAGGTTATATTTGGCCATTATCAAAGCTAGTGTTAAATAAAAATAAAATAGTTAAATTACAATTTTAGTCAAGTCAAGAATTGTACGAGTTAAATAATTATGCTATCATAAGAATTAATTTATTGACATTAAAGTCTGATCGTAAATTTTGTACATATAAAAACAAAAAGTCGTTAAAGAGTACTAAAAATATGAATATTTGTAAAGCAGTAGATGACCCAATATTGGAAAACAAACAAAACCTATGTAAAAACCAGAATTTGCAGAATGTGTAAAAGCAAAAAGGCATTAAAGTGGAATAAAACAGTAAATACCTAAATCGTAGTTACTCAATATCGGAAACAAATTTACTACACTGTAACAATTCCATCGAAGCCGCTTAGCAAATAAAAAGCAGAACTTTTTGTCCTTTAGCTGTTATCCCCTGTGAAACGGACCGTGTTAACCTCACGTGAGTGTCATCAAGTGTGCCGTGAATGTGATGCGCGTTGCGAGATCCCGATCCGCGATGCCATCACATCTGGGGGAAGGAGAGGTGGTCCATTACCCCACAAGCGCCGACACTGGCAACAATGACGTGAGAATTTACCCGAGTCGAACGCGAAATCTACGCTGCCGTGTTCGGAGGTGGTTTTTATAGAGAGGGGGTGCCTCTACAAGGGATGGCCCTGAGGGCTAAAAGGATCATGATTCTGCTAGTTTTCGGAATGATTTTGTTTGGGAGTCTCCTGAGTATCGCAAAGATATTTTAATGTAATTTGGGATACTTCAAGCGTTTGTGATACATACTTCCTATTGAAAATAATTTTATCGATTGTAAAAGTTTGAAGTTCGTGTTAAATTTAACTAATGCTATAACCCGTTGAACTATTGACAACTTCAAATAAAATTTAAGTTGCACTTTAAAATTCCAAACAAAATTGAATTTATAAAACGTCGCTTAAACTTTCAAGAAGTGTAAGTGTAACTAGAACAAACTGAAAACAAACAAACATTTTTAAATTTCTGAACATGTTTGTTTGTTTTTTCAAAATATTAGTATGTGAAGTAATGTAGTCTGTTCTTATTTGTAATTTTCTTTTTTTATTGTTTATATAATAATTATTTGTACAATTGGTAAGCATACTTCACGCAAAAAAAAATCATTTACCGAGATCTGCTTCGGCAGAGAACCACACCCAGTAATGGGTAAAAGGCATGATGATATATTTACTTTATTTTATTTAGTAATAAAAGCAATACCTTTTTCATTAATTTGTAGTTTAATGCACGATGGACAAGGCGCGGAGTTTATCTATTGCATTACGTGTTGCACATGTATTTTTTTTTGCAGATTGACACGAAGATAACAATTAATTTGACTGCCAAAATTTCGACAATGTTTTATTAAATTTTAAATGATCTCATAGAAATAAATAAAAAATAGTGAAAAAGTTAAATTAAACCGATTAGTTTGTAGTAGGTATTTGTTTTTTTTTCACTATTATTTTATTTTTTCTCTATTTCAAAAGTAATTGAAACATGGGTCGCTTTTCATGCGATTTTTATTATATATAAAAAAGTATTTATAACAAAGTTTTTATGAAGAAGAAAGTTTTAATTTTTGTGTTTAATATTGTGTTTTAAGCGATGGCTTAATAAGTTTTTTTTTTAAATATTTATTTGTATAATTAGTAATGAAAGTAAACTCATTTAATTCAAATTCGCAAAGATAAAACTTAAAAATTATTTTGACATGTCTAAATTTCGAGAGTATCTTGTTATAATTTATATAATCTTTATTTAGTTTAATTATTTCGACGTTTCGGTACACTCAATATGTAACTTCGCGGAATTAAAACCAGAAATTGATTTATTGATCTGAAAACATATTTCCTGAATTAAATGTTATGCAGTTTAATGAATTTATTTTATTATAAAAAAAATAGTTGTAATAATTTTAAGTGAGTTGATTTATTAGAGCTTAACTCAAAAAAATATGTTTGATATTTTTACAACTAAACAAATTAAGAACCTCGCACAAAAATGTCCCTAGAAACAGTTTATAATGTTGAACTGGGTAGTACAGTATTTGGAAAAACAGTTTTAAAAGCAGTATAGAAAAATATATTTTAAAAATGTATCACATTTTACACAATTTTTCGTACAAAAAATTTGACTTTCTTGATCAATATTCAAAAAATGATTGACAGAAAATATGCGATGCTAAATATTCTAAAATATATTCATAATTAACAATAAAGACAAAATTAATTGTCGTCCATATACACTTGGTGAAACTAGATTTAATAAAAAATATAAAATAAACACTTGGCTAAGTCTCACAAAATTCAGCCTCCAAGTCACCTTATGAGGGAATCGTCAGAGGCTGGCCAGCACAGTTAGTAACCAGAGACGAGTTTCGCTCTTATTAGAGCTCATCAGTATGGTATAACTCACTTCTTCACCTAGAACAAAGTTCATGTGAAGAGGCTGTGTGACGAAGAACTGAGCTAGCAGAGAATAAGATCTCTAACAATGTCATCTTACCGTTTGTTAGAGATCTTATTCGCGTCTATGGTTACTAACTGTGCTGGCCAGCCTCTGACGATGCTCTCATAAGGTGACTTGGAGGCTGAATTTTGTGGGACTTAGCCAAGTGTTTATTTTATATTTCATATTTTTTTGTGCTTTGTATTAGGATTACATCAAAAGGTAGATAGAGTTTAGAATTAAGTAAGTAAGTATTATGATAATAAATATCTCAATATTTAAATGCAGACATAGGAAAATAAGTAAATGTCGCGAAAGATATGCAACTAAAAAAATAACAAGATACTCTCGTCCATCATCAAGAAATAAATGATAACAATATGAAAATTAATAGCTCAGATATCAGAAGAAGACATCTGAAATAGAGGTGCGTATGATAAAATATCGCGTCTCTTGCTACATTCTTTCATTTATTTGAGGAACTTCGCAATATTTCGTTCGCGGTGATGTAAGATTAATCTTTTCGCCAGGCGCCGGGGTAAAAGTACGTAACAATAGAATTTACTTAATGTTCGTGGGAAAAAATCTGCGTGGTGCAGAAGATATGAACTTATCACTAATAAAATTTAATGTATCTACTTTAGCAAGGAGAATGGATATTTTAGTGTAGACATTGCAATATAGATAACTCTATTATAAGTTTTATAGAGAAATACATTATTGGGACGTATTGAACCGAATATTTACGATTTGCGAAAAGAAGCTGTGATAATGCTTTTATACCTTGTTTGAAGTTTAAAATAGATATTTATTTATAATAGTATTCTATACGACTGCTTGCATTTTTACTTCCTTGTACGAAGTCAAGGAAGTATTGTAATCGCGAAAATTTTCGGTTCTCAGATTTCAACGGAAATAGGTATTTTGGCCCTCCCTGAATCCATTTTGACTAATTTCGTCATGCCGTCTGTACGTACGTACGTATGTATCTTACATAACTCAAAAACGGTAAGCCGTAGAAAATTGAAACTTTATATTTAAGACTGTTATAACATCTAGTTGTGCACCTCCCTTTTTGGTCATTATACAGTTTTCTTTGAAAAAAATGGTATTATTTTAATTTTAGAAATGAATGCTGCAAATAAAAGTTTTAGAGAATAAAATTCTGCGTCTAGCACATTAAGAATTTTTAAATTACCTTTTGGCATAAATGAGATATCTAAATTTAAATATTATATATTTTTTGATTAAAAAAAAAAAGTTTGCTATAGATTAGAACAAAAAATAAAAGATTTAATGTCAAATATGTGCAATTAAAAAAATATCTATAGTTTAATACGCGTACAAGGAAGTCATATGGTGTCCACATCAGATTTTTTATTTTTATAACATGAAATTTTATTTCATGTCAATGTCAGTCAACTTTTGCAAAAATATGAACAGTGAATATTGTGCTAATTTATACAGTCTGAAAAACTAATTTAAATACAAAATCAAAATATGTTTAACACCGAAAAATATGACAGAATATTTACGAAAAGAATAATCCGGATATTACTCGTAATAAATTTATTTTTCAGAAATATGTATATTGCATATATTAGTTTTGACATAACAAATCTGTTATTTGTCATGACGAACAGAATTCATATAAATATGAATATTTCAGCGTTGCCAGATGAAATTAAATATTGTTCCTAGCCTTTTAGGTTAAAAATCACTAATTTCCCTAGACCCTATCTCTATCGTAATGTTTTGTTCTTGGAGAATAATAATACAAATATTAATTCAATTAAATATTTATTTTGGTTAAATTAGAAAAAAAATATGTACCTATGTATAATAACATAAATACAATAGTGACGATAAAACGAAATGAGAGCAAAATTGAGTATTTCGGGGATTACCTACTGCGATGGTTGCAATGTGAACAAACTTCAGTACCATATCTTCTTGTAAGTAATTTAAACATGCTATCAGAGCTGCATTAATAGTAATAATAATTTATTACCTAACAGAACAATCCATTAACAAAGTAAAGTATAGTAACCGTATAATATAAAAATACACCATGTTGATAAATAACAACCATAAATAAATAAATAATAACATTACATTATTCTGCAATTGTATATACAAAAGTGGATTCACTGACACGACGAATTTCTCTCAACGAACAATTAAAAATATCAACAAAGACAAAATGAATTGTCATTCACTTGGTGAAACTAGGTTTAATAAAAAATATTAAATATTTAATATTTTTTATTAAACCTAGTTTCACCAAGTGAATGACAATTAATTTTGTCTTTGTTGTTATTTAAATTGCTATTGCGTAGCTTTTTCTTTTTTCGGTAGATGGCATTAGTGGTTCGACAGAACTTCTCATGTCATCTTACCAATTGTTAGAGATCTTATTCTCTGCTGGCACAGTTCTTCGTCACCAGCTTCTTCACGTGAACTTTGTTCTAGGTGAAGAAGTGAGTTATACCATACTGATGAGCTCTAATAAGAGCGAAACGCGTCTATGGTTACTAACTGTGCTGGCCGGCCTCTGAAGATGCCCTCATAAGGTGACTCGGAGGCTGAATTTTTGTGAGACTTTGCCTAGTGTTTATTTATTTAATATTTTTTAATTAAAAATACCACAATTATTGCACATCAAATTGTAACTGGAAGTGATAACGAAAATGGGCGATCTAAGCAGCATGTTTGTGTTGACTTTAAATGTGAAGAAAGTATTAGAATATCTTATTAAGCTGAATTAAACTAATGTTACTGTTGTTAAGTTATTACTTTTCTAATTTGAACATCTGTCACTATTCATGTATTTATATTTCATATGTTTCATATAAATTACTATTTTATATAAGAATATGCACAATTTGTTATATTTTTAAGAAGTCTTTGTATCAATTCATGGTAACCTTATACTTACTCATTTTTTGACTGTTGGTTTTTCCTTAAGAACATAATGAATAAAGTTATGTTACTCACTAATAAATGGCTTCAAATAAGCTAAGGGTAACAAGAACATCTTTTTTAAACATATTATTAAAGTTCTAAATTAAAAAATCGAATTAAAGAAGTAAAGTGCATATTTTTAGAAATTTTTAAAATTTCCCTAGAGTCGCGCAAAAATAGAAAAAACCCCTGTTTTCCTTTGTTACGTCAAAAATCCCTAGATTCGGGAAAATCCCTAGACATGGCAACACTGGAATATTATATTGCTATGAATGAAGAACTAAAAGTAAAAAATATCTAGACTTCTACAACTTTCTAGTTGAAAAATAGCATGAATTTGTATATTTAAATATTCAAATATATTACACCGAATTTCTAAAGCTTAAACCTCTCGGTTACTATCATTCAAAAGAATATATTAAGAGACATTTCTATATATACGAGAATCTAATGCTGTCAACATACCTAAATATTTTCAGCTTACTGTAAATCAGTGCTTCTCAAAGTGAGCGATGTCGCCCCCTGGTGTGGGGAGGGCGTTTGAATTATCTAAAGGGTAGCTAGACATGTCGGTGGTTGATAAAGGGGCATTAAGTATAATAGTGAGCGTCAAAAGACATCGCACTAAATATTAAAATATTGTAAAATATTTTTATTAATATTATGTCTGAGAGTAGGATACAAATGTAAACGTTTTCAAAGCCAGTAGGTACCAATGCCGGGTAAAGAAATGAACTTCAATTCTTTTAAATAAATTAAAATTTCTTGAAAAGCATTGGCTGGTAGCACAAGCTCTTTTTTGGGTGTTCTAAGATTCTATTTTAAATAATTGTAAATATCATTAATGTATACTTTCCTTATTATATTTTTTTTTTCACTGAACTACAAATATATTTATCATTCTACCAGTTCGGTGCAAGTTTTCATTTTGTACAGTTTTATCCACGACCTATGACGTCTCTTTTCTGCTTGATTTTTTTTTGTATATTAAAACTACATTTATAGAGGATGGGAGCTCAAAAACGTTTGACAAGCACTGCTTTAAATTGACAACATAAAAACCATTTTTTTATTCATTGAACAGGCTTAATAAAATATTTCAAATAATAGTAAATTGTCTTCTAAC
The DNA here is from genome assembly GCA_947425015.1 of Pterostichus niger. Classification (NCBI taxonomy): domain Eukaryota; kingdom Metazoa; phylum Arthropoda; class Insecta; order Coleoptera; family Carabidae; genus Pterostichus; species Pterostichus niger. Next base: position 8,426,897 of record OX380341.1, read on the forward strand.
ACTTATCTGCCCGTCTGTAGAAAAAGCATCAAACGTGAAAAAAGTTTTTCGGAAAGTTTTGATGGGTCCTAATGGTGCAGTTCTACCGGGAAGACAAAGAAAAAACTGTCAGGTTAAGCACCGGCAATTTTCACGTAGTAACAGGAAATAAATTTCATTTTTATAAACTCCCAATATTTCACCATAGGTAATCTTATTTACAAATTGAAAAAATCAGAAAATAAAATAAGATAGAGAGTTCTTGTCAACTGGAAGATAATTGCGTCATTTGAAACCCTTACTACATAACAATAAACGAAATTACGTTGTTGTTTTCTACTTTTCTTGAGATAATTTATTAAAAACAATTTAATAAGTAACAAAAATATTGGCTGCTGTTTTTGGGTTTTTTAAGAACACGGTTTTAACATGTTAGACACTCAAATACACTGCTCTTAAAACAGGCAAAAACAGAGCTTGTGCTACCAGGTAATATATTTAATTGCCACACCCAGCAATGGGTAAGAAGCATAATGATATATTTATTTGTTTCTTTCATAGCACATTGATTTCTATACGATTTGATTTAACTTAATGTGAATTTAATATGCATTTTTCTCAAAAATTTGTATTGTGAGGATTCTGGACTTTATATGAGGTAGGTGGCTCAGTGGTATCGAGTCGGCTTGTGGATCTAGAGACCCCAGGTTCGATCCCACAGCCGACAAACAATTTTCACCAAATTAAATCTACCCCTGTGGCTCCCCCTCCACTAACATCTTTAGAGCTCGTGATTTGACGGCTGGTAACCGCACTTCACGCAAAGAAATATATCACTTACCGAGATCTGCTTCGGCATAATGCCACATCCAGTAATGGATAAAAGGCGTGATGATATATTTATTTATTTTTAATTGACGATCGATTAAATGTCATGTTTTATATTTTTCCTAGAATTCTGTGTCCGAGAACTTTAATTTAATACAATTCCAAAAAATTGTGTAAAAAAATTACAATCATTTTTATATTTTTTATATTCATTGAATTGTAATGGTGCGCTACTTTAAAGAACATCTTGTATACTTGTGAAAAGATGTGACTCATACAGAATAAAATAAATAAATAAAATAAAGTTTCAAATGTAACTGACTACTCGTATTAGCGATTAACTCCAGATAAATAACTAGATAGATAAATTGTAGTTCTGTGTTCTGTTCTGTAGATAATTATCTGTGTGTACTACTACTACAACTACTAAATAATTTCGAATAATTAATAGTACGGAGTGCAGAGCAGTGAGCACAGAATGTGTGAAATATTTATCACTGAAGTACGTACCTACTCCGACGCATTTCCAGGCTTACTGCGATAACTCGCGTTGATAAATGACAGCAGTTTTACTTTGTATATCATAGTAGCACGTAAAATTAACATATTTATCATAATTACTTCGCGAGCAAACGAATATTGCTCACTTGAAAGTTAAAATTCGAAATTACTAAATTCAGACTTTACGAACATTATATATAGAAACGGAATAACGTGTTTTGTAATTGATCTGTGCGAAGATTGTAAATTAAATTTAGCAAATAATTCTATTAATTTGATACAAAATGTAATAAGTTTTTTTTGAATATGGAAGATGGGAACACTGCCGATTTCTTGAGATAATTTACTTATTTGGAGTATTATATTAAAATTGTGACATTTATATTAGCTATATAGTAGAGATGGGCGAATATCATCCGCGAATAGTCGAATGCCGCGAATATGGACATTATTCGATATTCGAGATTTTCGAATATTAACGTCAGTATAGCGAACATTCGAATACCTCGAATATCGCGCCATATGTTGACCTTAATTTTTGACTATGTTTTCCTTTATCATTTGTACATAAACTTAAAGCTATTACAATAGTTTGAAGTTATTAATAACAAAGATATTTTGTTTCAAAACCATGAAGACGTACCATATATCAAATTTGTTTTTCGCCGTACGTTTCACCTTAAATTTGAAGTTTTCGACTTTTTCTTTTTTGTTTGAACTTTTTGTTTTAATTTTATTTTATCTTAACAATTTCATTCAAATAATGAAAAGGACATAATTAAATAATTATTAATAATAAATAAGTTAACTTTTAGGAGTATTCGAGTACCTCGAATATTCGATATCTGATTAATATTCGTATTTGATATTCGAATTCGGGAAATTTGATATTCGCCCATCTCTACTATATAGCGTAGGTGGCTCAAGGTTTGATTCCCACAGCCAATAAACAATTTTCATCAAAAATTTTGAATGATTTCATCCTTTACTTTGTGATACATTTTAAAATTTAAATAAATTGTAATAACTTAGTTTCATATCACTTTATTTAACAAAATAAAATAAATATATGATCACGCTTTTCATCCATTTATTGGGTGTGGCACTCTTCCTAAGCAGATCTCGGTAAGTGATATATTTTTTCGCATGAATCGCGGTTTCCAGCCGTCAAATCACCGCCCCCAAAGATAGTAGTGAAGGGGGAGCCACAGAGGTAGATTTTTAAATTGTTAAATAAAGTGATATAAAACTAAATTATTACAATTTATTTAAATTTTTTTCATATTAAAACTATTCCTGTGGTCCCCCCTGCACTAACATCTTTAGAGACCGTGATTTGACGACTGGTAACCGCAGTTCACGCGAAGAAATATATAACGTACTGAGATCTGCTACGATAAAGTATTAGAACCAGTAATGCATAAAACGCGTGATGGTATATTTATATTTTTTTATTTTAGAATACAAATGAAGATGATTTATAAAGAGGAAAATTGGAATACCGCCAGGACCTATGAACTCTGGTCACATGCTTTAAAGCAACTAAGCTATCATCGCCATGTAATTCAAATCTGATTTTATTCTTATTTTTTGTTCTATTTTGTTACGTGTCATAGACAGCTTCGATCCCATGACTGTTTCATGTACTGAAAGACTTGATACAAGCGTCGACTGCAGTGACATCGATATTTAAAAAAAAATTCTGAAATTTTATAGAAAATCAATATTTAATAGATCAAGCAGATTTTCTACAACCACAGTTTTTTACTTATTTATAACTTTTAATAATATTTTTATAAATTATTAATCTTTGGAGTTTAAAACCAAATTATTATGCAAATTATTTATAAAAATCAAATAATAAATATATAATCACACCTCTTATTCATTACTTTATATGGCACTCTACTGTAGCAGATCTTAGTAATTTATGCACGTGGCGTGCAGTTACCAGCCGTCAAATCATGACCCCTACAGATGTTAGTAGGGATAGCCACAGGATGTATCTAAATAACAATTAATGTATCCCAATATTTCTTTTTATTCAATTCAATTTGATTTCAATAATTTTTAATTACTTATTTAAAATTACAATTGGTAAATTTGCGCGGTGGCCGAGCGTGTTAATGCACATCTCTTAACATACTGTGACGTCACCCGAACCAAGGTTCGTCAGTTGGAATCCGCCTGTCGACAATATGTGATTTGTCGTAAAATATAAAAATACAGTTACATGTATTTATCACACTCGGGCGCTATAAATTAGTCACTTATACGCCTTAAATAATGTAGCAATTGACTACGAAAACCGGCAGTACGGCAGTGTAAAAACAGCGACTCGGTGTGCCCGGTCGGCCCAGGCCCGATTTGGGCTGTAGCGCCACAGATGATGATGATGAAATTTGCTTTTTAAATAATGGTGCCACTGCAGACGACTTTCATGTCAAGTCTGTTAGAATACGAAAAAGTCGTGAGGTTGAAACTACCTATGGCATACAAGTTTAAAACATTTGACCGGAATTCATAGATCTCAAGTTCAAATTTTGACAGTATCTCAATTTTTCTCCTTATAACTTAATTTAGTTTTATCATTTGTTAAGTATTTACTGAAAATACTAATTACAAACGAAATTAGTTATTTCCCTAGTCAATCCTGTCTTTAAATTTAAATTCTGTAAACAAGTAAATAAATCGAACAAAATATAAATCTGGACCTCTTCTATAAAGAATAAAGAGATGAAACTTTTTTAACTAATGATAAAAATCCCGTGAGATTTTTCGCAAAAACGTGAAGGAAAATTTGTCGAATTTAACACATTGACGTAGCAAAGATTAAGTATTGTGTGCGGTTATTACATTAGCTAACGTAAACGGAATTTGAGTCAGTGGCATTACGGTGTGCGCCTCACGTTCCACGTGCCTGTCAACGAGAAAAATTCCGATCAGGCTGCCAACACCGTTGCAATAAATAACAAAATATAATTGTTCACGTTTGTACAATAATGGCGCCAGTTTCAAAATGGTTATTTGTTAAACGCAAATGAGTTTGTATTAAGTGTATAAATACTCGTTATGTTTTGCGAATTACCTGTCAAATGCACTATCTAACAGGAAGTTAGTAAAATGTCACTAACTTTTTGATACTGTGTCAATAACAGACATTTTTATGTTCTAAAAGTTTTAAAATAGTTCGATGGAATATTAAATGTGATGCATGTGACACTGGAACACAACTTAGCATAATTGTGCTATTTTTATTTTATTTTACATCGAAACAACAAGAAAACACTTTTTATGTAACTAGAAAAGACATATTATACGGCAATATTTTAGTATTATTTAATTTCATTTATGGCGATTCTTGCTTTTACCACCTTTCAGGGGTGGTTTGTATCCCTAAAAAGCAACAAAAAATAGGGGTTAAATATTTTTTAGCGTTCTATTAGTGTGCCAAGATTCATTTAAATCGGTGGATGACAGTTAGGTAGTGTTACTTGTTAGTATCAATTTAGATAGTTTGTGAATAAGTCGAAAAAATTGGTGAAACAAATGTTGATGAAAGTGAAAGATAGCGTGGACGATCTAAGAATAAATAGGTCGAGATTATTCAAAGTTTGTTGCATGATCGAAAGATGAGGCGTGGGAGGAGTAAATGAGTTTATATGAAAGGAATTTTGCATGATAAAGTGAAAGTAACGTTGCAAAAATTAATTGCAGAATGGATCTAAATAAAATAAATATGTCATCACGCCTATTATCCATTACTAGGTGTAGCACTCCTACCTAGCAGATCTCGGTAAATCATATATTTCTTCGAATGAAGTGCAGTTACCAGACGTCAAATTACAGCCCCGAAAGAAGTTAATGGAGGGGGAGCCACAAGGATAGATTTAATATTTTAGTATTATTTAATTTTGTTTATGGCGATTCTTGCTTTTACCACCTTTCAGGGGTTGTTTGTATCCCTAAAAAGCAACTTCCGGAAAAAAATATGGGGTTTAATATGTTTTAGAGTTCTATTAATGTGCTAAGATTCATTTAAATCGGTGGGTGACAGTTGAGTAGTTAGTGTCTAATGCGTTTTATGAAACTACTTGTAAAAACTAAAATTTAATAGTTTAACTAAGCAACTATATTTGCACTCGACACTACAAAAAATTGTTTGTGCGATCTCTTTCTCTGAATAAGATATAAACATGCAGAAAGTTAAATAATTAACAATTAAAGAAAAAACAAGAAAACTCTTTACAAACAAAACTAATGGTATACATTTTTAACGCGTCAACAATGGTGTCCTGAAATCATCAATTTAAGGGTCTTAATAAATTATTTTCCAACTCTTTTTTATTTGTGGTCCTCTCATTTTTGCCTAAGTGCCAAAATGTGTTTCGATTGTAACATTATTACCTTCTCAACAAAGAATTTCACAATTAATTGATTTTTAAATGTAGGTCCTGGTGAAAATGGTTGCAAAAGTTTAATATTTCTTTTAAATTATTGACGGGTTCATGTCGGCGTGAAATGTGTAATCAGAGCAATCTAAAATTGAAGGTTTGCAAATATTCGTATCGGCAATCGATAGTTATTGATCCACGAGGTTGAAAAATTTGTAAAGAGATTTTGTCGGGTGTTGAACGTGATTCGATGGCTAGCTAGCAACGCGCTTCGATTTGTGTCGCAACCGGGAACATCTTTCAATTTTTGAATGCGGGTTTGGGGTGAAGTGAAAAGCAGGCTTAAAGCCTGGATCTTATCTTATCGTTTGACACGTTCCGTATTTTAATAGTGTGTGTTATAGGCAAATACGAAACATCAAAGCATATATCATTTTTTGAGCTGTGAAATCTAGAGATATTTTTCATTGCAGTATCGACAGATATTAAAATAAGAATTTTGTTAGGAAGTAGAAAGTTAAATCTTATATTTAAATCATTCAGAACTCGCTTTTTATCATTAGATACTTCAAATAAATAATAGCTAATTTATAATTTGTATGTTTATTTTTTTTTATGGGGTAGGTGGCTCAGTGGTATCGAGACGGCCTGTGGATCTTGAGAACCCTGGTTCGATCCTCACAGCCGACAAACAATTTTCACCAATTTAAAAAATCTATCTCTGTGGCTCCTCCACCACTAATATCTTTGGAGGCCGTGATTTGACGGCTGGTAACCGCACTTCACGCGAAAAAATATATCACTTACCGAGATCTGCTTAGGCAGAGTGCCACACCCAGTGATGGGTAAAAGGCGTGATGATATATTTATTTATTTATTTTATTTATGTTTGAAAGTAAATTAATTTAGCCATTTTTTGGTATGGCACTCTGCGGTAGCAGATCTAGGTAAGTGATATATTTCTTCGCGTGAAATGCGGTTACCCGCCGTAAAATCACGGCCCTAAAGATATTAGTGGAGGACGAGCCTTAGGGGTAGTTTTAAAGTGGTGAAAATTGTTTATCGGCTATGGGAATCGAACCCGGGTTCTCAAATCCACAGGCCGACTCGGTACTACTGAGCTATCTACCTTTAACTTAATATACAACATTACAAGTTGATGAGGTACTCAGTCGTATCGAGTCGGCCTGTGGATCTTGAGAACCCTGGTTCGATCCCCACAGCCGACAAACAATTTTCACCAATTTAAATCTACTCCTGTGGCTTCCCCTCCACTAATATCTTTAGGAGCCGTGATTTGACGGCTGGTAACCGCACTTCACGCGAAAAAATATATCACTTACCGATATCTGCTTACGCAGAGTGCCACACCCAGTAATGGGTAAAAGACTTGATGATATATTTATTTTACAAGTTGATGTAAGGTAGACGTAGTAATTACTTTTTTAAAGATTTAATTTGAGAATTAATGTAAATACAAATAATGATTAATTATCAGTATTCGTTTGAAGAATTTTAATAACAAAGTTAGCTAGATGATAAATTATAATTTAGTACCTAGCATCATATTACATGGATATTAGTAGTTAAATTTAGCATCAATTCACTGATAAATTGATATTCTGTCAACAGTAATGTATGTTCCAAAAAATTCTAACGTGCAAAAACGCAATTCTTTAATTTTTGTGTTCATTTCCATTTAAATTACATCTAGTATCGAACATCGTTGTCATATGGAAATCATAAATCATAAAAACACTTTCGGGATTTAAAAAAATGCAAAACAAAAATCCCAAGAATAAATATTTATGGATGGACAAAACAACGAAAAGTGACACAAACCTTGCAGACAAGAATTTTAATATTTGATTGTAAATTCTTTTGTTTCTAGTTGTAAGAAAATTTACGTCAGTAGAGTTAGTTTAAGGTTCAACCCTGTTAGCAGTTCCGTTTCATGAAACTGAAACGTGAAACAACTCATCTGAAACTGAAATTAATATGCATGAGAAATCTTACAAGGATTGAATAGAAATGGTATTGAAATTTTCTGATTTACCAACAAAATAAATGGCTCGTACAGTTAAGATTATGTAACTTCTTGCCCCTAAAATTATTTAAATTGAGATATTTTTACACACAGTTTTTTAAACAAGATGAAAGTTCACACAAAATATAGGATTTCTACCCTAAAATATAATATCAGGAAGATCAAGTTGCTTCCTCATTTTCATTTCATTACCGTTTATCGTTTTCCAGTTTTATGAAAATATAATGCAAATAAGAAAGATTACATTTTGAAGTGTATTAATGACTGAAACTAGTAGTTAAAGGTTGAAACATTGCATTATTATTAATCCGCAAGGGTCTAACCTAGACCCCCTTTTGTTCATTCTTTTTATTAATGATATTAGAATATAGAATAGATATCAGAAATTCAAATTATCTTCTCTATGCTGATGACATCAAAATTTCCAAAGTTATTAATACCAATGTTGACTGCCTTCAATTACAACAAGATATTGATAGTATTCTAGCTTGGTCTTCCTCTGCGAAACTATTATTTAATATTAATAAATGCAAAATTATGTCTTACTCTATGAAACATGTTATTATCACATTTGACTATCAAATGCTAAATTTAATACTGTCTCGGGTTACTCAAAATAGAGACTTGGGAGTGGTGTTTGATTCGAAATTGAATTTTTCGTGTCATATGAGTGATATGGTGAAATCCTCATTTAGAAGCCTTGGTTTTATTATTCGGAACACTCGCAATTTTAAAAAGCTGTCCACTCTTAGATCTTTGTTCAATTGTTTTGTACGTGCTAAGTTGGAATATTGTCTTTTATTGTGGAATCCACTGTATAAAACCTCAATTAGAGCAATCGAAACCATTCAGAGAAAATTTGTTAGACATTGTTGGTACAAATTTACTAAACCTCTAATTGATAGTAACTCTTCATTCCATTATAGTGATTCTCTTCATGAGTTTCGAATGCTATCACTCGAAAATCGCCGGAACATTCAATCTTGTGTTTTTTTGTATAAACTCTTAAACAATGTTATTGATGATTCGAGTTTATTGTTTTTTGTAAATTTCAACCTACCACGTAATTGTAACCCTAGACAGAGAGTTTTATTCAACATAAAAACTGTAAGAACTAATTACGAGTTAAAGTGTCCTATAAGGCGTATTTGTACTATTTTTAATCGTTTTGATAATGATAATATTGATATATTCAATGATTCTTTACAATCATTTAAAAACAAACTATTTGGCTTTTTCGGATATGCATAATATATTTAATTTTTCTAATTGTAAATACATATTAATATGTTTCTTTTTTTGGTATATCGCATTTATTGTTAATCAATAATTTTTGTAATTTTTTATATGCCCTCTATAATTGGGACATTGTCCTGTTGAGTGCTTATTCAATAAATAAATAAATAAGGCACAAATATTTTTGGCATTTTACACAATAAAATTTTGTGAAACGAGATATTTTTGTTTGAGAATAGCATACACTACATCGTTTTCTTTTTCTGGGTATATTTTACAGAGCTAATAAATATTCACAATAGCAAAAACGTGCAAAAAAAATTACAAAAGGGTCACGTGTCTCTGAGAGATACGCAGTTTGTGCACTGTTAGAACAAGCCCTTCGAACGAAGAATGTACTGAGTCGGTGAGAATTGTGAGAGCTTAGATTAGCTGGTGGCGCGAAATATAAAATCTTCATGTATAGTATTTTCATTTTAAACTGGAGGGATTTTTTGGTATATCGCATTTATTGTTAATCAATAATTTTTGTAATTTTTTATATGCCCTCTATAATTGGGACATTGTCCTGTTGAGTGCTTATTCAATAAATAAATAAATAAGGCACAAATATTTTTGGCATTTTACACAATAAAATTTTGTGAAACGAGATATTTTTGTTTGAGAATAGCATACACTACATCGTTTTCTTTTTCTGGGTATATTTTACAGAGCTAATAAATATTCACAATAGCAAAAACGTGCAAAAAAAATTACAAAAGGGTCACGTGTCTCTGAGAGATACGCAGTTTGTGCACTGTTAGAACAAGCCCTTCGAACGAAGAATGTACTGAGTCGGTGAGAATTGTGAGAGCTTAGATTAGCTGGTGGCGCGAAATATAAAATCTTCATGTATAGTATTTTCATTTTAAACTGGAGGGATCGGCATAAAACGATTAAACGTCCCTGTCCTATATAACTACAATGAAATCTATTAGTGCGGCTACCACAAATCGTTTAACGATGGTCACAACAGGTAAATTTTTAAGGGTCGTATTCAACCTAAAATTATTCTTGTTTTGTCTTATGATGGACCATTTAAAAATTACTAATTCGGATTAAATTATCCAATTAGCAGTTATGTTACTCAATATGAAGATTAAATATTCTGTACTGAATCAGACTGAGTAATGTAGGTAAATGTACAGGTTATGTTTGTATATAATATTTATAATATATTATACTTGTATCGTATGAATAAGGAAATATACTTATTTAAATATTGTATGTTTTGTTTGTGCGAACTTTGTGACACCAGTTATAACGGGTCATATTTTGAGTTCTTTTGTAAACGTAATTGCGGAGCATTTAATCGTTTTATGCCGATCCCTCCAGTTTAAAATGAAAATATTATCTAGACAAGAAAAAAAGGGTCAATTTCAAGATTTTTTTAACGAAATCTAAACGTGCTGCTGAAGAACTGTTTTTGGATCTTTATTTAGTGTTCTTTAAACTTTATTTAAAAATTTTTTTTAAAGAAAATATTCAAAATTGTCGTCAGAAATTAAAAAAAAATGGCGACTCCTCTCGGCGCGTAGGGCAAATCGGACGAAATCATTCCGGGAACAGCAATAGACCTGGATTAAAAAGGGATATGTTTTCTTAATCTCTGATGTATACTCTAAAAAACTACGGGCTGGATTTTGAAAATTTTGATTTTTAACAAAATGGCGTAAGTTTGAAAAAAAGTTCATTATTCGGGACAAAATTTCTGTATAAAAACGACCATAACAAACGAATGAAGCACTTAAAAAAAAGCCCCCGTAGTTTTTGAGTATTTTATATCTAGAATAAGAAATAAAAAGATTCAGTACAATCCATCAATTAGTATTTCAGATTTCTTTTCGCCCGATTTTGAAAATATGATTTCGCGAAAAACGAGTTTAAAGTTTCGAGTCATACGAGTATATATACATATATATATATATATATATATATATATATATATATATATATATATATATATATATATATATATATACTAGTACTAATAGATATATGCTTTTTTCCCTCTGGAATACCTCCGCGCGGCATTTAAATTAATTGTCCCTTATTCCTAAGGGTTTAAAATAATTTAAGCAAATAAAAAAAATGCATTTTTAAAAATTTTTACAGTGGCCTTATCCCTTAAGTACTTAGTTTAGTAGCAAGTAGGTTAGTAGCAAAATTTACTTTAAAAATCCCAGTAGGACGTATTTAAATTGATTCTGATGACCTGACCAAAACGCCAAAATAAAGAAGAAAATTTATGATAAATTTCTATAAATTTTACTGAACTACCCATAGAGCATTTTAGAACATGTAACAAAATTATACGATTGTCTATTTGGAGGATAATTAACGCTATCACTGTCACAAACTATGTAACCACAATGTAAATACTCACTGAACGGATTAATTTGCCGTAACAAATTGTCAATTTAATTACAAAATTTAACAGCTGTCATTATTTTATCAAAACAAAATGTCGATCATCTGTTTACAAAAATGAATAGATTACAAACCCATGTTTTATTTTTGATATTTGGCAGGAAACAGCGGCTGACAGTTACTTTTCAATCATCTGGGCATATCGTTATCAGACATACTTTTTAAAAGAGAGATGTAAATATCGCATGTAAAAATTTGACACTGATTTTAGCCCATTAACGAACAAATTCAAATGTGTCCTATGACCTTCCTTTGACAGTTTTAAAAACAAAGATGCTTTCATGTATTTCATATGGCTGAAACTATCAAATTTTTAATTGCTTTTTCATCGTAAACTACAATTAAATTTTGACAGCAATGCTAATTTCCTATAAGTGATTAAGTGATTCGTTTTAAACTTTTTTAAACTAGATTTAAGAAATTAATAAAATATGGGAGAAGGGTTTCACTGGTATCAATTCGGACTATGGATTTTAGAATCCGGGTTTGATTCCCACAGCAGATAAACAATTACTTCTGTGGCTCCTTCTCCACTAACATTTTGGGGGCAGTCATTTGCCGGCTGGTAACCACACTTCAGGCATATAAATGTAATATTTACGGAGATCTACTTTTGCAGAGTGCCGCATCCAGTAATTGGTAAAAAGCGTGGTGATATATTTATTTACCTGAAACTGACAGGAAAATAAACATTTGCCTGATTTTTAAGACTCAAAAAAGTTTTGCTTTGCGTGCCTAGGCAGGAAAATAATATATTGCCTGTCTAGGCAGGTAATGAAGGAAACGCGAGTGTCTAGTTACTTAGCAACATAAAATACTAACTGAATATGTAAGTCAAATATTTCTTTTAATTTAATTTAATATAAAATATGTATTATTTGTATATTATACGTAACACGTCAGTAAAGCGTCGTACAAGATTCGCAAGCTGTTTCAATCCTCGCTGTCGCTCGGCCTGAAACTAGATACTCATCCTGTAATTGAACGCTTTCCTGACTTTTTACGTAAATAACTATTATTTATAAAATTAGCCTCCGCAAATTTCCGGGCTATTGCGTACAACTCTAAAATAGCTAATTTATATAGTGTATATTATTTTCTGCCTGTTCGTGGATGAGTGAGTGATGATGGAACGATCATTATAAGGCAGTTTGGTGATTTGAGGGATAAAACAAATGAATTGGAAGAGCATCAATCATCATATTTTTTCTTACCAAATTGGTTTTTCATTACACGTCAAGGCAAATGCATTTTTTGTCTGAAATATAGGGCAGAGCACATTACGATGCTTTGATAGCGAAATACATTTGCCAGTTGTACCAATACTTAAAATTTAAGTGTGCCAAATGGGTAATTTCGAATCGATTGTTTGAGAGTTATGTAAACCATGACAAGTAACTTTACTTTTATTTATTTAAGTTAGCCAAGTGTAAAATTGATGTTATGTTGGTGCAACTGGCCATTTAGTGTATATCTATAAATAGAGATCATGCCTAATGGCTTTACTATTATACCATAAAAATTGTATGTGGTATAAGACATATGTTATTTATTTTGTAGCAGATCTTTGTCAGTGATATGTTACTTCATGTGAAGTGAGTTTATCAGCCGTAAAATCACGGTCCCAAAGATGTTAATGGAAGGGAAGCCACAGGGGTAGTTTTAATGTGGTGAACATTTTTGTCAACTGTGGGAATCGAACCCAAATTGTCAATTCCACAGACTGACTCGATAGAAGCTTATCGCGTCACTCATTTTTGAAAAAAAATGGTTAAAAAAATGTACATTTTAATAATCTCGTGTCCTGTTCTCCCAGAACGAACCTAATGCAGAGTTTCCGCTAATGGAGAGAAGGTAAAGGCGGAATTGTCAAATGACAATATATATTATTTAGTAAAAACATATTGGGCGTTATTTAAAAAAATACTTTGAATTTATTATTTATTAGAGCTCTCAGATACGAAAAGAATATTTTCAAAAAATCATTATTCAACCCGAAGCTTTTTCTTATAAAACCGGAGCCCGGAGATTTGTACTAAAGACCGGAGTCTTCAGGTTGAAACAAGAGAGATGGAACCCGTGCTATGCTTCGCTTACGCAAACCGTTATATTAGATTTTAGTGAAAATTATTCTGAATTTTATACATTTATTCAAATATTAAACGTATTTTTGGCAACGCTCGCTTCCCTCACATTTTAAATAAACAAAGCACGTAGGACGCAAGACTTTATATTGTTTTTTTTTATTTGTATGATTTTATACTGCATTTCACACTTGGCCTTAATTTCACATTTGTTTCGAATGAGATAATAACTAAGGATTATTGAATTATAGATTATAGAAAAATAGGAAATTACAAAATACTCTCGGTTTTTTAATAGTTGAGTAACGATTTCAAATTCCCGTGCCAATAAATAAGAAACCATTGTTGTCTCTAAATTTATTTTGAGTTAATATTTAATTTCTTGCCGCGGTGCACCTCCGGGTACTGCAGTCCTGAATTTAAGTCAACGAGACTTGAACTCAAGATATCTTACATGTAAAACAATAAAGCAATCAATGTATGGCTATCAGTGCAAAGCACAGTATAAAGATTCCACAATGGGAGATAAATAAATAAATAAATATATTACAACTACCTGTTGGTTATTCAAGCTCAAATAGTCAAATATATACTCATTTTGGAAGCGTGTTTGTAATAATACAGATTGTATTTCATTTTTACGATTTGGAAATAAAATTCGACTGTTTATTGTTTGCCTCTCCAAGTTAATCCAATTGGTTTTTATGTTTTTCATACTTTACGTCTAGAGTGCGTGTTCACAAACAATGAATAATATACGACCCAAATTTTCCTAATTCATCTCACTGTCTTCCCAAGTCGATTGAGCTTAACTACTTCGTTCTAAGATTAGTATAAGTATATTAACTTGCTCAACTTGGAAGCAACTAATTCATTTAACCGTCACATCTGTTCAGCAAACCGAAATACACAGATTTATTTACTTGTCTGTCACGGGGAGACAGCCAACTGCCACAATGAAATGAACCGAACTGTTTAACTTAACTAAATATATTCAGGGAACATGTATTATCATCGAGAAATTTAATTACATTGAGGTATTGACAACGTAAATTGCAGCAAAGGTATGCCAGTAAAACTTCCACCAATTTTATTTCGACATCGGTGTGAACAAAACATCACAAGTGAAGTGAATTTCATTGTTTTCTTTTGCATTTAACTTAGATCGATTAAATTAAATTCTCGTAGCTGAATTCTAACTTTATCACAAAAAAAATACTGTTGTTGTTGTGAATCAATTTTATGAATGAACTTTTCTGTATTCTATTTTTGTAACTAAATAAAAACGCTTCAAAAGAAACCACACAGTTTAAATGAAATATATTGTGATCTAATATTTTCGGAGGTCAAAAATTCACAGTTGCTGAAATTTTGCACAAAGAATTTTCTAAAATATGAGGAATAAGTTTTATTTAAATTTACATCCCAACAAATAGAGTAGCATATTAATAAAATAATCAATCTTAATTAAATATTTGTACTCTAACCACACTACCCTCGTATTAACCATATTCATATTCTGCTCCATAAACTTGATTTTTGCAGTTGTAAAATAAATAAATAAATATATCATCATGCCTTTTACCCATTACTGGGTGTGGAACTCTGCTGAAGTAGATTTCGGTAAGTGATATATTTCTTCGCGTGAAGTGCAGTTACCTGTTGTGAAATGTCAAAAATTAAATTTGATTGCTAATTTACAACATTTCATGTTATTTTGTCTAAAATAATTTAGAAGCTTTTGAAATAAACACCTATATAAAATTCGCAAATTAACTACTTCAAAGATATGAGCTATTTTGCAAGAAGATATTTAAAATGTTTTGTTTATGCGACTGCAACTGCGTACTTACAAGAACGAATAGAACACGACTGTGAGACTTTTCTATTAAGACCTGGAATTTTTGAAAAGGTATTAAAATCCTTTGTAAACATATATTCAGTGTATGTTAAAGTAGAAAAGGAGCATGTTGAGCACCTATTGTGAACATTCTAAATTAAAAATTAATCCCACAAGACATATTAGCTGGTAGCACAAGCTCTGTTTTTGCATGTTTTAAGAGCAGTGTTTTTGGGTGTTTTAGCTATCTCTAACATGTTAAAACCGTGCTCTTAGAACACCCAAAAACAAAGCTTGTGCTACCAGCCATTGTTTTTACTTCCTTGTACGAAGTAAAGGAAGTATTGTAATCGCGAAAATTTTCGGTTCTCAGATTTCAACGGAAATACTTATTTTGGCCCTCCCTGAATCCATTTTGACTAATTTCGTCGTGCCGTCTGTACGTACGTACGTATCTCGCATAACTCAAAAACGGTAAGCCGTAGAAAATTGAAACTTTATATTTAGGACTGTTATAACATCTAGTTGTGCACCTCCCTTTTTGGTCATTATACAACTACCGGAAGTGGTACTTTACTTGAAGCCTATAATAGATTTTCATGAAAAACTATATTCAAATATAATTTAAAACTCTCCAAATTTAGTATATAAGACTACTATATCAATGGAAATAACATAATAGATTTTGGTTCAAATAAACTAACCGGAAGTGGCACATTACATGAAGCTGCTAGCAGTTTTCCTTGAAAGAAATTGTATTATTTTAATTTTAGAAATAAATGCTGCAAATAAAAGTTTTAGAGAATTAAATTCTGCGTCTAGCACATTAAGAATTTTTAAATTAGCTTTTTGCATAAACGAGGTATCTAAATTTAAATATTATATATTATTTTATTTAAAAAAAAAATAAGTTTGCTATGGATTAGAACAAAAAATAAAAGATTTAATGTCAAATATGTGCAATTAAAAAAATATCTATAGTTTAATACGCGTACAAGGAAGTCATGTGGTGTCCACATCAGATTTTTATTATATATTTCGGACAGAATAAATTTATTTCATAGTAAACGCATTTGAACTAACAAATTAGAATCAATTTTACGGCATAAACAACATTATTATTAAAACTACGACTGTCATTTGAATGAATAAATTTTATTTACTTTGAAAATAAATTAATTTGTCGTTTATAAACCCGGCTATTAGTAAGTTATTTAAATTAATTGGCTTGTAGATATTGAAAGTTATATCTGAAATGATTAACTTGTAGTCGCATTGTATGTAAAGTGCTTTTAACTCATTTTGGTTTTTGCTTTACGTTATACCCTGTACAATTTAAGTCTGCCCTTTGGAAAGGACTCCTCAATTCGGCAGTTTATTTTAGGGATTCTTGGCATTCCAGCGCTTATGGCAAACCTTCTCTGTTTTATTTTATTTCTTGAAAATGCGGTATTAAAATTCCGTATATTAAGGGAAATATGATTCTTCAAATTTCATGAAAAAAAAACTCGAGCTCTATCTATAATTTGTAACGCGAGCTTATTGTTGAAATTTTCTAAATTTTAATATATTCCCTAGATACGTCCTCTACATTTTATGTGTTGCAATTTATAATGTAATTTTGATAAGAAATAATTTATTAGTTTATGATTTCGCTGAACTTGTTTTATATAGTACCGCTATTATAAATCTTGAAGTTAAATATTTACTTTATGAAATTAAAATCAATATTACCAACCTAGAAATACTTATAAACATGCATTACCAGTTTATTTTTTGCTCAATTTGATGTTATTATACAAACTACATTGCAGATTAAATTGTGAGTTTAAAATTGAAACACGCGCTGTTATCGCTATTTTCAGGCGTCAACTAAATTGAACCATGGTTAATTCATTGAACTATTGTAACTGTAAATGGGATTTCCAACTACAAATCTACCAATATTTCATCGTGCTATCAGATGATATCTATTTCATGAAATTATTATAGCATATTTTGAAGAAAGGCTGTATTTAAGCATGTGCATGATTTTCAATATTGTGAAGTTTATTAATAAAAACTTATTATTGTTGATATGTTCGCATTTCTTCAATATACAAGATGTTTAATAAATTTTAATTGAATTGAGTATTTTTATAATATCTTCAACAAATTTTAAAATGACAATATGGGTAGCATATTATTTATATGATTGTTAATTTTTAATAAACAATAACATACGGTATCTGTAGATAATTTATTTGTTTTTAATGCTGTTCCATTTATTTTTATTATATCATTGGAAAAAAGTTAAAAATAAATAAATTCATAAATTATTTTACATATTTCAGATACTATTAGAATTAATATCAAAAACTATATCCTAAGATTAATATTTTCAATTAATGATGCACTTATTACAAGATAAAACAGAAAATAGAAAATAACGATTTCGCCTCATTTTTAACTTGATCAGCTATATCGATCTAACACTCGCTCTCGTATGAAATTTACTTTATCTCGCCTCGGACTCGTGCGAGAGTTTCACGATAGTCTCATGAGAGCATCACTAAAATTAGAACTAAACGGTATTTATAAGAATTAATTGAATGACATGTCAGTCTGATTGTAGATATAAAGAAATAATTTTGAAAAATCAGGAGCATTCGCCGGAATTTAATTCGTCATGTCCAAATTATTTTATTTTTAGTAAATTTCAAGCGATTTAATTTTTTGAATGCTCCACAATTCTTTCTCCTACCAATATTGTAATGAAAATTTACATACATATGTATTTTTACTCGCTGAATCCAATGGTGCAGTCCCCAAATACATATATCATCTAATTTTTGAGATATTATTAAAGTGATATCGAGTTGGACTGTAGATATGAAAATCCGGATTTGATTCTAGTAGCCCATAAACAATTTCCACCTTTTTGAAATTAACTACCTTTGGAGGCCGTGATTTGACGACTGGTAATCGCACTTCATGCGCATAAATACTTTCCGATATCAGTTACGACAGAGTGCCACATCCAGTAATGAATAAAATGCGTGATAAAGAAGCAATAAAGTGTAATAAAAATCATCTTCGAGGGCCGAATTTTACATAAATTTATCACTTACCGAGATCTGCTACGGCAGTATGTAACACCCAGTTATAGGTAAAACGCATAATGATATATTTATTTTATATTTTTGATATAACAATGCAAGTCTCTCACTAGATCCCGTACGAGATTCTCGCTCTCGTAGCCTTTAAATCGATCTCGTCTCGAATCTCTATTCAAATACCATTCTCGCTCTCGTCTTTCAATTTTGTTGTGAAGCGAGGCGAGATGCGAGAGTAATCTTGCGTCATTACTTTCGATGAACAAACAGAGTTTTAAAACTAATAATAAAATGCTTTCTTCCAAAGTAAGTATCAATTCTAATTAATGGTTTACATTATTGACAATTTAATATACTTTAAAAGAATTATTGCCTTATTCGTTTCACAAAGTTTACTTTGTTGTCCGTTTCTTAGCGTCTTTCTGGCAGACCAATTACTGTAATTAATGGAAAACGTTGGGCGCGAACTGAGGATATTGAAAAATCGAACCGGAAATAATAGACTATTATTTGCGGTTTTGTGTCAACAAAATATTAGTTGTATTGACTGATAATATGAATAATGATTCATTATTGAAAAGTTATTATGTTTTCAATCGGTTTTAAAAGAATTATCTTTTTAATATCCGTTTCAGAATGTAACAGAGTTTTAATATAAATATGAACTTTCGGTTTTAAATTCCGCACTTTAAAAATGTTTAATATTTTTTATTAAGGACTGAGTGGCGTGTTAAGAAAAATGTTTCATTAAATTTGAAATATAAAATAAATATAAGGAATTATTAAAATTCCAAGTATGTTTTAAACATAATTATTATCTTTTTTTACAATTATTTTGTAGCTGACAGTTTGGGGAGAGCATTGATCTTGATAAAACTAACCTTAACCCTAAAATGCTGCATCATCGTCATCCCTTTTTAATGGATTTTTGTCATACTTTTGAACTTAAAAAATGAGAAATGCCAAAAATGCATTAGAATGCAAAAATTTATGATTTATTGCTCATGACAACATCTAAATTTAAAAAACATTCTACCGAAAAAGTTACATAGAAACTATTTTTAAATTCCAAATTGTTTTGCAATAACAATTAATTATTGATTATATTTAATAAATTTTAACTCTTTATAATTTTGTTTAACTGGTTCCATTTGAATCTTTATTTACATATTATTCAAATATAAAAAACAAAGATAAAATAAATAAATATATCATCACGCCTTTTACCCATTACTGGGTGTGGCACTCTGTCGTAGCAGATCTCGGTTAGTGTTATATTTATGCGCTTGAAGTGCGGTTACCAGTCGTCTAAAGATGTTAGTGGAGGGGAACCACAGGGGTAGTTCTAATATTGTTTGTCGGTTGTTAGAATTAAACCCGGATTCTCAATTTCACAGGCCGACTCGATACCACTAAACCACGTACCCCAAAACAAATTAATATCATTTATAAAGAATATGTCGTTTAACTGAAAATAAAAATAAAACTAGAACATTCTCAAAGAATATATGTTCACCTTTTTATAACTTTTTTATTTGAACCAGTATAAAAAATGTCTTATCTCCCTGAACTAGGGCACAGACTTTTCCACAAAATTGATATAAATTGCTTATAGTATAGTACATTATAATATATTGCTATGTGATTACTAGAGCAGTAGATAAAATGTTCTTTTTATTATTTTTCTTCTCCGAAAAATTGTTTCCTGCACAGAAATATTAAGCAGAAATTGAAGGGAAGTATTTAAATGAGAATTAACCACACGTCACTGTCAACCAATAGGATCACGAATTTGTTTGAAAATGAACCAATGAAATGTACATTTCGTCGGAAATTCATCACGTGAAATTTCATTGGAAATACCACTGTTATTAATATCCTTGGTTACGAATAAAATAAATGATATTTTCAATATTTTCTGCATTTTTTCAGTGTACATTTAATATTCAAAATTTTCACCACTGTAATACCTAATTAATAATGTGCAAATAAATACCTAACTATTCTTGTTAATTAACTCTTGTTTGGTAAATTCTCAAGCCGAATACAACTCGTAGTATGAAAATTGACAGATAATATTTTGACATAAATATACATTCGTTGTTATGGAAATAGGAAACACAACTCATAATTTATGTCAAAATATTTTCAGCAATTTTCATACTACTTGTTATATTATATATAAAAATAAAATTCTTTATTTTAAAACACTATTAGTAGACTAGACAGGATTATTTACTTTTTCCTGAATTTCTTTAGTTTAACTAGTCTCGCTAGGAGCGCTGCTTGTATTCAATTTGTCGACGAGAGAAAATGTTGTTTACTTGTTTTACATTCGTACAGCAATGTTCTGTTGTAAATTATTTTTGTACACATTTTCTCAAGCACTGATGAAGATTAAATAAGATTTGAATCCTTTGCTGATGTGAGTTCATTATTATTTTCTATTTTTCAACGATCGACATACTCGTACATCAAATATTTATATGGATAAAGACGACTATAGTGTCTACATATAGTGTGGCCAATAGGGAGAATGTTTTTGATAGGCGCAGCCATGTTCATAATTATTTTAAAATAAATTACTTATTTCTTCTTGAATATACATTATAAATATTACTATATATGGTTTTCTAATGGGGTTGCTGGCTCAGTTCCTAGCAAATGTGATCTGAACAAGAAAAATAAAATTAAGGCTCAACTAATTTGTGCAACAAAGAATTTTTATAAAAATGTACTAGATTTGGAATCATTATTTCTTCCCCAAATAAAGAATTATTTTGTATTTTTTCATGCAATAATATGAAGGCTTCAGAAGAACGAACTATCTGTGGATTACACTATGCATATTGGTGAAAACGTCTCCTGTAACTACTAAGTGTCAACCATGGTGTGTGTAAGTGTTAGTTCAGAAGTACGCACGCAAAAGCTTCGTTGAGATGACATATTGAACCGCGGTTTGACGGCTAGTAACTGCAGTTCACAAGCATAAATATATTACTTAAGATGTACTACAGCAGAGTGCCACTGCCAGTAATGATTAAAAAGCATGATATATTTATTTTTTGTGAATTTTTGGTTGAACCGGTTCAAAATTCGAATTTTTTTAAAATATGTTTCTATATAATATATAGCCCGTATTTCAATATCTCTTTTAATTTTTGAGTTATATGGATTTTTGACATTTTTAAAACTCAACTTTGAGAGCCCATATCTCGAAAACTAAAAGATATTGAAATGCGGTTTGAACGAGTGTATTTCTCTTGCGCTACTTAACTTATATTGAAATTTTATCATTTTTGAAAATTTTTCAACTTTTTTTCAAAATATTATTTTCTCAATATTTCCAAAAGTTAAAGTGATAATGTGAATTCCTCGCGTGAAAATACATAGGTATGCAAATTTGTACAGCAAAATTCGCACGGATACATTTTTTATTACAAAAAATCGAAAAATGGCCAAAATTCGTATAAACGCCAAGGGGTACCCTTAAAGAAATTTCTAAAAAATCTGATGTGGACACCACATGACTTCCTTGTACGCGTATTAAACTATAGATTTTTTTTACATTGAACATATTTGACATTAAATCTTTTATTTTTTGTTCTAATCCATAGCAAACTTTTTTTTTAAATCTAAAAATATGTAATATTTAAATTTAGATATCTCGTTTATGCAAAAAGCTAATTTAAAAATTCTTAATGTGATAGACGCGGAATTTAATTCTCTAAAACTTTTATTGGCAGCATTCATTTCTAAAATTAAAATAATACCATTTTTTTCAAGGAAAACTGTTAGCAGCTTCATGTAATGTGCCACTTCCGGTTAGTCTATTGTAACCAAAATCTATTATGGTATTTCCATTGTTATAGTAGTCTTATATACCAAATTTGGAAAGTTTTAAATTATATTTGAATATAGTTTTTCATGAAAATCTATTATAGGCTTCAAGTAAAGTACCACTTCCGGTAGTTATATAATGACCAAAAAGGGAGGTGCACAACTAGATCTTATAACAGTCCTAAATATAAAGTTTCAATTTTCTACGGCTTACCGTTTTTGAGTTATGCGAGATACATACGTACGTACGTACAGACGGCATGACGAAATTAGTCAAAATGGATTCAGGGAGGGCCAAAATACCTATTTCTGTTGAAATATGAGAACCGAAAATTTCCGCGATTACAATACTTCCTTTACTTCGTACAAGGAAGTAAAAATGGCTATTTTCGATTTTTTGTATTAAAGAATGTATAAGTGCATACCTATGTATTTTCACGCGAGGAATTCACTGGTGTTTTCAGATTTTTATTATCTCTTCAACTTTTGGAAATATTGAGAAAAGAACATTTTGAAAAAATGTTGAAAAATCTTCAAAAATGTTTAAATTTCGGTATAAGTTAAGTGGAGCAAGAGAAATACACATGTTCAAACCAAATGCAATATCTCTTTTAGTTTTCGAGATATGGGCTCTCAAAGTTGAGTTTTTAAAAAAGTCAAAAATCGATATAACTCAAAAACTAAAAGAGATATTGAAATGCGGGTTGAACGAGTGTATTTATCGTGCTCTGAATTATATAGAAACATAATTTTAAAAATTTCTATTTTTGAACCGGTTCAATCAAAAATTCACAAAAAATAAACTTGCCTTCACCCATTTTGGCAGTGGCACTTTGTCGTTGTAGATCTCAATAAGTAATATATTTATGCTTCTGAACTGCAGTTAACAGCCGTCAAATACATGATGTTATTTCTTAATATTTATATAAGCAAAGCAATTTCTTATTTCTGTAGTATAAATGATTTGAGTTATTTATATTGATGTTGAGTACAGTTCATTTATTTTAATTGTTGTTGTTTCTAATCTAATAAATATTTTAAGAATAGATAATAAATACAAAATAACGTGCAAATTCGTCTAAAACTTAAATGTCTGTGAAACTCGTATCATCTGGGTTAGATATTTCGGAAGTCGAAGATAAAATACAACGAATAATTGAATACACAATAACAGCATTTTAAAAAAAATTACAATCCCTAATAAATAGATCCTCGGCCAGCAGACCACGGTTCCAAGAACAGTAACACGGCAAGTTGCTGGGTTTAGCGGGTGCATAAGATTTAGGAGCAAATACGAAAATTGTATTCACTCCGGAACGGCCATAAGTTTAGTCTGAA
Source organism: Pterostichus niger (assembly GCA_947425015.1). Lineage (NCBI taxonomy): Eukaryota > Metazoa > Arthropoda > Insecta > Coleoptera > Carabidae > Pterostichus > Pterostichus niger. Next base: position 8,450,548 of record OX380341.1, read on the forward strand.
TCAGTAAATCTAAAACTATAAGTAAAGTATGCGAAGTCAGGCAAAAGAAATAATAAATGATTTGTGTCAATAAGTATAAATTAGATATGATAAAAATGTTAAGTGCTGAATATGCCAGAGTGACATAAAATATGTTTTATGTGAACAAAGTTAAACTACTATCTGTCTGGTTTTCTTATCGTGCTATATATTTACTTTACCATTTATACTTGTTAAAATTCCGCCGACAAAATCGACTTGAAAAGTGACGAATTTTCCTAATCCATTTTACAGCATACCTGTGCTTAAATAAATGACTCGAAACGTTGAATAAATTACTGCTTAATATTATCCTTGGATTTTGAATAATCAATATCGAAATTTAAATGAAAAATGTATAATGATCTATTTTTTATCTAGTTTTTATTCTGAGTATGTGTTAGCACGTTGTTCTCGTGTGATATCTCGTGTAATATCTCGCCATTTAGTGTCTGCAGTTGACGTTTTGACGCGTGTCATTCAAGTAAAAAATAAACACCGACTAACTCTATTCGTCAGCGCGTGTCAGCGTTTCTTATGTGGAACGTGATGGCACAACACACGATTGATGGTTGTGTTTATGCTTTAAAATAAAAGTACATCGAATTTATTTCAATCTAAAGCTATTGCCGTAGTTTTTACACTGCCGGTTTTCGTAGTCGAATGCTACATTATTTAAGACGAATAAGTGACTAGCTTATAGCGCCCGAGTGTGATAAATACATGTAACTGTATTTTTCTACAACCATTACAAAAAGTAGGCGTTTTTGAACTTATTTTTATTATGAAAGTAGCAGATTTTTGCACTAGTGCAAAAATGTGAATTATTTCTGTACTAGTGCAGAAAAGTAATTTAATATAAATAAACTCTATACAGTATACTTTCTATTAATATTTATGGAAGCAAATTTAATGTTACAGCATTTGCTTCTTCTATAATGTCTATAGAATCTAATACGTGTTTCGCCACTCGATTCAAACATTTTTTAAATTGAAAGCACAGAGAAATTTTTCCTCATTATCAACAAAATAATTGAGTTAGTTTGTCATTGTCAGTTGTCATGGATACATTAAACCAGGTATCTTTCTAAAGTTTCTAAATTAATACAAAATTTCAGAGATGTTACAATTACTGAAATTTGTTTTATTACTCGTATTTTTATCAAAATATGGTTTATGGTTGTAGAAAAAATAGTGTACGCAACTCGTGCAGAAATGGGGTTTTTTTGAACTCGCGGGCTTTTAGCATTCGCTTCGCTCATGCAGCAACGGAACACTCATTCAAAAAAACCCATCTTTCTGCACTTGATACGTAAATAACTATTTTTATAAAGCTATTGATATTGTTGAAAATAATGTCATAAAAGTAATGCTTTTAGTTTTTGCATTTGAAGAAATATTATTTATAGGGTAGGTGGCTCAGTGGTATCGAGTCAGCCTGTGAATTTGAGAACACAGGTTCGATTCCCATAGCCGACAAACAATTTTCACCACTAATATAATAAGTATTATATAGAAGGTACATTTAAGTCAACTATTTGAGTACCACTGACTAGTACAGATGACGTTCAACTTTAAAAGATCATATCTCCCTTTATATTTAGAATTTTGAATCAGACATATTTTGTTATGAGCTCTTATAAAAATATATGCATTCGCCCTTTACCCATTACTAGGTGTGGCACTCTGCCTAAGCAGATCTCGGTAAGTGATATATTTTTTCGCGTGAAGTGCGGTTACCAGCCGTCAAAACACGGCCCACAAAGATATTAGTGGTGGGAGAGCCACAGGGGTAGATTTAAATTTAATTGCATTCTAATATTATGAAAAAATAAAAAATATATCATTAAGCCTTTTACCCATTACTGGGCGTGGCATTCTGCCGAAGCAGATCTCGGTAAGTGATATATTTCTTCAAATCACGGCCCCTAAAGATGTTAGTGTATCACCGAATACTTCGAACAATGTACTATTGTTTGGTGAAATAACACTTAAATGCAACGACATGAACCGAAATTGTACTCAAACTTTATTCTCTCAAGTTTATTACAAAACTTTGAAGTTTTAGATTCATAATTATGTACAAAATATAATAAGTTTCATTTAAAATAACAATGATATTTTATTTCAAAAAGATTAGATAATAATTTCGATTCTATCTTTAGCCCAGACGATTCCCTTTAAAATTGATGAGGTTGATGTCACATCTGCGACTGATCGATCGTAAAAAGTCATATGAAATCGCTGGTTACTGATGTCGATACGATGCATTTGCAATATTTGTAGTTTTTGTCAGTATATGATATAATAAACTATCGAAAATTAAACAGGATTTGACGTTATTACACATAAATAATACTTGCGAATTTTTTGAAGTGGATATATTTTTAAATATTACTTCAAAATTTTTGACGGCAAGATATCAAAGATGTCAACCGTTGACAGACAATAAATAGGAATGTCATAATGAATGAGTTTTTGTTTGGTGAAGGGTCACTTTTGATTTTATGCTTCGTGATGTCACAAGTCGAGAGTGATTTCAATAATCATTTTAGAGAGAAATTTTAGATATCAATAATATTTTTATGTTTTGTATCTTTTAATAATGACTGAAATAAATTGAGATATAGACGATTAATGAGTGACATGGGAAATAAGTTTTTTTGTAAATTATATATGTATCGTATTTACTATTTATTACTTGAATTTAAAATTAGGTTAAAACATTAGATAAATTAATATAGTATGTTATGCATCAAGGGAGGGAAACAAGCGATTATTTCCGCGATCGACTTCCGCTCGAGCTTTCGGCCCTCGCTTACGTCTCGGTTTGTCAACTTCACACAAGAGATAATTGCTCCCTCCCGTGAAGCATATTATACTTTTCGGAACAAGTGCACAAAAATTACTGTCTTATCGGGACAAATGTCAAATATGGGTTGCGTAACTAGTTACCTAGGAAACGCCGCAAACAGTTCATCTCTCTATCTCAAATTAAAAGTAAAATAGTAACAGTAATGTAAATTATAATGAAAGCAACTAAATAATAAAATAAATCTCCAAATTTAATAATGGAAGAAAGAAGAAGAAGGAAGTGACCATTAGATAATTTTTTACGCATGTACATAATAATATAAATAAAAAGTAATAACAGTAAAGAAATGTAAAAAATAAGATATAATAAAATAAATAAAACGAAACATATGAGAAAAACGAAAAGGCGAAGAGAGAAAATCACACCATAGGAGTAAAGAAAGGAGAACAAGGAGACACATACCTTTTATTAGAGGAATGATATTGTAATCACTGCAACAATCACGTATTATATTATGTTATAAAAATTATGTAGATTTATAAGCCGAAAGGCAATAAATAAAGCTTATTCATCCATTCAATTAATCTCTCTAGGGAGAGAAACATGCTACCTATGGAAACATAATGTTTCTCTCCCTAGGGGAGAAAAGCAGTGTTTCTCTCTTTAAAATTAGGGAATAAGAACGTGTTTCTTGTGCATGTCTTACGAAAATAATATTTTATCGGTATATGACCTAGTAGTTGGTCCGTCAGTACGGTGGTGTGGATAGCGATACGGAATTCGAATCCGGAGATCCCGAGTTCGAATCGCACACAAGCTAAAAATTATATAAACTACTACACTGCGGCTCGGTGAGTGCGGACCCTGTACTGTAATTGGGATTAAATTCCTGTTGTACAGCGTAACATAAATAAATAAATAAATAAATAAATAAATAAAAAAATAACAATATTTGCAGACATACATACATATATACATAACATCACGCTATATCCCATAAATGGGGTAGCACAAACCCATGAAACATTCAAAGAACATCCACTAACAGATTCAACCAAAATCAGACCACGTCCAACATTCTCATCCTGACACACGATACTTGCTTCAACCACACTAACATTCTCTCCATACAAGCTCATTCATTCCTCACACCCGAAATCCACCATCACGCAACAAATCTTCAATCATGACCATCTATTCGTTCCTGTACTCCTGATTCATAAATCATTCACTTACGACCACTCCTCTAACAACGAATCTATAAAGAAATGAAGGAAGCATCGGTCTGCGCTTGTTTTGTAAGTAAATTCTACACATTTGCAATTAGAAGACACTATAGTAAGAACTGAAAATAAGTCAGAAAGATTAGAAAGGAAGGGAGTGTCACTCTACTCTTGGTTTGAAAGTTAATTCCACACAAATGTAGTGAAACACTTTATGCAAGATCAGTAACTTTGTTATTTTATTATTTTATTTCTAATTTGTGGTATAGATTCAGGTCTGTGAACAGATTTAGTATTGATATATGCAGTTTGGTACTATTATTATTTGTCGGATACTTTTGACTTGCAAAGAATAGATTTTCCATTTTAAACTCATATGTCTTTATAATTAATAGTCCATTTAAGTTTGTTTAAAATATATTAGAAAACTACTCTATTAATTTAATTTTATTGAATATAATTTAAAAGTTTGGTCTTTATTAGAAGTTCTATAAAGTACAATTTCATACTGGCTTAGCAAAATTAATTTTAATAATTTATACGGAATATATGGGGCGGAGAGATTAATGCGTTGAGGCAATGATCCAAGTCCTTTGAGATTTTAGGGTTAAATTTAAATTGAAACAATTTTCACTTTTCAGTTTTGAGAGCCGTGTTTTCATGACACGTAACCGCACTTTACGCGCATAAATATATCATTTACCGAGATCTGCCACGGTTCATAATGATATATTTATATTTCATTTATTTATTTAAATACAAAAATAACCTATGTATTTAACCCATCAATTCACATGATTTGATTCTAATATTTGAAATTTAGTATCTGTAATACACAGTTACACAGTTATTTCACTGGTCAAATTTGTATTCTATAATGTGTCTTGCAAGGTAGGTAATAATAGTTATTTATTGTATAAGTATTTTAGGTGACGTTTTATCTACGAAAGATCATTTAAATGCGAGAACGAAGTTCGAGCATTTAATTATCTTGAGTGGATAATGCGCAACTAAAACATGAATACAATATAACGTTTTATCCACAATCAAAACTTTTATTCAAAATTTCACAAAATGTCATTTTTTAATTTATCAAATTCTAGATACGTGCATTACTGTGGCATTTGTTGCTATGACAGAATGTTTGTTTATTGTTTGCAAAATTGAAAAAAATTATGAATTTGATAAAAAATGGAAGAAATTGACTCTATTCCTACAGAAGTTTTTGAAGAAGCTCGGGAAGCAACTCGGAATTTATTGCCAGCGAAGTCTAAAGAATTGTATGAAGAACAGTTTACTGAATTTAAGAGCAGGAGAGAAAAATGGAGAGTAAGGGTAATAAATGAAGAAGTCATGCTTTCATATTTCTATAATATCAAGAAAAAGTATGCGGTTTCATCAGCCTGGTCTAAGTATAGATATTTCAAAATATAGCAAGCTGACAACTTATTTGAAGAGTGAATGTAAGGGGTACAAACCGAAAAAAGCAGCCGTTTTGGAAAGAGAACATCAAATTAGATCAAACGAACAATGATTTAAGTGTTACTATAAATGTAAATGTTAATATTAATAAGTAATTCAATAAATTTAACTGATTTCTTTGCATTATTCCTTCATTCTTTTACCAGTGGAATAACATTATTTTATTTCACTAGTGTATAATTGGTTCCTTATTATGAGTTGATTGTTGATAAAAGAAATTAATGATAAATCATTAAAATTTGTTGAACACGGTACAAAATAGAATTTATAACATGCTAGCTCGATAAAATGTACAATTGTACAATTTTAAAAGTTTCAAAATGAATTGAAATGTACTCGTAAGTTCGATACATGTACGTGTTGTAGTAATCAATTCGCACGGAAACATTTTTTCTATATTTCTTTTTAGTCTGCTTTGTTACTAGTTTTTTATATCGAAACTTTCCTTCAAAATTTACAATATACGAGTATATAAAAAACAATGCCTTTTGCGGACATTACAAGCTATAAACAATGGATTTATTGGTGTATACATTTTTGTTAATTCTGATTAAAATTCACTCTTGCAATGGCTGAGAAATAATATTGTTGACATAATATTCGAAGGCTTTTAGCATGATTACTTGTTCATAAAAAAAATCCATCAGTCAAGAAAGTTTTCATAATTAAATTGGATAGATGAAAATTTATAATTTGTCTCGTGGGTTTAAGACCGATATAATTTAATCGAAATATCATTATTTTCATATATTTTTGCTTGAACTGTAATCTCTTCTTCAAAGCAAACTGGTTGGTAAAATGGTTCAAATCATTTGTTATTTGAACCTGAAAAGTAAATTTTATTCGAATTAATTAAATAACAGCCTGACTATGGTCGTGCTATGATTTTAGACTGATATATTTGAATTCAAACAAAGTACAGTTAATTAGAGTAAATAAATCCTTTGTCATCAAATTATTTGTCTTTCACATCTGCATGTTGGGAATAAACCTTTCATTAAAAGTTTACGGCGGTTGTACATATACGGACAAATACTATTTAGTTTTGCTATTAAAATTAAATTCAACTTAAGATTTTAAATGGTACTTTTTAAATTTTTGTCTATAATTTTAATTTATTCGTTTAAAGTTTACCTAAATTGTATGAGTTATAATTCAAATAAAACAAAAAATTGAAAAACTGTCGATTTATAAAAGAATAGAAATTAATTTTCTATATAAAAGTTCCAAACTATTAACTATTATTATAATATTTATTGCAATTTTAATAGGAAAACAAAGTTTATGTTTACACAAATAGAGCATGCCATGCAACCATATACAAAGGATGTTCATTAAAAAGCTGGCTATAGGTATTTAACATGGGAAATAAGTTTTTCCTTTTCCCAAATTATTTTAGACAAAAATACTTTAAATAAATGTTGTAGAGTATTAAATTCTGCATGTAAGTTAGTGATCATATTTTACATTTCTAACCTCTAAAAATTAAGTTGAATGTGTTTTGAAAACAGATACTTTATAGGAATAGCCATAGAATTGAAACAAAATTATAAACAATTGTATGACATTATACCTGTCAAAAAAGGTTTGTCTTTTGTGATTTTCGTTCAAGACCCTAATTATTTTATAACCTGAATATTTTCATTAAAAGAAAACTTTCATACTTTCAAAAATATCTGGAAGTCGAAAAATAAAAATTTATTATGACGCCTTTTATCCATTACTAAATGTAGCACTCTGTCGTAGCAGATCTCTGTAAGTGATATTTTGCTTCGCGTTCAGCGCGATTACCAGCTGTCAAATCACGGCAAATAAAGATGTTAGTGGAGGAGGGAACTACAGGTGTAGTATTAATGTAGTGAAAATTGTTTGTCGGCTGTGGGAATCGAACCCGAGTTGTCAAATCCACAGCCCCACTCGATACCACTAAGCCACCCATTTACTTATCATAAATTTTAAAATATGAACTAATATAATTCTTCTTTTTGATACAATATTTTTATGAATGTAGCAATATTGTTCGCAATAAAAATTAATGTCGCGAATAATAATAAAATGTATCAAATTTCTAGAGATATTTCTTGCTAGTTTAGAGTTTACAATCATAAAAGTTTAATTTTATAGCCGGGATTTCAATTTTACATTTCTAGGTTACCGCGATTTCAGTCTTCAGCATAATTTTATCTAAAAGCAGTTAAGAAATAATCTAGGAAGATATATGACAACAATTCTAAAGTAATATTCAGCAGTTTGAAGTTAACTGCAAGTTGAAATTTAATTTTCATGCATTAGCACAGCAAAAAGTCTACAAAAGAGCAATGACTTTCTTTTACAGAACGTTGAAAAACAAATCGATATTCTGTCTTGAAGCTACAGTTTTACATTTTTTTCATTGTATGTAAAGATTATAAATTAATTAAAACATGAAAGGTACAGGTTTCGTAATTAAGAATACAGTTAATATTTCACGCAAGGAAAATTGTCTTCATACCTCAAGCAATTACTTCAATGATTCAAATAATTTGAATATATTTTTTTGTGATGCGTTTAAGAAAATAAATAAATAATTTATTTTAACTAACTCGCACGTTTCGCTGACGTCATTGGCTAGTTAAGTTATTAATAAATGTTTTTATTTATAGCAGTCAAACATTTTCGTATTTATTAGAATTGTTTTATTCATTTTACTAAAATTGTAGACTTGCGTTACAAATGTAAATTTGGGGTTAGGTTAATTTTATTTCATAAAAGCCACCCTAAGAGAAATTTAATTTAGGATTACAATAGTTACATTAGTTACGGTCTTTAAAATGTTAGGAATTCAAAATGAAAATACCTGTGTACTCAGGTGTATAAATTGTTTCATGCAATTTCAGGTAACTTACTCGCCGAAGTTTCGGTAAATAGTTCTAAAATAAACAAACCCTTACTTAGTAGATAACGTAAGACATAAAACCAAATAATTGATATAAAAAAGTGTAAATGCATTTATTGCTTAGATTTAGAACCAAAAAATAAATCGAAGTTGAGATAAAATCTTGTTGAGTATTAATTAGGGATTACGTTAACAAAACGTTACGTTATTTCATAATGTTATAACAAAAAATAATTACTTATAAATAACTTAAATAAAAAAAACAAAATAATGCTGTACAATATTATTTTTGTTTGAAATTATATATATATATATATATATATATATATATAATCATCAAGCATTTTATTCTTTTATTCTTGAAATTGAAGATTGTCTAATTTAAGTTTATTTATATTAAAACTAAAAATATTACCTTTGCGAATTCAATGGTATTTTCGCATAAAAGTCTTTAAAATAACACACAACACTATGCACATCCGGACACTAAGAAATATCACGCACTACTACATCTGAAGTCGATAAATCAAAGTTAGCAACGCTCAAACTTGTTTCGTTAAGAATAAAAACACTGAAGCGTATGGTCATGATTCTGTCAGTGATCACTTGATTTAATTATACTCAAATTTATTCAGTATATAAGTATAAGAAAAATAATTTAAAATAAAATAAATATATCATCATGCCTTTTACCTATTAGTGAGTGTGACACTCCGGCGTAGCAGATCTTGATAAGTGATATATTTCTATGCATGAAGTGCAGTTACCAGTCGTCAAATTACAACCCTCAAAGATGTTAGTGAAGGGGGAGGTTTAGGGGTAATTTTAAGTAGTGAAAATTGTTTGTCGGCTGTGGAAATTGAACCCGGGTTCTCAAATCTATAATATGACTTGATACCGATACAAATTAATTAATTAATTAATTGTATATCTACACTACCCAACTGTCACTCACCGATTTAAATGAAACTTGTCACGCTAATATAACTCTAAAAAATATTGAACTACAATTTTTTTTCTTGCGGAAGTTGCTTTTTAGGGGTACAAACCACTCCTAAAAGGTGGTAAAAGCAAGAATCGCCATAAATGAAATTAAATAATACTAAAATATTACGCGTTTTTAATGCAGTGAAAATCAGTTTGTCTACTCCTTCAATTACGATTTCATTTAAAGATTAATTAAATCATCGTAAAAATGTTCATAAAAGAATATTAAAGTTATTAGAAGGACGCCTATTAATTTTAAGACTACAAAAATAAAACTATTATGGTTAAACTTATTTCAGATATAAAAAGAAAAAACATATTTCAAAGGAGAATGATGATACAAAGATCTCAGTTTATTTTTTTTTAAAAAGAAAATAAATGCATGTGTAAATATTTAATGAATAACTAACAGCCCATTATTTCTTATTAAACTTTCATGAAAAATTTATTTGCTTTTAAAATTAATTTGATAAAGCTTTATAAAATATTTTTATGTCAGCAGATTCATAAAGAGGGTTAAATTACTGATATTAGAGCTATTTACATAATAAAATAAGTTTTCTGATTTATTTAAAAATAATTATCATTAAAATTTATATTAACAACTAAGTTAACATATAAATGTTATTAGGTGTTGTTTATATTGCAAAATAATTATAAAACTTAATCTAAAACATTTGAAATGTCAATTCTGAACCTGCTTCAAAATTTAATAATTTATTTTAAACAATTTTAAACATTCTTGTAGGAGAGAAATAATAAGGCAAATAATACAATGTTTGTTTGAAAGTTGTAGACAATGGTAGATTATTAATAAAATATGAATTTCGAACATTCATTGTCTTTATTGTTTAGAAATATATTACACAACGTTTCCATTGATATAATTCACACCCATGGATAAAATGCGTAATGATATATTTTTGAATTAAATTTTTTGCAAAAGAGCAATAAAATGATACAAATAGGTTTTTCTATTTTATATAAGAAAGTCATTTCGAAATCCAGTTGAACATCGAAAGAGCGTTCATTACGACACGCTACATACTGAAATTATCAAGCTGAGAACATCATAATTTCAATATAACCTCAAAATATGAACAATTACATAAATATCAATAACTGTTACCAACCACAACATTTCATATATGAATTGCCCTATATTTATTTATGTTGCTCTGTACAACAGGAATTTAATCCCAATTACAGTACAGGGTCCGCACTCACCGAACCGCAGTGTGGTAGTTCATATAATTTTTAGCTTGAGTTAGATTCGAACTCGGGGTCTCCGGATTTGAATCCACACCATCGTACTGACGGACTATATTGAAATATAAATAAATAAATAAATATATCATCACGCCTTTTACCCATTACTAGGTGTGGCACTCTGCCTAAGCAAATCTCGGTAAGTGATATATTTTATCGCATGAAATGCGGTTACCAGCCGTCAAATCACGGCCTCCAAAGATATTAGTAGAGGGGGAGCCACAGGGGTAGATTTAAATTGGTGAAAATTGTTTGTCGACTGTGAGGATCGAAACAGGGTTCTCAAGATTCACAGGCCGACTCGATACCACTGACCCACCTACCCCATAAATAGTATAAATAACTCATTTTATAAGACTTTTATCGCACTTGTTCTTTAGAAAAGTCGCCTCGTTTTTAATATACTATTTATTAATTTAAAAATAATTTACACATCCATGCATGTAGGGCTGCATTTATACTTTTGGGGATAAAATTTATATTAATTATTTGCCATCACTGTTGCTGATTGTAAATAATTCTTTATAATTTCTCTGGGAAGGTTCTTATATACATGGAATAGACGGCGTTTACTACCCCTAAAAACTACCTACAACCAAAGAGGTGGTGATCCAAAAAAAAATTGAGAAAAACTAGTTTAGTTCTTAGATATATTAAAACATAATTCTTAACTTATATCATAAACCCAACATAAATTCTTTAAATTTGATAAATAAATAAATAAATAAATATATCATCACGCCTTTTACCCATCACTGGGTGTGACACTCTGCCTAAGCAGATCTCGGTTAGTGATATATTTTTTTGCGTGAAGTGCGGTTACCAGCCGTCAAATCACGGCCTCCAAAGATATTAGTGGTGGAGGAGCTACAGGGGTAGATTTTTTAAATTGGTGAAAATTTGTTTGTCGGCTGTGGGGATCGAACCAGGGTTCTCAAGATCCACATGCCGACTCGATACCACTGAGATATATACGTATTTGGTGGTATAATGATATCTGTTTTTACTAATTACAAAAGGAATTAAAATTAGGACTAAAATTGGTATGAATGAAATGAGTAACAAAAAAGCAATTGTAGTAATATCTACAATAAATTTGAATTTAAAATAACATCATCAAGATCTAGAAAAAGCAATTTTTCATTTTGTTCATTCGAGTACGGAACTACAGTGAATACATTACTATCCAACTAAATTTGCACAGTTCATTTCAATTCCGATAAAAGGAACAAAAATCCAAATCTAAATTGAATATAGTCTCGTTTCAAACAAACGAACCAGAAACTAGAAATCAGAGCATGTATCTCTAGCTCCAGTTAGAGAAGTATCTTATCAACACCGGTAACTTGAAATTATACTCGGTACCTTTCCCAATACTCAAAATATCTAATCATATCTGCACGCATGACTGCCACGTGAACGCTTTGAGATAGCGCACGGAGAACTAATTAAGTTAATATTAGGATCCTACACATGTAAACGTGTTCAATCACTTGTGTTAAGGATGAACGCGCAAAGTTACGGTGTAAATTATGTACAAGCACCACTGCAGATTTACGGTGAAGAATTAAACTTTTGGACAACACGTCAAGTTAAATAATTATTTTCAGGATTCAGTTGATTGAGTAAATATTATTTTTTCATTTCTGAGTTTATCTTCGTTTTTCGTTATGGATTTTTATTGAAAAATAACAATAAATATTTACAGGTTTCTTATATTAATGTCCATTATTCTGTAGAAATGACGTTATTATTGTAATAGCTAATTTATGATAGGTGATGATATTTTTTATGACTCTTTCAGACAAAAAATAATAAAGTTCGAGCTGAATTAATTTTCTTTGTAGTTCTTGTGTCTAGACAACTTGACTGATATTTAATTTCAAGTCCTAAGCCCTTGAACGGTGAAGGATCAATTTATAATTCTGGAATAATGTAACAGATATCTCGATTCTTCAGATAAATGAAAAATGATCCAACATTAAAAACGGGTTCTTACTAACTTAATTTTTTAAGGTGACTATATTTCAAAATGTCTAAGGATGAGAAACATAATTACATAAATAAATATGTTTAAGCAATCTCGGTAAGTGATATATATTTCTTCGCGTGAAGTGCAATTACCAGTCGTCAAATCACGGTCCCCAAAGATGTTAGTAGAGGGGAAGCCACAGGAGTAATTTTAAATGTGGTGTAAATTGTTTGTCGACTATGGCAATCGAACTCGGGTTCTCAATTGCACAGGCCGGCTCGATACCACTGAATCCACCTACTCCATTAGTACTAGTACTTATTACTGTTGTGAAATTTTATTTATCCCATCATTGCGTCTAAATTATTTTACATAAAACTGCTTTAATATTTATTTCTAAAAAATACTTTTAAAATGGTGCATTTATATATTTAAACCATTTTTTTTATAGTTTTGAACTTATAATAGTATACTAAAGAACAAGTTTTATACGACATGTTTTATTCGCACGCGTCCAAGTTTAGCGAACGAGCTGCATTTTTATAAAAACCAACATTTTGATCACCAACATATTCAGTATAAAATGCTAGTTGCTGTCTATGATGTGAGACAGGCCTCAGTAAGTATTCACGAGTACTATAGAACCGTATGTTCTTTATTAAATTCTGATACAGCATTCGGCTGAAACTACATGTCTAGCCAGAGAGAGCTCGGACGCTAACCTCAGTCTTTAAATGTCCGAGAAGTACAAAAGATGTACTAGAGAATACGCAATGCGTATATTCTGTTGAAGATTTAAATATTTTTCAGTTTTGTTTTCGTTGCATTTGGGAGAATATAATCATATATTTTTTCTACGAAGGCTATGAAAAATTGACAATTATGCTCTCATATGTCATCGTAAAGTTGACGTTTTCTGTGGAACAATCGAAAAATATATTTGTCGCGAGAAAAAGATGTTAAATGCGCGCGTTTCCAATAGCAACGCGCAAGAATGATATTAAATGGACGCTTATTTCAATAGTTACCAGGGCTACAAACAAAACAGAAACTTGTCATATTGACTTATTGAATAATTTAAGATGCAATCGTAGAAAAAATAATGTGTGTATCACGAGCGTAAAGTGTCTTTGTTCCTCTTGCACTATTGCAACTCTCGCGTTAGCCTCGTTCTTGAGTAACAAAGAATCACTTTACGCTCTTAATACACAAATAGCTATTTTTGTTTAATAAAGGATAAAGAGAATATAATTATTAAAGAAGACATGTTCTTTAAAAGGAAGGTTACCTCTTAGATTCTATTACTTAGAGAGAGACCAAAGGAGTTGATTACTTTTTCGTGTAAGAGGTGGCAACGTAGATTTACTTTGCGAATAATAAAACTTAAAGATTTTCATTTGTAATGAAATGAGTGTCGAACCAAATTACAATAACCTATTTCTTGCGTTCTATTCCAATGAAGTGAATCATATATCATTTTTTATTTTGCATAAAAAAATTGTTATTCGTAAACAAAATACAAAACAGTTCATGTAAAACAAATCTTAGCATAGAATATGTACTAATTACGCGATTTGCTTTCAGGCCTGTTCTTCCAGCGTAAGTCTTAATATTTTCGAAAATTATGTTAATCTTTATTGCTCGATGAATATTCATTGATTTAATTTTTCCAAGAAACCGTCAACATCTGAACGTTTTAATTAAACTTGCGCGCTAAATATCATGCACTGCTTTAATGAAAAATTGAAAATGAAAATATATATTTATTTACTTACAATACCACAAATAAAAATAACACTTTTAGGTCGTTTCAATTTGATTTGTTTATAATGCTATGTTAATATTTAACTTTGTCAAATGTGTGTCCAAATTTTTAAATATATTGCTGGATACGTAACCGCAATCAATAACGTGAACATCAATTTGTAACCTTGATAGTACATTTTGTTAAATGACACCAAAACTTTAATTAATTAATTATTGACAAGATGTCAGATAATCTAGGAATTTTAATTAATATAACAACAATATAAAGATAAAATGTAGGTATATTTTTATTATCGATGCTTGAATGCATTTCTGAAATGTTAATACCTTCTCGGGCATTTAATAATTAATATTAAAACTATTTTCATTAATTTGGAAAATGTGAAATATTGTTGATTGCAGACTAATCTAACAGTTCAACAGAAGCTATTTCTGATTCATTTGACTAAAGCCTATTTATAATTACAATGCAAACGAGAAATTTGTAATTAGAAGGTTGCTACAACATCAATTCAAAGTGTATAATTAATTTAATAGCACAACATCTGTGCTTCTAACTGTTCTAATTGTTATGTAATCCTTTGCTACCAATTCCTATCTAATATGTTAATAACTCATAGAGTTTAAGATCATTTAAATACATCACTTTAAACATGATTTTCATATTTATCGAAACTACTTTTACTACTTTTTTCTTTCAATTTTGTTGCTGATTCGAATAAATTTTTTCGTAACACATTCACAAGATACACGTTCTTATTCTCTAATTTTAGAGAGAGAAACGCTGCTTTTCTCTCCTTAGGTAGGATGTTTCTCTCCCTAAGTAGCATGTTCCTCTCCCTAGGGAGATGTTTCTGTCCCTAGAGACTATGATTATTAGCTGTTTCCTAGGTAACTAGTTACGCAACCCATATTTGACATTTGTCCCGATAAGACAGTAATTTTTGTGCACTTGTTACGAAAAGTATAATATGCTTCACGGGAGGGCGCGATTATCCTTTTTGTGAAATTGGCAAACCTCGACTTCAGCTCGAGCCTTCGGCCCTCGCTTACGTCTCGGTTTGCCAACTTCACACGCGGGAATAATCGCTTATTTCCCTCCATTGATGCATAACATACTATTATCTGCGTTTAATCTAATTATTTTCTATTGCGTGATATTAAATTGAAATTAACAAAGAAAGATAAATTTTAAAAATGCTAAACGTGGAGTTTGAAACTTAAGTTTGTTGAATATCAACTGATGTGTTTTGTTTCATCACATTTATTCCTTCTGGGTCTGGATCTAATTAAATATTCACATGTGGTTAATTTGCAATTTTTATTTTTCGCGCAAAGTTCTAGACCTCGTTCCGGCAGCATAAATTCAAACGCGGATTCTCGCACTTGCTACTTGTTTCGTACACGCCGCCAAATTGCCACAATTAATTTATATGACTCTTTTTTTATCTGAATAATTTTCTCATTGCTCAAAACGTTTTGTATTTAAACTCATTCTCTTGCACTGCATTGGCAAGCAGTTTTATTTTTTTCATTCACTGTTCCGTTAAATTTAGATATAAATAACTGTCAGAAATTACGACAATTTATTTTTAAATTAATCATGAATGGAGTAAATAGCGGACAAACAATTTTCACTACATTAAAACAATCGTTGTGGCTTCCCTTTCACTAACCTTTGGGGGCCGTGATTTGACAGTTGATAACCGCACTTCTCGCGCATAAATACAGGGTCTTTCACAACTTAGAGCAAAAAATTAAAGGGTATATTCTGTACGACTTGCTGATCATGAAACAAAAAGAATTTTTTTTTAAATCGCAAAACTATTTTCCATGTTGCCACTGCCACTGGGTGGATGATTCTGTTAAAGTTATTAATTAAATAAAATTCTATTATAAATAACTGCTAATAATTGAATTGTGTAATTATTCTTTCGTAGTTGATACCTACTTCATTGTTTGTGTTTAATAGGAAAGCGAATCCAGTGCAGTACTACAAAAAATGTTATAGGTTAACAACCCTTAATTTTTTGAATAAAAAAACATTATTTTTGTTTTATGATCAGCACGTCGTACAGAATATACCCTTTAATTTTTTGCTCTAAGTTGTGAAACACCCTGTATATCACGTACTACAGTCTACCGCAGCATACCCCAGTATGGGGATAAAAAGCGTAGTAATATATTTTCATTACAGTTTTTAGTAAATTATTATTGAGGTAGTTCTGCAATTACAGATCTTGATGTATGATAGCGACTAGAATTCGATAGTTAGTCCAAATTTTCAAACTGAAACATGTTACATCTTATTATATTTATGAATACGTTTGTCACTAATGTATCAAGGGAGGAATTTTTCAATTAATGTTCAAAATAAAATTTATGCTCATACAAGGGTCAAAAAACTTTTCAAAAAAATTTATTGTTCACGACGGAATAAATCTGTTCGCTTTAAAAAATATCCGTAAAGTATTACTTTTCCAAATTTAATAATGTCGCGAGATTTGATTTCAGGCTCGATCTCGACTTGTTAATTCAAACTTGAGACCAAGACTTAAAACTCTTGATGATTTTGATAGACTATTAATCATGTTTCACCTTTTTATTTCAATATTTAATTAATAATAAGATACCGGAATTAATCGGTATGAAAATTTTGTATATAAAATTAAATATTAATGTTTTGAAGTTTTAAAATTATGTTGTGACGCTATATAAATTGAAGAAGTTATATTTTTTAATTAGATAATTTTCAAAGAATTTTAGTTTTTAATAATATAATTGAAATAATTTCAAAACTTATTTTTATAGTTACAAAGAATGCAAATAACGATCAGACGATATAATACATAATAATTTTATTTGAAAATTAATTCAAATCACTTAAAATTGTTTTTATAAGTAGCTAATGAGTTTATATTGAATTTGTTTTATGTCTGTATTATATTTAATGATAAATCTTCCGATTTATTGATCAATTATGGCTTTCAATTTTTCGTTACGTATAAAACAGAAAGTTCGATTGATTTATTGACAAAAATATTTTTTTTAAGTTATTGAAATAGAATATATTTTATTATTCCTCGATTTTTTGGAGAATTTTTGGTTACTTTTCTAGTGCCAACTCTACAGTATTTGACATTTCAAGCTATAGTAGACGTTTTTCAAATTTAAATATTCTCAAGCTCCCTTTTTACGAAATGACATGATTTTATTGCGTAATCAAAAATCAAATAAGTATAACATTTTCTTTGATGTTCGTCCTACTATGAATAAAAGTAAATTGATGAAAAATCGTTAACACTTATTGATCAATTTATCCGTGAATAAATTGATCGATTTATTTCGAATATATTGCAAAGTGCAAAATCGGAATTTGTTTAATAATTTAACAAGTTTTTAATTTATAAAAAATATTCTATTATAATTGGTATAGTTGTTATGGAAAATAACAAAAAAACTAATTTCCCAGGTTTTTTTAAATACGGCTTGAATTTTATTAAATTAAAAGAACTAGAAGTCGACGCTTCGGGCCTAGATTGGGCCCACCATCAAGTCTACAGACTAAGTTATTTTAATTTAATAAAATTTTAACTGTCCCCCAAAAAAACCTGAGAAATTTATTTTTTCCTACTTTCAGGCTTAATAAATTCAAACTCAAAATATAATTATTATAATAATTTGAAAAGTCAAGACATTCGTTTAAACTTGAGACTGAGACAAGACTTAGATAGTCAAAGACCACTTCGAGGTCGAAATGAGACCATGATACTTGTGACCAAGTCGAGACTGACCCTAAAGCTGGATTTATAATGAAGTAACGCAACAAGTAACGCAAAAAGTATCGGTAACGTAAAAAGTTGAGCGTGTACTACAGCTAGTAATGATTTATATTGAAGTAAAGTAAGAAGTAAGGTAAAATATGTTACGCAATAGTTGCCCAACATTCATCTTTCTACCTTACCTTTAAGCTGGATTTATAATGAAGTAACGCAAAACGTAACGCAGTTGCAGTAAAGTAGAAAGTAAAGCAAGCGAAAATAGTTGATTTATATTAAAAAGTAGTACCACTACTGCTAGCCAATCAGGTAATATTATAAAAAATTCACATTTATTTCGGTATTTTTCGTTTACTTCGGCATCAAGTTTGAATTTCTGTACTTCTGTCATATCATATAACGTTTGTTAGGTTATTTGTTGTTTATTGGGTTTTATGACTTTTGATGATTTATCATACAGTATTTTATACATTGCTACCTGCTCGATGATACTTCGGTCTATTATTTATTTTTAATAGAAAATATTTCGACTAATAAAATGAAATCTGACAGATGGAGAATGGTGGATAAGTCGATAATAAAGATTTCTGCACAACGTTCAAAATGCTGACTTCTTATTGGCCAGCAGTAGAAAGTTTTAGTTTAGGCAAGGTAGAAAGATGAATGTTGGGCAACTATTGCGTTACATATTTTACCTTACTTCTTACTTTACTTCAATATAAATCATTACTATCTGTAGTACACGCTCAACTTTTTACGTTACCGATACTATTTGCGTTACTTCTTACGTTACATCATTATAAATCCAGCTTTACTAACACTTTCTACCGCTGGCCAATAAAGCTGGATTTATAATGAAGTAACGCAAAACGTAACGCAGTTGCAGTAAAGTAGAAAGTAAAGCAAGCGAAAATAGTTGATTTATATTAAAAAGTAGTACCACTACTGCTAGCCAATCAGGTTATAGTATAAAAAATTCACATTTATTTCGGTATCTTTCGTATAACTTCGGCATTAAGGTTGAATTACTGTATTTCTATCATATCATATAACGTTTGTTAGGTTAATTGTTATTTTACTGTCTCTAAATTCTCTTGATGATTTATCGTACAATATTTTGTTCATTTCTACCTGCTCGGTGATACTTCGGTCAATTGTATGTTTAATAGAAAATAATAACAACAATCTGACAGATAAACAGATGGAGAATGGTGGATAAATCGATAATAAAGATTTCTGCGCAACGTTCAAAATGCTGCTTTCTTATTGGCCAGCAGTAGAAAGCTTTAGTTAAGGCAAGGTAGAAAGATGAATGTTGGGCAACTATTGCGTTACATATTTTACCTTACTTCTTACTTTACTTCAATATAAATCATTACTAGCTGTAGTACACGCTCAACTTTTTACGTTACCGATACTATTTGCGTTACTTCTTACGTTACTTCATTATAAATCCAGCTTTAGAAGGCAGCATTTTGAATGTTGCGCAGAAAACAAAAATATTAAGCACAAAACCCAATAAATAACAACCTAACAAACGTTATATGATATGACAGACGTACAGAAATTCTAAATTGATGCCGAAGTTAAACGAAAACTACCGAATTAATGTGAATTTTGTATCTTATTACCTGATTGGCTAGCAGTAGTGGAACTACTTTTTAATATAAATCAACTATTTTCGCTTGCTTTACTTTCTACTTTACTACAACTGCGTTACTTGTTGCGTTACTTCATTATAAATCCAGCTTAAGTCTCGTTACGTTTTGCAGTATCGCTAATCAAAATAAATATATCATCACGCCATTTTATATATTTTTAAGTATGGTATTTTGTTAAAGAAGTTTGATTGTATGCAACCTAATTTAGTTTTGGAGTTACAAGATTATTTTGGATATCGTAACTGTGACCGTTAAATTTATTTTTGTTTTTGCATGTTATTATCAAATATAAATGAATGTCAGTAAAGAGAATAATAATTTCAGATGTGGGTATCAAATTCAATTCCTCATTTCATACTCCATCGTGTAAACACGTAAACACCAACAAGATGCAAAAAGGCAAACGTAAAATTAAAATCAACCAACACATTCTACAAATATTCAAGTGACAAAAAAACAAAAATACAAAACCATATTTCTCGCACACATCGGTTTTCTCAAACCAGATTTCCATAACCAACGCCAACAAGGGATCGTTCTGCATCTGGATAAGAAAGTAAAATTACGACACTCCGCCGAATGCGGCACTTGGCGCAAAGATTGATTCAGGATTCTGTGAGCTTTGCGAAAGGATTACTACGACGCCCAGACACGTAGATCCCGGCGGATTTAAATTATAGTGAGTATATATCTATTTTCATTCGTTGGATGAATTGACTCGCGAAGGTTTGATTCAATATTGTTTTCCGTTGCTACGTGATAGCGATAGGTTCTTTACAATAAAAAGTTTTGTGAATTTAAGTTAACATATAACAAGAAGACAGATTGCCTGAATGATGAGCGTACCATATTTTATTTTGTTTTGTCATTTTTATGTAATCACTGTCAGCTATCATAAAATGTTTGAAACAGGATAGAACTATTTTTATTATTTGTGTATTACTCTTGGGATAATTCCTGTGAGTGAAATGCGTTTATCCACTAATAATATTTGTGGAAGTAAAGCTATGAGTATAAGCTACAGGGATAATTCTTATATGGTGAAAATTTCAGCTGTGGGTTTGTGGACGGAGAATATACGTTTCGGTGATTATTTTGAGTTGTATATCCCGGTCTTCTGATGAATCCAATTCTAAATTAAATACTTTATATCATCAATCAACATTTGTAATATTTACTTATTATAAATATTATTAACGATGTATTTTTTATAATAAAATGTAAAATAAATACTTGGCTAAGTCTCACAAAATTCAGCCTCCAAGTCACCTTATGAGGGCATCGTCAGAGGCTGGCCAGCACAGTTAGTAACCATAGACGCGTTTCGCTCTTATTAGAGCTCATCACAAAGTTTACGTGAAGAAGCTGTGTGACGAAGAACTGTGCCAGCAGGGAATAAGATCTCTAACAAACGGTAAAATGACAAGAGAAGTTCTGTTGAACAGGCAATGCCATCTACCGAAAAAGCTACACAATAACAATTTAAATAACAACAAAGACAAAGTGTTTCTTAGTGATCTTATTCTCTGCTGGCACAGTTCTTCGTCACACAGCTTCTTCACGTGAACTTTGTTCTAGGTGAAGAAATTGGTTATACCATACTGATGAGCTCTAATAAGAGCGAAACGCGTCTATGGTTACTAACTGTGCTGGCCAGCCTCTGACGATGCCCTCATAAGGTGACTTGGAGGCTGAATTTTGTGAGACTTAGCCAAGTGTTTATTTTATATTTTATTAAACCTAGTTTCACCAAGTGTATGAACGACAATTATTTTTGTCGTTGTTGGTATTTTTTATATATTGCAAATATATATATATATATATATATATATATATATATATATATATATATATATATATAATATTTCTATACATCTGCACGAAGCTTTAATGAAATATATAATTTGATATACTGATTACAGAACAAAAATAATTTTTTGAAATTCGCAAAAATTAGGGCTTTTTATTCCTAGCGAACATTTTTAGTGTCACTGGTTTAATAGTACATTTGATTAAATATATATATTACACCAGGTACCTACATAATAACTAATTAATAAATAATTATTTGTAGGCAGTGTTTATTTGTACATTATACAAGAAAAGTCTTAACGTATGGAAAAAGGCTATGTAAAAATAATTAATTATTTAAGAAAATGTTTGCAAAGTAATTTAATTTCTCTTAAAGCTATAGTAATAATAAATAAATTAGCAAATTCAGCTGACACTCCAACTAAAAATAAACGCAATCAGAAAATGAAAAATGTTGTGCCTGCTGCATGCTTTTGACATTATTATTTTATAACCAGGATTTATCTCTATTTATACGATTTACTTTTAGCTGGTGTGAAATGCTCGCTAAATTTAAGTTATGATTTATAATTCTGCTAATTTTTTATTTTGAAATCATGTCGACGATATTATATTTCCGTCATATTTTCTATTAGTTTTTATTAAAATATTTTCATACAACTAGTGTATTCATAAAATTTGTTGTGTAGTGGATTATATTGTCACTAAAGGAATATAATTTTTCTTAATTACGAGGAAAATAAGAAAACTATAAGAGTTATGTGTATACAGCTATACATTTTTTCAGAAAAAATATTGGGGCGAATATAATTTATTGCTTTACCTTAGCAGCAGGTGTCTTAACATTTCTTAAATCCGGTCAAGGAAAAGATAAAGTACAGTATTTTTCTTATTAATTTGATAATACATCAAATATCAGGAACACTAGTTACTTTTTAGATTGATTTATTTTTGAAATAAAACACCCGGAACAGATAAATAACATAAGCACGTTGAAACTTCATAGATCACGTATTTCATTTCAAAATAATGTTTGTATTAAGTTTGTATTTATTTATAAATAGACATTATAACTGACAACATGGCGTCATGTTATTAAAATCTAAAGGAAACTATTTAATTTTGGGACATTCGACATATGTGGTGAAAAAAGAAGAATTTCCGTCAGCTATTACTATTTCTCGTTGGGATCAAATGCAACCGTTGCGGAAGTTTCTTGTGTTTGGAATTAATTCTTGTGCATTCGCGCAATCTTGCTGCAATGTTTGATGTGGTTACATGCTCTAAATATGCATGACGTCACAAGTCTTGAACTTTGTGAAAGTTGATGTCACATCAGTAGAAATAGAATTACCGCTATTTCCAACAAATGAAATTATATAAAATCTAATTTTATTAAAGAGAAAAATTCGTATGACTTCAGGATTTGAACCTGGAACATTTTGACTCCTATGTCATGTCTTAAATAAATGAAGTACATAGATAGAATCGTAGAACTCTAACAGCCCGATTTACAAATAGTATATTAAAGAACGAATTTTATAAAACATATTTTTTTCGCAAGCGTCCAAGTTTAGAAAACGAGCCGCAGGCGAGTTTTATAAAGGGCAAGTGTGAAAAAAGTCTTATAAAATGATTTATTTATATATTTTTTTCTACTTTGCATTTTTTATAAATTAAAATAATAATAAGAACAAAATTTGTAATATTTTAAATAGAGTCAATTTAGGATAATTTGTATATGAAATGTTGACATTAATGCAATTGTACAGATTTTGAGTTTATGTTTAAATTTTGTTGTTCTCAGCTTCAGTATGTCATCCGTTAATACCAACCGTCTAAAACAAAATGTTGCGTATCATAATGAACGCTCTTTCAATACGCAACTGGGTTTTGTAATAACTCCCTTATAAACGCAAAATAAAAAAAAATTAATTAATCCTGAATCTTGGATTAGCAAATTTTACTAGTTTGATTTTTAAAAATTAGTTCAATTCACTTACCAAAAATCTAATGGTAACAATTTTATATTAGAGTTTATATATACTATTTTGAAAATATAAGTGTCTTTTTTCCATTTACACTATTACCGTGCTCGAATAACAAAGAGTCACTTTACGCTCTTCATACACAAATAACTATCTCCTACGACAGTGCGGAAAGTGACTATTTTTTGCATTCAATCGTCAATAGAATAACATTATTGTCTTTGATTGGCAGAAATACAAAACAAGACAGAAAGACAATGATTCCGCAACAACCTTCGATATTATTTGATCAAATAAAAAAAGTTCTAAAAATTAAATAATTTCTTGTAGAGTAAAAAATAATATGTGATACACGTATTGAAAGTCCATTGAAAATCTTACATAAACAATTTTCAATTATACTTTTTCAACATTTGTATTCAATATTGATATTTAATTGTATAAATTAGAGATGGGCGAATATCAAATTTCTCGAATTCGAATATCGAATACGAATATTAATCAGATCTCGAATATTCGAGGTACTCGAATATTCGAATACTCCTAAAAGTTAATTAATTTATTATTAATAATAATTTCATTATGTCCTATTCATTATTTGAATGAAATTGTTCAGATAAAATAAAATTAAAACAAAAAGTACAAACAAAAAAGAAAGAGACGAAAACTTTAAATTTAAGGTGAAACGTACGGGCTGATGTTGGCGAAAAACAAATTTGAAATATGGTACGTCTTCATGGTTTTGAAACAAAATATCTTTGTTTATTAATAACTTCAAAATATAGTAATAGCTTTAAGTTCATGTACAAATGATGAAAAACATAGTCAAAAATTGAGGTCAACATATGGCGCGATACTGACGTTAATATTCGAAAATCTCTAATATCGAATAATGTCAATATTCGCGGCATTCGACTATTCGCGGATGATATTCGCCAATCTCTAGTATAAATTAGTAAATATGAGCATTTTACTTAGAAATATTCATAGCTAATATTTTAATTTTAAATTCAAATTCTGAGCCACAAAATCACTTAAATACAAAGTATATTATGCTTTAGCATTACATGCAAAAATTTCGCAATCTCGTCTTGCTTCCAGCTTCATCTGTATAAATGTGAAACTTTTATTTGCAGAATGACTAAAAATAAACAGGATTTATTACTTTAGGGTTTATTTGTGCAAATTCACAACCATCATAAACGAAATCTTAGAGCAGTAAATTTCTTCGAGGTACATTAGTTACCATGGAGACTTATCTCTAGCAACATACGACACATCACATTCATGAGTTCATTTATAACTGAAGTCAAGTGCATTTGCTTTATTTCCGGTGACTACATTCTCTTGCATAACGGCAGATGTTAAAGTTGATAGTTTATGTATAAGTACAAGTAGCCTAGTTCATTAAGATGAATCAAAATAAAACAAGAAGAGAACAAATGTAATTCTGGAAGACGAAGACTTTATGTCTTTCAAAATAGTACTTATACATTGGTATCTAGTTTCTACTTATATGTAAAGTTAATTAAGGCGCTATAGCAACACGAGAAGAATGAAATGTTTCAAGATGATAGATGCTTCTACGGGTCTGGACAAATTTCATCTACTAATCTCTTTTATATGTTTCTGTATTCCTGCTTGCTTTAAGTGAAATTTTAAATGCACATGATAAATAAATGCAAACTTTTAGATGAATTTAGTGTAAAATTTGTTAAAAATCCCATTTTTTTTCTATTTATATTACTGTTAATTGGATTTCAGGCTTTAGCGGAATTTTGTTTTTATTATTTGGTGACGTTTCGGAACAATATTTTTGCCAAATTCAAGCAATGAAAATACATATGAAATAACTTTAATAGTTACATGGTTCAATTAAAAAAATAGATACTTACGTAAAAAGTCAGGAAAACGTTCAATTAAAGGATAAGTAGATAGTTTCATGTCGAGTGACAGCGAGGCTTGAAATAGTTTACGAATCTAGTAAGACGATTTACTGACGTGTAACGAATAACATTTTACCTGAGACTTATAAACAAATAATAAATATTTTAAATTAATTTTTTTTTTTGTGGCTTCTTGGCGGACCAACTACTTAGGTCATATGCCGCCATTACGCCCTGATCCGCGTTTTAGGTCTTCTGTCAACAGCAACGCGGGTTTCTCTGGACGGTCACCCATCCAAATACTCCCCGCACGCAACGTTGCTTAACTCGCGTTATCGCTTGGATCAGTATTTAAATTAAAAGAAATATTTAACTTACATATTCAGTCAGTAATTTATGTTGCTAAGTAACTAAACACTCACTTTTCTTTCATTAGCTGCGTAGGCAGGCAATATGTTATTTTCTTGACTAGGCATGCAAAGCAAAGCTTTCCTGAGTCTTAAAGGTGAGGCAAATGTTTATTTTCCTGCCAGTTTCAGGTAAATTAAGTTTTTTTAGTAATTAAATCATATAATTATTTAAGTTATTTCATATGTATTTTTATTGTCTGTAAATGACCAAAATATTGTGCCAAAAAGTCGACAAACAATAAAAAAATGAAAATTTTAATTGTTGAAAATTATCTGTTTCCGTTACCAATTATAAAATTAATTTAGTTGTTTAGTATTAGTTTTAAATCGACTTAGTAATAAAATCTTTCTAATTTATCTTGAAAATAGTTATTGCATTATTCTTAATAAAAAATAAAGAATTTCTTTACGAAAAAGTAACTTTTTTATAAATCGCAAAGATGTTAAAATGAATGTAAAGCCAAGAACTAACTAAAAAATCAATATAATCCCTAAGCCTTAATAAGTAAAGAGGAAAAAATAAATACGTATTTCATCAGTCGAACTGAGTGGCAAAAAGCCAAGATCACACAACTTGTAAGATTCAACTTAGCAAAGACAACATATCTATTTATTCTATAATGAAGCAAAAAAACGTATTCTAATAACCAAAAAGTTTAACACTTGAACCAACCTAAGAACTAATTTCCTAAGAAATCAAATTTACTGTTTGATATGGAACTCAAGTCAAAGTTAATTAATTCGAATGTTGAATTTTTATTGAAATTCAACTTCAGTATTAAATTTTTTTATTAAAGTTTAAATTTAGAATGTTTATGGAAGTTCAAATTTAGGTTTAATATATTTTTTTAATTCAGCAAGCAAGCACAAGCGCATGAAAAACAAAAGATACAAATTGTCGTTTACGTAATTACAAAGGTTTGCATTAATTCGTAACAAATTTAAATGTTTTATTTATATTTTTAATAACACTTCTTTTAAATCAGCTAAAAATATTATGGCTGTATTTATTTGGCAAATTTGGGTTCAACCCTGAATTGATCCAGAACTAACTCGTTTTATTACCAAATAAATGATCTATCTAGTGTCACTTATAATTTGAATGCTTCAATTCAAAATGGATATCAAGGGTCACAAGTTGATTAAAAAGAGAAGGAAAACGGGTCCAATCTACCAACCCATCAAAATAGCTGGGGTAGTAGGATCAGTTCAGACACTTTTCCCAATTACTTTAAACGTACCAATTAAACACAAATAACCTACTAGCTTACTTTGAAAGTGCCAAATAAATACGGCCTATGTATTTCTTTTTCTATCTACCTTATTGTAAACTTTAATTAATTAAACTTTAACAGTATGTTTATCTTTAATGATTAACTGTGCTCCCTACTTTATAATATTCAGATTAGAATTCAAAATTTAATTTTCATCAGCAAAACTAGTAACATAACTTTTAGAACTTACAATATTTAAATAATTAAAACAATTTTGGATAAAGTTTTGTAATAATTTATTTAATTTGCTGCTTCGGTACACTAAACGTAGTCGTATACCTTTATTAGTTACTATTATTTACTATCTTTAATAGTTTTACATTGACTTTATTTACAAATTACGTAATATTTTTTTTCACTTAGCTTTACTCATAATGAAAACTTAGTTCATGAAATGCGTATTTAATTATTTTTATTTGTTAAGTTTTATGGGTTAAATTTATTTTTTAGTTCACAAATTCGCATTTGTAAAATGTGATACTTTTTGTATAATTAAATTTCCCTTTCAAAGTAAATGTAGCATTATAAAATATTTCACATTAGTACTTATAAAATGTAGATGCACCCACAGCCAAAATGAAAACTCTACGATTTTCAATTTCAAGTTTCAATTCAATTAATAAACTACTCGTATATACCTATACAGGGTGTTTCAGCACTAGCGTAACAAACTTTAACAGCTTATTCCTGAGGTCATTTTGAGCCAAAAATGTCATATGAACATAGGTCCTATTCCTTCTAGTTACCAAAATACAAGAGGTTGAAGTTCTATAAATAACACGAAATGTTCAAATTTTTGTACCTAATCAAGATAGGTACTTTCGGAAAACGAGAGTTTTATTGAAAAGTCATACCTTATTTGTCTTCATTAATTTTATTTATTAAAATTAACGAATACGATTTAGAGAACAAAACATAAAATGGCACAATTAAATAGACACAGAACAACATAACCAAACATGGAATAGGTTAACACAATATGAAATAAGATAACAAATTTTTTTTAAATTACAGCAAGTGTTCAAAATGAGCGCCTTGAACTCGTATGCATGTTAATATCTTGATTACAAAAATTTGAAAATTTCGTGTTATTTATAGAACTTCAACCTCTTGTATTTTGGTAACTAGAAGGAATAGGACCTATGTTCATATGACATTTTTGGCTCAAAATGACCTCAGGAATAAGCTGTTAAAGTTTGTTACACTAGTCCTGAAACACCCTGTATATACTTCTTGTTCTTAAACATGAAGCATCATATATTTATCACTTTTAAACGTTTCTAAATTATTTTATAGACAAATACAATAAAATTAATGCAAAACTATTGTCAACTTTTTTTATTTGAAGCATATTGATAGCGGTAACAATAATACAATGACAAATGTTGATTACTTTGAATTAATTACAATTCATTTATTTATTTATGTTACGCTGTACAACAGGAATTTAATCCCAATTGAAGTACAGGGTCCGCACCCCTGGAGCCACAGTATGATAGTTTATATAGCTTGAGTGTGGTTCGAACTCGGGATCTCCGGATTAGAATTCCGTAACGCTACCCACACCACTGTACTGACGTACCTACTTTTATAATTTTGTAATATACATTAAAAATAGAGTTTACTTTGAGTTAATAATAAAAATAATGGACGTTCAAAAAAGTGTTATTAATTAAAATTAATCCGTATTATCTTCTAAATTAAAAAATAATTCAGTTAATTAGTTGAATTGAAATGAGTAAAATTTGCAAAAGTTTATGAAATAATTTTAATTAACGATGTTATGACAAATCCTAAATTCGAAGTTTGAAATCAGCAACTAATGAACTAGTGAATATATGTCAGTACTTAATACTTAAACAAACATTAGTTAAATGTCAAAATACTAATGGTCAGTAATATCAGCACATATTTGTATTGCCAATAGAGAAATCAGTACAAATTCTCTATTAATTTGACATGGAATTACTCTCCACGCACGCCTAGACTATCCATTAAATCCCAGCTTTCAATTTACGAGCTATGCAGTATGAATGATAAAGCTTGAGTTAATTGAAGCTCGCTCGCGCTATGCTAAAACATATGCCTAGTTTTATGCAATGAGCGACTACTTGTAATAAGTATTTTCCTGACATCAAAGTTGTCGCTCAAGTCATCTTAGCTAAATAGAGTTCTCCCGCAACTTAAACAAGATTTAGGGGATATTCCCAGCCTGCCGCCCTCGAGCTAATCAGAGATTGCCTCCAACCACACAACCGCGAGGTAAGTTTGCCAGGAAAATTGTCGACATTTGAAAATTGTTTTACCCTTAGACGTTGATTGATTGTATTTATTTTTACCTTTTTGAATGATGAAATGTGTGTTTAACAGTTTGAAATTTTTTAATTAATTATTAATTTCATAATTTCTTTGACGGAAAACAATGAGAAATAAATGAGGTTTACTCGTAAAATATTTTAGCCTCAACAATAATTATGTTATTTTTTGATTTAGTTTAAATCTATGGTGGAAGTCTATAAGTTTATACAGGCTGATTCATAACTTCAGGTACATACGTTAATGGTATATGTTATTTGATATGCTGATTTCGAATCAAAAAGAATGTTTTTTTAAATCGCAAAATTATTTTCCATGTTTCCCAGTCCAAAATTTTTCGTTGCCACTGCCACTGGGTGCATGATTATGTTAAAGTTATTAATTAAATAAAATTCTATTATAAATAACTGCTAATAATTGAATTGTGTAATTATTCTTTCGTAGTAAGTCAATTTATTGTTTCTTTTGTGAATGATACATACATAACAGTGTAAAAGAATTGGTGATTTGTTTTAAAAATGGATAACGCGAACGTATTTAGTGATAGTGAATTAGTGGACATAGTGCTTGCATATGGAGAGGCGAGACAAAATGCGAAACTAGCAGAGCGTATTTATGCGCAAACTTTTCCTCAAAGACGGCGGCATCCTAACCACCGTATGTTTGTTGGAATTACACAACGCCTCAATGGCAACAATTTTGAGCAATTTTTGTAAAAATTATTCGAATTGTATGTGTTTTATTTATTTTGACATGTCAATTATTTTGAATACATAATAAACTATAATTATCGTTTCATTAAAAATAATTAAATTTGTTTGTTTATTTTACTAGAATTATGTAATTTAAATTTTTGATTACCTACTTCATTATTTGTGTTTAATAAGAAAGAGAATCCAGTGCAGTACTACAAAAAATGTTTTAGGTAAACAAACCTTAATTTTTCGAATTAAAAAAAAAATCTTTTAGAGTCGTAATTAGCATATCAAACAACTTATACTATTAACGTATGTACTCGAAGTTATGAAACACCCTGTATATTCGTAAATCTGTAAACAATGAAGTTTCTTTGCGATTTTGTTCATCATTTACTGATTTATGGCTCTGTAAAACTTATGACTTTACACAGAATTCCACCATTAACTAGTGATTGTAAAACTGGAAATATTTTTCATATAATTTTATTTAGTTTTTTCTTATTTGTGGAGTAAGATTTATGGATCTACAAAACATAAATTTATACAGAATTCTATCACTAGTTTCATTTTTTCGATTGACATAAGCGTGATTTTATTAACAACTGGCTGAATATAAATGTGTTACTATGTAAAAACAACAAATGTTGTGCTTACTTTAATTTAAATGAATAAAAATAATTACAATAATGGTCTGTTTTTTGTACGATGAATTAATTTACTTTTAAAGTAAATAAAATTTATTCATTAAAATGACAGTTAAACTTTTGATGTTATAATTGATTTGAATTTGACGTTGATGGGGTTTAAATTTTCTGGTCACTTTTTATTTCAATTGTAAATTGTACAAAAATGTATACGTACAGAAAATAAATTTATTCTTTTAATATGATAAGCTTCTGTTTTGTTTGTATCCCTGAAATTTATTAAAATGAACGCGACAAAATTATTTTTCGATTGTTCCACAGAAAACGTCAACTTTACGATGATTGTTACCTTTTCATAGCAATCGTAGAAAAGTGAAAGTTTTCAATTTTACTACGAATATAACATTCAGAAATTTAGGTTCAATGTTTATTTCATTTGTTTAGATATTAAATTTTTGTTTGAAAAAAATCTGTTTTTTAAGCTTACCCTGATTTTCGGATGCGTTTTAAATAGTAATATTAAGAAATCTATATTTAAAGATTTCGAATAGAAACTTAATTTGACTGTTACGAAATTCATTTATCTAGTGTTCATCTTCACATACATTTCACAAATACGTATTGCTGACCTATGCCAACTAATATTTTATATTTAACAAGGCTATTATGCATCAAAATGGAGGGCTCCATGTAGAGCATTTAAATATCAACATTCTCGAAGTATACTTCAAAAGATTTAAATATTTCAATCTTAAGTAAATATATTTGAAAATGCGTTTTAGAGAAGTGGAAAAAAGTTCTTTATGTCAGTTCATGGTGACGCCACTGAAGTTGTTTGAAAGTTAAACATCATTCAAGAATATAAAGAACATAAGAAGAATATTTGACACGAACCGTTTAACTCTTCTCTTGACTGGATACTGGATGTCTGGATGGTAGTGAAGCACAACATATATACTCTTCAGGCAAACAACTTTTGTTTACTGCGGTAGGTATAATATACGGTTCGCCAATTTTGCATTTCATTCTTTTTTCCATTCTTTTATATGCATGCGCTTTACAGACAATGCTAGAAAATAGATAAAGTTTTAAACTGATTACAACTTACGATTTTATGTAGATGAAATGTCAAAGCTAAATGGAATAGAGGAAAATTTATATGTGGTATTGAATATGGTCGTATATTTTCCTCTATAAAACATTTTAAAATTATTTTAGAGAAAATTGCTTTAAATAAAACGTATATACGGAAGTATTTGTTTGTATACCTTCGTTGTGAAATAACTACTTGATAAATGGAAGAATGAATTTTTGGGTTGAGGAGACAGCAGAGGCAGACGACATTCTGAGTATGCCAAATACATTTTTCCGGTGAGATTACACTTTATTTTAGAACTAACAGAAATTTATTTTTTTTGCTCTCAATTGGGAGAAGAAAGTGATACATTTCATCCCCAAAGAATAAAGTAAAGTTTTCCTCTTTAGGAAAGGACAATAACCATTTTCATTGCAACTGGAAAACTACATTCTGATTTGATATTAGTAACATCCAGGTGATACAACTCAATTTCTAATTTAATTCTGACAATTTTATTTCCTAATAGAGTAGTGAAAAATAGTTATTTGTGTCCCTAGAGCAGAAAGTAGTCTGTTGCTGCCCGCACATGAATTGGAAAGTACACTTTCTGCTACAGATGTACACAATATTTCTTATATGAACATTTAAAAACGACGGAAAAATATTTTTTTATAATTTGTAAACAAGCGGAAATGTTACTTCCTCCTTTGTTATTATTGAGGAAAAGCAGCAATGTTATTTTTCCGCTTGTTGCCGTTAGAAACTATCAGAAAAGTAAAATAAACAGTTGTGCTCAGGAAACGATTAGTTTCCATTATAAAATGACTGCTGAAATAGCATACTTTCCGTCGTTATGATATAAAAATTACATGTATTCTTCGTGAAGAAAGAATAATTCTTCCCTTGAAATATAAGTAACTACGAGTATTATATAATTGCATGATTAACATTCTTTTTAAACTATAAAATTTAATACAAATTATAATTTAAAAATCGTTTTATGTTTATAAATATAACACTGCAATAAAAAAAACAATGTAATTTGTTTTTTATTTATTTTAACAGTTTTAATAGACATTGCCAATAACATCGTCCAATACAGTTGAACTTCGACGACAGAATGTGTACGTATATTTTAATTTTTCTGACATTACCATAAAATATAAATTTTATACTTAATTTGAAACATGTTTCACATACAATAATATAGAAAATAAATTAATATTTTTGATGCTGAATGTTTCACGATTTGATAAAAATTCCTTGCGTAGAATTTAAATCTTGATTTAATTAATTGGGCGGTACAAAAAGAAATTTATTCCTAATTGCAACTCAGCTAAGGTCAAGACATTTAAATATATATTAGAGAAGCTGGAAATACCGAGATTGACCCATATAATCGTTTTCTTCGGCTATTACTACAAGCTTAGTTTTTAATTATTATTTAAAGATAAATGAATTTAGGTGTTTTAGCTATGTGTAACATAATAGCATACCCAAAAGCGAGCTCGTACTAGTAACTAATGCTTTAATTATTCAAATAGTTAGTAGCAATAGACATGCAAATGAAGTTTTGGTTGTTTGTTTATGTTGCATACATTTTCATGTCGAGCAATAATGCTGATAAAATGAGTTGTTATATTAACATGGCATGAATTAGGAATATCCAAATAAGATTAATACCAGGGATGGAATCCGTAACGTAAGGATACTCGGCAACATTATAATAACATTCCATTTATTAATATTTTTCAAATAACATAACAATTACAAAAATAAGTTATAAAACCGTAAACTAACCAATAACGATTCACCAAAACGTTATATATAGTTACAAATTTATTATTTTGTCGTTGAGAATAGTTATTTACGTAAAAAGTTAGGAAAGTGTTCAATTACAGGATGAGTAGATAGTTTCATGCCGAGCTTGAAACAGCTTACGAATCCTGTACGACGTTTTACTGACGTATTACGTATAATATTTTACCTGAAATTTATAAACAAATAATAAATATATTAAATTACTTTAAATTGAAAGAAATATTTGACTTATATATTCAGTCAGTATTTTATGTTGCTAAGTAACTAGACACTCACGTTTCTTTCATTACCTGCCTAGGCAGGCAATATGTTATTTTCCTGACTAGGCATGCAAAGCAAAGTTTTCGTGAGTCTTAAAGGTCAGGCAAATATTTATTTGCCTGGCAGTTTCAAGTAAAATAATTTCCGAATTTATTAATAGTTCGTTGTTTCATGTTGTATATAGATGCCATTGCTACTTCATTTATGGAATATAACGTGATGTTATGTATATATGTGTGTAATAATTTATTAAAATAGTAAAAAGCTAGATTGTAAATTTATTTTTTAATATAATATTATATTTATTTAGTCATGTTATTGTTATAGGTCAATTTTATAATAAGATAATGTATAATAAAAAATAATATATGTATATTTTTTTAATATAATTTCAAATTATTACATATTACAGACAAAATGAAGTTATAACGAAACAAAAATAATATTGTACAACATTATTTTGGTTTTTTTTATTTAAGTTATTTATAAGCAATTAATTTTTGTTATAACATTATGAAATAACGTAACGTTTTGTTAACGTAATCCCTGATTAATACTCAACAAGATTTTATCTCAACTTCGATTTATTTTTTGGTTCTAAATCTGATAAATTCAATTCAATTTGATATACAAGAGGATGCATTTGACAGCCAAATCTGGGAACATAAAATATTTGAATTGTGTAAAATAATTAAAACCTACATTTTATAACATCAAATAGAAACCTTGAACCGGAATAATATTATTGCTAGTAATTTTCACGGTGTTTAACTCTTAAACAGATTTATGCTTGTAAGCAATTAGTTAATTACAATTTAATAAATTACAGGACAATTTCATGGGTGACCGGATTATAAACAACTGTCTATTACAGGAACGATAATATATTTCGCCACCAAAATGTTTTGAGTTTGCTGTATTTAATTGTATTAAACGGTGATTTTAAATAATACTCAATGGCCATAAAGTTTATTCTGCAATAATCACTGGGCTATGAAATGAATTTTGAATCTAAAACTTGCAAAATACTAATTTATATAGATAAACAGGAAGAAAAAAGACCCAAGTTATTATTCATTGCTTAAATTTTTAGGTATTCAATCAGTTAGAAGCTAGTGTTTTAAAGTTATATTTTTATTTTGCGTTCATAAGGAAGTCATTACGAAACTCAGTTGCGTATCGAAAGAGCGTTCATTACGATACACAACATTTTGTTTTAGACGCTTGGTAGTAGCGGATGACATACTGAATCCAAGTTAAGAACAACAAAATATAAGTATAACCTCAATATCTGAATAATTGCATAAATGTCAATAATAGTTACCATCCACAACAAATTACCCTAAATTGACTGGGTTTATAATATTGTAGTTTTTTTTAATTTGTAAAAGGCGCAAAATAGAAAAACTAGTATACATAAGTTTTACCTGAAACTGACAGGAAAATAAACATTTGCCTGATCGTTGAGACTCAGGAAAGCTTTGCTTTGCATACCTAGTCAGGAAAATAACATATTTCCTGTCTAGGCAGATAATGAAAGAAACTAGATTAAAATATTTCTTTGAACTTAAATTAATTTGAAATATGTATCATTTGTTTATAAGTTTCAGGTAAAATGTTATACGTAACACGTCAGTAAAGTGTCGTACAGGATTCGTAAGCTGTTTCAAGCCTCGCTATCACTCGGCATGAAACTATCTACTCATCCTGTAATTGAACACTTTGTTGACTTTTTACGTAAATAACTATTAGCGCACTTGTACTTTAGAAAACTCGTCTGCGACTCGTTTTCTAAACTTGGACGCGTGCGCAAAATACATATCTTATAAAAGTCGTTCTTTAATATACTATTATGTGTTTGTATTATTGTGTAAACTGGAAAGCAATGTACTTATTTCAATAAATAAAAAGAAAATACAAATATAAACGTAATATGAGTAATTAAATACGAAAAACTAAAAAAACAAATAAAAGGAAGTTGAATAGAGATTCTTCATTAATTCTTTAAAGTGTTTCACCTTGTGCTAGCTGTCAAATGCGTGAACATGCAAATATTATTTTTAAAACATTTAATATGAAATGTAAATTGTACTTTTATGTTAGTTGTCATTTCAGTCAGATCACCGCAGAAGATATAAATTTAATTATATCCACAGTTAAAATGTAAATGCTTAAAGCCTTTCTGGAACTTTAATACACTATCTTGGTTGTTTTATCCTATACTAACTATATTTCTGAATTACTATTGTTAATCTTTTAGATCTTATAGCTTCATAAACTTGACATAGTTTAGTTTTGCGCGAGGTTTTGTTTCAGACAAATGAAGTACTTTATCTGAAATTGTTTCAAGTTATTGTAGCTTTATAATGAGCTCGTTAAATATTTTAATAATTAACTAATAACTATAATAGGTTAGTAATTAACAGTTAGATCATAATCACAAATTAACCTTGCTAGAAAATATACTTCATTGTTAAAACTTACTGAATAAATAAAAAGAAAATAATGTAAAACATAATAATTACTAATAATAATAATAAAACATGTTTCCAATATAATATCTACGAAGATGATATATAGTGTTTATATAATACAATTTAATTTATGGATACCAGTTCAATGAATAAAAAATGAAAAGGCTGAATGAAAGGAATTTAATTAAACTGTATAAAAAAGCGTCTGTATTTAATAATAGGACATCTGTCTTGCTCTCTGGGCAATATAAAAATTCTCGTAATATCGTTATAATTATTTAATAACTTTTATCCATTAATTCATCTTTGGTCTGGTCTCTACAACAATACCCTTCATATTTGGACATTTTGTTTGTTTCTTTTATCATATCTATATATTTTTATCATTTGATATTTAAAGTAAATATAAAAAACAAACATAATTAAGGGGTAAGAGTTTATATATTTCTGTATTTTAAACTAAATTTTATTTTAATATCTGGATACATAATAAAATAGAGAATAAAAATTAGAATGACATCGGGTTTGAATGAAATTAATAACATATTTTAATGGCAGAGTGCTTGACTTAAATTCAAACGATGTCTAGTTGATGCCTCGTTGGTGTCCAAATTTGTTTAATAATAAATTTGACTAAATATTTCTATTTATTCAATTCAAGAAAAGTTTTAATTTTCATTAACATTTATATAAAGAACTAAGGTAACATCAAAATTAGTGTTTTATTGGAAATCATTTCAAGAATTTCCAAATACATAACTTATTTTTAATATTATCATTTCGTAAAGTTCAGGGGAGACACAAGATTAGATTTTGCATTAGTATATGTAGAATTAATTTGGATTTATAATAATTATGATTATAGTAATGTCTATAAGAGTATTAATTAATTGTGGCATCATTACCAAGGATATTTTTTATTTAGTTGATTTTTTTTTTTTAGGTGGCTCAGTTGTATCGAGTTGGTCTGTGGATTTTAGAATCTGGGTTCGATTCATACAGCCGACAAAAAATTTCCACCACGTTAAAACTATCCCTGTGGCTCCCCCTATACACGAACATCTTTAGGGGCCTTGATTTGAGGCTTCTAGCCGCATTTTACAACAGAGTGCCACACCCACTAATAAGTAAAAGGCGTGATGATATATTTATTTATTTTAAACTAAATTAATGATGAGCGCAAAATAATGAATTGCAAGATACAGCGTTAGCTTTGATATATAAACTTATATGCTGCGTTCGTTTATTACTTTTCTAACTTTGAACTAAGTTAAAAGTTGAAAGTTGTCGAACCTTTTTTAGTTTTGTTCTTAAATGTATCAACTCTTTGTATATAAACGCTATGGCAAATATATTAAACTTGATTGTTCTAAGTATTATTTCTTAAATTGAAAAATGTTCGCATAAACCGAATATAAGTTATAGTAACTGAAAATTCATAATAATATTATTTTCGTTTCGTTTCTTCCACAATTCATTTTCTATTACTTATTAAATGCTAATACGAGTAATGTACAAGAAAATTAATATTGCGTTATTACGGTATAATAATATATTATTTAAACTTATAAGAATAAGTTTTCAAAATTGGACAAAAATGGACGACAATCGAGAAGTAGTAAATGTTCTTTTTGCTATCTTTGCACATAGCTGCTGAACAATTTGATAGTTGCTCGTTGTAAATAACAAACAGTTGATGGTATTTGAAAAATCGCGATAGATACAAATATTTCAACATTTGAATAGAAGAATGATGACAGTCAATGAAACGTGCTACTGACATTTATCACAACAAGTGATAAATCAAATATATTACAGCATTACGAACCAACGATAGACATTTTTATATTGTCGAAAAGGAAATAGATAAATTTTTGAATATATTTCTTTTGAGTGGTTTACCCAATTTATTTTATATATTTGCTATATAGCGCAACAGAAATTTGATGCCAATTACAGTGCAAGATTCCTACAGTTTATGTGAAATTGTAACCAGCCGGAAGCATTTATATATCTGGTTATAAATTGCAGTCAGCAAACTAATGTAATCTATCAGCTAGAAGCTAGATTCATAAAGCAAATTCTTTATATCTCTAGTGTTTAAAATTTCGAAATTTGATGAAGTAAAAATATTCTTAAACATATTTATGGGGATCAAGCGATTGCCTTTCATTCGGGATTATTGGTCTTCTAACAGTTGTCATTTGGAGAAACCGCTATTTTTTTCCAAAATTTATTTGACTAAATGGACCTTAGATTTATTTATGTTAATCTTATGTTATTTGAAGTTCGATACCCACAGCCGACAAACAATTTTCACCAATTTAAATCTACCCCTGTGGCTGCTCCTCCACTAACATCTTTGGGGGGCGTGTTTTGACGGCTGGTAACTGCACTTCATGCGAAAAAAATATATCAGTTACCGAAATTTGCTTAGGCAGAGTGCCACACCCAGTGATGGGTAATAGCCGTGATGATATATTTATTTGTTTTTAAGAAATAAAATCTCGTTTTTTAAAAAATATTTTAATTTGGATCTAAAAGGGTTAATTTATGAATTAATATTAATTAAAAGATTTAAGACTTAAGTTAACTATAAAATAATGTAATACAACAAAATATGGCTAATATCAATATGGCACATTATAAGTTAGAATTTATTAGAGATATGCTGTATATTAAACTGTTTGTGATTGGTGCAATTGTGCTAGCCCAAGTATATTTTTGTTTCTGTTGCTTTGTCAGGATTTTTACCACATTTCAATCAATATGCAGATAATTACAATGAAATTGGATTGAAATTAAATTTAAAATCATCAAGCAATCTGTTGTTATTAGTATTTCCGATCTCCGATTATTGGATTTTAAGTGCCGATTTCGCGAATTATCGATAAAGGTACAGGAACCTATCTACTGTTTTGTGCTGCGAATATTTCATGGATAAAATATGAATTTTATAGATTCTTATTTACATTTATTTAAATTTCAGGTTCATCTTAAAATTTAATTCCGATTTCTCTTGTCTAGACAGATAAAAAATCAACTATATTGCAACTATTTAAATTGTATTCATATATTGCATTTTATAGTACCCGCGTAGCGATTTTTTTTTATAAAACTTTTAACGCACTTGTCCTTTAGAAAACTCTCCTACAGCTCATTTTCCAAACTTGAACGCGAGCGATAAAAACATGTGTTATAAAACTTGTTATTTAATATACTATTATACACTTAGTGTAAAAAGTATCACTTTATACAATATATTACACATCTAGGGTGAGAAATGTATGATTTTTCATCAGATGTAATTTGTAGCCCTCGAGTTTCGCCCTCTGGTTGAAAGGAAGATAGATTTCTCTCCTGAGGTATTATTTTACTTAAAATTTAAGTGCTAATACCTGTTAGCACAATTTAGATATTATGTCTGACTCAAATAAATAAAAGAAAATCTAAGTAAAATATCATACTGATATCAACCATTTGATGTAATATTATTACTTTATGTCAAACTTGAATTGTAATAAAAAAAGTTTGACAATTCAATATTTTAAAACGTTTTACTTCCTATAATATGCATTAAACTAGTAATTATTTGTTACAAATATTATTTTACTTTTGTTATTTAACTAACTTTAATACTGATATTAATTAATACATAAAATCACGCTATAGCCCATTAAATAGGGTAACACGAATCCTTGAAACATTCACAGAACATCCAGTCATCAGATCTATCAAGAATCAGGTCTCGTCCAATATTCTCATCCAGACATCATTCTCGCTTCAACCACATTCACGTTCCCTTAATACAAGCTCATTTATTCTTCACACTCGGAATCTTCCATTAGTTAATTATAACATAAAAATAAAAAAATATGTAAAATGTGTTGTCAGGCATCTTGGTTATAGTTAACTTTTAATATAATCAAAGACTCGAAACGTCATCTATGAAAATGTGTTAAATAATAAATATTATTCAAGCCGTATCCAGTCAAATCAAATAAATAAATATATCATCACGCCTTTTACCCATTACTGGGTGTGGCACTCTGCCGTAAGCAGATCTCGGTAAGTGATATATTTCTTCGCGTGAAGTTCGATACCAGTCTTCAAATCACGGCCCCCAAATATTAGGAGGCACAGGGGTAGATTTAATTTGGTGAAAATTGTTTGTCGACTGGGTTCTCAAGATCTACAGGCCGACTCGATACCACTGAGCCACCTACCCCATAACTAGAATATATTATTTTCTTATATTCCAATATTACTATTCGTCTTCATAATTTCAATTCATTTTACAGAAACTTATAATGTATAATAATATATGGTACTAATATATCACAAACTTTTAAAGTATAATTTAAATTTAATAATTATTTGCTTTATCTGTTCAATAAGTCATCTTCATAAATTCCTTGTTCAAATTGGGGTATTTAGTTGGAGACAAACAAGCCCTTGCAACCAATCTTGAATAAATGATTACGAGGGGGCACGATTTGAGTTATCGGCAACGGAACACACGGTTCCCGACATCAAAACCACGTCGCGTATCGCGATCGCGTTCGCAGGCCCTGCGCAGTCTGTAGTGTTAGTGACGCGATGCGGGTGACAGAATCACGCAGCAGGAGAAAAGGGCTAGGCTGCTAGGAGCAGGATAGGATTAAGACCCTTTCGAAGATCGCCATGCAAATTTTACAATTCCTACGGCTCATTTGGTGTAAACAATATATGAATAAACAATTAGATAGTGGTAGACCGTAATCTTCATTTAACCAACACAAAACGATTGGAAATTACGATACTGCCCCTGCAACCTGGATCACGCCATATAGAATTATATAGAATTGCTGTCATCTGTCAAGCAAAACAAATTATGTAAACTATATTTTTATAGAAACACTACTTAAAAGAGGCTTATAACGGTTTGTTAGCAAATTAGAAATGTTATTTTATGGAACTAGTGATAAAATAAATTGCTATGAAAAGTTGACAATTACGCTCTCATCTGTCATCGTAAAGTTGAAGTTTTCTATGGAACAATAAAAAAATCACTTTGTCGTTCGTCTCTAATAGTAACGTGCGAAAATAGCTATTTATGAAACTAGTAAGGAAATGAAGGTTATTACCTTACGCATGTGAAATTTGCAGAACGAGGCATAGCCGAGTTATGTAAACACATAAGTAAGGTAATGACCTATTTCCTTACTAGTTTCATACAATATTTTTTCTACTTCTGTTCTAATAAATACGGAAGAGCGTTTTTGAAATTATGAAATTTTGACATATTAATGACAGATATAAATTCAAAAAATAAAAGAATAACACATCAGAATTCGTCTACCAAGATATCTGTTGCTATGTTACCTCATTATTTCACTTGCAGTTCATTACCTAACTCAAATAAGTGAAATAAAACGTCTATTTCCTAACGGAAGTAGAAAAAGACATTAAAAGCGCACTTATTTCAATAGTTACCAGGGATACAAACAAAACAGAAATTTGTCATATTGACAGTTGACAGAACGAATTTATTTTTAGTACCTACGCGTTTTTTAATAATTTAAGATTAAATCGTAGAAGAAATTATGATTCTTTTGTATTATTGCAGCTCTCGCCTTCTACTCTTGCTGCAATTATCGTGCTCGAATAAAAAAATACATTTCTTCTCCTAGATTTAATGGCAGTTGAAGTTAATATGTTCTGCTACCAGCCTATATTAAAAAAAAGTAAATACCTGCATTCTATTAAAGAATTCTATTCGCCGCGATCTCTCGACAAATTCGCGTAATTATTTATAAATTAAAACCCTTTCTAATCTTAAAATTAATCTGTTAACCACTTTGTGCATGAAAAATAATAAATATAAATATTTAATCATTAAGGATCGCTTTCATCAACCGCGATTAAATATTGAACTAGTTAGCTAAAACAAGGACATAACTGGAATTGAAGATTATCTAATTGGAGTTTATTTACGTTAAAACTAACAACTATAATTATTATCAAAAATATTACCTTTATCTATGAATTCAATAGTGATTTCAAATGAAAGTCTTCAAAATAACACATAATAACACCATGCACATCCGAACACTAAGAAATACCTCGCACTACTACATCGAAAGTCGATAAATCAAAGTTAGCAACGCTTAAACTTGTTTCATTATGATTAAAAACACTGTAGACTGTTGCGTAAGGTCATGATTCTACTACAATTCAATTCTTTTAATCAGACTCAAAAAATATTCTGTAAATGGAAATAATAAAAATAAATTAAAATAAAATGAAAAATTTATATATAACCATGTTTGTTATCTATTAGTGGGTGTGGCATTCTGCCGTAGCAGATCTCAGTAAGTGGTATATTTATGTATATTGGAAAAACTTCTGAATACTTATTATATTTTTTATTACCTACTGATTTTTTCACAAAATAAATTATGTAAGAATAATTTTTTTAATACACCCATACCTCGCTTTACGGCCTAGATACGTTCCACGAAACTTGACCGCAAAGCGAAAAGCCGTATAAGGAATCAATACAAATTCATACAAATTCAATGGAAAAAAATATTTTTTTGTCGTTATAGCGAAACATTTTAGGCCGTAAATAGAAAAGTGCCTTAATTGAAAAAGGCCGTTATAGCGAAATGTCGTATAAAGAGCAGCCGTATAGCGAGGTATGGGTGTATAAGAAAAATTCACAATAAAAATATTAAAAAAATAATAAACAACACATTTATTTTTGACAAAGGTATCAATCCCGTGTGAGAAATTGTTCATTTTATTCCTTCTTTGTATATGATTCAATATTAACGTCAATATTTTTGACAGATGATAATTGTTTAAATTTTTGTCATGGCAACCATTATTTTAACAACTATTATAAATATACACAAATGAAATGAGTTCTTTATAAAAAATAATGAGTTCTTTATAAAAAATAAGTAATTTTATTCTCTACAACTTTTATTTGAAGTATTTTTATATTCTATTAATTAGGAAGCAATGCGTACAAAACAACTAATATCACATGTTACAAGACTATATTCAGGTAGTGGATGGACCCACTGTGTAAAGTAAACACCCGGTATTTATTTTGTAGTTGTCAAATGGCCCAATAATATTAGGAGAAGGAGAAGCCACAGGGATCATTTTAATGTAAGGATAATAATCAGTTGTCGGCTGTGGAAATCGAACTTGTGTTCTCAATTCTATAGTCCGATAAGTTATCAGTTGTCAGTTGTCAGTTGTCAGTTGTCACTGTGCTATTTGTCTTTTAAAAAAACAAATTAAAGTCAGTTTTAAATTTATTATGGTCTAAACAATAAATTGAAGAGAGTCAAATTGAAGAGGTACGTGGATAAAGTTGTTATGTAACGTTTTTGCAAAATTTCAGATATTTAAATATTCAACTTTTTTCTAAATAATCCACCACCATATATTTAATAAGGAACGAGAGAGTCGGTATTCGGACAATAAAATAATAAAAAATTCATG
This sequence comes from Pterostichus niger, assembly GCA_947425015.1. Classification (NCBI taxonomy): domain Eukaryota; kingdom Metazoa; phylum Arthropoda; class Insecta; order Coleoptera; family Carabidae; genus Pterostichus; species Pterostichus niger. The sequence goes on from OX380341.1 coordinate 8,494,558, forward strand.
ATATTTTTCTTTAACGTTTCGGTTAATTTATAACCATCTTCAAGAACGATAAACAAGATTTTTTTATATTATCAACGGTAGTATAAAGTATCAAAATTTAAACAATAATATTACTGTTGATAATATAAAAAAATGTGTATCTTGTTTATAGATTTTGAAGATGGTTATAAATTAACCGAAACGTTAACGAAAAATATCATGAGTTTTTGATTATTTTATTGTCCGAATATCGACTATCTCGTTCCTTATCAATCATCACGTGACACGATCAGCTAATCTTTTCTACATATATTTAATCTGATTTAAAAAAAAAATCTACCACCAGATCTCAGTGGTATCAAGTCGGCCTGTCAACTAGCATCTTTGGAAACCGTGATTTGACGGCTGGTAACCACACTTTACTCGCATAAATATATCACTTACTAATATAATGTTATGGCAGAGTGCCTCACCCAGTTATGGGTACAAGGTGTGATGATATATTATTTTTAAACTGATTCAACAAATAGACTATAATAATAATATATAAGTTGAAGTAATGGATAATCCGGCACTGTGAGTCACGAATAACAGCAGGAATGGCCGCGCCACCAGCTGTCGTTCTGCGTACGACAAACGGCCAGTTCCCAGTTCCCGCAGGATACTGCAGAGGGAGAGATATTAGCACCATCAATCAACTATGTATTAACTGTAGTTCGAAATAGCTCGATCTAATAAATGATGCAGTTTACACCCACACGAAAACCTTTATTTCATTGTTATTTTTGTATTATTTTACCAGGAAAAGCGTGCTGATGAAATGATAATACATCATTATTACAGTAATTACTACACAACTAAATTTGGAACTTTATATTATTATAAAAATTGACAGTTATTCGCATGTAGCAATTATATTAATGTTTATACCTACTTGTTTTTCTTACAGAAAATATATAATAAAATTGATGTTTACATAACATTTAATTTTGTTAAAACGGTCTAATGAAATGGAAAGAAAATAAACAATGCCAAAAATATTTTAATATATGAAAATTGTACATTAATATCACTCATCTATATTAATGATATACAGAAACGGAACTAAACAAAAAAAAAATTATATATATATATATATATATATATATATATATATATATATCTCGGAATTTATTTGTAAAAATATTTTACCGGTTTCAGGATATTAAACCTATGTTAACATGCACAAAAGTAGGGTGGTAAGTAAGTAATAGCTGTATTCTGTACGGTAATATTACCATACTGACTTGTCAAAACAGTCAAGAAAATTAAAATAAAACACAATGATAATATAACACTATTAATACAAACGGAATTCAAAATAACAATAATACAAAGATTACTTCTCCTGCTTGTTATAATATATATTAATTGTACAGACTTTTAAATTAGAGATGACCACGTTATGATGCTTAAATAAAAACATTATTTATAAATATGATACAAAACAATTGTAACCATGGCTTCAAATAAAAACATACAGACCAAAGACTTACTTGATCAGCTTCTAAAATGATGACAATGACGTTATTCATAAAATAATTTCAAAAAATAATATTTATTAATAACGTTAACGATATTCTGAAACCGGTAAACTATTGAACAAACCACGGATGTTATGAGTCATAACAGGCCTTAGATGTCTTAAAATCCTCACTCTACGAGCTCGGATTTCAAACTGACATCTGCAGCTGTAATGATACTCATAACATTTCTAGGTATGTTAATAGCAATAGTATTTTTTATGTAAATACTTAATTAATAACACAACTAAAATAGAGTGAAAAATTGAAATAAAAATATATTTGAAATACAGATTCAATTCCAATTTTTCCCTTTATAATTTAGTTTTATTTGTAAAAAGTTTTGTTTGATATAAAGACAATTTTTATTTACGGATGTTAAAACATTGTAAAATGAAATATTAATTAAATTTTGCGTATTGTTTGTTAAAAATATCATATAGGTCTGAAAGTTAGTTTCAGAATAACATTATTACATTTAAACTTGTTGAAATGAAAGTTCCTGAAAATAACAATATTATTCTAGTTCTGTATATGTATTACGCTGTGCTGCATGCAAAAAAATGCTGATTAATTTTAAATGTGAATTTCACGTGTATTTGACGTACAATTAATGGAGTTAAAATTATAACTTTTCTAAAATATAAATTATTTCCAGCAATACAAACGTACAAGACGTTAATTTATTTATCGCAACAATTTAATTGAATTTATTTCTTATTCAGCATAAAATCAAGTTAGCTTTGAAACAATAAGAAATGAAATCTTTCTTAATCTGACCGCTTTCCTTAAAACAAAAGAAATTTTAAATGCGGATTTACAAAGGCTTTAACACTCCTCAAATTTAATCAGTTTTCCTTTTTGTGTTTTCCAGGAATAGAATCTTCGATGTGATCTATATTTTCAATCAACTTGGATTGTTATTGACGAAACATTTTTATTTACAATGTGAAACTATCATGTAAACCCATCACGTATGCATGTACGCTTTTAGTTGACTTGGAAAATGTAAACACACTAATTGTATTAATAAATTTGTATCTATGTGATCTGGGTTATCATGACAATGACTAAATTACTATTGATTTATGTTGATACATTTATACGCAATAAAATACAGTTGTAACTCGATAAATTTTTGCTCTTATTTTTTTACGGCTAAAGATAGAATAGGTCCCATAAAATTTATTACCAGTATCTTATCTAAAATCTATACTGCACAAAGACTGCAAATCGAAGAAATATTACCTACTAACGTCATTACTTTTCTGTTCCTATCTGTACTGATAGGAAAATGGAAACTTATTTATCTTTTTTACTTCCTTGTACGAAGTAAAGGAAGTATTGTAATCGCAAAAATTTTCGGTTCTCAGATTTCAACGGAAATAGGTATTTTTGGCCCTCCCTGAATCCATTTTGACTAATTTCGTCATGCCGTCTGTACGTACGTATGTACGTACGTATGTATCTCGCATAACTCAAAAACGGTAAACCATAGAAAATTGAAACTTTATATTTAGGACTGTTATAACATCTAGTTGTGCACCTCCCTTTTTACTACCGGAAGTGGTACTTTACTTGAAGCCTATAATAGATTTTCATGAAAAACTATATTCAAATATAATTTAAAACTTTACAAATTTGGTATATAAGACTACTATATCAATGGAAATAACATAATAGATTTTGGTTAAAATAGACTAACCGGAAGTGGCACATTACATGAAGCTGCTAACAGTTTTCCTAGAAAAAAATTGTAAGTTTGCTATGGATTAGAACAAAAAATAAAAGATTTAATGTCAAATATGTGTAATTAAAAAAATATCTATAGTTTAATACGCGTACAAGGAAGTCATGTGGTGTCCACATCAGATTTTTCTTCTTTTATTATTATCAGTAAGAAATAGAATGAGTAAGTAGTACAATGGTCTTCAAACTTTTCAGACATGTTTTCCTTGAAGGCAAAAATCAAAAATAAATTCTTTCGTGATCCTTTTACTTACTTACAAAGGAACTTCAGTATAGCTCCGCCGATAAACAAATTTTTTTTTCTGAAAACGTCTCCTTGGTTACACATACATACAGGGTGTAAAATATGTAAGAAATAACCATAATTTCGAAATTAAATTTGTAATAAATTCTAATGTTTTTTTATGAACATAAAACTGTTGTGTACAAAAATTTGCCGGTTTCAGGATATTAAACCTATGTTTGCATGAACAAAAGTAGACTGGCAAGTAATTAAAAATTGTATTCTGTACGATAATATTACCATACTGACTTGTCAAAACAGTCAAGAAGATGAAAATAAAACACAATGATAATATAACGCTATTAATACAAACGGAACTCAAAACAACTATAATACAAAGATTATTTCTCCTGTTTGAATATTACCGGAAAATTATGGCACCGCAGTATTAGTGGACGATATTTTTTATTAGTAGATAAATAGTAGATTAAATAAGTTATTTTTTGCACACCATAGATTATGGGTTTGAATTTTGGATAACTCACGGATGTCTGAAAAATATTTAAGTTCTAAAAATAGACATCATTGCTAAGGGTGCCACAGGGATAATTTGACATGTGAATAATTCAGTCGTTGGCTATGGGACTCAACAGTTACATATGTTATCCGTTACCATGATGTTATATATTCTAAAACTGTGCGATCGCATTATTATTTATAAAGGACAAACGATAAAATATTTATTTAGTTTACGTAAAACAACCAGCACAACATTTCGTAATTCGTATTTATTTAAAAATTTTATATCTCATTGACAAAATAAACTTAACTAACCGCAATTAAAAAACAAACTCTGTAACTTTTTGAGGATCTTATCTTTAACTTCCTTTCCTAAATTATTTCCGAATTCCGACCACAAAAGATTATTTAAAGCTTGTCGTACACTAGATTGCAGTAGAAAATATATTTTACAAACTTTACAATCTCGCAAACAGGGGTACTGGCAGAATAAGGAAATTAAAAAATTCGATTGCTTTCGACTTCCGATGTAATTGTTCAATTTCGAAATAGTGCGCTCAGTGTACGCAAATAAAGCGCAAAGGCGAATCAAGGTTTGTGAGGTCTAAAACTGGAGGTCTATTTGTTATTTTTTATTATGCGCAACAAGATCTTAATGCCAATCGAAGCTCGATTTAAGTTTGTGTTTAGTAGTATATTATGTAACAAGTTCTATAAACATTTAGTTACGAGTGTATAAAGACGAGAATTTAACGAGTTTATACTTTTTCTACGACCGTAAATTAAGACGACAAAAATATGTAAAGTTTGAGTAATTATTTGAAAAATAAAGTTGTTGCAATTATAGACGCAGGAAGATAACATTAGCCCGTTATTAATATGTCAGTTGTTAACTTCACGCCGTGACTAAAACGTTCGAAGCCATAGTTTGTCAACATGTGATAAAATGATATTTAGCGCCATGGAAATCAGTACGTTAAATGATATTTTAATGTTTGTTGTGTGTTGATGGATTTTGGTTGTGAGAAAAGAAAGAGTTTGTATGGAGGAAGTGTTAATGTGGTCGAATCGAGTATCGTGTGTCAGGATGAGAATGTTGACGGGTTCGTGCTACCCCATTTAATGGGATATAGCGTGATGTTATGTATGTATGTATGTATGTATGTAATAACAGGAGAGAAAATAAATTATCTATTGTTACAATTCTCCTAATAATAGCTAAACCCAAAATTATCGACTTGAATTTTTTGGAAAAATACGATCCACTAATCTAACTTTAAAGTTGAGATTAGGTTAAAAATCGGTGTTATTCAATCATTAAAAGAAATTTATAGATGCGTAATTTAATTCGATTTCTTCTGAATGATATAGAAATCGTATTAAATTACATATAGAGAGAAAATTTGGGATACCATCAAAGTTTGAACTGCTTTAACAAAAAATTAACATAGGTCTGTCGAAAGGAATTTTTTGTATTATATATCATCACATCTCTTACCCATTACTGGGTGTGGACTCTGCTGATGCAGATCGCGGTAAGTGATATACTTCTATACGTGAAGTGTGATTACCCAGCCGTCAAATCATGGCCTCCAGAGATGTTAGTTAAAGCAAATATTCACATTAATAAAGTAACGATACCAATGAAAGTATTAAGTATTATTAAAATGATATTAATTGTTTTTTATATAAGTTATATTATTTACCGAAACTAAAACTATTACCCAATTCTGGATTACGATTCAAAACCTCTTTTCTAAATTTATATTTTAAGTTTGGCCATTTACCCCAGGAAAATTATGTAACATCTTAAGAGGTAAAAAATGTTGTGCATTAGCTGTTTAAGTTTTTTTTTAATATAAATATATTTATAGGATAACATTACTTGATGTGACACGAACCCCAACACCAGGGATCAGAAACAGTAGAATAAATGGATCGGTTCAAGTCCGGGTTCAGAGTTAAAAAAGTCGACAAAATAACAATGATTTGGGTATGGGTTCAGTTTCACAAAAACATAGGTACAGAACGGTTTTTGATTCGGGTTCGGCTAGGTTTACAATTCCTGCCAAAAACAATATCACTTCAAGTCTCAAAATATGTAAATCGTTCCTTAATAAAGTATAACACAGTAACATCGTTTCATTCCGTAACAAAGAAAAGAAACTTATTGCCGGTACAGAAGAAAATTTAATTAAAATCAAACAGTCTCCTGCGGCGATCCTTGTAGTGTTCCATATACTATATACGATTACTGATTACACAGTATGCACGTTCCTTCTACCGCAATTGCTACACGTGACATTTTTGACGCGCATAATTTTACCAATAATTGACGGAACTCGTGTAACATATTCTGTAATGCTTTTATTGCACTAATTCGTTAAGCATCGAAGTGATTAAACAACCTCCAGATACATATGTAACAATTATTATTTGTAAGCTGTCAACGTTATTTATTATAAAAGTCGCTGACTGCAAAGTGATAACAATTATTCTTTATTATGAAACCTACTTATATTTACTTTCATGTATATTTGTTTCTTTTTTATTCTGTTCTAATAACTGTCAACAGTTTTTAATTACTTTAATTACTATGTTTAATTGTTTTGTATTATTTTGTATAGTTGGGTGGAAGATCAGCTATTTGCTGAACCTCTCTAATTTGATCTCGAATCAATAAAGTAAAGTATTATTAATGACTGATACCACAAGCTCTGTTTTTGCCTGTTTTAAGAGCAGTGTTTTAGCTATCTATAACATATTAAAACCGTGCTCTTAAAACACCCAAAAGCAAAGCTTGTGGTACCAGCCAATGTGCTTAATCTTCAAATCATTATTGTTAATTAATTTCACGTTAGAAAAATTATAAACGCCAGAAAAGTGCCACTATATTCCTTACAAACACAAAAATAAAAACAAAAATATCAATCAGGCCAGCACATTTTTGAGTGGCTTGCGGAACAGAATTGAATATTTTTAAAAAATATAATGCATATTATTTAAAACATAAATAAATATATCTTCACACTGTTTACCTATTATTGGGTGTGGCACTCTGCCGTAGCAGTTCTCAATAAATGATATATTTATTCACGTGAAGTACGGTTACCAATCGTCAAATCACGGCCCTTAAAGATAGGATAGCGACAGTTGTGGGAATCGAACCCGGGTTCTCAAATCCACAGGTCGGCTCGATTGGCTTAGTGGTATATTTTTATACAATCATAGGTGGCTCAGTGGTATCGAGTCGGCCTGTGGATCTTGAGAACCCTGGTTCGATTCCCACAGCCGACAAACAATTTTCACCAATTTAAATCTATCTCTGTGGCGCCCCCTCCACTAATATCTTTGGGGGCCGTGATTTGACGGCTGGTAGCCGCATTGTACGCGAAAAAATATATCACTTACCGAGATCTGCTTAGGCAGAGTGCCACACCAAGTGATGGGTAAAAGGCGTGATGATATATTTATTTATATTTGTGTGTTTTTTAAATATTCTATTTTTTAATTAGTATTTTAAGTAAATACTTGAAAACAAATTGAATTATAATGAGAAAAATTAACACACCGTCAGGATTTGAAACAGGGACATACAATTTTTTATGCAATGTTTATACCAAAGTAGTGTTTGTTCTATAATAAAACTACAAATTACAAGATTACATTTAATTATTTAAAATATCTCTGAACCCACAATATCTAGGAAAAACATAAGTTAATAAAACTTACAATTGGCCCTTTCGCTTAAAATGTAGCAAGGGCCTGGACTAAACCAATTAAACATTAAAGGTTGTTGAAGTTTGATTGTTACGCCGGAGACATAAAATCAACTGATCATGTTTAACAGTGAAGTATCGGTTTTATTGTGGATTTAATAAGCCAATTACTTTTATTTCGTCCTGTTATTTATTGCTTAGCTTTTGTCTACATTGTTGCTGTAAGGAAGGTTAAGAAATATAAAAGAAAGGTAGACAAGAAACAAAGAGAGTTAAATAATAGTTATTTCTATTCCTAGGCAATGGATTGTTTGGCGTATCAAAGAATGAAGTTGTCGGCCGAGACAGACTATTTTTTTTAATTATTATTATTTTCTCAGCCTATGTAATTAAGACCTTATTAAAGTCCTAAAGAACGCGGTCAAATTTCGTATTGAAATATAAACAGTAAAACTCAAGTTGAAACATTATTTTTAAAACTCAGTCGTCAAACTTCTTGTATGCAAATGTATCAACGCAAATATCGCTGCACAAAGACCAAAATCGCCGAAAATATAGGGCGAAATGCAAAAATTCATAATTTCTCGCCAAATCATCGTAGGAGCTCATTTTTTCAAACCCCTCAAAGTAAAATGAATGAACTTTATCGTCCTGGTGGTCGATTGAGTCCACGATTTGTTTCGTACACGGTATAAGGTATCAAATTTTGATATTTTTTCACATCAGGGATATTTGTTTTTTGTAGGAAGGTGGTGGAGGTGGTATGGATTTGGCGACACATTAACTTGTATGATCTTAAAGAGAAAATTTGAAAATCTTCGGCACTCAAAGATTCATAAATTTTCGACCAAATCCAACCGAGTTATGACTGTCTGAATATTTGATTTTTTTGATGCATTTTCAAGTGGTGTGAAAAAATATTTGTAAACTTTATGGTCCGCGATGTTAAAAAGGTAACCGCTGTCTTATACAAAATGGTTTTATACTAAACAAACATTGTGGCGAGGATGGTTTTTAGTTCGCATGGCTTTTCGACAACAAGAATACTAGCACGCATGGTTTTAGTTGTCGTGTCATGTGCTCGTCATTTTGTATTATCTTTTAGTACCTAATAAATAGTTTAAAAATGAAAGAAAAATAGTATGACTCACCTTCCGCTTGGACCTCGCAAAACGCTGATCACGGGAGTTCTCGGCTTCTCCAGGGATGCGTTTACACCAAACAACGGCCGCGATGCTTGTGTACGTGAATATTAGCACAATGAGCGGGATGACAAATTGCAGTATCATGAGTGCCATGCTGTAGTCGTCGTTTTGCTTCTGACTGGGCCACTCTTCCGTGCACACGTACCTGTTGACAAACAGAAGCGTCTTAGAAAGGAAATTAATTTATGCACTAATGTCATCATTGGCTCGAAACATCAATTTACTACAGACAAGCTTTGTTGGTGGATAATTGTAAACAGGAATTTGTTAGGGTTTCTTTCTTATGAAGCTGCGTGCAAACTAGATCGAAGGAAGGTAAAACAGAAACAACTGAATACTGCCTTTGTTTGTTGTAATTGTAAATTTGTTCTATTTACTTTCCCAACCTATCTCCAATAGGGAAAATATTGTGATGGTGATTTTTCTCGATTTCGAGATTTTTATAAAAATAAACATAGTCTCAACACAAAATCTGGCTATCGGTCTGTTTGGAAACAAGATAACTTGAAAACGCAGTTAAATTTTGGAATGAAACTTTTAATTTTATCTTCTAAGCAAAAGACTGAAGTTAATGTTTTTAATAGATTATATAAAACCAGTGATATCACAACTGTATTTACGGATTTTTAAAAGTTATTTACATTTCAAGACCATTATACAGAAATTTCAGGTAACGGTCGAGCATTGTACAATATTTTATTGGCATTTGAATCGCAATATGTGAATATTTAATCAAATTTATTCCAACAGTATAACGCAATAACTAAAATGTTCAATAATAATAATGATAATAATAATATATTTCCAACAAAATCATTACAATGATATTTGGAAAGAGTATAAAGATGTTGTTACAAACATACATAAAATACTTTGAAATAACGAAAAAGATTTTACATTCTATTAAAATACTTGTAATAGTTAATAACAGTTAACATATGAAGTTACAAATTAAGTACAATCAACTAAATGAAATAGTGACTTATTCTAGACATTGTAGACAAGGTAAACTTCGAAAATCTGACAGATTTTGTTTAGTCAAACGTTTCAAATTAGATATGTTGTCATGATAGCCAATGTCAACAGCCCGTTATCATTCTTACACGGACTATCCCGTTAAAAGTCTCGAAACCCCTAGAGCCAGAGCTAAATTAGCAGTTTTTTAAAATTCAAATGCTCATAAAAGTTTTTATGTTTATTTCGTAATATTTTTTAGCTGGAAATATTAAAATTATTTAACATAATTTTGTTTAGTTATTTTGCTGCAATTTAGCGCTATCCAATATCTGCTATATTACAAGTGTGGTATGTATCAAAAAATAAATCGTTCATTAATAAAAATCATGCATGTATAACGGTCATTAATATATGATTTTGTATACATTAATGAAACTCATTAATGAACGATCAACGGAAAAGCATTAAAACAATTTTTGCTTAAAATTCTGTAAAATTATGTTTAATTTTCGGTACACTTGACTTTCGTTACGAAAAATATTAAAAATAAATAAAAAATGTATCTTTTTTTAAAATTTTTATATTAGTTGGATTTCAGGCTTTTCAAAATTAATAAAAAAGTTAAATTAATTATACATTTTATATTAAATTAATTAATAAGGCGACGTTTCGGCCAAAGGTTTTGGGCCATTTTCAAGCAGTAGTGAATTAACAATAAAATTTTACATGATGAAGTCTGAAGTTAATAATTAAAATCTTTTGAGGTGAACACCTCACGAGTCAAAACATAACTTTTAAAAAAATCTACCATTCGGCTTATTAAAAAAGAAGTAAAATCTTTTGATTTTACAAAATTCAAAAAATGTATCATTGAAGTTTTTATAAAGTTTCTGATGATTGGAACTAACACGTTTTTTATAGTTACCGATCATTAAATCATAGCATACCTACAGATAACAGTAGGGGTGAGAAACAGGAGTTAATTTATGATTGATGAACTTGTTCATACCAGATTGAAATCTATTATAGTTTAAAATACTGCAACAGACATGTTTGCTAATTTTGTTAAATGACTAGTTCACAACACTGAATAAAAAATAAATTTTCAATTGATACATCTGTCCCTCCTAACTTTTAATTTAATTAATCCTAATATGACTATTGCGATATACATTCAATTAAATAGTTTAATCTTTAAATTTTTGAAATAAAATTAATTCATGTAGATATAGTTTTAAACTTGAAAGATTTGTAATGGACAAAAATATTGTATATTGTTATACGAGTTTTATTAAACGAATATGATAATACTTTGTATAAAACGAGTATAATGTATTATTTTACTTTACGTTATTTAATCGAAATTTTCAATTGCAAAAAAGGTGGAACTACAACCTTGGGATTTATTTGACATGTGGTGACGCTGCCGAATAAATTTTGACGTTTTTCTTCTTTAAATTCAGAAGAATATATTTGAAATTTTTAAAGAATGATAAATTTTCTCACTTTTCTGTTTATCTCACATATGTATAAATAGTAATTTGCGTGCAAATTATGTAGTTATAATATAAAATCTAAAAACAAAGATGCTGATATTTTGATGATTTAAATTCTCAGGTTTTGTTATAATTTACCAAATTGTAATATTGTTTTCTTAATAATAACATTATAAAATAATTATCTGTCGTAAATACTTTCAAATTGTTATAAAAGAACAATTTAAAATATTTGAGGTTATCTTTTTGTAATGATATTTAATGTATAGTACCAATCTTACAAAATAAAAAGTTCCCGAAAACAATATAACATTATGAATAATAATGAACCGATTGTGAACGCGCAGTGACAAAAATAAATTAACATTTTTATTTTTGTAAAATTTCTACAATGTTGTTCAAATTGCAGGGTCAAATTATTTTAGAAATATTTGAACATATAACCAACATGCTTTAATTTCTTATGTTGATACAGTGTGTTTTGCGTTCGTATTCAGCATATTTCACTGCTGATACAGGTTTGTATTTACTTCGTCCAAGTTATTATATTTAATAAAACCAAATATAGCAGCAAACAAAACCGCGCAAAAAAAACATGAAACAAATATAAACCAACAAAATCATATGACTTTCAAGGCACACTGACAATTCTGGGGTAGCGCAGTGAACTGTGTTGCATTATCAAACCTTTCAAAATAAAATCCCCCAAAATTTAAGTAAATGTCCTTAATATTTGCAACATGTTCTAATTCAGAATTGTCTACAACTTCACTTTGTATAAATACATGTAAATTTATTACCGTGTAATACTGAGGATAGGAACTATAAAGAAGCAAAAAAGTTTGGTCGTAGAAAATGTTTTGTAATCTGCTTGCTCTAGTAAAAGTTGATATTCGACATATCAGCTTTTCTCAATAGTTTTTCTTTTTACTGACAGTTTTTAACTTTCCAAAAAAAAAAACCTTATATATTGCTTCCTGACTAAGGTAATTTTTTACTTTTTATTAAAGATGGGCGAATATCATCCGCGAATAGTCGAATGCCGCGAATATTGACATTATTCGATATTCGAGATTTTCGAATATTAACGTCAGTATAGCGAACATTCGAATACCTCGAATATCGCGCCATATGTTGACCTCAATTTTGACTATGTTTTCCTTTATCATTTGTACATAAACTTAAAGCTATTACAATACTTTGTAGTTATTAATAATAAAGATATTTTGTTTCAAAACCATGAAGACATACCATATTTCAAATTTGTTTTTCGCCAGCCCGTACGTTTCACCTTAAATTTGAAGTTTTCGTCTTTTTCTTTTTTGTTTGTACTTTTTGTTTTAATTTGATTTATCTTAACAATTTCATTCAAATAATGAGAAGGACATAATTAAATCATTATTACTAATAAATAAATTAACTTTTAGGAGTATTCGAATATTCGAGTACCTCGAATATTCGAGATCTGATTAATATTCGAATTCAATATTCGAATTCGAGAAATTTGATATTCGCCCATCTCTACTTTTTATCTAAAGTTTAGAAGAGAAGGCAAGGTAGAAATAGTTTGAACCCTTTGTTCGCCTTTTATTTATATTTATGTGTACTTGTAGTAAATTTATTTGTACCGTAAAATTTAGTCATTAAAAAGCGCACGAACTAACGAAGAATAATAAAACTACATAAAGGCACAAAAAAGTATATACGTTTCCACAAAGAGAACTAAAAATGAAATTTTATTACGTATTAGTAAATGCCTCATAATTTTAATTAATAGGAATAATGTTATGAAGTTTCAAGACATAAAATAGTGCTTACGATAAAAGAATCACGCTGGGGATAAATAAGTAATTTCTAAACTAAAACGGCAATACAAGTTAGATTCATAGGCTCCAATGATGCCATCTGGGACTCAACACTCGTTCTGTATTGAGTAATTCAATCGGCGGTGCCTTCACAACCAGTTGTATAACGCCAAGATTTAAATTTAAATCTGTGTTAAAGCAGAACATTTCAAATACGAGAGTTGTAAATGTAAACAGTGGGATTTTTCATTAATTTATTTGAATTTAGAGATGTTATTTATAGAATCTTGTTCTTTTTGATTCATTTAAAAATATTCTGTGATTATACTAACTTAAAAAGTGTGTTCATCAATTTACTTCATTTTTTTGTGTGTTTTATTTAAGCAATGTGTGAGAAATTTAAATGGCTCATATTTTTGACATAGTTATTCAATAATTTTAAATTTATTTATAATTCATCATCAAATATAAAAACGTGATATTAAACATGTTAACACCACATATAATATGCGCATAAATCTGCATGGTAGATTGTTTAAAAATTGGCACAAATTAATGTTACAATTTCACGGACTTGTGGAGTTAATTTAATAAGAACAAGAGTGAAGTGATATGTCAATGTGTGCGTAAATTTCAGTGACCGCACATGAAAATGTTTGAACCATGCTAAATTAGTACAGGACCCTTGTCGCCAGTGTGGTTTTAGGTTTCACTAATTTGTCTTTTCATAAAGTTCACTTTTAAGTTACCTACAACTTCTTGCATGGGAGTATTATTGAGCAGAACATATTTAAAAATATAATTATTTATTTATATATTTATGTTACTATGTAACAACAAAGACTTAATCTTAATTAGAGTACCAAGCCGTGATGTTTCACAACTTATAGCACTTCTTTTAACCCCATATAATATTCAATGCATAACATAAAAAATGTGACTATTAGGTAAGAATTAGAAATAAAACCACTGTTAAAATATGTCGAACAAAGACAATTAAAATGGTGGGGACACCTACACAGAATGGAGGAAAATCGACCTGTTAAACGGATATGAGAAGCAAGAATCCAAATAAAAAGAAGTAGAGAAAAGCCTAGCGAAACATGGGAATATGTAACCAACATATATTTGAACGGAAAGGTAAAACAATACAGGAAATCAAAAGGATCGTAAAGAATAGACAAGCTAAGAAAAATTTTACTTTAAGCTGATTTCGTTTACTTTAAGTATTCGTACACAGTAACCATTGCAAGAATTGGTACAAAATCTAAATTAAATTATAGTTATTAACATACATAGGAATATCATGAGTAGTATTACAGCCACATATATCAGTTTGAAATCAGAGTTCGTAGAGTAAAAATTTTAAGACATCTAAGGTTATGGCTCATAACATCCGTGGTTTGTTCAATAGTTTACCAGAATATAAACACGTTAAAGTCATTAATAAATATAATTTTTTGAAATTATTTTATGAATAACGTCCTTGTCATCATATTAGAAGGTGATCAAGTAAGTCAATAGTCTGTTTGTTTTTATTTAACGCCATGGTTACAATTGTTTTGTATTATATCTATAAATATATTTTTTTATTTATACGTCATAACGTGGTCATCTCTAATTTGAAAGACTGTACAATTAATATATATTATGATAAGCAGGCAAAGTAATCTTTGTATTATTATTGTTTTGAGTTCCGTTTGTATTAATAGTGTTATATTATCATTGTGTTTTATTTTCATCTTCTTGACTGTTTTGAGTATGGTTATATTACCGTACAGAATACAGTTATTACTTACTTATCAGCCTACTTTTGTGCTTGTAAACATAGGTTTAATATCCTGAAACCAGTAAAATAAATTATAATGTTTATTAATTTTTACTCATTACTGTAACCTATCAGTTCAGTGACATGAAAAATATTTGCTTCAAGTAAAGTGCAATCAATTTTGCGAATTTTGAAAATAATATTTTTGTATGTTCAGTACGGGTTAAAATAAGAGCCATAAGTTGTAAAACACCCTATGTATATTTATTTTGTGATTTACTTTTCGATAAAGTTTTTATTGTCGATTTCCAGATAGGTTATTTGTCGTAAGATTTAGAAAACTAGGTTTTTTCCTTTTTGAAAGCACTTAAGCTACTTTATTTTACAGCGGAATATACGGTGTTCTAAAATATGACTTGACACAAAACCATTCTCTGGAGTATTCAGATTTATAGATCACATGTAACATATGTACCAACATAAAGTAGATAGTAAGAGCTACCGAATATGTAATCCATGCATTACTTTACAGTAAGATTTATATTTTCACCAGTCGTGTGTAGACTTGAAAACTAGATATGAATAAAAAGTTAGAGTTTATCAAAAGAATTGAATATTTGAAATTTATAAATACCTAGGAAAAGAATTTCATTTCAAATTGTGTTTTATTTTGCATTATTGCAGTTCCTCTTTGATGATATTATTGACATAATAATATGCATGAAACATTTTGATTTTATTTGATTGTTGCGACAAATTGAATGAGATTTGAAACAAAAGTTTCTGTCATATAAAATAAGAAATATCTATAAGATATTGCAATATTTATCAATCTTATATCAACTTAACTTATATCTAGCAAATTATCAGCTATAATAATAATATTATCTACAACAATTTTATTATGTATCTAATTCTAAATACATATAGCTGCTTGTATTTTACTTGTGTAATATGAAAGTTTATTTTCAACCAATAGCAATTAACTATTTTCTTAGATTTTCATGTAATTTGTAGGTTATTGATCCATGGCTGATATAAATTATGTTTATACTATTTTTATTGCGTGTACTTACAAATTATACCCATTACTGAGTGTGGCATTCCTGCCGTAGCAGATTTCGGTAAGTGATATATTTATGCCCGTAAAGTGTGGTTACCATCAATCAAATCACGGGGAGTCACAGAGTTAATTTTAATATATAATAATAACTTCATACTACTGAGCCACCTACCCCATAAAGAAAAAAATGTACTATTTTACTCGTATTTAATGGCCATGTTATATGCTGATTAAATAATATACTATTATTACACTCCGAAAGTATAATGCAACATCGTAAGCGAAAGACTATTACCTAGAATAAAATTATTAGTTAATATTCTCGCGAGATATTCAGACATTTTTTTGTAGTGAGTCTGTCAATTTAAGCACTATTTCCATAACTAAGCCTTAAAAACAATATAATTAAATGTCAAACACTGTTTATTACCTAGAAATCAAATTCTAGGGGAGTTTTCATAACTAATAATAATGATATGATAATTGCCGATAATATTTGAACATGAATCATGAATTGTATTTATTTCCGTAACAACGAATTTAAATTCATGTCTAAATATTATCTAACAATTATCATATTACGAATTATATTCTGCTTGTGAATTGAACAAGCAAAAATTTATTCTGTAGAAGCAGTTTCCCATTGAGAAATATGCTATTTCGATTTTTTTTTTCAATTGACGCATTTATTTTATAGGTTATCAAGGAGATTTAATTACGGTGACAAATTATCCCTTATTAGTTGCACTAGTAGAAAATTATCAAAATAGCTTTTATTACATTGATTCATTTTCATATATAATATAACAAGTAGTATGAAAATTGCTGAAAATATTTTGACATAAATTATGAGTTGTTATGGAAATGGAAACATAACGAGTGCGAAGCACGAGTTGTGTTTCCTATTTCCGTAACAACGAATGTATATTTATGTAAAAATATTATCTGTCAATTTTCATACTACGAGTTGTATTCGGCTTGAGAATTTACCAAACAAGAGTTAATTAACATGAATAGTTAGGTATTTATTTGCACATTATTAATTAGGTATTACAGTGATGAAAATTCTACATTTTTTCAGTGTACATTTAATATTCAAAATTGACATTTATGAAAATATTGAAAATATCATTTATTTTATTCGTAACCAAGGATATTATTAACAGTGGTATTTCCGATATCAATTTCACTAGTGATGAATTTCCGACGAAATGTACATTTCATTGGTTCATTTTCAAACAAACTCGTGATCCTATTGGTTGACAGTGACGTGTGGTGAATTCTCAAACAAATTCGTATTTCTATTGGTTCCACATATACATGGTAAATTCTCATATATAATACAACACATGTGTTAAAAATTATAGAATATGTTGAATGGATCAAAAGGATATATTCTGATAATTTGGAATATCCATGTTGTATTCGTTATGATTATATAACGAATAAAAAAAGAAGAGAAATCGTTTCATCACGAAATAACATCAAAAATACAATTGAAATAAAATGTTTGACGTTAGCAATGACTTCAATTTGTTGAATAAAAAATGCAATTACGCCTTTGTTACTATGGGCAACGATGTTTTTTGATGTATTTGTGGATGCAATATTTCATATTTTTTCGTTATTTCGTTCATTGTAGATCTTAATTTTACATTTTTTTACCAGGTGAATTAAACCACGTCGTCAAGGGTATATTCGTTTATCAATATGTGGTAACCAAGGAAAATATGATATTATGAGTTATATAATCAGTAAAATTATGTTTTGATTGGTTAATTTCATCCACTTACTTGATTACAAATGAATAAATTGGATAATTATTCCAACTAAAAATTTTCAACAGTAATATAAATAACAAATTTGACGGATAAATAAAATATAAACTAAACACTTGGCTAAGTCTCACAAAATTCAGCCTCCAAGTCACCTTATGAGGGCATCGTCAGAGGCTGGCCAGCACAGTTAGTAACCATAGACGCGTTTCGCTCTTATTAGAGCTCATAAGTATGGTATAACTCACTTCTTCACCTAGAACAAAGTTCACATGAAGAAGCTGGTGACGAAGGACTGTGTCAGCAGAGAATAAGATCTCTAAAAAACGGTAAGATGACATGAGAAGTTATATCGAACAGGCAATGCCATCTACCGAAAAAAGGAAAAGCTACGCAGCAATTTAAATAACAACAAAGACAAAATTAATTGTCATCATACACTGGGTGAAACTAGGTTTAATAAAATATAAACTAATTAATTTTGTCTTTGTTGTTATTTAAATTTGACGAATATCAAAATTGCTTGTTTCTTTTCAAAATGTACTAGTGCACATGGAATATTAGATGCTTTATTGTTCAATGATTCTGTTTTCAATAGTGACTCAAAAACTTCATATTGAATCATTAGTAACAGTTTCATATGAGATTATTCGTTGGAAATAGCAGAGCTTGTATCATACAGATGTGATCTAAGCCTTAGGCAGACGTAATTTTTGCTAAATTGGTTCGGTAACGGAGCAAAAACTAGCGAATAAAGACAAGAGATTAACAATAAAAGCGTTGAAAAGATAAGAGAGAAAGTGTTTTTCCAGTCTTTCACTTTTTAGGATTAGCGTTCACTTAAGGAGTAAGGATTATTCTTATCATATTTTGCAGGGTTCTTATAAATCCGTTTTCTAATCAGATTAAGTATTATCAAGATTAAAACTTTGTAACTTAATGTCTAATTCCCTAAGAACATATCAATTACCGAAAAATGAAAAGAGATTTTTTAAACATGAAAAAGATGAAAGTAAAAACGAAATTTTGTTCTTATTTTATACTTTTAAATATATCTTAACGAGCTATGAGCAGAATCTATTTATAGAGAAAAAAATTAAATAATTTTAGATCTAATTATCAAACTAAACACTTGTCTAAGTCTCACAAAATTCAGCCTCCAAGTCAACTTATGAAGGCATCGTCAGAGGCTGGCCAGCACAGTATGGTATAACACACTCTTTTACTTAGAACAAAGTTCACATGAAGAAGCTGTGTGACGAAGAACTGTGATAGCAGAGAATAAGATCTCTAACAAACGGTAAGATGACATGAGAAGTTCTGTCGAACCAGTAATACCATCTACCGAAAAAAGCAAAAGCTACGAAATAGCAATTTAAATAAAAAACAACAAAGACAAAATTAATTGTCTTTGATTTTCAGATCTCTTTACGTCGCGCAATATGAGTTAAATGCTCTGTGTAGACATCAGGGAACAACGTATTGAAATCTTAATTATCTAAAAATTAAATGTTAAGCAGATGTATCTCTGTTCTATGTTCTATGTCTATTTATAGTGAGATCTAATAAGATTAATTTAATAGTAAGTAGAAAACAAACCTGTACAAGGTACACAAATTGCAGTTGCAGATCAGAAGACAAGTTAGCAAGCGACTTGTAATTGTCGCATAGGACACGTCGTTATGAGCTAGTTTTCAGTGATTGCTGCTGTGCATTTAATGAATGAATTAATCTGTCTTCTCTAGATGATTGTCTGAACCTGAGATTTCAATTTGAGTTCCTATTTCTTCCACTTCCATCTAGTAAAGATTTAATCGCAAAGATTATAAACTTTCATTTAAAAACAACATGAATTATCAGTCGCTACTTGACTCATGAAATGCACACTTCTTTTTTTAGTTTTAAGTTAATTAATCAAGATGTAGCTTTGTGCTCTAAATTTTATTTTAAAATATTGTAAAATTTAAATATAAGGGTTAAAGAATAAATTTAATTACGGTTCGAAGATATATTTTTTTTAACATTATATTAACGCCATGTTTCCAATAAAATTCTGGAAACTTATTTTAATTTTTCTGCTACTATAACAAGAAATTATAGTACGGAAAAATATTTTCGGCCTATTTCGAAATAGTTATTCACGTTTTCCGGTAAATAATACACCAATTTTCAAAAGAGTTGTAATTAATCCTGAATTTTAGTGCTGTTTGATATCAAATAAGATTTCTAGAAACTAAATTAAACTGTCATCAACTGTTTATGTTTGACCAAGCTGTGGTCGAATCGAGACTATGTTATGACATACGCTTCTGGAACTCTTCGCCGCATATTAAAGCAGTGTTCACCTGTCAGAAAAGGATTGTTAGAATCATTGCTGGCGGAATCTTGTGGGACTCATTTTCAAAAACTAAATACCCTAACACTTACATGTCTATATATACTTGAGATTGGAATATATAGGTACGAAAATAAAGGAAAATTCATTTCACAAAATAACATTCATGATAAAGGAACAAGGAGAAATTGAGAAAACCCTTTGTGAAATATAATTGTACCCGTAATTCTCCTGATGTCATGGGGGTGGATATCTTTAACAGTATTTTACACGATATTATAATGTGTAAAAATATCTTTAGTTACAAAAAGAATTTCTTGTGCAAAACTGTTTTTATACTATTGACGAATTTTTGTACCGTTCTTAATTTTATTACTTGCCTACGACGCTTTTTACATGTACTTACATCTCAAAAATAAATTATATTATTATTATTATTACAAGTTTCTGTTATTTAATAACGTCTATAACATACCAGAATATTGCGGATCGAAAACATACCGGAAAGGTATCATTTTAGTCCTGTGGAAGAAGAATAAGAAATAAGATAAAGTCTACTTCATTTCAGATAACAGTTGCGATATGGAAACAAATTTGTTACCAACATCGTAAACGTAAATCATTGTTTTTTCTAAACTATATAAAATGTAAACGACAGAAACAAAATGAGTAAGAATATCACAAACAAATTCGATGATGTAGCTTTTTTTATCTTTACAGCTATAAAAAGTTTTGATACTATCATAAAATATCAGAATTTTTAGTAGGTAAAATATTTCCTTTTAAAGTTTTATGATTTCAGTGAATGAGGGAAGAAAACGAGGACAAATTTTGTTTATGGCTGAGATGGCAGTGGATGAAACGACACTTCGAGAGGACTCTGGAGAATGAAGATGATTCGGTTCTTGTTTTAGAGCCAGTAACAATCACCACAGAGTCTTGTACCTCTCGAGTGTGGCCTGGCAACTGGCACAAGACATTTGCAAGTAAAATTAGAGCGAGGCGAGTGAAATTAATTTCACTTGCAGCTAAATCCTCGCACAGATATACAATAAAGCAATCAGGACAATTATGACAAAACGTGAAATCTGACACTAAATTGAATATAAACACTTTGATTTATTATTTAAACTTTTCCTTTCAAATTTAGTCATTTTCAGTTTTCTTTTGTCCCAATAATAATATAATTCGGTATAACTTGTATAACTTTTGAAAAAAAAAATGGTCGATCGGTTAAATAATCATTTTTAACATACATTTTATTAGATTTTGTGCCCGAGAGCTGTTGTTGTTGTTACTATAGTCGGCCTAATTTAAACAAATTTTGGGAAGGCAATTGTGAATCGCTTGAGAATTACTTTTGACATTTTTATTAGAATTTCCTGTCTGAGAGTTTTAATTTGCTAACAAACCCGGCATATTTTAAATAACTTTAAAAAACAATTGACGACCACTTAAAGGTCGTTTTTGACAACTCAACTATAAGACTGATAAGGACATTTTATATTATAGCTATAATAATTTTTCAAGTAATAGTTGTTTTAAATACAATTAGGGGCCATTTTATTTATAACGTATTGTGTGATAAACACTAATGTTTATGGAACATAAAATTTTAAAATACTTATCAATAAAGTTGTGGTACCACTGGTTGTATATAGTTTATTAACAAACTTAACCTGAGTTTTTTACTTTAAAGCTTAAATACAAGATTTCAAATCCAACATTATATTGCATTTTTAAGTTATTGTACTTCTAGAGAGACCGACTATGTTTTTTACTTCCTTGTACGAAGTAAAGGAAGTATTGTAATCGCATTTTGGCCATCCCTGAATCCATTTTGACTAATTTCGTCCTGACGTCTGTACGTACGTATGTACGTATATACGTTCGTACGTATGTATCTCGCATAACTCAAAAAGGTAAGCCATAGAAAATTGAAATTTTATATTTAGGACTGTTATAACATCTAGTTGTACGCCTCCCCTTTTGGTCATTATATAACTTCCGGAAGTGGTTCTTTACTTTAAGCCCATAATAGATTTTTATGAAAAACTGTATTCAAATATAATTTAAAACTTTCCAAATTTGGTAGACTACTATATCAATGGAAATAACATAACATAACCGGAAGTGACACATTACATGAAACTGCTAACAGTTTTTCTTGAAAAAAATGGTATTATTTTAATTTTAGAAATAAATGCTGCAAATAAAAGTTTTAGAGAATTAAATTCTGCGTCTAGCACATTAAGAATTTTTAAATTAGCCTTTTGCATAAGCGAGATATCTAAATTTAAATATTATATATATTTTTTTTAAATTAATTTTGCTATGGATTAGAACAAAAAATAAAAGATTTAATGTCAAATATGTGCAATTAAAAAAATATCTATAGTTTTAATACGCGTACAAGGAAGTCATGTGGTGTCTACATCAGATTTTTTTAATTTAGTAAGATCGCAAAAAATAATTATTACAATACTTTTTGTATTATATAGCCGGGAAAATAAAAATACATGAGCATCCGAAGTCATAAATTAGATTTTTATTATCTTTTATAAATGTGTTTTGTTGTAGTACTTTGTACGAAATTTAAAAAGAAATATAACTTCGTTATGGATTAATTTATCGTGAAAAGTATGTGATATGTGAATCAAAGTTTTTGTGGTAGGTATTGAATATATGTTAAGAAACTTTTCTCATATATTACGGGATAAAAAGCTTTAAAAGTTCAGGAAAATCTCCATTAGCCTCGATATCGAATGAAAATAAACGACAATGAACAAAACACTAATGAATTAATTCATTAATTTGATTTTAATCGTGTTGTTTTGCTAGTTGCACTTTGAATTTAATTAAGACAAATCTCTTGTCAATTAGTAAAATATTCCGGATCAATTTATCTGGTGTTATTGCTGAATCGGAAAATAAATAATTGAAACGAAATTTCAATAAAATTCCAATGCGAGTTATTAGAAATACCATCATAATGACTCTAAACGATAACGATTTTCTAAATATTATAATGCTCTTATTCTTATTAGTTATATTTTAATGAAAATCAAATTAAATTCCCTGTTAAAATTCAAGAGTTCATAAATTTTCAAGATGATATTTCTCTCAAAATGAATCTGTGAATAATAATGGCAATAAAGGTATAGTAAGAGAGATGGTCAGTTATAATTAGTCTTCCGCCGCTGTTTCAATTTTGCTTAATGATTTTAATTTGAATATTCTTAGCGGATAATCGCAATTATGCTGTAGTTCTATCCGATATCAATTAACAAGATTAATTACTGGAATTAATTACTTTCCAGCTTCTCTGCGAAAATTTTGGACATCGGCATATGTTTTCATCTGCCAATAATGATTTTAAAACGAGCAATTTGTTTGTATGTTCTTTCTCTTTTTTAGAAGAAATAATGTATGATATTTTTAAAGTCTTTCATATTTACATAAATTTATATATAAATAATTTAATTTATATAACAAAATACCTTATTATAATATATCTATGTTTTATTTATAAATATGTTATTTCAGCTGTTGCCTGATGATGAATATATATTTATTCGAAATCGATCGCAATTAGTAATTAATAAATATTTTAAAAACTCAGTTGATCTATTCAACCCTATATATAATATATAAAGTGTTTCTATACCTCTGGACGAACTTTAATGGCATATATAATTTGATATACTGATTATAGAAAAAAAGGATGTTTTTGAAATTTGCAAAAATTAGGGTATATCATTTCTAGCAAACATTTTTAGTGGCACTAGTTTAATAGTACATTTAATTATTTATAATTAAATAAAAGTATAAAAACTCCCTACAAATAGTCATTTATTAATTAGTTATTATGTAGGTACCTGGTGTAATGCCTTATTTTATTTTTTTTAATTAAATATAACTATAAATTTTGTAAGAATCTTTAATTATAATTTAATTTTAAATTCTGAAATAAATATTTGTTGAATCCATTCCATAATATTTTACGAATTGGCATGAAGATCACAGAATCCTAAATTTGTTTGTAGCTGTGTCAAATTCCTAAACTAATAAATAAAATATTTAAACATGTTCTGTAATGTATTTATCTAATTCATAAAACGAACTAGCATCAAACGTGAACGTAATCATCTATTAACATAAGTAAACACATCTCAATGTAATCAAAGCGATCGACAACATAATTGAAGCGCAACTTAAACTAAGTAGACAGGTACTTAGACTAAATCTACAACTACCTAGTCATGTAATTGCGCTTCTCTGAATAACGGTTATTGCAGTCTGCAAGTTTGCAGCGTACACGTAAAGGAATTTAAATAGGTAACTTAGTATTTATCATATATTCTGTAATACTGTAATTATTTCTATTTTATTTTCTTGTGAATAATTTGGCTTTTAATTGGTCAAACATAATCCATCTTACAAAATAGTAGAAATTATGTTACGTCCGATGTCCTAATTGAGTCTGAAATTTGAAATTGAATACTCTTTTCTTTAGGAACAAGATATTATTGTTATTGAATTGCGCAATTCTTTTAAGTTAAAGGTTAAATATAGAGATGGGCGAATATCAAATTTCTCGAATTCGAATATCGAATACAAATATTAATCAGATCTCGAATATTCGAGGTACTCGAATATTCGAAAACTCCTAAATTATTAATAATTATTTAATTGTCCTTTTCATTATTTGAATGAAATTGTTAAGATAAAATAAAAATGAAACAAAAAGTACAAACAAAAAAGAAAAAGACGAAAACTTCAAATTTAAGGTGAAACGTACGGGCTGATTTTGGCGAAAAACAAATTTGAAATATTGTACGTCTTCATGGTTTTGAAACAAAATATCTTTGTTATTAATAACTTCAAAGTATTGTAATAGCTTTAAGTTTATGTACAAATGATAAAGAAAAATATAGTCAAAAATTGAGGTCAACATATGGCGCGATATTCGAGGTATTCGAATGTTCGCTATACTGACGTTAATATTCGAAAATCTCGAATATCGAATAATGTCAATATTCGCGGCATTCGACTATTCGCGGATGATATTCGCCCATCTCTAGTTAAATGTATTGAAATAAATTTGTAAACATTAAGTTTATATTGAAATAAAAATGTAATATAATTTAAAAATTTTGTTTTAAACAGATTGAGAGAAATATAATTTAATATATTTATAAATATATAATAATCTCTGTACCTCAATGTATTTCGTTTGAACTCCACAATTAAAAACAAAGTAATAATATAAAGTATGTTCTTAACGGTTTTCTTTGTGTATACAGATTGTTCAATTTAATGTGGAGCACCTAGAGCTATCTCAACAAGTATAGGAGCAATGAAGACATTTAAATTAACAAACAAAATCTATTTTATCCTGTCAGAACAGTGAAGTGGGTAGTGATACGGATTTAGAATCAAATCGCACTCAAGCTAAAAATTATATAAACTACCACACTGCGGTTAGATGAATGCGGACCCTGTACTGTAATTGGAATTAAGTTCCTGTTGTGCAGCGTAACATAAATAAATAAATAAAACTACTTTAATGAGCGAAACGAGAAATTTTTGAGAAAATACACGGTGTAACTTTATTATTTTAAATGGGAACCTTTTTAAAAATATTTGTGTCTCAAATCTTTCGGTATATGAGAAAGTAATGGGATCAAGGCTGCGTTTGATACATAATAAAATAGAAAGGAAAAATAAAAATAAAGTAAGATTTGAATCACATGGATTCGTAAATTAATTGATTTAAAGTACATGACCGAGGTTCATAGGTCCCATCTTCAAATCTTGCCAGTATACAAATTCTACTCTGTATAATTCCATTCTATCTCATCAATTGTTAAATGCTTACTTAAAATATTAATTAAAAGGCAAGATTTAATTAAGGTTTTAGTACAGAAACAATTCTAAATTGCGGTAGAAAACTAAATACAAGTAATGTCAAAATATGCGCGCAAAATAGTAAAAAGAAATAAAAAATGTAATATAGTTTACAAATTAAATGATCCTGAAGATTTTACTTAATTATTGAGTACAAAATAAAAATAATTTTATTTTCATTCAATTGAGGTGAAATGGTAAGAACTAGTTATACATTGATTTGATTACAAAATATAAATAAAGTATGAAGGAAAAGTTTGACTAATGTTTCATGATAAAATCATAAAATAATATCTACAGCGAATTTTATTATTAATAATTAATAATCAATTTCGAGAAACTAAGGAAATTTACCTTCAGATATATTTAGCTTTTGGCTAACTATTAATTAAATTATAACTTCACTAATTGCTAAACACTATGTACAATTTTGTATGCTCTTGAAAATTAATTATTAATACAATTATTCCTTTGAAAATTGCCTTTTAATAAAATATAAATTTAAATACTGCATTTTAATTAATATATTCATTATTAATTTTAGCATAATAATAAAAAATCAACATATCTATTATTTATTAAAACAAATTTAAATTTGCCACATAATACTAAATTATTAGAAAAATAAATAGCAAAGTTGAATTCTGGAAATAGTATTGGTAATAAACTGTTAACAATTTTAATTTTCCGGTAGCCTAGCTACCTGTGTAATTCCTCGTTAAAATTCGAGTGTTTTTGCATTAAAATGGTAATTTCTGTCAGAACAATTGGAACATTCTTTAATGTACGGTAAACGTTTTGTTTGGGAGTTTTATTTAATTCAGAGCTTTTTGATGGACCACGGGATTTAAATAATAAAATTTATTCTCCTGAAAAGAAAAAGCAATTACTATATTCGAATTGGTATGATAGCTTTTTTTATAGGATCAGCAGAACAGAAAATTATATATTTTTAAATTTTCATTTGAATTTAAATATTATTTCAATGGATGGTTATACAGACTGTCTTATGCGAGAACCACCATTGAGATATTGGAAACTACGACTTTATAAAATTTAATGATGTTTTTATTGGGAAGTAATTGGAAAAAGGCTTCAATCAGTAGTAATTTGTTTCGTTTCGGATATGTTGTACATTCTCAATACATCAGAAATTATAAAATTTAATTACAAATTGTTACAATAAGTATAGATTTTATAATTTACAATGTATTGAGAATGGACAATATCATATCAAAGCATCTACATACTATTAAAGCAAATTATTGCTGATTTAAGCTTATTTCCAATAATTTTCACTTATAATATCATAAGAGCGTTAATTCTTTCCGAAAATTTTTAGGACGGCATTTCAACAACGTATTACGTATTACGTTGTTGGAATGCACGACAAAAAATTTCCCGGATATGAATTAATGCTCGAATGTAGATTCGGTAAGAAAATCGTAACGACACCGCTACAAAAAGCAAAAATACATAAATTAATATTGAAATTTTATTCGAAATAATCAAGTTGGAATACAAGTATAACTATAGCAACGTAATAAAATTATTGACAACAAAAAACAATTACTGAAAAATTCGAGCAAAATGTCACGTTTTGGTTCCCTGTCATTACAAAATATTGATAAAGCTGTAAAAGAATCATTACCAAAGAATACTGTAAGAAGTAAATCTTCGGTATGGAGTCAATTTTTAACTTTTTTTGCAAATGGATGCAGAACATCATAAAAATATAATAGAAAGCTTGAGGAATGAAAAAAACCTGAATCTGGTAGTATCATTTGTTCTTCTACTGCTAACACTTTATCAGATTCTTCTTACAAAGGAAGCATTACTTATAACAATTGTGTTTTTAATTTTAATTAATATGCGTTAGTTACTGCTTTCTTGATTATACTGACCGTTAAAATAAAACTATAATTTCTAAACTTTCAATATGATGTTTCACTATATTGTCCAACTGTCAAATTTGACATAAAAATTTCCACTTATTAATTTCACTTAGGTTGGTCTAGGAATGAAAAATTTCCAAGAAAATCTTGACGTTGCTAGGTAACCCATGCTCGTATAAGTGTTTCTATTGGTCGTTAATTAGTGTCGTACGATTTTCAAATGAACTTGTTGTTCGGCTAATAATATTCTCAACATAACGACGTTTTCGTTTTTCCAAAGAAAAATACATAGATTTTTAGATATAAGAGAAAATTTGGAAATAATAATTTTGCTTCAAATAATTTTAATTGAAAAACAGTAGTAGATAGAAAATAATCAAATAAAAATTTTAGATTAGAATAATTTTTCAAGTCGTTCATTTTTGAGATACGACATAAATTATATATTTTTTTCAAATGGAAGAATTAGGTGAAAATTATATATTAAAATAGTTATTTGTATATTAGAAGCGTCAAGTGATTCTTTGTTACACAAACACGATAATTGCAATGCAAGCTACAATAGTGTACGAGGGACACTTTACGCTTGTGATAATTTTTTTTACGATTGCATCTTAAATGATTTAAAAACCAATGCGTACTGAAAATAAATTAGTTCTGTCAACATGACAAGTATCTGTGTTGATTTTACCCATGGTAACTATTGAAGTAAGCGCACATCTAATATCTGTTTCGCGCGTTGCCATTGAAAACAGTTATATTTAGATTTTTCCAAAGAAAACGTCAACTTTAAGATGACAAATGAGAGCGTAGTTAGCAATCGCAGAAAAATGTTTTTTTATTTTCTTAATTAAATAATGTCAAGTTTGATATAATTAATAGATATTAATAATAAATTATAACTTAATAAAAGTTAAGCCTAAGATTATGATTTTTCTTTGCGCGAAGGTAGGTAAATATAAATAAAATAAATAAATATATCAATAGTCATGTTTGTAAGGATGATATGAAAAGGAGAAGAAATATTAAAAGTAGAATGGTTTATATTTCGGCTCTGTTTAGAGTCATCTTCAGATAAGTGGTGATGCGATGAGAGGTAGGTGGCTCAGTGGTATCGAGTCGGCCTGTGGATCTTGAGAACCCTTGTTCGATCCCCACAGCTGACAAACAATTTTCACCAATTTTAAATCTACCCCTGTGGCTCCCTCTCCACTAATATCTTTGAGGGCCGTGATTTGACGGCTGGTAACCGCACTTCACGCGAAAAAAATATATCACTTACCGAGATCTGCTTAGGCAGAGTGCCACACCCAGTAATGGGTAAAAGGCGTGATGATATATTTATGTATTTATTTATGCAATGAGAGGTGAATGATGAATATTTAATATATTACATCTTTTTATATTCTATTTTTGTGCTGACATACTAAGAAGTGAGGCATTTTTATCATGTTCACATGCCAACCTCTGATTCAATTAGATTCATGATTCATATTAAATATTTAAATGAAATATTAATTTATATGAATTTTATATAAACATTTATAAATTTATGAACTATTTGTGAAAACTAATAAATTGCACACCGTTATGTAAAATGGTGT
Source organism: Pterostichus niger (assembly GCA_947425015.1). Lineage (NCBI taxonomy): Eukaryota > Metazoa > Arthropoda > Insecta > Coleoptera > Carabidae > Pterostichus > Pterostichus niger. Next base: position 8,524,122 of record OX380341.1, read on the forward strand.
ATGTATATTTATTAACTAAACATGAAATATAATGTTTATGTTTACACGGTTAAAATTGTTTAAAACAGTATTTTTCTGAAAATGTATGTTACTATAGCAATGCAATTAACTACATAAATATATAATCAAATTTGTCGTAATGTATTTCTGCGCAAAAATTAAATTTATTGTGTCAGTTACTTACATGCACCAAGCAAATTTCCTGTTCATGAAACCGTCTCATATATCTTACTTCATGTTTGAACTTTTGTGTAAATTGTAAACATACACCTAAAATATAGTATGGAAACAAGTAAGTAAAATTTAAATCTTGACAATTCAAAACAACAAAGACAAAATTAATTGTCATCCATACACTTGGGAAAACTAGGTTTAATAAAAAATATTAAATAAACACTTGGCAAAGTCTCACAAAATTCAGCCTCCAAGTCACCTTATGAGGGCATCGTCAGAGGCTGGCCAGCACAGTTAGTAACCATAGACGCGTTTCGCTCTTATTAGAGCTCATCAGTATGGTAGGTGAAGAAGTGAGTTATACCATACAGAAGTTAAGTTATTCATTTAACACATACAAACAGATTTACGCAAATTCAATTATTATGTACTCAATTACAAATTGAAATCGGTTACTATAAATAGCGTATTGTTTAACAAACCACCGCATAACAATTGCCTATGATATGTTAATGTACGTTTTGGCCAATCCCGTTTTTGATCCATGCCAATTATGAATATTCATCTCATAATTTAATTCTAGTATGAATGTATTACAAACGAAATTAAATCTGAAAAATGATTATTTTCTAATTGATTCCAAACATGGCTGTTTAAAAAAGCAACAGCAATTGGGAAAGCAACTCAACAACTAGTAAGCCAGCCCTAAAGATCAACTGCATTTTGGAAAGAAGCAACAAAGTGTGGTAGAATCCCACGTTAAAAAAGTCATCCAACACTGATTTACTTTGAAATTGGGGAGTCCTCTGGACGTTAAGCTTTTTTGTGTATCGTGACGTCGGCTGATTTGCATTGCACTATGTCTTTAATTTAAGGTATAAGCAGGTCAGTTCAGCTCTTTCAGAAACTGGACGGAGTGTAGTGTATTGTCTTTATGGCTAGGGTGCATGGTCCGGCCTGGCGATTCTGTTCGGATATTTAATAATTATTATTCAATACAGAATGTAAATAAACCAGGATTAGCTCTAGGACCCGCCATGTATCTCTAACAGAACAGAACAGAACAGAACAGATTCCAAACACGACTGTCAATTTAGAAGTTTCATTTCGAATACTTTCTGTTCAGCATTTTCTTAATATAAAAGAAAATTGAAACTGCTAGTAAACCTAGTTTACCAATTAGAGGTTCTTTCTTTACTTGTAAACTACGAACATGAAAAATCACTTCAAATAAAAGCTACCGTAGCTATAAATATATTTTTATTAATTCAAATAATATGATCTGGTAATAGAATTTCTTCGTTTTTTTTATTAGCATTGTTTAAAAGTATCAACTAATTAAATCAAATGTTATATTAGAGATAAAAATCTGCGTTACTTTATCTTCGCTAAGGCGTTTTGGTAACTAAACTATTGTATCAAGTAAGCTAATGAAATAATACTCGATCACTTTCGTGTAAACCAGAAATATATTTAAACATAATTATGAAATGGTATAATTTACAAAATTAAACAAATTAATGACGATGGCAAACAACAACAGCGTATGAACAAACTATTATTTCCTTAAGTTACTAAATTACTAATTACAGAGACGACTTATCTCAAGCCAAGTTATGCTACCATTAATTACAATTTACTAATTGCAAATTGGCTATGGTAAGACCTCATCTTGCACGCTAAAAAGACGGCTGGTCTCAACTAATGCTAAACTACCACTAACTAATTGTTGTTTTCTATGGACTGTACTGATGACAAGGGGTAAGAAGGTGAAATCGTTGCGTTGGTTCAAGATAACCGTTCCCACGAGTTTACATAAAAAACCTGGAAGCTTTCAAGAGATAAAGTACAAACGTCAAATCTATTTGAGACCAGCGATCAGCTACTAATTTATTCAGATATGGCAATAACATTTCAGAGAAGCCATAAATTTGATAAATTATGATCGAAGGAATACTGATATTATCCCAAATAAATCCACTCGTAAATAAATAAATAAATATATCATCACGCCTTTTACCCATTACTGGATGTGGCACTCTGCCTAAGCAGATCTCGGTAAGTGATATATTTCTTCGTGTGTAATGCGGTTACCAGCCGTCAAATCACGGCTCCCAAAGACATTAGTGGAGGGGAAGCCACAGGGGTAGATTTTAAATTGGTGAAAATTGTTTGTCGACTGTGGGAATCGAACCAGGATTCTCAAGATTCACAGGCCGACTAGATACCACTAAGACACCTACCCCACTAGTAAATTTGATAAAATCAAGTCTTTAAAAAGGTACTTAAGATATCATTGAATTAGTCTGATATCTTCAAGCTGGGTTGATAAAAAAATATCATATAAAATAAAATAAATAAATATATCATCACGCCTTTTACCCATTACTGAGTGTGGCACTCTGCCTAAGCAGATCTCGGTAAGTGATATATTTTTTCGCGTGAAGTGCGGTTACCAGCCGTCAAATCAATCCCCCCAAAGATACCATAATTATAAGAAAAACAAATTCTAAATAGTTTTACTTTGCTGCACTATGTCGGCCTCGGATTAGCAAAATAAAAATATATTATCATGGTAACCATACTTAATACAATGTTTCTATTGGCTTTTAATTAGTATCGTACGATTTTCCATTATATTTTAGAGACCCCGTTTCAATAAAATACTGTGTGCGCCACTGGTAGGATACACAAGTTAATATTTATAACTTTTTGAATTGAAAACATAATAATCCGTAGTTCAACCAGATGAGATAGGTAAAGGTAATTCGAAACAAACAATGTGCGATTATATGATTTACGCGTGAAGTGTAAAATCACGTTAAACTGACAGTATATTGATTGGTGCCGTGCGTGGTATAATAGATAATATACAGGATAATAGCTACATATGGGAAAATGCTGTGGACGAAACATTATCAGTGGCGAATTTAGTCTTTCTCACACGTGGTACTAAAGGTGCGTTTATGTTGCAGCACCAATAAAACGAAGTGAAAAAAACAAATCAGTTAATGGGCGAAATAACAACAATTAATAATAAAAACATAAAATATATGTTGAAATATGATTATTAGTCAAAAAAATACTTAAAATAATGTTTATATGCGATTAAAAATATAGTGAAATCACAAGTACTGTAGCGATCTCATTGGCCAAATTTTTGCGCGGAAAATAAGAGACTTGTGCGGAGTAGAATGTAACAAACTTTAATGAACTGCTATTTTACTTAGATTCGATGTTCTTTTTACTTACGGGCCATTCTATAATACGTTACGCGTTTTTTGGACATTTTGTACCCTCCTTCACCTTGTCACATTGTCAAACATCGTTGACTCCCTTTCCCTCGTGTTACGTAACAAAAATTCAAAATCCTATTTTCAAAGCACATACATACATACATAACATCACGCTATATCCCATTAAATGGGGTAGCACGAACCCCCGGACACATTCACAGAACATTCTCATCCTGACATACAATACTCGTTTCAACCACCATTAACACTTCCTCCTTACGAGAGCTCTTTCATTCCTCACAACCAAAATCCATAATCACGCAAAAAACTTTCATTCACATCCATCCATTCGCTCCTGTACACCTGTTTTGTAAATATTCACTTACGCCCATTTCTCTAACAACGAATCTATAATGAAATGAAGGCAGCATCCCCTGCGCTTGTTTGAAAGTAAATTTTACACAATTGCAGTTGGACACTCTATAGTAATAACTAAAAATGAATCAAAAATATAAGGAAGGAAGAGAGGGTCGGTCTCTTGTGCTTGTTTGAAAGTGAATTTGAAAATGGTTATTTAATCAGTATTTTTTTAAGTAAATACTTAATTAATGTAAATCAAACTAAAAATGTTCGCTAGGAATTAAATACCCTAATTTTTACGAATTTCAAAAAAAATATTTTTGTTCTATAATCAGTATATCAAATTATATATGTCATTAAAGTTTCGTGCAGAAACATCCTGTATACAATAATATATACCCTTAATTTGTTTGCAATATTTTGAATCAGCCTGTATATGCAATGAATAGAAAGATATTATTTGAATGAATTTCAAAAACAAAGAAACATGTAATTAAAAATGAATTTTTAGTAACAAAAGTCTACTAGTAAATGCATGTTGATATAGATTTAATAACATGTGAGATTGTGAAATGAATTAAAAGTTCCCATAGTAGGTACCTATTTAATTTAACCTGCTCTGCAATCAAAGAAAATTTCTAGATTAACATGCAACTAACATTAATTTTGTTTAAAGTTGCTATACAGGGTGAGTCTGGGAAGACGCCCCCCCCCCCTTTAACTTTTTTATTATGAGTAATAGAAAAAAATGGTTCATATGAAAGTTTTATTATTTTAAATATACTATTTGATGGCAGATGTAGATATTTTTTATAAAGTCAGGTTTACAAGATACGACTATCAACTTTTATTTTTTAAATAGCAACCTATAATTATTTTACTAAAATAAAAACCGCCATTTTTTTCTCTTTTCAACGGTGTATTAGTTTTTATTAATGTATCTGAAAAAATTCGAGAAAAATAAGAAAATTGAGAAATACTAGAAATAATTTTTATACAAATATTATAGGTGGCTATGTGAAAATAAATAAAATGTAACAGTGTTATACAACTTAACAAACTAAAGCAACAAATTCAGTAACAAAAACAACTTAAAACAAATTATTTTCACATAGCCACCTATAATATTTGTATAAAAATTATTTCTAGTATTTCTCAATTTTCTTATTTTTCTCGAATTTTTTCAGATACATTAATAAAAACTAATACACCGTTGAAAAGAGAAAAAATGGCGGTTTTTATTTTAGTAAAATAATTATAGGTTGCTATTTAAAAAATAAAAGTTGATAGTCGTATCTTGTAAACCTGACTTTATAAAAAATATCTACATCTGCCATCAAATAGTATATTTAAAATAATAAAACTTTCATATGAACCATTTTTTTCTATTACTCATAATAAAAAAGTTAAAGGGGGGGGGCGTCTTCCCAGACTCACCCTGTATATGTATATATTTTAGCTTGAATATAAATCTGAAATAAATAATCTGCTTAAATTTGAAATGTGTCATGTTCATTAGTACCGAGTTTGTTTGTACTCAACGTAAAATAGTGTCTGTTGGTACCACTATTATAAATACCTAACATAAAAGTTCTACTTTGCTAGTAAAATAAGTAATATAAAACTATTTTGATTATACTATATTTATACTTCATTTAAGAACTATTCTATGTATCTGGTTACTGAAATTAAACACCGTAACGACGCGCGTCCTGCAGCGTCGCTAGCTATTGGGAAACGTGATTCGTGCTTTGGTCGCCAGAGCAAACACGCAAGATTTTGCCGGAAATGACTTGCTTTAAGCCAGATCTTATAAATATGCACCGCGCAGGATGATGTGTTGTTTTAATTTTGTATGTCGCAGACTCAACAACTTGAAAAATTGTATATGTACTTTATATTTTGTTATTATATGCTGATATCACTAATTATTATATGTATTAACGTATTATTTTATTAAATGAAATGTATATTTTTTGCATTTTCTGTGTCTGTGTTTTATTTAAGGTAAAAATATTTAATAAACATTCCAGGTAGGCAAGGTGTATTCGAAAATCGGTCATTTTCTGAAACAAACTACAGCCACAAGAATGAACCCAATATGCTTGAAATTTGGTATAGTTATAAATAAAGGTTGTTTTCAGGCCGCTATCTCACTATTATATCAATATTTTACTTTTTCTTGTGGCTAATTTAATATCAAAAATAGATGATTTTTCAACTGTATACAACAATTTTCCAGAAATTAAAAATTTAAAAATCAGAGTTAGCGTACTATTTCCATTCTTTATTTACATAATAGTGAAAAAATTAACAAAATATGTGTTGTTATACAGTCAGGATTTGTTCCAGAAAAATAGCTTATTTTTCGTACCGGATAATATACTCTTAATCAATAGGGGAAGGGGAATTATTCTAGCAGACGGGCGGCACTGATTTCAACATACGAGGAAAATAGCTGCAAACCAGGGTTCGAAGATATATATCGATCGATATATATCATGATATTTATTTTGATATATATATATATATATATATATATATATATATATATATATATATATATATATATATATATATATATATATATGTATATCGTCATATTTTTGCAATGATATATATCCATTATATAAATTAAATAAAAATTATTACTTTCATTAATTCTGTTAAAATTATATTCTAAAGATAATTCTTACTTTACTAGCTTTTGACTAACTTCACATCAACGACATAAATCCAAATTGTGTGCCATTTGTGATGTCATTAACGGCAAAGTCTGAACCATTTCCAAAATTTTTATTTGGTACTCATTTTAGAAATACAAATCCTTTAATATGGTGGAAAAGTGTAACTATCTATGAGTCAGAGTGGCCAAATAAAAGTACATTTATTGAACTATGTGAACAGTTACACACTGCTGTAGCAGCCACAGCAGGGCTGGAACGATATTTCTCCACTTTTGGCATTGTCCAATCTCAATTACGTAATCGTCTCGGTAACGACAAAGCCGGTAAATTAGTTTTTATGTTTAAATATTTAAACCAAAATGAAACTACAAAAAAAAACTATTTTAGATTGGATTTGACCAAGTGAGTTCAGGAAGTTCATCAGAAGATGATGATTTGCCCCTATCTAGGATATAGGATTATTTAAATATTCTTACTATTCTTAGTACTATATAATATTTGTGTATCCATTCAATGTACATTTACTTTTTTCATTACCTATGTTAATTTTTTATTTAGGAGTAATAATTTATTTTGTATTTCCTATTGTGATAATAAATGTGTACAAAAACTAAAATTAAAAAATAAATATCCAAAAAGTGATATTTATCTGATATATATCCTATATATCAGATATTTTGATATTTATTATAAATATCATGATATTTACGAACCCTGCTGCAAACTAACACCACTTTGTATTAAGGACGAACCACAACGCAATATCAAATTATTAAGGAGGCCATGTTTCCATCTATAAATTGTTATTGCAAGAGCTGAAATTCAACCCTCTATAATCGGTACATATGTTTGAATCTATGGATGTACCTATTTCTAGTATCGTAGTAGATCCGCCACTGGGCATTCCACTAAACACTAAACAAGCAAGTACAGAGACAATGGAAATGCAGTTTCCGCTCACCTGTCGCATTTCTCGTGCCAGTCAGACGGCTGCGTCACCCGACTGACAATCGCTATGGGCAGCGCGGTGATGACAGCAAACAGCCATACCACAAATATAATTGCAACGGCGTACCTCTTGGTCAGTCGAGGCTTCAGCGGCCACATAATAGCCATGTAGCGGTCAATACTTATCGCGACAAGCGTGTACGCACTCACGAACACCGATACCGCTTGAGAATAGTTCACCACTGGGCACAGAACGGACCCAAATGGCCAGTAGAACAATATAAACAACGGCATGAAAGTAAACGGTACGCAAAACACTGCCATCAGTAAATCCCCCACTGCGAGGTTAGTAATGAAAAAGTTTGTCACTGTTTGCATTCGAGGCGTCGAGGAAACTATGAAACAAACTGCTCCGTTGCCCAAAACTGCGATGATGAGAACTGGGCAGTACATTGCGTACACCACTGCGTGGAAGAAGCCCGAATGCATCGAACTGTTCGACTGATCCCATCCATCGCAATTGTAAAATATTTCAATTGTTTCGTTCGTGTATGTCACATTTGCCAGGGTGGATGTGCAGTTCACATCGGTGCAGTTCTCAAACATCACCGACATCTTGAAGCTTTCAACGACTTTTGCTCTTATTTACACTGTAACAGAAAAGAAAACAAACATAATTTACTTAGTTTTTGTCAAATTTGCTGAGAATGCTATTTTGTCAGTGTTTTATTTCAGGGCTGGGAGTGGAAAAATAAGAGAAAGAAAGCGGATGAAAGAGTCTTTTGTGACCTTCATTTATATAAATTTTGTAAGAAAATTGAAACACTCTTTTAAAAAACAATTTCTCAAACAATGAGCAGGAAGTGGTTGGGGTATTACAGCAATTTCTTTAGAATAAAAATGTATACGTCACATCAAAAAGCGTGACAATTACAATATTTTTTAAACCCTGATGAAGCCACAAGTGAAATTTCTTCTAGGTGGATTTATAATGACGTAACGTAAGAGATAACGCGAGCGATATCGGTAACGTAAAAAGTGTAGCATATGCTACAGCTAGAAATGATTTATAATAAAGTTAAAAGTAAGTAGCAAGGTTAAAGACGCAAAGCAAGAGATACCCAATTTTTATTTTTCTGCTTTTCATTACGTAAAATACTCTATCTCCAGTCAATCAATATTTAGCATTTATGAATCATTTGGAAAACAGTGATTTGATATTCTATTATGGCCGTTCCGAAGTGAATACAATTTTCGTATTTTCCCCTAAATCTTATGCACCCGCTAAACTCAGCAACTTGCCGTGTTACTGTTCTTGGAACCGTGGTCTGCTGGCCGAGGGTGTATTTATTAGGGATTGTAATTTTTTTTACATAACATCACGCTTTAATGGGATATAGCGTGATGTTATGTATGTATGTATGTATGTGTAATTTTTTTTTAAATGCTATTTTGTATTCAAATATTCGGTGTATTATCTTCGACAACTAAAAGAGATATTGAAATGCGGTTTGAACGAGTGTATTTCTCGTGCACTACTTAACTTATACCGAAATTTTACCATTTTTGAAAATTTTTCAACTTTCTTCCAAAATTTTCTTTCCTCAATATTTCCAAAAGTTGAAGAGATAATGCAAATCTGTGAACACCAGTGAATTCCTGGCGTGAAAATACATAGGTAAATTGTACAGCAAAATTCGCACGGATAAATTTTTTATTACAAAAAATCAAAAAATGGCCCTTAAGAAATTTCTGAAAAATGGCTATTTTCGATTTTTTGTAATAAAAAATGTATCCGTGCGAATTTTGCTATAAAAATTTGCATACCTACGTATTTTCACGTGAAAATTTCACTGCTATTTTCAGATTTTCATTATCTCTTCAACTTTTATAAATATTGAGAAAAGAAAATTTAGAAAAAAGTTGAAAATTTTTCAAAAATGGTAAAATTTCGGTATAAGTTAAGTAGCGCACGAGAAATACACTCGTTTAAAGCGCATTTCAATATCTCTTTTAGTTTTCGAGATATGGGCTCTCAAAGTTCAGTTTTAAAAAAAGTCAAAATCGATATAACTCTAAAACTAAAAGACGAACGAGTATATTTCTCGTGCTCTGAATTATATAGAAACATAATTTTAAAAATGTCGATTTTTGAACCGGTTCAACCAAAAATTCACAAAAAATAAAGATGCCTTCACCCATTCTGACAGTGGCACTCTATCGTTGTAGATCTCAGTAAGTCATATATTTATGCTTGTGAACTGCAGTTACCAGCCGTCAAATCGCGGTTCAATATATCATCTCAACGAAGCTTTTCCGTGCGTACTTCTGAACTAACACTTACACACACCATGGTTGACAGTTACAGGAGACATTTTCACCAATATGCATAGTGGAATCCACAGATAGATCTTTCCTCTAAAGCCTTCATATTATTGCATGAAAAAATATAAAAAACTTTAACAAAAAACTGACTGGCAAATGTTAATGTTTTTATATCATCATTATTTATATAAAATTTGAATAAATTTGGTCAGTTAGTAGAGCAGATAAATTGATAGCATTTTTGAGCGTTTTCGCTTGTACTCCGGAGCGGCCTTAAACGTTATCTGTCAGACCTGAACGTGTACTTGTTTAAAGAAAATTTATACAATTATTAAGCATTAATAAATTTATCTCTTTGATAAATCGTCAAAAGATTTTATTTGTCCATTGTTATACAACTGAAAAAGCGGTGCATTAGTGTTTTACAATCGCAGTAGATTTGTTCTCTTTATTTGACTTGAAATAGTAAATAATATATTTTTTCAGAAATGTGTATGAGTACAGAAATTACTGCCAAACTTTTATTTATATCTGGTTGTCGAAAAGTTTGACGTATGATAAACACCTCTGCAAATGAAACAAACGTTCTATTGAAAATCTAAATGCCATGAAACAAAATGAGTTATGTATATTTCGTACCAAAACAAATTTAATGATGTATGAGTGAAGCCACTTGACTTGACTCTAATGGTCCTCTGTTTCTCCTAAATTAATATTAATTCAAAATAATTGTGTTTACTTTTCCGATATAATAGGAAAGTATTGTGATTGTGATTGTGATAAAAAAAATGTCCCAAAAAGTCGGTCTGTCTTTAAATTTAAGCTTATAAGTGAAAAATTGAGGATAAGCTCGTTAATGGGCAATATACAACCAGTGGTACCATAACTTTATTGATGGGTTTTTTGAAATTTTTATGTTGTTTTTCGTGAACGGAAGTGAACCCTAATTTGATGGCTTGAACATTTTTCGAAATTATTAGTGGTTCATTTGTTATAAGTAGTAACAGTACGGTGGTGTGGATAGCAATACGGAATTCGAATCCGGAGATCCCGAGTTCGAATCTCACTCAAGCTAAAAATTATATAAACTACTACACTGCGGCTCAGTGAGTGCGGACCCTGTACTATATACTATATTGGGATTAAGTTCCTGTTGTACAGCGTAACTTAAATAAATAAATAAATAAATATTAATATTTTTAAAAATCTTTGTTATTATAAAATTATTAAAATCACAATATATTTTTATTCTTCATGGCTCATTGTTAAATGTCAAAATAGTATATTAAAGAACGAGTTTTTATCGCACGCATCCAAGTATAGAAAACGAACCGCAGAACCAGTGCGATAAAAGTCTTATAAAATGAGTTTTTCTACGATTGCTATGAAAAATTGACAATTACACTCTCATTTGTCATCGTAAAGTTGAAGTTTCCTGTGGAACAATCGAAAAATATCTTTTTTGCGCGTCTCCAATGGCAACGCGCGAAAAAGACGTCAAATGCGCGCGTTTCCAATGGCAACGCGCAAAAAAGACATTAAATGTGCGCTTATTTCAATAGTTACCAGGGATACAAACAAAACAGAAAGTTGTCATATTGACAGTTGAGAGAACGAATTTATTTTCAGTACGAATACGTTTTTTAATAATTTTAAGATGCAATCGTAGAAAAAATTATGTGTATCACGAGCGTAAAGTGTCTTTGTTCCTCTTACACTATTACAGCTCTCACTTTACGCTCTTAATACACAAATAACTATTTTCTATTTTGCGTCTTTTATAAATTGACATTTATTCGTTTATATTTAATTTTTAAAATGAACAAATAAATTGAAAAAATAAATAAATACTAAGTCACCCTCAAGACAGTACATACAGTACACAGGCGTAATTCTAATAGTTCGAACCAGGTCAAACCGGTATACATATTCGGTTTGATACAAGTTCCAGTTTGGTTTGCAGCCCTGATTTCTACAATATCATAGGTGCGTTCAGCAAAAAAATCTTATTTAGTATAGTATAGTTTGCAGTTGTTAATCATGTGACTACAGTGCAAATAGTATACCAACCAGCCGAATGCTTTTGTGTTAAAATTTAATGAAGCTATCAGTTATTTTAACAAATTATTATTATTATAACTTGTTAGAAATAATTTTGTAAACTTTTATTATTAGCAACAAATCATGGTCGCCCAGAAAATTATATAAACATTTTAGTGACTTGTTACATTATTAAAAAAAAAGTTTTATTTTCATAACACTATTCAAATTAAAGAAACAGAACAATATTTTTTATACAATTAGTTTAATTTACTTAATAAGCATAGTTTTGTGTTATGACATTAAACAAGTATGTATGGAGGAAGTGTTAATATGGTCGAATCGAGTATCGTGTGTCAGGATGAGAATGTTAACGGGTTCGTGCTACCCCATTTAATGGGATATAGCGTGATGTTATGTATGTATGTATGTATATTACTATTGTGGTCAATATTAATAATTATTAATTACATTTGCTTATAAATGAATTGTTATTTCATAAACTAATGCTATTCCTGGCATTATTTTCACTCTGTCCCTTTCAATTTAAGCGCCAAAACTATTGTGCAAATAAAATGTACATTGGTTGAGGTAGGATAAATGGTGGAAGCACTATACGCACTACACGACTTTTACCAAACGCCATTACTTACGCACAGTGTACGCAAAGTGAAATAAACGAACGACTTTGATGTAAATACTTTAAAAAGTATACACTGTTAAATTGCTGAACGCACCTCAAGTCGTCAGACATTTACACTATCCTAAATATTTAGTTAGGCTACGTTTCCACTTGTTAACATAGGCTATGTTTTAGTTTTTCGACATAACCTTGAAAGTTCGTCATATGAGAATTCGAGCGTTTTCAGCTACTGTTTTAGTCTTTAGTCGTTGTCATTGTCGTTGCGCATAAACATAAAGTTTGAAAGCTCCATACATTCAATATAGTCTTTCGTCGTTGTTCTGTAAGAGGATTACAAGTTACATTATTCAGTCAATTCTATACACTATTTGTCATATGTCATTAGTTTTCTGTCTGAGAATACGATAAAAACAGAATAAAAATAGTAATAAGTTCATTAGAAGAAAAGAATTGCTGGATTAGTAACAACAAGAAAACAACAAATTATTTAGTCATTGTTATTTTAAAATTTATTATAATTGTAATCATATTTAACAATATAAAAAACCAGTTTTTAATCAAATCAAATTGTGGAGAGAAAAATTGATATACCGCTAGGATTTCATGAACCTATGAACTTCGATTATTTGCTGTAAACCAACTAAACTACGGTTGCCATATGCTTCAAATCTGATTTTATTACAAATTTTATCTCTATTAGGCAGCCTTGATCTTATGAATCTTTTATAAACTGAAAGATTTTACACAATAGTCGTCTGCAGTGACACTGTTACACAAGGATAATATTAACTAGAGATGGACGAATATCATCCGCGAATAGTCGAATGCCACGAATATTCACATTATTCGATATTCGAGATTTTCGAATATTAACGTCAGTATAGCGAACATTCGTATACCTCGAATATCGCGCTATATGTTGACCTCAATTTTTGACTATGTTTTTCTTTATCATTTGTACATAAACTTAAAGCTATTACAATACTTTGAAGTTATTAATAACTAAGATATTTTGTTTCAAAACCATGAAGACGTACCATATTTCAAATTTGTTTTTCGCCAACATCAGCCCGTACGTTTCACCTTAAATTTGAAGTTTTCGTCTTTTTCTTTTTTGTTTGTACTTTTTGTTTTAATTTTATTTTATCTTAACAATTTCATTCAAATAATGAAAAGGACATAAATTAAATAATTATTAATAATAAATATATTAACTTCGAAAATTCGAGATCTGATTAATATTCGTATTCGATATTCGAATTCAAGAAATTTGATATTCGCCCATCTCTAATATTAACCAATAGAAATATAAAAATTTGATTTAATTTACATTAATTAAGTATTTATTTATCCTTCTTTATCTTTTTGATTAATTTTCAGTTATTACTATAGAGCGTCTAACTGCAATTGTGTAAAAAAAAAAAAACAAGTGTAGGAGATGCTTCTTTAATTTCTTTATAGATTCATAGTTAGAGAAGTAGGCGTAAGTGAAAGATTTATGAAACAGGTGTACAGGAGCGAATGGATGGATGTGAACGTTTATTGCGTGATGATGGATTTCGGGTGTGAGGAATGAAAGGGAGCGTTAGTGTGGTTGAAGCGTGTATCGCATCAGGATGAGAATGTTGACGTGGACTAGTGGATTTACTGTGAAAGCTTTAGAGGTTAGTGCTACCACATTTAATAGGGTATAAACGTGATGTTATGTTTGTATGTATGTATTTTTAAATTTATATTATTATAATTATTACAAATATTCGGGTTAGATAACTACAATAATATCTAGATTCTTGAAAAATTATTTGGATATTATACAAATTAATTAAACTATTACTTAATTTTAGTAACAATTACTACTCTTCAATAATAATTATATGATTTTTAAAATATTTTAAATAATTTTACAAGTATATTTCGACCAGCACAACTAATAAAATTATGTTTATGTTAAGAGCTAGAAATGGATAGAATTTTTCCAACACAAACAAAAAACCAAAGACAAAGACTAAAACAGAGACTATGTTAAGACGTGGAATCGTAGCTTTGTAGATCATTTCAAGAAAAAGTAATGTAATTGTCGCGTAACATTTTCTCTTTCAGATATCCAATCTGACTAGACTTTTATAATGTTCTATTATGTAAATTATACAGCTTTTGTAATAAAAATGAGATAATAGTTTCAACGCGTTCTTTCCTTATAATAAAACAAGTAAAACTATATTTATTTTCTGCAAACATTTAAGAAAACTCTTTATTTGTTTCATATCAACAAATATTTGATATCAAAAGAAATACTAGCATGTAGGAGAAAATGAAATCCTTAATCATAACAATATTTCAAGATGTATCATTTTCTAGACATAAAAACTCTAACAAATTCAATCTATTGTAGAATAAAAGCGCACAATATAATTAACAAAATTTACTCCACGCAACAACGATATATTATTTACGTTGCTCGTAAATTCTCGTGTCGACTGAACAATCTACATGAAGCATGATATTCTTACAGTATTGTTATAATAGCAAGAGATACAAACCATGAATGGAATAAACTAGGTAATGCTTAAAGACAGAAACAACTTCCCATGCAGAGTTTACTGATGTTTGGACGTAATGAAGTGTAAAGGAACATTAGAAGCTCAAGCTGAATCCGCTGGGTTCATCATCAAAGGAATAATTATAAACTAGGGCTAGTTCAAGTATTGTGTATTGTGCCATCACTCATTATGAATAGGTAGGGTATCTATTATCACGCAACCCAAGAAATATAATAGAATTATCTGTATAACACTGCAAATTTTGAACATTGTTCAACATCGGATTAGAATTTTAAATTAGAATGCGCTCATTGGAATTACGATAAAGATAAAATTTGCTACTAAACTGATAAATATGAACCGAAAAATTTTTTCGTAACACATGCACAAGAAACACGTTCTTATTCCCTAAATTTAGAGAGAGAAATACTGGTTTTCTCTCCCTAGGTAGCCTGTTTCTCTCCCTAGAGACTACGATTATGAGCTGTTTGCGGCGTTTCCTAGGTAACTAGTTACGCAACCCATATTTGACATTTGTCCCGATAAGACAGTAATTTTTCTGCACTTGTTATGAAAAGTATAATATGCTTCACGGAAGGGCGCGATTATTCCTTGTGTGAAGTTGGCAAACCTCAACTTCCGCTCGAGCCTTCGGCCCTTGCTTACGTCTCGGTTTGCCAACTTCACACGCGGGAATAATCGCTTATTTCCCTCCCTTCATGCATAACATACTATTAAGGTTCGGTTACGGTTAACGGTTCTTATATCAGTAAAATTTCGATTTCTTTTATAGGTTATGGCCTTTTGAAAATATGATATAACTTTCGGTTGCGGTTTTGGGTAATTGCTTTAAAAAGTTGTATTCCACTTGACACTTATTTAAATCAGTGCAGACAAATCTGATCACATGACTAACTGAACTGAACAGAATAAATTGATAACTTTAAACTGAATTTAAATAAAGAAAACTAGTAGTACTCGTAGTTGTAGTAGTAATTTATTTTAATAAATTAATTTCTTAACTTAGTTGACTGATTGAATTAAATATAAGAATTAAATACATTAAACGGATCAATGAAAAGCAATTTTTTCAGTGTCCAACTATATTTTTGATATATTAGGCATAATGGGTTTGAACCCAACATTGTTAAGGCCATAAACCATGACCTCAGTGCACTTAGCTATCTTATCATCTAACCATTTAAGATATAAATAAAATGGAGGTTGCCATTTTGACTTCCTACGTTATAGAAATCGATGACGAACAGAGTACAAACCACATATTGGAATCGACTATTACGTGTTGTTCGAGACGCAAGTGTTTTATTAAAATTGGCATATTTCTCTTATTTCTATTTTCTTTTTCTGAAATACGTGTTTCATAGCTCTAATATAATTATGATCGTATTACACATAACTTTATATATTGTATGATTGAAGTAACCAACTAAGAACTGTCCGATATTTGTTTAGAAAGTAAAGTAGTAAATTCTAAATTTAATCAACAGATGGCACGTATGAAATCGCCTTTTGTATATATACATAATTTTACCAATGATCATAAAAGCTTCAATTGATATAATATTATATATAACTTCATAAATATGTCATTCAATTTTAATTCGATAATAAGTCTTTTTCATTTATTCATTGTATTTTAATTTAATTGATTGTAATAAATAAATAAACTAATAATTGTAGAATTATATCAATAAAGAAAAATAAATCTATCAATCATAATGTAAAACATTTGAAAACTCAACTAATAAGTCCATATTTATACTGATTACTTTCTTCATTAGATTATAAGTCAATTAGAATGCTTCATTTGCAGCAAGAGGACGATAAAATTTCTGCACCATAACGTAGGTAACTGTTTGTTGAAACTGCATTTTTTGGCGTTTAAACAATAATTTAAAACGTGAATTCAGGATATAATCAACCGAATATAACTCAAGCTATGAATTTATTTGGAACCTCGTAATTCTGGCGTAGAAACAGTAACTCGTGATAAAAATGATATAAGATCCTGACAGCGTTTCTAAGCAACATATATTCTAAATTTTACTGAAAAACTGTTGGCTTTCGGTTTATTACCTATAATAAAATTTCGTTACTACGGCAAAATCTCGTCACCAAGTAAATATGCTGTTAATTTGATACAATACTATTTTATTTTATTTGTCGAATTGAAAATGCATGTAAACAAAGGTAAATGAAACATATTTCTGAAATTTCCTAATTTGCCACAGCAATGGTTGCAATTTTCTTCTCAAATTTCCATGCAACTAATTTTTCTCTCGGAAATATAAGGACGTAATTATTCCTACAAGTTGTAGTAATTGTACTTTTTAGTATTTGCGTCCGTAAATATGCAAAGGATTAAAATAAGAGCAATTTTTAGAGTTTTAGAATGTTAAAGTTTTCGTCGTTTTTGTAATTCTAGGCATCTAGGTAGTGCATGAAAAATGTATCTCGTCTTTTTGGGACAACGAAATAATGTCTTGTATGCATGAATGTACATATGAATAAAACATTAGCACATTCATATTTTAAATTTTACAAAGACTAGGATCTATTTTCTTGTAGGTTCTGGGAAAACTGCTGAAGATGTCTTATATCGTTACCACGTGAATTTGGTTTTATATAAAATGAAAAAAGAAAAACAATTTTCGTTTAAAATACATGCTGTGAAATATATTACGCGAAAGCGAAAAAACAAATGAAGAATAAAAATATTACATTTGATTTAATAAATTTAGGAACGACATTTTCTGTCGACACATTTTTTTCTTCGAAAATATTTAGAATGGTATTTGTTACATTATTCTAATTTAATTTTATATAAAAGTGTTATTTTATACTTACTGAAAAGGAATTTTATTTTTAAATTAATACAATAGGCGTAGTCAGGACTGATATGACACCCTAGGCTAACTAGGCTATATAAATGCAATAGTTATTTACGTATCAAGTGCAGAAAGATGGGTTTTTTTGAATGAGTGGTCCGTTGCTGCATGAGCGAAGCGAATACTGCAAGACCGTGAGTTCAAAAAAACCCCTTTCTGCACGAGTTGCGTACACTATTTTTTCTACAACCATCAACCAAATTTTGATAAAAATAATAAAACAAATTTCAATAATTGTGACATCTCTGAATTTTTTTTATTAATTTAGAAACTTTAGAAAGATACCTGGTTTAATGTATCCATGACAACTGACAATGACAAGCAAACTCAATTATTTTGTTGATAATGAGGAAAAATTTCTCCGTGCTTTCAATTTTAAAAATGTTTGAATCGAGTGGCGAACACGTATTAGATTCTATAGACATAATAGAAGACGCAAATGCTGCAACATTAAATTTGCTTCTAAATAAATCGATAAAAAGATATGAAAAAGAACATGATTTGTTTATATTAAATTACTTTTCTGCACTAGTGCAGAAATAATTCATATTTTTTGCACTAGTGCAAAAATCTGCTACTTTCATAATAAATATAAGTTCAAAAACACCTACTTTTGGTTGTAGAAAATAGTAATTTATGCATACATGATATTATTTTTCACTAGAATATTTTGTATTAATTTTAATTTATAATAATTATGATGACAATAATGTGTATAAAAGTATTAATCAGCTGTGTGAATGCAGCGGGCGTTATAAATCATAATGCTCTTATGTAATGCTTCGGTCATTTTGTTTATATTGTTTCGTATAGTTCGTATCATAACAATAAACATTTAATAATGTTCAAGTGAAAAATAAAAAGTATGAATGGAACAAAATCTATGAAATACGTTGTAGATTTTTTATTAATTTTAATTCATGTATTGGTATTATACGTCCAGCGATTATTTAAGCAAATGAATTTTAGTCGAAAGATTTTCGCTAACTATTAATTTCAAGCAAATATATTCTCTTCGCAGCTAACAAAATATGTCTAAGAAAGTTGAAAATTGCTTGACATTATTTAAAGTGTAAATAGTCTCAAGCAATTTTCTGTTCGTCTGTTTAAATTTGAAACAGACGGACAGTTTAAGGGCTATTAATATCGTAGTTGTCCAGTAAAATAGTTGTTCTATGCACAAAGTCTTGACTTAATCATGTATACACAATGTTTAACTGTTCAACTACTACACATTCTCCCCCAGTTAAGCTTTGTGTATACATTGCTAAACCAGAAATATGTGCATGGAACTACAAATTTACTGGTCAACTATAATGGCGAGAACCATTTGTCCTATTTAAATAGTGTCAAGCAATTTGCAATTTTCTGAGATATATTTTGCAAGCTACGAAGAGAATATGTTTGCATGAAATTAATAGCAAACGAAAAATTTTCACAATAGTATCGATTAGCGTTTATAGAGGATTTAAATGTCATTTGTTCAAATTATTGCTGGACGTACGTTTACACATCGCAGTTGTTGAAGAACATTCAAAGAATGTAAACCAGAGACCGCGGAACCTTTTTTCGAAAGGGGTTGCGATTTTTTTTGACCGGAGTAAAAATAGAACACAGATAAATTTAGGTAATTAAAATGAATAATTAGGTGAGATACATTATATTAATAATATAATTTGTTTTTGTCAATTAATATAACAGTTTTATAAAGTTGTTACATCTGTATAAATTGAAAAAGACAATTTTATTCTATTGCTCCGAAAACTGTCATTCGCTCTGCGGTTTTATTGACAAATATTTTCATCACCTTATTTAAATCAATGTCCAATGTTTTAATTTTGTGTATATGAAGAAAACCTAACTGAAACAGTCGTTTTTGTAACATTGAAGTATGGTTCCAAGTCAAAATTCGACGAACCCCGGAATAATTGAATGGTATAATTAATAAATTTATTATTTTTGTTTGTAAAAAAAAACTATTGTTAATATGTATACATGCTAACTTAACTTGTAATGGATTGTTAATTTATTGCTATAGTCTCGGTTTGGATTTTGAATTCGTACTCGTATTTTAGTATTTTATTTTATTTTTTGTGTCCTGAACA
The DNA here is from genome assembly GCA_947425015.1 of Pterostichus niger. Lineage (NCBI taxonomy): Eukaryota > Metazoa > Arthropoda > Insecta > Coleoptera > Carabidae > Pterostichus > Pterostichus niger. Next base: position 8,544,089 of record OX380341.1, read on the forward strand.
GGGGTTGCAACGCAACGACCAAAAATGATCAGGGGTTGCAATCGCAACCCCTGCAACCCCACTTCCGCGGCCACTGATGTAAACTAATCATTTTTTAAATATAATAATTTGGAGTTCTATATAAATATTTTAGTCTAGGTACTGAGTAGAGCAGTAAGTGACAGATGACATTTAATTTATAGCTAATTTCAGACATGACAAGAAAAGATAGAACGACAGAATGAGTGAATGCAATCCCACATAAAACAATATCCATTAAAGCAAGAGCAACTTTCAAACGAAAATAAATTTTTATTATTTCTAGTTAATAAAAAGAATCTAGTAACTTTCACATAAACTTTAACTTTCAATAAGTATAAAATAAATAGCAATATTCGAAATTAATATAGAAATAAGTGGAACATTTTAAAAACGTTTGTTAAAGTTGTATAGGAGGATATCTGAAAATGCACTTTTCTAAATTAATTGTAATATAAACAGAATTCTAAAAATGGATATACTATACTTTTATATATTAGTTTATTAGAAACTACGAGTTTATAAGTATGTATTCTTTACAAAAATAATATCCCTAAGAAACACTTTCTTCTTATTATCTTCAGCATATTTCCAAGTACAGTATTTTTTATGTTATTTTAATAAGAACTAACAACATAACTACGAGAATAATTACTTATCATTTCTGGATATTAAAATAAAAGATTAGAATGAACATGACATAAAACTAAAATATATTGCACGTCTCTAAATTAATGATTAAGTAGATAATATAGAAGTAGTAACATAAAATACCTTTATCTTAAATGGCTCTTAAATTAGAGTAATCAGAACAGCAATTCGTTTTATGTTACCTTTTGAAAAACAAATTAGTTTTTCTACAAGTCATACTGATAATATTTTTAAATTTTTAAAACAGTTTTTTCAATGAGGTAGTTGGTTCAGTTGTATCGAATCGGCCTGTGGATTTGAGAACCCGTATTTGATTCCCACAGCCGACAAACAATTTTTACCACATTTTTTACCTCTGTGGCTTCCCTCTCACTAACATCTTTGATGACTGTGATTTGACGAGATCTGCTCCGGTATAGTGCCACATCCAATAATGGGTAAAAGGCGTGATGATATATTTATTATCTTTTTCAATAAAAATAAATAGAAACTAATTTGAGGCAACAATAACTAACAATTTTTTTTGTGCATGAGACAAGATATTTAATTACAAGCGATATTCAATACAATCTCATTTTTTACAAAAAGGAAATTACTTTTATAACATTTAAGTTGTGAAAGACAAATACTGATTCTATTATTTAAACTTTTAAAATATTCTTCTAAATATACAGGGTGTTTCACAACTTAGAGCAAAAAATTACAGGGTATATTCTGTAAGACGTGCTAATCATGAAACAAAAAGAATTTTTTTAAATCGCAAAACTATTTTCCATGTTTCCCAGTCCAAAATTTTTCGTTGCCACTGCCACTGGGTGGATGATTATGTTAAAGATATTAATTAAATAAAATTCTATTATAAATAACTGCAAATAATTGAATTGTGTAATTATTCTTTCGTAGTTGATACCTACTTCATTGTTTGTGTTTAATAGGAAAGCGAATCCAGTGCAGTACTACAAAAAATGTTTTAGGTTAACAACCCTTAATTTTTCGAATTTAAAAAAAATTCTTTTTGTTTCATGATCAGCACGTTGTACAGAATATACCCTTTAATTTTTTGCTCTAAGTTGTGAAACACCCTGTATATTTAGAAAATAAGTCACAAGAACAGATTAATTTTATTGTGATTGAGATAAGACATTAATTACGAGAGATATTCGAGACGATATTTCTTATCTTGTGTCACATTACTACTGACTATATATTGTCAATTTATAAAAACTTATGTTTATCGTCGTAATAAAATTTCAACTGCCATCAACAAAATTCGCAGTCAATTTAATAACAAAATAAAATTGCGTCATAATTTATCTTCGGTTTGAATTGAATCCATAAAATGACTACAAATCTCCTAGTCAACTTTCTCAATAGTTGAGGAATGTATCATCGGAATTAAATAATCCAGAACTAACCATAAAACTTGTCTACTTCAGAACGTAATGAAGCGCGATGTTTTAGAGGTTTCTACACCACAGGGGGGAAAATCTTAAGAATCAGGAATTAATCTTACTGTCTTCTAGCGCGCAATGAGAAAATCCAAGATTTACTGCAAGACTAAACACATTTTTTAAAGTAGTTCATAAATAATTGTAAGAGGTAATGAGAAAATATTTGAGAATTTATCTATTGGAAAATGAAGAAAACACTTCTGTTTTGTTAATTATAAAAGGATTAGTTAGATAATATTTTCTTGAATGAATAATTAATTAAGATCAGATATCCGAAATCAATGAGATGAAAGACAAAAACAGCTTCGTTATTTCACTTATTTTAAGTTCATTATTTAATCGGCGTTAATTACAAAATGATCGAATTTAATAGCTATTAGAAATACGAGAAATTTGCATTCAACATTTTAATCTTGCAAAGTAATTAAAACAAAAATAATTTTTCTTTTTTGTACTGCAAATAAATAAATTAAATAAAATATCAACACGCCTTTTACCTATTACTAGTGCGGTTACCAGCCGTCTAATCTATCTCCCAAAGATATTTGTGACAGGGGAGCCACAGAGGTAATTTTAATATGAACCCAGAAATCCCACAGGCCGGTTCAATACTACTAAACTACCCCATATAAATAAAGAATACAAATGTTAACAGAATTTTAAATTTATTTCAAATATTATTATTTTATTGTTCTAATACTACTAATATTAATATTATTATTGAAAACAAATAACCCTATAAAATAAAATTGTATTTTTTATATAGTGTATAATAATAATAAAACTTTTCAATGATAACGAATATTTTGTTGTAATAATTAAAATATTTATATTGGTTTTACTTATCTGAATTATATTTATAACTGAATATTAAATTTATTTATGCGTGAACGGATTAATAAAGAAAAAGTTGAAAAAATGATTTATAATTAAAAATGATAAAACTTTATTTATTATTTTTATACTCAATTTGTTTTTTTAAAATTATATACAGGATGGTTTTTTAACCGATGCATCATTGGATTCTTGAGAATTAAGTGCTTCAATAAAATCAACAAAATTTACCAGATTAGAAGAATACTTAATGATGTATAGCCGTATATAAAATATCAAATGAATATTTTTTCAAATAATTTAAATTCTTAAACAAGAATATACAGAAAGAAAAGTTTGAAATAAAGCCATTTTTAAGCTAGACAATCATTTTTTTAATCGATCCATTTTATTTCAGAATGGATAGCTGACAAATTTTTCATTAAGGCTTGTTTGATTTAATTACAATTCTCAAATAAAACAAATAATATCAATGTTAATCAAATAGCCTGGAAACAAGGATTTTTTTAAAATTTTGATTGAATCGTATATTACAAATATATGTAACACACAATATCAATAATGTTAAAAAAGAAAAATCAAATATTTGCTTCAATTTGTAGTATTACTAGAAATTTTAATAATCGAAAAATATAGCAAACTTTATAAATACAAAAAGAATAAAATGTATTTTTATAACTAATTTACAACTATTCATTTCTTTTTAAAATATCTAAAGTTATTTTATATCTTAAAAATATAAAATTGTAAATTGTAAAGAGAATTTTTATTTGAAGCTTTCTTTGCTATTGTTTACCGTTTAAGTATTAAAAGTATTAGAAAATATTTTCGCTTATATTTAAATTTTCTGTTAAAATATCAATAAATACTAATGTGGCAAATTTAATTTAATTTAATTGAAGTTCTGGAGAACTTAGAGTTTCTCGTGATTGCTGTATATTTTGCATTAAATATAAATACTATACTTATATATTCTTGTGTTAATTGTAGTTTGTCTAGTTTATATTTTAATGAATTAATGATATAAAAAGATTAAGAAAAAACACCACTGAAACAACATCAAACATGAACAAATATTTACCATTAAAATAGCATAAAGCACACATAATTCCATGCTAACCACAACTAAATTTCACTTGTGTTTCCGAGCGCAGTTTGAAACTTTCGCGTAGCTCTCGTTCGACAGGTGGTTGCGGCGGACAGTTAGGCGGTCGGCGCCGCAGTCTGCCAGCGACTACCGAAGCGCTGAATTTGCGACTCCGGGCGCCGCGACGGCCGATGTAGCCGACGCAGGCGCCCCCAACACGACAGTTGGACAGTACTATAGGCTCAGCATTGCTGCAAGAACAAATGCAATGTGCCAATGGGACAGTGTTGACAACAACAGAAACAGTGCTTTTGAAATTTCTGTCGTCCTATTTGATTTCTACTGTATGAGTATAATATGAAATATCAGATACGTGATATTGACGGAGACGCCTGAAGAATAAATGTAAAACAAGAGACAAAATTGTAGCAGAAGGGAGAAGTTTTAATTGTAATGTTAATTAAACACGCAATGAAATAGAACCAAAAAATAAAACAGAATTAAAATATAAATAAAATAAATATAGTTATTTGTGTATATAGAGCGTAAAGTGATTCTTTGTTACTCGAGCACGGTAATTGCAGCGCGAGCCGAAGGCGAGAGCTGCAATAGTGCAAGAGAAATAAAGACACTCTACGCTCGTGATACACACATAATTTTTTCTACGATTGCATCTTCAAATTATTTAAAAACATATACGTATTTAAAATAAATTCATTCTGTCAACTGTCAATATGTTTCTGTTTTGTTTGTATCCCTAGTAACTATTGAAATAAGCGCTCATTTAATGTCTTTTTCGCGCTTTGCCATTTGAAACGCGCGCATTTAATGTTTTTCGATTGTTCCACAAAAAACGTCAACTTTACGATGACAAATGAGAGCGTAATTGTCAACTTTTCATAGTAATCGTAGAAAAAATAAATTAAAAACATAAAGACAGGGATATGCAAATGTCAAATATTTCAGGTAAGGGTATATATAAGCTCAGTCAATCAAAAACAGTAGAAAAGGATAGATATGTTAGTATGTCTTTATAAACTGTCACAAGAGCTGTAAATTTTCCCTGTTCTAACCAAATAAAATAGATTTAAATTTGTATATAATTTTAAAAAGCAGGATCACACAATTACAGTCCATACGTTAAAAATCAATTATTAATCAAGTATATGAATGTATAGATGGTAGCTGATGCTAATTTATTTATATTTCCAAAGCTGTGAACACGAATCATGTCTTATTTATATAATTGTGACTGGACCATCAATGTGATATATTATTTTTCCTATCTCATTTACAAAATTAATTTTGTGCCACTATTTTTGAGGCTATTTTGTGTTATGTTCTGTTCTAAAATGTCAAAGATAATTCTTTTAGTTCAGCTGGCATTCCTCAGCTCTTGTAAAATTATTGCAATTAATTATTTTTATAATAAAATAAATTACAATGCAAAACATTTCATTAAAAATTAAAGTTATGAATTTTCAAAACATAATCTAGATAATTATGAATTTTACTTCTAACCTAACTAATAAATGTTAAAAAAACTAATTTTAAATAATTATTAATCCTTCAAACTTTATTGTTACTTTTTAAATAAACATTTAAAAATAAAAAAATATAATGCGATATAGGAAACATAGCATAAAAACACATGTTATAATGACCAGTTGTAATATTCGTACTGTATTCATATTATAATAACACTTATTTTCAATGTATTAGTTTATCGTTATCTAGGATTTCTTCTGCCAGTGACAATTTAATTGTTAACAATAAATCTATCATCACGTCTTTTACCAATTACTGGGTGTGGCACTCTGTTGTCGCAAATCTCGATAAGTGATATATTTCTTTGCATAAAGTGTTAGTGACAAACTACAAATTAAAAAAATATGAAGGTGATAATAATATAGTTCAAAGACCTTAATTACACTATTTGTACATGATTATTTTTGTTTGTTTTTTATGTTTCTTTCAAAGTTTTCTACAACTGTCATTTTTTATTTCTCATTAATTCACTTAAGCTAGATTTATAATGAAGTAAAGTAAGAGGTAGCGCAATTGATAATCGGTGTCGTAAAAAGTTGAGCAGGTATTAGAGCTATTAATAATTTATAATATAGCACCAAGGTAAAAGACGCAAAGCAAGAGATAACTAACTTTTCATTGACATTGTTTCATAATAATATATTTTATGTATACATTTACCGTCCAATTCGCAAAAGAATTTTAGCTAATCCTGAATTGTGGATTAGTTAAATTAAGCTAAACCATATTCTGCGTCGTTACTATTTACTCTGTAGAATATGATTTTTGGATTAGTGTAATAAGATCAAATTAGAATAAGATTAGCTAATCCAAAATTCAGGATTATCAACAACTTTTTTGAGATTAATTATTTTCTGTTAAAACATTTTTAGAAAAAAGTACCAGAAAAAATATTGCGGTGCGTTCCGAACGAAATACATCACTGATCTTGACCTATCGAACTTAACTTTTGTCGCAAGAAACTGTTCTCTCTTGCAAAGGTGTAGACTGATGTTTTCAGGAAAGGATGTCCTAGACACCCGACTGTAGCTTACTGATAGGCCTATAAACCCAAGCACTCGGCGGCTTGCTAAAGAATCTTTTCTTATCGGTAACGATAACAAATCAACGTAACGTCTACGACTGACTCAAAGCCACATTGTAACTGTAACGAATTTAATATTATAATGTAATATGATTCAAGATTCCAAATAAAAAAATAATTCTGAATTTGCAATATAAATAAATAAATAAATATATCATCACGCCTTTTACCCATTAGTAGGTGTGCACTCTGTCAGAGCAGATCTCGGTAAGTGAAGTGCAGTAACCAGCTGTCATATCACGGCCCCCAACGTTGTTAGTGGAGGGAGAGCCACAGGAATTGATATTAAATTGGTCTAAGCCAGTTTGTCGGTTGCGGGAATGGAACTCGGGTCCTCAAGAACCGCAAGCCGACTGCATACCTACTAGACCACCAACTCCATATGAATTAAATAATTATTTTATTTTGCGCAAACAACTTAAACAACATGACATTATTTTATTTTTGACGTCCGGTAGATATAACCTACAAATATTTGAGTCCATGTCTGTTTAGTAATATAGGTCAGGACAAGTGAAAAATAGATTTGACCCATAGTTAGGTCACTACATATTGTAACTGTTTTGATTTAGGAGGAATATAATGCTTAGATCTAATATAGGTTGGCGGTATAAACTTTGGTCAACAAATGCGCGTTCATCAGACGAAGATATATTGTGAATATGGATGAGATGGAAGTGGTGTACTAGGAAGGGAATGTTTGGAGGAGATTGATTATTGGTTGAATCTATTTCAACGTTTAAAGGTCTACTGTTTAATTATTTACTTATTTATATAATACGCTGAACAACAGTCAATTCTAATTACAATTCCCATCAGCTTATTGTGGAATTCGAAACATTCGGACGCAGTTGTATATAAAAAAAAGTCAGCGAGATTGTAGAACAACTGGTCGTAAAGAGGATTAAATTAGGAATTAATTTACTTACTCCTTTTTTATTCCAAATTGAAAACATTTAAAGTATTGGTAGTGAAGTTATTTACAAAATAAAATTACCCAGAAATGAAATGGGATGTAATTGCCTCCGGGGGCAAAGGTATTGTTTCATATTTATGAGTTGGAAACACGGATAAAAATATCATTAATTGGTCATTTATGTTATTTACCAATAAATCAGTTTTAATTACTCTTTTGAAAATTACACCAAAAATTCAAGTTATTACACTAGAATTTTATAACCAAATTGCTATATAGGGTGTTTTTATACTTTGGCAAAAGATTGAAAGATTTATTTTATATGACGTAATGATCGCATGAATTATGTTTGGTTAAAGTAGATCGATATATAATCAATGTAAGTAATGTGCAATTATTTTTTCGAATGGAAAAATTAGTTTTGCGTTGTATTCAGTACATCATATAATATATGATCTTAAATCTTTTTGCAATAATTTTGAAACACTCAATTGCAGCTTGCATATGTTTTGACAAAAGAATAAATAACTGTTGTTTAAAAGTTTTCTTTAATTTTTCATCTGCTACTGCAAACGAAGTAATGCCTAAAAATCGTGATGATATCTTGTTTTCACAATAAATTATTTTATTTGATAGTCTACTATAAGTTTTATGTTTTCTTGCTTTTTTTCATAATTTGTCACTTTATTAGTTCGTTAATTATTTAATGATTGATGACGTAAGTTAATCCCTTAAACATTTTTACTATAAACGTAAGTTATGTTTACTATTTTCTATCAATATGGTCTTTGGATCTCTCTAACTTAACTCATCGTCCAGAAAATTGTCATTCTAACACTAATTGTACCTAGTTTGTAATTCTATTTTAAATATAAAAACTATTTTATATTTTTACGTCTCTTTATAAACATAAATAGTTAAAAAGAACAAAGTATGAAAATGTTAAATTGTTAAAAACCTTGTTCAGATTTAAAATAAGAAAATTATAACATTGCATCTTTGAGTTCTTTTATAGAAAACTAAGTAGGTACTTTGAAGAATATTAATTTTAAAGTTTACAAAAGTATTATAATGAATATGAACTGCATTTTTATTATGCAACTGTACTCAATCTTATTAAGGTGAAACTTATTTCTAGTCTCAGAAACAGTTGCAGACCATTTTTTTTAGGGTTAAAAAATAATCGGGTAATGTTGAATTAACGTTTCTTTATTTCCTTGAAATAGAATGTGACAATCTTCCTCATCTTTTTTACTTCATTTTCAGTTTTTACTATACAGTGTGTAACTGCAATTGTGTAAAATGTTTTTTTAAACAAGCGCAGGCGATGCTGCCTTCATTTCTTATAGATTCGTTGTTAGAGAAGTGGGCGTAAGTGAAGATTTACGAAACTGGTGTATAGGAGCGAATGGATGAATGTTTGTTGCATGTTGATGGATTTTGGTTGTGAGAAAAGAAAGAGTTCGTATGGAGGAAGTGTTAATGTGGTCGAAACGAGTATCGTGTGTCAGGATGAGAATGTTGACGGGTTCGTGCTACCCCATTTAATGGGATATTGCGTGATGTTATGTATGTATGTATGTATATACAATTTAATCTGCTAAAAATAAATAACTTCCTACATTGTACTTAAAATAATTTAAATCTCAGTAAGTGATATATTTCTTCGCATGAAGTGCAGTTACCAGCCATCAAATCACTTTGGAAATGATAATAATAACAAATAATCAAATAATTTGTCGATTATAAAACCAGCTATTATAATAGCAATAATATTTACCCAATTAGGCGCATGTTTCATTATAATAATACCTACTAATTTGTGAATCACACAAAAATAGATAAAAAAAAAACATTATAAAGATAAATAGAGACAACTGGATTAATAACAGTTGTCAAAAATAGTTTACGATTGCTTGAGAAAGAAATAAGATTGAGAAAGAAATAAGATTGAGAAGACAACAATAAACTTCAAATATCAGACAAACCCGAAATCTACAGCAAAAAATTTCGTTCCTGACTTGAATTCGGAAAACGAATTTTCTATCATACTTAAAAGATTACATTTCCTACCGGAAGAATAGTGTTCGTTAAGAAGTTATTTCCAGAATTGTATTAGTCTCTATTCACAATATTCTAAATGATCAAGAATTAGCGAAATTAAACAATATTATTATGACCTATTCTTAGCTAATACTCGTCATTAAAAAAAAAAAAACTTTGAAGACGTCTTCTAAACAGTTTTAGCGAAGCTAGTAAAACGGTAATGAAGTCCAGTTCTTTCATTTAAATTGTAATTAAATATCGCAAAGATAAAGATTCTTTTGCTCTCGTATATAATGACAAATGACGTTTTCAGTTTGTGTTACACTTATTGACTTTATAAGAAGGAAAATTAGTTAAAGATGCAAATATTTCATACGGTATATTTCATGTATTCATAGATAATATTTGTTTAGGATGTATGATATGAAAATAAGTTGTTATACAGAATGTTTCAAAATTATACAAACATTAAAATTTATTTAATTTAACATACGGAAAATGTTTTCAGACCTTGTATTTAATAATTAAAACACCTGTTGGTTTAAGTTCTGTAAATTTTATTAATTTCGAAGTTTCAGGAAATAGAAAATAATAAATAACAAAATGTAAACAAGAAATTATAATTTAAATAAAATTTACAGAACTTAAACTAAAAACTATTTCAATTTAATTGAAGTTGTGTAACAGTTCATTTAATGTTTATTAATTCCTATTTATTACTGTAACTTATTAGACCAGTAGTATAAAAAGTGTTTGCTTCAAGTAATATGCAATTATTATTGAGTTATAATTAGTACATCAAGTAATATAAACCTTTATTTTTTAAACTAGTTAATTAAACTTGCAAATTATCAATTACTTTTATGTATATATTATGTAATAAGTTTTATAAACGTCTCTTTAGTTACGACTGTATAAAAAATGAGTATCTAAAGAGTTTATAAATAGAGTCACAATTATACCTTTTCTACGTTTTTTAAAGCTTTATTAATTATTTAAAAAGTAAGGTTAAGTTAGAATGACAGATGCCTGAAACTAAGTTCACCTCGTGCTTAACATCTCAAGCTGTGACTAAAACGTTCGAAGCATATTATTACATATTATTTAGCGCCATGGAAACCAGTACAAACGGGAGTACAAAAATATTTTTTCTACGATTGTTAAGAAAATTTGTCATTGTAAAGTTGACATTTTCTGTGGAACAATCAAAACATATCTTCGGCGCGTGTCTCCAATGGCAACGCGCGAAAAGGATGTTAAATGCGCGCGTTTCCAATGGCAACGCGTGAAAAAGATATTAAATGCTCGCGTATTTCAATGGTTACCAGTTACAAACCAAACAAACACTTGTCATAATAACAGTGGACAGAACGAATTTATTTTCAGTACGTATACGTTTTTTAATCATGCAATCGTATAAAAAATTATGTGTGTAGTACGAGTGAAAAGTATCTTTATTTCTCTTACACTATTACCGTGTTCAAATAATCACTTTACGCTCTTAATACACAAATAACTATTTAGGTTTAGCTTTTTGAAAAGGTAAAAATCCTAATTTCAAACGTAAAATTTGAATACGGAAAAGGAAAAGCAAAAGTATCTTGCAAACAAATTAAACAATCCAATCGGTTTGAAAATTTCTCTACAATTGCTATACTTTCCTTTGATCCGTATCAAAGAGTTAACCGTTCAAAAGATACCTCTAGTTGTCAATCCAGAAGAACGTTTCAGTTTATTTTTTGTTATTCGAGTCCGCAAATACAAACGCCTTTGACAGATACTGGGTTTTGTATTACTTGGCAACTTGATTTAAACACTAAAAAAACATAACGCAATTAATAAATTATTGCAAATTATCTTTGAAACTTTGGTAATTAGATTGAATATATACGAGATTTATGTTTCGCATGTATTTACATTTGCATTTACACCAGTCAGAAAGTTTCATCAACTAATTGCAGCAAACTACAGATTGAGTTAGAATTTGACATTAATTTACTGCAAAAATATTTGCTCTTTTAGTTACGTAAACAATTAAAATTCAATCAAAATTTAACAGTCAGAGTAAAAAAAATAGATTAGAGTTTCGCGTGCTTCTACAAAATGGTGTAACAGTTGTCACGAAGCTACAGTTGTTGTACAAATCAAGAAATGTGTCAAAAAAGAGTGAAAAAAACTGCTTCAGAAATGTCAGATAAGTGCATCCTGTGAAAATCATTTCCGCCTGAGTTGGCAAGTAGGTATATATAATCGTTCAAGTTAGACTGGATCTTTTATCGATTGAATATTTACACCTACACAACGGGTTTAAGATGTAAATACTTCTGTACGTATGTCTTACATGCCATATTTACATAATAACAGTGCCAGAGCTGTTATATTCATGAGCAGATATTTACTGTTATGTACCTACCGCTCTTGACAATTATTTACGTTGGCATGAGTGGTACTCTGAAGACCTGAATTGAAATACATTAACACAGATTATGTAAATTTTCAAATGTTGAGAAAAATCTTGTTATTGCCTTGTATCAGAACCTAAACAAATATTGATATTTTTAGATGGCGGTCTGTATTCACAACAACTCGTTCTAGGGAGAACAAAGTTATGTCAGGTAGCTTTTGTTTTCATAAAGACCCTTAAAATATTAAATAAATATTTAACTGAAAAACAAATACACACCAAAATCAAGAGGATTGCGAGTATTTTACTCAAATTCATAATATTTAAATTATAATCAGTTGTATAGTATATACTTTTTTCTACGTCTTCGATTTCCACTAACATCTTTGGGGGCCGTGATTTGACGGCTGGTAATCGCACTTCACGCGAAGAAATATATCACTTACCGAGATCTGCTTACGGCAGAGTGCCACACCCAGTAATGGGTAAAAGGCGTGATGATATATTTATTTATTTATTTTCAAAATCATGATAGAAATAATAAATATTAACCTGCCATGCTGTAATTTATTGTTGTGAATAACGACGGGAGTAAAGTATTTTAGTCCCGTTGCTGAAGAAATGATTATTGTCGTCTTGACATTCTGTTCAGTTTTTTACAAAAAATAAATAAACCAATGGCAACAACAATATTACATTGTAAAATTATTATTTCTAATATTTTAAAGAATAATCATCTTAGAAGTCGTGGAAAAAATAGAATATGCACCGCGTGAGAAAAGTGTATTTTGTCGGTTCGTGCGGCAAATATTCTTCTCGATAAAACATCATGGTCTTCTCTCCTCTCTTAATAGATAATATACTATTTTTAATTTGAGCAAATAAATTTCAAAAATAAATAATATAAATATAAAATAATGTCTTCCAAAATTTCTTTATTTTGTCTAGGCTTAAAAATATCTCTGATATAGGAATTTCACTAGACTCTAGTGAAATGACATATGACTAATGACATAATTTGACAAATTTCATTGCTCTAGTGACTAGAGCAATGAAATTTGGCAAATTATGTCATTAGTATTTTTAAAGTTAAATTTATGACAGAAAAATTCGGATGACGCCTGGATTTAAACCAGACTTTCCCGACAGATGCTATAGTATTTTGATTTTAAACCCGAGGGATCGGCATAAAATGATTAAACGTCCCTGTCCCATATAACTACAATGAAATCTATTAGTGCGGCTACCCCAAATCGCTTAGCGATGATCACAACAGGTATTTTTTTAAGGGTCGTATTCAGCCTAAAATTATTCTTGTTTTATCCTATGATTGACCATTTAAAAATTACTAATTCGGATTAAATTATCTAATTAGCAGTTATGTTACTCAATAAGAAGATTAAATATCTTGTACTGAATCAGACTGGGTAATGTAGGTAAATGTTTAGATTATGTTTGTATATAATATTTAAAATATATTATACTTGCATCGTATGAATAAGGAAATATACTTATTTAAAGATTGTATTTTTTTTGTTTTTATTATACACGTACCGGCGAATGGGGCTGTACAACCCTGTGCAAACCTTGTGACACCAGTTATAACGGGTCATATTTTGAGTTCCTTTGTAAACGTAATTGCAATGAATTTAATCGTTTTATGCCGATCCCTCCAGTTTAAAATGAAAATAGTATAACCGCTACATCACGTCACCTAGGTACGAAGTATGGCGTCAACCGAATTTCTGTGTCATAGTGTCTAACGCAACATCGATCCCAAGACTCCTATATGATAGATATTGACAACGGGTTTCATCTGCAACGACACATCTGCTGATTTGAAGGAAATTATATCATTTTCTCATATGACTGAAAGTACAGAGACGATGATAAATTTAAAGTTAAATTTATGACAGAAAAATTCGGGTGACGCCTGGATTTGAATCAAAGACCTTCTGCGTGTCGTGCAGAGATGTTAACCACTATACCACGTCACATACGTAGGAAGTATTGCGTCAACCGAATTCTTGCGTCATTAGTTTGACCAAATAAGAAAAAAGCAATAAATTAATTTCGCCAAATTAAAAACTTTATGGAACATATAATAAAAACAGCTTGAATGTAAATATAAAAATCTCTAAAATGTCACTATTTTAAAAGTACTTTTAATTTGACACGTGTGGCGGCACTGATTTTCGCTTTGTATAGTGCGCGCTATTCAATGCTAGTAAATTGTTTCATTTCTGCTTTGTATTTTAACTGTTACTAACTATAAATGTTGTAGATGAAACGTAAAAAAGTTATTGATTCATCGACGCAACTCTAGCAAATGCCAATTATTCAATATTTCATAATATAACTTCGCTTTGCTTTTATTTATTTCAACCAAATTTCAATTTTAACTGGAAATTCACAAAAAGCAATATTTTCAAAAATTTATTTTTATCTTTATTAACACGAGAATAATTGAAACTGTTGATGATTTTTAATTTGCTCTTATTCTACTTTGCCATAGATATTTAATAATGTTTTCTCAAATAGTAGACCACAGTTTAATGCTTATGGCACACTGGTCGAAGAGCATCGATGAGCTCTTCTATGAAACAACAGAACGCACCCGTCATTGACGAAAAATAAATGCTTCTAAAGTTGAGAAAGAAAAACTAAATTTCAAAAATATGCTAATGTGAAATGAGACACATAAGATACGAGTGAAATGAGAAACGTTCGTTTCATTGATGAGCTCTTCTGCCTATGGCACACTGGTCGAAGAGCGTCGATGAGCATCGATGAGCTCTTCGATGAAATAACAGAACGCACTCGTCATCGACGAAAATTAGAGGCTCCTCTATTTCCATCGAAGAGCTCATCGTTGAAACGAACGTATCTCATTTCACTCGTATCTTTTGTGTCTCACTTCACGTTAGCATATTTTTGAAATTTAGTTTTTCTTTCTCAACTTTAGAAGGTTTTATTGTTTGTGATGCATTTTTATATTCATAGATTTATGTTAGAATGTTCCACAGGGCCAGTGTTTTTGCAATTTTTACAGTCGAGTCGATCGGGAAGCACTTGTTCCAGATTGAGTGTTGCGTGTGGGAAGTGTCATTTTGAAGGTTACGAGTACAAAAAATTCTTTACGTTTCAGTAGGATATCAATACAACTCCTTTGATGTAGCTACTTTTTACTTAAAACTTTTTGCTTTAATAAATTTACAACATTATCCAGCGGGCAGAAGCCCTAATGTTTTCACGGTAAATAAATATAAAGTTTCAAGAATAAAATAAGATTTGCTGCTTCAAAACCAACAGCATTTTACCTAAATTATTCGAACATCTTTTAGGTTTCATAAGTAATTAAGATTCGTGAAACAAAGTTTATTTGGAACTAATTCAATGTTCATTTGTTTCCAATTTTACGAATTATTTATAAGCTGTACAGAAAAGGAGAAAAATACTCACATCATTGTTGAAGTTTTCGACAGATACCCCAATTAAATATGAATAAATGGAAGATAATATTAAATGAAGCTATATTAAACATTTTAACTGTGAACTAATAGGTAACCTTAACGTGTTTACTACCCTGTCGTTTCCAATCATATCAGATACGAATGGGCTGTCACATCGCACCTTCAACGTATTTCTCAAAGTGCAATTCATCCGAAAAACTTCTACAATACGCATTAAAGTATACTAGAAAATTTATACCTGTATATAGGGCAACTAGAAACATATTCTAAAATGGTATTTCAATTACCATAATTGTAACAAGAATACAGTATATAAGTCGCAGACGAGTTACGTAAAGTATGAGTATTACAATTGAACATTATAATACGTGTATTTCATACTATATTTCCTATAATGTATTTATTTACTTTTTATTTAATAATTACTTTTCGAAAAAGAAATTTTCAAAGTTGTTAATACTGAAAGATGAAAAAACTCTTGTAATTTAAATTATTTTAACATTTATAAGTTAGATTAGAGTTTCATAATATTATCAATATCATTCTAAAATTAAATCCTTTAAATTTAAATTTAATTTATGGGGTAGGTGGCTCAGTGGTATCGAGTCGGCCTGTGGATCTTGAGAAACCTGATTCGATCCCCACAGCCGACCAACAATTTTCACCAATTTAAATCTATCCCTGTGGCTCTCTCTCCACTAATATCTTTGAGGGCCGTGATTTGACAGCTGGTAACCGCATTTCACGCGAAAAAATATATCACTTACCGAGATCTGCTTAGGCAGAGTGCCACACCCAGTAATGGGTAAATGGCGTGATGATATATTTATTTTATTTATTTAAATTTAAATAATAAACTAATTAAATTTTGTATACTTTCTTGAACTGAAAAAGTATCTCCTTCGAAATCTTCATCGGGCATTAAATACATTATTTCAAATTATTTATTTCTACAATTCACAACAGTTTAAAATCATAATAATGAAAAATAACAACAATAAAAAATCACAACATTGACAAATTATAATAATGAAAAATTTCAACAATGTAATGTCACAAGAATAACAAATTAGAATAATGAAAAATCTCAACAGTTCAAAATTACAACAAAGAAAGATCACAACAATGACAAATTATAATAATGTAAAACCTCAACAATTTAAGATCACAATAATGAAAAATGACAACAATGATAAATCACAACAAAGAAACATTGTGATTTCAACAATCAATTAATACTAAAAAATATAGATCGAGTTACGTGCAGATGAGGTGTGTTGATTTTAAAAATATATATAGTTTTACTTTTCTTCACAATGTACATCTTGTGAAGATAAGTAAAACTATATATATTTTTAAAATCAATCAATTAATAAGTAATTTTAATATTTAATTTACATTGCTGTGCGAACTGAATTCAGCTACACTACTCTGTATAATTTGAAGAGCAGAAATGTACTACACTAAAAGGGACTTGCATGCCTGCACTCGACATATCGGCGCTTATGATTTCTAGTTCAAAATAAGTCAAATCCGGGAAAAGGTTAAAAGTGTGGCAAGTTACATTTATTTCATTTTACTTGAAGAGGGTAAATATTGATTTGCTTCTTTGAGCTGTCAATATAGTTTGGTTTTAGGGTTTGACGTATGTTCAATTTAATATTAGTCTGTCATATACATCAAGAAACTTAATAATCATAATACTACGTTCAATTTTCTAATTTCCGGAAACACGAGATTATTAATCTACGTTAGAAGTTCAAAACTCGTTCAGAGCTTAAATAAGCTAATAAAATTTTCATTTATTACGATGCTGTTGAACCTGTCAAAATTATCTGATAAAATCATTCGAAACATACATTTTTTCAATAGTTCATTTGTTTCGAGAGTTATATAATTTTGTTTATCTCTGCTCTTGACTATTGAATGAAAATACAATCGAAATTAATTTCGTGTTATCAGCAAACAACTGAATAAAAATTCTAATAAAAGTATTAATTACTGTAAATACTTTTGTATGTTTTATGGCTATTATAAAAGAATACATACAACTGTTGTTAATGCTATCTATCAAGTAATTTATAGCGATAGCTGATAAATGAAATTGGCCAAAGAGAGATATATTTTCAAATGTATCTACCTACGTTTCAGTTTTATTTTGTATACAACTAAATTTTTACGCACGCGAGGTGACACGATGAGAAATAGAATATATTGATCTCATATTTTGATTAGCAATATCAATTTCACTCTTGCTCTTGCATGAAATTTACCCGTCATGCCTCGTTTTCGCACGAGAGTCTCTAAAATTAAAACTAAACGAATTCCTCGTGTCCAAAAGACCTTATAAGCCAAATTTAAACGATTTACTTTTTAGAAAACTCTTTCGTGTATGAATATTGTAACGTAAATTTTGGTACACACACACACATATATATATATTTTTTCAAAACTCAAATAAAACAAATTAGCAGTGGACTGTTTAAAGTGTTACGGGAATTTAAATAGTACACTTTAAAAGGTAAATAAATTATAACAAAATTTATTTTTTTCTGTATTTATTTATTTTCAATATTGACAATAGGAGGAAGGAAGGATTAAACCCCTCCTTGTATACGAGCCTATAATGCCACTAAGTTATAATTGTCCGTTGTGAGATTAATAATTGAAGGATTAAATTATCAATTAAATCTATGTGCATATGTATTCTAGTTTTTGATATGTTGTTCAAAACTGATTCATACAAAAAATTGGTGATTTTATTTAAATATAAAAATTGCTACATATTTATTTATAAATTAATTGAAGCTCGAGAAATTCATTATCGTTGAGCGTATCTTTATACCCCGTTTAGTTTGAGATCCTTGAGGGCGCTAAACACATTTTACATGTGCGGTGCATAACATACTTTTTCTATTTTGCGTACATAAGGAAGTCATTAGGAAATCCAATTCCTTATCGAAAGAGCTTTCATTACGATACGCAACATTTTGTTTTGGACGGTTGGTAGTAGCGGATGACATACTGAACCTAACAAGTAGAAGTCATCAAAATTTGAAAATCTGAACAATTGCATAAATGTCAATAACAGTTTCCAACCAAAACATTTCATATACAAATTGACATAAATTGACTCGGTTTCAAATATCACAGTTTTTTTTTTTTAATTTAAGACACAAAATAGAAAAAAAATAATAAGGCTTTTATCGCCTGCGGCTATACTTGGACGAGTGCGAAAAAAAACATATTTTATAAAATTCGTGCTTTAATATATTATTTTATACTGAATTATTTTTTAGACCTAAATTAAAATTTTATATTTTCCTATAAAAATTCGAGTCTCTCACGCGATCTCGTACGAGATTCTTGCTCTCACAGTCTTTATATCGATCTCGTCTCGACTTTTCTATCCTAATATCGTTTTTGCTCTCGTCTCTCATTTTTCTTGGAGAGTGAAGAGAGGTCCGAGAGTCCATCAAAATCAAGTTGCATTTTGATTGAACTTTTGATTCCTACATTTTATTGAGCAAATAAAAACAAATCGAATTGGAATATGTAAAATATTTTTGCTGAAACTCTTGACACACAGTTTTAGAGTTTCAATTCAACTGTAAACAAATTTTTCAGCGACTCTTTTCTATTCGTGCCAAAAAAATGTCAATAACTTCAAGTAGTTCTAAACTCCAGACGGCCATCTGTCATTTTTTTATCCGTCATCACATAAACCTAAAAGCTGCTAGATTCTTTTTTACTCCATTATTATAATCCTGTAGTTGGGTTCGTTATGCTATCCAAGTAGACATTTAGATATGAAAGCGTGTTTTCTGTGGAAAATGCGGACATAACAAGGCAAATTCGCATTTGGTAAACTCGTGCTGCTCTTGTCCCTCGTTTGTGGTATATTTTTTCCCTTATTGTGTATATTATTCGTACAAGAAACCAAATTAATGTGGACTAGAATATTTTGAGAATTGTGTACAGAATATATTTCTAGTACAAATTCTATTCACGCAAAAAATGCAGAGCATATATTTTTCAACAATCTTTAACTGCAGAGTTTTTCTTTTTTTTTGTTTCACGGCACTCATAAAACTATTTACAAAAATTCTACGGCACGCCAAATAGTTATTTGTGTATTAAGAGCGTAAAGTGATTCTTTCTCGAGAGCTACAATAGTGTAAGAGGAACAAAGACACTTTACGCTCGTAATACGCTCATCATTTTTTCTACGATTGCATTTTACAATTATTAAAAAACGTATACGTACTGAAAATAAATTCGTTCTGTCAACTGGCAAATACGACAAGTTTTTTTATTAGTTTCTATCTTTTTCGCACGTTGCCATTAGAGACGAGCGGCAAAAATGCTTTTTGATTGTTCCCCAGGTATCAACTTTACGATGACAAATGAGAGCGTAATTGTCAACTTTTCATAGCAATCGTAGAAAAAAGTTATTTTTCGATTGTTCCATAGAAAACAACTTTACGATGACAAATGAGAGCGTAATTGTCAACTTTTCTTAGCAATTATTGTAAAAAAATATACTAATTTTCCAGATTATATTTCAAACGTCAAAAACATTTATTTTGTTGGTTACTTAATAAATATTTTTATACGTTTAAACGGATTTTATAAAATTGTTTGTCGTCACTACACTGATTGTAACTTCAAAATTAAAATTTAACATCGTTGAAATATAAACCATTTCAGCATCCCTTAACCTTTTACAAAAGCATACGAACTGAATGCTTTGGATATGTAATAATGCACAAAACAGAAATGTGTATTAAGAAGAAAATAGTATTTTTCTAGTCAATGCATATTCGATTGAAAATTTATGATTAAATAGAAATTTGACCACATTATAAATATACATTTGTAGCAAATCAGTTATGAAAAATATATTGAACTGATGACTTAAATATGTATAATATTATTAGCGGTATCAACTTCTTTTTATTATAGGCTCCACGATAAAATGAAATTCTTAATTAACTCTGTTTTACTGGATTAATTATAATTTAAAATAGAAAATGTATCATTCGTTACCGCTGATATCATTGGATTCATAACAAACTTTAATTTGTTTTTCTAATAAAATAAAATAAAATATTTGATTCAAAGAGATTGTTTTTGTATAGTTCTGAAATAATTGTTTTTTATTAGATTGTTACGCAATTATAAATAAACAATAGTAATACAAAATTAATAAGTTTTTTTTTTAAATTAATATAATAATTAATAAAAAAAGGAGTCCCAACATTACAACAATCCAGGGCCACGAACCATTAAGTCAGTACTGTAAATGAATAAATATTCCATCACAGCTTTTACCTAATTCTGGAATTGACAGATTTGATAATAAATTTTCTACAATGCGATAAAATCAGTGAAGTGAGGCAGGAGGACATTCCGTTACTTTTTTAGAATCCCACATTTTTTCATGAACCATTTGCATCCTGAGACGGATTATCTTATTTTCATTTATTAATTTTTTCTGTGCTTATATTTTTACGAAAAATTATTTAGGTCAAGTGGTCCGTTGATCCAAAAGAAAATATTTTTGTTTTTGCTAGATATGCTAATTTCTCGGTCACAGACAAATAATATGCTTCTTATATTAACAAAATGTGAATGGGAATGTTGCCATAGGTCGTTTATTTTGCTTTAACATTTTTAATAATATTAGTGCCGTTCCACATTAGTTCACAGTTTAATTATTTTTGTTTAAAATTTTGAAACTGGTCTTGTTTATGACGCAGCAGCAATATTATTATTATTCTTGACTGGTTTATTTATTTTTCATTCCTTTTTATAAATAAATACGTTTCAATCATTGTAAATGCAGAATTAAAAAAAGATTCGCTTTTCAAAATGATTCTTAGCTACATGAATACATTTAAAAGTGCAGTCAAGTTCACTAGTTTCGTATAATTCAAAATCGTCCAAAAATAGCCTTGTTTCCGGCCTAGGCCGGCAAAAAGTTGAATGTTGAGTGTATTTGGACGAAGGCACAAAAATTTATTGATGAGGCTGAGACCCATTTTGAATGTTTATAAAATTATTTCAATTTTAATAAATTGTTATTAAATGTTCCGCATTTTTGTTTTCTGTGTTATTATATCATAAAAATATATTATTTTGTTAATTAATTAAAGTTACCATAACCTTAGTTATTGTCTAATTTTTTAATAAATATCTATATCATCACTCCATTTACTCATTACTGGATGTGGCACTCTGCTGTTGCAGATCTGGGTTACTGATATATGTATTCGCGTGAAGTGCGGTTACGAGCTGTCAAATTATTGTCCTCAGAGGTGTTAGTGGAGGAGAAGCCACAGGGGTAGTTTTAACATGGTGAAAATTGTTTGTCGGCTGTGAGAATCACTAATATTCTTTAATAATGTAACATATGGTTAATTTTACATAATGCTAAATTCAACGAATAATATTTGTAAAATAACATAGTATGTTCCATTTGAAATTTCAAAGTTAATATTAATTACTAGTAAACCGGAAATGATATTGTGAATGTACATCAATTATTAATTAGCTTACAAGATGCGATATAAATCATGTTATATGAAGTAAATAGCTAAGCGAGATATTTACTGGTTCTTTTAAAATATAATACCCTGTATATATTGGCAGGAAGTGATTCAAATTGTACTCAGTTTATCTAAATTCAGTTTTAAAAACAGTCCAATTATAATTTTGTAATGATTATTGTGATAAATTCAAATGATAACATTAATTAATTTCTTCTACTGTTAAAAAATAAAATAAAATCTGAAAAACTACTAATGCAAGTCATTTCTATAAATGAACTTCAAAAACACCACACAATTCTGTCTATGAATGTATGAATAGAATACATTTATCATTAAAACTGTTTTTTCTGGAAAAAGAAATCTCAGCAGCAATTTTTCTCCGTTCATTCACTAAGTCGTTTCAGGGTTAATAATACGCTAGATTGGCGAAATACAAACCTGTGATATTGACAGATTTCTTAGTAACTAATGCTTGATGTCTTGATATCCGGAGAAGTAAGAATCTTGCACGGACAATCAAAGAAGACAAATGTATTTCCGAATAGGAAACTAGCTCATTATATGGACATCAGAATCGGAAGTTATCGACGCAGATAAATTCCAAACTGAATTCGAATTTCGTGAGAGTTTAAGTGAAAATTGATGTAATTCATTTCAAGTGTTTTTGTTGGAATCTAAAATTGTACTGAATTCAAAAGTGTTAACTTTGCAGACAGAAAACTGGATGAGTTCTAATTATAATGTCATAACTTCGATTAAATTTTTTGACATTTGATTGCTACTTTTTTCAAACTTTTTAATAGATTTTCGGATAGCGAAATGGAATTAATGACTTTTTGTTAGAACAACAATTGATCTTAGATTTCAGCAATAAGAATTAAGTAATTCTCCTGTAAGGCACAATCTTTTACGATCATTCAAGATAAAAAAGTCTTTTATAAAAAAATGCAATTGTAGGTTTCCCTTGTTCAGACCGAGGTCGTCTACCTCCTTCAAATAGTTTATTATGAACAGAATCCAATAGTCTGAAGTAGCAATGAAAATATATTTTCCTATATTGCGTTTACAAAGTGAATTTTGTGCAAATATTTTTGTCAAAAACTTTTTTTTACAAAGTTCAACGCTGTGTAACTGCTTTTGGGCATTTTTGTGTTATCAAGTTCTCTAGTTGTAAAAATATCAAACATATATGTTTATAAGCTAAGCTGTTATTCATCAGCTCATGTAAGATAATTGTAATTTTTTTTATAATAAAATTAATTAACATTAAACTGTAAAACTGATATTTATTAAAAATTAAAGATATTGGCTGGTAGCACAAGCGCTGTTTTTGGGTGTTCTAAGAGCACGGTTTTAACATGTTAGAGATAGCTAAAACACCCAAATACACTGCTCTTAAAGCAGGCAAAAACAGAACTTGTGCTACCAGCCATTTAGTTATATAACATAAAATAGATAATTATAAATTTGAACTTAACCTATATTGTTACCAACTTGATTTATTAAATTATTTTAAAATATTTAAATTAAAGTAGATTAATACGACATAGAAAAAAATATAATGAATAGTATTATGCATAACACATGGCTAGTAAAAAAATTGACTTTATTTATGGCAACAATTTATTTCAAAATATTTAAGATATCTTAATTTATTTTTCACAGTTGGTAGAAAAATTTGTATATCACGAGCGTTAGGTGAATTTAAAGGTATTAGGTTTTTATTAGAGATGGGCGAATATCACCCGCGATTAGTCGAATGCCGCGAATATTGACATTATTCGATACTCGAGATTTTCGAATATTAATGTCAGTATAGCGAACATTCGAATACCTCGAATATCGCGCTATATGTTGACCTCAATTTTTGACTATGTTTTCCTTTATCATTTGTATATAAACTTAAAGCTATTACAATAAAAAAAGAACTATCACACTGCGGCTCGGTGAGTGCGGATCCTGTACTGTAATTGGGATTAAATTCCTGTTGTACAGCGTAACATAAATAAATAAATAAATAAATAAATAAATACTTTGACGTTATTAATAACAAAGATATTTTGTTTCAAAACCATGAACACTTACCATATTTCAAATTTGTTTTTCGCCAACATCAGCCCGTACGTTTCCACCTTAAATTTGAAGTTTTCGTCTTTTTCTTTTTTGTTTGTACTTTTTATTTTTATTTAATTTTATCTTAACAATTTCATTCAAATAATGAAAAGGACATAATTAAATAAGTATTAATAATAAATAAATTAACTTTTAGGAGTATTAGAATATTCGAGTACCTCGAATATTCGAGATCTGATTAATATTCGTATTCGATATTCGAATTCGAGAAATTTGATATTCGCCCATCTCTAGTTTTTATAACTATTTAGTATTTATATTATTATGGTGGTTTAGTGGTATCGAGTCGGCCTGTGGATCTTGAGAACCCTAGTTCAATCCCACGGCCGACAAACAATTTTCACCAAATTAAATCTACCCTGTGGATCCTCCTCCACTAACATCTTTAAAAGCCGTGATTTGACGGTTGGTAACCGCACTTCACGCGAAAAAATATATCATGTACCGAGATCTGTTTCGGCAGAGTATCACACCCAGTAAT
This sequence comes from Pterostichus niger, assembly GCA_947425015.1. Lineage (NCBI taxonomy): Eukaryota > Metazoa > Arthropoda > Insecta > Coleoptera > Carabidae > Pterostichus > Pterostichus niger. The sequence continues at coordinate 8,568,769 of OX380341.1, forward strand.
GGGTAAAAGGCGTGATGATATATTTATTTATTTATTTTTATTGTTAATATTTAAACGACATCGGAATGTCAATTCTAGACGCTTTACTAAAATCAAAGTGCGCTGAATTCTAATCCCAGCATCGACCAATTTTTTCTCTTATTTATTTTTTATGTATTTTTCATTTTTATCTTTACGCATAAAACTAACGTGACATCGACAAAGCTTTGATGAAGATGACGTAGTTATTCCTTTTGACATATGATGCGACTCTAGCGCGAATGCAGCGTGTCTAATTAACAACTTTGAGCATATGAATATATAATTTTATTTCTGTTATATTTCCTAGTTTCAAATGTCAAAAGAAATAATGTCGTCACAGATATGAATTTCAATATTTTAGCATAATTTAAATAAATATATTTCTGCCTTATATAAATAATATCACAGAAAAATGAGTTCTTTATATTTTTTTATTTATTTACGAAATATTTAGAAGTATTTCCGCTTCTTGGGCCACTTATACCTCGGTACAATAGTTATTTCATATATATAGTAAGGCACACCAATTATATCTTTCAGGATCGAGTTTTAATTTTGAAAATGCGACCATTAGAAAAAGTTTAATTTAGTTTTCGTTTTAACTTTGCTATTAAGAAACTGAATGTATTGTAACCTAAAACCAGTACGGAAACTGAGAACAAAGCAAGTAGTGCAAAATAAAACAAAAACAGATCTTTATATAGGTTTTAATCACTTTGGAATTCTTTGCACAGTTGGGTAACTGTCTAAAGCTGCAAATAGTCGAGAATAGCGAAAACACTGGCGCCCATTACTTCCGAAATACCCGAATATTACGTAAAACAATTTTTATCCAGGTAGTAATATATTACTCTTTTAGTCTGTATAAAATCACTGTGTTTATTGCTCGAGTGATGCATGTGCTAAACACAAAATTCCTAAGAGTTTGTTGTTTAAGAATTAATTTCATTTTTTATTATAACAACGATGGATGAACTGAAATACTTGAGATATATTTGTAATGTTCCGCCTTTAACGAAAACAATCTAATAATAGAATACGTTTACAACGAATATATAAATCAAGTTTGGTTGACTTACTAACGTAAACATTCGTTTCGCATTGAAATATGAAGATTTAAACGAGGGAACTGACAGAAATTTAAAAATATTGCTAAAATATTTCGTTAAGTTTGAAATATTCTTTAACTTATTTTTACAGATACTACACATTCTACAAAATTGAATCTGTCAATCAGAGACAATTTTGACGAATAATCAACATTATTAATTAATAGTTATTTATGTATCAAGGTTGTAGAAGTGTGCCTGTAATCAAGGCAAAAGCCAAGGTTAGCAAATCAGTACTTTTCAGTCGATGTGCATATAACATTTTTTAGTCGACTATCACAGCGTAAAATGTGTCTTTGTTACTCGAACCTTCGGCATGGGCTGCAATAGTGTAAAAGGAACAAAGACACTTTACGCTCGTGATACACACATAATTTTTTCTACAATTGCATCTTAAATGATTTAAAAACGTATACAAACTATAATAAATTAATTCTGTCAATTGTTAATATGACAAGTTTATGTATTGTTTGTGTCCGTGGTAACTATTGAAGTAAACGCGGATTTATTATATGTTTCAGACGTTGCCACTGAAAACGCACGCATTTAATATATAATTAATAACTCATTACCACTTCATGCATAGGTATAAAAACACCCTGTATAATAATAAATGACACGAGCCATCAATATTAGATAGACCATATTAGAATGTTTATTTCAACATTTGTAATATCTGTTTCAATTTCCGTAATAACTAACTGCATAATGTCTAAATCAATATCACATATGTTTGTTTAACAAATATATTGTTGCAATACAATCACAAGATCTGAATAAATACGATGTACTAAAGATAATTATGCTTGTAGGATTAATTTCAAATGCAAACAATTGTGAATATGGTTAGATGTTACATTTAGATAATAACAAGGTCAATTTATTTGTCGCAAGTATTTAAAATACAAAAATTAATGTACCTACTCAAAACACCGTTTGGTATTATATTAGAAATGAATAAAACGTAAAAATATCTTCCAAGATATTTATATCGCAATAGTAATAAATATTTTATGAGAAAAAATAGTAAAAAACAGTTTTATTATTCCAGAACTCCAATGATGAATATGAATATTTATGTTTGCTAGAAAAATATACATCTGGTGCAGACGTATTATGTCAACAAAATTTGTTATATGTCAGTTAGGTTTTCGTATACAACACTATAACATTTTCTAAAATATTTGCTTTTTGGTTGCTACATTCCTCACATAACAAATACGTAATTTCGTGCAGGACAGCGAATAAAAAGGCAAATTATTGCATACCTGCATCTACAAAAGAAAATATTTAAGCTACATTGAGTTACACGTTTCATGCGTCATGATTTTGTTTAATTGAACTGAAAAATAAATAGATTTTAACCAGACTGACGTAGATAAAATAATTCCGTGTGGTATATTTGATTATTTAGGCCATGTTTGAAATACCAAAAACCAATAAAAATGCAACCAAACTATAATTATAACATATTTGTAGATATATAGCTTCACATGTATATTTGAGTATTTTCATTTTTTTAGGACTAAATAAAAAATGTCGTGTTTAATAATTGAATATTTTTATAAACACAAAAAAGCTAAAATAAACAAATTAGTTACTAAATTGCCACATAACTAAAGACTAGACTATATTATTGTATAAATTTCATTTTTAATTAGTATTTTAAGTAAATACTTAACAACTGATTACTACGCAACTAACAAATTAACAAATAATTTTTTTAATTATTTTTGACAGTTTAGAAATAAAAGATAATTTATAGTAATGCAATGAAACATGTATTAAATGGTGCAACGAGAATAAAATATTATTTTTAAAATGTACACATGGCGTAAATATAACAAATTGTAATAATTGTTCCACATATATAAATATATCATAAGAATAAATACATTTCAATAAATAAATAAAATATGATAAGTAGAATAGCGTTCAGTAATTAGTTATCAATTGAAAATAGTCGGAAATTGGACAAAGGAGTAAATAAAAACACTTCAAATACTCTAACGTTTCAGTAATATTATTACAATTCTTAGAAGAACATTAGCTAAAAGTACACATGAAAACAGTAATATACAATTTAACAAGCGAAAAAAAAAATTGCAACTAATTTAGAAAAGTATAATAATATTAAGAAACAACACGTTGGTTGTTCTAAATTCTATTAATAAATTTTGATTTCTTTTGAATTTGACTCGAATTTTGAGAAATATATAATATAGGTAGTACGAGTATACAGTGCGTCGTTGGCGAATTCTTTTTACATATTTTATGACTTAAATTTTATTTATTACAATACTTTCAATTTTAAAATTTGAAATATATGTGGAAGTATTATTATTTGCTCTGATCCTTAGGTTATTTTATCGACCGTAAAATACTTTTCGGTCTAGGACAAAATAGTTATTTGTATACCTAGAGCAGAAAGTAGTTTATTGCCGCCTGCACATGGAGCGTAATCGAGAATAAACCCATACAATAGCAACAAGGAAACTTTCTGTTCGAGATGTAAACAATATTTTTTTATACGATTATTTAAAAACGCTTGAAAGGGAATTTAAACTTATTTTGAAACAACAGAAAAAAAAAATAACTTTCCTCTACCTATTGAAAACAAGCGAGAATGTTATTTACCCGCCATTAAAGACAACCGGAAATGTGAAATAAACGTTGTCAAATGACTGTTGCAATAGCATACTTTCTGTCATGGTCGTATAAAAAGTACATTTCAGATGCTAAAATAATACATGAATTAAAATATATCTTAAAACATAAATTAATTCCAATAAAAATATTGTATAACATGCGGACGAAAAACTACACTTTTTATCCTTGTTTCATTTATAATAACAATAATAACATATTTCAGCAATATTTTGGTGTCAACTTCAGATTAAATTATGTTCCAGATTTACCGTAAAGTGCATATGAGTTACGTACCGGGTGGAACATCATACCTGTGTACATAGGCGATTAACATGAAACAACAGTTTTTCTGTGCGCATTGCTCCCCAAATTATTTTAGGCAAAAATGCTTCAAATAAATGTTATAGAGCATAAAATTCTGCATCTAAATCAATAAACAGAATTACATTTACATGCGTTATAACGACAGAAATTAAATAAAAAAATATTAAAAATTACGTTGAAAATATCAAATAGCCATGGAAGTGAAACAAAAATAGATACATGCTTGACGTTTGACAGATCTCCTGATTTAACACCTAGCGATTTTTTTATGGGGTCATCTTAAATGTAAAATTTATAAGTAACGCCACCCAAAAATTAATTCGTTGAGAGAAGTTATCGTGGATAAGTGCGCCTTAATCACAAATAGGCAGCTCGCTAATGTACGACATTCCATCTACAATAGACTTGGTTATTGCTTGGCTGAAAATGGAGGTTTATTTGAATATTTATTGTAATAATAAATTGTAGTGATTATTTTTTTGAGATTATTATTGTTTGATATTTGAATTATAATAGATAGGTTATAATTTTTACATGACCAACCCTATAAGAAATAAACGTTTCATTGAAACGTACAATTGTTTATTTATTATTAAATTGTAATCATAGGTATGGAGTTTTTTGTATGAATTTTATTGAATGATTAATTTGTCGGGGGTAAAATATCAAATTAGACGGAAAAACGTCAAGCATTTATCTATTTTTGTTTCACTTCCATGGCTATTTGATATTTTGAACGTAATTTTTAATATTTTTTTATTTAATTTCTGTCGTTACAACGCATGTAAATGTAATTCTGTTTATTGATTTAGATGCAGAATTTTATGCTTTACAACATTTATTTGAAGCATTTTTGGATAAAATAATTTGGGGAGCAATGCGCACGGAATAACTGTTTTTTCATGTTAATCGCCTATGTACACAGGTATGATGTTCCACCCGGTATATTTCTTACAAACATAAAAAAATCAAGAACTTTTTCAATTCGCACATTTAAATAAGTAACATGTACAAGTAGATGCATCATTTAGATTATAAAAGCATAATGAAAATATGAAACTGTATACAATATTAACATTATCCATGGCTTATATAATCCATGAATAGGTAACCGATTATATTTCAATAGTGGACTAATGAAACCTGCACTACAGTCAACAATTAAACTTATTTTATAAGATATTGCTAATAATTACCTGTATTCACCACAAATCAAAGCACTCAACGCTGTCCTCCATCAACAAACATCACCTTAAACTGCTTCTCGCGTGTATACATTCGCATCGTCGGTAAATTAGTTTCAATTCCGTAAACATCTCATGATTCCCGCACAAACTTGTAGTGTTCCTTTGACGTGTCCCGGCACTTCACGTCAGCTTGAACTGCCGGGGGCAGTTGTTTCTCTATTCGCTCCCGCCTGATCTGTCCTCGGTTTAAATTTTGATACTGCGTACCCGCGAAGTGGATGTTTATATTAACTATCTTCTATTTGACTATTTGTATTGATGTTATGTAAATTATTTGTGTTTTGGGTTAGATAATATTGTTGAATGTGTCATTAAAATGGATTAGATTTTTTTTTATATAATTATAATTCTTATTGTTGGTGGTATATATATTTATAAACAATTGTTTTTAATTGAATTTTAGTTAGTACATTTGGAAAAAATAATGTACATTTTTACCTGTTGTCGTCCATTTAACACAGAAATAATACAAATTTTCTATAGTACAAAATATTTTTTTTCTACGAATGCTATGAAAAGTTGACATTTACGCTCTCATTTGTCATCGTAAAGTTGACGTTTTCTGTGGAATAATCGAAAAATATCTTTTTTGCGCGTCTCCAATGGCAACGCGCGAAAAAGATGTTAAATGTGTGCGTTTCAAATGGCAACGCGCGAAAAAGATTATAAATGCGCGCCTATTTCAATAGTTACCAGGGATACAAACATAACAGAAACTTGTCATATTGACTGTTGATAGAACGAATTTATTTTCAGGACGTATACGTTTTTAATAATTTTAAGATGCAATCGTAGAAAAATTTATATGTGTATCACGAGCGTAAAGTGTCTTTGTTCCTCTTGCACTATTGCAGCTCTCGCCTTCGGATCGCGCTGCAGTTACCGTGCTCGAGTAACAAAGAATCGCTTTACGCTCTTAATACACAAATAACTATTTAAATAGTTATTTATGTAGCTAACATAAGTGTCCTTTTATTACACGAATGCTTGCAGCACGAAGAAGAGTATTGCAACCCCATAAATGTAACAAAAACACTTTTCACAAGAGTTACATACTTTGTATACTATTTTTATTTTAAACTGGAGGGATCGGCATAAAACGATTAAATGCACCGCAATTACATTTACAAAGGAACTCAAAATATGACCCGTTATAACTGGTGTCACAAGGTTCGCACAGGGTTGTACAGCTCCATTCGCCGGTATTTTTAAATGGTCAATCATAGGAAAAAACAAAAATAATTTTAGGCTGAATAAGACCCTTCAAAAATACCTGTTGTGACCATCGTTAAGCGATTAGAGGTAGCCGCACTAATAGATTTCATTGTAGTTATATGGGACAGGGACGTTTAATCGTTTTATGCCAATCCCTCCAGTTTAAAATGCATATAGTATACGAAGTAAAGGAAGTATAGTAATCGCGAAAAAACTACAAATTCATTGCTTTAATTTCACTATTTTGATTTATTTATCTCTTTGGATATTATTTCAAATTTATTATTGATAATTTTTATCTTAATAAAATTAATCTAATATTAAGATTACGCGTAAAATACTTTTAAAAAATTACTTTTATTACTAAATGTACAAATAACTATTATTGCACGTTGTGCTACAAACAATTTCTTTTTGCATTGAAAATGAGTACACAATGACGTACTTTTTTCACGATCATAGAAAAAAATGTATATCTATGTAAAATTAATCAAAGGGACATAAATAATTATTTCATCATTTCACGTTATTTGATAGGGTGTTTTATCATAGTAAATCTCGAGTATTATATTATTTCGAATAAAATTTGGTTACCATCGATTAAGTTACGAACGTCAATGTTGTTATACTATTTTCATTTTAAACTGAAGGGATCGGCATAAAACGATTAAATGCACCGAAATTACATTTACAAAGGAACTCAAAATATGACACGTTATAACTGGTTTCACAAGGTTCGCACAGGGTTGTACACTGTACAGCCCTATTCGCCTGTATTTTTAAATGGTCAATCATAGGAAAAAACAAAAATAATTTTAGGCTGACCATCGTTAAGCGATTTGTAGTAGCCGCACTAATAGATTTTATTGTAGTTGTATGGGACAGGGACATTTAATCGTTTTATGCCAATCCCTCCAGTTTAAAATGAAAATAGTATAGTGCAGAAGGCGCACAGAAGTAAAGCTATATTCACCACCGTGTTTAGAAATTTTCCATTGCAAAAACTTACAACTATAACAAACTAAACTTTGGACAGTGGATACATCATTATATTGGTCGTTTGAGTACATTTTTCCTTTCAAATTCTATTACTTCATACTTTGCAAAAGAATATTTTTACTTACATTGAAAACTTCTGCGAATTCAGTGATGAAGATCATTTTCCAGCGAACGACATCTCTTGCCCAGAGTTCCTGGAAATGACAACAATGATTGTAGAATCAATTGAATAAACATGGAATCTTATTAAAATACAAGACACGCATTTAAAATTTCAAAATAGTATATCGAAAACTTATCAGTTGTTCGTAATAGAAAACTTGTCGAATTGTTTCATTTTCAAGAAACAAAGTCGGACTTAGGACATTATATATCTGAAAGCTGTCAGTTACATGCTCCCAGTGTGATTCACAACCAAAAACTTTCTCAATATAAATTTTTGTTTTGCACAAGTCATTGGAAGAGAGTTTTATGGAGACATACTTTAAATTACATTCCGTAAACAGGAAATCGAATAGCCTGAAAAAGATATACGAAAATAGAGTAGTGTATTTATTTCATTCTGAATTTAAACAACATATGTTACAATATTTCTTTCCTTACAAGTATACAGAATTAGTTTTGTAGGAGATCGTATAATTTGTGATTTTCTACTTTACAGCGATTACAACAATTTTTATGTACATTTAAATCGAAACGTTTCTTTATCGAATTAAAGTTTGTATTTGATAATTCGGTAGAAAAAAATTTCGACATTTTAATGACAAATATAAACATATTTAGGTAATATTTCATTTCATAAATGATATTTAATTGATATTACAATAAATTTATAAATACAATTGCTAAACAGTTTTTCTTATATTAATTTGTTCAAATAAAATATCTAGTTTTCCTAATTCATTTCTGCCAAAAATATATATTTTATATAATACTTTAACTACCTCCACTTCAAATATATTACAAGAATAAAATTTACAAGTTATAATTAAATATGGCGGATAAAATCATTTCCTATTTGAAATCTAACTAATTTAAATAACATATCACACTTGTATTAACATAATAAAATTCATAAAAATATTTTGCACTGGTTTAGTTAACTATTAACAAATTGTCAACAATTTTTCAATGAAAATGAACATAAGTTCATATCACAATAGCTTATAAATAAATAATAAACATTAACTGAAAGATAGGAAGCCAACATTTGTAATAAATTTATTTGAGTCCGAAGACTGATCTCGCTTTCCTCGATGCTCTGTACACACATACGCAGCAGGAGGGTAACCGGAAGTTGTCAGTCTGCATTTCCCCGGTAGAGTCCAACGCCAAGAGCTTCCGGAAGATGTATTTTTGTTTGCACTCTGTTTCGTATGTCAGCGGAAAATTCTGACTCATGGCACACTGCTTTCCAGCGTCCCTAAAACACAATAGACATCATAGACAATAGTTTTACTTTTTTTACAACCATTCTATTAATATCCGTAAGGAAGTTTTGTCAAAATTCAATAACCGCTAAATATAAATAATAAAACAGGTTTCACGTCGCTATTTGCGTTTTGGCAAGTCATTATATTACATATTATATTCGTGATTAACATATACCTAAACGCAGCCCACATTTTAACAATAAAATTTGGCGGAATAATGGTAGATTGAGCTCTTTTAATACGAAAATTAATTTAATACAAAATCTATCCACTCAAAACAAAATAAATTATGTACATTTGACAGCAGAAAAATACCAATATTTAGTAACAAATTTTATCACCAGATGTGATATTGTAATATATCAAACAAATATCCCTAAATTACTTAAGGTTCCGCGATGCATGAAACCTATGTTGGGGCCAAAGTATTAAAGTTACTATACATATAAAATGCTGTCATTTATGAATCACATGTGTTACAGAGAGATAGCTGTATTGTTGCACAAAAATGGCGGCATATCTAGGAATTAAATAATTGACAGGAACATGTTAAAAGCACAGATATTATGTATCAATATAGATGATTAAACTGTAGCATTAGTTATATTAAAATTAGAGATGGGCGAATATCATCCGCGAATAGTCGAATGCCGCGAATTATTGACATTATTCGATATTCGAGATTTTCGAATATTAACGTCAGTATAGCGAACATTCGAATACCTCGAATATTGCGCCATATGTTGACCTGTATTTTTGACTACGTGTTTCTTTATCATTTGTACATAAACTTAAAGCTATTACAATACTTTGAAGTTATTAATAACAAAGATATTTTGTTTTAAAACCATGAAGACGTACCATATTTCAAATTTGTTTTTCGCCAACGCTTCACATTAAATTTGAAGTTTTCCTTTTTTTTAATTTTATTTTATCTTAACAATTTCATTTAAATAATGAAAAGGACTTAATTAAATAATTATTAATAATTTAGGAGTATTCGAATATTTGAGTACCTCGAATATTCGAGATCTGATTAATATTCGTATTCGATATTCGAATTCGAGAAATTTGATATTCGCCCATCTCTAATTAAAATGAAAATTTTTTCCGCATGATCTGCATAATGCAGGGAAGCTGAAGCCAATCAAATTTAAACCTGCGAACCAGTTCAAACTATCATATTACAGTGTTAACTATTCAGTCATATTGTTTGATTTGTTTTGCTTATTTTAATTTTGAATTATTTCTTTAATTTGTAGTGATTTGTAGTGGTGTGTTGTATGAAAATATAAGAATTAGATATATTATTGCACTGTGAATTGAAAAACGCGAGTTTGATCCCCACAACAAACAAATTTTCACCAGATTAAAACGTGGTTTCCCTTTCGCTTTTGTGGGGGTTAATTTTGCATGCTAGGGATAAAGTGGTCTGAAAGAATACGCAACAGAATTACGAAAAAGGGCAAACACAAACGACGCATTACGTTTTTCCAAATCCATGAAATGGAGGTGGGCCGGTCACATTTCAAGGTTCGCAAACAATAGATGGTCAAAAATAATATCTGAATGGTCACCAAGATTCCGTAAACGCAGAAGAGGAAGACCATTTACAAGATGGGTGGATGAAATTAAAGCAACAGCAGGCACACTATGGAACATAAGAGCGTCAGATAGAACACAATGGAAACTAATGAAAGAGGCCTTTGTCCAAAATTGAACCTAATAACAATTAACACTTAAATATTTATTTATTTATTTATTATAATTTAATATACAATATGTAGACTATATTATTATTTTCCCAAAAATGGCGGACTATGGTAGTACTTTATATATCTAGTGAAACGCGAATGAAAAATTGGAACAAGATGAAAATAAAAATGTGCAACTACAAAACTGTATTCTATAAGGGAGCTAATTCTTTGTCTCTTTGTGTTTTCTTGATATAATTTTCCAAGCTTAATTATTGAAGTGTAAACACTGTAGTAAACAAAAGTTTCCGCACCGCTATAAATATCAATAAAATCAGACGAATGTCGGTGTAATTTCACATCTGGTTGGATATTTCAGTAATTACATCGTGCAGTTAAACATTGTATTTCATAGATAATTTCTACTCTGATGTCCGATGCGGTCAGACTCGTTTGGAGGGGAGAAAATCACGCTTCACACAAGGTTGAGAAAGGTCATGCGGACAACAGCAACAAACAAAGCATTCTGATTCTGACTGATCGTTCTTCACGCAAATCTAACTTTCATAATTCTACATTTTTACTTTATATTATAACTACAATTACATTTATACATATTCTACAATTGATAACTGCAAATAAACATGTGCAAAATAATTGTAATTCAAAGAAAACATTAAGTAAATAAAGTCATGCTATAGCGACTGTATCATCGATATTTTTAAAATTTAGTATTACAGTGTTATGCATTAATCTTGCTCAATTAATTTTTATATCTTTAGTTGTGAAGAACTCGGAAGAATGTTTGAATGTGTAAACAAATTATCATGTTTATAAACTTTTATGTGATAAAAATTTCAATTAAATCAAAATTAAGTATTCAATTAGGTTCCTAAAATAAAATTGATAATTTCTGATCCCATAGCACGGATGTTATTAACTTTGGAATGAAGAAATTAATGGCACACACAGGCACTATCGTTTATTTTCTCAAAGCATTCGATGTTGCGGTCAGCAATTGTTACCAACCGTAGGATAACAAAGATATAAACTATTAGCAGTCATATAATTCAAATGTTGGAAACGCGTATTGAAGTAAAAAAACATACCCTTATACTGATTCAAATAACAAGTTTTTATGCTATATTTAGCTTGATATATTCAAATTTTTTTCCAATTAAATTCGCCAGGGAAATATTTATAAATAAATAAATAAATATATCATCACGCCTTTTACCCATCACTGGGTGTGGCACTCTGCCTAAGCAGATCTCGGTAAGTGATATATTTTTTCGCGTGAAGTGCGGTTACCAGCCGTCAAATCACGGCCTCCAAAGATATTAGTGGAGAAGGAGCCACAGGGGAAATATTTAGATAAACATATATAGTATATCCTCCAGCTCTAAGACATATCTGAGTATAAATATTATGAAAATTAAAATAAATGGATTATTTATTCCATTATTTTTTTATAATAGCATGATAATATAATAAACAAAAATCGGCACATTTATTAAGTTAAACAAATAAAAGAATACAGTTTTATGAATTGAAATAAATAAATAAAATAAATATATCATCACGACTTTTACCCATTACTGGGTGTGGCACACTGCCGAAGCAGATTTCGGGAAGTAATGTATTTCTTCACGTGAAGTGCGGTTACCAGCCGTAAAATCACGGCCCTCAAAGATGTTAGTGGAGGGAGAGCCACTGGGGTAAATTGGTGAAAATTGTTTGTCAGCTGTGGGGATCGAACCAGGGTTCTCAAGATCCACAGGTCGACTCGATACCACTGAGCCACCTACCCCATAACATGAAATTTTTATCTATAAATAATTTATTATGGTTAATAATAGTCAAAGAAAAAATATTACAGCAACTGAGAATTTTCTATACGGCTTCATAATTATTTATTGTTTTAATAATAATATTTTCATATAAAAAAAGAATTATTTCCACAAGTTTAGAAATATAAAATACAGGGTGTTACAGTACTGGCGCAACTAAATTTAATAGGTTATTCCTGATATCGTTTTGAAAAATTGTCATATAGACACATATCGTTCTTATTCGATTTGGTTACCAAAATAGAAGATATAAATTTTTTATTAATAACAAATTATTACACAACCCATAAAAAAAACCTACAAAATCCGCAACTCTAAATTCATCTATTTTGAAATAAATAAAATGTAACAGTGAAAATTTAGACCACGGTTTAATTTTGTTATTGTATGTTTTGTTTTTTAATGAATCTATTTTGATTACAAAGTTTACAAAATTGTTGTTATTTACAAAACTTTAATCTCTTGTATTTTGGTAAACAAATAAAATTGGACTTATGAATGAAATAAATTTTGTTACAATAATCCTGAAACACCCTGTATACTCAATTCTGTGAGAAATTACAGCGTGGTTGTATAGGATGTATTTGATCTGATAATTCTATGCTCAGTGGTATCGATTCGAACTGTGAATTTGAGGACGCGGATTCGATTCCCACAGCCGACAAACAATTTTCACCACATTAAAACTATCCCTGGGACTCACCCTCTACTAATATCTTTGGGGGCCGTGATTTGACGACTGGTAATCGAACTACACACGAAGAACTACTAACTACGGCAGAGTGCCACATCCAGTATTAGGTGATAATATATTTATTTAAAATATTTAATAATTTTAGAAAATGAATCTGTTGGTGACCACGTAATCAAATTGTACAACATGTTTATTTAGAGGACAATTAGTTGTCACTAACACAAGTTTTTTTGTGGTATGTAAACAAGTAATCATTTTTAACTTTTTGTACAACCAATCAAAACAGAGATCACGATGCAATCTCACATCAATCGGATAATAAATGATTCAACAAATATATTCTTTCGATTCTGAATGTTTGCTAAAAATAAATATTGACATTTTTCCCCTATGGCAAGGATAATAACATTATAAATTTCTTGGTTCGGTCAACTGTAATGCTGAATAAAAAATTGCATGCATGGTGTGGGTGTTTAATAAGCGGAAACTTTGCTTAGTAGAAAAAAATAACAACGTAAAATGTAATTAATGAGCAGTTAGTGGGAATAACTGAATTACTTCTGTTCTACATTTAGCAACAGTATTTATTTAGCAGTGATTCACTTTAAATCTTGCACACAAAAAATGTTCTTGTTAATCTTTAATCTGTGACTGAAGAATGGTCTCAGCTTTGCAGTATCAAATGTCAACAAAAATTATTTTCTTTCCATTTTCGAGATAAACTTTCTGATACATGACTTGTTTATTTAGTATAGTATTTTATTATTTCAAGAAAATATTAGTAAATAAACAATTCTGCGTATATCTAGCATAAACCAGAACTATACTTTTTCGAAAAAAATCATTAGAGTAATATTTATCTATCAACAATTTAAGTTATAATTGCTATTTCAAGGTAAACAACAACACATTTATTAAATGAAAACAATGTCGAACATGTAAGAGTTTTGGTGCGACACGAGACTGTCACATGAAAAACAAAGGACCATTGTATTAATTTTACACGTATATTATTAAATTTTGTATATGTTTTGTTTAGGGTTAACTAATTTATAGTTGTTAGTTTAGGAATGAGAATGATAGTTTGGAGATATGTTTGTGTTTATAAACCAATAAATTTTAGTCAAGTGGTCGTGGGTCCCTCTGAGTGACGCCAAATGTCAAGTTGAAATGGGTGAAGGGTGAGGAGAAGTGTAAGAATGGTTAAGGGTGCTTGTGACTTTGAAGATAATTTTGTAAGTAATGTGTATCCGGCGAAAGACGAAGAAGGTTCGAAATAATTAATTGTAATTACATATTTAAATAAATATGCCCTGAACTTCATATTTATCCTGACAAATATTTAAATAAAGAAAAACAGAAAAAGTTGCATTGCTACTGAGAAAAGTTTTATAAAAATTGCTTACAATTATCAGAAGTGGGTTATTATATGCTTACAGCGATATTCACCACATTTAAGGTGTTTGTATAGTCAACTTAAATCATCTAAGTTTTGAAAATATAAATGTTTCCTATTAAAATTGCAATACATATTACGATAATTGATAATAGTTTATAATTTTCTGAAATTAATCACTATTCTTTTGTCTAATTTAATTTTTGTACTTATTTTAATTTAGGTAAACTTTAAACGAAGAAAAGAAAAAATTGTGAGCAACAATTTAAAAAGTGGTATTAGACAAATTTGCAGCTATGGTTAACCTATTGATCAATATTTTTGTTGCTGCGAAAATAATAAATTTGAAGTTAATTTTAATTGAAAAACTGAACAACGTTTTTCATTATTTCGGCGGATAGTAGTCAACTATCTTAATAGCAGCTTAACTTGGATGAAATGATTTCCAAATAAGAGTAATGAATTTTCAGTTATTAAATTATTTTAGAACGAAATACTTCAACTAAAGGTAGTGGAAAATTTAATTTGATTCATCTTTGATTTAAAGTACTTTTCAACTTGACTATCTCGCTCTATCAGTTAGAAATTTTAAATGTGAATACGATATAGTTAAACTCTTTTTAGATTTGTTCTACTGCTAATGTTATAATAATTACTGCATTTAATTGACGGAAATGCATCTATCATTTAGAGTCGCGACTTCCTTCAATTAAACAATTCTCAACTTCGTCGCATAACATTAAAAGTTAAGTGAACAACTACTAAGAAGCATGACCTTAGACAATACACAAAGTATAACGTGGAGCTGTATTATTATATTGTATCAATTCTGGCATTGAAATTGCAGTAGTAATTTTCGTTTTTATTCTCTTGTGAACAAATAAAATACTTTCAGTTCAATTTTTTAAAGAATTCTGTGTAAAGAAGAAAGGACACATTTAATTTTGTTCTCTATTTGTTAAAAATCGCGTACAACTTTTTAAATACGATATTCATTTCTATCATTTGACAGTTTGACAAATGACAGAATAGTTTTCTATATGCAGAGGCAATATATTTCATTTTGTTGATAAAGAGATTTGGTACAAACTTACCATATATTGATTATCGTTGATGAGTCTATTTAGAGTTTATCAGTGTAAATCAGTCATATAGATAGAAAATTATTTTTAAAAATGTATTGTTCAAAAATTAAATTTATTTAAAAGATTAAACAAAAAATTAAAAACAAAGTTTCACAAAATTTTCAGCCTCCAAGTCAACTTATTAGGTCATCATCCGAGGCTGTCAGCACAGTTAGTTTCGCTCTTGTTAGAGCTCATCAGTATGGTATAACCCACTCCTTCACCTAGAACAAGTTCACGTGAAGGAGCTGTGTGCCGAAGAACTGTGCCAGCAGAGGATAAGATTCCGAACCACTCAGTAAATGACATGAGAAGTTTATCGTCAAGTTTTAACCATACTTTAACGCAAAGATAACCGCTATTAAATTGTTTAAAATAAAATACTTACTCGCATATTTCAACTCTGATTCCTTGCACATATTGATCGCTGTTGACAATAAATTTCCATTCTTCGTTTGCATTTTGTGCAGCAGGAGGTTGTATCACCCTTTCACTTGCCTTGCACATGGGTGATCCATCATCATCTCCTACTCCTATTCTTGTAGAAATATTAACAGGAATTAATTCGTCCCTTCCAAATAAATCATTAAATTCTTCCGCATTTTCTGACAAGGTGTTGCGAATGTAATCGCTAGGGTAGTTGTCAATGGTTTCGCAAAATGTTGCACCTTTTGGACAATTCCTCAAAATGGCCTTAATATCAGGGACAAATGGATTTGAGGTACTATCTGGTTTTCTTGTGGTTGTTGTTGTTCGATGATTGTCAGTGTTGGCTAATCCAGGGAAAACAAAATCGGTGTTCAAATATTGATCGTTTAACATCGGATCGCTAGAAGCTGCAACAAATTATTTTTGTTTTTAGTATTTCAGGTTATAAAAACTGGACGTGATAATATTCTATTATTTAGGGCTGTGCATAATTTGAGGCCCCCCAGTATGAACGAAAAAAGAAAAAATCATTCATTGTATAATTTATTATTTATAATTTTTTTTCTAATTATATGTATAAATTATGAAGGTCGAAAAATTATTATGATGTATATTTAAATCCATGAAATTTTGAGATTAATCAGAACATTTGATGAACGAGATAAATAGATATTATAACAATAGACATTCCATATTTGTGCAATTACAAAAAAAAATATTATGTTTAATAATGACGTGACTAACTTTATGTTCAATATTTTTATAAGTATAGTGATTGCCGTAAAATAGCAACAAAATAACAAACAAATATATAACGTTTTACTTGTCAGGAAATTTCAGTTTTCAATAAATTTGTGATTTATTTAAGTAAGAACAAAAGTTATTGTTGTCATCATTACTGAAAATAGTTACAAACATTTGAAGCATTTTTGTCTAAAATTAACTGGAAGTACTGATTATTCAGGTTATCAAAATAGAACTATGTGTCATGTATAATTATAAAATCAGATTTTTATTTTTATTTATCAGCCGGAACTTTGACACAAGCTAATTTAATTTAAGATAAGCTTATGAATCCCACAAATATTTTCTAGAAAGACGTATGCATTCATTTATGCAATTTTGCTATTTATAATCTAAACTAAAGAAGTTTTTGTACAAAGTCAATTGTGTAGCTAATGAAAGATTGAATTGTTTGATACAGTTTCTATTAATAAATGAAACAAAAGAATATTTAAAATTAAATGAGCAACAATAACATCTCACTTATTGGTAAAATCCCAGTTTTTATTCGTCTATAATTATTTATATTATATCTAGATGTAAATACAAAAAACTTATTGCATAATTTTTATAGTTAAGAAACACGCAATAATAAAATTTGGTCATTGTACGAGATTTACTGTTTAAAAAGTTGTTGAATTCAGTAAAGGTATCGACTCAAATTTAACGATTAAGAAAAAAAGAAAACATATAATTTTATTTCATTACGTAACACGTGAAGGGAGATCAATAATGCAATGTTTGAAATGAATAAATTAAGTATAATGTTATTCATTAAAACATTATTCTAAAAATAATGTATGTTGAAAATAGTTTGATTGAAACGCGGAACTGACGTTTGAGATATTAGACGAAAATGAGAATCTGTTTTAAATTATATTTTTGACATGAATGTGATTTTTCACAGCCGGTTTTAAAAATTACACTTTTTATTTTTACCATTTTCATAGCACAGCAATTCATTTTATATTTTTCACTATACAAAAGTTTTCACATATATAATTTTTTTATCTATCCTAATAGAAATTAAAATTTCAGAAATAAATTAAAAATTTAGATAATATTTATTATTCTCTCGACATATGTTACTAGTGTTATAAATATACCGTAGTTTTCTAGTTGTCATGGATATGGCTTTACTTTTAAAAATAAGGTATTGAAAGGGTATCATTAGAAAGTGTGTTCCATTCACATAAGTGCCTTTCAACACGTGTCATCATTTACACTAAAAGAAATTATTTAATTTTGTCAAATAATATTAAAGATAGTTTTACTGTTAATTATTGTATCGCAAACAATAACTTTCCGCACGTAAATAAGTAGAAAAACAATCTTTTTCCTTAGGGAGGAAAAGTATAATTCTCTCAATTGAGGAACGAAAACTACAAACCTTGAAAAGTCTGGCAGACTTTGGAAATAATAAAAGTACGCAACTAGCGTTTTATTTATTTGAAAATAAGCAGGTATTAAACCTAAATAATAGTTTAATCTTTAATATAATTACCTCTTTCGGGATAATTCATAATCCTGACTTCCTTCACATCATCGTTCCTTGCAAAGGGTCCTCTTGCTTTCATGCTATCGTACCTATACTCCTGCTGTCCATTATACCCGCTAACTTCATGGGGGTTCTGATACGCCGCCGGTTGGTTCAAATAGTAGGAGTTACTGGGGATCGAACGCGGACGATTTCGCCAGTACGTATACGGGTATGGACCTTCATTAAGCTGTGGCAGGCAACTGGAGAGAGATATCTAAAACATGGAAATTATGTTGAAATCAACAATTGAAATAATAATAGCAGGAATTATTTGGATCGGTGGCTCCCCTTCATTGGGGGTAAATAGATGATAATGAGAAGACTGATGTTTATATTATTATTATATTGGGGGAGTTACCCTAATTTTTATGTAAATTTGTATATTTTGATAAGTATATTTTTGTTGCAGCACTAAAAACAGCCTAGCTGGTATTAATTTTCAATTCACGGTAAACTCAGTGGATCCTACGAAAATTGTGTCATAGCCGATTAATATGAGAAATAAGTATTCCATCACTTTTGCTTCCCTGTTTAATTTATAGAAAAATGTATCAAATAAAAGTTTTAGAGAATTAAATCAGTTAACATATTTTATTTTATTCATTACTTACGGAGATCTGCTTCGGCAGAGTGCCACACCCAGTAATGGGGAAAAGGCGTGATGATATATTTATTTATTTTTATTTATTTTTATTACTGCGAAATTTTTTTTGAATTGTCAAAAACTTATATTATCTGCATAGTTTGACATGAAACTGGAACTTGCAAACAAATATAGAACGTTTAACTTGATTTTAACAGTAACTAAATAAGTAAAATATTTAAACTGATTTAGAATCAGAATTTTATCCTCTAAACATTCTTTGGAAAAGTTTTCGTGAAAAGTACTCAGGAAAGCAATAGTTATTTGTCAAACTAGAGTAGAAAAAGTGCTTTCCTTTTTGTCACTGTATGTCTCAAATAGTTATTTATCTCCCTAGAGCAGAAAGTAGTGTAAGAGCGGCAAGGACTCTTTCTGCTCAAAGTGCACACAATATTTTTTTATACGACCATTTAAGAATGATTTTTAAACAAGCGGAAATGTTACTTTTTACTTTATTATTATTGGAGACACGTAGGAGTGTTATTTTTTCGTTTGTTGCTATTGTAGATAATCGGAAAATGCAAATCAGTGCTTGTAGATAGGAAAACAATAAATTTCCGTTATCAAATGACTACTGAAATAGTATACTTTCAGCCGTATAAAAAGGAAAAATATTTATAAACTTTAAATATATTGAGGGCAAAATCTAGTAGATACCACAATAAAGGTACTATTTTATTTCAATTTAAAGATTTAAAACAATTTAATAAAATATTTTTTTGTGAAATAACATTCATATAACACAGTTATTTTTCTTCTCTAGAGAGGAAAAACTAAATTTCCTCACTATTTCGTGATAAGAAAATTTAGTTTTCTGGTCATGTTGTGAAAAAACTTATTTCTCATGTAATTCGCTTAAGGCGCAATTTATAAGTAATTAGAAAAATGATTATTTAAGATAAATATAAAGAAATGAAAGTTGAGCTATTTAAGATGAACCATGCACCTAATTGGGTAAGAAATTGGCACTGGACACTTACACGTTTGGGAGTCGTGATTAGACGGATGGTAACCGCACTTCACGTGTACAAATATATCATAGCAATTTGCAAATGGCGTATTGATATAATTATTTATTTTTAAATGTCTGTAAAAAGTAAAAGTAAATATTACTGAATGCATTTTACTGTTGAAACTGTGCAAATGTGCAAATTGCGGAATAACCTCAAATGGTGTTTTTGACGTAAAGAATGTTGAGGTAGGTCAAGACAAGAAAGCCAGAATTTAACAGTAACGACAATGTTGAAATGATTTGAAATTCAAGGCCACAAAACTCATAAGGCATAAGCGGCTCAAATGGGTAAGAAGGGGCATGGGATTCCTAACGAAATTTCTAACGACGACAGCCATTTAAGCACAAGAAATATGTGAGACGCGAGTCACATTAGGAGACAATGATCTTCATCGCATAAATTAAGAGACAAGTCATTGTAATTAACATTCTATACGTTTATGTAAATCGCCGGTTATGTTTTACCGGATATACTGCAATGTCAAGTTCCTAACAAAGGGAATTTTTTTATTTTATTTTGTTGTTGATATAAATACTTATATTTGTATTTCTAGGAAATTTTACAAAATACAGCGGAATTTACTGATTAGATTTTAAAATATTTCATCGATTTCATTAGTCTGTGGTTTACGTTATGAACATGATTAATTTTTTTTTGGCTTTTGAGGTATTTCTATTTATAGTAATATTTTTCGGAAAATGATATTTAAAATTATGCTAGTATGATGTGTGTATGTTATTATCGTATAGCAAAAAATGTTTTAAAAAACCTTTTTTTATTTCATTCATAATTGTTTCCAGGTAGTAATTTTATTATTATCCTAAATTTATTAATACTACTAGTTTCAAATTAACGTAAATTAATTTTCACCGCATGTTATAATCGCTGTAATATAAATGAATTTGAATCGAAAACGTATGTCGCCTGATTAAAATTTAGCATAATGCACGATAAATAAAATCAGTTTTAATTTGAAATCAATATGATTTATGTAATTAGATTTAAAAAGCACTTAAGAAGATAAAAACAATTGGATATATATTTGACGCGCGAACTTATGGCAAAAAATGATTATTTCACATCCTATTTAAAAGGTCAAATTATAAACTGATTTTTTCTGAGTAAAGAAACGAGAAAGCAAATCAATTAACAACACATTTTCTTTCATAACTTAAGCACATAATTATTGTTAAAGTGACTCGAGAAAGTGGCTCTACAAGAACCGGTCAAAAATTTCCTAAAATATAAAGTTACGTATTCCAGAATCGCTAAACGTAACGGAGATTCTCGGAACTAATTTTCGAATAATCCCTTGTATATTCTATGTAGGGGAGAACAAGTTATGTGCTTTCAATTTAACGTGCCTTGGTCGTAATCTTGTCGATTAAGTAACCGTTATTTTCTCCCAAGCAGGTACTACACATTTATTTTCTGCAAATACACGTAGGATACATAACCTACAGCTGAGTTAACATATTTACTAGACTATAAAAAATCATTTTATAAATTTAGATGATAATCATTTTTTAATTATCTTTTATCGCTTACACTTTGACCAACTGTAAAAATAAAATTATGCATAACCAAAGGTCAACAATACGTAAGCTATAAACATTCTTTTATTATATTTGCCAAATGTTAAAGGAAGTAATATTTATTAATATACTGAATCTATAATCAACTATGTTTAACTCCATGACTAAAATACTGCAAACAATAAAACATGCTTCCTTTACAGTACATAAATAAACTTTAATTATTCACGGGGAATTCAAGACAATATCTACCTGTACTTGTCGTATTTCAAATTCACTTGTAATAGCACAACTTTCATTATATTTATCTCAAAAATTGGTTTTAAACATAAAATATTATGTACTTACCGTCAAAAATAAAACAAAACTTTGAAACTGCATTGTTGTTTATAACAGTCACTTAATGTTTAAAACTTTAACAAAAACTACAAACACCTAGAACTACGATCTTCAAAACACTACAAAATATTAGTTTAAAAATTATCAACGCTGTCTAATTAAAACACAAAACGAAACTTCTCACTGTATATTAGCGCGCAACTTTATCATCATCGCGTGTCCGATGCTTGAACAATACTAACTAGCCGCTGGTTGGTCCTCAGTTAATAGTAGTTGTGTTGTTGAACAAGGACAACAACATTCCGACTACTAAAGGTAGAAGAAAGAACGCATATATTTATCAACGAGACTTACGAAGTCAACCAAATGTTATAGAAGAGGTTGGTTGATAATTTAATTATGAAATAGTGATTTGTTTAACCACTAATTTAATTGTCGACTCATAATTTTGAAATATTATTGTCATTTACCTGAATATTTACTTATATGACATAGAATTGTGAATAATATATTTATATCAATGGATTTGCGTTTCCGGGTCATATAGATCGGTAATTTATTATTCATTAGTGATGATACATATAGTTATTTTTAACGTTAATATATATGTCATTACGGATTTATTTCTATTTGTTTTTACTTAGTAAATATTGATAGACAAGGTAATTTCATTAGTTTTATTATTATTTAGACTCATTTTTCATTTATCATTTTTTAATTCATCTATATTTGTAGTCAGTCATTATTATATTTGTCAAATGATTTATTTTATATCTCATGACAAAATAAAATAACCTCAAATTGTCAAGTTTATTCTGCGTGTATTTCGTGAAAAATGTTCTTATTGGAAGCAGATTTATATTCCTAAACGTAGTACGTATTTATAATTTTATGTTTAAACTAATGAAAACACATTGGCCTGTTGATTTGAGAACTCGAGTTCGATACCCGCAGCCGACAAACTTTAGGCCACAATAAAATTACTTTTATGGCTTTCCCACATCTTTGGGACAACAGCCAGCAATGGGTAAAAAGGCGAAATGACATTTTATATTTTTATGTTAAAATTAGTTGTGCCGAAATGAATGACATGCAAAATTTTGCTATTGTATTTCCTTTCTAACATAAATAATAAAACAAGTGAAATTTACTTTAAGCCTCTCCTGTATTTATTTTGTGGGTGCGTCATTGTTTGAAGTGCGTTTTGTACATTGTATGAAAGAATAAATAGTCAACTTAAACTTAGAAGAAAGTTTAAATTATATTGAATTATTGGATGATGATGATATTGCTTCAAGGTACGATTGTAAAAGTGTCAGTGAATTAATTCGGGTCAGGCTATGTTTACGTAGATTCTAGTTTCAGCTAGAGTAACCGTAATTACTTGCAGCAATCGCTTTTTGACTTGTGCATGTATACAAGTCACCAACAATGCAGCGAGCAGCTTGAACTGCAATAATCTTAAACATATCGTCAAAAATATAGCAAGCAATTTTGACAAGCCATCAAGGATGCAACAAACAGTTTTTGGCTACAATAATCTTAAACATATCGTCAAAAATTAAGCGAACAAGTTTGATAAACCACCAACGATGCAGCGAGCAGCTTTAGGCAGCAATACTCTTAAATATATTTTCAAAAATAAAGTGAGCAACTTTGACAAGCCACCAACGATGCAGCGAGCAGCTTTAAGGTGCAATAATCTTAAACATGTCGTCAAAAAGGGACCCTGAGTTGGATCTACATAGGGGCTAATAGGGCTTAAGCCGTGAGCCTTCAAATGCTAGGGTCGGCACTTGGTGTGAATGTCTAATTATTATTATCATTTTTATATTTTGTGGTCGATGGCTCAGTGGTATCGAGCCGAACTGTGATTTGAAACACCAAATTAAATTCCCTTAAACGATAAACAATTTTCACAACATACAAATTACCGTTACCTCTAAGACTTTTGGGGATGGTGATGTGACGACTGGTAACTGCACTTCACATGCATAAATATATCACACTAATAGATAAATGGCGTGAAGTTTTTTTATTTATTTTATAGAATAATATTTAAATTTTCTTTGACCAAACTGTTTAATATTGGCGGTGTTACAAGGTTATAAAAGTAAAGTTATTTTTCCGAAGTTGTACATTATTCATTATTTTTAAAAGCATTAAATGATCAGTGATTATTCAAAATAAAGTGTTATTCAAAATAAATAGTACAGTAAAAATATTTTTCTCAGAATAATAAATTAAAAGCAATTCATTCAGTTATTAGTGTAAAGCTTTAAAATACAGAAATCCAAAATCTAAATTGAAATAATAAATGTTTAGTAAAAAAAAAGGGGGGCCCCGATAAGATCTGCAGCCCTAAGCTATTTAAAACCTGTATCCGCCCTGCTAGTCATTCCAAGTACAGTTAATCAGATTGATACATTTTATTTATTACATCAATCATTTAATCAATTCTTAAAAATATTATAATAATGGTTTTAATATGAATTCCTATATTAATATCACTATCTTCATTCTTAAAAATGAATTTAAAAGATAAGAATCTGAAACAAAGTTGCATCAAATAGTATGCTCCTATCTAATTAGTATTTTTTTAAATAAATAATTAATATAAATCAAATTAAGTATGCTCTTGTTTTAGAATTCCATTTTTCTATAAAAATTAGACTGTAAACTGTCATTATTAATGTCATTCTAGTTTTTCAAATGTTTCCTCCCTGTGTCTCGATTTAAATATATCTATTGTAATGTAATAATTAAGCATCCAATATCAAATATTGTTATATTGATGGAATCAAAATAATGGTTGCACATTAATTTTATTCTGATAAAAAATGAAAATAATCCAATTACAGCCTTAATATAAATAATTAATACTTTCTAAAGGAAGAAACTCGTGTCCACATTAAGAGAAAAACCGTGACGTCAATATAATAAAAGATAATTGTAATCATGCTCTTATTTCTATCATACTTCCTTATTTTTTTCTTGAAATTTTACAAATATTGGTTAAATTGTCTCTCTATTTATATTAATATTTATTATTTAAGTATAAATACCTTTGTATGTTGTTTAACTTTGTATAAAAGTAGTTTGCTTTAGAAATACCAGTAAAACTTAACTTTTACACAATGTAGTAAACAATATATATATAATATCTAATTAAAGTCGAACTAAAATGATTGAAATTTGCTTTACATTTGGCAAAAATGCAAATTCAATTCGGTTGGAGAAGGTAGTACAAAACACCCTCAGTTAATTAAATTATTAAACTTTATTAATTAATATTTTTGGTGATTAAAACTATGATGTTTCGAAAATATGATTTGTCTCCACTATCAAGTCAAACTAATAATTAGAACAAATTAAAATTGTTACAAAAAGTAACATTTACAAATATATTAAAATTATTTAATAAAGTAATTGTTCAAAAAACATAAAAATCATTTCTACTGTGTAAGTCACTACACAAACGTTAAAATATAAACTAAAATTACAAACGTTAGAACCAATTTAATTCAAACTTCAATTAGATTTCTGTAGGTAGCTTTATCAAATTATTGTGAAACACTATTTCTCTTCTAATTTAAAAATATATATATATAGTTTTGTCAAACATTTTCGACAAGTATTGATTGGTATTATTCAAAATAATTATTTTTAGTGAATTATTATTTTGATTGTACGTAAGTAAAGTGAAACAATGACGTCAATGTGTTTCATTTGCAGCTGCACAAAAAGACAAAATACGTGACAAAAATTTCGGAAAATCCGATGTAGCCATTAATAAATATTCAATGATTACAAAAGGAAAATCCTTATATTTATGAATGTATTATTATATTTTATTCTCATTTATTTTTATGATATTAAATTGTCACTAAAAACTATTAATGATTGTTCCCGATTCCACATTTTTCCTTCATTAATAAAATATAAATATACATGATGTCAAATGGCTTGACAAGCTCATTATTTAAACCTATCAAAACACACAATAATCCTTGTTGTATTCTTGGCAAATATTACAAATATAAATTACAGAAATACAGTACCGTTATTGTTCAGCCATTTAACATAACATTTTATCATACTGCAATTAGAAATAAGATAAAACAAAAAAAATAAATTACGGAATGTCTATTTTCCTTTAGAATAAGAAGAAAATTGATTAAAAACAATTATTTAAAAAGTAAACAAATCATTTTAATTGTGACCAAAGTTGCCGATTGTATTTTAATTAATAATTAGTGCACGTATGTATCTTTGTTATAACTAAAGATGATAAACAATGATAATTGATTAAAAAGATTATTAAAACAATAGCATTAATGAGAATTATATTATTGTCAGTAAGAAACAATTTTTTTTTGAATTGTAAGAATTTAAATAGTAGCAAAGTTCTTTGAATAACTAAATCACGATATATATATATATATATATATATATATATATATATATATATATCAAATTGTTTAATTTAGTTTCTGTTAGCATATATTTATAAAATTAGATTTTTTGTAAAATCTTTCCAAAAATATTTACTTATATATAAATAAATCTGATTCAATATTTTATATTTTTAATTAATCAGATAAAATGATCTAATTCAGATAAAAATAACAAAGATTCGGATCTTACTACGTATGAGCGATTTATTTTTAAAATTAATTAGAATGCAGATATAATATTTAAACTAAAATAAAAATACGGCTACAGCGTAATAGGTAACAATCATACAAAAAAAGTAACAAACATGTCTTCTTCTTATTCTACAAGTTTCTGCAGGTAATTAAAATAAGAAAATAAATTTTACGACATGTTTAAATAAGACAGTAGTGTAGTCAGACCGGAAAAATTAGAAATAATCTTAAAGTTTCAAAAAAGAAAATGTATAAATTCTTTCTTACAAAAATAAAATAAATATATCATAACGCATTTTATCCACTACAAGGTGTGGCAATCGGATGTAGCAGATCTCATTAAGTGATATATTTATGCTGTTATCAACCGGCAAATCGCGGCTTCTAAAGATGATAATGAATAGGGAACCACAGGAGTAATTTTAATATGGTGTAAATTGTCGGCTATGAAAATCGTATCCGGGTTCTCTAACTCGATACCAATAAGCCACCTACAAGATTGTAAAATAACTTACCTATTCGAAATGTCATTGGCACGAGATTACATTTTCAAGAGACGAGAAATTATAATGCCAAGAAGGTAGCTTACCTGAAAATAATTAATAATTATTAATGAAGAGTAAGATAAAAACAAGTTGATATTTTATACGAACGGTTTTGACTCAAGAAAGGAATTGAAGGAATATATTAACTTAAAAACAAAAGACTGGGTTGCGTTTTTATTTCAATTCTAAAGCTTGTATTTTAATATACATTATTCTATAATCAGTAATTACATTTGATATATGACGCATAATTAATATGTATTTTAAATCATTGTTGTCATAGTTAAAAGGCTGGAAATGATATTATTTTTAAAATAATGGAATATTCTGATGTTAACGAATTTGTGTAAAATAATTAATTAATTCAGTTGTTAAACATCCAAATATGTTTGGAAATTAATGAAATCATTAAAAAGTATTAGGCAGTTTTTATTGACAGCTTTCGAACGCCGGCAGATACATAATTTAGAGAAATTAGTACCTGTTTCAATCATTAAATATTATGTTACTTGTATTTGAATAAGTCTATCTTTTGTAGTCTATTCTGTTATTATAAATAAATAAATATATCATCACGCCTTTTACCCATTACTGGATGTGGCACTCTGCCTAAGCGGATCTCGATAAGTGATATATTTTGTCTCGTGAACTGCGGTTACCAGTCGTCAAATCACGGCCCCCAAAGATATTAGTGGAGGGGAAGCCACAGAGGTAGATTTAAATTAGTGAAAATTGTTTGTCGGCTGTGGGGATCGAACTAGTGTTCTCAAGATCCACAGGCCGACTCGATACCACTGAGCCACCTAACCCATATATATTATTATATTTTGTTGTATTGGGCTTCTAGTCTGTTTGCTACTGAATAAATAAATAAATATTTCACACTAAACTCATTCACGAACGATAAAAAAAAATTCTATGTCAATATGTTTTAATTATAGCTACCGATCTGCATTTTATTGTATTTTTCATGTATATAGCTTAAAAGTTGATGTTCTCTAATAAAAGAAACATAAAAAAATACAAATTATTGATAACACTTCTTTGAAGAAATCCTAAATACGTCCCTGTCTTGTTATATGACTAATATTTTTCGTCACTTCACACTTGTCTCACAAAACAGAACAAAAAGCGTCTGTTAACTGACCATTTCCGGTGTTTGAGTACACAATTTCCTTTCTTTAATTATAACGAAACTTAGAATAATCAAGGGTTTGGCAACTGACCACATATCCACGCGCATTTGCGGCTTTGTTTGACTCGCTAGTTTCTGACATACATTTTTTAACGAGTTTAATTTTTAAGTAGAATGAGAATTAGTTTTAGGATAACTGTTGACAATTAAAATATGGAATATTAATTGGAAATACATAAATTGATATCCAATTGTTTTATAACTCTTTTATGCTAAAATGAGAATTAATATTTATTTACATGAAGAACGAGTTAAAAAAGACACTTTACACACATTTTTTATAAAATTATTTAAAATCTCTTCAAAAGAATTTAAAAATCAGTTTTAAAAGTTTTATTAGTTTGACTTTCGCATGAAACTATTATTAGTAAATAAATAAATAAATATATCATCACGCCTTTTACCCATCACTGGGTGTGGCACTCTGCCCAAGCAGATCTCGGTAAGTGATATATTTTTTCGCGTGAAGTGCGGTTACCAGCCGTCAAATCACGGCCCCTAAAGATATTAGTGTATCCATGAATTCTATATACTTTTTGCATGCTTTTATAAAAGAGTTATTTACGATAGTACTACGTAAAGATAGTCTTTATTCATGACGCTCGCGTTTTAAATTATAAATGTCGTCCTAGAATACTGAAAAATTCATTGTATTTTTGAGTAAATCATTGCAACAATGAGTAATTTTTTCTACTCCCGTTATTATATTTTTTTGTTGTTTTACTTTTAGGTCCTAGAAATAATATAGTATGTGACTCTTTTTATAAACTCTTTAGATACTCGATCTTTATTCACTCGTAACCAAAGAGATGTTTAAAAAACTTGCTATCCGTGACTTCGTAAAATCTTGTTATTTTACGATCTGAAAACAACCTCCTCATATTATAAGTTAGTAACATTAGTTGTTTCACGCGAGTGATATACAACATTTTATCGTACTGCGGCATTTCTGCAATAAGGGTAGAAAAGCTTCAAACTAAATTGAATGGAGATGCTGTTAAATAAGTGAAATATCACTTTTGTCAAACTTTTGGATTGGTATAAATTGTTAGTTGTTTGTAAATGTCATGGCTTTAAACATTTTACTAACATGTGACTAATTGCTTATTTTAATCACTGAAAATGATTGTATGTGTGCCTTAAACAACTGCAAGGTAAAAGTTAATTTTAAATACAGTCGTAGATAAAGTGACATTTTACGAACTGTAGAGAGTGTGTAAAGTATGTACTTTATGTACAGTAATTTAAAAATATATTTATCAGATCACTGAAATCAATTTTCTCAGTGGAATCAATTTTCTCGGCCTGTGGATCTTGAGAACCCTGGTTCGATCCCCACAACCGACAAACAATTTTCACCAAATTAAATCTACCCATGTGGCTCCCTCTCTACTAACATCTTTGGGGGCGTGGTTTGACGGCTGGTAACCGCACTTCACGTGAAAATATATCACTTACCGAGATCTGCTTCGACAGAGTGCCACACTCAGTAATGGGTAAAAGGCGTGATATATTTATTTTATTTATTTATTTCAAACCAATTTTGTTAATATTGTCGCATAGTTTGGATCTATTTATTATATTAATTATACATTTTTGTCTTGTACCTTATTATTTAATCGGATTCTTCGGTTGGGTATTATAATTCAATTAAAAAAGGAATTTCTATGCTTAACCAGCAAGCAAATCACGGTCCCCAAAATTGTTAGTGGCGAAATAACGCCAGTGGAAAGTTGTATGTGGCGAAAATTATTTGCCAAGTGTTGAAATTGTACATTATTACAATTGTGAAAAAATCGTCTAATAATTAAAAATCACATGAGACGGGAGTTGTATGGATACTTCATTTTATAGTTTATTATAATAGAATATAAATATAATAGATCCCACCTTCCCATGCATCGGTGTTATAAAGTAAAGAAGAAAATCAAATATGAATTTTAATCTTTTTCTATATGAACAATCTTAAATTGATTTGTAAAAGAATTAATTATATCAGGATAAGAAACAAAATATATGATTGAGTTGGAGTAAAATAAATTGCTTTTTTATTTTTTTTATTATTACCATAACTTAACGATATAAATATAATATAAGGTAAAATTAAATATTTCCTTAACTTATTCATTGTTGTTAAATTGTAGTTTGAAATAGGTATTTATATAAGTGTATCTGATATTTTTTTATCATTCTACTACAACTATTTTATTCAACTAGCTGAATTTATTTTCAGCCACTATGTTCTTTGAAACATTTGTTATATCGTTAGCGGTAAGACTTATATTTTATAAATAACAATTTAAGAAAAATAAACTGAATAAGTTATCCACTAAATTTTAAATTAAAAAATGTTCCAAACTTTACAAATATCATTTTAAATTTTATTTCATCACGCCAC
This sequence comes from Pterostichus niger, assembly GCA_947425015.1. Lineage (NCBI taxonomy): Eukaryota > Metazoa > Arthropoda > Insecta > Coleoptera > Carabidae > Pterostichus > Pterostichus niger. Next base: position 8,599,593 of record OX380341.1, read on the forward strand.
CTTTCAGTACTCAATTAATTTCAATTTTAAACCAGTTTCTACCTTAGTATTTATGAATCATTAATTTGCAGATATATTTAGCAAGTAGCCAACAACATGTAAGTAACAATATGGACGAAAATCTTCATCCATCCTATTATAGATTACATTCAAAACCTATATCATACTTAGAAGACAAATACCACAAAGGCTACTATGAAAACAGACACAATAAAAGATATCCCTACAGAGGATTGGAGCAAAATCCGTCAATTTCCGAAAAAGCAAATAAGGCAGAGGTTCAATCTCAAAACAATAATATAAAGGTTCCCAAATTCGTGTACTACAACAAAGGCTACTATGAAAATAGACACAATAAAAGATATCCCTACAGAGGATTGGAGAAAAATCCACCGACATGGAAATACTGGAGTCAGGAAGATGACAGTACAGTAGTACCAACAAATCGCTTCGGTTTCGGTATGTGGAACGTTATTAAAAAAATTCTACCTCCAAACAACAATATGAAGTCTCTCTACTTATGGTCAAATTTAAAGAACATTTTGAAAAATCAACTGATCAAATACCTTCTAAAATTATTGGATTATGTTACCCAATTTTTGAAAAACAAAATAGAAGCACAAAGCTCTAGCTTCAGTGTAATAAATATTATTAAAAAAAATGTAATGAAAATTCTTCTGAAAGTATTTGAAACTATAGAAACATATCTAACAAACCACTCTGAAATACCTACCACTCGTTTCTTATATAAGAAGATGAATAAATATCACAAAAATCCGCTGAAATGGAAATACTGGAATAAACTTGATTTTTTTTGGGAAAACTTCAAGAAACAATTGCAGACATGTATCTGGAAATTATTTGAACGTATGCAACTACCTAATGCAAACAACACAGACGTACCTGAACTATCTGAAAACAACAACACAGAAGTACCCAAACTATCTGAAAACAACAACACAGAAGATCCACTGTCTCAAGTAGTTAAAACAGAAGTCCCTGTACCATTACCAACAGACTTAGCGAAAGAAATCAAGTCTATAGACTTATCTCTAGAAAACGGGCAGATACAGATATCCAGTAACACAAACAAAAAAATTGGTATAGGAGAGAGTGATCCTACTACGGGTGATTCAGAATTGTGCATTACCAAGAAGGATTATATGCCTGGTGATTTAAATGGAATTATGGCAGAATATTGTGTGTAAGTATATTTTCTATGATCACTAAATATCTGTTTAGTTTTGCCGCGAAACGAGACGGGATAAGATTAGGATTAATCTCGATTGGGAGTATTGTATCGGTCTCGAAGTAGTCTCAATTTTTCAAAATCAAATTGTTATAAAATTTACAAAATATAAATATATCATCACGCCTTTTACCCATTACTGGGTGTGACACTCTGCCTAAGCAGATCTCGGTAAGTGATATATTTTTTCGCGTGAAGTGCGGTTACCAGTCGTCAAATCACGGTCACTAAAGATATTAGTGGAGGGGGAGCCATAGGGGTAGATTTAAATTGGTGAAAATTGTTTGTCGGTTGTGGCGATCGAACCAGGGTTTTCAAGATCCACAGGCCGACTCGATACCACTGAGCCACTTACCCCAATTACAATTAATTACAAAATAATATTTATATTTAGAAAATAAATTAAACAATTAATAAATGACATTAGACTAAAATAAATTCAAATTAATTTAAGTAGCTGCTAATAAAATAAATAGTATATTAATATATAAAACGGAGAGTAATATACTATTTGTTTTACTTTGCGTCATTTTTTACATTGAAATTTTACAATTTGTAAAACCGATCGAACTACATACATACATACATAACATCACGCTATATCCCATTAAATGGCGTAGCACAAATCTGTCAACATTTTCATCCTGACACACGATACTCGTTTCGACCACATTAACACTTCCTCCATACGAACTCTTTCTTTTCTCACATCCAAAATCCATCATCACGCAACAAACATTCATCCATTCGCTCCTGTACACCTGTTTCGTAAATCTTCACTTACGCCCGTTTCTCTAACAACTAACCTAACCTAGGGATTTATGTGATATGTGGTATAATGCTGCTAAATAAATTTTAATGTTTTTCAACTGTAAATTCAGACGAATACACGACAAAATATCACACTATCCTTTTTATTTCACATGTGTATAAATATTAATTGAATAATTTTCGTGCAAATTATATAGGAAGTTATAATACTAAATCTGAAAATAAAGATGTTTTTTGATGATTTAAATTCTCAGGTTACAAAATGGTAATATCGTTTTACATTGACCTTTTAATTGAGGAAACTTAATAATAACATTTTAAAATAATTATCTTTCGTTGAAAATACTTTCAAATTATATTTTATAAAAGAACATTTGAAAATATCATTTTAAAATGATATTTAACGTATGGCTGCGTAATAGTACCAATTTTACAAAATATAAAATTACCAAAAATAGCCTTCATTGTTCAACTGTTTTCGGTATAATAATGGACTGATTATGAACGCAAAGTATAAAAGGTATTTTAAGTGATGGAATCATTTCTATAAATTTTTAATGATATTATTACTTGTATATCGTCTGATCAGTATCTGTACATTTTTTGTCTAAATTATAAAATGAAATTTGAAACAAAATTTATGTATCTTAATGCAAACAAAAACGATTAAAAGATAGATTAAAATCCTGTTAATACTGCAATTTTTATATCGCTATTGTAATAATCGTTTTATAATTAATTCAACCATAATTATTAACAGTTTATTAAAACTCGCGAAGGTCTCGCCAAAAGTTGACACTGGTCTAGTCCCGAATTTTCGAGATGTTACAAAACGAAATCGCCACTTACGGCAACACTATAAGCTGATCGTGTAAGGGCAATTCCAATTTTCTACGTGATTTAAGTAGGTTATCTCCATAGTTATGTTCATAATTTTGTTAAGTCATTACAGAACTATTTAAACTACGTTTAAATTTAAACCTGCTTGATACTATCGTCTTTATGCTTGTATGCTTGTCATTGCTATTAAAATATAATATATTTTACAAACAGTTTCATATCTCACGTCTATTATAGATAACATGAGATATGAATGTTATTTCTCACAGAATACTAATTTAATATTGCCGTATTGGAATAGTGAAATCGTAACATTAAAATATAAATTAATCGGCTTGTGGTTTTGAGAATCCAAGTTCGATTTTCATATTCGACCAACAATTTTCACCACATTAAAACTATCCCTGCGGCTTCACTTCCACTAACATCTTTTGGGGCCGTTATCTGACGGTTGGCAACCACAGTTCAGGCGAAGAAATATATCACTTATCGATATCTATTACGACAGAGTGCCACACCCAATAATGGGTAATAGGCGTAATAATATATTTATTTTAATATCGTAGTCATAATGTTCCACTCGTATAGAATGTTACTATTTTCTAATTATTCTAACAGAAATGTTAGGAACTAAGATTTATTTTTAAAATTTTAAGGGGTAAATTATGTTCTAATTTGTTTTTTTTGTTTTGTTTAGGAATCCTGGTGGAAACTGTCAGATCTCTTTGGTTGGACTTAAAACAACATGTCAACAAAAATATATCTCCCAAGTTATAATAAATGGAAGCAACGTTAAGGAAGAAATTAGAGTTCCTGCCGGATGTGTTTGTGTATACAAACGACAATAATTTATTTTGAATTATATTCTACCTGAATTAAAAATGTGTTATCTGTGGAAAATTTGTTTGCTATAATTTTCTGTTAAGCAAATATTGAATTTATAAATGTTATAATTTTCTGTTAAACAAATGTTGAGTTTCATAAATAAATATAAAATAATTATAATAATTGTTTTTAGTATAATGTTGCAAAAAATTGTAGAATTTTGATAATAAAATGTAGTTCAACCTTGATTAAATTGTGGTTTTACGTAGAGATTTAAACAAAGACCGCTGATATTTTAAAAGTTCCTTTTACAACCAGTTCATTAAATTAGCCTTAATTTCTTTTCTCTAATTACCAATCAGGGCTGGATCCAGGAGTGAGCACACTCAAACTTAATTTAAAAATTTAATGCTTTACACCTATTTAATAATTAAAATTAGATTCTTTTCTTGACACTTATTGAATTAAAATAAAATAAAGAAATATATCATCACGCCTTTTACCCATTACTGGGTGTGGCACTCTGCCTAAGCAGATGTCGGTAAGTGATATATTTTTTTCGCGTGAAGTGAAGCTGTCAAATCACGGCCCCCAAAGATATCAGTGGAGGAGGAGCCACAGGAGTAGATTTAAATTGGTGAAAATTGTTTGTCGGCTGTGTGGATCGAACCAGGGTTCTCAAGATCCACAGGCCGACTCGATACCACTGAACCACCTACCCCATATACTTATATAATTTATTATTATAAATTATTTAGGAGCACAGCAAGATATTCTAAAGCACAAATATCAAATACATTAACGAGATTTTTAAATTGGCAGAGGTATATAGCTTTTATACGATGCTTCATTTTCAAGTTAAATGAAGTTTTAGTTATTGAGTTATATGAATGTGGATGCAGCGAAAGTAGTGTGCCAAAATGAAAATTTCATCCTGTCTCGTAAAGGAATTCTTGCCGAATAAATACTTGCCACTGGGTGGCATCAAATTTGCTTCAGAAGCAAACAATCGCAAATTCGAACTTCGCTGATTTTAAGTTCTACCAAAAATAAAACTTTTACAGCGTATAAGTGCTTCAGATTCCATTAAAACTGGCAATTCCCTGTATTGTAAGTAGAATTAATTTGTTTAATGCTCAACCTATTTAGTTAATAAAGAAAATGTGAGGAAAATTAATTGCAGCGTGAATTTAATGAAAAAATGCTACTCCATTTGATGGGACATAGTATAATGTTTTGCATTTACGAGTATGTAAGTAAATTATGTACCCGGGTTCGATTTCCACAGAGGACAAACAATTTTCACCACATCAAAACTACCCCTGTGGCTCCTCCTCCACTAACATTTTTAATGTCGTGATTTGACGGCTGGTAACCGCATTTCACGTGATAAAATATTTCCTCCAGTAATGGGTACAAAGCATGATGATATATTTATTTATTTTATTTGTAAATTTATTTAAATAGCAAGCAATGGTTACTTTAGAAGGGTGATATTTTCAGATTTTGCACATGCCAACTTTTGCCTTAGATCCATTCCTGTTTTTAATTATAATTTGTAACATTCTGATAAAAGAAATGTAGTCCAATTCTGATTAAATTGTGGTTTTGTTCCAGCATTTAAGTAAAGAACACTGATATTTAAAATTATTCGTCTAGAACTTGTTTTTTATACTAGGCATTATTTGTTTGTTATAATTCTTAATTAGAATTTTTAACCAATATGTACCTTCAAACTTTGGTTTTAATATTCACGGTAAGTTTCAAAAATTTAAATAACATAGTAAAATTAAAAAATGTAGTCTATGTGAGAATAAATTAATATTAAAGTAAATCTTATGTGAAGTTCTGCATTTGATCACGACAAACAAAATCAAAATTATTTACCGTAATCTTTGTGATTAGATTACATTTACAGAATATATAATAGAGACAGGAAAATACTCGAAATGTTATCACATTCTTTATTTTCTAACAAAACAAACGTTCACCACATGCTCTGCGTCTTTACGCATTGTAACTGCATTTTAAGTATTTCATCTTTTCATCAATTTTTTGCTAACATCAAGGTTTATAACCCTGAATTTTACGTTTACAAATTATAAAGAAACTTTTTAATCCTTCAATTATCAATCTCACAACGAACAATTATAACTATAGGCACGTATATGTTACAAGGAGGGGTTCAATCCTTCCTCCTCCTATTGTTAATATAAAAAATAGAAAAATACAGAAAAAATTAAATTTTATTATGATTTATTTATCGTTTAAAGTGTACTATTTAAATTCCAGCAACACTTTAAACACTGCTAACTTGTTTTATTAAAGTTTTGAGAATATATAGAGATAGATCAAATAAGCTTTTTATAACCAAAAACAACATTTAAAAAAAATGGAACGTCATATGATTTTTAATATCGTATTCTAAATAAAAAACAACAAAGACAAAATTAATTGTCTTTAAATGTTCACTTGGTGAAACTAGGTTTAATAATAAAATATCAAACTAAACACTTGTCTAAGTCTCACAAAATTCAGCCTCCAAGTCACCTTATGAGGGCATCGTCAGAGGCTCTGCTGGCACAGTCCTTCGTCACCAGCTTCTTCACGTGAACTTTGTTCTAGGTGAAGAAGTAGGTTATATCATACTGATGAGCTCTAATAAGAGCGAAACGCGTCTATGGTTACCAACTGTGCTGGCCAGCCTCTGACGATGCCCTCATAAGGTGACTTGGAGGCTGAATTTTGTGAGACTTAGACAAGTGTTTAGTTTGATATTTTATTATATCGTATTCTGTTATAATTTTTTTTTATTTTGATAATAACTTGTTTATTTGATATTTATTTGTTTTTAATTGTTTACCATATACGAGTATATGGGGTACGTGATTCATTGGTATCAAGTAAAAATGTAGCTTTGAGAATCCGGGTTTGATTTCCACAGTCGATAATTTTCACCACATTAATATAATCCCTGTGTCTTCCCGACCACTAACATCTTTGAAGGCATGATTTGACGGCTGACTTGACGAGAATAAATATATCACTTACCGAGATATGTTAATAAGTGCCAATAATAGATAAAAGGCGTCAAAATACCATTAAATTTTCCGGATAAAATGGTGCTATTTCGTTTATTTAAACGTCTCTCTAACTCTTCAACCTAAAAAGTTTGCTATTCTGGACTTCTTATGTTAGACACCCAGATTATTATTTCAAAATATTTCCTCCATTTTAAGTTTTTAGCTACTCCACTGAATGGTATCACATTTGCTTTAGAAGCAAAGATCGCAAATTTGAATTTCGCTGAATTCAAGTTCAACCAAAAATAGAATTGTTACACCGTACAAGTGTTTCGGATTCCACTAAAAACTAGCCATTCCCTGTACTGTAATTAAGATTAATTAATTAACCTAATTAATAACTAAAATATGTAACTAATTCCAGATATGTCTAGTGAATTTTACTCAGCAACAATTCCTCTACAAAACTCAAATACATCCTGATTCTGAGAATATCCCTAATGAAGTTCTCATCCAGACACGATGTGGTCCTTCCGCCATCATCTGTGATACCGTGGATAACTATCCCATGGAGCTAGTGCACCGAACCCTAAAGAAACGCCCCAATCATATAGAAGATCTTCTCCGGAGAAGTGACTTTACTGACAAGCTCATAAGGACAGGGATTGGACTTGAAGATGGTGATCCAGTTAGAGGTGATACGGAAATGTGTAGATCCAGGATGAAGATTATTTTTCCAAAGGCAGGACAAACTAAGGACAATGTCTGGAAATATATCTTCAATAATGGAGAGTATGGCGTAGCAGCAGTATATTGTTTGTAAGTAAACTATATTAAAACAGTCTTGAGACATTCCACAAACTCATACAATAGACTCGCCACATGATTTTTAAATATAAATAATTACGCGTATAAAAATGTTTAAACATTTATACAAATATTTATTGTATGTTGTAAGACCGAAAATATAATTTTTCGAAAACTGTCATATAAAGTTAAAATTTACATGACAACTATCAACACGCGAAATGAGTGTTTTTTTGTCTACAGAACGCAAAAGACTTTTGCATGCAGGAAGCAAAAGTTTTTTGCATCCTGCAATTTTTTGATAGAAGAAAGGCTAACAATTTAATAAAATTTGTCACTTTATTTTTTTGCTTAGAAACTATACTGCTATTCTTTAACAAAATTTATATTTAATGTTCCAATTGAGCAATTATTCACATTTATCCAGCTTGAGGAAGCTAACTGGTGTACTGGAATAGTTTCTTGAGAAATGCAATGTGAAATACAATGCGAATCCCAATAAATCGCAGAAAAAAATTACAACGTTTGTTTGGTTTATATTGCCAACCAGCTGTCAATTGTTGGTCAGAGAATACCAGATTTGATAGCAATTATATTAATACATTGTTGTCATGGAGACATTAGATGTCACATTAATTAATCCTAAACGTCAAAATTTTCTCATTACATTATTACTAATTTTGGGACATAGTTTTCGAAAAAACGTTGTTTGATACTCGATTGCGAAATTCTTTTGAATTCTCGAATGCAAAAGTAACATTTCGCAATCTAGAATCAAAAATACCTATTAAAATATCAAAATTATTGACATAAATATTATCCTTGAATAGTAAAAAATATATATTATTTTATTTACTTTACTATGGCAACATTGATAAACAGTGCTAAAATCATTTTAATCATTCGTTGCTGAGCAACCCGTTACTAATGATATCTTGTTATTAATCAATCAATTTAAGAAACTTAAAATAATCAACAAAAAGTCAATTTTACACACGGTCATAGATAATAGTATATTAAAGAGTTTTATAAGACATGTTTCTTTCGCACGTGGCGGCTCGTTTTCTCAAGGACAATTGCGATAAAAGTATTAATAAAATGAACTATTTCTAACATTTTTTATATTTTTAATAAATTAAAGAAAAATCTGTGATATTTTAAACCGAGTTAATTTAGGGCAATTTGTATATGAAATGTTCTGGTTGGTAACTGTTATTGACATTTATGCAATTGTTCAGATTTTGATGTTATATTAACCTTTTGCTACTACCAACCGTCTAAAACAAAATGATGCGTATCGTTATGACTTCCTTATGAACGCACAATAGAAAAAAAACTCCCAATTCCCTGTTCTAGAAGTAAAAGTTACAGTTTAATTTTTTGTTTTCTCTTTTCCAGGAATCCTGAAGGAGCCTGTGCGATAACATTTGCTGGATTTCTCATGACTTGCGAGCAAAAGTATATTTACAAAACTCTTATAGGTATAATACATATGTCAGAAACTATAGCGATTGATCTATTCAAAATCCCTAGCGGATGTGTTTGTAAATATAAACGAGCATAATTAGAAAATTTTAATGTTATATTAAGTAAAATTATATCGAATAAAATATTTGTGTAGCAATTAAATGTTTGGCATTGTAATTTCCTATATCCTTGTTTTTTTTTAATTATTTAATCAAATTCTATTCCAAATTTGTTAAATTTTGGTAAATCCAAAGTATTATTTTAATGGATATAAAATGGATTTAAGGGGATTACCTCACATTTACAAAAATGCCGCTTTATTTCTTTAATAATTAAAAAATAGTTTTCGTTCTTTTACTGATAATAATGATACAAATTATTTTAATCAATGAACATTTTGGTTTATCAAAAGTACGTACTAATAAACTACATATCAAAATTTATCAAATGATTTATAATCATCTCTTATCAATTAATTGTTAATTGTTTTCAGATCATCTAAAATTTTAAGATAACTTTATTACAATGTTTTTCTCATTGTATAATATTTATATGATATGAAAATGAATCATCTTAAAATTACCTAATATTTAAAAAAAATGAATGAATGAATAAACATCTAAATAAACAAACCTCAGCAGGAATTGATTGCATCGCTCTGGTGGAGAAAGTCTGAAGCATTTTGCTGCAGGTAATACAGGTAGATGTCTGTTGTACAGTCAAGTGGATTAGTTGAAAGAAATGCCGAGAGATCTCTATTCTTTCTATTCAGTTAAAAATATATATTTCTCAACTTTTATTACCCATGCAAAATTTTTAAAATTAGTTATATGACGAATATGAATGTTTAAAATGAAATCTTTGATATTAAAAGCAAAAATATGATTTTCTGAAAATACAAGTATGTGTTTAATACAATTCTTCTAGAAAAATATATGTTCACAGATCTTCTAGCACGATTTTTCTATTTTTGCACGAATTTGTAAAGAACAGGTGGTACAAATATGGGATTCTCTTTTTTACGATATTTTCATTTATATAGGTAAATTAGAAAAGGAAATCGTAAAAAGTTAATATATTAATTCGCATATTTTTTTTGTGGTATATTATATATTGATAGTATATGTATATAGTTTTTGAAGTAATTTTGAAGACAAAAATTCTACTGTATTTTCAATTTACTGTTCTCAATAAGGTAAAAAAAATAATTATTTGTGTACCTACAGCGGAAAATAACATATTGACATATTGTCGTACGAGTGATGAAACTCTAGAACAGTGGTTCCCAACCTTTTTTTTAATCGTGACCCTTTTTAGTTTTTTAAAAATGTTCGCGACCCCCCTTTCGCATATTTGATCAATAAAACAAAAAATAAAAGGTTTGACAAAATATATTTTAGGACTTAGTGATTATATTTTTTCCTCTCAAAAAAGCCAAGGCGACCCCCCAAAAAAGCTAAGGCGACCCCCTTGTGGGTCGCGACCCACCGGTTGGGAACCGCTGCTCTAGAACAAAGTACGTCAAGGTATCCGACTTGACGATGGCGGCAAGAGCCAGACGATACACACAATATTTGTAAATTATAACGCGCGAAATCTTTCTTCACACATCTAGATTATTGTTATGTTAACAAAAGAAAAACTAACTAAGTTAAAAAAATTGACAATTGTAGAAAAAAATATGTTTATGTTAGACTACATCATAAGTATTTGAGTTTACTGTCCATAAAATTACACTTTATTGGACTAGTACGAGAAAATAGTAAAATTAGATTCTTGTTAATGTCAAAAACTAAAAGTCGAAATAAATATTATACCTACTTAATTCAATGATTTTTTTTTACTTTTTGATGAATTTGATAGTTTGATAGTTTGATAATTTCAACTAAATATATTATCACACATTTACCCATTACTGGGTCGGGTACTCGCCTGTAGCAGATCTTGGTAAGTGATAATTTTTTTGCGTGAAGTGCAGTTTCCACTCGTCAAATCACAACCCCAAAGAGGTTAGTGGAGGGGGAGCCATAGGGGTAGTATTATTCTGATGAAAATTCTCAGCTGTGGAAATCGAAACCGAATTCTCAAATCCACATGCCGACTTGATACCATAGATACGAGTATATACGTTAAAAAATATATATTTTCATTTATTTATGTTCATATAATTGTTTTAACAATAAAATTTATATTTCATTCAATTAAAAACTAATGATATTTTATGTATTCTTTATTATGAAGAACTATAAAGTTTAAATGTAATTTTAGATTCGTTTTATGAATAGCTTTCACTGATAGTCATGTACATGACGTAAATTATTGTTTTACAACAAACCTTCATATAAATAACCTGAATTTATTAGAAAATATAGAAAAACAATAATACAATATATCATTAAATAATATTGATTATCGTTCATTGCCTGTCTCTCTACTCAGAAGTTCGTTTTATAATGTTAAAGAGGAAATTATAAATTATACTACTTAACATAATTACATTATAGTTTAAAAATTATTCATCTTCTAATTTGGTAACGTTAGGAAACTCTGCAATATGTAATTAAAAAACACTTCAACATTTAAATTGAATAATTTGCTTAAAAATTAAGTACAATCGTCGAAGAACACCTGTAATTAATTTAAAACTTTGAAACAGAAATTTGAAAGAAAAAATATGATTTCACTGTTACATTTAATAATTTTACATAATTTAATGTAATACGAGAACATATTATGAATGAGAAAGTAGAATATTTACCGTACGAACAATTCTGGGATTTTAAATTTCGGATGTATAACAAACCTGTAATCATTTTATTTTTGCTCTACTCGTAATGACACATCATATTTATGTAACAAATAACATGTAAATAACAATGACTAATTTTTAACATTACATACACGGAAAAATTTGACCAAAATACATTAAATATATATTTATAACTGTCAAAAAAATCACATTCTTTTACTGATATCAGTATGTGAAATAGATCATTTTATCATCATTTACGTTATCAAATAATAATATCCTATACTATGTCTCACCGCAACTTCATAGTGTTGCACAGCACAGGGAATAAATATCCGTTTCGGTGATTGGCTGATCGGCGAAGCGGATTCACAATATCACAAAAAGTACAGTAGTGACTACGATGAATGACATTTATTTGTATTTTTCTGTTTGTGTCAGTTCACTGTTAGTTAATGCATCCTTTTCACGGTTTTACGCAATTTTATAATTATGTTGATATTTCAAAGATTTTAAAATTTCTTTTCGTAACACATGCACAAGCAAAACGTTCTTATTCCCTAATTTTAGAGAGAGAAACACTGATTTTCTCCCCTAGGGAGAGAAACATAATGTAGGTAGGATGTTTCTCTCCCTAGAGACTACGATTATTAGCTGATTGTGGCGTTTTCTAGGTAACTAGTTACGCAACCGATATTTGACATTTGTCCTGATAAGACAGTACTTTTGTGCACTTGTTACGAAAAGTATAATAAGCTTCACGGGAGGGCGCGATTATCCCTTGTGTGAAGTTGGCAAACCTCGACTTCAACTCGAGCCTTCGGTCCTCGCTTACGTTCAGTTTGCCAACTTCACACGCGGGAATAATCGCTTGTTTTCCTCCCTTGATGCATAACATACTATTATAATAATATTTCGCTGTATAAGTCGGTTTACTATGAAGTTACAGTTACAATGAAAGTTAACATAGGAGAGTACACAAAGTGAAATTTTCGCACGCTGAGATAAAATTGTAACTCTTATCAATTAATATACTATAATAATTAAACATTCTAATTAAATAACTATTCACTTTGTTTATAATACTTAAACTGTTTATTAAAAGCAAAGATCGGGAACCGACCCGAACACGAACCTAAAACCGCTCAGAACCCAAGTCGTGTGTAAAACTGAACCTTCAGGCTCGAACCGTTGTTAATTTTTTCGATTTGAATTTGAATCGGAACTGAACCCACTATTTTAGTTTTCAAAAAACCGAATTCGCTAAACAAACATTCTTTAATATTTTTGTTTTTGTAAAAAAAATAAATAAATATATCATCACGCCTTTTACCCATCACTGGGTGTGGCACTCTGCCTAAGCAGATCTCGGTAAGTGATATATTTTTTCGCGTGAAGTGCGGTTACCAGCCGTCAAATCACGGCCTCCAATGATATTGGTGGAGGAGGAGCCACAGGGGTAGATTTTTTTAAATTGGTGAAAATTGTTTGTCAGCTGTGGGGATCGAACCAGGGTTCTCCAGATCCACAGGCCGACTCGATACCACTGAGCAATTAAAATAAGATTGTACTTTTGGAATGAAATAATTACAAATTAACAAAACCTAAATTTTTATTTTATTAGTTTTATTGTATTTCTAATTTTTTTTAACCCGAAACTGAACTGAACCGATTTCGAACAATAAAAAAAATCTGATGTGGACACCACATGACATCCTTGTACGCGTATTAAACTATAGATATTTTTTTAATTGCACATATCTGACATTAAATTTTATTTTTTTTTCTTATTTTTTGTTCTAATTCATAGCAAACTTAATTTAAAAAAAAAAACAGAAAAAATATATAATTTTTAAATTTACATATCTCGCTTATACAAAAGGCTAATTAAATAATTTTTATTGTGCTAGACGCATAATTTAATTCTGTAAAACTTTTATTTGCAGTATTTATTTCTAAAATCAGAATGTAATGTATCACTTCCGGTTAGTCCCTTTTAACCCATATCTATTATGTTATTACCATTGATATAGTAGTCTTATATACCAAATTTGAAAAGGTTTGGATAATATTTTAATATAGTTTTTCATGAAAATCTATTATTCAAGTAAAGTAGCACTTCCGGAAGTTATATAATGACCAAAAAGGGAGGTGCACAACTAGATGTTATAACAGTCCTAAATACAAAATTTTAACTGTCTACGGCTTACCGTTTTTGAGTTATGCAAGATACATACGTACGTACGTACGTACAGACGGTACGACGGTATTTCCGCTGAAATCTTAGAACCGAAAATTTTCGCGATTACAATACTTCCTTTACTTCGTACAAGGAAGTAACAAGAAAAACTATCTATACACAAACAGAACTTGAACCAATTTTTTTATCACTGAACCCGAACCGAAACCGAACCTATTATTCTACCGTTTCCGATCCCTGCTTAAAAGCCATTTACACAAGGTAACTTAAATTTTACATAAATCGTAGTTTCAGAAAATGGAATTTTTGTATCGTCGTACACTACTTTCTGCTTTAGGAACACAAATATATATATTATTGTAAATATTTGAATTTAATGACAATTTTACTATTTGTCCGCACTCTAAAATGTAGGTTTTAATTAAATATGCCATAAATTTATACTAACAAATTATTCAAAGTAAAAATAATTACATGTTTACTAATATCCTGCATCCTGCTGCCTAAGTTTAATTTTGGCAATAGTATTATTAAACAATATCCCAAGCAATGCTTGATTCTAATATAAATAATTTCATAATTAATCAGCATAATTTCACGATGTTTAACTTACATCCAGTTATGCTTTGTAATAATTAAAAAATTAGCTCATATATGACGTGAAAACGTGAAATATTAGCAACCGGATATCCTATTTTACATTTTATCACAAAACAAGAACTAATCAAGTATATAATGAGTAAAAATGTATATAAGTGGAAAGTGAATCACTATCTTAACAGAAGAAAAAATGAAAATGTAGTATATGGTCTCTGCCATGGCATGCTAGATGATTAACAATGACATGCAAAATTCACATAAGTATTCCTAGTTTGTTTACTGTGCGAGAACTGACATTATACTAACATTTGTTTTATTTGTATCTTATCTTTTTATATCCGGAAATACATGTCTGGAGTAGTATAAATTCAAACACTCTATTATCACGCATTTTCCTTAATTGACGCTACGGTAAAGTTGTGTAAAACGTCATGTTTGACGTATATTATTAAGATACCAGCCAAATTTATCGTAAAATTTGTTCGTGTTTCGTAAAAGGTAAATCTCAAAATATAACACGCAAGATTTGAAAAAAAAAATTAATCTGCAGTTTCCTCCTTCCTTTCTTACATTTTTAGATTTTATTAATATCTGAAAATAAAACAAAATAACATCATTTGAAATGACATTTATTAAAAATGTCATAACGTAATGACAATTGTCAATACAAAGAATAAACGACGTACGTTTTTGTCTTGAAAGTATATATGAAAAAAATAAAATGAGTTATGAGTTTGCACACAACGTTTAATTTAAAGAAGAAATTTATATTTTTCAGGTTATTATTCCTTAAAAAACACAAGATGTATACAGGATATTTTTAAATTATTGCAAAATAATTTAAGGATGTATATTATTTGATGCACTGATTACAACCCAAAAACAATTGTACATTACTTAAAGTAAAAGTTTTCGTGCCACTAGACTGATAGGTTACAGTAATGAATAAAAATTAGTAAATATTAAACAATAAAAGATTTGTTACAAAACTTCAATTGAATGAAATAAATTTTGCTAATTTTTATTCATTACTGTAACCTATCAGTTCAGTGACACGAAAAATGTTTGCTTCAAATTATGTGCGATTATTTTTGTGAATTACGAAAATATTCTTTTTTCGTTGAAATCAGTATATGAAATAATATAAACCCTTACATTTTTTTAAATAATTTTGACACATTCTGTATGTGCTACAACCCGTGGAAATGTAGACTGTATTCACGTAGATATGAGATGATAAATTAGATGGTTGAGAGAAAAAAATCCAATTTAAACATACACAAAAATATAAAATACTAAAAATATGAATATTCTGACATCTATTAATATTACTTGATTTTCCAAATTCTAGTTTGATTGACCCAACAATTGAAATGATTTCTTTAAATCATTATATTTGGATTATTTTTAATATTTACATTTTTTTAATTATAATTGTGGGTGGCTTAATACAATTTAATATAAGATTTTGAGGATATGCTGATTTAAAATTAAACCAATTAATTTACTTATTTAATTATAAAACATACTTCATTTCAAATTTATATTTAAAAATAAATCAAGTTTCTTATATTTGCTATTTTATTCATTTCATATTTAATAATATTGTTTACATTTTTAAATCAAGTTTACTTTTATTTGCTTGTTATTTCTTACTTAGTTACGTTTATTATTTGTTTATGTTACTCATTTATATTTTTCATATAATTTTTTTTCTACTTCTGTCTTCTGAAGATGAACTAAACCAGTTCAAAATATATATATATATATTTATTTAAATAGTAATTGAGCAGTAAAACTAAATAAACATTTTCAATTGATTATTAATTATATTAAATAAAAAATATATCATTACGTATTTTACCCTATAGCGTGCGGTACCTTGCTGTAGCAGATTTCGACAAGTTATATATTTATGCGCGTGAACTTCAGTTATTATCCGTCAAATCACGGCCCCCAAAGATGTTATAGAGAAGCCACAAGGGTAATTTTAACTAAGAAAATTGTATTAATTTAGGCAATTATTAAAATAATATATTGTTGATATAATAAGATAAAAGTCATGAACCGTGGCTTATTTAATTAAAAAACATTTGTTATCATAATTAATTTTTAATTACTTCATTCATTACTGTAAAGGAGGATAATCAAATAGCAATACAATATTTGCATATTGCAACTGCAGCTAGTATAATAATACAATGTCTCACATTATAATTTAAATTTCTAAGCAGGCATGACGTTTCACTTACATACATCGCGTTAATTAAACTGTCAGTTTCCAAGTACTTGAGGCAAAAAACTTCTTTATAAGTTGATATTAAAATAATTTATAAACAAGCTCTTGCCCTTCTTCCTTCCGGGTTATTGCTGTAGGGAATTTCCTGTCAATCAGTCAATTAAGTTCTATCATGCTTAGTTAACAACAAGTTTATAAACTTGAACGTAACTTCCAGAATGTTAGACATTTGAAATTTGTTGCATTATCGTAGCAGTATGCTGCAGTATGTTCTAACAATATCATACTTATCCAAATTGCAAGAGAGATGATAGTTTCATATTACTCAGTTTCCGATATTTCACAATAAGTACGAAATGTATTTTACTTTCAGCATGTCATATTAGGTATGAAATATTGTTTAATGAGGCAAGTATTAATCTTCTAAAGTGTGATTTTCCTAGTATTAGATAAACGGTGTTAAATACCAATTAATTTTAGCACAAAAAAAGTTTTACCGGAAATTTTTACTGATATACTTTTTCTATTAGTGTCACTGATAATGTAATACTAATTATAACCTATACGCAAATATTTTATCTAACATTTTTTACAAGAATGAAAGCTATTATAACAAGCTTAAAAATTAATGTTTATTTTAGTTGCGATATCTTCTTATGACACTTTTTGTTTATACAATTGTTTTAATTCGTAACAAGATTCTTATTACTTTTAATGATATTTTGTAACTTGTTAGATGATATATTTGTCACGAATCACGAAATTGAGGTATTTTGAAATTGAGAATAGTAAGTGCGATTCTACACATGAACAGAAACACAGACGTACTTAATTAGTCTTAATTAATGATACTTATATCTTACATAACATCTCTATGTATTTTTGTTCGCGTGTGATGTATGTCCCGTTTTAAATTCTGAAAATTTGGCACCGCGGGCTTCTTACATTTCGGGATTACGTAACAATAGAGTGTAATACATACCTAAACGGGATATAATTATGATTTTCTAATTGAGTTGCTCACACTTAAGAATAATTAACAACAATACATCCAAAGACCCTAAACGAAACAATTAATCTTTTTTTAAATGCCGCGGAAATTAAACTTATACACCTTACAGCGTTTTTATCTTACAAATACTTTTTTATTAATTTCTTGGATAAAAAATGCATCACTCCATTAAATGTTAATTCATTTATAACGTAATAAATCAAATTGAGGCTAAGCTACTAATGCAATTGTGCCATTTACCTGTAATTTAAACAGACCCTTGTATATGTTCGTGACCGCCCAGAAAATTTTCCCTTTCTGGTCATTCTTTAGACTGATAATTTCGTGGTTACCGATCTAGATCGAAAAATATGATCAGAGGTATTGGTAAAGTTTTACCAATCTTGAAATTGCAAATGAGATCAATATGAATGTTTCCATGGCAATCAGTTTATTTATATTGTACAAATATTTTTAATTCGCGTGATAAATTATGAAATTTGTCATTGATGATAACCTGAAAGTGTCTGTACTGGGCTCTCAAATCTCTAAATTTTGCCTACGTCTTGCTCTGGTCAGTAAAGTGTCATTTTCCGGTTTAATTACGTGTATAACTATTTTCTACGACTAGCATTGTACATACATATATAACATCACGCTAAATTTCATAAAATAAAGCACAACGAAACCCTAAAACATTCACAGAACATTTAAATCTATTCATTAAATTGATAAAAAAAACAGGTTTCTTCAAACATTCTCATCCCTGACACATCATCTTCGCTTCAGACATATTCACGTTCTCTCCACATTTATTTCTTACACCCGGAATCATTCATCACGCAACAAACCTTCAATTACATCCACCCATTCGCTCCTATACACCGGTTTCATTAATCAACATTAGACACAAGCTCCACGTATTCAATTCATCTCAACTTACTTTAGTCTACTCCTCTAACAACGAATCTAAAGATAAGAAATAAAGAAAGGAAACGTCGGCTAGACAATTGGAGTTAGACATTTTATAGTAATTGAAAATGAATTAAAAGATAAGAAAGAAAAGCAGTAAGTACTTAGTAAATAGGTATATCATTACATCATTTATCTACGACCATATATGTAAGTAGGCCATTAAAAACAATTTGCAAGAACAATAAATGCTTGTTCATGGTTACTAAGGATTTACTGCACTAGTTACGTTATATATATATATATATTACGTAACTGTTCTCAAGAAATTTTTGGCAGTTGATGTTACGGATATAACCTAACAAATATTCTGTAATTGTTCATATTATTATTTATGATCGTAGATAAAGTATAATTTTAACGCAATTGCATTGCTCATGAAATTACTGCACTTGCCAAGGCTCGTGCGCAACTTTTTCTCTCGCACGTAATGTGCTTGTTACAATTCTCGTTATGTAATATACTATTATATCCTTGTTACTAAAATTGTAATGAGTCATAAAAATTAGATTTTTTATAACTATAACAAATAAGCACTTGACATAAAAATAAATATATCATTACGCGCTTTACTCCCATTACTGGGTATAGCACTCTCCCGCAGCAGATCTCGGTAAGTGATATACGAGTATGTCATCGCGTGAATTGTGGTTACCAGCCGACAAATCACGGTTCCCAAAGATGTTAGTGGAAAGGAAGCCACACAGGTAGTTTTTTAATGTGGTGAAAATTATTTGTCGGCTGTAGGATTCGAACCCAGGTTCTCAAATTCACAGACCGACTCGGTACAACTGAGCCACCTACTTAGAAATATATTCCAAATATTTAAGACATCTGAATTTTGTTGTTCACTGGTATCACCGAGTGCTAAATTAAAATATTTTTCATTTGAATATTATTTGTTGTTTATTGTTTGATACCAAGTAGGTATATAAACAATTCCATAACGACCGCGAGCCTTATGATTCATAACGCTCGCTGCTTTCATA
Organism: Pterostichus niger; assembly: GCA_947425015.1. Lineage (NCBI taxonomy): Eukaryota > Metazoa > Arthropoda > Insecta > Coleoptera > Carabidae > Pterostichus > Pterostichus niger. The sequence goes on from OX380341.1 coordinate 8,619,315, forward strand.
ACTCCCGTTCACGCAACGCTATAGTTGATTAATACACTTATACATATAACTATAATCATAATTATTATAAATTAAAATAAGTCTACACATTCTAGTGATAAATAAAATCATGTATGCGCCACGGACGTTACTAGATGAAAATGATCTCGAGCTGGATATCTTGTCGTCTTCTGTGCATTATCAACCACCCAATGCCCTAGGTGCATACTATTAAAGGCAGGGGCGGATCCAGACTTCGAATTAGGATGGAGGGTCATGGAGTGAATTTTGTGTCGGGGGGGGGGGGGCATCTTGATCCATGCGTTTCCATTTTGCTACCCACATCCTGAACTCGGCTACGACAGAAGAAGGTGAACCCAAGAGATAAACAATTATAAACGTGATGAGGAAGTGATTTTTTTTTCACCTCAGAAATTTTCCCTAAGAACGCCAACACTTTATAAATCATAAAGTTTCAATATCTATACGGTTCTTCGATAGAATACAAAAATTATTGAAATAAAAGTTGATTTTCTACGTGCAAATGTCGGTGGCCACATACTTGACTAGGTCTTAAATAGAATACCTCTCACATCTGCGGGTCGAAATAATATCCCTACAAAATATTGGTTTTTGGCTATTTATTAGAATAATAAATCAAACTATAGTTCTTAATTATCTTAGAATTTTAAGTTCTTAGATCATATTTTCTATTTAATTTGTTTCACAAATTATTTAATTTATTTAACAAATTATTTCATTTGTTTAAACAAATTGAGTTATCGTAAATAATGACATCATTATTATGTATTAAGACCAATTAACTATTAGGGCCAACATTTAAAAATAAAGTCTATGCTTAGGGAGGGTCTAGACACCCAGGACCCCCTCCTGGATCCGCTCCTGATTAAAGGTCTTGTCTTTTGAGACCCTCCACTGCGCCTCGTGTTTCAAATATTACCTTTGACCTTAAAACATCATTTGCCGCTTTTGATACATAAATAACTATTATTATATTTTCAGAAAATGGGTTTTATGAGTCAGTGGCAATGCGTCAGTCTATGGATTTAAGAATCCGGGTTCTATTCTCATGACTGATAACTGATTACAATTTTTCTTGTGGCTTCCTTTCCACTAATATCTTTGAGGGCCATTATTAAATAGCTGGTGTCTGCACTTTATGATACATTTATATTCTTTTTTTGAAAAACAGAGAAAATTTTATTTCTTTGGAAACTGTTGCAATAAAGAAAGTTACTATCATGCGTTGACTAATAGCAAACAATTCCTGTGAGAGAGTTGTCTAACAGACAACTAACAAACTAAATAATTGGAAATAAATATATGAAAAGGAGGAGTACTTAACTTGACTTCCTTAAATTTATTGTTATTCTTTAAATTACGTCAAAGAATATGTTTTTCCTATTAGAATTCCAAAGAAAAATATATTTGAGATAATTTAGATTTGTTTGTTATTTAATATAAATTATGTGATGTTTTAGTTTTAATAGTTGCATCATAATTATGCCGCAAAACTATTACCACAAATGTGATAAAATTTTACTTAAATTTTATCTAATATTTGACTTATTATTGTCTGGTTAAGCACTTAAAATTATTTTTATTGTATTAAAAACAAGGTGATTTATCACATATGGATAAAGTAATAATGTTAGATCCTGGAGATTGATTTTAATTCAACTTAGGCAATTTGGGATGTAAGTAATTGTGTTCCAGATGCGTCCCACGAATTCTAAAATCAATACTGACAATATCATACAATTTGTCACCCCAGGTTTCTTCTGCCTCCATTTTGTAGTATATTCTATAAGTTATGTACATATCTAGGTGGAGCAGAATTGGTTCGTTTTTATCTTGTATCTGTTCTCAAATGTTGTATAAGTTATAATGTTATATTTTTTGTTATTAATATTGAACCTGTTGACACGATGTATGTTTTTTTTCTCCGCTCGTTATTAAAATGTCATTTAAAGTACTGGTTTCCATGGAGCTAAATAACATCTAATTACATGTTGAGAAGTTGTGGCTTTGAATGGTTTAGTCACGACTTGAGATATTAAGCCCGGTATGAAGTTAGCTTTGTGCATCTGTCATTGTCACTTTTTAAATACTTCATAAAATTTTATATTTTTTTGTTGTCTTAATTTGCGATCGTAGAAAATGTGCAGTATGTGATACTCTTTAGATCAGGGTTCGTAAATATCATGATATTTATAATAAATATAAAAATATCTGATATATAGGATATATATCAGATAAATATCACTTTTTGGATATTTATTTTTTAATTTTAGTTTTTGTACATTTTTAGAAAAACTTAAAAATTCGAAAAATTTCACTTTTCCGGAGGCTATATCTCAAAAACTAAACAAGATATGGAAATGCGCTCAACGGCGTTGAATTCCCCGTGTCCGAATTGACTTATAAGCAAATTTTCATACAATTTTATGCAATTTAATATTTTTAATTATTTCCTAAGGGGTACCCCTTTGGTTTTTTCAGATTTTAATTCAATTTTACCAAAAATCTTTAATCGTAGGATTATTAAAACGAAAATTTACATACATATGTATTTTGACCCACTGAATCCAGTAGTGCAATCTTCAAATGCATATGACTTCTGGTTTTCGAGAAAATGTTAAAAACCCGCTTTTTGCAATTTTTTTGGCGGAAAATTGAAAAAAAAATAAAATCGCTGAAACTATGTTTATAAGTTAACTTAAGCACGAGAAAATTAATGCCGTTGACCGCGTTTTCATATCACATTTAGTTTTCGAGATATAGCCTCGGAAATGTAGAAAAACTGAAAAATTCGAAAAACTTCACTTCTCCGGAGGCTATATCTCAAAAACTATTTGATATTTTTATATAATGGATATATATCATTGCAAAAATATGACGATATATATCAAAATAAATATCATGATATATATCGATCGATATATATCTTCGAACCCTGCTTTAGATACTAATTTCTTCATACACTCGTAACTGAAGAGACGTTTATTAAACTTGTTACATAATATATTACTATAAAATATGTAATTATATAAATTTATGTTATTCATAAAAATCTTATTTATTGTATTCTTGCCCTAAACTGCAATAGTGCTTACGTATTATTGTAGTATCTCCAAATTAATGTGATATTTGACACTATAATTTTAATTCTACATTAAAACAAATCAATTTTCAGGTGATGAATAAAACAATAATCTTCATGTACAATTATAAGTTTCGATGTATTTCAAGAATAACATTTTGACAAATTGTCACAACTGTGCTAAGATGAAATTTTTTACGATTTATCATAACTTTCTGAAAATAAAATAATACACGGGAAAAAAGTAATAGGAGACAATACTTTCAGATTCGCCCTCGTCCTTTATAAAACTTGAAATGTTTTAGCTTGATATTAAAGTTGTAAAAATTGTAAATAACGTCTATCTATAAAATATACATCCATTCAACCAGTCATGGTGTATTATAAACTACGTTTATTTGCCATCAACTCAATTCAATTTGTATTCACTAGAGCGACTCAAATGTACAATGTAAACGGATCAACTTAGCACGTAATAAAGTCTCTTAAAAACAAATTATGTCAATGAATTAACCCAGATGATACAAGTTTCACAGACATTTAAGTTTTAGACGAATTTGCACGTTATTTTCTACTTATTATCTATTCTTAAAATATTTATTAGATTAGAATCAGCAACAATTAAAATAAATAAACTGTACTCAACATCAATATAAATAACTCAAATCATTTATAGTACAGAAATGAGAAATTGCTTTCTTTATATAAATATTAAGGAATAACATCATGTATTTGACGGCTGGTAACTGCAGTTCACAAGCATAAATATATTACTTACAGAGATCTACAACGATAGTGTGACACTGCCAGAATAGGTGAAGGCATGCTTATTTTTTGTGAATTTTTGGTTGAACGGTTCAAAAATTGAATTTTATAAAATTATGTTTCTATATAATTCAGGGCACGAGAAATACACTCGATCAAACCGCATTTCAATATCTCTTTTAGTTTTTGAGTTATATCGATTTTTGACATTTTTTCAAACTCAACTTTGAGAGCCCATATCTCGAAAACTAAAAGAGATATTGAAATGCGGTTTGAACGAGTGTATTTCTCATGCGCTATTTAACTTATACCGAAATTTTACCATTTTTGAAAATTTTTCAACTTTTGTCAAAATTTTCTTTTCTCAATATTTCCAAAAGTTGAAAAGATAATAAAAATCTGAAAACACCAGTAAATTCCTCGCGTGAAAATACATAGGTATGCAAATTTGTAGAGCAAAATTCGCACGGATAAACTTTTTATTACAAAATTTTTTTGGAAATTTCCTAAGGGGTACCCCTTGGCGTTTTTACGAATTTTGGCCATTTTTGATTTTTTGTAATAAAAACTGTATCCGTGCGAAATTTGTTGTAAAATTTGCATATCTATGTATTTTTACGCGAGGAATTCACTGGTGTTTTCAGATTTTCATTATCTCTTCAACTTTTGGAAATACCGAGACAAGAAAATTTTGAAAAAAAGTTGAAAAATTTTCAAAAATGATAAAATTTCGGTATAAGTTAAGTAGCGCACGAGAAATACGCTCGTTTAATATCTCTTTTAGTTTTCGAGATATGGACTTTCAAAGTTGAGTTTTAAAAAAAGTCAAAAATCGATATACCTCAAAAACTAAAAGAGGTATTGAAATGCGATTTGAACGAGTGTATTTCTTGTGCTCTGAATGATAAAGAAACATAATTTTAAAAATTTCGATTTTTGAACCGGTTCAACCAAAAATTCACAAAAAATCAATATATCATGCCTTTTAACCATTACTGGCAGTAGCACATGTCAGTAAGTAATATATTTATGCTTGTGAACTGCAGTTATCAGCCGTCAAATCGCGGTTCAATATGTCATCTCAATGAAGCTTTTGCGTGCGTACTTCTGAACTAACACTTACACACACCATGGTTGACAGTAGTTCCTCTAAAGCCTTCATATTATTGCAAAAAAAATACAAAAATTCTGTATGTTGCGAAGAAATAATGATTTCAAAACTAGTACATTTTTATCAAAATTGTTTGTTGCACAAATTAGTTCGTCAGTCTTCAGACTATTTTAACAAAAAATATTCTGTGACAGTAGTGGTAAAAGTTTATAGTTACCCCGCAATAAATACATACTTCCTTTCAAATCATAGTCGCTGCGAGAGCACAAAATGTTAGTTTGGCCTTAACTTAAATATTAAGCTGCTTATAAGAATATTTAACTACTAAGAAATGGCGTTGATTACGGTATATTAAAGGTACACTTTTAAGTAAGCTTGACATTGCTGTCACTTATATTTCTTTAATATTTTCTGTTATGTTCTGTTTTCTAGTAATGTTTTTTTATTAATTTATATTGAACATAGGTCTGTATTGATATTAGTTATAGTTTTAGTATTAATTTCACTTATTGTTTAACTTTTAGGTACAAATTTGAGTAATATAGTTCATAGCTGGATGTAAACAAATTCTGCATCACATTCTCCACTTAATCGAATAACTTCTATGTATAATACTTTGTGTAATTCTAATTGCACCATAGATATATTTTCTGATTGCATAAACGTATTTACAAACAACGTGAAAATCTATTTTTGCAATGTTTAAATTTTGTTTGATTAATCTTATTTTTATTATGTATTCTATACTTTAAGTTAATCTGTTTTTGTATCTTTGTGCTGCTCTGTTATTGGGACTTTGTCCTGTTGGGCAGCTGAATTTTTCAAATAAAATAAAATAAAAGAGCTTCTATTAGTAAAATATTAGTTAATTATAATTTTATTACCTTCTTTATTGCAAATATTAATTCAATTTAAATCATTTGTGTCTATTTTTTTTAAGTACTTAGTTATTAAGTTAGTAGCAAACTGTACATTTGCGTAGTTCTATTCTAATTCTAATATTAGTGCGTAATAAAAGTAAAGTAACCCTGGTTCGATTCCCACAGCCGTCAAACAATTTTCATCTACCTCTGTGGCTCTCCCTCCACTAATATATTTGAGGGCCGTGATTTGACGCCTGGTAACCGCACTTCACGTGAAAAAATATATCACTTACCGAGATCTGCTTAAGCAGAGTGCCACAGTCAGTAAGGGGTAAAAGGCGTGATGATATATTTATTTTTATTTATTTAAAAGTAATCTTATTCATTTAAGTAGTGCATGAATAGTAATAAGTATGTGTTAATACATAAGTTCTTTTCCGGATCTTCAAAATGTAAACATGAAAATGTAGGAAAGAAGAAAACATGCGATACGCACAATACTGTTTGCGATGCGATTCCCAGTGGAAACTTCGTGAAATACTTTCACCGCCGAAGTGCATGTAATGAATGCGTAATAACAGTATTCAAATTGTTCATTTGTTACGTAACATCACCTAGAACTTTAGGAACCAACGCTGCCAACGCTGGCCACTAGATCCTCTATATCGCGTGCTTGCCGCGTAATTGGTTCATGTATAGCAATTTATTTCTGTTAATGACACACGACGTTCGATCATTCTTTACTATACACTTCCTATACAAGCTCGATAATGTTGCATGCTTTTTATTGAGTCGTTTGTGCAAATATTGCACAAATACCGCTAATAATGGTTATTGAGCGAAGAATAGAACGCAAATGGCAATGACCAACTCGTGAAATTTTATGGGAATGTCTGTTTTGCAAACGGAACTACAAGATATTTTTGTTATTTTATATCATAGTTTTGATTGTTCCTGTATCTATAACTATGCACAATGCTTGATTTTTCATTGTCCAGCATACATCTGCTGAATTATTATCGATACAAGAAAACTTAAACATAAAACTTATCTAAGGACTTGGACTACAAAGTAACCTAACTATTGTTTTCCAAGGTTTATTAATTCTCCGGAAAAATATTTAACTTTGGTTTTCTAAATGGAACACACTTTATATTTTTACGGTTTAAAGATCTAATTTCTCTTTTCAATGATGTATAATAAGTAGGGATTTATCTTTAAATTACGTCTAATAATGTAAATAATAAAATTTTGAGCGTTGGCATGATTTTCATTGTTTGCTCTGTAATTAGCAAAATTATTTCATTTCAAATTAGCCAAATTAAATACTAGATAGTTTAATAATGAGTGTTCATTTTAAATATTTTTGGGCCCGCTTAATTATGTTTCAAGTGCAAGCTGCGTTGATTTTTTTTAAGATTTTGAAAAGAATTGTATATATTTCATATTTCAAAAAATCCCATGCAATGAAATAAAAAATTAACAAATAATTCCTTTCTCAAAAGTTTTTAACCTGAGAGATCGGTAAAACTTGACCTGTCCCTAATTGATTAGTTTATTTTTTCAAGACCGGGAATATATGTCATTTCTATAATATTTAAATTGAGAGAGAAGTAAAACATTTTATCTCTAGGGAAATAATGTGCAAATTATTCCTTTAATAAATAAATATATCACCACGGTTTTCCACATTATTGAGTGTGGCACTTTGCTGTAGCAAATCTCGGAAAGTGATATATTTATGCGTGCGGTTATCAGTCCTCAAAGATGTTTGTGCAGAAAAAGCCACACACGTAATTTTAATTTGATAAAAATTGTTTATCAACTCTTGGAATTGGTCCCGGATTCTCAAATCTACAGTCTGATTCGATACCACTTGGCCCCACCATTAAACTAATTTTTTTTCTCAGTATTTTTACAAAGCTCTCAATATATTATTTTTATAATAATATCAACTAGGCATACATATACATAATAATAACATAAAAATGCCGGCATAAATGCCGAAATTATGATAATCTATAAAATAATCACGAAATATAAAAAGTTGTATTATTATATCGACCAATTACAAATAATGATTGTATTTCAGGATAGAAGATCGTGGAGCGTTCACGATAATGTATGAAAAATGAAAAACAATACATTCTTATTAATCCGAACATAATTAATTTTAATTTAAATATATTAGATAATTGTAAAGCAGATATCTGATTTTATTTACGATAATATGTGAAAGATGAAAAACAATTATATCTTCTTAATCTGGTCAGGCATCATTGTTATCATTTTAATTTGAACACGTATTTGCAATTGATCAAAATCAATTGGAATTAATATTTAAGCTTAATCTTAAACAATAATCAACAACAAGATCGGCGATATGCAATATTTTATCTGGTAATAAAATTTGCTGCTATTGTGAAATGTATACAATTCATAAATATAAATGTTACATTTTATTCATTATTTATGATCTAAATTTTTTTCGCTCAATGACATCCGAACAAAGGCTCAACAACCATCCCAATAATCTAGTTATTAATCTACTCGACAATTCTAACGAAATAAGAAGATTGAAGAGAAAAAACGAAAAAAGCCATAGACTTAAATGTCTAATGAAACCTGCCTAAACTCGAAGGAATAAAAATTCGACTTCTTATATGTAAACTTACAAAATATTTATGTATTGTATCAAATTTGTTCTACCTAACCTAAAAGTTTAATGGGAAACCTGCCTAAACCTGAAAAAATACCAATGCAAGTTGCCTTCTTGCATGGACACTTCCTAAATATTTATAAATTATTTAAATAAATGTGATAAATAAATATTATAATTTATATTGAAAATATATGGATTAGGATAGCTCGACCTATCAATATTCAGTAATATTTTAATGTCAAAATGCTGACTCCGCCCACGCATCAATAGCGAATACAAGCAATATTTTTATAACAATTGTTTTATGATTTGTTAAAAACATTAAAGAGAATTATTTATTAAAAAATTCTGATGTGGACACCACATGATTTCCTTGTACGCATATTAAACTATACATATTTTTTAATTGCACATATTTGACATTAAATCTTTTATTTTTCTCTTATTTTTTGTTCTAATTCATAGCAAATTTAATTTAAAAAAAAAACATAAAATATATAATTTTTAAATTTACATATTTCGCTTATACAAAAGGCTAATTTCATGGTTCTTAATGTGCTAGATGCTAAAACTGTTATTTGCAGCATTTATTTATAAAATCAAAATAAAACCATTATGTTCAAGAAAAACTGTTAGCAGCTTCATGTAATGTATCACTTCCGGTTAGTCCATTTAAACCAAAATCTATTATGTTATTTATATTGACATAGCAGTCTTATATACCAAATTTGAAATGTTTTGGATTATATTTTAATATAGTTTTTCATGAAAATCTATTATAGGCTTCAAGTAAAGTACCAGTTCCGGAAGTTATATAATGACCAAAAAGGGAGGTGCACAACTAGATGTTATAGCAGTCCTAAATACAAAATTTCAACTTTCTACGGCTTACCGTTTTTGAGTTATGCGAGATACATACGTACGTACAGACGTCACGACGAAATTAATCAAAATGGATTCAGGGATGGTCAAAATGCGTATTTTCGCTGAAATCTGAGAACCGAAAATTTTCGCGATTACAGTACTTTCTTTACTTCGTACAAGGAAGTAAAAATGTAAAGTACCTACATAAAATAATAATAATATATACTCATTTGTGATCCCTGCAAATGACTAATTATTTTATACCATGATTTTAATTATGATTCCATAATTTTAGTTAGAGAGTAACTTTATGCATTGAAAAGTATTTGGCATAAAATTAATAATAAATTATTTAAATTATTAATTAAAAGAAACCATTGTTTTCAACTATAGAGGTACTTTACAATATTTAAATAACAATTAGAATGTTTGTATTACAAGGCAAATATTAGCTTTAATTTTAATAATCCTTGACTATTCATTTTCCTTTTATTACTTAACATTTTCTTAATAAAATTCAACAAATTCCTGTAACTGTAAATTAATCATCAATCTTGCGAAATATAATAAATCATTTACGTCAACAATCAAATACAAATGTGGTAAAATTTAATCAAAGAAGAAACGTCATAATAAAAATATTTTGTCCTGTAGACGACAAACGCCTACTGACGTGTTTGGTAAATAACAAACCATGTGCAAAGATTTCATTACAATGCACCGGATGTGCAATAATAAAAATCTGATGTGGACACCACATGACTTCTTTGTACGCGTATTAAACTATACATATTTTCTTACTTGCACATATTTGACATTAAATCTTTTATTTTTGTTCTAATCCATAGCAAACTCGTTTTTTTAATCAAGAAATATATAATATTTAAATTTAGATATCTCGTTTATGCAAAAAGCTAATTTAAAAATTCTTAATGTGCTAGACGCAGAATTTAATTCTCTAAAACTTTTATTTGCAGCATTTATTTCTAAAATTAAAATAATACCATTTTTTTCAAGGAAAACTGTTAGCAGCTTCATGTAATGTGCCACTTCCGGTTAGTCTATTTTAACCAAAATCTATTATGTTATTTCCATTGATATAGTAGTCTTATATACCAAATTTAGAAAGCTTTAAATTATATTTGAATATAGTTTTTCATGAAAATCTATTATAGACTTCAAGTAAAGTACCACTTCCGATAGTTGTATAATGACCAAAAAGGGAAGTGCACAACTAGATGTTATAACAGTCCTAAATATAATGTTTCAACTTTCTACGGCTTACCGTTTTTGAGTTATGCGAGATACATACGTACGTACAGACGGCATGACGAAATTAGTCAAAATGGATTCAGGGAGGGCCAAAATACCTATTTCCGTTGAAATCTGAGAACCGAAAATTTTCGCGATTACAATACTTCCTTTACTTCGTACTAGGAAGTAAAAATTAACGAAACATTTTATCACATAATTATCAACATTAGTTTCTCTGCATATTGACAACTCAACCACGTAAATACTTAACAAACAATAAACCTTCTCCATTTCACTGGCTTTGCTTATCACTTTCAATTTCGTTCATGTGTCGGTCATATCAAGTACTTTTACATTGTTATGAATTATTCAATCGTCAACGAGTTACAAAATTTGGCTGCCATGCACAAAGACCGGTTTTGTGTCTGTGTAAAACTGTCAAACTAAAGCACTTCCTCGAGTAATAGAATTAGATCATGCACGAATCTAGACAAATTGATATAAGCACGCAGTAGTTATAATACACAGGTGACTGAAATATCCCTTGTTAAATAAAAGGGGCTTCTGGTTTAATTCTGTATGTATTTAAATTAAAAAACTCGACGTTTCGGTACTTTGTGCAAATACCTTCATCAGCACAGAAATAGTAAAAATAAAATAACACATAAATGACATAAAAATAAACAAATGACATAAATAAAAATGACAAAAATAAATTTTCAATTGCTCATCATGCATTAGAATTTCTACATAAAATTAACTTTGAAGAAAGCAAAATTTTCACCGGAAGACTTTTGGTTCATTTTCTGTTTTTACTATAGAGTGTCCATTGCAATTGTGTGGAATTCAGTTTCAAAAACAAGCGCAGGGAGATACTCCCTTCCTCATCTTTTTTACTTCATTTTCAGTTTTTACTATACAATGTGTAACTGTAATTGTGTTAAATGTATTTTTAAACAAGCGCAGGCGATGCTGCCTTCATTTCTTATAGATTCGTTGTTAGAGAAGTGGGCGTAAGTGAAGATTTACGAAACTGGTGTACAGGAGCGAATGGATGAATGTTTGTTGTGTGTTGATGGATTTTGGTTGTGAGGAAAGAAAGAGTTCGTATGGAGGAAGTGTTAATGTGGTCGAAACGAGTATCGTGTGTCAGGATGAGAATGTTGACGGGTTCATGCTACCCCATTTAATGGGATATATGTATGTATGTACTTATAAGAGAAACCATTGAAATTTGCAAGGCGAAAAATAATATTAACAATTGTGATGGTTTGGAATTAAATAAGGCTTGGTTTCCGTAGATTCCCAATTTATAATTTTTTATTTCATATTTTTGTCTTTTTACTTGTCATTTTTATTTATGTCATTTGTTTATTTTTATGTCATTTATGTGATATTTAATTTTTACTATTTCTGTCCTGATGAAGGTATTTGTGTAAAGTACCGAAACGTCGAGTTTTTGAATTTAAATACATACAGAATTAAACCAGAAGCCCCTTTTATTTATATATATGTATTCTGAAAGATTTTTCGCTATCCCTTGTTAAATTTAACAATAAGAGAAAATATTTGAGAACTCATTACTTTTTAACACATACAATTTAATAGCATGGTAATGCCATTTAGATAACACTCCTATATACTAATACATAAAATTTAAAATTTAATGGGGTAGATGACTCAGTGGTATCGAGTCGGCCTGTGGATCTTGAAAACCCTGGTTCGATCTCCACAGCCGATAAACAATTTTCACCATTTTAAATCTACCCCTGTGCCTACTCTTTCACTAATATCTTTGGAGGCCGTGATTTGACGGCTGGTAGCCGCACTTCACGCGAAAAATTATATCATTTACCGAGATCCACATCCAGTGATGGGTAAAAGGCGTGATGATATATTTATTTATTTATTTTATAAAACTTAACTTCAAATTTAAATATTTCTTAAGATGCCACTTTTACAAATAAAGAGTGTCTTCGGATTAAGCAGCCAGACCAAAAATATAAATACAAAAATTGTTCTTCTGGATGTATGCTCGAAAGGTCTTGGTTTAACTGTAATTAATATATTGTTAGAACATGCAGATGTGAAAATCGAAAATAATTAAAATATAGTTCTACTCGTATATCATTCAGACCACGACTAATCGAATTCCGTTGAGCACATCCTTATATCTCATTTAGTTTCTCCGATTTACGGCGATTTTTAAATCTCACCTTTGAAAAGATGTTATTTCGATTACTAAAAGAGATATTGAAATATGGTTTAAACCATTCTATTTCTCATATTCCAATTAAGTTATACCCACATTTTTATAAAAATTAACTCTTTTCTCAAAATTGTTCCTTATCATTATTATACATGGGGTAGGTGGGTCAGTAGTAGCGAGTCGGCCTGTGGATCTTGAGAACCCTGGTTGAATCCCCACAGCCGACAAACAATTTTCACCAATTTAAATCTTCCCCTGTGGCTCTCCCTCCATTAATATCTTTTGGGGGCCGTGATTTGACGACTGGTAACTGCACTTCACGCGAAAAAATATATCACTTACCAAGATCTGCTAAAGCAGAGTGCCACACCCAGTAAGGGGTAAAAGGCGTGATGATATATTTATTTTATTTATTTATTTAGTTATTAGGTTAGTAGGAAACTGTACATTTGAGTAGTTCTATTTTAATTCTAATATTAGTGAGTACTAAAAGTAGTGGCTCCCTCTCCATTAATATCTTTGGAGGCCGTGATTTGACGGCTTTTTGACCAAAATCTGCTTAAGCAGAGTACCACACCCAGTAATAGGTAAAAGGCGTGATGATATATTTATTTTATATTTATATTATTATTCTAAAAAGTGAATTTCTTTATTAAAATACGTAGATCTACAAAGTTTTAGTAAGATATTTGCAGAGATACAATTTGTATTGCAAATAATATGTACAGAGCATTAAAGAGTTTTTACGGTTTTAGGGCATACTTTGATTTATTTTTTAAAAATTTCAACCGTAGAGCAAAAATTTTTAATTTACATATCCATGTATGGTATGTAGATAACTTTATGAAATTACTAACTGTCTAATATTTGGTTGAAATTTTGCGGAAGTATGTATTTTCAATTTGATACAGTTTCGAATCTTGCTGTAAACTTGCTTGAATTATTTTAGACAGTAATTTCTTTAAACGCTTTGTATAATTCATATGTTTAAGTTTGATGCCTGTAGATATTGACAAAGAATTGTTTTCGTAAATACTAATTAAGATGAATTAGATTTTGTATTACATAAACTTGATTGGCAATTTAAAATAGCACATACTCATAAGTGTTAATTAAGAGGTGTTTAATTGTGTATTAAGAAAGTTTTGTTATTTGTGATTGCAGAAAGTAAAAATCTTCGAATTATTAGTAATTGCGTAAGTAAAAACATTTTAAGAGAATGAAATCAAATTCTCTGATCCTTAAACGATTTGTCTCGTGACTGCAGTGATGTAACCGCAAAGATCAATTCATGAAAAGTGCGTGTTTTTTAATAATTATTATCTTAATTGACGACAAATTTGTACTTTATTGTCTGTATTGCAGACTCGTCTGGTATATTTCCGAAAGTAAAAACCTATTATGTTTCTAATTTTTTAAGTTTAATTCAGTTATACATATATATTCATTCGAATTAAACGAAATCTTCGTTTAAGTAATAAAATTACTTAAATATGGTATTAATAAAAGAGAAACTGGGCATGTAATAATTTTGAGAATTCATCTGTGAAATATTTTGTATAATTTTACTTTCAACCGAATATTTGGAATGAATTAAAATATTATTTATAATACTTTTCCTATTAAAAGAAAGTCAAGTCTTTACATTTCTAATATTAAAGTAAAGATTTTATGTCTAGCAATTTTGATATACAACATATTTATATAAAATAATAAACATATTGCATAATAATAATCTATATTTTATTAGTAATAAAATTAATATAATTCAAAATATTCACGTTATTTTTTATGACAGTTTTGTTAAAACAATATACTTGCTGTAAAAATTAAACAATTAATTTAAAATTCTGAACTACTTGTTTTATTATTAATAAAATTTAATGACATTGACTAACATAAATAAAACTATTTGTGAAAATAAATTACCTTAATTGTTGAAACAACATATGGAATTCATTCATACAAAAAAATAATTAAAAAACAAAACAAAACTTGAAATATATTAACATTCGCACCTAAAAAAGAAATAAATGTTCTAATGCTCTCTCTTTTAAATATTTAATTTATTACAGAAAATTATAAATCCAGTTATTCAACTTTGAAATTTATTAGAAGTAGCCCATCAAAGTAATGAGTAAAAAGTATACTAATTATTCTATCTTCACAATAATTAATTCAATTATAATCATTTTAAATGTTTATATTGATGCTTCAACACCAAAATAAATTGATATTTCAATTTGACTGACCCGATCTGTAATGCGTTCTAGAAATTTAATAATTTTAAAGGAGCATAATTGTTTAAAATGAATCTGAACGAATAGAGTTTATTTTAATAATGAACACTTTCCCTAATATAAGAGTTGTTGGTCAGTAGATCTTATAAAGATTTCTTCCAAAAGAATTTTTCTTTCTTTTTTGATATAAAAAACTTACTTAAAAAATTAAAGGTATTTTCTATGACTTGCAATATTTTTGACACATTTTCCTTTATTTTTAATTCAGTGCTCTTTTGAACAACCTAATGACTTTAGAAAAAAAATTATAGACATAAATAAGAGGTTAATTTATCATTAATAACAAACTATATATTCAACCAGTGGTTTTGAAACGGTAGAACATTTTCTTTTGTTTTTAAATGGTAACCTATTTGTATAATTTTTGTTCTATTACTGTTTTATATTATAAAAATAATTCTAGTGTAAAAATTGCTCTAATTCGCGTTGAGCACTAACAACAATCAAATCAAATTATACTCTAAATAAGTGTAATTTGAAGTTAGGAACCACCAATTATATTTCAGTATTAAACTCTCTAACAATTAATTATAATTTAATTAATCTTCTAAACTGAAGCAAGAGCACAAGTAATTAATATTATATCATTTTCAGGTATGGTATTTCGGTATATGGGTGTGTCGTCTACTTTCATTAGAATGCAAGAAACTTTAGTGACAGGTGAATCGTTATTGTTTGAAACAAAAACTGGATCATTGCTGTCATCACATGAGAAATAAACAAGATGAGAACACTCTCATATGTTTTATTTTGTATTATTACTAGATATTTTGTTTGTTTATATTAGGTACTTTTCTTACGCAATTTATTTTTGAGAAAGAATTTCAGAAGATGCAATACTAACAATAATAATTCTGTTTGTAAGAAGGGAGAGATTAACAGTTTAAGATAGATATTAATTAATTTAATATTCATTACTATGATTTAAAAATATATGAAAATAATTGTATTTGACACAGAAAATTAGTATTATGAAATTTTACGAAGAATTTAAAATAATAGATATGTAATGTATGAATATTATGACCTTGTAGAATTTTGAAATAGAATAAATTATTATATTTCTAATTATTGTTTTTAATTTATTGCTTAATACAACTTATTGACATTTAGAAGTGAAAAGAACAATTTTAATTTTCAAAATTCAATTTATGTATAATTATAAATGTTTTTTATTTACTTCCGCAAAGAAAATGTATTTTAACCTTAAAAAAATTTTGTGAAATATTTTCAATATTTTATTTATTTAGTAATTTTAGCCTTTATTTAAATTTAAAGCTAATACTATTTATATTGATTTTTAGTAACAATTTAATTATATGTTGATTAAAATTAAAACTCCCTAAATACGATTATTTATTATCATAACTTTCTCTTTAAACACACAAAATTTCTACCGAAGATACGCGGTATAACGTTAGTTGTAGTTAAAATTTAAATTATCACAAAAGTATGCAAATATCTACTAACTACCTGACTTTACATATTTACTTTTGAGGTTTTTTTAAACTATTGACGAATTAAATAAATATTTAGATGAAATGTACCTGGATTTTGATATACTATTAAATTAGTATATCACATAATTTTTTACTTTCCATTTTGGAACATGTTTTTCACGTAAATCGTGGAAACCTGATTTTATAATATATCTTTTACGTAATTCGGCTTAATAGTTTTTATTACTTCCATACTGCTACTGATGTAACGTAGATGCATGTGCCAAATATTTATAAAATTTCAACCAGGTAGTGCATAAATTATTTAATTTCAACTAAGTAATGCATAATTTATCAATTCGAACCAGTTAGATAGTATTAAATTTTTGTCAAGAAATCTTTAGCTCGGTAGATTAAATGTCGATAAATATGATTTACTAGTGGTTGAATAACTTTATTTCTCTAGTTTGAAAATTAACCTATACTACTAAATTATATTATGAATTAGACAATCTGAAATCGAAATTAATAAATTATTTATTTAATTTAATTTAACAAATTATTTATGTTAAAAGCAGAATGATAGAAACCACATTTTATTCAACTTTTATACCTCCATAATTTAAATAAATAAAAGATAACAGAAATTACATGTCATATGGAATATTTGACATTGCTGTCAAACATTTGATTTTCATTTATTTATTTATTTATCAAAATAAATGTAAAAAATCTAAGGTTAAGAACTAACTAACAAAGAATTAAGGCTTAAGGGTTAAATTCTTTGTTAGTTATATAATCAAGTTTAAAATTTAAATTATGTTGATGCAACTGCCCCTAAGATATATTATTTATTATTATTATTATCTTGTCTAAATAAAATTATGTTTTTGTTTTTAGCAAATATCATTTAGATGATATTTTTTTGTAAATTTATAATTAATATCTATTTTCTTGCATTCCCACTATATGACATTGTTAAATATTAATAAAAACTGTCTAATAAATTAAAAACAAATAAGTTTTGTCTTACTTTCTATAGATGTATGTATTGCTTTTGTTTTATATATTTATTATCTAATACATACCTATATAATTATTATGTACTTCTTTTATTATTTATATAATTTCTTTATTTGTTATTTATTCTTATTTTATATTATAAAGCAGTAATTATCTTTATTTTTATCTAAATGACGTTGCTGATCTCATATTACTAAGTTACTAAGCGTAAGGATTAAAAAAACGCAAATTACTTAATTACATTTTTATATCCAGTTATACCAACAAAACTCATATTTGAAATAAATAAAAGCAATGATTGAATATGACATGTAATTTCGATTTATTTTTATTAAATTAAACCGAGATTAAAATTTAAAATTTGTTCGGCTATTAGACAATTTAATTTATTCTTATTGATATCCAAGATAATTCTTTGTCTTGCCATTTTCATTTGTAGACCTCATAAAAATGAGGTCCAAGCTCTAATCTAATTTGTCTAGACCCAGCCTATGTTTAAGATAGGTTCTACCTTCATTTAAATAGTTTTTATTTAAACGGATGCAGAAAAATAGAGTTAAATCATCATCAGCTAAAAAATATATTAACTACAAAATTGCGACTCGGTAAGTACTATAATTGGGATTAAATTATTGTTGTATAGAGTAACAAATAAATCAACGTTTATGTTAACTCAAATAGTTATATTATTTGAAATTAGTTTCTTAACTTTCAAAACGCCCAAATTTGTATTTTACTAGTAGTCAAAATAATATTTATGGTGCATTTTCTATTTCTGTATTTGCATTTACTTTTTGACAGCTGTAGAATGCAACTTTTCTAATCTATCTAATAAAAAAATTCTTAATGCAACTACTAACGTAACTATCCAGTTTAGTAATTCTAGAAGCAACTATTACTCTTCACGATGTTATTACTAGGCCAATTTTTCTCAATCATAAATAAATAAAGTCGATTTTGTAATCGAAGGACGTTGTTACTATGGAAGGACGCCGAAATTTCGTCTATTGGCAGGGGGTTAATGTTATGCACCCGCAGTGGGGATCGAATATAAATGCTATATAAGATGTGGGTCAGAGCAGACGGTGTATTGTGGATTTGTTAGTGAGAGTGAAGAAGGTAGGGAAGTGAAAAACACCGCTGCTAGACCATCGACTTCTTTCAGTGTTTCACAAACACCGGAGTGCTTTCAGACACACCGCCAGGCGCTAGGAATATCATACAGCATGGAGGTTAGTGCAGTGATTTTGTGAACTTTTATTTGTTTTCAAATTTTACTTTTAATATAAAACGGTATTTGAATTATATTCTATTAGTATTTTGTTTCATGTTTCATGCATTTTTTTATAAATACGAGCAGTTGTGATGTTACAGTTATGTCATTTAATAAATAATAAATAATATCGACTTTAATTTATGTATCTATGGATAGAGGGTTCTGTATCGCTAAGCACCTTTTTTTGGTGCAACACTTTTTATCCTTAGGTTGCCACTATTGATATTATTTATTAAATAATTATGTAATTACTTCACGAGCGAGGGTTCGCGGGTATTAGTGGTTCAGGTTCCACTACATGCAATAGGTCCTCTGTTCTGTCATTGCAATTAATTTCTTTTTGTGCAGAATTGTAAATAAATAAGTTTTAAATATAATTTTTAGATTCCTATTTACTTATGCTTAACTTAATACCAATTACATTACAGAATCTGAACTCCCCAAGCGGCAATGGGATAGTTAATATATTTTTAGATTTCGGTAAATTAACTTCTGTTTTTATATTTTAATTGTAATGTTATGGTATATAGTGGCGCTATTCTATGGGTCATAATATACCGAATAAAAATTGTATTTCAAATATAAACTTCAAACAAATTTGCGTTTGTAAATAGAGTTAGTATACGTCACAAATTATGAAGTACAGATGTGACATCAACTTTATGTATGTATTAATTAATTTCTAGTATCTTGTAATGAAGTTATCGAACGAAGTGCTAATATAGTTTTTGCGATAATGTAATTGATGGGACGGAAAGTTATTTATTCAACTCATAAGTAAAATCAAAGTAGTTCAAGTACACTTTTACTTTTTATTCTAATTAATCCGACTTATCAATGATCAGAACAAGAAGAGAAAAAGTTTCTTTTTTATCGGTTGCTAAAACATTTCTTTTCACTTTCGTTCACATTGGAACGTCTTAAGTTTTTGTCGAACCAAACGAACATACAAAATAATAATACCTTTTTTATGGTCAATAATTTTAAAAGCTTCTTATAACAACTTATTGTATAAATTTAAAATCCCGTTAACATTTTATGATGCGTAGAAACTGTGGCAACTCAAAATTTCACTCAAAAATTAAATGGCGCGCATAATTCCAACCTCAAAATTCAATACCGATAACTGATAATTATTATTATTTGCTTTCGAATTATAATTTATCGAGCATTGATGATAATATGTAATATGAATAAGGAATAATTCAACGTTGCGATGCGGTTGGAAGCGGTGGAAGTGATACGAGGTTTTTGTGTCAAACGCTTTTATTTTTGCGGTACTTTCACCTTGACGCGAACACCAGAGACAGAGCCGCGAGCGCGACCGTGAAAAGGTGCTCGCGAGTTCGGATCGGATCACCGGAGCGCCCATGAAAGCGCACGTTTAGCATCAGGGACGGAGAAGAATCATTTAAAACGGGAGTACATTCGAAACATTTGTAAACAAAAATTATATACAAAAATAGGAGGATAATATAAAAGTATTTAAAAATGAAATGCAGGCAGTTGTAGCAAAAATATGATTGTGTCTGAGTGGTTTGAATTCCACTATAAAATGTAGGCACCCTGTAATGTAATTGGGAGTAATTTCGTATTGTGCAGAGTAAAATTTATCGGGAGAAAAATTAATCATCAGAAAATTTATTGCTGAAAAATTGGTCGAAGAAATTTTATTATTATTGTTATTATTATTATTTATGTTATGGTGTACAACAGGAACTTAATCCTAATTACAGTACAGGGTCCCGACTCATCGAGCCACAATGAGGTAGTTCATATAATTTTTAGCTTGAGTGTGATTCGAATTCGGGAACGAATTCCGTAACGCTATCCACGCCACCGTACTGCCGAACGATTTTATACCTATCCTATTTTATTCTTCTCTTTTGACCCAGGAAATATTTATAAAAGAAAAAATTGCTCGCGTTTTTAGAAAAGTTGGACAGTAGGTACTGTTATAAAATATTCAGTATAATTTAATGTCGTCGTCAAAAACTGATAGGTTATCATTTCCGCTGTCAAACATGTACAACTTATTTTCGAGAAAAATGCTAAAGTAAAAAAAATGGTAGAAAATAAGTTTGGATATCGTAACGAAGTCAAAATCGCCGATACTGGTAGAATACTTACTAACCGCAATTCTTAATACATTTCTTTTTTTGTAAAATTGACACAACATTATAATTTAAATTTAGAAATATTTGAAAAACATTTTGACATTTTAAAACGTTTTAGTTAACAGAACTGTCATTGTTAAATTATAAAAAATGTTTAATTTAGATCGGGAGGCTGTAAATATTTACTTACCGATTAGTAATTTGTAGACATAATTTATTCCTTTAGAAACGAATTTTAAGAATCTAATCGCGCAAAATAGTTATTTACGTCACAAGACCTAAAAGTAATACTTTACTGGAGCCAGAACAAGTCGTAGGCGAACTTTGTAAGCTAGAGAGTCTAGTCAAGACACTTTTAGGATACGTTAGATACAATTTTTTTGCGACCATTAATGACAAATTATTCATGATTTGAAATACGATTTAAAACTGTTTGTACAAAATAAATATACTGATCACCATGGAAGTAGGTACTCATATTCGAATCTCTTTCTACAATACAAAGTTTTACCGATCCTCTCATCGTACTTTCCGATTTAGATCGATAAAGATGGATTTTTCAGTCTAAAAAGAAACCAGAAAGGACTTATTTCCTGGATGATTGCAAAAAAAAAACATAGCTTTCTGCCTTGAAAGTAGTTTTATTATGCATTTATGCCTATGACAAACTGGTCATCGACCAAAATTAGAGGCTCCTCTATTTCCATCGAAGAGCTCATCAATGAAACGAACGTATCTCATTTCACTCGTATCTTTTGTGTCTCATTTCCCGTTATCATATTTTTGAAATTTAGTTTTTCTTTCTCAACTTTAGAAGCTTTTATTGTTTGTCATGCTCTTCGACCAGTTTGCCATAGGCATTAGGAACGTTTGATATTAGAAATTGTTTTGAATTTGATCATGGTTACGAAGTATTCCAACTCATCGAAAAAGGCAAAAATAAAATATCGATATCTAAAATACTTCTGGCAATATATAAAAAGTAAGATTTCTTATATGCATAAAAAAATCCCGTTCGAAAATACCGTCTATCGAAATCTCTTAAATTCGTTGCCCGCCTATGGACACTCCTGCATCTCCTGCTACACAAACAATCTCCTTCAACACAACAGTTCATTCGCTTCACACGGACGTAGAAATAACGCACAGCTTACAGCAATACATTCACATCCATGCACAGCTGATGATCTTGTTTCACGAATAATTTCTCCGCACTCGTCCGATCGAACATTAAAATGTGACGGGCGGCGATGGAGAAATTGAAAGTTTTGGAAATGAATATCGCTCGTGCAATTATTACTTAAATACATGTTAGTAAAGTGAGATGGGAATCTAGACGTTGATAGACAAATTGGATGATGTTTTTTGTGCTTTGTTTAGCATGTGTTATGTTGACACTTCACACGTTGTTTTTTTGTTTTTGGTCTAATTGTTAGATTGTTTGGTTAACAAGAAATGTCGCACGGGTTTATAGTTTAGTAGTTAGTATACCGGTTATCGTTATTCTTACTTTTTCGATTTCTTTATCTTCAAATAAACTAGAAATGAAAAATAATGGTAGCATAATTTTTGTAATTAATTCTGAAATTTTGATTCAATATTTTTGCTAATTTATGTTTGTAGAATGTTCTGAAATAGCATTAATTTTGTAAATGGCCGATTAAAAACTTTTCAAAACAGCTGTCATTTTAGTTGCAACGACGATATTAAGATAGTTATCTCTGCGAAATTATTGCAAGATTATTTATGAGATTTGCTAAATTCATAAAAATGAATGTAATTAAAATATGTAACTTTGATGTTTTCACATATTGAATAATAATAAAACTAGTTCACCATATGGAAGAAGCAATAAATAAGCTATCCAAATTTCTAATAAAACGATTTTGAAATCAGTTAATTTGTTTCAATTTTTAAAATTGTGTATAGACAGATATATAATTAATTAGATAAATAAATAGATCATCACACCTTTTAAACATTACTGGGTTTGGCACTATGCCGTAGCAAATCTCGATAAGTGATACATTTATGTACTTGAATAGCGGTTATCAGACGTCATATTACGATCCTCAAAAATTATAGTGGAGGGAGAGCCACAAGGGTTATTTTCATTGTGAATTGCTATTTGTATAATGTGACAGAAAATGATATCTTACTGTTTTTTACGACCATTCTTTCATTGTCATTTAAAAAAAAGTTTAAAAAACTATTATTCTGACAGTTGCTAGAAACTAGAAATAAGGGAAAAAATATTTACTTTTTTAACTTCCTCCTGCTGGTAAAGAATTGCCTACTTTTGAGAAAAGAAAAGCCTACTATCAGTTAAAACCGTAGAAAAAAATAGTGGTATCGAGTCGGCTTGTGGATTGGAGAACCCGGGTTCGATTCTCAACAGCCCACAAACAATTTTCACCATATTAAAACTACCTCTGTGGCTCCCCCTCCACTAACACCTTTAAGGACCGTGATTTGACGGCTAGTAAGCGTACTTCACGTGAAGAAATATATCACTTCCTGAGATCTGGTAATAATTTATTTATTTTTATTTTTGTAAATTGTTTGACTGCTGTAGGAATAAAATGTAACGTTTTATTAGAATTTATAAAAAGTACTGTTTCGTTTCAAAGATAATCTGATAAAATTATAGTACATTTAGATAGTTTTCAATACTGCCGCATGTCGCTTTAGCCATAACATTGATATTAACATATTAATATCTGCGGAACCAAAAACAAAATCACTTATTTAATTTAGTGTTATTACAATATTCAACTTTGGTATATTAAATAATAATGAAACTAGTTCAACATACGAAAAAAATCATAAATAAAACTACTGAAATTTCTAATTAAACGTTTTGGAAACCAGTTTAAGAAATTTGTTGAAATTTTAAATTTGTCTCCGTCACATGATGATTTAAATGATGCTTTTAAATTCTTATGTGACTTAATAAATTTCAGACTGGCTTTTTCCACTAGTGAAGGTGCGACTTTGATTTTGAAACTGTTAACTGCCTTCTATAAACATTCAAGATTGCAAAGACTTTCTCCCTAAAAGAAGAAGTTCTAGATTCTAGAAAAACCTGCTGGAACATACTGTGCACTCGATTTACTAAATAACTTTACTAAACAATTCTACAATCTATTGAGACAGTAAAAACTTGTATTGTTGGACTAAGAAGTTTTATATTGATTAATTGATAATGACTTGACTAATTCCTGCAATAAAATAATTATCGTAGGTAGCAACAGTTTTTAAATTAAATCAAAATTCCTCAGGCAAATTGATAACATTGTTCGCAGTTTCTTAAGGCTTCCAATATTTTTTCTTTTAGTTTTATTAGTTTATTACATTTGAAAATTTAATTCCTAAAGTAGTAAATAAAATCCTATAATACGTATAGATAAAATTAATAGGTAGCTAACGAAAGTAAAAAATAAAATCCATATCGTATAGGTTCAACAAACTATAAAAATAAAATGATAGAATCAGAGAGATTAATAAGGCAAGTTTTAAAATGTTGCGATAGGTATATGTAAATTATTTAAATTCATTTCATCTTGATCGTGTCCCAATTTCTTTTTATTTTCATTTTATCGCTTCTTTTTCAAATCTGTCTAAGGTTTGAAAGTTTTGGAACGTGATTTGATACACATTGCTCATCAGAAAAAAGCACGCACTTTATATTATAAAGCCAGTAGGTGGTATTACTTAAGTAATGCAAGTTTCTCCAATTAAAAATAGATCAGTTATTGTCGAAAGCACGAAAGCCCAAATTCTTCTTGAATATCCACAAATGAAATGGTAATTATAGATTGGTGAATTAAAAGATTGAACGTGATTAAATGAAAGTGTTTTTACTCTAAAGTAGCACAGAAATTTTGCGAATACTGCGGATGCAATTTCTAAATTTAAACCTATTAATATTACATTATAGTTTTTTTAGCATATATACGAAAAAGTAATAATAATAAATATATCACCACGCCTTTCGCTTTTAATTAAATCAGAATTTAACAGCTATGCAACTGCAAACAGGCAGTATATTTTACCATGACATGCAGTTACTAACCGTCAAATCGCATCACCTACATTCAGTTACAGATTAAAAAGAGGAACGATTCTTACATAGCAAAATTGGTAATTTATAATATTAATTAACTATCAATTAGTTGTTATATAATGTCGCATAATAAAAAAAATTCATTTATAATTTAAATAAAACAACAAAGACAAAATTTATTGTCTTTGAATCTAATCTAATTTTGACTTGAATATATACTAAGTACCACAGCAGTTATTTGTACAACTATGTAATAACGTAAACAATACTTTTTTTATGAATTTGAAATTTACACGTATTTTTTTGCATGTCTATATTATATTAATTTATGAACAACATAAAACTTAATTATATTGACGGACATCAAAATTTTGATATCATGTTTCATTTTAAATGATTTGCAAGAAAACAAATAAATAAAAACAGTGAAAACAATTAAGCCAAACCAGTAAGAATGTATCATTACTTTTAGAATTTTTTTCAATATTATATAACATTGTTTTAAGGCACAGAAAATATAGATGTCACAAACATTGCTCCAAATTTTTTGACCGTTTCATTACATATTGCATATTGCATGTCACCATTTACTCAAACCTATTTTGAAATAAAAACATATTTATTACGAGTATTTTATTATTATAATCACAATAATATTTAATCATTTAAATATAATTAGTCATACTTTTTTCCACCGTTAGGCAACTAGACCCCTAAGCAATAAAAAATAGAAAGAAACATAAGGTGCTAATTAAAATAAACAATTTTAAGCATGGAGCGTGTCGCTAATTGCATGTTAATGGCTTTACGAAAGATTCACTGATATCAAACGCGATGTATACCGGAATTATATACTTTGCTTTAAGCCAATGTTATGTGATAACACGGGAGAAATTGTTGATAACAAATAGCTATAATTCTACACGGAAGACCACAATTTTATCGTAGGAGGAAATAGAGCATTTAGGTAACTTATTAACCGCACTAGAATAAGTTTAATTTTAGTATTAATTACTGAGAATAATTTAGGAAAAATTTGGAAAGTACGTTTTACCTGCAAATTTAAAACAACTGGCACAACTTTCAGATGTCTTTAGGTGCATGTTATTAATTATTAATATAGCAAATGTCTAAATAAAAAATAGGCCAAATTAACATGTTCATTAACAAGACATTTAGGTTAATCTTTCTGTTATTCATTTTTTATAAAATGTAATTATTTCACACCAAATAATAATTATATAAAAAAAGAAACAGTATCACTTTATTAAACTAAATTAGTTGATGACTAATACAATGACAACGCAAAAAAATGTGGTTTCAATTTCTCATTGGAAATCATATTGATTAATAATGAATTGAAATAACCTTTTGATCACTTGTGGTTGTGAGTAAAAATACTTCTACAAAATTAATAACCACAAACTTCCACAACAATAAAAAGTTCCACATCCATATCCGTTTTTAACCAGAATGTCCGGTAAAAAATACATTGGACAATGACATTCAAGACGATAAAACTATACACAGTCAAGAAGCTTTCCAATACGTTTATAGTTTACTTTGCCAAGTATATATTTTGCTTGAAAAAGAAAGTTGTTTTGTATCTTCTATTTTGAAGAATTCAAGAGTCACAAGATGCATTTAAATCCGGTCTTTATTAAAAAATTATACTGTGACAAATTAAAATCGAAAGTAGATACGTTCCCACCCAATATTATTTAGAATTTTTACGACTTGCTGTTTCTAATTAACAAATCGCTACAGCGGCAAGAGCTTATCTACATTATTGTTGCTATTAGAAACTAGTATATAAATATTAGCCAAGTATTATAATTTGAAATATTTGCCTTAACACTTAATCAATTATTTTGATTTCATATAAAATTACGATTAGACGAATCAGATTTTTTTTGTATTTTGTTTCAACCGCTACACTAACAACTTTGGAGATCGTGAACAGATTAATATCTAACAAATAAATAAATAAAATAAATATATCATCACGCCATTTACTCATTACTGGATGCGGCACTCTACCTAAGCATATCTCGGTAAGTGATATATTTCTTCGCGTGAAGTGCGGTTACTAGCGGTCAAATCACGGCCTCCAAAGATATTAGTAGAGGAGGAGCCACAGGGGTAGATTTAAATTGGTGAAAATTGTTTGCTGTGGGGATCGAACCAGGGTTCTCAAGATCCACAGGCCGACTCGATACCACTGAGCCATCTAACAGATAATAATAATTATTTTAATTTTGCTTAAATAGATATAAAATAAAGAAAGATATGTCAGATTGACATATATTTAAAGTTTATACTCAAGAAATTTCATATTACAAACTGTTTTCTCAACAATTATATTATAATAATCACAAACAATGCACAAATAAATAAATTGTTGATTTCCTGCATCCATACAATCATATAAAAAATCTTTAGCTATTTAACAGTCAAACAAACAGAGAAATCGTAATAAAATATCCTAGTCACATGTCTGAGAAATACTATGCATATCATTAAACTTGTTGAACTATAAACGAAACTGTTTTTTAAGTGTGAAAAGTAACTTTTAATCAATATGAGCTATAATTATATATTAGGATATTAAATATAGTTCATCCGATATAATAAATTAGAAATGTGGTAATTATTACATTTTTATTCAAATGAAATTTCTAAAACTATTTGATATCGATTTAGATAAAATTATCATATTGCACATCTACTGACGAAACTGTAACACATAGATAAACATAAATCTATCAAAAAATATTTAATTATGATGTAAATTTGATTTGTAATTAGTTGAAAACAAAATTCTGTACCCTAAATAGAAAATATCAATAGCTATAATTTGAAGTTTTCTTAAATTAATTGAGATACTTTTCATTCCTAAGGAAGAAAAATGTACTTTCTTTCCCAAGGACGACAAGTAAAGCTATATTCATGTCAAATAGATAACAATAATATGATTTGCGATTAATGAGATATATCCAGAAAACAGCATTCATTAGTGACATCTGTCAAGAAAATAATAAATCTTAATTTCTAATTTACTTCTGAAAAACAATTTTCACCAAATTAAAATTACCCCTGTGGCTCCTTCTCCATTACCATCTTTGGGGTCTATAATTTGACGGATAATAACCGTACTTCATAAGTATAAATACTTCAGTTACCGAGATCTGCTACGGCAAAATGCCACAACCAATAATCGTTAACAAACGTGATGATATTTTTATTATTATTTCTACTAGGGTTGTTACAAAAGTTATATATAAACCCCTCGTAAAGAAAGTATCATTTTTCCTTCAGGTGTTTTATATTTTTCTCCTTCGGCTTGGAAACGGTACCTTCGGTAAGAAATGTCTCACTTTCTTCTCTTGGTATACAAATAACTATTTACTGTAATTTTTATTATTTAACTTTGTTGACCTTAACTAATTAATGTTAGAAAATGTTAAAGAGATATTCATATGAGTACTTAGTTGTAAAGGTGAAATTCAAATATAATATTTATAAAACATAAATTTATACTTATCATTATTTACTATTCTTAGTCATGTATACGTGGGTTACGAAATAGAAATCATACTCGTAGAGTAAGTACCTTCCAGCTCCCAAAACCACAATAACTGTATTTGAAAATTAAACGATTCGGAGATTGTGGTTTGCGGCAACCGAAATTTATTACCGCTAATAATATCTAGGGTTTAGTAAATTTGAAAGATGTTGGTTTTCAGTTATTATCCTTATGTCAGAATTGTTGTTTGAAGGAAGACTTGGCAAGAACTACAGTTGAATTGCTCGCAGGCATAAGAGAAAGATAAACACGAAGGATATGAGATATTTTAATGTTTCCTTTGTGTCAAAGTGCATTGCAAACTACGAAATATTGCATTTTTATTATTTTGAAACTACGTACTGTATTTCTTTTAAGCCAATGAAATAATATTTTTATTTCTAACTTGTAATTTCAAATTATATCCTGCTTTCAGTGAGGAAGTGCAATAACCTACTTTGGTAATTATACATGTATTTGATGATGGCCAAATTTGATGAACTGCTACGAATTAATTATTAGTGAAAGTTAAATTTAATGTATCTGCAGTCGTGTATAAATTTGATATATAGATGAACTGCATATAATTATGTCTACTAAACTTAACCAACCAAAATTTATTATATCAAATTATTATCTACTTAAATTTTAATTAAAATATAGTTTTATTACACGGAGTTTTGCTATTAGTAAATTAATCAAAGCAATACTAATTTATCAGGTCATTAATGTAATTTAATATAAAATCAATCAATTAGTTAGAGGTTGATAAAAATATTAGATATCCGATTCCAATCCGATCCAAAGATCGAATAAGATATATGATTCCAAGATAAAATATTCGAATCGAATTGATGTTTGTTCAAATTTCGGATCGGATTTTAGATTTAATTCCGGATTGGATCTCGGATTTAGTCGGGTCAGATCAGATTTTAAAACAAAAATTTTCGAAAATGCCTATTTCATGAATTAATTTTTTATTGCCCTTGTTGCAATTTTATTTATAGATAGTTCATTGAGAACCCTTGTTCGATCCCCACAGCCGACAAACAATTTTCACCCATTTAAATCTACCCCTGTGGCTCCCACTCCACTAATATCTTTGTGGCCCGTGATTTGACTGCTGGTAACCGCACTTCACGCGAAAAAAATATATCACTTACCGAGATCTACTTCGTCAGAGTGCCACACCCAGTAATGGGTAAAAAGCGTGATGATATATTTATTTATTTATTTATAGTTCATTAATATCTAGTCAGACTGTAGACTTTAAAATCCAGGTTCGATTTCCACAGCCGATAAACAATTTTCGCCATATTATAATTACCCCCAATGACTCTCCTTTCAATAATATCTTTGGGGACTATGATTTGACGGCTGATAACCACATTTCACCTGCATAAATGTATCTCTTACCGAGATCTGCTACGGCAGAGTACCACACTTAGTAATGGGTAAAACGCGTGATACATTTATTCATTTAGGAACGTGATGACGGTAAAGATACGTACATCATTGTTAATTTCTTTTTAAAATACAGTACCATAACTTTGTTCAGCTTAGATAAAATTGGCCAGGGAAATATTTAAGATAAATAAAAAATGATTAAGTTTGCGTGTTCATTAAGAATATTTTTTCTATGTTCAATTCATTGTCACTATGTAAGTAGGGCAATCTTTAGGTATAGACAAAATAGGCTAATACTAAAGGCCCGTAATATTCAGGAGCTAGAGATTGTAAACCCAATTATAAAACGTTTATTAACATGACAGAAATACTTTTTGTATTAGACGTTCATCTTCACAATAATATAAGAATAATGGCTGTATTCATGAAGCTATTTAATAAATCGTTACCTAAGATCTTTATGTAATTGTTTATTTTTATAATGAAGTGTTATAATTTGCGAATTGTTATGAGTAACACTTTTTATTATATTAGAGACAAATTTTATAATAGCAATTTCAGAAACTTCAGGTTGATTTTGATCGATAAATCGGGCGCATCAATAATTATTTATTTATCTGATTTTGAGGGAACATTGCAGACAAAGACCAAGATGGTTCCACGTATACAAAAAGAAATTAAAAAATTAATAAATAAATGTATCATCACGCCTTTTAGCCATTACTGGGTGTGGCACTCTGCCGTAAGCAGATCTCAGTAAGTGATATATTTCTAAGCGTGAAGTGCGGTTACCAGTCGTCAAATCACGTCCCGCAAAGATGTTAGTGTTGGGGGAGCCACAGGGGTAGATTTAATTTGGTGAAAATTGTTTGTCGCCTGTGGGAATCGAATCAGGGTTCTTAAGATCCACAGACCGACTCGATACCACTGAGCCACCTACCCCAATATATTATATAAATTATATAAAGAATTATTTGATTTATAAGAGAATCCTGTTTGTAAACGAGAATATTTAACACTATTTGAAAAGTATGTACTAAATAAATGTTTTTTCTGCTTTTCAGACAAGAACAATAATCCTGTTCCTTTTGGGACTGACAACATCCCACACATTAGCTGCAAGTTTTCCAGTGCACATCCACTTCCAAGATCCGACGTCATCATCAGACGTGGACATCCCGGGAGACGTGGATGACGTTGTCAGAATAAAGAGATCAGGGTCTGGGTCGCCGGATTTCTTCGGCTACATCAAAAGAGGAATCACGGGAAAGATATCGCAATTCGCGCAAGCATCTGCTGGAGCTAGTGCGCACTTTAGCAAGGGTAGCAGTGGTGGCAGTAGCGGTGGAGGAGGAGGAGGAGGAGGAGGAGGAGGAGGAGGGTATTATTATCCTGCCCCGCATGATACGCCCGTTGTAAGTACTGATTCTGTTTTATTTGTTCGTAAGTTTACTAAATGTCTTTACTCATTTGAATTACTTATTACCAGTGCCGGAGTAAGTCTTTCACGGGGCCTAGATAAAATTTAACGTTTAACCCCTATTTATAGATATTATTAGAGGTGAATACATTAAATGGGGTAGCACGAACCCGTCAACAATCTCACCGTGACACACGATACTCGTTTCGACCACATTAACACTTCCTTCATACGAACTCTTTCTTTCCTCACAACCAAAATCCATCATCACGCAACAAACATCCATCCATTCACTCCTGTACACCTGTTTCGTAAATCTTCACTTACGCCCACTTATATACATATATTTAGAATTTTTTTATTAATGAACAAATATCTCAGTCTCAATTTGATTCCTGCAGTGTACACTGCAATAGGCTGTTTTCAGTTTAAACTATAACACATAAATTACTCAAAAAGATTGAATTCGAGGCCAAAATAACTTTAAATATAATAAAGCCAGAATTACAACTATTTCATATTGAATTTCTATAATAGTCAAACATCTATAGTAAACATATCATTTAATAAAAACAATTTGTTAATCAATTTAAATTTATTTCGGGATCGAATCAGGCCTCATTAAATTAAAAGCCTTATTCATTTGTCTCTTTTTTGGCTATTGGTCAACTCGGTCCTGGTTACAACAATAACATATAAGAGAAATAACAAATAAGAAATAGTTCGGGACAAAAATATTGATATTCTTTTATGTGTTTGTTTGACAAAGATCCTTTTAATCTATTTATTATCTGTCTTGAGTTATTTGTATATCTAGGCCAGGTAGACAACATTCTTAGAACACCAAACATATTTTTCGAACGAAGTATACAAAATAGTTTTTGCACCTGCAAAGTTAATTTAAAAATCGTTTTCCACCTATAAATATGATTTCCTAACCAATGAAACAACAACTTTGACATTTGTTTCCACTATTAAAATGTTCGATAATGAACAAAAAAAAATGAAGAGAATCGCGTACGTAAATGTTGACTTTTTTAACAGTTGCATAAATAATTCATTACTCATTACCGCAAAAAAAAATTCTGTGCTTATATGTATTCATAAATAAATGAAATAAAAATAAAATATCATCACGCCTTTTACCCATCAGTGGGTGTGGCACTCTGCCTAAGCAGATCTCGGTAAGTGATATATTTTTTCGCATGAAGTGCGGTTACCAGCCGTCAAATCACGGCCTCCAAAGATATTAGTGGTGGAGGAGCCACAGGGATAGATTTTTTAAATTGGTGAAAATTATTTGTCGGCTGTGGGGATCGAACCAGGGTTCTCAAGATCCACAGGCCGACTCGATACCACTGAGCCACCTACCCCATAAATGAAGTCGTGCATAAATAATGATGTTAGATTTATAAGCACAAATATTCCCAGTTATCTTTTCTGTTCATCAGAGAAAGTAACAATAGTATTGATGTGTATCTATGAACATATACTTTATATGTTAATTATATTGAAGGCAAGAGCATGAAATGCGTAAACTAAACGAAGACTATTTCTACTATTATGCATGCTTAAAGTATCATTTTCTAGGTTAATAAAATTTTAATTGTTAAAAAGTGAGACACACATTAAAAACCTTTCTCTTTAAAGTGTTTACGAATGTATATTTTAAACAAGTATATAATTTTTCCAGAGTTACGGAACGAAATCGTTCGACTTCTGGACACTGAAGAAATCGATCCTGAACACACTGTTACAGGCTGTGAAAGCCATTAATGGAGGCATCATCGCGATTAAGGGTCAACTGATCAAGGGTGGAGGTGCTATTATCTCGGCCAAGGGCCGGCTTATCAGCATGAAGGGCGAGGCGCTTGCTAATGTTGGCAGGCATATCATCATGAACTCCAAACTTAGTCCTAATATCTATGTCACCAAACCTGAGCCTGCTGAGTACTCTGGGCCCTCTGGTAAGATAAACACTACTATCTTCTTCTTGACAGTTTCTTGAATATTTAAGGTTGCCATTTAACGCCACTTTACAAAGTCAATATGTGGTTGTTAGGTTTATCTCAACACAAACAAATATGCATCAAATGCCCTATTATAGAACCTAATATGTATAAATTTTGGTGCTACAAATAATATTAGGGATATCTTTTGTTTGTAAACTAATTTTGTTAATACAGAATATTATAAAAAAAAACACAAACAATTACAGGTTGACAGTAGCTATATTGGTCCGTCAGTACGGTGGTGTGGATAGCGATACGGAATTCGAATCCGGAGATCCCGAGTTCGAATCTCACTTAAGCTAAAAATTATATGAACTATCACACTACGGCTCGGTGAGTGCGGACCCTGTACTGTAATTGGGATTAAGTTCCTGTTGTACAGCGTAACATAAATAAATAAATAAATAAATAAATAAGAGTTGATTAAACCTACAGGGAGCTTTATTTGTGTCGAGATTGTTTTGTTTCTTTCTAATATTTATTACATCTTTCATGTATGTTATGTAAATTCTGTTATTGTCTATTTAAGCGAGATTGACTGATTTTTCGATTTAAAAATTCTATAGTATATTGAAAATTGAATTGAATACAATTGTAACGCGTGTTTTTCATACTATTTTTCTTATATCGCATTAAAATATTTTTATTTTAAAATTTTATTATTATATATTATTCAAATGTCAAGGTGGTTACACTGACAGGACAATAAACATTTGAAAATAATTTATTTTGACATTTATTATCTAGCTTAGCTATATTATTTTTTATAGAGAATTGTTTTGCAGTTTAATGAATTTATTTTATTATAAACAAATTAATTGTTATGTTTGACATTTTTTCAACTTATAATTTAATAACTTCAAACAACAATATCCCTAAAAACAGTTTGCAAAATTCACTTTGTAAACTTGATGTAGGAAAAAAATTATTTTTGCCAACATGTAATGATAGAGTTTCTAAACTCAGTCACGCATGTTGCAAAAACCACCAAAATAATATCTTATTACCGAAAAAAATATTTCTAATCATTTGGCCAGAGTATATTATTACTCATTAAACGGTTTCCGTCAGTTGATTATATAAGCCACGAAACGGTAATACATC
Source organism: Pterostichus niger (assembly GCA_947425015.1). Taxonomy (NCBI): domain Eukaryota; kingdom Metazoa; phylum Arthropoda; class Insecta; order Coleoptera; family Carabidae; genus Pterostichus; species Pterostichus niger. Next base: position 8,653,875 of record OX380341.1, read on the forward strand.
ATATGTATATATTTGGCAAGATTTGACATGATTTTCAAACCATTTAGTTTGCGTGATAGCACTACATAGCATAAAAAATATTTAATATCAGTATTTTAATTAGAAAGTTATATATCCGCAAATATAAATATCCATTTCATTGTTGACGTAAACAGGAAGATGTAATTATAATTATTAAATAGTTGCAAAGTAATAATAATTTTGAACAGGACACAGTGGTCCATCAGCTATAGCGCATCCAAGCCCGTCGTATGGACCTCCGCCCCCTGAATACGGACCACCACCAAGTGGTGCTCCTAGTGCCAGCGCACCCACGGGAGGATTCCCCGATCATCCGCCCTCCACGTATGGTGCCCCAACTGCGTCTGCGTATGGACCCCCAATCGGACCTAGTGGTTCTGCAGCCCCCAGTCAAGCCTATCTCCCGCAGAAAGTGACAGGACCATATGAAGGTAATCATTCATTTCCGTCATAACAATTAAATCTAATTCTGTCTGTTCTTTTAATTACATCTCTTAAAATTAACCTACATTCATACATGTCTGTAGATTATTATTAATTATTAGAATAGACGTCTTTATTTATTATCGGTTAACAAACAAAAAATACTTTCTCCAAATTTGAGTAAAAGTGTAATGAATTCTGATCTGTTTGATGTTAGACATAACTCAAAACAAATCAAGTTCATGACAGCGAAACAAAACCTTTCTAATGCATAAACTGTCACAATCACATACTATAACAGAAATACGTATCAGACGCAATGACATTATTTCCAAATGCAACGGATGACTAAGTTTCATTTCATACACGACTCACAATTTTCTAGATGTTTTATTGAACTGCGAACGCAGTTTTCACTAACCTAGACTTGACTCTGTTTAACTACTAGCATTTAAAAGTAACTTGACGCCAGACACGCATGCAGGAATCGTGCTCCTGAAGAAGATCCCAAAAGGCCCTGAGTTGTCGAATGCGGCGCTGGCGTCGCTACCGCTACAGGATGAACGACACAAGGTGGTGCAGCCGACCGTAGACGTAACTAAGCCACAGCTCTTCTCGCCTGAAGCACCCAAAACAACACCTTTTGCGCCACAACCGCCCACTCCACCTAAACATCAAGCGCACCCCTTCTTTGAATCTGCCTTGAAATCCATTCATCCTCCCCAAGCCATTTATGGTTCCCCTATCGAAGTTCCGCCATCTTCCCCGAGTGGAGGAGGAAGTGCACCTAGTGGACACAGTGCACAACTTGCACCCCTCTTACCTACCGCACCCACGTACATTCCTGGGCCCGTCACGTCACGTCCAGGCTACGTAGATGAATCTCTTCTATCCGGACATTCTTCCCATGATATTCAACAACCTGAGTTTAATGTCAACAAACCTCTATCAGCCTATAAAAATTTCCAGCCTCCTCCTTTATCAAACATCAATGGTGTCCAGAATCTTTTTAAAAATTCTGGTGGTTTATTCTTATCAAAGATTCCAGCACCTTTTGAGGTTAACTCATTTGGAGGTGATCATAGTTTCTCAAACTATGGGTTGGGTGCTTTAAACAATATTCAGCAGTCTCACGGCACTAATTACCATGGTGGATTAGATAGTTACGCACCAGAATTTAGCAATTTAGGTCTAGGTGGAACTGACCTTTCTTCAAATTTACAGTATAAGGATGGAATTTTAGACCACAAAGGATCGTCACCTGAATATGAGGTTGTGAAATCTATCACATATGAATTACCTATTCATAAAAGACACTGACAAGACTGGACGTGTTAACTAACCACCTCTGACTCCAAAGAAGGTACCGAAAGCATTTGTGACTAAACGACCACTAATTTTATTTGTTCACCACATCAATACTTCAAACATGATTACTAATATAAGTTTGTATATTTTTTAGGTAGTCTTCCGGAATACCAAGACATAGGACACTTCTGACAAACAGTCAATCACAATAACGCAAATTAATTCAACAGCTCAGGAAATAAGAAAATGAATCAGATATTGTGATGGAAATCTCTATGTATGTAATAAATTAAAATTTCCGAGTCAGTTGGTAAAGGTATAACCATATTAAAATATTGTAAAAATTTAACAAAATCATAAAATCGTTTTTCGAGAAGAAAGACATCGAAAACATATTTATATCAAACACCTATGTAGGTGATATGTACAATAAGAGACTAGTTAATTAATACTTTGTCATCTATTTATAATTTTTTTATAAAATCGCTTAAATTATTCCAATGTACATTTCCAAAAAAAAATTGCTCATGTAGTATGTTATAAGTTAAGTACTTAAGTTATATTTAATGTAATATATTTTTGAATAAAAATATAAAAAAGAAAATGTCTACTTATTTACCAAAAATAAACATAAAAGTGAAATTCATGTCATAAATGAACACTTTGATGACATTCACATGCATATAAATATTATTTTAAACACAAGAACCTGTTTGAAAGTTGACATCTAATGTACATCTTACTCAAGTTTCCTAACTCTGTTAAGGTGTTACTATAACTTGCTCGTTAATTAAATTAGTATAATTAACAGTTTTTGCAAAATTATGAAAACTCGGTAGTAATTTACATTTTATTAAATAAGAGTACTTAAAAAAACTGAAAACAACATCTTGTATAGCGATATTGATTTTCAAAAATTATATACATACTCAAAAGTGGCCTACGTTATACAAATTGTTAAAAAGGCTAAAGATGAATGTATCTTGACTAAAGAATTATTGTTGATAAAATAAAAGTTATAGACAGTTGACAATTTGATCCTACTGTGTATGCTGCTGTTTTAAATTCTGATTTGTAACGTATTTTTTTTTTTATACTATAATTTTTAACCGTTTTAGCTATTTGCCTCATAATGATGACTCAATAAAGGCCGGAATTGGTCAAGAATGTATAAAATAATTTTATGAGTTGACTAAACTTCAGGACTTTTATTTTAACGATAGTTAAAAAGAAATGTTATGGAAATGTAGCTACATAAAGTACAAAGTGTTTAACAATATAGATTTGGAGTTACGAGCTATTTTCAATATCGTAAATCAATTCCTTAGACATCTTACTTTCTATACCATTTCTAAGAAAATGGATTAAAACATTGTGTGCTATGAAATTAATGTTAACAAAAGGTGCTCAACATATCCTGTTGCTAGCATTCATCATATTGTAAAAGATTTTATACCTTTTAAAAAATTCTCGATATTAATTGATTAGTCTTACAATCTCATGTTTTATTCGCAAACTAATGGTGCTATTCTGTAATTTTCTATAACGCTACAGATCTGTAAATCTGAACAAAAGAGCATCATATTTGATTGTCAAATGACATTAAATGTATTTGTCAATAAAAATCTATGCGCTTTTGTTCAAATTTACAGAACTGTAGCGTTATAGAAAATTACAGAATAGCACCATTAATCAATTGCAAATCGCATAAACGAAAGAATTAAAAACAAAGAGCGTTAAAACTGGGAGATTATATTGAAATTAGCCTATATCTCTGAAATGGTTAATTTTCAGAAACATATTGATTAAACATTTTAAATTCATATTGACCTGTACTTTACAGTTAATTTTAACAGCTGTATTCATGCATACGGTACTGAATATGAAATACTACGTATTCAGTGACCGCGATTCAGTAGGAATTGTTCCTGCAACTTGTCTTACTTTAATGTGGAAATGTAGTTGTATGTTTGGTGATTATTTTAGTTATACGAGCATTTACAGTCCATGAACATATTTTTTAATTTTATTTCATTATTTACATGAAAAATAAAATTAAAACCTGATATATAAATTTTTTTATATTAACTATTTATTTATTTTATTTTTTTAATGCAACATCAATTTGACTTCGAGACGTATTTATTCGCATTGATGTGATGTGGGTTATCAACTCGTAGTAGAAAATTAAATATATAATTGTATTCATTGCAAAGGACCTACAATTCATAGAAAATTCCATACTATCAAGACCCGACATGTTTCGAAACAAATCAAAATGAAGTTGCAGACAGATATTGTTTAAGTGCAATATCGTGTATTTATTAAAATTATTATTCGGGTTTCCGAAAAAATATTAATATTTCCCCATTAAAAATATTTTGTAACTTCTAAATTAATAAATTTAATCATATTTTTTCGTGTGATTTTGTAATTGAACAAATTGTTTAGTTATTTTTGTTTCATAGGAAATAAAGTATTTACAAACTATGTTTAATATATCGTGTCCGGAATACATTGGTGTATGATGAATGTGAGATTGGGAAGAATGTTGTAAGAAGAGTGGGAATAAGTCAGTTGAGATGGTTTGGTCATGTAGAACGTATGTCGAATGACAGATTGGTGAAACAGGTGTATGTTGGTGAAATTGAGGGTGAAAGTTTGCGTGGACGGCCTAGGAACAAGTGGATGAATATGATTGAAGGGTTGTTGCGTGAGCGAAAGATTCTGAGCGTGAAGAATAAACGAGCTTGTACGAAAATAATTATGAATGTGGTTGAAGCAAAAGTGGTGTGTCAGGATAGGAATGTTTGGAGAAAATGTATTGCGGGATAAATATGATGAATGAAGACAAGCGTATGATTCTTGATTTTAGATTAATTGGTTAGATGTTTCGAGTGTTTACCTGCAATTGTGTGGAGACCATCTTCAGAAACAAGCGCAGTGTACACTAGCGAATGGATGAATGTTTGTTGTGTGTTGATGGATTTTGGTTGTGAGAAAAGAAAGAGTTTGTATGGAGGAAGTGTTAATGTGGTCGAATCGAGTATCGTGTGTCAGGATGAGAATGTTGACGGGTTCGTGCTACCCCATTTAATGGGATATAGCGTGATGTTATGTATGTATGTATGTATGTTTAATATTCAATACGGAATATTTATACTAAAAATAATAAAACAGTAGAACTAGTTTATTTTTATTTATTTTTAGTAGCTAAATAAATTAAAGACAATATGGTAACTAATTTAAACGTGTTAAATTAATTAAATTACCGAAACTAAAAATAAAACTGAACAAATAAAATTAAACGTAGAATAGAACAAAATTGAAAAGCAACTGTTAAACAAAATATAACCTAAACTATCCAAATTATAAACGTATAACAAATTAAAGCCCAATATTACTAATAAATATTAAAATACTACTACAAACGTCAAATTAGAGTTAGACTATATGAAATAGAAACTTCTACAGGGGTAATTCAAATCCGCCGAGTAATAGTAACTGAGATAACATTATAGTCACTGTTTTCATCAGTCTCCGCTAGATACCATCACTGAATATAAAAACATAGACGCTATGGAACTAGCACTAAAAGTGGCGATGAACTGTCTTGTATATTTTCCTATCCTTGGCAGTCAATATTCTAAGAGCGTCCTTATACATTGCATTTAATAAAAATGAGATCGAAGTGAACCAAATCTTACTACTAAATAAGAAATTTATTGACGACTATCAACCGAACAGTAAGCGTACTTATTCAAACAGCTACCGATCCAGTAGTTACTTTTATTTTATTGTTTTTTGTAAGCTGTCATTGGCAAGATTTCAAACAAAACAAGCATAGTAAACAGTTAACTACTTTCTTATCATAGATATAAGTATTATTAAATAAAATATTTGTCTTTCTCTTGTGGCACTACAATCCATGAGGATTTGAGTCTACTGGACACACCGAGCCGCAGTTTTTATACTACCGTACTGCCGGTTTCCTTAGTTAAATGTTACATTAGCTGTATTCTTTTTACGTGATATCTCACTTTGTCTTAGCTCACCTCAGTTATCTTAGTAAAGTTGTCCGTTCTATTTGTCTGAACTGAGATAAATTTCTCTCCCTTGCCTATGCTGAGTTACTTAGCCAGCTAAGTAACTTGTTGAGATTCTCACCTCAGTTCATGAGTGAGGGTTATTTTTTTGAAGTGTTTGACACGTCAATGAGCATTGTCAAATTATTTCAAAATGAATACTGTTAATGTTAATAAAAGTTTGAAATATTTATAAAACGAATTTATAAGTTTATAATACCAACAATTTATTATGAATTATCATACTTACACCAGAACACCAGCTAGGTTTTGAATTCATAATTTAGCATCTAAAGTTTGACATTTGACAGCAACAGGTAACAGAGAAAAATATATGTACAGCGTTATTTGTGTACGTTTTATTTACAAATCAACTATCTCAGCTCGCTTCACTTTAATCTCATCTGATTTTGATAACTAGTGACATGAGTTTGTTGTTGATAAAAAGAATGCAACTATTATTTAAGGGTGACTAACTTTAGCGCCCGAGTGTGATAAAAACAATAAAATAATACTACAAAAAATAAAAATTCTATCGTATTCCTAATCTAATCTGTTTTGCCACTAAAAATTTGATGTTATTATACAATTCATTTCTTGTTCAAAACATTTCTTCTAAATATACTAAGAGCAATAACAATTAAACATACAAGTAATGTTATTCATAATTTCACTTTTTAAAACTTACCTAATCCATTGTCCCAGCATCATAATTCCGTATTTAAGGTCACCCGCAGGTTACGGCCCCGGTAAATCGCACGGAGCGGAAGAAAGTGAAAGTGCAAGACATTGGTAATGATCTTCAAGTTACCTTGAAGCCGCAGAAGTCACCAGTCGTTCACAAACACACGCACACTGCACGCAATGTGCTAAATACTTCATACGAATATGTTCACGGAATGAATACTTCTACACTAACTGTTATCTTTGCAGCTATGGCACGAGAATGGTATTAGTGGATGTTTTAATTCGTACGGACTTGTTCGTGCGAACTTGTATTTGGGAAACTGGATGTTTCTTGGTTTTTAATTAAATTAATAAATTTGATATTGCTTCTGTAGGTACTAAAGTATCTTTATATAGTGTTTGAAAAAAGTTTTTATAGCAATTATAGAAAAAATAGATCTAACAAATAAAATTATAGAAGAAAAATATTTGTTTCTTTTAAACCCATATATCAATCAAATACTGAATGTTCAATAATAACATTTTTATCTAATTTGTTGTGAAAAGTAAAATATCCAAATTATTTATCCCTTAAATAATTTTTTTATATATGAAAGCAGTTGTCAAAGCTTTTTTATTTTACAAATTTCAATAGAGAGATAGGAAATAAAAATTGCTTAAAAGACAGGAAAATGTATATTTAATTTTACAAAACAACTAAAAATCTTCGTCCATACACTCTTGCACAGCACTAAACATTTACTGTGACATTGATAATTAAATAAAAATGTTTTATATTTCAAAATTAATTTATGGAGTAATACAAACAATTTTTCCAAGTAGAATTTCTGTCAATCTCTAATAATTTGCAAACTTTACATCCGGAATGTGATAAATATAATTACATAATATTATATATGGGTTTTAACAAAAGCAAAACTTTTTCTTTTCTATAATTTTTTGTCAGATTAACAATCAATTTTTTCCTATATGTTAATAATTTTTTCAAACATTTTGTATATTCAAAAAATATGTTCCATTAGAAACTTATTAATTTAAATAAGTATTAAGTTTTAATACATTTTTATTTTAAAAAAATGACTTCATAATATGACATCGGACCATAAAAATGAACCTCAATTTGATTTCCAACTGACTTTTACCAAATTTAAATTACCCCTATTGTCAGAGTTGCTGCACCCGAGGGTACATGGGGTAACTGCATCAAAACACAAATACTAAAACAATAAAAAAAACCCGAAACAAAACTGAAAGCAACATATGTTTTGATAAATACTGGAAGTACTTGAAAATTTATGAAACGCGATTTCTATTTTTTATTCGATTATGTTAAAAAGTAATGTTTTTTAGTTAGGATATTTGTAAGAAAAGTTAATCTTTTCAATGAAGTATGAATATTTGCTGTGGTTGCTAGGTAATAGTTATTTTATCGTCTGTAAAATATGTGTTGGTATTTTTTGATAAATAATATTGTTAATTTAAAAATTTCTTCAAAATAAAAAATAATGCATGGCACGCGGATGAAAAAGTTTTTTATACTTATGCGGTTGCCGAATTCGACTTCGTTTTGTACCGCATATTTCCTTCATTCGTACGAAAACTGCATTTTTCATCCTTGTGTCATAAATAAGTATTATTTGACACTAAAATCACTACTCAATAGCATTAAGAACAATTTTTTAAGTAAAAATGTACATTTTTATTTTTCATTATTTAAAAAATGTATGGGGTAGGTGGCTCAGTGGTATCGAGTCGGCCTATGGATCTTGAGAACCCTGGTTCGATCTCCACAGCTGACAAACAATTTTCACCAAATTAAATCTACCTCTGTGGCTCTCCCTCCACTAACATCTTTGGGGGCCGTGATTTGACTGCTGGTAATCGTACTTCACGCACATAAACATATCACTTACCAAGACCTGCTTCGATAGAATTCCACCTCCAGAAATGGATAAAATAACATAACGTAATATTGACTTCTTTACAAAATATTTATTTGTTACTCTGCTCAACAGGAACTTAATAATAACTAAGTAGTATAGGACGCCTACAGTTTTAAATCGAATACGAACCACTCAAATACGATTGCATTTTTTGATAAAGTTAAAGTCAGTTCAACCTTTTGCTTGTTAATTGATAAACGCAAGTTTTATCTTCGTTTTAACCATTGGGCTATGATTGGGTAATTGTATCATTATAACACCTTTTTATCCAATGTGACAAATTCTGTAACACAAATTGCTAAGTACAGCAATTGCTAGAATCCTCGATCAACGATGGTTGCAAAAAAGGTTACTATCAAAAGATTATGTTAGTAATTATTATACTGGACAATTTTTGTTATAAACTGGACATGATTATTTATTTCTTAATCAATTGCAGATTTTGATAAATGATGATTTTTACCTGGAGATGTGAAGCACAGTTACCGATCTTAAAAAATTATGGCAGTTAAGCCACATGGTGTTATTTAGTTTTCTATGAGTTAGATAAATTAGTGCTAAATTATTTTCGAAGTCTTCAAATAAAACACTAAATTTGTAGGGAATTAAGTTTTATATCTATGTTCTACAATAATTTGAGAACTTTTGCCATTTTGTATTTAATTGATGATGATATTTATTTGTTTCTAATACAAAACATACTTTTTCTACAATTGCCATGAAAAGATGACAATTACGCTCTTATTTGTCATCGTAAAGTTGACGTTTTCTGTGGAACAATCGAAAAATATCTTTTTTGCGCGTCTCCAATGGCAACGCGCGAAAGAGACGTTAAATACGCGCATTTCCAATCGCAACGCGCGAAAAAGATATTAAATGTGCGCTTATTTCAATAGTTACCAGGGATATAAACAAAACGGAAACTTGTCATATTGACAGTTAATAGAATGAATTTAATAATTTGAAGATGCAATCGTAGAAAAAATTACCGTGTTCGAGTAACAAAGAATCACTTTACGGTCTTAATACACAAATAACTATTTTTTTCCTTGTCATTTATTTATTTTTGCTTTGTCAAACGTAATTGTCTTCTGATCTGACATAGCACATAATACTTCTATCTGGCAGTACGGTGGTGTAGATAGCATTACGGTATTTGAATCCAAAGATCCCGAGTTCGAATCTCACTCAAGCTAAAAATTTATGAATTACCACACTGCGACTCGGCGAGTCTGGACCCGGTACTGTAATTAAGATTAAGTTCCTGTTATGCAGAGTAGCATAAATAAATATAAATAAATATATCATCACGTCTTTTACCCATTACTGGGTATGGAACTCTCGTTAAATGATATATTTCTTCACGTGAAGTGCGGTTGCCAGCCGTCCAATCACGGCCCCCAAAGATATTAGTGGTGGAGGAGCCACAGGGGTAGATTTTTTAAATTGATGAAAATTGTTTGTCGGCTGTGGGGATCGAACCAGGGTTCTCAAGATCCACAGGCCGACTCGATACCATTGAGCCACCTACCCCATAAATAAATAAATAAATAAATAAATAAATATAGAAATACTATTTCTTTAAACCTCGAGAAGAAGTTAGAAAAACCTGTATTGAAAAATAAAATTCTGAAGTAAATGTTGCCAGTTCTTTAAGTCAACAACAATTGATTGTTTAGTTAATTTAACACTAAAACCATACAATCTTTGCTAAAAACTCGTAAACAGTCAATGAAGCATAAAAATCAGTAACAGTATCTACATCATTACACAAACACAACAACATTGGTTGAAGTTATTGTTTACGTTTTGCCAAGTCCTACTTAAATTGCAACCAGGATGTAGGTTGTTAAACCTTGCATGATTTGGAAAACCTGCAGCAAAGTACAGCATAGTGGTCTCACTAACTTTCTACAAACCACCAGCTACGAGACTGGTTATTTCATTAAAAAAAAACACTACTAAACTGCTTGTCATAATAAATACTAGATCATCTTGAACTTGAATTCACTCTATCCTTAATAATCCGAAGACGTAAGCTAAGTTATTCGCTGTAATCGCGATTACTTCCTGAGAAGGGAAAATGGTTTAAATTGGATGGATTGTCCACCTTTCCCGGACACACGTATTTTGTTAAATGTGTCATCTATTAAATATGAAAGTTAATAATGGATGATTGGACTTATCATAAATTGTTATGCTTGACAGAGCAAAACATGTTAACAATTTTCTTTTAGCTTTAATAAATCTATTTGGGATACGGAATAAGTGTGGTTTTAATTAGTTAATTTATCATTATAATTAATTTAACCACAAATGATTCGTTTAAACATCTAAATAAATATTATTTTTTAAATTACATATATTATTGTCTGCAAATAACTACTAATAAAATATAATTATTACAATTATTATTGTCACTCAAAGTTTTTAGAGTATGTAAACATTACAATACTTTAATGATTCTTAATTTTTAATTACATATCCGTGTTCAACCTATATAATTAATTGAAAAATATTACAATGTTATACTAAATTAATATTAAGAGATAGTTATAGTTAGTACACGAACACGTGTTTGTACGATACAGTAAGTATTAATTTGAAATGATAATAATCTGATTCTGTTCCACAGTAGAAAGTTGAATGAATAAAACATCTAAATTTAGTTTACGGACGAAATAAATATAGTTTAAGGCAAAATTCCGATCATATTTCCCGTCACATTAGAGAAGTAGTAAAGATATATAATAACCAGCATCTAAGACAACCAAGAATTGTAATTAAGAACAAATAATGATCAAGTGAAAGGAAATAATTAGCAATTATGTCTCATCCAAAATACCGGCGACTGTCCGAAGATAATGTCCTCCTTTTCTGGGTCAAAATGAAATTATTCAAAAGATTCCAGTAAAAACTATAATATGCTTTCCATCATTACAGGTTGTCAACTATTTAGAAGACAATTTTTGCTTCAGGTAAAGTTAACAATACATGTGTGGACAGTTGACATGAATATAGCGAAAGTTTAAAAAGAGTAGAAAACATTAGTATATGTTTTACGTGGATATGAACGACTACACATAGAAATCACACTATTTACAGCATGAAAAAAGAGATTTTTGTTGAGAAAACACATATTAATAATGAGCGAGAAGGTGAAATTGAAAATCAAATTATTCACTCATCTGCAAAAATGCTTACTTAGTGAAATCAGTTATTATAAAACTGCAAGTCTCATCATTTAAGCAAGCATCAAAATAGAAAATGAAAATATAAACATTGTTATATTATTGAAAAGTAAATTTCAAATTTGTGTTTTAAATTGATATTGACATTGTTTAATATGTGAAAAAACAGACTTTTTTGGAATTCAGTCAATTTTATTTTTATAATAAAAAATAAAATTGACTGAATTCCAAAAAAGTCTGTTTTTTTTAAATTTTATAAGGAGTCGAATTAAAAATTTATATCCTTTTATTGTTTAATATGTTTTTGTTTCGTTAATCATTTTATAGTTTTCATAATGTCCATCCCCTAAAACAAATACTACTTATCTACTGTAAGTAATAAGAATTATCTGTCAGTTATTCAACTATTTTGTAAACTAATCGTTCGTAGATACAATTCACTTCTGTATATTTGATAAAAATTTAGTATAACGATCAGAGCAGGACAATTTTTAAATTCTGTGGGTAAAATACTTGTACTGAAGACTTGAACGGATAACTTTATTTACTAATATTTAGAAAGATGGATTCTGAAGTATATTTTCAAGAATATAATTTTTATCATCAGTATATGTTACTTGAAATTGCGCAAGATTATGCAGAATTTATATTGTAAATCATTCTTCATTAAATCACTATTAATTTATAATTTGCTTTGTTTTTATATTATAGACTGAAAAAATTAGTTTTGTTTTTCAAATTTTGTACTTTTTCGAAGCTATATCTCAAAAATGTAAAGAGATATGATGATGTACTCACCGGAATTAACTTTCTCGTAATTTAATAAACTTATAACAATTTTTTTGCAATTTTTGCATTTTATACAATTTTCATATATAATACCATTAGTGACTATGATTTTGCCGGAAATGTTTGTCGTCATGATCACGGCTGTTTGTTGCGACGAAAATCTGCACGAGTGCGACAACACGAGTGTAGATTTTCTTAAAGAAACAAGCAGGAGTGATCTAGGCAAAAATTACCAAAGGAAAATGGTATTCGGCTTGACAATTCCTCGAAATATTTTATTTAATCCAAAACTAAATGGACCAAGGAAGAAAGAATGATGTGTCGAAGTTTTTGGCAAAACCATTCGGAATCACATGCCTTATTGAATAACTATTTGGATTCCATTTTATATATTTAAGCCAAGTTTTATTATTATTTGTTAGAAATACCTAATAAAAACCGTTCGTGCTCATGCGAATACAGAAAACGTAATCTTATATTTATTTATTAATATGTTTGCAATAAATTATATTTTTCTGTAGCTTTCATTATCATAAAAAAATAGCGAGCCCATTGTTGAAATTCACCACTGATTAAAAGTAACATAATTTGATTAAAATGACAAGCAACTTCTTGGCAACTTTATAAACCTTCCAGTCTTATCATTCAGTAATTTTTATCGGAATAATATTAGATTTAGTGTAGTAAAGCAAGAAAAACTTTTAGTTTTAGCTAATCGTGAATCTTGGATTAGCTAATTTAATTCAAGACCGATTTTAAAAGTTCACTTTCCAAAAACCAAAGGTAACCAGAAAATATTCGAGTTTATTTAAACTATGGTTTAACTTAAGCTGATTATACCATATTTGAAGATTAGCTAAAACTCTTTTAAGAATTGAGCTAGTTTGCAAACTAACCGGATAGTTTATAAAACAGTACTTGCTGAATTATTTTAAATCTTGAAAGTATATTGAAATGGATTAGAACCAAATTAAAAATTATTAAGTATGTTGTCTAATAACAATACGCAATTAATTATTTAATATAATCCTCAAACAAAACAAGGATAACCATAAAAAACAAAAATGCTCTAGAATACCTCGCCATGTGATGGTAGTAGACAGTGTAATAACCACGGTTCAAGTGGAAGGGGTATATAAGACAGAATACTGACCTAATTGTCTAGTAATATGTGTTGTGAATGTGGGTAGTGTTACTTCAAGAGGACCAGGTTCAAAATAATTCCATTCTTCAGTTTTTGTTTATTCTACTCACAGCATTATGCAGGTATGATTCATTTATTATTATTAAGTTCTTGCTTACAGCATTTATTTTCTGTTTATTGAAATAAATTTTATATTTTAACAGTTTGATTTTTAGTATCTATATAGTAATGGTCAGTAGTATATCTATCGGAATATCGGAAATATAATTTATTTTATATTATTATTATAATGTCATCATTTACTACGTTCCTTATTTTTACTGTTTACTGAATTTATGTATTAAATAATCTTCGATTATAATTTATATTAAACATTTTAGTAACACATTATAATATCTATAGAAAATCTAATTATTTATAAGTAAATATATCATCACTCCTTTTACCCATTACTGAGTGTGGCACTCTGCCTAAGCAGATTTCGGTAAGTGATATATAACTTCGCGTGAAGTGCGGTTACCAGCCGTCAAATCACGTCTTCCAAAGATATTAGTGGAAGGGGAGCCACAGGGGTAGATTTAATTTATTTTATTGTCTATATACAAAAAGGTATTTGATGCATGATATAAATTTAATATTAATTGTGACAAAAAGCAAAGCGATTCAATCATCCAAAAACTGCGAGTTATTTATTAATTATTTATTTGCATGATCATACTATCAAATATTATTCATATATTTTCAGTTAAAATGGTTTAATATTGTCTATTTGAAAAGTGAATAATTAGTTATTTTCCATATTTGAACTGATGTAGTCAATAACGGTATTTTAATCAAATTTCAATGGGCGGAAGTAATATCATATTATTATATTTCATTTCCAAATGTTGTAATTTAATATACATCTGCACATCCTCTCTTTTTTATAGTTTCAGTATATTTTAGTTGTTATCGGGGTTATCCATACATGACTAACGGTTATTTTACAAATTATTATTTGAATAAGTAGCACAGTTTTATCAAAACAGATGTATTTTTTAATGTAATTTATATTTTTGTATTCTAAGCAGTGTAGAACATGTAACAAGTAATAGTGAACAAAACGATATATTTCAAAAGAAGTTTAATATTTAAAATTAAAATAACTTGTTTCAAATTATTTTAATCATGGAGAAAATATGTACTAACAAAATTAACGTTTGCGGCTGTATAGCTTCTACCAGATTAAATTTCGGAATGATAATGGTTTTCATTTATATTAGACTTTAATAATGAAAACATAAAAAGGTTGAATATGACCTTGGGAAAATTATTATCGCAAAAATGATTAAACGCCGGACAGTACCAATTTAAATTCTATACAGGTGCTTGTCTTGATGTAATTTTTTACATTAATGAGAAAGTCGACACATAAACTCGTATTCAATCAGCATACCTTTCTTGTCGGTGGTCCAAAGTGTGTCATTCACCGAGAAAATTTATGTCTTAAACAAACTTAATAATGATAATCACATTTCAGTACATCAGTCTCTGAGTTATTAGATTTTCTTTCGTGTAATTTTTATTGTTATTGGGATGTTAAATGCGGGTTCAAATTGTCGTTTATCACCCTGTAGAACTGGAGAAACTGACATTCCAGTGACCTACTCCATGCTGCGGACGATACTTACGTCACTCGATGGTGACGGCCGGAAGGAAGCGACAGCAGGTTATTGAACTAGTCGTGACCTAGAAATCGCCTCCTAGATGGTACCTAAACTAGATTTTATAAAATTAGAGGTGGATTGCTTTCAACGAGCTTAATCAGACTTTAATTTAGTAGTTTGTGGTGTGTAAATAGTTTAATTTGAAAAATGAAAGTATGGAAACAATATTTAATTTAATTTATACGACTATTAAATAAATATATCATCAAGCCTTTTACCCATTACTGGATGTGGCGCTCTGCCGTAGAAGATTTCGATAAGTGATATATTTCTACGCGTTAAGTCCGGTTACCAGCCGCCAAGTTACGGTCCCCAAATAAGTTAGTAAAGGGGGAGCCACAAGGGTAGTTTTAATGTGGTGAATATTGTTTGTCGGCTGTAAAAATCAAACCCGGGTTCTCAAAATCCATTGGCCGACTTGATACCACTGAGCTACCTACTCCATAGACTAGTACATTGAGCCACTATTAACTATTTCTAATAAATAACTGCATAAGAAATATATTTTGAATATTGTATTGTCTATTTCAGTCGCAAGTGATCGTCAGCTTCGTGGTTTGCTGTTCGTTGGTCTCGCTTACCCAATCAGTGATCCAGTACAAAGTTCGAGGCCCTCCAGTTCCCCAAAGATTATCTCATCACACGTACCCTCCTCATTACCATTCAAAATCAAAATGGGCGATGCCCCCTCGACCACCAACTAGACCTCACGCCCGTCCGATTCCAGTCCACATGGCGTCATATAAAGTACCCGTCTTCGCTCGACCACCAAAGATTCCTCAAATACAACCGGCACCACTGATTTTTCCTTCCGCAGTATGGAAAACTCCGACAGCAGTTTATCGACCTCCAATGGAAAAACCTTTCTTAATTTCTCCTCCTGTGACCCAGCAGTACGAGTTTCATCTTAACAAAGAACCAGTCGTCAACATACCAACAATTAAACAGATCGGCGAGAAAGGTCCGATACATACGATACCTGCTCCGAATCTCAGCCCGGCGGATAAACCTAATATGATGTTTGAAGAGCAGGCCCAGAAACACACCTACCAGTACACAAAGGAGCCCGAAATTTCACTGAACGCAATTTCTCCTGCGTCGCATTCGAACATATACGCAACCAGCTCTTTGCTTGGGGCACAAGCGTTGCCGCTGATACAGCAGCACCAGTATCAGGTGACGGAGAATGCCGAGCCCGCGGACCAACTCGTTCATCGGCAGAATCCTTTCACCGCTCAAAAAACTTACTACGCACCTGATCCAGATCCGAACAATTTACTCCAAAAATTGACCCAATATTCCGACACCAGCTCTCTAAACAATGTGAATCTTTTCTCATCAGATATTTACGCTGCTCCTCAACAATTGCAACACACAAATCTCCCACAGTCCTCACAGGCCACAAATCTTCCTCTTTCTCCACAAGAGCTTTACCAACTATTAAACGGAATTCCTCAACAGCAACAAATGGACAGTTACGGAATATCTGTAATGCAACAACCAATCCAACAACAACCACCTCAGCAGCAACAACTTCAGCAACATTATATTCAGCAAGCTCAAGGACATCCAACTCAAAACTACCAAGCGCTTTTAAACTCTCCGCACGCAATACAATCTGAACAAGCTTATTACAATCAAATCCCAGATACTGTGAGTCAGCAGATTAAAGACAATTTCAAACCGCATTACCACACATTTAATTACGAGGAACAAGGTTCTCATAGTGCTCCAAGAAAAGAATTCGCCCAATCGCGGGTCACAGCTGATTACAACATTGAACCAGAAGCTGCTGAAACATACCCAAAAGCTTCCGTTCAAAATCCGCATGAAGCTTTAGCGCAAACGCAGTATATTCAACAATATTTTGCAACTAGGGAGGATAATAATGTTTCTGATAATGAATTAAGATCAGAACAAGAAGGTTCAACAAAAGCATCTCAAATGTTAAATCAACTAAGCGAAAAGAATGAAATTTCTCCATCTATGTTCTATTCTAGTTTACCAAACAGAGAAGCTGCTGAAACTTTAGCTACATTACAAGCAGCTGGAAGTATTAACAGCAATATATTAAAACTGAAACAGCAACAAAAACCAGAAGAAAGTAGCAATTCAAATCATCATGATTCAATGAGAATTGTCGTTCCGGATGAAGAAGATATCTATGAAGATATGGAATCTCAAGCATCTGGTGAAAATGTGGATACACCTAAAGCGGCAAATTCACATTCTCAGGGTATTCGAATTTTTGAAACAACGCATTTACAAAATGCAAATAGCAGAAGTGATGACAGTGTAGAATATGACGAGTATTCTGGTGAAGATTTTTCTAGCTCAGAAACAGAAAAAGTGCAAGATTCAACGCAATTTGGAAATAAAATTAAATCTAAAAATACAAGATAATAAATAAAACCGTACAAAACAAATTAACCTAATTTATTTGATTTTAGTACCTGTGTAAAATTATACACAAATGTTTAATGAAAATTTATTATAATATTAATTTATTTATTAGTTGTAGTGTGTAGTTATTAAGTGAGAAAGCTATATTAGAATGATGTAATGTTATTTATTTTAAAAAATAAATATTTAATTATGAGTTTTATTTTCATCTTATGTAGTAGAAAGTCATGCCTGTTGTAATTTTAAAGCAAACAATGATATATAATCTGCGTCGGCCATAAAATTATTTTTTTTTACATTTTCTCCGGATTGGCTGAACTGATTTTCATGAAAGAAACTATTGTAATCTGTTCATGGCGAGTTGAATTAAATTATCTTAAAAATGTGGTTTGCATAATTTTAAATTGTTTATTTTGTGAAATAAAAAACTAAAGATGAAATAACAACTAATTTATTAGGTAGGTAATGAAAATAAATTCGTCGGTACAGAAATAATAAACAAACTAACATAACTGCATATGTTGAGAATTACAATAATGAAAAAATTTTAAAATGTACAATTACATAAATATTAATAAAAAATACAGACAGAACACAAATACCATTTAATTAGAATTTCATGAACATCGCAAAGCTGTGCAAATATTTAAAACAGAGTTTTATTTAGCATTGCACACATTACATTTTTTCCAAAAAATGAGGTTGGCCGTTGTTTTGTCTTCGGCGAGTGAGAATCTCGCAACCTGTATCAGTTACAAGAAGTGTCTGCTCGAACTGAGCTGACCAAAGGCCATCAGCAGTGACGGCTGTCCATTTGTCTGGCCATTGTTCGTCACGCCAGGTTCCTTCAGAGATCATTGGCTCGATAGTGAAACAATGACCTGCCTTCATCACTCCAATAGCTTTATTTTCTACAAAATAAATTATTATAATAGATATTTTAAAATTACTGTTATTTTTTTTTACATACTTGCATAATGGGGGACATTTGGAGCGGTGTGGAACAAACGATGAATTCCATGTCCACAATAACTACGAACTACCGACAAACCATGAGCTTGAGCATGTTTTTGAATTATATTTCCGATTTCACGATATTTTTCCCCTGGTTTAACAATATCAATAGCTTTGCTAAGACATTCATATGTAACTTGAACTAATTTTTTGTGTTGATCGCTAACGTTACCAACGAAAAATGTTTCATTTAAATCGCCGTGAAAACCATTATGATAAACAGTTACGTCAACATTACAGATATCACCGTCTAATAGAGGTCTTTGGTCTGGAATTCCGTGGCAGATAACCTAAATATAAACACAAATTAATTGAAATACATCAAAACTTACAAATAACATACCTCATTAACCGAAGTGCAACAAGATTTAGGAAATTCGTAGTAATTTAATGGAGATGGATAACAATCTCGTTCAATACAAGCCTCATGAACAATTCTGTCAATTTCATCAGTAGTAACTCCAACATCGCAAACTCTTGCTGCTTCATCCAGAACTTCGCGACCAAGTTTACAAGAAACTTTCATTCCTTCAATTTCTTCATCATCTAAAACTTTTATCTGAGCTGTTCCCTTCACTGCTTGTTCTGAAATTGGGATTCCACTGGGATGATCACCATAATCTGGGCGTACGATGCTTGGCGGCACTGTACGTTTAGTAGATTGGCGGTGAGGTCTCAACTTTCCGGAATAAGAATAATTTGGCCATGGGGAATACTCATTTGAAGTTTTTCCATCCGTGCTTTCCCCCTCTAAAAGAAGATAATGATTTATTATACAATTAATATATCACCACAGCTTTAATTAAATTAGGCTTAATTACGTGTGTAAGAAGGATACAAAAATTGAACGAAATTATTAATGAAATTCATCATGACAGTTCTCTTCTTAACATACCTACCTAACCTTACTTACTAGCTAATGAATGAATGATCTTGTGAGTTTTCCAGTTGCTTTTGAAGCATTCCTGTGAGCAGAAAAATGATCCTTGAATTCCTATTTTAATGCACGTGGGACATTGAAGTTTGGCTGCGGATTTACATCCTGGTGTTTCACACATCCCAATCGCTGACATTATGTACTAAAAATCCAAATAAAACTATTGTTCATAATAACATATTATATTTTTCATTAAAAATACACATACTTTTATTTAATAATGGATTAAAACTTATTTATTTGCTCAAATTTGTTGCACGGATCAAGCAAAGAAACCAACATGAGATTTGCTCAATTGGGTTCCTGTAATAATAAAGCGGAACATTAGCTATTATTTAAAAATATATTATTTAAAATGATTAAGCAACAACCTAAAACTTGCGTTTCGTAATAAAGTAATTAAAACTTATTTTAAAATTATCTTTCAATTTAGATTTAAAAAAATTCGGTAACTTTCTTGTGTGCCACTACTAATCGAGTGTGGTTTGCATTATGCGGCAAGCTTGCAGAGTTTATGTGGTTATGTATAATTTTTAGCATAAACTTTTATTGCAAAAATGACTATACAAATTAATAAAATATTTACTCGCAATATAAGTTTTAGGAAAATAACAAATTGGTATGCAACCTTACATAAACCTGCCAAAAGAGAACCTCCATACTCTCATGTTGTTCAAATTGGAGATCCAGTTCTAAGACAAATAGCAGAACCAGTACCGATTAATGAAGTAAAATCGGATGAAATTAAATTTTTAATTAGGGTATTAAAATCTGTCCTGCATCAGTATGATTGTGTGGGTTTAGCTGCCTCTCAAATAGGTATACCTCTTCGGGTATTTGTTATGGAATTTGGCCCCAAAAGAGAGAAAGAATTTTCTAAAGAAATTTTTAATAATAGAAAAATGACTATAGTTCCCTTTACAGTAAGTATGAAGTAATAATGATACTTTCAAATATGTTTAGTATGCAATATTTTAGGCTTTTATTAATCCCGTAATAAAAGTGACTGATTATAAGAAAATAAGTTTACCTGAGGCTTGCGAGAGCGTTCGTGGATTCAGTGCAGATGTACCGAGATACGCTGCAATTCAAGTTACAGGATTCAATGAAAATGGAGATGAAGTTCAAGTAGAAGCTGATGGATGGACTGCTAGAATTATTCAACACGAAATGGAACATTTAGACGGTAAAATGTACACCGACACAATGGATAGAAAATCTTTAAATTGTACTTGTTGGCAAGCTGTTAATGAAAGAGGAGGAAAAATAGAATTACCTTTTTCTCCAAGTTAATGAACATTTTATATTATTTTGTTGAAATAAATTATTATTATTATTAAAATAAAATTAAAATATCATACTTTCTTGTAACCTGTTAACCTGTCCTTAATAACAAATTATAAATTAGTCGGCTATAAAAGTAACAAAAGACAAACATTAAACTGTATGAAGTTGGCGAGCTACAATAAAAATTTTCCATGTGTTTTGAAAAAGTTACATTTATTATATTCTTTTTACAGTGTTAATTAACAAATTGTATTGAAATTTCTTGATAATTATTGATATATTTGTATTATTATATGTGCATATTCAAATAGTTGAAGGTATTTAATTTCGGAATAGGACAAGTGACATACAATGCTTGGCAAATGGTTTCCTGTTCGAAAATGTTTGCATCAAATATCTCATAATTATCAAGCTATTTTTTATTATTTCACATTCCTTTTGTTTATAACCAAATACTTAATATTCAAACTAAAGTAAAATTTACTTTAGTGCAATTCATGTTTACATCTATATTTATATCTGACATTTATACAAAAATATCAAATTATATGTACATGTAGGGTGCATAAAATATTCTTATAGCATAATATCAACATGTGGCGATAAAAACGCATATTTTACAGAAAGAAGGGATATTAATAATTTGTAAATATTTGATAAATACACATAGAAATAAAATTAGTACCAATTATTATGTACAGAACTGGCATTGGTGTATTTAGGTAATTACAAAGTACATTTTAATCGAAATTCGAAATATTAACACACGGGTCTTACAATAATTTAAATATTTCCTATTCCGTATTTTTTACTTAGAAACGTATCTCGTTTAGCATTTTACTAACTATTTAAATTAATCAGTCGTTAATTAATGACATACACAATATTTTTGCAATAAGAACAAATTTCAACAAGCCAAATGAACTTAATAATTTACTTATTATAAATTTGAAACAATTCCATGAAATTTATTGTCAATTATTTTAATTATTTTTAAATTGGCTCATGAGCTAGAATGAAATGAAACAGACTAGGTAGGTACGAATTATATTTATTACATTTTATATTAATAAAAGGACGTTTAAGCTCACAAATAGTACCTCTTTTCCCTTTCCGAAAACTCCGATATTCGACGATGCCATTCGATAACTTTTATTATTAACTAGATATTTTTTAAACCTATGTTACATTAAATTATCAATTATATGTACACTGAAAGCTAAATATTACCAGATGAAATATTTTACAAGATATACTTATCCGTAAGATAATTTATTATACCGTTATGCTTATTTGGTAGAAATATTTATTATAAAGTTTAATTCCTGTACACAGTTATCACATTATACAAAAATATTTCAAGAATTTCAGCCTCCACAATTGGCCAAAACACTAACTTATTATACATAATATCGCCGTTTGAACAGAACTTTCAAAGAAACAGGGTTTTTTGGGTGCTTTTGGACACATTTCATTTATTTTTATAACGATTAGTTTTCTGAGTACTAACTACCCCTCGACTAAAGTCTACTGACTAATGTCCGAATCCGATCAATTTGGAAAACTAGTTTATACATTGCCAAAAGGCCCAGAAGTTTCCAATTTTCTTTTAACTTACTTTAAACAAAAGATACGATGCAGAATTAAACTTTATAAATATTTTTGGGGATTAGATTTATAAATTTTACTCGGAAAACTGTGTAGTCTATATATTTTTTGGGGTTTATTTGAAATATAAATTTTTGTATCACAGCAATATGTTTTTGCATTTTGGTTGTTTTTTATTTGTATCAGTGATACCTACTAGGCCTGCAGAATCTGCATCATCAAACACAACTAAAGTATTTTCAAATTATCTTAAATATTTTGTGCTGTCAAATTTTTATAAATCATTTAAGAGATAATGCATCTTATGTAACTCATCCATATAGAAAAGTTATTATATATAGGTAACTATCACAATTGTAATAAATTCCTTCATTCGGTAAATTATCAACCCAAGGGCATTGATAATAAGAAATAATTTTATCACACTCCGTAGTTACCTAATGCCGTAGGCGGAGGACTGTTACCTAAAAGAATTGTGCTTGTGGAAACTGTGATACAATTATAAGTTATTTACCAATGTTTGAGGGATATTCAGACATTTTTTTGTAGTAATTAAATCAATGTATCATAATCATGAAATTGACATTTTTATAAACAATTGAAATTAATACTTGTCTTTGTTACCTAAAAAACTCATGTCATAAGTTACAATTTTCCTTAAGAAATTATTAGTATAATTTTGTTTTGATTAATGACTCGTAATGGACGAATTTAATTGGATAATTCTTTCACCTGATTAAAAATTGATGCATTTAATTTGATAAATATTACTAAAAAACTAATAATGTTTAGTGTAATTTTATTTTGAATGTGGACACACTTCCACAATTTTTGTGGTGACAGAGACTACGACGTTATTACTAAAGCTTTGCCTGTAAAAAAAAATTTAAATGGATTAGAGGTTAAACATGAGGTAATCTAATGGGACCCACTATAAGGAGTTAGTTGTGGTGAAGCAAATATGAATCTACTTCATAGCAAAACATCCAAGAAAACTATTCAGAATCAAAATTAACTCCATTAACAAAATGAAAGAAAATCATCGAATTGTTTTCCAGACCTGTAAATTTAATTTCACTAAATGTTCTTATTTTTATTTTATAAACAAATATATCCTCACGCCTTTTACCCATTACTGGGTGTGGCACTCTGCCGAGACAGATCTCGGTAAGTGATACATTTATACACGTGAAGTGCGGTTAGCAGCCATCAAATTACGTCCCCAAAGATATTAATGGAGGGGGAGCCACAGGGGTAGTTTTAATTTAGTGCAAATTGTTTGTCGCCTATGGGAATCGAACCCAGGTTCTCAAATCCAAAGGCCGATAATAAAGTTATTAAGATTTATATAGCAACCTCTGCGGAAAATATTCGAAAATTTAGTTTGGGAAAATAATAAAGATGTATACGTCATTTTGTCTCTTAAATAAAAAAGTGTTTGATAAAATCTACTCTAAAAACTACTTCAAATAAATGTGATAAAAAAATTTATATGTATTATTGTTTCTTTGAAATAATTTAGAAATATTTGAAAGTGGAAAATCTGTATGGATATTCAAGGCAATTTGAAAATACTAAACATACGTTGAAGTGGAGAAAACAATGATAATATATTTATTTGGCCATGTTTTTAGATTCATGTTTTTTTTTAATGTGTACAACAACCCCCAAAAAGCCACAGTCATTCTCTTAATATAAGTATAGTATCAACACGTAACATTCAATAGATACATTTGACATGACATTGAACGAGTCGTGACCATCACGATTATCTGAGCAAGAGAACGAAGAGGAAGAGTAGGAAACAAGCGAGGCGGGGCAACAGGATACCAGGAGCAGCAGGGCTGGCGGCGGCGGCAGAGGCAAGCGCGCTGGCCGCCGTCTCCAAGCAGTGACGATACTCGCGGTAGTCCAAGCGCGTGATGGCGCAGTAATGCGTGTGCGCGCAGCTGGTGTCGCAACCACCCGTCGCCGGAGAGCTGTACATGCGGGCTGAGTTAGCGGAGAAATATCTGAAACAGCAACAAGATTTTTTACAATTTGTACTTGTAATTAAGATTTGCAGTCACCAAACAGGTTCTTCCATATTGCAAATGTCATAGAAATCACTCAAGAGCAACGACAACTTTTAAAACATTTTGTGCAGTACACTTTCATTCTTAAATTGTATATATTTAAGATGAAAAAAACTATTACACGGTAACAATATTACAAGGAAATATAAATCATTTAATTTTGTAAAAAAAATAAATCATTTTATAGAATAACCTAAGTTGCAGCATGGCTAGTCCCGCATGATTACAATAATGAAAATGATGATGATGTTCCATCATTCGTTTCGGAACATACGGGCCGGGCACACCGAGCCGCAGTTTTTACACTGCCGTACTGCCGGTTTCTTTAGCCAAGTTATTTTAAGGCGTATAAGTGACTAGCTTATAGCTCCCGAGTGTGATAAATACATGTAGCTGTAGTTTTTAAAATTTAAGACAAATCACACATTGTCGACAGGCGGATTCGAACTGACGAACCTTGGTTCGGATGACGTCACAGTATGCTAAGAGATGTGCCTTAACACGCTCGGCCACCGCGCCAATAATGAAAATAACAACAATAAAAGTTCACAACAATAAAAGTTCACAACAATAAAAGTTCACAACAATGAAAGATTATAGCAATGTACGATTACAATAATGAAATATTACAACAATAAAAAATTACAACAATAAAAGAAAACAACTGTGATTTCAACAATGAAACAACCAGTAATTTTGACATGTGAAATGACTTTAACAATGCTATTCTTTATTGATGTATAATTTCAACAGCAGTTTCGATTTTTTAAATATATAACAACAATAAAAAATTACAACAATGAAAGATAATAACTGTGATTTCAACAATGAAACAACCAGTAATTTTAACATGTGAATTTTCAGTGTTATGCGAATTGAATTTAACAACACTATTCTTTATTGATGTATAATTTCAACAGCAGTTTCGATTTTGTTATATATAACATTAAAGGTCATAAAACCGTTTTTAAAATATTATTGAGTGCAGTTTATAAGCGTTTATATCCCATAATTTCGTGGGCTGCACTTATACCTACGCACGCAACATGCCAGCGTTTATGAAACCAGTCAGTTTCATAAATTGTTTGACGCATTTTTCTTTTAAAAGGGTTGTTTGATTTTTATTCGATCGCAATCAATCAATCTCAATTGTCCAAAGTAACTGTTGTCCTAATTTGAAATCAGAATCATTCGACTGCAGCAATATATTTTTTATAAGCTTGTAGTAAACACTGTATGAATCCTCGATCTTTCTGTCTTAAGTTTAAGATCCTCACTATTATATTGAAGTCTCGAGAGCTTGAATCTCGAATAAATAAATTAAATGAAAAATGTAGGATGTTATTCCATGTCACTGGTTTTGGATTTATTCAAAACTAAAAAATAAATATATCATCACATCTTTTACCCATTACCTACTTGATGTGTCACTCTACTGTAGCAGATCTCGGTAAGTGATATATTTATGCGAGTAAAGTGCGGTTACTAACCGTCAAATCATAACCTCCAAAAATGTTAGTGGAGGGGAAGTTACAGAGGTAATTTGAATGTGGTGGAAATTGTGGGAATCGAACCCAGTTTCTCACATCCACTAAGCCACCTACGATGCTAATACGAGTCATGACTTAATTTTAAATTTCTAGCTTAAATTTGAAGTATTTGACGTAATTTTAAACTGTGTATATTTGCATCACAAAAACGGTAAAATAAAGAATGATTTTTTATTTTATGCGATTTATATTACTGCAGATAATAAGTGGGAAATGTTTTCGTTTAACCATTATGCATAAATAAAGTCGTGAATCATTCATTCATGAGAAACGAGTCATATTTAATGATCTACAAAATAAGTACATAAAGGCGTTAATGTATTTTTTTGATATACTTGTAGTAATACAAAAAAATAACATCGTAATAAAGAAAAAAAATCTAGCGCATTTTATAAAACTTTAAATAAGTCGTATTCCAAATAAAGAGCACAATAGCACAGTTTTTTTTGTTCTGCTTTCAAACTTTTTCATTTAATTGAAAACCGACTACCTGATAACGAGATCTAGACTGAATTTTGTTAATTTAAAACAACGGTTCTGAACTCTATTTAATTAACGTATCCCGTGACCTTACTGTGACGCGTCATGTACCCCTTGTAATGGGTAAAAGGCGTGATAATATATTTTTATTTTATTTATTTATTTAATAAAGAGAATTACAACTTTCTATTTTGTATCACAGTATAAGATTAGGTTTAATTCATATAACTTTTGAAAAAATAGTTAACAATTAAATGTCATTTTTATATTGTTACTAGAATTCTCTGCTAAACAGCATTCATTTGATTTTAAATTCGACTTAATTTGAATAAAGTTTGAAGAAAAATAAATTTCAATCGTTTAAATATCATTTTTCTACGATTGCTATGAAAAGTTGACAATTGCGATCTCATTTGTCATCGTAAAGTTGACGTTTTCTGTGGAACAATCGAAAAATAACTTTGTCAAGCGTTTCAAATGAAAAAATATTAAATGCGAGGGGTCCAATGGCAATGAGCGAAAAAGATAATAAATGCGCACCTATTTAAGGCCGCTCCGGAGTGAATACAATTTTCGTTTTGTCCCTAAATCTTATGCACCCGCTAAATCCAGCAACTTGCCGTGTTACTGTTCTTGGACCTGTTGTCTGCTGGTCTATTTAATAAGGATTGTATTTTTTTTTATTAAATGCTTTTATTGTGTATTCAAATATTCGTTGTATTATCTTCGACTTCCGAAATATCTAACCCAGATGATACGAGTTTCACAGACATTTAAGTTTTAGACGAATTTGCACATTATTTTGTTTTTATTATCTATTCTTAAAATATTTATTAGATTAGAAACAACAACAATTAAAATAAATAAACTGTACTCAACATCAATATATAGGTATATAACTCAAATCATTTATAGTACAGAAATGAGAAATTGCTTTGCTTATATAAATATTATGGAATAACATCACGTATTTGACGGCTGGTAACTGCAGTTCACAAGCATAAATATATTACTTACTGAGATCTACAACGATAGAGTGCCACTGCCAGAATGGGTGAAGGCATGTTTATTTTTTGTGAATTTTTGGGTGAACCGGTTCAAAAATCGAATTTTTTATTATTATGTTTCTATATAATTCAGATCACGAGAAATACACTCGTTCAAACCGCATTTCAATATCTCTTTTAGTTTTTGAGTTATATCGATTATCTCTTCAACTTTTGGAAATATTAAGAAAATCAAATTTTAAAAAAAAGTTGAAAAATTTTCAAAAATGCTAAAATTTTGGTATAAGTTAAGTAGCGCACGAGAAATACACTCGTTCAAACCGCATTTCAATATCTCTTTTAGTTTTCGAGATATGGGCTTTCAAAGTTGAGTTTTTTAAAAGTCAAAAATCGATATAACTCAAAAACTAAAAGAGATATTGAAATGCGGTTTGAACGAGTGTATTTCTCGTACTCTAAATTATATAGAATCATAATTTTAAAAATTTCGATTTTTGAACCGGTTCAACCAAAAATTTACAAAAAAAGTGCGTAAAGTGACTCGAGCACGGTAATTGCAGCGCGAGCTGTAATAGTGTAAGAGGAACAAAGACACTTTACACTCAAAATAATTTTAATTGTTAAATTTTGTTTATTTAAATGGAACGAAATGCTGAAAATTGTATATTTAAAAATTAATTATAGGATATTGAGTCGTACTGTGGAGATATGCAGAGTGTCCCACCGAGTAATAGGTAAAAGACGTATATATCTGTATAAAAAAAACTGTTGTATAAAAATAATAAATCAAACACAGGGTACATACACAATTAATAATTAAACTCTAAGAATATATATTATATGATGTATTGACAATGCAACAAAATAGTTATGTGTGTATTAAGAGCGTAAAGTCTTTGTTACTCGAGCACGGTAATTGCAGCGGGAGCCGAAGGCGAGAGCTGCAATAGTATAAGAAGAACAAAAACACTTTACGCTCGTGATACACGTACTGAAAATAAATTCGTCTTATTTTAATAGTTACTAGGGATACAAACAAATCATAATCATATTGACAGTGGACAGAATGAATTTAATTCCAGTACGTTTTTTATGAATTTAAGATGCAATCGTTGAAGAAAATATGTGTGTATTACGAGCGTAAAGTGTCTTTGTTGCTTTTCCACTACCGCCTTCGGCTCGCGCTGCAATTACCGTGCTCGAAAAACAAAGAATAACTTTACGCTCTTAATACACAAATAACTAATTTTGTCGTATAAAATTTATGTTGTGAAAAGTCCAGTCTATACCAATATCTAAATATTGTCGTTTGAGCCATTTTCCAAAAACCCGTCGATATATGTTGAGAAAGTAAAAATTCGTCACGTAACTTTCATGGTGTCTATGGATCCCTGGTTTACAACCCCTGATTTAAAACATAAACTGGAAGTTGTGCTCAAATGGATCACTTTGTCGTTTAAAACATTATTACAAAGCTTTTAGTAACTATGTAACTTTCTAAGGATTCCTCCTGGTCATATAAAAGTGTGTTCTCATTTTGTTTATCTGTGTATTGGTTGAGCGAATATAAAATGCGTTATAATGCTTTGTTGATCCATGCTTTATTGCCAGTACTTGGTGCCTGGCTTCAGGTATTTGCATGGCATCCGATGCATGTTACGTCTTCCTGTACACTACGTACGTAGAGTTATGTACGTATAAATAATGTTATACATTATACACACCGTTCGCTATTTTATAGTCTATACTGGAATATAATTTGATTAAACAGTTTCACATTTTTCATAGAGAATTTATGTTTAAAATAAAATGATCGCAATACAGAAAATACTCGAATGCCTTTGACAATATGGAATTTATTTATTTATGTTACTCTGTACAGCAGGAATTTAATCCCAATTACAGTCCAGGGTCCGCACTCACCGAGCCGCAGTGTGGTAGTTCATATAATTTTTAGTTTGAGTGAGATTCGAACTCGGGATCTCCAGATTCGAATTCCATTTTGCTATCCACACCACCGTACTGACGGAATAATATGATCCACAGCAATAATAAAATATGTTTATTTTTATACCTGCTTTCTAGAGTGTAATTAAGCAAACTGAATATTGTTATATAATCATAGTCATTCGCCGCATCAGTTTTATTCATAACGAAACAAGTTAGGACTTTGTTCATTTTGATGTATCGATTTAGTAGTGCTTGAAATTTCTTAGTGTTTGGATGTGAGTGGTGTGAGTTACTTCAGTGATATTTATATGAAAGTACGATTGAAAAGGTAATATATTTTTTTAATTATATATTTTAGTTTAGACATTAATAATCCCTAGATAGTTTTAAATTTAAATTATATTCTTGATTCGCTAATTAACTACTATTTTATTTGTACTGACAGTAACTATAGAAATTTAATTGTCTATCAAATATTTTATTTCTTTTTATAATTTAACTCTTTGTTATTAAAATTAAACATGGGTCTAATTGGATTCGTACATGAACGGTGATAATGTTATTCTCATTGACATACATATATTATGAATTATACATATTTTTGAAGTTAAAGGTTAAAAATATTTTAAAAAATTTGTATACATTAAATTTATGGGCAAATAATCCAAATTTTTTTATTTAATTCTTATATGAAAAATTTAACAGTAAATTAGTATGGAATATAGATATAGTGGAGTATGTAGTTGATTTTAGATTTAAATAAAGTTTGCCGAAAAGTATGTAACTCTAAAGTCTGCAGGATAAATTTATATTTTTAATTTTTATTTTTTTTTTTTTCTCTTGTCATTGAGTAACCCGCAATCCAGCAAGTCTGCGGTATTACTGTTTCTCTCTAATCTATTTTCTTTTCTTGTCATTATTTTAAATTTTGTAATTAAGCAAATGTAGGAAATATATGAAATTAAAGTATTCTTGTGAAAATAGTTATAGAATTTTCGTCGAGAAAACTGTCATTAAATCTTGTAAAATATGGTTTTAGGATATAATTTATACTTGATTCATTTTCGAGATTATTTTATGTTTTATTTATTTTGCATTGAATGTATCAATAATACAAAGATATTTCTGCTAAAAACTATAGAATATTTCAGGGGTGTAGGAGCCGGGAGGGCATGGAGACAGTAGTTGCTCACCATGAATTTTGTAGATGGGGCAATTACTATATTTTGCTCTCAGAACTTTCATGACATTATTGACTTAACTTCTACATTTTCGACAACTTTAATTTCGGCTTCAATTTTGATAATTTTATTAATCTTTGAGTTTGTTAATTTCAATTTTAATTTTTCATATTTGATTTGTAACATTTGTTATAAATGAATAACATATTATAATCGTCAATTAAAAAACGCGTTCATTATTTCCCTTGTAGAAATATTTAACTGATAAAACTATGAAAAATTGTCTGAAAAGTTTCAATTAAGTAAATCCTGTGTTTATATAGTTTCTTTAATATTTATTTATATTTTTCTACAGTTATATCATGAAAAATTGTTTTAAAGAAAAGTGAAAAATTTTCTTTTCATTATTCAATTTGTTTAAAATCATAGCTCAGTTGACTAGAGCGTTTGGCTGGAGTTCAAAAGGTCTCGGTGAATTAGAATATTTCTCTTTATAATAAAATTTAGCCAATAAAATATAGTATTTATTTATTATTTTATGAGAATGTTCCAAATAAAACTGTACAGTTTTTGGCAAGGCTTGCTTCATTCTTAATTTTAACAGTGAAACCTTAACTCAGTATACTACTATATTTGATTTGCATAAAAATATGAAATCTTTTTTGGATTACTTGTATGAATAGTTTCTAAAGTAGTAGTTTTAACTATAAAACACTTTTATTGAAACCAATACCCCAGAAGATTACAAAGTAACTTGTATTATTTTCTAAAATCTTTAAAAGAATTATTAGAGTGTAAATATCAAGCTGATGAAAAGATATGTAGTAATATTAATTTAAGATCGCGACAGAAAGAAAGAAAGCTTTGAGATGTAGGATATTTGAATCGCAATTTAGTTCAGGTTGAATTAAATTTTGTGTCAGCAACCAGACATGCTTGTATTTGTCGCTGGTGTCCTGTGAAAAGATTGGCTTTAATTCGCAGGTTTCTAATGAAAAGTAGAATTTATTAAAGTGTGTCTTTTAAATTAAAGCTTTTTGTAAATAAAAGTGAAGAGGAGTGACGCCAGCGTTGGCGTTATTAGTTTCTAGACTAGACATGCTTACAAGAATGTTCGTGAATGATTGCTTTACATGTAATGAGAACGTAAACGACGCCTGCTGCAATGTTGCTGTCTGCTGAAGATGCTTTGGAAGTATCGGTGTCGGTACTCACCTACTAAATGCTGTGTTCTCGCTCACGCTAATCTGAGTAAACTTGTCAGCGAGATTGTGCAAAGAGAGCGGTGTTACGTTGCTCAACGCATAATGTGAGGTTAGGTTGTATTCTGGGATCCAGTCTGCCTCCGCCATCTTGTTTGCGTTACCCAATTCCAAGTAGAACTGCGTGTAGTCCAATACCTATCAATTCAAACATCACTTAAACACTCCATTCAATAATATCTTACCTAAAAAATAATAGACAAACATTCTAAGCATTTCATATATGAAGGAGACAGAAAACAGATGCCTTAATAAGTCATGGGTCACTTTTGTTTCTTCTTTTATATAAACTTGAAGGACTGCTTGAATGCAAAATATCGAATCGAATGTTTGACAGCAATGTTAAGTTTCGATGTGGTATTTGTTCACTTAAGGAAAACTTATAATGTAAGTAACAGCGGTGCAACTAGCAATTATATGACTTTAAGCCTCTTATTTTGTTACTAATTGGAATGAAAGACAGAGAGAGATAGAGAAAGACCGAATACAATATACACTCGTATTTCGAATGCAAGAGAAAACATATTTCTACGATCAAAGTAGAAAGTTGGCTTGTCATTATATGGAAAATAAATATTTGTTGCATAGTGTAAAAATTATTATTAAAAGTAGAGTAAAAACGATGATCGACTGTTTGAGTAATGACAACACTTTGATGATCGGGATATGAGTCTAATATATTTGAAACGGTTACACTTCCTACGTTTCGGCGATAACTATCGCCTTCCTCAGGGATCTACAGGTAATTAAGAGGAACTTATTACTTAAATAACACAGCAACAAAATATAAAAAAACTTACATACATGTAACGTCTAGTCATAAGTATAAACAAAATGTTTAAAAAAACAGAACATGTCACAAATTAAAAAAATAAATAAATAAATAATTAAAAAGGTTTAAAAATTACACAACTCTTAACATTAACAAATAAAACACATTAAAAGGAACATTACAAAAAATCATTTACACAGTTTCAAATCTAGTCACAGTATGAGAAACAAAAAAATGAAATTAATTCTACAACCAAATTAACCAAACGAATCAATTTTAATTATTTATTTATTTATTTTTTTAATTTGTAACATGTTCTGTTTTTTTAAACATTTTGTTTATACTTATGACTAGACGTTACATGTAAATTTTTTTTGTATTTTGTTGCTGTGTTATTTAAATAATAAGTTCCTCTTAATTACCTGTAGATCCCTGAGGAAGGCGATAGTTATCGCCGAAACGTAGGAAGTGTAACCGTTTCAAATATATCAGACTGATATCCCGATCATCAAAGTGTTGTCATTATTAAAAGTAAATTAAAAATATATTACAATTATTAACAATTTGAGAAGAATTTTAAAACAAACACAAACTGTTCAAAATGATTTTCTAATTGATTCTCAAAGGGACAGTAAATGATCGTAGAAAAATGGTGAAATTAATTATAATATAATGACGTTTACCTAAATAAAATTTGAAAACTACATATATGGGCTAGGTGGCTCAGTGTTATCGAGTCGGCCTGTGGATCTTGAGAACCCTGGTTCAATCCCCACAGCCGACAAACAATTTTCACCAATTTACATCTCTCCCTGTGGTTCCCCTACCACTAACATCTTTGGAGGCCGTGATTTGACGGCTGGTAACCGCACTTCACGCGAAGAAATATATCACTTACCGAGATCTGCTTAGGCAGAGTGCCACACCCAGTAATGGGTACAAGGCGTGATGATATATTTATTTATGCATTTATTGGAATATATGTAAATAATTCGAATGAATTTTAATGGATTTTTGCAGGAGTGATAGTATGATTACACCATTGAAAATTTCACAATTTCTATTCGGAAGCAGTTAATTTTTTTTAATGCACGTCAGTGATTTTGTTTTTAATTACCAGATTACAGATGCATTTATTTGATTTATTTTATAGATAAAACAAAACAAAATAAATAGTAACATTGATTGAATATAAAATAAATGCTGTGTGAGCTTGCAGGTATAAAATGGAGTCAGAGCTGTTAAAATTACAAAACACGTCATGTATTTTTATTACACGTATACACTACCCGGTGCTATTGAGTTTATAACAGAGCAATGTGTCATGAAAATATAGACCTATGGCATGTGACTTTTTTGACAATTTCAGACATTGATGACTCTACTTCACTTCAGAGGCGTCTTCAGGATTTTGTTGCAGGAATTTATATTTACAAATAATATTTATTTCATCTAAGAGTATTGAAAATAAAAAAAAATTTAATCAATCTTCGAAAGCCTGTTCCTGTAGTCTAGAGCCATCATCCTCTTGGAGAGAAAAATGATAAATAAATTCTTTCGCGATTGAAAATATCTTATATTTTTACGCATTCATTTTAAGTAAAAAATTGTCATTACGAAACCCAGTTGCGTATCGAATGAGCGTTTATTACGATACGCAACATTTTGGTTTAGACAGTTGGTAGTAGTGGATGACATGCTGAACCTATCAAGCTAAGAACATTAAAATTTCAATAAGGTTCGTACACCTACGTCATTAAAGATGGCGTCAATCACCTGATTGGAGGGCAAACAATGCATTTCAAAGCATTATTTTTCAATATTTATGTTGAATTGTAAATGTGTTAATAGATTGTTCTTCAATGTCTTTGAGATTGTTTATGTGAAACCATGAGTTCTTTAAGTGAATACTTTTATACACTTTGAGAGCAATGTAAAAAGTAAATATCTGTCAATAATAACACAGAATCATATTCGTCAAATAAGAAGAGTTTAAGTACAGAGGTTAAAAGATTTACCTCAAATAACGTATGTTAACATATAAATACAATTATGAAATATTAAAAAAGTGCATATACACAAAGTGAGTTTCGTGCATATAAAAATTTGAATTCATATACATTTTTCAATTGTGGATTTGTAAAAGAAGTTGCCACAAAAAATTTCTAAGAAAATATTTTAGTTCTAGGAAATGTTACTTGTATAAAAAATAACTTTTGTACTAATATTTATTGTTTGCCCTCCAAACAGCTGATGGAAGCCATGTTGTGACGTCAGCTGCCCGAACCTAATCTCGAACCTAATATAACCTCAAAATCTGACTAGTTGCATAAATGCCAAAAACAGTTACTAATCACAACATTTCTTATATAAATTGCCCTAAATTGACTCGGTTTAAAATATCGCAGATTTGTAAATAATTTTAATTTATAAAAGACGAAAAATAGAAAAAAAAAGTATTAATAACTCATTTTATAAGACTTTTATTGCACTTGCTCTTTAGAAATCTCGCCTGTGGCTCGTTTTCTAAACTTGTGTGCAAAAACATCATGTCTCTGTTTTTTAACTTTTTCTTTGATTCATTAAATTTTGCTAATACATATGCAAATTTTATTAATAGAAAATTACATGAATATTTCTTTAAAATGCTTATTGTTGCTTATTTGAATATTTATTGTGATTCATATGACGTTACAGAACAAAAATATCACTAAAATTATCAAAGAAACGCGCGTGTTTGATCGAAATGAAAAATATGGTTCTGAAGAATACTATTTTCATTTTAAACTGGAGGGATCGGCATAAAACGATTAAATGCACCGCAATTACGTTTACAAAGGAACTGAAAATATGACTCGTTATAACTGGTTTCACAAGGTTCACACAGGGTTGTGCAGCCCCATTCGCCGGTATTTTTAAATGGTCAATCATAGGAAAAAACAAAAATAATTTTAGGTTGCATAAGACTCTTAAAAAATACCTGTTGTGACCATCGTTAAGCGATTTGTGGTAGCCGCACTAATAGATTTCATTGTAGTTATATGGGACAGGGACGTTTAATCGTTTTATACCGATCCCTCCGGTTTAAAATGAACATAGTATACAAACCTTTGAATATAACATACGGAGTTTATCTTATAAAAAATTAAATCAGAAACATAAATACACTTGAAATGAATGAGCATTTACAAGACTGGATCAAAGCAACCATCTAGAAACTTTTGAAAAGTTTTATTCTATTCTGCAGTATGTTATCGATCTACAACAGCATATAGGTTAGAAAAAATGTTTGTCCATATGAAATACTATTTTAAGTTGTAATGTTGTAGAAATGTATTTAAGGGGTAAGACCACTCTAAAATTTTTAAAAAATGCATATTTTTATATTTGCTTAAATTATAGTTTAAACCCTTAGGAATAAGGGACAATAAATTTAAATGCCGCGCGGAAGTATTGCAGAGGAAAAAAGCGTATATCTATTAGTACTAGTATTTATATATATATATATATATATATATATATGACTCGAAAACGCGTTTTTCTCGAAATCATATTTTCAAAATCGGGCGAAAAGAAATCTGAAATACTAATTGATGGATCGTGCTGAATCTTTTTATTTCTTATTCTAGATATAAAATACTCAAAAACTCCGGGGGATTTTTTTAAAGTGCTTCATTCGTTTTTTATGGTCTTTTTTATACAGAAATTTAGTCCCGAATAATGAACTTTTTTTTCAAACGTGCGCCATTTTGTTAAAAATCTAAATTTTTAAAATCCAGCCCGTAGTTTTTTAGAGTATACATCAGAGATTAAGAAAACATATTCCTTTTTGATCCAGGTCTATTGCTGTTCCCGGAATGTTTTCGCCCGATTTGCCCTACGCGCCGAGAGGAGTCGCCATTTTTTTTAATTTCTGACGACAATTTAGAATATTTTCTTTAAAAAAAAATTTTAAATAAAGTTTAAAGAGCACTAAATAAAGACCCAAAAACAGTTCTTAAGCAGCACGTTTAGATGTCGTTAAAAAAATCTAGAAAATTACCATTTTTTTCCTTGTCTAGAGTGGCCTTACCCCTTAAGGGTTAATTGAACAAATCATAAAGCTATGACATCAGTTTAAAATGGGCGGTATAGCACCGTAATGACTAATCCAGCCCTGCTGGGTACGTCACTGCATCACATGACATTTGCGCGGCAATCTCTGAAACCATTGGAATCTTTGAGTTATTGCCTGCGGCGTACACAAAACATTTCCACTAAAATATTTACGTTCCGACATACCGTAAATCGATGTATGTGTGTCGGTACGTATGTTTGTTGTGGTACGCATGCGTGAAGCGTGAATTGTGTGCTCGTAATTCAGTTACGGCTACGGGCAGAGTTCTCACCTGGCCGGTGTCGGTGTCAAACTTGTAGAGCCGCAGGCCCGGATTATTCGGTCCGTCGCTTGTTCGGCGTGGCGTCACGGACGGCGCTACCATCGCCCAGGAGATTGGTCGTCCTAAAAACGAAAAACGGATCCGGGGAATTAACACGCATTCTTTCTCTACACGTCTTCCATTACTTTACCAAGCTTCTTTATGTTATACACACATATTTCTTGCTTGAGATTTACACAGAGTTTTATATTACTTATCACCCAACCGCCAAACTAAATGATCAAAATTAAAATAGTTATTTTTTATTCTAGATTGCGAAATTTTACTTTTGCATTCGAGAAATTTTGTTAAAGAATAGAAGTATTGTTTCTAAGCAAAAAAATAAAGTGACAAATTTTATTAAATTGTGAGCCTTTCTTCTATCAAAAAATTGCAGGATGCAAAAGATTTTTGCATCCTGCATGCAAAAGTCTTTTGCGTTCTGTAGACAAAAAACACTCATTTCGCGTGTTGATAGTTGTCATGTAAATTTTAACTTTATATGACAGTTTTCGAAAAAAATATTTTTTCTACAACTGTCAGAAAATGTTAATTTTTTTCATTAATATGAATACGCGAAGTACATTATTTTTTCATCATTTACATTATTATGACAACGCGTATTTTGCGCATTACTTTGCACCCTAGTACGCAAAATAAGTATTTTGCACACTGTTTCGTATTCTAGTGCGCAAAATGAGTATATCGCACATGCTCCCAAATTATTTGTTGTCAGGTTTCATTAGTTACAACACATCAATAGTATCAAATTAATATTATTGTTGATTGTTTTCCTTCAATTTACTTAAATCAATCAATAATTATTGTATTATTCTTTATTTACAGTTGTTGTTTGTATTTCGTGGGCAAAATTCTTCTTCGGTCTCGACTAAAGGTAACATTCTCACGCGCAACAAAAAAAACCTCATTTTGCGCACTTTATACAAAAACAACTATTAATTTCTATAACTGTACTATCTTTATGAAATAACTTTTTTATAGTAGCCACGCAACAATATTTTGGACCTTCTAAAAATTCCTTATTAATCAATTAATTATTATGTTTTTTTTATAGGTAATAATATCGATAGCCAAGAAATTATTGACAAAATTTCGAATAGTTCTGTGGAAACGGACAGATGAGTGTCAAAAATGACATAATTAGATCTCGACAGCGTAGCTGGTGAGATTTAAGTGTCATTTTCGACACGTGTTACCTTTTCTACACATGAATTATAAGGAATTTTACCAAATAACTTCTTGACTCGAGTTATATTCGGTTGATTATTTTCTGAATTCACGTTTTAAATCAATGTCAAAATTTTCAATATCAATAAATGGTTTTCTAGGATATGGTGCAGACATTTTATCGAATTTTTATCGCCATAAAGTCGTATTCTTGGTGCAGAATGAAGCATTCTGATTGGCTTATAATTTAATAAAAGAAATAATCAACTAAATAGTATTTATAATTTTTAAAATACAAATTCTGTGGAACGTTTGCAGTGGCGTAATTATAACTTTTGGAGCTCTATGCGAAATATTTATTGGGCCCCTCTGATTTAAAACGTTTCAAACAGAAATTTAAAAGGAAAAAAATCAAGGGTCTTAATAACCAACTTTTTTAGTAATAATGGATTTTGGGGTTGGAGTAACAGCAAATTGAAAATAATCATAACATCTTTTACCCATTACTGGGCACTCTGCTGTAGCAGATCTCAGTAAGTGATATATTTCTTCGCGTATAATGCGGTTACCACCCGTCAAATCACTGCTTTCAAAAATGTTAGTGGAGGGTACTATTAATATAGTGAAAATTGTCGTCAGTGGTATCGAGTCGGACTGTGGATTTGAGTACCCAAGTTCGGTTCCATTAAAAAACTACCTCAGTAGCTCCCCCCCACCACTAACATCTTCGGAGGCCATGATTTGACGGCTGGTAACCGCACTTCATACGAAGAAATATATCACCTAACGGTATCTGCTAAGCATAGTACTCAGTAAAAGGTAAAAGGCGTGATGATATATTTATTTTATTTATCTTGGAATGAAGCACAGCAATTTGAGTATTTTTTTAGATTTGAACGTCTTCCTAATAGTGGACAATTATTGTCGTTGAGTTATTAGAGGATAAGTTTCTGGTAGTTGGTTGTAAAATTAGTGGTGGAAATGGTGCATGTTTATTTGAAAATTACCGTCTTTAAAATCGTTTCATTCCTTGGTGAAATTTGTCGTCTTGAGAGGTTTCAATTATACACCAACTAAAATTGAGTTGTTTTCCTGATAGTGGGATGAAATTAAATTATTTCGTTTCCTAGAAATCCTTTAAACATAGCAGAATTAAACCGGAAGTGGGGCTTTCCTCGCAGGATGTAATTAAGTTACAATTTAAACTGATATCGCCCAAGGTTGACTAATAATGTTTTATTATTTTACAGAGGCTGGATTATTAATGTAGTTAAAAGCTTTTTGATGTACTTTTATGCGGATTAATAAATAATTTGCATTACCTTTTATGTTTTCAATCGATTTAATATTATAAAACAGATATATTTGAATGAATTATTACTCATTTGTTGGGAACAATACAATATTCGTGTACTTTGTGATTTTTTGTAATTATTTTTGCAGGCAAATCTACTTCATATAGTCATTTATAAACTTTATTTTGCAGGCCTGTCGTCGCAGATGAATACACTTTTGTATCCCACTCAAACCTCGGGAAATAAATGACCTCATCGACTAG
Source organism: Pterostichus niger (assembly GCA_947425015.1). Classification (NCBI taxonomy): domain Eukaryota; kingdom Metazoa; phylum Arthropoda; class Insecta; order Coleoptera; family Carabidae; genus Pterostichus; species Pterostichus niger. The sequence continues at coordinate 8,693,862 of OX380341.1, forward strand.
AACTTTACAACTAAAAGTGAGTACTACATAAATGTCATTATTCTGATTTTCACGCCCTTTATAATTTCCATTAAGGCGACTTTTGCACTCTGCCAAGTTAACATTACCACAAAAACTTTTATTCTACGATTAGCTTTTTTGGAAGCCATTCTAGTGTAATATAAAATCACAATAAAATTTTATACAAGTGAACTAGGTAATTGGTATACAGTTTCATACAGTTTTTTTACGGGTTCAAATTGGAGAACCAGAGCTAAATTACTATAATAATAAAAATAACTTTCAACAATTCGTATGAACATAAAAATTCTCATTTTAGTTTAGTATACGGAAATTATATATAAACATTTTATTTCTAGTTAATATTTTATGTTTTTCGGTCTTTTAAGTTTGTTTAGGCACACTTTGATGTCCAAAACAGGGCAGTTTTTCGAGAAATATTGAACCTTCTTTGGAAAGAAATTAATTAATTAATTAGGTATAATTAACTGCAATTGTGTTAAATGTATTTTTAAACAAGCGCAGGTAATGCTGCCTTCATTTCTTATAGATTCGTTCTTAGAGAAGTGGGCGTAAGTGAAGATTTACGAAACAGGTGTATAGGAGCGAATGGATGAATGTTTGTTGCGTGATGATGGATTTTGGTTGTGAGAAAAGAAAGAGTTCGTATGGAGGAAGTGTTAATGTGGTCGAAACGAGTATCGTGTGTCAGGATGAGAATGTTGATGGTTTCGTGCTACCCCATTTAATAGGATATAGCGTGATGTTATGTATGTATGTATGTATTTAGTTTAATTTCTAGTTTTTGATATTGGCAGGAGTCGAATTTTGCTATTTTATTGTATTAGTCCTTGGGGTAGGTGGCTCAGTAGTATTGAGAACCCGGGTTCGATTTCCACAGCCGATAAACAATTTTCATCACATTAAATCTACCCCTGTGGTTCCCTCTTCACTACCGTTTTTGGGAGCCGTTGCTTGACGGCTGGTAATTGCACTTCACGCAAAGAAATATATCGTGATGATATATTTATTTTATTTATTGTACTAGTCTAATAAAAGGTATATGTTATATGACGTACTGATAACAAAAAATAAGATTTTTCTTTAAAATTTGCTAAATTGAGAGTACTTTACTTTATGTATAAATTTTTAGTATTATTAGTTTGATAGTTGCTGCAAATATATTAATAATTAAATAATCACACTACAATAGTCAATATATTCATTATAGAATATTAGGTAAATAACTATTTCTATTGTAATTATAATTTAAAATATATTACAAATAACCATAACATCCGTGGCACTAAAAGTTTATACTTTAATTAAACGACCCTTAATTTTACTAATTAAATCTTTTCTACGATTACTATGAAAAGTTGACAATTATGCTCTCATTTGTCATCGTAAAGTTTTCTGTGGAACAAACGAAAAATATCTTTGTTGAAAAAGATGTTAAATGCGCGCTTATTTTAATAGTTATCAGGGATACAAACAAAATAGAAACTTGTCATATTGACAGTTGACAGAACGAATTTATTTTCAGTACGCATACGTTTTTTAATAATTTTAAGATGCAATCGTAGAAAAAATTATGTGTGTGTGTCACGAGCGTAAAGTGTCTTTGTTCTTCTTATACTATTGCAGCTCTCGCCTTCGGCTCTCACTGCAATTACAGCGCTCGAGTAACAAAGACTTTACGCTCTTAATTCACAAATAACTATTTTGTTGCATTGTCAATACATCATATAATATATATTCTTAGAGTTTAATTATTAATTGTGTATGAACCCTGTGTTTGATTTATTATTTTTGAAAAATACTTTTCTTTTATACAAATATATACGTCTTTTACCTATTACTGTGTGTGAAACTCTGCATATCACCACAGTAAGCCTCAATACCCCGTAATTATCTTCAGAAACAAGCGCAGTGTACACTAGCGAATGGATGAATGTTTGTTGTGTGTTGATGGATTTTGGTTGTGAGAAAAGAAAGAGTTTGTATGGAGGAAGTGTTAATGTGGTCGAATCGAGTATCGTGTGTCAGGATGAGAATGTTGACGGGTTCGTGCTACCCCATTTAATGGGATATAGCGTGATGTTATGTATGTATGTATGTATGTAATTTTCAGCTTTTTGTTCCATTTATATAATCCAAATTGAACAATTAAAATTATTTTGCTAATTACACATTTTGTTTCATATTTATTAACTTAAATCTTTTTCTCATCATACTCAATATTGGACTTACAAACTTAAAGAAAAATTTGACAAATTATAGTTTGTTTGAATTTTTAACTAATATTAATTATAAAATCGTATTATATTTTTCTGTGGAGATTGGTCAAATCAAACCCGCAGAGTTGTAACCGCGGCTATCTTCGGTAGATTTTTCGACAGCATTAACAATGCGGGCACCCCTACTGGCCACGCGAAATGAAAAACGTAACCAAATCGGTGGTTTTCAAATCGTGCAGTTTGGACGGCACCATTTAAAACCGTGCTAACCATGCATCCGTTTCCGTGCAAATCGCCGGTTAAATAATTGCAAATCGCTGCGATCCATTGCTGGCAGCAGTAGGGGAACTAGTCGATTTGTCTGGACTGTTAATCCCGTTGCCAACTGCATAGGCTTCACTTCGAGAAGTCACTGTAAATTGACTGAGTTAATGTAGCGTTAAAATGAGATAATTGTGTGATGACATTTAATTCGAACATTTTTCTTAATATTAAAATTATTTATTATTTATTTATGTTACGCTGTACAACAGGAACTTAATCCCAATTACAGTACAGGGTCTGCACTCACCGTGCCGCAGTGTAATAGTTTATACAATTTTTAGCTTGTGTGAGATTCGAACTCGGTATCTCCGGATTATAATTCCGTATCGCTATCCACACCACCGTACTGACGAACAAAATAAAATAAATAAATATATCATCACGCCTTTTATCTATTACTGGGTGTGGCACACTCCCGTAGCAGATTTCGATGAGTGGTATATTTATACGCGTGAAGTTCGGTAACTAGAACTCAAATCACGGTTCTCAAAGATGTTCGTGGAGGGAGAGCCACAGGGTTAGTTTTAATGTGGTGAAAATTGTTTGTTGGCTGTGGGAATCGAACCTGGGTTCTTAAATCCACAAGCCGACTTGATACCACTAAGCCATCTACCCCATCAATATTTATAACTCATATTCGACTGTATCGTAACTACTTGATTTATGATACTAATACTGTCCATAAAATGGCACTTTATTGTATAACATAATAGCAAAATTGAATTTCTGCCAATATCAAAAAATGAAAGTAAAAATAAATATAAAAAATAATTATTAATCAATGAATTTCTTTACATTTTACGTAATTTTTTTTATATCTAATAGTATTATTTTAAGCTTTAAGACATTATGAACACATTTTCTATCTTTATTTTTGAAAAATTTTACAGTTTGATAATTTAAAATCGCATTTTAAGATACATGAAGTTATTTATATTTATTTGCAGCTTCAATAGTTAACTTTTGAATTTGGTTTAATAAATTAAAAATGCAAATCGATGGACAGAAACATCCTACCTAGGCAGAAAAGCAGCGTTTTTCTCTATAAAATTGGGGAATAAGAACGTGTATCTTGTGCACGTGTTACGGAAAAAAATTAAATTAACATTGCAGTGTTTTGTGATGTATCTATGTCAGTTTAAAACTTCAAAATTTGTGTATATTTATTTTTGTTTTTTAATCGTTACCTACCAATCTTTACGCTTTTTAATTTGCACAGCGAAATTATTTCGGACATAATATATTTCTGATTGGTGCAGAAAAGGGAATAAAAGTCATTATTTCCTCGTTATTATGTAGCAAAAATCATACATTTAATATACATAAAATAATTTTGTGGAATGCAATGTTTCCAGTTATAGTTGCATTATTGGAATAATAATTTAGCAGGACAGAATAATTTAATATAATATAATATAACATACCGGATTGAAATATTAATTAAGCGATAAAGCTATATCGAAAATCAAATGCGATCCCAGTTGGCGTCATATCATATCCGATATCCGTGCATCACATCACATAGTCCAGGCCATCCAGTTAATAAAACCATTCGCTACAAATCAGGACGACTGTGGCACGTCGACAGGAAGATAAAGTCCTAATTGGAATCCGTTGCACGTACACCGAACATAACAAGCGTTCGAATCCGATACAAATGCCACTATAAGCTTTTAATATGTGTAAATGTATGTAATTTCGCTTGAAATCGTAATTATATGCGTTCATTTGTGCCCGATAATTACCTATACAGCAACGTGCACGTTCCACGTACCGCGGACATTATCCGAGGAGGCGGCGACAAAAAGACGACGTTGACGCTGATGCTGTTCTGTTGTTGCCACTGCCAGGATGCGCATTTGCAAACACCGTGACCTGGCTTTTTGTGCAACTGCAGCTGCGTTGATTTACATTTCATTTTAATGCTGATAGCATCGATACACAGTTTGACACATTTATCAATCATAGATTAGCCACGACAAATAGATAAGTTTGCATAGATTTATCAACTAATTAATTCCATTCCAATTTTCGGATTACTGTCAACCTCCGGTTGACTAGCTATTATTGTATGTATGAATAAAATCAGATTTTCATCACATGACGATCGTAGCTTAATTCGTTTAAAGTATATTAATAGTACATTTAATTAAAAAAATAAAATAAGGCATTACACCAGGTACCTACATAATAACTAATTAATAAATGATTATTTGTAAGCATTGTTTATACTTTTATTTCATTAGTAACATAATTAACCCGAGTGAGCGGAGCGAGCAAGGGTTGTAATCATCCGAGGTAATAATAGCCATTATAGCGAGTTATATACTATACTTTATATACGACTAATTTAATAAAAATTAGTCAATTTTTATATTATTTATTATCTATTAATTTTAAATCTATTTACCTAATAAATTTACATCTAATTGAAATGATTAAATGGAGTAAAGAGACTATAATGAAGATGATTTGTATTTTTCACCTAACTCAGTAAAATATGCCAACAATACATTTTCTGAATACGAATTTGTCTTCATTTTAATACGTCAGTCCATAAAACTTTGGTATGCTTTGTCATAGAGATTTTTAGACTTTTGCGGTAATAAACCATATGTAGTAGCATCAGCGATTTTCGTTATATCTGGTAATACTGTCCATTTTTTCAATTACAGTTAAACACAATAATTTAACACAATTTGCAAGACCGTTTTTGACAACTTCTCAACGATGATTTCGTTTTGTTTGTTTCCGATTCGTTAACAACAGTGAACTTAGCAACGAGCATGTTTAATTTAAATATGAGTCGCTATGGCAACATTGTTCCGATGGCACAATAAAACAATGATCCATGTTTTAAGCATTTTGATTGGTTTACGAGCGGGAATAATGACCATTATTCCCGACTCATTATTCCCGGCGGGATTAATATATAGCATTATATAGCAAAAAACGCATATATAATGATAATATTATTAGTTAGTCGTATATAAAATAATTAAATGTACTATTAAACCAGTGACACTAAAAATGTTCACTAGGAAGTTGAAAAAAATTATTTTTGTTCTACAATCAGTATAACAAATTATACTCGTATATGTCATTAAAGTTTCGTGCAGAGGTATAGAACAGCCTGTATGTAATGTATTTAATTTATGCAAAATGTTAAAATGTGAAACAAAAATATGTTATTTGTTCTATTAGTAATATGATAAAATTTGACATTAACTCAATAATTACAAATAATTATATATTATACTAATTATTAGGTATTAGTAAATCATTAAATAAATAATGCTTTTGAATTGAAACAACAGTTAAATTCTAAACAGGCTGTTATTAATATAATTTATAAAATTATATATTCATTACAAAATGGAAAATGTTAAAATCCCTAGCTGAACAAATGAAAATATCAATATCCGAAATGTTATATCGCATAAATAAATATAAAATTATGTATAAATGAAAATAGCCCATTAATTTTTCGTTTGTAAACATACACATAATTCATTTTATTTCACAAATAGTGGAAATGTACAATTGAAGTGTGCGTCGTAGCATGTAAACATGATATACACAAAACGCTTTTATTTTTCTGTGCGCTTTACGTATATCGTTGCTATTTATTACACAGAACAGAACATAAATACGATTTGCCTGCGTAGAACCAGAATTTACCCCATACACGTTATCAAAACAGCAAATAAAAATTGTCGTGTTTCATTAATAACGCAAGCAAATAAATTTCTCTCAGCTGCTCATGGACGTGGGAATTTTAAATTACTCAAAGACATCATATATAATTACAGTGACGGCTATCCGTGCGCGATAACATTTGTAACTCTGTAAATTCATTTAAATACTATATGCCGACTAACGTAAAATACCTTCACAACAGTTCAAATATAAATTACCACATAACTTTGTAACAAATAAAACTATCAAGAATCTGAACCACAAAAAATACGGTTCGGTTTCGGTGCACGGTTCAACTTCTGTTTTTGATTCATGAACTGGTTCAATAATCTATATTTTTAAAATTTAAATTAGAAATCTGTAATGTATTGAAATAGTTATTTGTGTATTAAGAGCGTCAAGTGATTCTTTGTTACTCGAGTACGGTAATTGCAGCGCGAGCCGAAGGCGAGAGCTGCAATAGGGTAAGAGGAACAAAGACACTTTACGCTCGTGATACACATAATTTTTTCTACGATTGCATCATCAAATTATTAAGAAACGTATATGTACTGAAAATAAATTCGTTCTGTCAACTGTCAATATAAGTTTCCGTTTTGTTTGTATCCCTGGTAATTATTGACATAAGTGCATATTTAACATCTTTTTTGCGCATTGCCATTGGAGACGCGTAAAAAAGATATTTTTCGATTGTTTCACAGAAAACGTCAACTTTACGATGACAAATGAGATTGTCAACTTTTCTAGCAATCGAAGAAAAAGTAAATTTATTGAAAATTTAAAAAAGCTAAATAATAGCATACTGCGTCGATCCGCTAATTATAAATGCATCACATTAGTAAGGCGATTAGATTTTAAAACGGTTAAAGCGGACATTACAAATTCACTGGAAATTAGAATAAATATAAATAAATAAATATATCATCACGCCTTTTACCCAGTACTGAGTATGGCACTCTGACTAAGCAGATCTCAGTAAGTGATATATTTTTTCGCAGGAAGTACGGTTACCAGCCGTCAAATCATGGCCCCTAAAGATATTAGTGGAAGGGGAGTCATAGGGGTAGATTTAAATTGGTGAAAATTGTTTGTAACTAATTTTTAATTATGGCATAGTAACTTTCCCATAATTTATAAAATTTTAAAAATTTTGTTGTCTTAATTTGCGGTAGTAGAAAGAATATATAGTCCCTGACTTTTTTATAAACTATATCAGGTGATTGACATCAAATCGTGCCATGAAATACAAAGATAGATATAATAGGCATATTTGAGCTTACCACAATTGGTAATATATTTCGTTGTTAATTATGACATAATGTGTCAATTGTAACAGATAATTAATTTCAAATTTATGATTTTGAAATTTATTGATTATTATAATATTTAAACGATATGAGTTTATCGTTTCACCAATCATCAAAAACGTTGCATACTGGAAATGTATTTACCTGAAACTGACAGGAAAATAAACATTTGCCTGACCTTTAAGACTCAAGAAAGCTTTGCTTTGCATGCCTAGTCAGGAAAATAACATATTGCCTGTCTAGGCAGGTAATGAAAGAAACGTGAGTGTCTAGTTACTTAGCAACATAAAATACTGATTGAATGTAAGTCAAATATTTCTTTTAATTTAAATTAATTTAAAATATGTATTATTTGTTTATAAATTTCAGGTAAAATGTTATACGTAACACGTCAGTTAAGCGTCGTACAGGATTCGTAAGCTATCTACTAAAATAAATAAATAAATATATCATCACGCCTTTTACCCATCACTGGGTGTGGCACTCTGCCTAAGCAGATCTCGGTAAGTGATATATTTTTTCGCGTGAAGTGCGGTTACCAGCCGTCAAATCACGGCCTCCAAAGATATTAGTGGTGGAGGAGCCACAGGGGTAGATATCTACTATCTACTATCTACTCATCCTGTAATTGAACGCTTTCCTGACTTTTACGTAAATAACTATTTAGAAACGGTGAAAAAATTTATGATCCTTCTAAATAGAATAATCAGTGAGATATTTCGTTGTCAGTTGTCTTCATAGCAAGATTTGATGTCATTTTTTATCACCCTATATAAATTATAGTATAGATTCTTTAATATTATTCTCATTAGAGTAAAATTTTTAATTATCTCAAAAAATCTGAGGACGTGAAACTAATATGTCAAAAAAGCATTTATTATTTAACTATTAAAAAGATGATATTACTTTTAAATAAGTAAAGGACAAGGCAATAAGAAAAGAAACTTTAATAACATTGTATTAAATGCGCTTCATAGAAATATAAATAATTTATACACTCGAAAAGAATTCATATAGGTACCTTACGTTTGTTTTAACGTTGCTAGTATTTTTTACAATAAAAATTGCTTCTGCGTTTGACTGAAGTTTTTAATTAAATAATTAGTGAATACAGTTAGGTACATGAAGAAGTTTAATTTTTGTTTTAATTACGTTTCATGACACGTAAAAAAACAATATTTCAACAAGTTACGTTTAGAATTTGTTATGAGAATAATTTCCTTTTTAGTTGGCTTCCGTAAACAGAGACAGTGCACAAGAAAGGACAGTTGACAATCTGCCAAGAAATGTTTTGCTCGTCTGCTGTGTTTTATTACGGGTACGCTGCTGAAACCTGGCCGTTTCTCTTTTTTCCGCATAAATATTATACTAGTTCAACAGTTAAAAATATATGTGAGTGGATAAAACCTACTACAATGTACGTAATACGCATGTAATTCTACCAATGTTACATAACTGTTACAATACAAGGCACAAATTCTACTTGACATATTCATGTATTCTGAACTTCTCACTTTATTCCGTTTGTACTTTCCATTCGAGTTCAATCCGAATTTTATACAAACAGTTGCATTAGGGTTAATCATGCGTTTAATTGGGTTTGCAGTTAGTAACTGAACTCTGATCTTTTTGTAACTATTATAAATGAAACATATTATACACTATCGCCTCGAGCATTTTATAATAATAAAGCAACCAATAACATATAAGTAATAGGTAAGAATAAAATTGAAAAAAATGTCACTTAATCTATACAGAAAAAAAAAATATACAAAGATTATTGTTATTTTCAAAATTTTATTAAAACAAATTTAATATAAAAAATATACCGGCAGTAGTGGTGTGTGTAGCGTTACAGAATTCGAATTCAAAGATTCCGAGTTCGAATCCTGCTCAAGGTAAGAATTATATATTGCGGTTCGGTGAATCTGGACACTGTATTGTAATTGAGATTCAGTTCCTGTTGTACATAGTAGCATAAATAAATAACTAAATTACTTAATTAATTATAAAACTGCTTTCAGTTCAATGTATGCGGCGCAATATTTTCAGTATAGAAGATTATATGTTTTACTAGGTTGTTATGGCATTGTTCACATTCAGCTATTGATAACTGTTAGACAATCGATAATACAAACCGGACTATTAAGAAAATTGTTAACAACCCGATTTTTCTAGGGAGTACTTGTCACTTTTATTTCTTTCCGTAAATAATGAAAAACATTAAATAATGAATTTGGAAAGACGAAACTTAAGATTATTTACTAGTTGTATATAAATACTATAATTGTTAAATTTTTTTAAACTTTAAAATGGGTAGAAATCTTGATCGAAACATTTTTAGATTTTGATTCAATAAATATATTAAACCAGTAAACCATTGTATTCTTTCTAAAATAAGCTTCTGACTCGATTACAATATTTCAATTTAAGCTAGACATATATAAAAAAACCACAGGTAATAATCTAAATTTTGAACTTTAAAACTAGCTTGCTATGATTAAAATGTATGATATCCTATATATATTTTAAACATTTCATAAATAGTTGCACATTTTCATTATTCATAATCACTGGGCACATTATTATCTAGAAATTACATATAAACCACCAGCAGAAAACCGCAAACCGTTAACCAAAACAAGAACACATGTAAACAACGACATAACAACCAGCAGTCCACCAAGCACCATTGGTAACGCACTGACCGCATATTCACGCAGTAAATGACATCTCATCAGACTCAAACTGAATTCACTTCGTTTCTGGGCATCTAGCAATACAATTGTAAATACTCGTAACTATTCATTTTGGATTGATGGCGATATAAAATGTCAATATTGAATAGGTTCTTGTTGACTATAATTTGAATTATTTGTTGGAAGAAACAGAAGGTCAACCTTCGTATTATTTCAAGTATTTCAAGTGACTTTTTAAAAACTTTAATAAGAAATTTAAACTACAAAAGTTCAGAAATCGTAATAATTCTTTATGCGTAAAATACTATATTATGTGTATATACCAAAGGAACGAAAAGCATATTTTTTCCAAAAGTGTAAAATTGGAGCATGAACATGAACAATATTAAAATTGAAATTAATATGAATGATTGAAAATTAAATAACAACAAAGACAAAATTAATTGTCATCCAACACTTGGTGAAACAAGGTTTAATAAAAATGTAAAGTAAACACTTGGCTATGTTTCACAAAATTCAGCCTCCAAGTCACCTTATGAGGGCATCGTCAGAGGCTGGCCAGCACAGTTCAGTTAGTAACCATAGACGCGTTTCGCTCTTATTAGAGCTCATCAGTATGGTATAACTCACTTCTTCACCTAGAACAAAGTTCATGTGAAGAAGCTGGTGACGAAGAACTGTGCCAGCATGAACTTTGTTCTAGGTGAAGAAGTGAGTTATACCATACTGATGAGCTCTAATAAGAGCGAAACGCGTCTATGGTTACTAACTGAACTGTGCTGGCCAGCCTCTGACGATGCCCTCATAAGGTGACTTGGAGGCTGAATTTTGTGAAACATAGCCAAGTGTTTACTTTACATTTTGATTGAAAATTAATTTAGTTTTACCTCCATTAGCAATGGGAGTAAAATATTCTTGACAACGGGCTAAAATACACTTTTTTCCGTACCGTACCGTAATAGTGATGAATAAAAATTATTAGTAAACATAAAAATGTATTTAATTTAATTAAAGTTGTTTTTCAATATTTAATGTTTACTTATTTTTAGTCATTACTGTAACCTATCAGTGACACGAAAAGTTTTAGGGCAAATATTTTTGCGTTGTAATCAGAACATATAATAAGATATATATCCTTAAATTTTTTTTATAATAATTTTTAAACATCCTGTACATTAACTGAAATATGAAATGAAGTTAGTTGCATCTGGTATTGTAACCTTAACTTTTTTAATTATTCATAAAATTTTACATTATTTTGTTGACTTAATTTGCTATCGTAAAAACAGTCTAGTTGTTTTTTATACACTCGTGACTAAAGAGACTTTTATAAAACTTGTTACATAATATACTATAATCTACTTTTAAAAATAATAGATCCATATTTTTTATTTTTATGAAATATTTTTGGAGAATAAAAATATTGAAAAAATCTTATGACGACTGTTGTATATTTGTGTCAAATATTTGGCGATTTTTTTTTAAACAGGTATATTTTGTATTTAAATTTGTAATTTATAAATTCATTGTTATTTTAACATTATTACAATATATTTACTTCTAAAATTAATATGCGATACATATTTTTTTTAATATAGAGCTTTGAAAACCCTTAAAATTGTATTTGTGAAGGGATGAAATACAAATTGCTGAATTGGCCAAATAAAAAATGTGTGTAAAAAGTAAAAATTGAAAAGTGACACAAGCGTTAATAGCAGCATATTAAGGGCTGTTACGGCTGACAGTGGTCCGTAATGAAGCAATAAAGTTCAGTGTTCAGTAGCTAGCGTCAGGTAATTAAAATGCCGCATAACATCGCCATTCGGGTCACGATCTAGCGTCGGCGGAGCCTCGCATTCGCGCAGAGATTCGTACATTGTAGACTTAAAGAGTGAAATGGTTACGACAGGGCGAATCCCCCGTTGCCGGCCGTAATCAAATGTCTCCGAAGCGCGCGAACGCCATTTTAAATCACCAGATACGCCGGTGCATTCTAAGTTTTGATTACAGCTAAACACAAACCATCAGATTATTCGAATGCCGCTTTGCTGTTTTACTGTACCAGATTAAGATCGTTAAATAAAAGTCGACAAAGAAAAACTTTGATTTCTATATCTTCTGTCTAGAGAGTTGTGCTGCGATAATATAATATCAATTTGGGTTTTAATTTCGTGCCAAGCGTTATCTTCTTCTACTGGTTTAGGTAATTTCTTTGATTAAAATGCATTCACAACAAGCATCTTCATCTATATTAATTACTACAATAAAAACAAACTTAATCAACAAATTGATGAAGGTATCTTTTGATGTTAAATGAAATAAAAAATTCATGCTACTTTGTTTTTCTTCTTTCATTTCTTTTATAAATAGGAACTGGAGATCCATAAAAGATACAAAGTTAAATTATAAGATGACCAACCTACTTTAAAGCTGTAGTTGAATACGTACAAATTTGTAAAATATTTTCCCGGCGCAAAAATACGCAAGATATCAACATAGACATGAAAAGGTTAGCAGAACAATTGACTGATATGTGTATTTTTTCGATTTGGTGTGGTTTGATGAATATGATTCTATTTTGTTCTAGTTGCTAATTAAAATGTACTCTTATTTCTGTAATTATTATTAATATTTCATATCTAATATCATTATTTACCGATTTTAGGATATTAAACCTATGTTAACAAGAATAAACGTAGACTGGTAAGTAAGTAATAACTGTATTCTGTACGGTAATATTACCATACTGACTTGTCAAAACAGTTAAGAAAATGAAAATAAAACACAATGATAATATAACACTATTAATACAAACGGAATTCAAAACAACAGTAATACTTCTTGTGCTTATCATAATATATATATAGATTAATTTAAAAAAAACTACCTCTGTGGCTCCTCCACCACTAATATCTTTGGAGGCCGTGATTTGACGGCTGGTAACCGCACTTCACGCGAAAAAATATATCACTTACCGAAATCTGCGTAGGCAGAGTGCCACACCCAGTGATGGGTAAAAGGCGTGATGATATATTTATATTTATTTAATTGTACAGTCTTTCAAATTAGAGATGACCACGTTATGACGTTTAAATACAAAATTATTTATAAATATGATACAAAACAATTGTAACCATGGCGTTAAATAAAAACATACAGATCATAGACTTACTTGATCACCTTCTAAATTGATGACAATGACGTTATACATAAAAGAATTTCAAAAAATAATATTTATTAATGACGTTAACGTGTTTATATTCTGAAACCGGTAAACTATTGAACAAACCACGGATGTTATGAGTCATAACAGGCCTTAGATGTCTTGAAATCCTTGCTCCACAAGCTCGGATTTAAAACTGACATCAATATCAACAAAGACAAAATTTATTTTGTGAGACTTAGCCAAGTGTTTATTTAATATTTTTTATTAAAACTGACATCTGCGGCTATAATGATACTCCTAACATTTCTATGTATGTTTACTACATTTTTATGTTGTTGCCTCCTCATTTTAATATTTTGGTTATTTTATAAATATCCCAAGTAGTTTAATTTTATGAATCGTTTTAATTATTCACACCTGAATGATTAAAAAGGTTGTTAGTATCAAAAGTAACTAAATTCATGAATCTGAAAATGAATTATAGATGACATTAAAAATGATGTTATGGACTAACTCATTTTATGACTCGCTCGTTAAGTATTATAAGCGTTAGAGATTTTTGAGAGATTCTATTATCCTATAAACAGTGCGTAAGTAGATATCGCATCATTTTATAATTAGATTAAGTGGGCGCCCCATTAAATTGTTTGAAAACTGTTGAAGAAAATAATTGTGGCATTGAAAAATAATGACATTAGCTTAGGGGTGAAGTTAGCTGTTGCGCCTGTTGAAGTTCAAGATACTTTTACTTTTCTGGAGAAAATCAATTCAAGCTTTTGTAATCACCGTGAACTGTGTTTGAACTTCCTCACCTGTTGCAAAATTTTGACCACATTTGTCGTTTTTCCACACGAGGCAGTGAACAAACCGTGGAATGAATGGAAGGAACGCGGCCTTTGAGTGCTGCCAGTTTTATTTTACTTCAATTGGCTTCTTGTCAGAACCTAATTTCAACTAGTTTTACAGCTATGAACTTTATTTTTTTGTTCTTAGAGATACTATTACTATTTCTCAATGTAATACCTTCTTTTTCTTCTCCAATTAATATAAAAAACTAACATCTTTGGTGGCTACCATGCTTTGATAGCTGGTTACTGCAATTTACGCGCATAAATATAGTACTTACACCCATTAATGCCTAAAAGGGGTGATAATACATTTATTTAATTTACCGGTTTCGGGATATTAAACCTATGTTTACATGCACAAAAGTAGGCTGGTAAGTAAGTAATAACTGTATTCTGTACGGTAATATTACCATACTGACTTGTCAAAACAGTCAAGAAAATGAAAATAAAACACAATGATAATATAACACTATTAATACAAACGGAACTCAAAACAACAATAATACAAAGATTACTTCTCCTGCTTATCATAATATGTTATATATTAATTGTACAGTCTTTCAGATTAGAGATGACCACGTTATGACGTTTAAATAAAAAAAAATATTTATAAATATGATACAAAACAGTTGTAACCATGGCGTTAAATCAAAACATACAGACCACAGACGTACTTAATCATCTTCTAAAATGATGACAATGACGTTATTCTTAAAAGAATTTCAAAAAATAATATTTATTAATGACGTTAACGTGTTTATATTCTGAAACCGGTTAACTACTGAATAAACAACGAGTGTTATGAGTCAGAACAGGCCTTAGATGTCTTAAAATCGTCGCTCTATGGCTTCGGATTTCAAACTGACATCTGCGGCTGTAATGATACTCATAACATTCCTAGGTATGTTAATAGCTATTATTTTAAATCGTTATCTTTTTTAATCACTTTTTATAATTAAATAAAAACGAAATTGAAAGCGATGTAATTTAGGCAGTAAACCTATTACATGAACATAAATCTTTTAAGACAATATTTATGCTCAATGGTATCGAGTCGGCCTGTGGATCTTGGTTCGATCCCCACAGCCGACAAACAATTTAAACAACAAATTAAATCTACGCCTGTGACTTCCACTCCACTATCATCTTTGGGGGCTGTTATTTGCCGGCACTTCACGCGAAGAAATATATTACCTACCGAGATCTGCTACGGCAGAGTGCCACATCCAGTAATGGTTAAAGAGGCGTGATGATATATTTATTTATATATTAATAGAATATAAGCATAGATAATAATTTAACTAGCATATCTCTAAAAAATGATATATCTGCCTCTCTCAGAAATAATTACTATTATTTAAATTAATAATTATTAAAAAAATATATAAATATAATACTTATATTGAGAAAAAATATATTTATTTTATATATAAAATATAAATAAGATATTGAACTGTATTTATTAATCGTGATGAAATGGTGAAGTTTGAGTCTGTGAACGAAATGATATTTAGCAATTATACTGTGTGCTGTTTGTGAATTTCAAAGCACAAGGTTGACTCGAATAGCAACCACTAGAGGTCTACAACAAAGTTACAAATTAAATTTAAATGTTATATTATAAACTGGGAGAATTAGGTTCGAGTAAATATTAAAAGAAAGTTGTGGAACTGTGCAAAACATACAGAGCTACCGTACTTCATTTATGTGAGGAAACAATGTTATAATTACAACAGGATTAATACAGCGCGTCCTACACTACAAGTTTAATGGGTTATTAATTTACGGAAGTTGTGAACTAGCATTTACGACTGAAATAATCCTTTAATAATTTAAACTAGTGCGCAACTCATCGTGTGTGTGTCGCATGTTATACAATATACAACTTTCATATTTCTCTAACTTGTCATTGCCATACTGCAAACAGACATGGTTTTCAGAAATCCCTGGGAATATTTTCTCCACCTCGGACACAAGCTTTCTAACTCGTAAAATTCATCTATTTAATGCACCTATTCGGATATTCAACTACTAAGAGATAGCGTTGATCACAATTTGTCAAACTTGAGACTAAGGTAAACTTGCATTTCTTTGATTTTTTCTGTTATTTTGTGTTTGCTAGTAGTGGTTTGTTATTAAAAGATGGCGTTGATCACGATATGTTAAATTTGAGACAAAGGTACTCTAAAATTTCTTTATTATTTTTCTGTTATTTTGTGTTTTACTAGTAGTGGTTTGTTATTAATTTATATAGAATATAGTTCTGTGTTGTCCTTAGTTGTAGTTTTAGTATTAGTTTAACTTTTATTTAAGTATATAAGTCACAGGTTCTTTTAATAAGGTAGTTTTTTCTTAAAAGTAACACTACCCAACTGTCACTCACCGATTTAAATAAAACTTGGCACACTAATAGAACTCTAAAAAATATTGAACTCCTATTTTTCTTCTTCCGGAAGTTGCTTTTTCGGAGTACAAACCACCTCAGAAAGGTGGTAAAAGCAAGAATCGTCATAAATAAAAGGATTTTTGAGATCGCCAAAATCTATTTTCGAGGTCATTTTGATCATATGCACTTTTTTAAGAGATTAAAAAGAGGATGGGGGGATAAAATTACTATATTCAACTGAAATAGACTTTTAGGTTCAAAACTAGTTACTCGGGGTTTTTTTGGGTGGCTGAATCTATTTTCGAGGTTACCCCCGGGGTAACCAATGTTGAACGCGTAATATTTTGGTATTATTTAATTTCATTTATGGCGATTCTTGCTTTTACCAACTTTCAGGGCTGGTTTGTACCCCTAAAAAGCAACTTCCGGAAGAAAACAAATAGGACTTCAATATTTTTTAGAGTTCTATTAGTGTGCCAAGTTTCATTTAAATCGGTGAGTGACACTACCCAAGTGTCACTCAGTGTTACTTGTTAGTGCAAGTATAATAATAGTTAATTATAATGTTCATTCATTTTTATTTATTTTTCAAGTACTTATTTATTAGGTTAGTAGTAAAGTGTACCTTTGTTATAGTTCCAATTTTCCCCACTACGAGCGCATTCTTATTTAAAAATCCCAATTGCAACATTATTTATTAATGCCCGGTTTAATAATGGACAGAATAAATTTACTTCCATTTTAAATGTATTTACATTAACAAATACAAAACATTTTTATTTATTTTATGGCACATTTCTGTCAAAAGTTCGACTGTCATTTGAATGAAAACATTTTATTTACAATGGAAGTAAATTAATTTGTCGTTTATAAAACCGTACATAAGTGTTTCATTGATTAATATATTAAAGAAATATATATAAGGTCATCAGTAGCACACAGTTTTTCCGAAATTGTTCGTGCTTTTGTTCTCTATTATTTGGAAACTAATGGATATATTCTGTAATTGACTCTAAATTATAAACGCGCGTTAAAAATGTATGTAATAATAGTAGACTATACGAAATAAAAAATAAAAAAATTATAGTTTCTATATGTTTCCATTGTTGTTAAAAATTAACGGTTAGATAAAGAATACGCCTATAAGACAGTGATTCATGAAAGTGTCTCAAATATTCTTTGAATCTATAATACAGGATGGTCGATTTGTCATTTTCCAGCTTATATCTGTTGAAATATTAAAGATAGAAGAAAAAAAAATGTCTAACAGAACCTGGTTTATAAAATAGCGCAAACTATTTTTTTTCCAAGGCCTAATAATATTTTACTTTGCTTTTTTAAATGGAACATTTTGTATATTTTTGCGAAATAATGTTCTATAGTTATTTGTGTATTAAGAGCGTAAAGTGATTCTTTGTTACTTGAGCACGGTGCAAGAGGAACAAAGACACTTTACGCTTGTGATACACACATATTTTTTTCTACGATTGCATCTTAAAATTATTAAAAAACGTATGCGTACTAAAAATAAATTCGTTCTGTCAACTGTCAATAAGACAAGTTTCTATTTTATTTGTATCCCTGGTAACTATTGAAATAAGCGCGCATTTAATATCTTTTTCGCGCGTTGCCAATAGAAACGCGCGTATTTATCATCTTTTTCACGCGTTGCTATTGGAGACGCGCAAAAAAGATATTTTTCGATTGTTCCACAGAAAACATCAACTTTACGATGACAAATGAGAGCGTAATTGTCAACTTTTTATAGCAATCGTAGAAAAAATTAATTTCAGTTTACAGTGACGTATAACAAACAGAGGTTTGTCTTTAAATTAACCTAATAATTCAAATAAAATTATAACAGTTGGTTGTTATATTTTATTGTATATACTAGATCGGCAACAGTTATTTTGTACTCTGCAAGCTTGCAATAAATTTGTACTGGGCTCACTGGATTACAAGCTTTCCAGCTCGCCCGTAAAAATTAATTTACTACGCTGAATTATGAAAAATGACATGGATATTCAATATCAGGAGTATAGGGAAGTTTCTATAAAAATATTATTTGAACATGTTTTGCATTCCACTAGAAACAGAGAGTTTGCGAATAATATTTCTTAAATTCGATGGTTCTTGATGACTAAAAGATTCAATAAAAACTTTTAAAATAAAAAAAGATTTTAGTTCTTTTAAATAAACCGAATGATATAATTTCAAATTTTTAACTGGATTTCAGATTTTGGCGAAAAATAAAAAAGTAAATTTAAATATTCATTTAATTTCTTTTTTATTATTGATAATAAACTTCGGTACATTATTTAGACCATTTTCAAGCAATAATTTATATAAATTAACATTGAAGTTCCATAATAAAAATATATATTCAAAAACCCAAATTTAAAAGTCAGAATCTAATTTTTTTTTAAAGATAAAACACTTTTAAGGTATGCTTAAGAGTCAAAACTTAATTGATAATGTGTCGAAACGTCGCTTATTATTAATAATAAAAAGAAATTAAATGGATATTTAAATTTACTTTTTTATTTGTCGTTAAAGCTTAAAACCCAGTGAACATTTTGAAACTAAAAGATTAAGAACTATTAGTCTAAAAAGAACTAGAGGCATGGATGAGTTGAAATCTATTCTTACCTTTTTCATTGTAAACAATCCTAAAAGTATCAGAATGCAGATGTCCGAAAAACTGTCCAACGATGATATCTGAATACTTTCGGACCACACGCAAGTACTTCCGGTTGTGGTGATCAGTGTACGCGGCGTGGGTAGGGGGCAAAGCTCCTCTTTGTCTCTCGTCCGCTCCCGGAGGGTGGTGACCCACCAGGTACACCTGAAAGCAAAAACATTACATTTTTTATTGTAATTACTTTTTGGTAGACAGGTAATTATTATTTTTATTCAGTGAGCATGAAGTAATCCTAATTCTGTTACATTAAAGTCTTCTTGTTTATTTGCTTTTGTTTTTAATTATTTTTGTTTCCATTAAATGTGATGTAATGATTTTTTATCCTGACTTCAGAGTACGTGTAAGAACTTTGTTTCTACAGTTTTTTTATTTCTTTTACGTCTTCTGTTGTAAGTTGTTTGTAATTAATTAATTTATTATTAAACAAGTTAAGTAAATATATCATCAGGCTCTATTACTTATTTAGAGTTTGGAGTCTCAGCATTTTCCATTCTCCATAGATGGTATTTACGTTATTGAAAAGTGTGGAAATATCCATAACTGGACTAAATATACTTTATTAACATATTTCGGGTTCATCGTAGTTTCTTCGAACTCCGGATTAATTAGCTGCGTTATCTAGTTTTTAACATACATATTAATAGTTCAGATTAAATTTGAAACTAACTCCATTTTGATTCCACATTACAATTATTGGTATTACATTATATATATATATATATATATATATATATATATATATATATATATATATATATACAGGGTGTTAAAAAAGTTCCGGGACGGTGAAATACACATCGAATCAAGAAACAAAAAAACACGTGCTTCATATTTTGTAAAAACCTATCTATGCACACCAAACACAAACCTCAACTACCACCCCCAGGGGGTGGAGCGGGAGGCAACTTTGAAACCTTAAATGGGAACCACCATTTTTTATTGCAGATTCGTATTCTGAGAAAAAAATAAGTTAATTTTATCTGAAACTTTTTTTCCATTTCGGAATAGATGGCGCTCTAATCGCAAAAATAAGTTTTAACATGAATCTGAAAGAAAATTAAAAAACGGTCTAATATCACAAGAAATACGCATTGAATCTATTGGTCACACTTGATGCAACAATAATCACTAATTTTTCTGAATTAAAAATGTAATTAAAATTGAAACTAAACATGATATTAGCAGTTAATTTGTCTTATTAATTTGCCTGTAAGTGAATACGAATAACCAATAAAATGTATCCAGCCATATATTTATTCTTTTCTACACTCTATTGCAAATGAAATGTTTCAGTTCTTTATAAAATAAATATGTGTTAATTATAATTTATTTTCATTAAATATATTTAATATTTTAATTATATTAATTACCTGATGAAGACTGAAATGTCGAAACGCGTAGTATGAATAATAAAAAAAAATTTATGTGAAATATACCAAGTGTTTTAATTTTATAATTTAATATTTTAATCTAAAAAATATGTGCATTGGAGCAATAAAAAATGTGTGAACAGTTTACAATAATTTTTAATATTTATAATAATGCCTTTTAAAAAGCTTTTACAGTATTTGAAAACATAAATGAGTATGATTAAAACTAAAACATCTGCCGTTTTACGCGCAAATGATGTTTTCAACGCTTGGGCATTAATCCTACTCGAATGAATATTATCGTCAGAAATGAAAGCAGCTTTGAAACATGGAAGCCGACATATCCGATTTAATCGCTAAGCTAAAAATTGTTGCGTGCAAAATCATTGCAGAAAATGTTTGTCATGTAGGAACTATTACTCATGAAGTCGGATGTTCTCTGTTATTCGTTTCAAAAATTCATGCAGATACGTCAGACTGTTGTGGCTGTACGAATTGTTTTAGTAAAATGTTGAAATGGTTTGAAACAGTTGTGACGTGATGTTGTTGTAGTACCCACATTTCTCATATCAAATATATTTATCTTTAGTAGCGGACCTGCTTGTCCATTGTTCAGAAAACATTCGAACATTAAACTAAATAAAATAAAATGAAGGAAATGATATTTTTTGAACGAATGTTTCTGTTTGTTTTAGGAACTCGAACCACAACAAATTACTGTTCGGTTTCAGTTCAAAGTTCAACTTATGTTTTTGTTTCGCATTTTTTTAACTCATTAGTCTTTTTTTTTAAATTAATAAACAATATCTAAATGTTTGATTTAGGAACTTGAACTACAATAAATTACGGTTCAGTTTCAGTTCAAGGTTCAATTTATGTTTTTGGTTCGTTTTATTGTTCTAGTTCCATAGTTTTTTTAAATAAACAAAATGTAACTTTAAATAAGTAACTAAGCAACAACGAATAAACAGTAACTAAGTAACAAGTAACGAAGTAAGTGTAGTGAACCGACGAATTATTTAAAATATTTCAGAACTAAACTCAAATAGTTATTTGTGTATTAAGATCGTAAAGTGATTCTTTGTTACGCGAACAAGGTAATTGCAGTGCGAGTCGAAGGCGAGAGCTGCAATAGTGTTAGAGGAACAAAGACACTTTACGCTCTTGATACACACATAATTTTGTGCATCTTAAAACTATTAAAAAACGTGTACGTACTGAAAATAAATTCGTTCTGTCAACTGTATATATGACAAGTTTCTGTTTTGTTTGAATCCCTGGTAACTATTGAAATAAGCGCGCATTCAATATCTTTTTCGTGCGTTGCCATTGGAGACGCGCGACAAAGATATTTTTCGATTGTTCCACAGAAAACGTCAACTTTACGATTACCAATGAGAGCGTAGTTGTCAACTTTTTATAACAATCGTAGAAAAAATTATTTTAATTATTTAATTCAATGCTGTTCATACCATTTCGATATCTTTTTAATATTTGAATTAAAACCTCTCAGAATTTTTGTTTATCAAATTGTCAAATACGGATATAACTGAAAAATCAATAAAAGACTTAAATTTGAGTGACCGAACTGTATGAATTAAAATATGCAAATGTGATCAATGGTACCCTTTTACCGAGGCGAATTTTCATATACAGTGACAGAAAACAAATTGTAGAATAGTTATTAAATATTGCTGCTAAATATTCGAATCTATACTTTCATGAATATATGAAACATTAATTAATTTTCCACCATTTATTATACATTATTTTAATATTTTTAGAAAGAAACTATTATATGACGTACACAAACCAAAAAGATTTTTTTTTAATTCTCAAAATTAAGAACATGGTTCTTGAAGTGTATATTCTTAGTGCCACTGGCAAACACTACAAACAATCATTTATCTGATTTGGTATAATGAATAAATTGACTATTGTTGTGTTTATAATAATAATTTTATTCTTAATATATATGAAATAATATAAAACCAATGGTACTAAAAATGTTTACTTCAAATAAACCACCCTAAATTTTGCCAATTTACTTAAAATATTTTTGTTCTGTAATATAAACCCTTATAGTCAATGTATAAAATACCCTGATTGTATGTAATTTAAATATACGTTCTCGTTTATTTCATTTTTATAGACACCACTAGACAACTTAATTACATTATAAAATCAATTATTTATATATGGGGTAGATGGCTCAGTGGTATCGAGTCGGAATATAGATTTGAGAATTCGAGTTTGATTTCTATAGCCGACAAACAGTTGTCACCATTTTAAAATTATCCCTGTGGCTCCTCCGCCAATAACATATTTAAGGTCCGTTGTTTGACGGCTGGAAACCACACTTCCCGCTTATAAATATATCACTTACCGAGATCTTGTATGACAGAATGCAACACCAGATATGGTAAAAGTCGTGATGATATATTTATTTTTAAATTAATTGTCTTTAAATGCTCACTTGGTGAAACTAGGTTTAATAATAAAATATCAAAATAAACACTTGTCTAAGTCTCACAAAATTCAGCCTCCAAGTCACCTTATGAGGGCATCGTCAGAGGCTGGCCAGCACAGTTGGTAACCATAGACGCGTTTCGCTCATATTAGAGCTCATCAGTATGATATAACCTACTTCTTCACCTAGAACAAAGTTCACGTGAAGAAGCTGCTGACGAAGGACTGTGCCAGCAGAGAATAAGATCTCTAAAGAACGGTAAGATGACATGAGAAGTTCTATCGAACCAGTAATGCCATCTACCGAAAAAAGCAAAAGCTACGAAATAGCAATTTAAATAAAAAACAACAAAGACAAAATTAATTGTCTTTAAATGCTCACTTGGTGAAACTAGGTTTAATAATAAAATATCAAAATAAACACTTGTCTAAGTCTCACAAAATTCAGCCTCCAAGTCACCTTATGAGGGCATCGTCAGAGGCTGGCCAGCACAGTTGGTAACCATAGACGCGTTTCGCTCTTATTAGAGCTCATCAGTATGATATAACCTACTTCTTCACCTAGAACAAAATTCACGTGAAGAAGCTGGTGACGAAGGACTGTGCCAGCAGAGAATAAGATCTCTAAAGAACGGTAAGATGACATGAGAAGTTCTATCGAACCAGTAATGCCATCTACCGAAAAAAGCAAAAGCTACGAAATAGCAATTTAAATAAAAAACAACAAAGACAAAATTAATTGTCTTTAAATGCTCACTTGGTGAAACTAGGTTTAATAATAAAATATCAAAATAAACACTTGTCTAAGTCTCACAAAATTCAGCCTCCAAGTCACCTTATGAGGGCATCGTCAGAGGCTGGCCAGCACAGTTTGTAACCATAGACGCGTTTCGCTCTTATTAGAGCTCATCAGTATGGTATAACCTACTTCTTCACCTAGAACAAAGTTCACGTGGTGACGAAGGACTGTGCCAGCAGAGAATATGGTTACCAACTGTGCTGGCCAGCCTCTGACGATGCCCTCATAAGGTGACTTGGAGGCTGAATTTTGTGAGACTTAGACAAGTGTTTATTTTGATATTTTATTATATTTATTTTTTCCTCATTTACAAAAACAGATATTCTAATTTCTAAATTTTCCGAACAGTTTATTCTTGTTCTTTTGTTGGTTATGTACAGAATATGAAATTCTAATTAAAGCTTTGATTGTTCTCAAATTGTATAAGTATATTACCATTTTTTATACACTTGAAATTATTTTGAAATAGAAATGGATTAAAGAAAAATCGGAACAAACATTTCATTGGTAAAATTTAATGTTTTGTTTACAATATGCAGAATAATGTTCCCGATTGAATTTTGCTGTGTGGTCCCAATGCGATTTTGTTGAATATTATATTGAGTATCGATGGATAAAACATCACTTGGCTGACAGTTTTTCAGTAGAAAACCTTTCATTCGTGATTAATTTGCCGGTAGCTTATTTCCATTGTAGTTTTTATGAACTCTCGCGTTCGGAAAACAAATCATTCGTCTGGTTTGCATTCACGCGATTCACCCGGGAATCCTCCATCCACAGCCACCGCCGGCGCTCATTCAAAATTAAAATAAAATGCATGGCAACAAGTCGGTTTAATGTAAAATTCATGCGCCGTCACTGGTGAGTGTGTACGTGAGCACGTCACTATAAATTTGCACTTGACGGTTCCGAAATTTACAAGTTTTGTTTTTCAATTTGTAAAAAGTTCCGGGATCAGACACGTATACATCTAAAAGGGTGACAAGACCGCTGAATTCGTCGTGCTATTTTCATATTCTGCGAAAGCTCGCGATGTTGCGATGTTGCGATGTGCGACGGCGACGGCGACGGCGACGCTTGCGATGCCAGAACGACGCTGCAATTTTAAAAGTGTCTCGCATAAATTTCCAAGCGCCTGTACCGCATGCTTTGCAATGTTAATGTTTACGCAGTCTGACAGTTTTCGCGTTTCGATTCTGTCGAATTAAATATCGCTACGCTAAAATCGCTTTCTCTGCATTCTACAACTCAGCTCTTGAAACGAGGATTCCTTCGTTTTTGATTTATAACAAACTCGTTCAACATCTTTCACAACTAATAAAATTACTTTTGGTTTATAGTTCAGGTTATTTGATTATTTTTTATTTTTTTAATTGTACTGTGTATTGCACAGGAGTATGTATTTATGATTAGTTTTGTTTATATATGTAGCTCTTAATATTTATTTTTTACTTCCTTGTACGAAGTAAAGGAAGTATTGTTATCGCGAAAATTTTCGGTTCTCAGATTTCAGTGGAAATACGCATTTTGGCCCTCCCTGAGTCCATTTTGACTAATTTCGTCGTGACGTCTGTACGTACGTACGTACGTATGTATCTCGCATAACTGAAAAACGGTAAGCCGTAGAAAATTGAAATTTTATATTTAGGACTGTTATAACATCTAGTTGTGCACCTCCCTTTTTGGTCATTATATAACTTCCGGAAGTGGTACTTTACTTGAAGCCTATAATAGATTTTCATGAAAAACTATATTCAAATATAATTTAAAACTTTCCAAATTTGGTATATAAGACTACTATATCAATGGAAATAATATAATAGATTTTGGTTAAAATAAACTAACCGGAAGTGACACATTACATGAAGCTGCTAACAGTTTTCCTTGAAAAAAATGGTATTATTTTAATTTTAGAAATAGATGCTTCAAATAAAAGTTTTAGTTTTTAAATTCTGCGTCTAGCACATTAAGAATTTTTAAATTAGCCTTTTGCATAAGCGAGATATCTAAATTTAAATAGTATATATATATATTTTTTAATTAAGTTTGCTATGGATTAGAACAAAAAATAAAAAATAAAAGATTTTATGTCAAATATGTGCAATTAAAAAAATATCTATAGTTTAATACGCGTACAAGGAAGTCATGTGGTGTCCACATCAGATTTTTTTAAATACATTTTTGTATTTTGCCCTGTAAATGGACCTCTGTTGGGCAATAAATATATTATTATTAAAATGTTTTGGTTCACTGAACATACAGGTTCGTCAGGATGAATGACAGGCAAGCATACCCAGCGGACAAAAACCAAACTAAAACTTACATTTACTAGCAACTAGCAAGAGGTAATAATATTCACGTAGCATTCTAAAATGAATATAAAAATGTAAACATTATTCTAAAAACGAAAAAACTACTGGTGCTAGCTAACGTTAAGTGAACTAAACGCATGCACTGAAACTTGTTGTCATGTTGTCAAAACATTTCTAACAGATACGTTATTAATCTAAAATGATTGTCTGCGAATTTCGATGGACTTCGATCTACCCATCGATAAAGATATTCCAAACAAAGAACAAGAAACACTTGCATATGTGAGTCAATATTTTAAGCGTAGCTAGTTTACGCAGTTCTCGCATCTGTCTTAAGTTATCGTATTTCTAATAGAATAAAATTAGATTTTTACAAATTAAAAAGGTATGATCAACTGAAAAATATTGTAATTAACTCATGTGTTAATCGGCGATTAATAAACTCGACAATTAACGCGCTCGCTACACTGAAATGTCTCGATTATCAATTGACCTCATTAACACATTTGATAGTTAAATAATTATTACAAAGTCATAAAATTATTCCTACTTAAACATTAATCGAAGGTTACAAAAAACTGCACTAGCATCAAGATCAAAAATAACCGCGGGCCGGACATAAATCCTGACAAAAATCCAGTTTATCTTTCTATAATTCAATTTAATTAATGGGGTAAGTGGCTCAGTGGTATCGAATCGACCTATGGTTCTTGAAAACCCTGATTCGATCCCCACAGCCGACAAACAATTTTCACCAAATTAAATCTACCCCTGTGGCTCACTCTCCATTAATATCTTTGGGGCCGTGATTTGACGGCTTGTAACCGCACTTCACGCGAAAAAATATATCACACTTATATCTGCTACGGGAGAGTGCTACACCCAGTAATGGGTAAAAGGCGTGATGATATATATATTTTTTATTATCTAATTCAAATTTATTTCATCAATTTGTAAAGTTTACTTATTTAAAATTAAATTAAAAATTTAATTCAAATATTGAATCATGATAAACAATGCTTCTTCTTCTGATGGCTCTACGGCCCAAACCTGGCCTGGGCCTACCGGTCACACCGAGCCGCAGTTTTTACACTGCCGTACTACCGGTTTTCGAAGTCAAATGCTACATTATTTAAGGCGTATAAGAGACTAGCTTATAGCGCCCGAGTGTGATAAATATATGTAACTGTATTTTATATTTTACGACAAATCACACATTGTCGACGAACTTTGGTTCAATGCTTCTCTGTAAATTATGGTGGAGGAGCAAAAAGATATTTTCTAAAATTAAAATCATCTATCTAATCATGCATATTTGTCATTAATGTGTGCATTATGTACTGAATAAATAATAATGGCATGTGTCAATATAAAAATTATTATAAATTTGAGTGCGTGTAAAATAGAAATAGCGTAAATGCGTGTTAATATACTTATTGATTAATTTTATCATATACAATGTACATACACATTTTCAGTCATATTAATGACCTCCTAATATCATAACGTGTTATGTAATGATAACACGTATGATGTTTAGATATAAAATTACATTTGGCTGAAATTTAATAAAGCTATATTAATAACCTAGGCGAATATCGCACTGAACTATCAAATATAACACTAAATTAATGACACACTGTAACATTTTCGAATCTAATTGTGTTACGTTTATCAGTAGGTGCCGTGTATAATAATAATGACTGATTAATTATTTTGATACATATGAAAAGTGGCAAGCCATCAAACTGTAGATACGCGTGAACATAGCTGCAATCATGTATGTGTGAGATTCCAGTTTAGCCGAATGAAAAATGTGTTTAACCTCAGGGATACGTTTAAAATTTATTAATCAAACTTTTACCTTTGCTGCCAGTTTTTGTTGGCGATACTGAACATTATAAATGGCATATGGTATTGACATAATTACGTATATAATAATTTATTAACTTCAATAAATAATGTTCAATATATATATATATATTTAATGCATTTGACAGATTAACATTTATTAAAATTTCAATGGACCTTCCACCAAAGGTTAAATCGAGATGCTTTTTCAACAATAAATTCACCATAAAATTAAAACACTTATAAATATTTTATGTATATATTTTATTACAACAATGAAAGTTTATAACAATGAAATATTACAACAATCAAATAACCAATTATTTTAACATTTTGTATTGTTGTATAAAGTAAATTCAACAATACTACTTTTTGTTGTAAATGGCATGAATAGTAAAATTTTCCTACAATAAAAACAACAAAAATAACTATATTTAACTTTGAAATAAATAAATAAATATATCATCACGCCTTTTACCCATTACTGGGTGTGGCACTCTGCCTAAGCAGATCTCGGTAAGTGATATATTTTTTCGCGTGAACTTTGGTTACCAGCCATCAAATCACGGCCCCCAAAAATGTTAGTGGAGGGGGAGCCACAGGGGTAGATTTAAATTGGTGAAAATTGTTTGTCGGCTGTGGGGATCGAACTAGGGTTCTCAAGATCCACATGCCGACTCGATTAAATAAATATATCATCACGCCCTTTATTCATTACTGGGTGTGGGACTTTACCGAAGCAGATCTTAGTAAGAGATATATTTACCAGCCGTCAAATCACAGCCTCAAAAAATTTAGTAGAGAGTCCAAGGGTAGATTGAATTTGGTGAAAATTGTTAGTCGCCTGTGGG
This sequence comes from Pterostichus niger, assembly GCA_947425015.1. Classification (NCBI taxonomy): domain Eukaryota; kingdom Metazoa; phylum Arthropoda; class Insecta; order Coleoptera; family Carabidae; genus Pterostichus; species Pterostichus niger. The sequence continues at coordinate 8,722,884 of OX380341.1, forward strand.
AATCGAACTCAAGTTCTCATTTCTACAGTCCAACCTGATACAACTTAAAATTTATAAAATCCTTTTTAAAATTGTTTCGCCTCCGTTTTAGGAACAGACGCGTCACCATCAGGTAGAAAAATGTCTCACTTTCTTCCCTTATTATACAAATAACTATTGGGGATCCGAGCGTGTGTTTCTACCCTATACTATATTATTTATTCATTAAAAACTTCAGTGCAATAAGCTACGTTATTCATTATATATATATATATATATATATATATATATAGGCGCGGTGGCCGAGCGTGTTAAGGCACATCTCTTAACATACTGTGACGTCACCCGAACCAAGGTTCGTCAGTTCGAATCCGCCTGCCGACAATGTGTGATTTGTCGTAAAATATAAAATACAGTTACATGTATTTATCACACTCGGGCGCTATAAGCTAGTCTCTTATACGCCTTAAATAATGTAGCATTCGACTACGAAAACCGGCAGTACGGCAGTGTAAAAAATGCGGCTCGGTGTGTCCGGTAGACCCAGACCCGATTTGGGCTGTAGCGCCACAGATGATATATATATATATATATATATATATATATATATATATATATATATATATATATATATATATATACAAAACAACAGGAATAAAAATTAATGATTTTCTTAACAAAAGAACCTTCATGGAAATGAGACGTAATTGTGTGATAACTGCTAATACTACGTACGAGTATTATTGGTTTTTAAGCTCTCTTTAATAATTTAATAATTCGCCTGGCATTGAAGGAAAATACATATTCAGTACATGTTATTTTTTTAAATATGTAATATATGATAATCATAATATATGATATTCAACAAAATATTAGTTTATTCGGATATTGATGATATAAAATTGTATACTTTCTTTGTTCGTTTCATAAATCTGTACAAATATTTAGAACATTAATATTTTATTACTCAAATACAAAAGAAATGTACCTACAATAAAAATTACAGATTTTCAATGTAAGAGTAATGATAAAATTTTATTTTTTGTTTTGTTATAGGAAATAATAATTTCTAGAATATAAATATGTCACATGAATTGCTTGTAAATAGAGGGGAGATTTTCAGAAAATTATCTAAATAAATTGTTACAGGTAAATTCACTTCAATATAAAATAAGCCATTACCAGATAAACAATTTTACTTGAAACTGACAGGAAAATAAACATTTGCCTGACCTTTGACTCAGGAAAGCTTTGCTTTGCATGCCTAGTCAGGAAAATAAAATATTGCCTGCCTAGGCAATGTAATGAAAGAAACGTGAGTGTCTAGTTACTTAGCAACATAAAATACTGACTGCATATGTGTAAGTCAAATATTTCTATTAATTTAAATTAATTTAAAATATTTATTATTATATATTATAAGTTTCAGGTAAAATGTTATACGTAACACGTCAGTAAAGCGTCGTACAGGATTCGTAGGCTGTTAATCTACTATCTACTCATCCAGTAATTGAACACTGTCCTAACTTCTTACGTAAATAACTATTATTAGTTTGACAGTGGATAACTAACTTTATGCAAATTTACCTTTCTCTTAGAAACCTGTAAGAACTAATGTCATTTGACGGTTGGTAATCACACGTCACGCGAAGAAATATATCACATATTGAGATCTGCTACGGCAGAATGCCACACCCAGTACTGGATAAAAGGCGTGATGATATATTCATTAAATGATTGTATTCTTAAAAATATATTTTAAATAAATGCAAAATTGTTCATATAAAAAATACTAATAATAATAAATAGTCTAAGGCTATAAATAAAATAAAATAAACTGAATATAAGAATTGCTACATTAGAAAATGTTGTATTTATTTTACATGTACAAATACTCCAGACTTGCGTAGTTTGGTTATGTCATTTCTTTAACAAACAAGATTTAAACAGTTTTTGTTCAGTTTTGTTCCAGACTTTGTCTGAATTCGACGTTAGTGTGAAACAGTGTGATAAATGTGATAATGTGGTTAAAAATGTCTTCATTGTACGGAATTTTCAACCTTATGGACATCAACAGGTTAGTTCAGTTTTGTTTCATTCGTTAAATGATAGCTCATGTAAAATTGATACATTTGTAGTGTTAATAACTTAATTTTTTCTCAATATGAGTATTATAGTTATATTTTTTAAAATTATTATTTACTTTAAATAATAGTACATTCATTCTAAATAATTATTTTGTACAGAAGAGGATTTACCGTTTTTTAGATATATAAAGGTGAAGGTTTTATCAAGCCATGCTAATTAAAATGATTATCTATGTTTTTAATTAAAAATAAATAAATATGTCATCAAGCCTTTTACCCATTACTGGGTGTGGCACTCTCCCGTAGCAGATCACAATATGTGATATATTTCTTTGTGTGATGTGCGGTTACCAGTCATAAAATCATGCTCCCAAAGATGTTAGTAGAGAGGAAGTCACAAGAGTAGTTTTTATTGTGGTGATAATTGTTTATCGGCTGTGGGAACCGAACTCGAGTTCTCAAATTCGCAAGTTGACTCGATACCTCATAAATATACTTTCTCGAACACTGTCATATAAAGTTAAAATTTACATGACAACTATCAACACGCAAAATGAGTGTTTTTTGTCTGCAAAAGTTTTTTGCATCCTGCAATTTTTTGATAGAAGAAAGGCTCACAATTTAATATAATTTGTCACTTTATTTTTTTGCTTAAAAACAATACTTCTATTCTTTAAAAAAAATTATATTTAATATTCCAATTGAGCAATTATTCATATTTATCCCGCTTGAGGAAGCTAACTGGTGTACTGGAATAGTTTCTTGAGAAATGCAATGCGAAATGCAATGCGAATCCCAATAAATCGCAGAAAAAAATTAGAACGTTTGTTTGTTTTCTATTGCCAACCAGCTGTCAATTGCTGGTCAAAGAATACCAGATTTGATAACAATTATATTACATACATTGTTGTCATGGAGACATTAGATGTCACATTAATTAATCCTAAACGTTAAAATTTTTTCATTACATTATTACTAATTTTGGGACATAGTTTTCGAAAAAACGTTGTTTGATACTCGATTGCGAAATGCTTTTGCAGTCTCGAATGTAAAAGTAACATTTCGCAATCTAGAATCAAAAATAACTATTTACAACCTTGATACACAAATTGTAGTAATTGTGTAATATTTGATACATTCTATGCTGTATATTAAGAAAATCCATATTTTTTATCTGACAAATGACAGCGATTTTATTATCCTAAATAGAATGATATTCGGTTCGATCCAGGGGCAGGAATTGTGAAGTTCCTACTAATTACTTATTTTATGTAACATCTACAAAATATAAAAATATGTTCGACGGCATTGGCAGGTCATAGGTGAAAGGGTCCTGGCCGGATGCCCAAACACCCGGCACTTCATCCTAACGCGAGTCATGCTCCCGAGATACGTCACATGACACGTTCACGTCACCGTCACGGATTTTAAAAGTCATAAAAGTGAAAGAACTTATTCCGGGAAGCCTCCAACGTCAATATGCGTCCGTCGTGACGCCGGCGGCAGAATAGAAATGACTGGGTGCCCCACGCAGATGAGGCTGCTTTGTCTTTGTCAATAAACCGCGGAGCACGAGTGGTGACGCCCGGAATGCTGAGTACTGGAGCCTAAAACAATGTCAATGTGTTGTGTGTACGGGTAACTGTTACATGTTTAGTGAAATGGTGTTTTTATTTTTATGAGGGGATATCTGGTTTATGATCATATAAAATTTCTGATGTTTTATACGTTTATAGGTTTTTATATTATGTCGGTGTTCTGCCATGAATAGATGAATAATTAATGAATCTAACACCCCTGATGTCAGAACTAATATTACAGTATTATTACTTTGATATCTTAACTATACACTGCGCCATATAGCATATTTTTTATACAACCAATATTATTCAATTCATTTTCTAACTTAAAGAGAATTTTTGTAGAGAATCATTGTAGATAATTAACTGCATCCTTATAAGCATAGGGTTGTTTATCAAGAATTTGTAACAGTTGTATCAATTAATGAGAATGGAGGGATTTAATAGTTATTTGTGTATTAAGAGCGTAAAGTGATTCCTTGTTACTCGAACACGATAATTGCAGAGCGAGCCGAAGGCGAGAGCTGCAATAGTGTAAGAGGAACAAAGACACTTTACGCTCGTGATACACACATAATTTTTTCTACGATTGCATCTTAAAATTATTTAAAACCGTTACATACTGAAAATAAATTCATGTTGGCAACTGTCAATATGACAAGTTTCTGTTTTGTTTGTATCCCTGGTAACTATTGAAATAAGCGCGCATTTAATATCTTTTTCGCGCGTTGCCATTGGAAACGCGCGCATTTAACGTGTTTTTCGCGCGTTGCTATTGGAGACGCGCGAAAAAGATATATTTCGATTGTTCCACAGAAAACGTCAACTTTACTATGGCAAATGAGAGCGTAATTGTCAACTTTTCATAGCAATCGTAGAAAAAAGTATTTTTTTCAATTGATCGCTGGACATATTTTGACTAAGTAAATAAGTAATTAGGCTATTGGAATTCCAGAATGCAGTAATCCGACTTAGTTGACCCGTACTAAATTTTGTATTAATGTCAAAATTTTAGGAATTACGCAAGTTAACCTTTGTTGGGCAATATATTTTGATAGTTCTTTCTTGTAAGATTTGAATCTGTGAAGTTTATTTGATGGCGTTAAAGGAGAAAAATGCGGGTATTTTATTTTGCAGTAGAGAAGAATTTATCGATTAATTGTGTAGCACAAACACTAATAAATTGCTGTCTTCCTTGTAGCAATATTTACGGTTTTGCTGGAAACTACTGATAAGTGTGAAGAATTTCCCGTGAACTAATCTCACGACGTGAGCTACAAGATCTCGCAGAGAAATATCTCACTTTGTTTAAAAACCTCAACTGCTAGAGACCGAAACCAAACTTTGAATTTTCTTAAGAATTTGATAAATTTTTGTCAGAGCCCAGACTGTGATTAATCATAACCTCGTGCTTTATTTGCATCTTTTAAATGAAACTTCAAAAGATCGATTTTGCTTCTTTTAAGAAGTTTTTCTTTCAAAGAACGTATGGAAGAAAATGAATGCCGTTTCTTTTTCAATTTTTTGTTATTTTTTTAAACAGATACGCACTTGAGGGCTGCTATACCTACTTGACATGGCTGAAGAATGTTTTTCGGTATCGACGTTGAATAGGGTTGACAGCCGTTCGGTTTAGGCTGAAAATCAGCTTGACATACCTATTGTTCACGCTCCCTTTTATTTGAAAATGAATATTACTCGAAAAGTGTTTATAAATGCGACAAAAATGTTACCGCGAAACTTAAATCATTATGAAAGTGGGCGATGACAAAACAACTCGAAATTAATATTGATAAATAACGCCGGGTAATTTTTTCATTTCAAATTCACTCGAAATTAAGAATAATGTCATCTGGAATAAAAATTAATATTTCATTTTCATTTTAATATACTTTCAGAGAAGAGATTAAATATTAATTCGTCGGCATTTTTATAATTAATCTTAATAAAATTTAATATAATAAAGAAATAAATTTTATTTTAATTATAAAACAATTCATTTTCAGGCAAATCCGTAAAGAGGATTAAATTTAAAGTTAACTAACTCCATTTTTATGAGAGCTATTTACAAAACCGAATCAGGTTGAACTTACATTTGTGTAACAAAAATAGAGAAGAAACCCTCGAATTAAATCAAATTAAAATCACAAGCGATCGTAGCTTAGTTGGTTGGAGTTCATAGGTCCCAGGTTCAAATCCTGGCGATATCCAAATTTTTGTCTTTATAATTTGATTTGGTTTACATTAATTATTATGGGGTAGGTGGCTCAGTGGTATCGAGTCGGTCTGTAGATCTTGAGAACCCTGGTTCGATTTCCACAGCCGACAAACAATTTTCACCAATTTAAATCCACTAACATTTTTGGGGGCTGTGATTTGACGGCTGGTAATCGCACTTCACGCGATGAAATATATCACTTACGGAGATCTGCTTACAGCACAGTGCCACACCCAGTAATGGGTAAAAAGCGTGATAATAGTTTTTTATACATTAATTATTTACTTAAAAAATTAAGATTATTTAATTTTTTTTCGTAACACTGTCTAATTGTCTAATTTTAGAGAGAGAAACACTGCTTTTCTCCCCTACGGAGAGAAACATTATGTTTCCATAGGTACGATGTTTCTCTCCCTAGAGCGATGTTTCTCTCCCTAGAGAGATTAACTGTTTGCGGTGTTTCCTAGGTAACTAGTTACGCAACCCATATTTGACATTTGTCCCGATAAGACAGTAATTTTTGTGCACTTGTTACGAAAAGTATAATATGCTTCACGGGAGGGCGCAATTATCCCTTGTATGAAATTGGCAAAGCGGGAATAATTGCTTGTTTCCCTCTCTTGATGCATAACATATTATTCTGAAATAACTGACAGTCTCTCACATTTTTATTTCATAATTTTACGTCATTTATGTGACAATTACAAGCGAGCCCCACTTAGTTTTACATTTCCTTGACTAAGACTTTGTAAAACTGTATATTGTTTTTAATTAAGAGGACTCCATTAGAAATGAAATTAGAATTGGGATTAAAAATGGCATTAGCGACTAATCTGTTTTATAAATGTTTGTTTGACAAGAGGAAATATTTCATTTAAATGAAAAGTACAGACTGCTTTTAATAATTTCCGTAAATAAATCGAAACAATTAAAACTTTGAGTACACATGTATTTTAAGTCTAATCCGTACTAATACAGAGAACGGGTAAAATATCGGGCTGGTAACAAGATTTCAAAATATGCCATAAGGATATCTGTATTTTCATACCGGTTCGTGTAAAACATTAAAGGATTTGTAAGGATTTCCTCGATGTCCAATTTGTCATTCCACTGAACTCTGGGCTTGCCGCTCTTGATAGGTACGTCGTAAAGTTCAGTGACGTGCGCTGCGACTTTCCCAACGGGGTCACACAGATATTTCATACGAGTCAAGGAAACATAAATACACTCCAACATTGTGAATAATTTTTCTTCGTATTATATATTAAAAATGTTTGAATAAAGGATTTTATATTTATGAGGCAAATTATATCCAGCTGCACAAATAAAAACTTTAATTTTAAATAAATATATCATCATGCCTTCTACCCATTACTGGGTGTGGCACTCTGCCGAAGCAGATCTCGGTAAGTAATATATTTGTTCGCGTGAAGTGCGATTACCAGCCGTCAAATCACTGCCCCTAAAGATGTTAGTGGAGGGGGAGCCACAGGGGTAGATTTAATTTGGTGAAAATTGTTTGCCGGTTGTGGGGATCGAACCAGGGTTCTCAAGAAACAAAGGCTGGCTCGATACCACTGAGCCACCTACCTCATTTTAACTTTATATTTGGGTTAAATAAATAAATGAACATCAGTTGTTAATTATTTCATATGACATATGTCCTATTCTAGTTCGTATCTTTTGTCTCTTTATTTATAAGATTTTTAACAAAATAACAACATATAAAATTCAAAAATCTGTAGGTGGCTCAGTGGTAACGAGTTGACTTGCGGATTTAAGAATCCAGGTTCGATTTCCACAGCCGGCAAACAATTTTCACCACTGTGACTCCACTAACATCTTTGGGGCCGTGCTTTGATGGTTGGTAACTACATTTAACGCGATAAAATGTATAATTTACCGAGATCTGCTACGACAGAGTACCACACCCAGTAATTGGTAAAAAGGGTGGTGATATATTTATTTATATTAAATGCATTTCATAGCAAATTGTTATTTATAAGTCTAGGTTAAAGATTAATTGACGCAATGAATTTATCAACAAAAGCGATAGTTGAAGCAGACAATATTCTGAAAACGCCAAATACATTTTATATTGTCTACACACAATATTTTTTTCTGTATATATTAAAACCTGCAAAATTTATTACAAATTTTAATTTTAAAACTGTTTTATACACATAGATATAATTTTGTAACTAAGAAAATAGTAGCTTTGTATAAAATTTATTGCCAACATTTTAGCAGTTTTAGTTTATATGCTTTTAACGGGTAATAGCAACGTAAAATAAACTATTATTGTACTAAAAAGTTGAACTTTGTGGACACAGTCGCGTACATAAACGTTTTTTTTTTTACAGTTATATAAAAAATATAGTATGTACCGACATATGCGATGCTAGAGCTAGCACACCTGTGTATGATGTTGAATTTTTGTAGAAAGAGAAAAAAAATGTTATAAAAGAAACATTTTTTGTTCTGTACCTTTTGTTTAAGTATAATACATTTTTTGTGTATTTTTCCTGTACATTATGAATTTTAAAATTTCTTTTTTGAATGTTATTTTAGGACACTTATTTAATATCATATGTTTTCTTGGATAAAAATATATTTTTGTGCTTAACGTTAAAATATCACATAAATTTTTTGTTCTTTGTGGTTTTACACGAACAATTTTACGGCTTTTCCACGTGTAATAGTAGTTTGTTAAAATAGCAATCGGTTTGAAACAAGGCAGCGATAATTGCGTTAATGTAGAAACATTGTCACCCCTGCATTTTAATCTGATTAAATAAGTAACCACATCGAATAGCTGCACGTTTTCCCCAGTCTCGTGATATTTTCACCCCTACAATGTAGTTCCTGCAATTGCTACTAGGGTGATTGTTAATTCACGACCTAACGTTGATTTATCGACAATTAGGACAATAATATTTCATTTCCATTTACAAATTGCAATTATTTAAGTGCATCAAAACCATTTTCAATACAATAGAAGGATTTAAATTTAAATTCGGATTTAACTTTCGCGTAACACCTATCCGGAAAGTGGAATTAATTAGTAATAAAAGAGAATTAAGGTTATAAATTGTACCTGGCGAATAAAAAGGCACAAGAAAATATTTCGTTATTTCGTAATTAAAAACAAATTAAGTTGGACGCCAGTGTGCGTGGAATTTTTTCCCGCGGTCGAGTTTATTTACATTTACTGTGGCCGTTGCGACAGAAACTTCCTATTTGGTTCTTTTCTGTTTTCGCCACTTTTAAAACTTGATTCCGCTTTTACCACCAATATCATAAAATTCTGGTGTGAAATATTTTTACAGATAAACCAATTGGAAGTAAATCGTCGGGCTCCTTGATTGAATGGAGATTGTTTTTTTTGTTTGTATTTTATTTGCAAAATAAAAAGATCTAATGGTAGGTTTCCGTGCACGCGTTTCCTTCATCATAATAAGTCCAGTACTGCAACAATGACGACGTATGAAATTGCGTTTCGTCCGTTTAGACAGCTTGTGTTAATTTTATACAAAATTTTATATTTCGATTCACATATTTGAGGCAAATATTAACATTTAACTATTGTTAACTTTATGATTCTTGGTAAAAATATTTACTTGAAACTGACAGGAAAATAAACACTTGCCTGAGCTTTAAGACTCAGGAAAGCTTTGCTTTACATGCCTAGTCAGGAAAATAACATATTTTCTGCCTACGTAAGTAATGAAAGAAACGTGAGTGTCTAGTCACTTAGCAACATAAAATACTGACTGAATATGTAAGTCAAATATTTCTTTTAATTTAAATTAATTTAAAATAATTATTATTTGTTTATAAGTTTCAGGTAAAATGTTATACGTAACACGTCAGTAAAGCGTCGTACATAATTCGTAAGCTGTTTCAGGCCTCGCTATCGCTCGGCATGAAACTATCTACTTATCCTGTAATTGAACACTTTCCTGAATTTTTACGTAAATAACTATTATTTAGTCAGAAATTCTATAACAGAGGTCTGTTAATAATTCGAATCCTCAAATAATTGAACAATGACTAAACGTTGTTTTATTATGTTAATTTAAAAGATTTTGGCATATATATTTTTTTTTGTTAGTTGATGCGAATGTTCAAAATGGACGAAGTGGAAAGCGTCCGATTCTGGGGCATACCTCGATGCCGCTCTCGTTCACTTTTATGGTAGATCGCATTTTAACGCCACTCGCGGGAATATCTACTCCCGCGTGTTTTTATCAGAGATACTGTCTGTGCAGTGTGTCTACCTGGCCGCAAATGCATCTCATTTGTTGTGATAACGTTAGAACATTTTGCATTTTCAATGCTCCGCGTACTTATCGACTGAGCCGTGGCCACGTTGTCGGATAATCCAGATAAGGGCCGCCGACATTGTCGTTACATCAATCTTACTCCGAAATGCATTAACCATCCGTGTTCTGTTTTTATTGCTTCGGTTTGCGCGGCTTGTGTCTACGTCTAGTGTCTTGGGGACGCGGAGGAGTTCTCACAGAGGTAAACTTTCGCTTAAGCGGTGTTATTTGACGTTAATTAATGCCCTGCAATCTTTTTGCCTCGTGTGTTGTTCTTCTGCGATCTTTGGGAATATTTGCGCTGCAAGTCTTGAGATAAATGAGTTCGGCCACAGCTGTGATTTACTCCAATCGTGAAATGTGCTGGTCACGTTTTAGAAAGCGCCATTTTTACCCGTATGTACAAATTGTCTATATCAAATGTTTTCGAGATAAACAAGAGAATGTTGTAAAAATAAATATTGCTGTTTGCATGAGTATTACGAAATTACATCGTTTATTTTCGAAATAAAAGAAAAAATGTTGTACGTTTGAAATATTCAGTTATAGCTGAACAACAAGTTTCATGAAAATGTAGTCGAGTCGAGAAATTCGGAACACAAAACAAAATAAACGACAGAAACCATTTACACAACGTTAATATGTCCGCTTGTAGGTACTCTGCAAGAAAAAGTAAAAGAAAACCTGGAACATATGTAGTGAGTAACAAAAGAAAACAAAAGATAATAACAACTGTCACAAAAATCAGTGAGAGAGTAAATTTAAAAGCGGAATAAATACACGAGCAGTTTATATTCGCGCAAGACCCTTTAAATAAAACTCGTCCTGTCGTCATGAAGGTACGACCATGGAAATCGTAAAAACATCACAAAAAGTTCTCATCTCATAAACCGTAAAGCAAAATATTTCAGCCAGTAATTCCACCGGCATTCCATTTCATCAAATGTTTTCCCGATCATCCCGAGCGGAAAGTGCTTTTCGATTCATGTAGTGGAACGTGCGACGGCGCGACGCGGCCACGTATATCACCCGCGCAAGTATGGGAAAGTAAGTACACGGAGCGGGATAATAACAAGTTTTATACCTTGGCGCGACCGGTCGCATCCGAACGTATAAAAAAGTGAGAGCATTTCGCTATAAACTGGGAACATATATCTCATCGCCGGGTGATGGCCGCGCTAAACAACGCGATGGATGGCCATGATCAATATTGCCGGCCAGAGTAAGATTCCTTCTTCGCACTGGATCGTAGCCAGCGGCGGACATCCGCGAAAAACAAAAGCGCTAATCACCACGCCGCGCCAGTGCAGCGCTAAGAAAACGCCGCAATGCTCGTTCCACTCGGCAAAAACCATGTGAGAAGTGCCACATGATGTACTGCGATATAATTCAAGTTTTCGTTTCGTTTACCGCCGGAAAAATGATCTCCTAATGCACGAAAAGTAAAACAGTTTTTCTGTCCAGATGAACGGAGACGACCGCGGTGCAATAGCACGGCTGTCGCGATGCTGACGATTATATTTCACTTCCGCGTCGTTCGTAATAGATTTTTAATGTTTTTTTATTCTCCAAGCTCTTTTTCTCATGAATTACACTTTTTATTGTACCATGCACTTTGTTTTTGTACTATTTTTACGGCTAATCTGTGCTTATTCTACAAAGATTTATTATTTAAATTTCCTACAAATCATGATTTGCATTCACTAGCTGGAAATATTCGAAACTATTTTGTAGCAAAAGAAATTTTAAAATATTCCTCTGGGTTTTTATCTTCCAAACTAAATTTATTCCCATAGGATAATCGCAATGAATCTTTAGTTTTCAAAGTAATAAATGAGTTTGAGGAATATTTGATTTGTGGAATAAAATGACAGAAATAAAAACAGTACAAAGCAAAAAATAATTAAAAAGTTTGATTACTTTGCATTCGTCGAGTTGCCGTAAAAGGGCTGGAATATAATTAAGGTCATTCATTAAATAAATCTTGAAATGAAAGTTTTTCCATTGCAGTCAAACAATATACTATAGCTTATATTTACCCGGTTGGGCTCGGGTTCGTTGTGTATCCGTGTGGCGTTTATTTTCCATTAAAACCAACTAATCTATCATTTCGTTTAAAACTAATTTATTCTGAATGAAGTTTCCGTGCAAACTGCGTCTCAAATAACTGCAGATAAATTAAATTACTTCCAATTAACGATGACAGATTTAAGCAAAAATCCTTTATATCTCGTTCATCTGATAAATAAATCCACTGATTTTAATTAAGGTTTTATCGATATTTGAAGAAAAGTTGTGCAAACTCCTGGACTCGTCTATTTAGAATAAAAAATATGCAATAGAGGAAATGCTGTCTGCATTGCAAAATGAAATACTACTGAGCCATGTCATTCTTTCCACTGTTTCGTTGTTCGTTTTTCTGTCTTTTATTTATAGCCCCAGGGGTCTAGTCATGGTGTCGACAAGATACGGATTTATCCCAAATATTTAATCTATATTCTACAGATAATATTTTAAAAACTCATTCATCTCTCGATGTATTTTCCATATAAATTATTTAAAAAAGTTATCGTTTCTATTTGAAATTTAAATAAATAATAAGTTTTAGAATAAAGTACACCTGCGTTCTTAAATAAGTTCAATAAAAAAGAAAAAATGAAGGCGTTAAGAATTTATGAACCACAGTCAGGAAAATTTAGTACTTAAAATGTAACAATATTCAAACAGTTACTGAAAAACTATATACATTTTACAATACGTTAGTACGGTGGTGTGAATAGCATTACGGAATTCGAATCCGGAGATCCCGAGTTCGAATCGCACTCAAGCTAAAAATTATATAAACTATCACACTGCGGCTCGGTGAGTGCGGATCCTGTACTGTTATTGGGATTAAATTCCTGTTGTACAAAGTAACATAAATAAATAAATCTAATTACAATACTTCTTAAAATCAATATTATTTTTGTTGTATATTGATAATGGAAGTTGTAAAGAAAACTCGTGTAGAAAGCAATTAATGGAGTGGATATTGCCCGTATGTTTCTAAAGATCAAAATGTACCCAAGAATTGTCCAAAGTCAGATATCCTGCGGGATTAGTACATAACAGAAAAATAATTTATTTTTAAATTATGCATTTTTGTAACGACTTCTACATGATGAATATTGTTACATACAATAGCAAATATTGAATATCCGGCAGAAATACGAGTATCTTTACACTGTTTGTATATTCAATCCAAAATCTGAGATTTTCTGAAGAGAAACAAATTTGAATTATATTCTAAGATAGATTTTACAACTTACGATATATGTATTGGATAATATGATATTTTATGACTTCAATGACAATTTTTCTGAAAGAAAATCTATAAATCTTTAACTGCAACTATGTTGGATAGGATATTTTATTATTGTTGGTCAATTTCACATATTTCCTACATTTGTTTAGTTGCAAAAGTAAAAATAAAAACAAGAAAAGAAAATGAATAAATAAATATATCATCACGCCTTTTATCCATTACTGGGTGTGGCACTCTGTCGAAGCAGATTTCGGTAAGTGATATATTTTTTCGCGTGAAGTGCGGTTACCAGCCGTCAAATCACGGCCCCCAAAGATATTAGTGGAAGAGGAGCCACAGGGGTAGATTTAAATTGGTGATAATTGATTGTCTGCTGTGGGGATCGAATCAGGGTTCTCAAGATCCACAGGCCGACTCGATACCACTGAGCCACCTACCCCATAAAAAAATAGAAAATAAAAGAAAATAGATTAGAAAGAAATAAGAATAAGGTTACCTACTTTTGAAGGCAATTCATTTAATTTGAATTAAGTGATATAATATTTGTATTTTCCTAGATTATAATTTTAATGAGAGAAAAACATGTTTAGATTTATTTAATTATAGTTAAAATAAGGGTGCCATGGACGAATATCAACGTTTTCATTATGAGTAAAATTATGCATTTTTTTATTTTATTGAGCTTATTCAGTATTCACACAACAATAATAATTCAATAATAGCAACTGACATTTGTAAACAATAATAAATAGTCCTATTGTTTTGGACACAGCACTCTAAACTCTGCATCCATATTCAACTTGTTTCGTCCCTGGCACCCTTATTATTATTATTTACATGTATATATATATATATATATATATATATATATATATATATATATATATATATATATATATATATATATATATATATATATATATATATATATATATATATATATATATATATATGTAGGGTGGCCCTTATTTTGGGTAAGTTCGAATTTTGTCGGTCTGCACTCGAAATCTGGTTTAAAATCACAAAAAAGTAATAAATTAATTTTTTGAGATTTTTTAAATAAGTTTAACCCGTGCCTCTAGGCCACTTTCACTTTTGCCTTCAGCTCCCAAATCACTGCTGAGCAGTGACTTTATTCAAAATGCAATAACTTTTTTGTTTTTCAATATTTTGACACAATTCCAAGCGGGCATTAAACTAAATGAGACAACGAATCGATCGATTACAATAAACAAGAATTTTATATGAATGTTTATTCCTAAACGGATTGGTTTAAATACGCAAAAAGTGATTCACAGTACTGATTTTTTTGCAACAATTTTGTTTTATAAACTAGTTTTGATTATTTTAGACTGTTTTTTAATAATATTCTTATTGTTTATAACATTTTTATTTTATTTTATTATATTTTTAGCCACATATATTTTATCATATGTAGTGTTTATTTGTAAATGTGATTTTAAACCAGATTTCGGGTGGAGACCGACAAAATTAGAACTTACCCAAAATAAGGGCCACCCTAATATATATATATATATATATATATATATATATATATATATATATATATATATATATATATATATATATACCATCACGCATTTTACTCAATTCTGGGTGTGGCACTCTATCGGTAAGTGATATATTAATACGCGTAAAGTATGATTACCAGCCATGAATTCACGATCCCCAAAGATGATAGTGAAGGGGAAGCCACAAGGATAATTTATAATGTTTGTTGGCTGTAGAAATCGAACCCAGGTTCTCAAATCCTCGCTGAAATCCAGAGTCCGATTTAGCATACACCAAGGTTTATTTTAATGTAGTGAAAATTACCTGTCGGCTATGGAAATCGTACCAGAGTTCTCAAAACCACAGTCCGACTCGATACCACTGAGCCACCTATCCCATACCGTCGTGATATCTACTAGAAAATTTGTAGATGTCGTAATGAGCACTAACAAAGCAAGTTGTCAACTTCGCGAAGCTTTTTTTCCCATTTGGAACAAACACACAAGAGACGTAACCGAGGGTTGGTGGGTAGGCCTGTTCAGTCACCATCGAGTGACTTTGTGCGAGACTTTACCACCACACAGTACACCCTACACGGGCATATTCACATATACAATCAGCGAACCGTTTGATTTAGTCCTACATTTGTTCTCTTCCGTTCCACTCCCATCTTATAGTTAGTTCTCTGTTCGTTCACTGTTAGAGCTCGCAACGCGCCCCAAACTTTACAAATTGTTCGCAAATCCTATCGCTGTATAATATTCATAGATACAACTTTCTGAGTTTGACTTTCTTCCGTAACATCATGGCCACTTGAACAACTTTTGCGAACTTTTCCTGCTAATTTTTAATAGCGTTAAGATTGACATGAGAAAGTTCGCCCTCAATTATGAAATTATATTGCCTCCCACACTTTCACAAGATATAACTGAATTTTAAATCTTTCCTCTCATTTTTGATATATTTGAGGTATTACATTTACACTGACAAGTCTTTTAAATTGGAATTTATTTAAAGTCATTTCATTGTGTTTAATTAAATATTTCTATCAATATTATAGTATATTATGTAACAAGTTTTATAAAACGAGTCATGTACTATACATTTTCTACGATCGCAATTTAAGACAACAAAAAAGTTTAAAGTTTTATTAATCATTTATAAATTGAGGTTCAGTTACAAGAACAGATGCTAATTTCAACCCGTATTTAATATGTCAGTTATTGTATTCAAGCCGTGACTAAAACGGTAGAAACCATAGCTTCTCACCATGTTATTAAGGTGTTATTTAGCGCCATGGGGATCAGTACGTTAATAGTTTTATATAAGTTTGTTTTGACACAAGCTGAGCGAAGTAATTGGTTACAAAATTAGTATCTAAAGAGTTTATAAAACGAGTCACATACTATACTGTTTCTACGATCGCAAATTAAGACAACAAAAAATGTAAAATTTTATAAATTATTTAAAAAATATGATGACAAATTCCTGAAGTTAACTTCATCCCGTGCTTAATATTTCAAGCCGTGACTAAAACGTTTGAAGCCACGGCTTGTCAACATGTGATTAAGATGTTATTTAGAGCCAGGGGAACCAGTACATTAAATAACGGATGTAAAGAAAAAAATATATAATTTTCATAATCAATACTAGATTAAAATGACATATACTTCATTTTCAACAATTTTCACTATGTTGCTCCTCCTCCACTATCATCTTTAAGAGGTGTGATTTGACGGCCAGTAAACGCGGTTTACGCGCAAAAAATATATCACTTTCCGAGATCCACTATGGCGTTAGTTTATGTTTTTTTTTACTTATCTGACAAATGAAAAGGTTTTGAAATCTATTAATTACATTAAGACACAAATTTGAAATTGACAGTGATATTAATGGCATAAAATATATTTCAAATATTTCATATATTTTGTTATTAGATGATAAATAATTAATTATACAGAACTTTAAAAAAGATAATTGAAACAATAAGCTTCGTTTTCAAATAAATAATCATTATTAAATTTATTGGAGAATGACGGATTATTAATATTATTGTTTGTATTTATATCAATGGATGTAACACAAATATTGGCATGGCTCGATAATACCTTGACGCTAATGGGCCAGTCCACTTCTGCTGTTTACTGAATTTGATTTTACAATGCAAGTATTTTCGAATGTAAACACATTTTACAACTATAATTGAATAAAGCATCGACAATTGAGCTGGATGAAAGAAAGAATAAAATAAATATCACTAGTACATCTGCAAAAATGTAAACCTCATTTTCGATGATGCGTGCTCATCCAATTGCTTCGAACGACCCGCGAACGTATTTTTTACCATTACAAACAAATTTTCATTGTGTATCGGCATCTCTGAGTTACAATTTCTTCAACGGCTTCGCTTGGCGGATGTGAAAACTTGAAACAGCACTAACGCATTCGAGAACGTGAGCGTCGTGAGCTCTCGACGGCGAAAATAACGATGTGTAGCGATGCAAACGGAATCGCGTTATTTCGGTGAACAGTGCGAATCAAGAAGAAACAATAATAGTCGTGTATATACGGTCGTTACGGAAGCACCCTGCCACGCTCGCAATAATAAAATGTGTATTGAGAGCACAGTTACGCGCGAATGATGCAATTGCGGCGCGCGTAAAGTGCCTTTTTCACGTCATTTTTTGAGACAATGTCGGGGAAAACGAGAACGGTGGATTAAAATGGGCTATATTAATAAAGCCGTAAACGTGTGAATCGTTACTCCGGACTTTTTGGCAATTCAACACTCATAAATCTTTTAAATTAATGCGCCATGAATATTTTTGCAATAACTTCATGCTAACGTGAAGTTGGTTTTTATAATTCATTTTTTTATCGCACTGCTTAAGATGTTGTTGATAATTCAGTAAATTTAAAACGCTACATTTCTCAGATTAATTTTTATAGCTGTATAATTTATTTGGCAAATACAAAACAAATTCATCTTAGGGCCAGTTTTACAATGCCTGGATTAATGATGTCCCATCATTCCGTTTCGGAACATAGGGACCGGGCACACCGAGCCGCGGGTTTTACACTGTCGGTTTCTTTAGTCAAATTATTTAAGGCGTATAAGTGACTAACTTATAGCTCCCGAGTGTGATAAATACCTATAACTGTATTTTTATATTTAACGACAAATCACACATTGTCGGCAGGCAGATTCGAACTGACGAACCTTGGTTCGGGTGACGTCACAGTATGTTAAGAGATGTGCATTAACACGCTCGGCTACCGCGCCTGCTGCAATGTCTGGATTAGTTTGCTATTAATTTAAAGTTAATAGCACAAGCGTTTTTCAAGACTTTTTTACAAAGTCTGTTCTGTGAGCAAATAGAGTGTGGTTGTATAAGATATATATATTATTTTGATTCTAATTGATTGGCCAAAATTTTCAATAATAATAATGCATGTTTACGTGACAGAGTTTTACCTGTATTATTGTTTAAATTTTTATAAATGATTTGAGAAATGAAATAAAATAAATATATCATCACTCCTTTTACCCATTACTAGCTGTGGCACTCTGTCGTAGCAGATCTCAGTAAGTGATATATTTCTTCACGTAAAGTGCGGTTACCAGCCGTCAAATCACGGTTCCCAAAGATGTGGAGGGAGAGCCACAGGGATAGATTTTAAATTGGTGAAAATTGTTTGTCGGCTGTGGGGATCGAACCAGGTTTTTCAAGATCCACAGGCCGACTCGATACAAATCTGATGTATCTTATAGTTTAATTTAATTTCATCAGTTATTGAGTATTTACTTAAAATACTAATTAAAACTTTAAAAGTTTTAGTTCATTGTACCAAATCTCTAAGTTATATCTTAACGATTACTTGAAAAACAATATCTTCTCATAATTAAATATAATGTCGTTGTCAACTTGGTATTGTAAAACTGATCCTTAAAGATAAAACTTTATTTAATAAAAGGATAAAACAAGGTTCCTTTGAGTTACGTTGATTTAAGAATAGTAAGAACATGTCCACGAATTCATAATTCAATTTTCAATCTTGTCTAGATGAACGAAATTGCTGCAGTTCATACAAACTAACTTTCTTTGTTGAAGATACTATGTATTCTGCTAAAAACTTTTATATTTACGTCTACTCATTAAACTGTCAGCTTTGATGACAAAATTTCACTGTACATTTATAATTAATTATCCATTTAAAATTAAATATTCCATGTACTTAGTTCATCTTCTCTGTAATACTAAAGTGTTAAGGAAATTTGACACGCTTGAAGAAGTACTTTTAAAAATTACAGTGATTTTATGAAATCACATAGTTTAGGGTTTCTTTGCACTTTGCAGTTTTCATCGTTAATATTCACTGGACTTCTTGATCAGGTATCATGCAACATTGAAGAACTTATTACAGGAATTTATTTAGAATTGAGGAAAATCAATAACTCTAGCATAAATTTAGGTTGGCGTTGCACACTCAGCTCAATTTAAAGAAAAATTACAACCTGCATGCGTTATGAATAATTCAGTTAGCTGTTTATCCAGATTCATCATCATCATCTGTGGCGCTACAGCCCAAATCGAGCCTGAGCCTACCGGACACACCGAGCCGCAGTTTTTACACTGCCGTACTGCCGGTTTTCGTAGTCAAATGCTACATTATTTAAGGCGTATAAGTGACTAGCTTATAGCGTCCGAGTGTGATAATAGCTATTTATGAAACTAGTAAGGAAATGAAGGTTATTACCTTACGCATGTGAGGCGTAGCCGAGTTATGTAAACACATAAGTAAGGTAATAACCTATTTCCTTGCTAGTTTCATACAATACTTTTTCTACTTCTGTTCTAATAAATACGAAAGAGCGTTTTTAAAATTATGAAATTTTGACATATTAATGACAGTTATAAATTCAAAAAATAAAAGAATAACACATCAGAATTCGTCTATCAAGATATCTCTTGCTATGTTACCTCATTATTTCACTAGTTAAATACATGTAACTGTATTCTATATTTTACGACAAATCACACATTGTCGACAGGCGGATTCGAACTGACGAACGTTGGTTCGGGTGACTTCACAGTATGTTAAGAGATGTGCCTTAACACGCTCGGCCACCGCGCCTTTGTTTATCCAGATTACAAGTTCTTTAAATACTTGTAGAAACGTATATTTTCTAAGGTAAATCATATTTAATAACAAGTCTTGCAGCATTTAGAATTGGTTATAATTAAATTATAAGTATAAAGAAAGATGAAAGTGCCTTTGTTATGTCATTCTGGACACCCTGACGCTTGGCAGAAAAAAGTTAATTTCGCAAATGCATTGTTCGTATGCTTGTTACATCAAAGGGTTGCTGTAGCTCGCTCGCTGTTCGGCTGCTCGTTCTCGGTTGAAGCTCTCGGCTCGTGTGACGGCACGGAAGTGCTGTAAACGCCCCGTTGCCGCCGCCGCCGCCGCCACCGTCTCCTTCAGCAGCTCTTGTCTGAAGGATTGCAAGACGCGCTGTGTCATATGGACGCTCGGATGCTCATTTCCGATATGTCGTTCTATACAGCGCTTTTTATACTTTTTTTATATCCTCTTAAATGAGAACTGCGGCCTCCTAGCTTCTTACATTATTATTTCTTATATAAAATTACTTTGAAATACCTATTCGTGATAGGTATACTATTTTCATTTTAAACCGGAGGGATCGGCATAAAACGATTAACCGTCCCTGTCCCATATAACTACAATGAAATCTATTATTGCGGCTCAATTTTTAAAGGTCGTATTCAGCCTAAAATTATTCTTGTATTTTCCTATGATTGACCATTTAAAAATTACTAATTCGGATTAAACTATCCAATTAGCAGTTATGGTACTCAATAAGAAGATTAAATATCCTGTACCGAATCAGACTGAGTAATGTAGGTAAATGTTTAGATTATGTTTGTATATAATATTTATAATATATTATACTTGTATCGTATGAATAAGGAAATATACTTATTTAACGATTGTATTTTTTTTGTTTTTATTATACACGTACCGGCGAATGGGGCTGTACAACCCTGTGTGAATCTTGTGAAACCAGTTATAATGGGCCATATTTTAAGTTCCTTTGTAAACGTAATTGCGGTGCATTTAATCGTTTTATGCCGATCCCTCCAGTTTAAAATGAAAATAGTATACATGGATGGAGTCAGCTAAACATAGTGGAATATTGATAGCTTGAGCTTTATTATATAACCGCAATCCACAACTATCACAAACTATCAGGAACATGCGAAGTTAGATTTTAGTATTCAACAGCGCAAGATCAGGGACTCTGATTAGTAGTTAGTTGTTTAAACATGTACAAAAATTAGTTGGAAACTTATTTCAAACTATCAGATGTTAGAGATCTTATTCTTTGCTGGCACAATTCTTCGTCACCAGCTTCTTCACGTGAACTTTGTTCTAGGTGAAGAAGTGAGTTATACCATACTGATGAGCTCTAATAAGAGCGAAGCGCGTCTATGGTTACTAACTGTGCTGGCCCTCATAAGGTGACTTGGAGGCTGAATTTTGTGAAACTGAGCCAAGTGTTTATTTTATACTTTTTATTAAACCTAGTTTCACCAAGTGTTAGATGACAATTAATTTTGTCTTTGTTGTTATTACAAATGATAGATATTAAAACAATAAAAGTTTACTAGAATAAAAACGTATATTGTATTAATACTTTTTTATAGCTTGAAAGAAATTGTATAACTGAATCGAAAGAAATTACTTCAAACAATAATTACTTCATTAAAAACTATTTGATATAGTTTTTAGCCTTGAAAAATAAAAATCATGCAAAAATAGAGGACACAGCTACACAAAAAATCTTCTAATTGGGTTCAAGCTAGGTCACAGTTATTGAAAATATTTTCATGATACAAAATGCAGTTTAAAAACACGCTCATTACTTTAAAAATCTGAACGAGTTAACAATGTAACAGTACAAAATAATTGTGCTGGCTTACATTGTGTTTAACATTTCACAAGTCTGTTGTTTTCAGCAGGAACAAAACAAACGCGAAGCGGGTATAGTTACGTTCCGTTGCAGCAGTGCTTCTCAAAGTTTTTAAGGATGCTGAAATTATATAAGGAGATAACGTCCTTCACATTATTTTTAAATGATAAATATATTAACTAGAATCGAAATTAATGTATCATAAATCAATTGTACTTTAGAAAATCTATTTTTGAGTCAAATTGAAGTAATTGACTAACTGTGGTACTTGTTATACTATGAAACTGAAAACTGGTTTTCATTCAATATTTGATATTTTCATAACTGAAGCGAACTTTCGGTTTCAGAACAGAGACTTCGGTTTTATAAAAAATAAATTCAGGTTAATAAATAAAAATAAGTGACGCAATAAGTTTATATTATGAAATTTGTAATAAAAAGAAGTTATTTTCATAAATTTTTATTTGGAATTATAATTTATATTTACAATAATTATTTTTCTAATGTTTTTTTATTTTAATATGTTCATAATTGTTTTTTTAATACATATTTTAATTAATGTATCTGGACTGTTGTGGTTGTTTATTTAGCTCGTTGACTCTCAAAGAAACGAACTTAAGGCGATTGACTACTAGTCATCCAAATACCGAAAAACACTGTTCAGTTTTCTTATTAAAATTAATTTCAAACTTACAATTTTCGAAGCAATAAATATTATTCAACTTGCCTACAATTTTAACCAAAGAAAAATTTTCAATTATGTTCACAATTTTTTCTTTTCTTCTTTTATAGTCTACCTAAATTGTATATATTATAACTCAAATATAACACAAAAATGTAAAAAAAAAACTGGCATTAGACAATAGTTATTTGTGTATTAAGAACGTAAAGTGATTCTTTGTTACTCAAGCACGGTAATAGTGTAAGAGGAACAAAGACACTTTACGTTCGTGATACACACATAATTTTTTCTACGATTGCATTTTTAAATTATTAAAAAAAACGTATACGTACTGAAAATAAATTCGTTCAATATGACAAGTTTCTACTTTGATATTTTCCATTAAAAAAATTCGTGCACATTCTTTTTTTATATTCTATAAAAGTCACTAGCTGGAATATGAATGTGAAACTCTGCAGAGACTCTAATGACGATGCTCCAGTAACCTAACAAAAATAATTGTAAATATAATGTTATCCTTTCTATATCAGGTGATGAACTTTTCCATACGCCCTCGTATGTGTGTCGTTCACTCGGTCGTTCGTTTTTTTTCTTCTATTTCTTTCTACTGTTTTACACTGTCAATTGTTATATAAATGCAAAATCAGTACAATTGACTGTCTAGAGAAGCCGACCTGAACACAGGTTATATGATCTTTTTGGTAGCAAGTGATAACAATTACTACCTAATAATAATATAAATAACAACAAAGACAAAATTAATTGTCGTCCATACTCTTGGTGAAACTAGGTTTAATAAAATATAAAATAAACACTTGGCTAAGTCTCAAAAAATTTAGCCTCCAAGTCACCTTATGAGGGCATCGTCAGAGGCTGGCCAGCACAGTTAGTAACCATAGACGCGTTTCGCTTTTATTAGAGCTCATCAGTATGTTATAACCCACTTCTTCACCTAGAACAAAGTTCACGTGAAGAAGCTGTGTGACGAAGAACTGTGCCAGCAGAGAATTTTTTTTAATAATAATATAATTAAAAGTCATAAATAGGTTTTAAAAAAGAGAAAAAGCGCATTTATTTTTCTTCAAGTTCAAGACTTAACCAGGATAAGCGTTCCATTCGATTCACCGTTTATTAAATAAATAAATAAATATATTATCATGCATTTTACACATTACTGGGCGTGGCACTCTGCCTAAGCAGATCTCGGTATGTGATATATTTTTTTCGCGTGAAATGCATTTACCGGCCGTCAAATCACGGCCCCCAAAGATATTAGTGGTGGGGGAGCCACAGGGGTAGATTTTAAATTGGTGAAAATTGTTTGTCGGCTGTGGGAATCGAACCAGGATTCTCAAGATCCACTGGCCGACTCGATACCACTGAGCCACCTACCGTTTATTCAGTGTAAACATTTTAGCATTGGACAAAAGAGAAGGACAATTTTAACAAAATTTACCGAATATTCGACTGAATTACTTAAATAAATCGTCGATTGCCCAGCATGCAAAATAATTTCTACAAAAGATTAAATTTGAAAACAAACATATTGTTGTCAGGCCTAATATATGAATGGTAGATTGATCAGAAAAGCAATTGAAATTTATACGAATAAGAACAACAGGAACAACTATGAAGGTTGCTAATTGAATAAAACTTGAGTACTGTTGTTCAAGAAATTATTATTACTTGTTTACTTCGTTTCTTGTTACTAAGTTACTTGTTTACTTGTTATTACTTTGTTTTGTTTATTTATATTTTCCATTTTCTTGACGAAAGTACACGTTTGTATCGAAGCGACGAATTAAATGAATTATTGCGGAGACTGTAGAATGATCCACTGAAATTTCAAATATTCAAAATCACCATCACCACTTACACTATTCTTAATTTAGTGATTGTTATTTTTTTTTAATTCAAGATATTTGAAGCTCGTATTTTAAGAAAAAGTGAGATTTTATTTCATTTATTTTCATTTATGTTCACAATATGGACAATAATTTTGTCTTTTTTGTTTGAATTGTTACATTTATATTTGTTCTTTTCTGTTGTCTCCACATTTTATTTTATTTTTTCAATTATTTTATTGAAGTACATTGTTGAATAAACTGCTTTAATTATTGTTTTTTAGTTACGTTTTAAATTTTCTGTTTTGCCAAATTTATTCTGCATTATTTCCAAATAAAAAATTATTTATTTAAATATAGATATTTAACAAAAAAGATACGGATTTCATGCATATTGTCAGGATTTAATGATGCCGTGATCGTTCTGCCAGAGTCTGTAGTGTCTTTGAGAACCACTGCATTACAGTACGCAGAGCATACGAAGCTACAAGAAGTGTTTCACAACTGTTTCATTGCCGCAACTCGTGCTAGTGTCGCCTATTTGATCAACGATGCTTTTGTATGCGAATTCGTAATGCTGCAGTTCTTCATCCAGTTGACATTTCTCGGCTGCTGATCCGCTATAAGCTCTCCGCGACCATTATCTCGCATTAACAACGTCTCGATGGCTTTCGGATAGCGTGGATCGCGTGGATAGCGCGTGAACACTTCCCTTTGTGAATTTGTCCGCCTGAAAGTCGTACGTCGCGGAGGAAATTACGCGCGGACGGAACGGATGCGGAACCGACGGGACCATTTATTTTTATTGTTATTCAAATACGTAAATATATAAATAATCGACGGTATTTTGTTTACATGAATTATGCATGTCGTTGATGGTATAAATAAGTCGTTGCTTTTTATAAAGTTAGTTGTTATGGAAAATCATGTTCTCTGAAAGCGCCGGATTTAAATCATTATTTATTCAACATCATTATTTTTGGTTTTATATTTCCTTCACTTTAATGTTCGTTTATGGATACGTAAAAGCAAAATGTGCATTATTTGTATCTTCTACTACCAATAATAAAATATCTTGCAACTCTGAACACTAATACAAAAATAACAAACCAACGCAGATATCACCAAAGCCGAATCAAGGATGCCATTTTAGGTAGCCAATTTTACAGAAAATATACTGGATTATTTTGTAATAGATCGATATGTTAATGGCAACTTTTTATATTTCATGATTTTATTATAGATTATCATAATTTTGATATTCTATGTCCAGAATAATGTACCCTAGCATTTTTATGTTATTTTCATGCATTTTTTTGATACCTCACTAATAGCTAAGTAAAAACTGTGGATAAATATTCGTAAAAGTAAAATAGAAACAACAGAATAAATTATTTTGGTCACAAAATACCAAAATGGTGGTAATCTGAAGAAAAAAATATTGAAAAATAAGGGTTGACAATAATTTCTCAATTGGTAGGTAGCAGATAATGATCGAATTACAAAATGTGGAAAAGGCTTATTATCGTGATTACCGTTTGTATTAATAGTGTTATATTATCATTGTGTTTTATTTTTATTTTCTTGACTGTTTTGACAAGTCAGTATAGTAATATTACAGTTATTACTTACTTACCAGCCTACTTTTGTGCATGTAAACATAGGTTTAATATCCTGAAACCGGTAAAATTTAAACATATTGCAACAAAATTATTGCCATGCAAGTTAATAATACTTGAGTACAATTTTAACCACATAAAAAACTACTCCTGTGGCTCTCTCACCACTAACATCTTTGGGGGCCGTGATTTGACGGCACTTCACGTAAAGAAATATATCACTGAGTTCTGCTACGGGGGTCGCCAAACCTAGTAATAGGTAAAAGGCGTGATAATACTATTTTTTATATTTATTGATTAAGATTTAAATTGTTCATATTTTAAAATTATTTTAATCTTAAATTTCATCCGGTTGTGACTATCAGATAAATATTAGTTATCAAAGTAATTAGGATTGCTTTCTTGTACTTCAGTCAGACACAGAATCCGTACAGTGTTATTTACAATTAATTACATTAGTTACGAACTACCGCATTTAATTACGATTATATTCTTGTAACATTACGTCTTAGCGTCGATCCAACATTGGTCTGTTCGTCGTCCGCTGCACGTGATGCTAATAACATTTATTAACAAAACTGGAGCTTTGTTTGTCACGTGCGACAACACGCACCAGCCGCAGTAGCCGCCTTTTATTTAGGTTTGCGTCTTCGATACAGACAAACACCATTAATTAACGCACCCAGGAGAGAGACACAAGAAGAGAGAGAGTGAGAGTGACATTCGCATGATACCTGCGGTGCCCTTTGAGAAACGTCCTGATTCATTCCGAGAAAACGGTTCTGCTTTGTAGGTCGCACGCTGGCTTCGCAGATCAAAGTGTGCGGAGATGGTATTGTTTGCCACGAGAATGTGGAGCTAAAGGCCACTTATCGATTATACTAATCCAACTTGCGGGCTTCAACTGGAGTTATCCCCTATCGATGCTGAATTTATCTTTCAGACGTTTTGGCCCTGAAATCGAGCTCATGTGTTAGCACACGCAGGATTGGATTGAGATGAGTTTCAAACTTTCTTTGGGTGGTATTAAATTTAGATAGTTTCTTCTATAAAAATGAAAACTCGATTTAGAGCCCTGGGAGCGCCTTTAGAGATTAGTATCGCTTGAACAATCTGTCTTATAAATATACTTACGTAAGTTACATTTTATTATTTATAAGAACTGAACAAATACCAGTAATATTACGTCATACCATTCTACAAAAATATTAACATTATGCTGACATTACACGGTAATAATTTTAAAAGGATTTTAATATACTAGCACTGAAAAGTAGGTGTCTTATACTTTACACAATTATACAGGGTGTTTCACAACTTAAAGGGTATATTTTGTACAACGTGCTGATCAGGAAACAAATAGTTATTTGTGTATTAAGAGCGTAAAGTGATTCTTTGTTACTCGAGCACGGTAATTGCAGCGCGAGCCGAAGGCGAGAGCTGCAATAGTGTAAGAGGAACAAAGACACTTTACGCTCGTGATACACACATAATTTTTTCTACGATTGCATCTTAAAGTTATTAAAAAACGTAGGTATACGTCTAAAACTAAATTCGTTTTGTTAACTGTCAATATGACAAGTTTCTGTTTTGTTTGTATCCCTGGTAACTATTGAAATAATCTTTTTTAATTTAACGTCTTTTTCGCGCGTTGCCATTGGAGACGCGCAAAAAAGATATTTTTCGATTGTTCCACAGAAAACGTCAACTTTACGATGACAAATGAGAGCGTAATTGTCATCTTTTCATAGCAATCGTAGAAAAAAGAAATTTTTTTAAATTCGAAAAATTAAAGGTTGTTAACCTAAAACATTTTTTGTAGTACTGCACTGGATTCGCTTACCTATTAAACACAAACAATGAAGTAGGTATCATGTACGAAAGAATAGTTACACAATTCAATTATTAGCAGTTATTTAAATAATAAAATAAATATATCATCACGCCTTTTACCCATCACTGGGTGTGGCACTCTGCCTAAGCAGATCTCGGTAAGTGATATATTTTTTCGCGTGAAGTGCGGTTACCAGCCGTCAAATCACGGCCTCCAAAGATATTAGTGGAGGAGGAGCCACAGGGGTAGATTTTTTAAATTGGTGAAAATTGTTTGTCGGTTGTGGGGATCGAACCAGGGTTCTCAAGATCCACAGGCCGACTCGATACCACTGAGCCACCTACCCCATTAGCAGTTATTTATAATAGAATTTTATTTAATTAATAACTTTAACATAATCATCCACCCACTGGCAGTGGCAACGAAAAATTTTGGACTGGTAAACATGGAAAATAGTTTTGCGATTTAAAAAAAAATCTTTTTGTTTCATGACAGCACGTTGTACAGAATATACCCTTTAATTTTTTGCTCTAAGTTGTGAAACATCCTGTTTACTTACTGAATCATATTGGTCAAGGCGAAGTTATAGAACATTTTGAAGGTTTCCAGGGATTTTATTTTGAAAGATTTGAAAATCCAACATCGTTTACCGCGCTTATATAGAACTGTCAGTGTGCCAAAAAAGTCATATAATTTTGTTTGTGTGTATTTACTGAGCGGTTTTTGCGCAGTTTTGTTCACTGTTTTATTTGGTTTTATGAAATATAATACTGAGAATTTTTAACATATGACTTCGACTGAACGTACAGT
This sequence comes from Pterostichus niger, assembly GCA_947425015.1. Taxonomy (NCBI): domain Eukaryota; kingdom Metazoa; phylum Arthropoda; class Insecta; order Coleoptera; family Carabidae; genus Pterostichus; species Pterostichus niger. The sequence continues at coordinate 8,751,675 of OX380341.1, forward strand.
AATGAAGATAATTTTTAAGTTAAATTTTTATGAAAGAAAAATTCGGATGACGCCTGGATTCGAACCAGGGACCCTCCGCTTGCCGGTTCGAATCCAGGCGTCATCCGAATTTTTCTTTCATAAAAATTTAACTTAAAAATACTGAGAATTACCACATATATGTGGACATCAATAGAATCACAAATTACTTTGAAATTGAGCCAATGAAATGAAAGTTATTTTGATAGTTTTCAATTAATGAAATGAATAAGTATAATTTTTCACTGTAATTAAATTTCATTGGTTATCAATAAAATAAATGTTAGTTTCATAAACGTCAATTAAAATAAATTATTGAAATGTCATATTTTCGATGGGGAACTGCTTCTACAGAAGACATTTTTGCTTGTTAAATTATCACGCAAAATGTAACTCGTAATATGATAATTGCCAGGTATTTTTATTGGGTTTATGAGTTATTATGAAAATGGAAATATAGCGAGTGCAATTATCATTTCATTTGTTATATTAGTTATATGATTAACATATATAACAAATAAAAATATCTGATGTGGACACCACATGACTTCCTTGTACACGTATTAAACTATAGATATTTTTTTAATTACACATATTTGACATTAAATCTTTAATTTTTTGTTCTAATCCATAGCAAACTTAATTTACAAAAAAATCCAAAAATATATAATATTTAAATTTAGATATCTCGTTTATGCAAAAAGCTAATTTAAAAATTCTTAATGTGCTAGACGCAGAATTTAATTCTCTAAAACTTTTATTTGCAGCATTCATTTCTAAAATTAAAATAATACCATTTTTTTCAAGGAAAACTGTTAGCAGCTTCATGTAATGTGCCACTTCCGGTTAGTCTATATAACCAAAATCTATTATGTTATTTCCATTGATATAGTAGTCTTATATACCAAATTTGTAAAGTTTTAAATTATATTTGAATATAGTTTTTCATGAAAATCTATTATAGGCTTCAAGTAAAGTACCACTTCCGGTAGTTGTATAATGACCAAAAAGGGAGGTGCACAACTAGATGTTATAACAGTCCTAAATATAAAGTTTAAATTTTCTACGGTTTACCGTTTTTGAGTTATGCGAGATACGTACGTACGTACAGACGGCATGACGAAATTAGTCAAAATGGATTCAGGGAGGGCCAAAACACCTATTTCCGTTGTTATCTGAGAACCGAAAATTTTCGCGATTACAATACTTCCTTTACTTCGTACAAGGAAGTAAAAATGGACAGAAATCGTTCCATTATGAAATAACATCACACAGGGATTAATGTTTTGAAAATTGTTTTTTGTTTGTCAGCTATGGGAGTCGAACCTGAATTCTCAAATACATAGTCAGATTCGATACCACTGAGCCACGTACCCCATAGAAACGTACGTAACATAAATGCAAATTATTGGAAATTACTGTAAAAGTATTCGCTATTTTTATGTGAAGACTGGAAATATCTTTAGATTCAAAATTTTCAAAATGATTGATATTTATTACTTCGGTACAAGTACTTGGTTAGCAATACTTTTATACTAGTATTTGTCCAGCTCTGAATAATAACCACAAAATGTAAAGGTAAAATTGTATTTTTGTTTATTTGCATAATTTACTATTGCGATCATGCAAGAAATCTTCTATCCGTTTCTTAAAATTAATATTATCAAATGACTAATGATATTAAGTATAAGTCCAATAGTACGGCGGTGTGGATAGCGTTATGGAATTTGAATCCGGAGATCCCGAGTTGGAATCGCACTTATGCTAAAATTATATGTACTAGTACACTGCGGCTCGGTGAGTACGGATCCTGTACTGTAATTGAGATTAAGTTCCTGTTGTTCAGCGTAACATAAATAAATAAATAGATGTCTATTTGGTGCATTATGTGTGTACAATCTAATTTTAAAAGTGTGGTTACCTTGTGTATTTCTTAAAACATTCCGTTGTGTCTACGAAATAGCATCGCAAATAAACTAAAGGAATAGTCAGCTAATTCCGTAAAGAAACCATAAACCGTTCTTCTACCTGATCTAGTCGCTATCAAGAGCTCCCGAAGCGGTATTAATCGTAACACTACAGCTTCAATTTCCGCTGCGGCATTGCAATTCAATAACGTTAAATCAGTTTCTTTAAATTGTAACCAGAGGTCGCCCGGGGCATTTGCTTTCTTATTTCTACGCTACAGCGCCATCGTCGGCCGCTTAATGAGTTTAACAGTTAGCGGAACTTTGCACGAATGTGATAGAAAATACTTGTGGCTCGAACAAACTCAGAAAGGAGTTGTGAGCTTTGTGGTCTTTTTGCTGAAGCAATTGGTTCGCGTTTGTGTTGTTGTTGGTAGTTTTAATCTAATAAAGGTGATTATTTTTTTGTTTTTTAATCGCACTATACGAATTTCTTTGTGGGGTTATTCTTGTTTGAAGTAATAACACTGCGAATGTGTTGGGATATTTGTTTTCGTTATTACAAATTTCAACTTATTATTGGACACCTCATGCGTATTGATTATAAAAGAATGAAAATTAAAATTGTTTGGAACTAAACACGTCGAGGTCATTTCATTCTCAAAAACAGTTATACCATGGAAGTAAATTTCGTCCTGTTATTATTCCTTCTATATTCATTTTTAGCATTTCTGACAAAATGTATTTCGAAATTTAAATTTGAGAAATAGTTTATCGCAAGGTTTACTTTGGATACGTAATCGCATTAAACAGACATGTGTACTGAGAAGTACGTAGTGTTTTTCTGGCCAATAAGGGTTTAACCACAATATATTTAAATACAATGTATACATTAGGGTAGCCCTTATTTTGCTAAAGGTGGAATTTTATCGACGTCCATCCGGATATTGGTTTAGAATGTCAAAAAAATTAGCCCTACATTTTTTCAAGCAAAATATCCCGTGCCGTTAAGCAGTTGAAATTTAACACGGGTTTTAAATGGGCTTTTCAGACAATAATAGACTTTCGAATGTTACTTTTAAAAATTTCTTTGTAAAATTAAACGTGGTATATTTTTTTTGATATCTATTGAAATTTAGACATCAAATTTGAATTCAGCGACGTAAAATACCTATGAAATGACAACACATAACAATATTTAAAAAAAATTGTTTTATTGGTTTAAATTGATGACATTTTTGACAGTCATTTCGATATCAGCGACCCGAAAAACATAAATATACCAAATTTCATAATTTGCCAAAAAAAATATTTAAAAGTAACGTTTAAAGTCAAAAAAGCTCATTTAAAAATCGTGTTAAATTTCTTGAGAACCCTGGTTCGATCCCCACAGCCGACAAACAATTTTCACCAATTTAAAAAATCTACCCCTGTGGCACCTCCACCACTAATATCCTTGGAGGCCGTGATTTGACGGCTGGTAACCGCACTTCACGCGACAAAATATATCACTTACCGAGATCTGCTTAGGCAGAGTGCCACACCCAGTGATGGGTAAAAGGCGTGATGATATATTTATTTTATTTATTTATTTGTTAAATTTCAACTGCTAACCGGCACGGGTTATTTTGCTTGAAAAAATCTGAAAAAATTTAGGGCTCAATTTTTTTGAGATTTTAAACCAATATCCGGGTGTAGACCGATAAAATTCCACCTTTTTCAAAATAAGGGCCATCCTAATATACATTTGTTGTAATTCATTAAAAAAATATATTGCACAAAAAATATGTTTAATATTAAAAAATATAAAGTAAACACTTGGCTATGTTTCACAAAATTCAGCCTCCAAGTCACCTTATGAGGACATCGTCAGAGGCTGGCCAGCACAGTCACCATCTTCATCACGTGAACTTTGTTCTAGGTGAAGAAGTGAGTTATACCATACTGATGATCTCTAATAAGAGCGAAACGCGTCTATGGTTACTACTGTGCTGGCCAGCCTCTGACGATGCCCTCATAAGTTGACTTGGAGGCTGAATTTTGTGAAACATAGCCAAGTCTTTACTTTATATTTTTTATTAAACCTTGTTTCATCAAGTGTTGGATGACAACTAAGTTTGTCTTTGTTGTTATGTTTAATATTATTTGCGGCGTAGACTTCATGTATCATACGCTCAACGATAAAATCAAGTCCTTAATTAACCTAAGTATTGAAAAATATTGGGCTACACGTATGAATATCTCGCAGCACACCGGTTGAAACATTTTGATCTACAGATTAAATAAGAACTAACCCGATGATTGTCCAATTAATTACACTTTTTATATTAATGTCAACACGAATTGCATTATTAGCATTTCAATTTTAATAACATTAAAGGATTGTACAATTAAATTTTCCACATTATTCTAAATCTGATCAAATATTTTGTATTGCTGTTTAATCTGCATTTAATACAATCGGTTTTTGCAAAATTAAAACAATATGTATATATATGACATAATTTTCATTTGTACTGTACTTTTATAAAATCAAAATAAAACGAAACGAAAGTTTTATAACAATTTTATTATTATTGTTGGTTGTGCTGTCTGTATAAATAAATAAAATAGTAGTAAACATATGAAATATTTAATTTTATTTACAGTATTCAACTTTGTTATTTAAAATAAAATATTTAATATAATAGAAGGTATAATTTTATTTATTTTAATATTGTGAACTAGTTTCAGACTAATATGAATTTCATAAATTCTTGGTCTATTAAATAATAATATAGAGAAAAAGTGTAATTAACTACTAATTCTTGTATTTAATTAATTTTGTTTGTTTGTTGTTCTTGTTTGTTATAATATATAGCATGAATATTTAAGCCGGGTTACATAAAGTAATGTTAACTTTATTGTTAGCTAACAGCATGTTAAAAGTTAATAATGGTAAAGATGGCTGATTCCACATTTTATATATTTTCTTCCAGATGTTATAGTTAATTAATATTGCCATTAAAATGCTTATTGTTAAATAATAATAATGGTAAAATAATATTTGTAACAAATACTTATTAGTTTAATGCGTACGATAGAAATTATAATGTTTTAAAATATTGAACATTGATATTTCTTAAATGCGTTGTGTCATTTTAATTCCTTTATTACAATTATCTTTATTTTAAATTGTTTTATAATGTAAAAGTTTTTTCTTTTAATCAATCATTCTTGATGAATCTTTTTGATAATTTGGTTAAATTTGTACTTACATTATTAAACTTGAATATCGTAATGAATGAATGATCGAAACGTTGTTATAAACACATCTTTTCTTAAATTTTATTTCAACGTTAATTAAAGTCAATATCTAATAAACCCGGAAAAAGATTATTTTGTTCATTTTTATTTCTACCGATTAAACATTTTCATTATTTAAATACTGCCTGAAATACAAACTAAACAGAATCAATTCTGGAATATACAAAATTAATTTAAATGTTATTGTTGTAAAATTTATAATCATTTTATTGTTACTACAGCCATCATATTGTAGAGTATTTGATAGTGCTATTTTAATTATATCAGAAAGAATTAATTTTAATATCGGATCATTTAACACGTTTGTTTAAAATGCTCCATAATTCTATACTGTGTACATAGCATTGTTAGGTATATAAGCTCTTCTTCAGTGGCGTACCCGATGTGTCACTAATATATTAGAGACTAAAGTAATTTATGAACAAATAGTTGAAAAAACTTGTTCACTTTACGACGAAATCCGCTATGTGTAATGAAAACCTTCAACCAGTTGGTAATAATTTCGTGTAACTCCTTGCCCATGGCATTTATTTTCAATTAGTTTAGTTCATATTTAACCATTCTTAACTACGGTATCTCTTAATACCACACTAGTAGGCAAGTTAGTGTTCATAAGCGAAGCCTCCTCTCGTTGCAAGGACCTCAACTTCAACTTCATGAGTTGACCATCCCGGGTTGTCGTCGACGCTCTAATAACGGATATTGGCACAAAGTGTGGACATTAGGTCGGGCCGTCGTTGGTGCGCTCGTTATCCGCGCGATATAAGAGACGGGATTGGCTGGAGAAGGCAGCGGTCAACAACTGATAGGGTCAAGGGTTAGCAAGAGTGTCGGAGTTGGAATTGTCAGTGTTAACTCATATCTTGTTGAGATGTTTAGATTCCATCGACACTAGATGGTGGCTATTTTACGATGAAGTTTATCTGAAAAGAGGTGTTTTTGTTTTCGACGTTTGGAGTTTTGTTTTCATTCCTGTCAGTTTGTTTCAATTGCTTCAAGTGAAATAAAGTTTATTATATCACAGTGACAGTCGCTGAATGCGGCTTAGAGTTGCTTCCACATTTTCATCAAATATTTCATTTCATTTTCAATTTATGAATGAGTTTGTTTTTCATTCAGGGTTGAAATAGAAGAGGTGATTAATTACAAATCAAAATAGACATGAAACATAGAAGGTTCAAGAAAAAGAATCAATAGCCTATTCATTTCCGTATATAGTCTTAGATTTTTTTTTCTGTGAAATAAGGCATCTACGAATTTTATTTCTGTTATTTACATTGATTTTATTTGAGTTTTAAAAATAGTCATATTGACAAACACGTTTTACGGTCTGCCGAGTTAAGTGATGAATTGTAATAAAATGGATCCACGTTTAAGCAAATGTTGTGAACTTTAAAATTTGTCCTTACTACTATATCATTTGTAATCCTATTTCATGGTAAAAATATATCATCATGAGGATCTGAGATATAGATCTGTCACACCTCTGAAAGAGTTAAAGGGTATATTATATTTATTTATTAGAAAATATTGTCACCAAGTCAAACTATGGAACTTGGGTTTGATTCTCACAGCCGATAAACAATTTTCACCACATTAAAATTGCCCCTGGGGCTCCCTCACTACCAATATTTCTGGGGTCGTGATTTAATAGTTGGGAATCACACTTCACACGCATAAATGTATCACTTAACGAGATCTACTAAGGTATAGTGCCAATTCCAGTAATAGGTAAAAGGTATGCTGATATATTTATTTTTATTTAACAGAAAGTAGTTTATTGCGGCTTGCAACAAAAGGATTTCTGATCTTGTTTTAATGATCATTTAAAATCTTCTGAAAAAGAATTATAAATTTATTTTGAGCAGTTTTTTTCGTTTCAAATTTGAATGAATATGTTAACAATTTTCGTGTATCCAGGGTTTTAAAAGTCGAAATTCTTTTTTTCGATATTTTATGATTTTGATAGGTTCTCATTTTTAGGTATAGGTATCGGTATATTACCAAGGTAGCTTATGTTTTGGCCGATTAACGAATCAAATATATAAATAAATACACGATTAAATTACAAATGAATATTGAAAATTAAAGATATATATATATATATATACACTAAAGTTACTAAATTACAAATTGGTCATGGCAAGACGTCATTTTGCACAATAAGAAAACGACTTGTCTCGACGAATGGTAAACTACCACTATCTACACGTTAAATAAAGAAGAAAAGTCAACTTTCTGTCCTGATCATCAAAATATATTTTTATAAAATGCATGTTAAAATTCATGCCAAAATTAATATATGCACATAATTTTTTTTGGAAAGAAAAATGAAATAATAAATTTATAGCACAAACGTAGCATATAAAATATTTCTGTGGTAGAAGTCATAATTAATTTTTCTACGATTGCTATGAAAAGTTTAAAATTACGCTCTCAATTGTCATCGTAAAGTTGAGAATGGAACAATTGACAAATAACTTTGTCGGGCGTTGCCATTGGAGATGCGTGAAAAAGATATTAGATGCGCACTTACTTCAATAGTTACCAGACATACAAACAAAACAGAAGCTTGTCATATTGACAGAATAAATTTATTTTCAGTTCGTATACATTTTTTAATAATTTAAGATGCAAAAGTAGAAAAAAAATATGTGCGTATCACGAGCTTAAAGTGTCTTTGTTCCTCTTACACTATTTTACGTTCTTAATACACAAATAACTATTTTCTATGATTTTAAAGTTAAATTTAACTTTAAAATTATCTTCATTACTGTATGTTCAGTCGAAGTCATATGTTAAAAAAAAATTTCTATGATTGCTATAAAAAGTTGACAATTACGTTTTTATTTGTCATCATAAAGTTGACGTTTTCTGTGGAGCAATCGAAAAAGAACTTTGTATTAATATTAAATGTGATAGGGATACAAATAAAAAAAAATTGTCACATTGACAGAACGAATTTATTTTTATAACGTATACAGTTTTTAATAATCTAGGATGCAATCATAGAAAAAAATATGTATATATTACGAGCGTAAAGTATCTTTATTCCTCTTACACTATTGCAGCGCGAGCCGAAGGCTTGTCTAATAAAGAATCATTTTACGCTTTTAATACACAAATAACTATTAACGTAAAAAAGTGACAATAGAGACACATGTATTAAAATGGATATGTCGTGTAACTCATGTTAGATAAGAATAAAAGATCTGAAGGACGAGCTGAACACGTTTCGAAATTCGTATGCAAGAGGAAAAAAAGTTGAAGTGGAAATACTACTTCATCCACTTCTCAACACTGTTCTATTATTTCCGCACTGTAAATCTGACACATTGCATGGATTAAGTCTCGTGAACGTATTTGCGTAGCGACATGCGAAGGAGAATAATTAATATGTTGATTTATTATAATTTCACCGTGAAACGCAAGCTTCGTTTGCATATTTAAAATGAAAAAATCTGTTCCCATGTAACTTTTTGTAACCCACTGCTACTTTCACGTATGTCATAAAATTTGTGACAAAACATGAGCTGTATAAAAACAAGTTTTTTTTAACGCCAAAAAGTAATTTGAACCTCTGTTCTGAATAATGTGCCAGACGCCAGACGTCCAACTTGGATAGTGTTTTGTGATTGCTGCGAAGACTAATCCAGGGAATAGTACTCCTAGGACTTTCTTTTTCTACGTCTCGCCTGAACATTTATTCGTCATTCTCTTTTTGCAAAAACGAAGAGATAACGTTAGGTGATGATTTGTCGTATGAGATATGAGAATTCGATTCCAGTCTACGCTAAAAACTTTGCAGTGCGGTAACTCACTTCCACTGTGATTAGACAGTAAATTGTTATACTGGGTGTTATACAGGGTGTTATTTAAGAAAGCGTACAATGCTTAACCCATGGTAGAATTGATCACATTGATAGTAAATCTGGTAATATTTTTTGTTTTACCTGCTTTCTATAGAAACTAAAGCCCAAATAAAAAAATCAATCTTTGGAGAGAAAAAATGGATTTTCAGAACTGATGTGAAATGTCTTTTACATTGACGTACAATTTAATAATTTAGGTGGCTCAGTGTTATCGAGTCGGCCTAAGGATTTGAGAATCCAGGTTCGATTCTCACAGTCGATAAACAATTTTCACCACGTTAAAACTACCCCAGTGGCTCCCCCTCTGCTAATATCGACAATGGCCGTGATTTGACAGCTGGTAACCGCACTTTACGCGAAGAAATATCTCACTTACCGAGATCTGCTACGGTTGAGTGCCACACCCAGTAATAGGTAAAAGGCGTGATGATATATTTATTTATTTTATTTAAAATGTTTTACTTATAATAAAAACGCTCGTGAAAAAAATAATTTCATCACTTACATCAATTTATTTGTCAAATTATTTTAAATAGATATATTTTTCGATGCCAAACATTTCTAAAACATTTAAAGAAAAAATGCTTCAGAAAAATAGTATATTGTGGAACGAATAGAAAAAGAGATTATATCCCGGACGATAATAGTAATTGTGTCCCGCGTGATGGTCGTGCGGGTTGAGGGCCTGACTCGCAACCATAAGGTCGTGGGTTCGGGTCCCGCCCGTGGCGACCATACAAAGGACATATCGGCATATGACCTTAGTAGCTGGTCCGATATATAAATTAAAAAAAAATAGTAATTGTAGTCGTCAATCAAGGAGCCCAAAAATTTCACTTTTCTTACAATTTTTTACCAAACAAAATTATTGAAAGACAAGAAACACTTACCGAGATCTGCAACGGTAGAGTGCCATACCCAGTAACGGGTAAAAGGCGTGATGATATATTTATTTATATTTAATATTCGGTTTATACAATATCAAAATGCTAATTACCTTCACTAATTAATAGTATGCAGATATGCATTTGTTTTATGGTGAGGTACCTATTACAAAATAGCTGTACTGCTGTAAGACGGTACAGAGAGTTATGCCTAAAAAGTCGTGTACAGCATCACACGTAAATTTCGTGTTTTAATTTTTCACAGACAAATTAGATTTGAATGAGTTTGGAATTATTCCTTATTGACCCATTTAAAACTTCTTCTGCTGCTATTTGAAAAGAATTAAACATCGAACTACTGTAGATTTGGGTTTTAAATAGTGATTTTAACATTCTATTAAGCTTTTACGTTTACTTACCCAGTATAGTTGGGCGTTCATTTAAATATTTGACTTTGAAATCCCTCTATGAAATGAAATGAAAAATTTTGCGCAAATATATTCTTTCAAAGTTTATATATATAAGAAAGTTGAAAATTGCTTCATAATATTTAAATAGAAAGCGGTTGATGGAAGGTTCTGGCCAATATACATTTTCTGAATTTGAAAATGCTGATCATGTGCTCTCATATGTTTTAACTTTTGTTTTTTCCCCTAAGGTCCGGTTTTTTCATATTATGATCAAGTTCCTGATATCTATCGGGGGCATAAATAAAAGAATATAGCATCAATAACTGACATTTTGTTTGTATTATGATTTCAATGTGTTATTTTTAAATTTATTCTACCGATAGTTATCGAGAACTTTCTCAGGAGAGAAAATTGACCTTACATTAAGAAATACACTAGAAAAAAATAATGGATCCATTATTTTTGTCTTCTCTTTAGTTTATTTTAATTATTCAAAATATTAAAACATTGTTATGAATTGTAGTATCAAAAATTATCTCGTATTTCGTATCAAATTAAGGCTCTCAGACAAAGAATTCTGGTAAAAATATAATACATGATATTTAACCGATCAACAATTTTTTTTTGTAAGTTGTACAAATTGTACCAAGTTTTTAAATTTATTCCGCCGATAGTTATCGAGAACTTTATTAGTAGACGGCCCTCAATTAAGTAATACATAAAGTAACACTTATTTATTTATATTATTCAACGTATTATTTGTGACTAATTATGTTAAGTTTTTTTTAAATAATTTGATTATGTCAATTATTAGATGTCACATGTAAGTTTTTTGTTTCTGTATTTTTTTTTAAATAAGTCTTATTGTTATTTACTTTGTAGATCCCTGAAGAAGGCGATGGTTATCGCCGAAACGTCGGAATTGTAACATTTATACTGATATTTCAATTATCTTCATTAAAATATTGTTTTGTTTTTTTCAAACTAATAATTAATGTAATAAAAAGTAATTGTTACAATTTATCTAGCTTTAAACAAAGTACGTTTACTACTAAAATATTAAAACTCTTTTATTTTATGGCGCGCAGTGAGCGGAAGGATAGAAAATTTAATAAATAATCTTCGTTAAAAATGAAAAATTCAAGTAAATTGTTGGCGTTCAATCACGTATTTCTCCCCCAAATGTCAAGTAAGCTCTGCACGTCAATAAAAAACACTTGTCAGCGATAACAGTTTCCACGGACGTCAGTCGCATTTAACAGGATTTTAACCAAGCACTAACTGACAGTGCAGTCTTAAAATGTTTTAATTAAAAAACTTAATTTCGGTACGACATCGGTTAGAGCTTCAATCTTGAGTCCTCCGAGTTGAGTCTTCTTCGTTGGCTGCCCTAAGTGCGGAGCAGTAATGAGCGTTTGATGGCGGATGTGATAAGAACCGTAGCAATTCTGTACACAATTAAAGTGTCCTCAACGTATCACCGGCTGCATTATGTGACGTTTATTTAAATCCTAATGCAGTAGATAAAGATCGTGGTATTGAGATAATAGCTCTGCGTAAACTATGAGGCTGGGCCGAACTACTAGTCCGGAATGGACGCCTAACGCTCCCATCTAATCTGAGGACCGTACTTTACGTTCTGTAATTTCGTGATGATGTGTTTTATGTGTAATGGGTTTGCGTCTTATTGGATAAATTGTAGGGCATTAGGTATTTGTTTTTTGTTGTCGTTTGGTTTTTGTCCTGCAAATGAACTAGATTTATTACTAAATACGTTTAGGTTTTTTTCTGGAACAGATACTCTTGTTTTATGTATAACTGTTAACAGTGAAAACTGATACGGATTTCTTTTTTTTATGAACAAAATGTCTGTAAAGTTCGGCAGATATGTCTATTGTAATTTGATTTGGTTCAATTTCACTTTATATTTAGATTTCCTTTTGTAATGTAAAGCTAGTGCTATCGGCGCTGAAAGGCGGATAACAAGAAATATGTCGTGTAGCTAATATGAATCTGATAAAAGGAGCTGACAGTAGAAGCCTAACTGAATTTTCGAACGAAATTGACTCCTTTCAAAGCAATATATTCGTGGGGCACAAATTTATTTCAAATGATACAAATGTAATAGAGAGCTCGAAGGCAAATTGATTGTTGTGCAGCTAAGAAGGAAGGAAGCGCGTTATTAAAAGAGGAGATTCCTTTACTTTCGTTGGGAGGGGAGTTGAGTGATGGATCCTATATCTGGGGCGACCAGCCGCGCGAAATGTGAACCCTAAATATATATTTGGTGCGATGGTATACCGTGCTCGACCTCGGCGATGGACCGTAAACCGCAACTATGTGAGAAAACCTCTCCATTTCTCGTTCGCGCGTCTCTCTCTCCGTGATCACACTCCGCAACACTCCCAAGCGAAATGCGATATCAGTGAACGAATGAGCGGGAAAAACAAGCCGCAGTCACTGAATCAACGTTTTAGCTCTGTCCCCAAGGATGAAATTATCTACGCCCAAAGCATCCTTTCTATTAAGTCAATGAATACGGAAACTTTCCGTGATTTGCTTCATAAAACGTAGTTGAGAAAGAAACGACAGATAAATACCCTCCACTGAAAAAAAATAACAGATTTGCTCCGGTTCTTTTTTGTTGGAGAAATACAAACATTTAGACGCCAGATGTAGCCAGGTTGGAGATAAGGTATCATAAATCAAAAATATTATTTCACTAGACCAACAAGTTGACGGCCTCAATACAGAATCAAATTTGGTCTGAAATATACTTCCATTTATTTCTTTAGACGTTTGCTCATAAATTTTTCGACATAATGTACTTCCTACCAAAAAAATAAATACTATCGAAGAACTATTTTTAATATCATATTAACTAAATATACAGGGTGTTCCATAACTCTTGACTCTTATTTTAACTCCATATAGTACTCAACGTACTGATTATGAAAGAAAGATTTTTAAACATAAAAACCCAAATTTAAGAATAGTTTATACGTGAACATTTTGGGTACCACAGGATTTGAGTGTTTCCTTATAATGAGTAAACAAAGTTAATTAGTTATGAGATTATATAAGGAAATATTCGTAAATCAAATTAATAAAATTTATTATCTGAAAGCGAAAGGAACACTAACTACCAAGAACGGATATTTAAATTAAATTTATGTTTTACGTAATGTTAAGTATTGTCTAAATTATTATGTGTAAAATAAACAATTTACCAAAATATTAGAAGTACCTATTTAGCTAATGACCCAAAAGTATTTAATTACAAAACTGCAATATAAATTTTGAGGATTTTGAAAAAAATGTTTGTTTCATAATCAGTACGTTTAGTACAATATGGAGAGTTTTGAAACATTCTGTTGTTGTTGCTATGTAATAGCAAAATCGTTTTAAAACATTATTGATATTTGATTGTTTGCTATAAAATTAAAATATTGTATCAAGCTTTTAATTAATTAAAAACTTTATCGATTTCAACTTATAACCTATAATTCAATTATGTCTGAGTGATTCGGAATTTATTAATTATTTTTATTTATTTAATCATTTTATAGGATCACGTCATGACCCGCATTATTGTTAGCAAATTAAAAATATTACATCGTGAACGTGAATACGCTTGAGTCATTTTTCTATAGTCGTGGGTGAGTGGACGTGAGAATTATTTTACAATGAAAAATTAAGTATATTCTCTCTATTACTTATTGTAATTTTGATTATATGATAATTATATTGTTGATATTAATGAAGAATATGTATACAATTGTTCTAAAATTTACACTTTAGGATAATTAAATACCGGGTGGAACATCATACCTGTGTACATAGGCGATTAACATGAAAAAACAGTTTTTCTGTGCGCATTGCTCCCCAAATTATTTTAGCCAAAAATGCTTCAAATAAATGTTATAGAGCATAAAATTCTGCATCTAAATCAATAAACAGAATTACATTTACATGCGTTATAACGACAGAAATTAAATAAAAAAAAATTTTATTGTTCGTTACTTATATAAATAAATAAATAGAAATATATAATCACGCCTTTTACCCATTACTGGGCGTGGCACTTTGCCTAAGCAGATCTCGGTAAGTGATACATTTTTTCGCGTGAAGTGCGGTTACCAGCCATCAAATCACGGCCCCCAAAAATATTAGTGGAGGGAGAGCCACAGGGGTAGATTTAAATTGGTGAAAATTGTTTGTCGACTGTGGGGATCGAACCAGAGTTCTCAAGATCCACAGGCCGACTCGATACCACTGAGCAAACTACCTTGTAATGTTAATCTAATATAATATCAAGTGAAACATATTACTTTAGTATTAAAAAAAATGGAGTAATAGATTTGACGCAGTTTCTTAAAATATAAATCCAGGGAAATATAAAAATTATGTTTAACATAAAATTTTGTTGCATTTATTTCAACATGTACTTCCGGTTCCGAAAAAATCCGTATAAATAACTATTATTATTAAATGTACAAACATTTTGATGCTACGTATTCATTTTGAAATATGATTGATGTTTGCCATAAAATTAAAATATTGCATCAGGCTTTTTAATTAATATTTTTGACATAAAATCAAAAGCGGTTTGATCGACACGACAATCACGAACGCCGAAGGATATTTCATTTGTCCGTCCGAGTTAACAGCAAATAAATAGCTGAATACACAATTGTACACAATTAATATTAATTGAATCGAACGAACTATGTTTGTTTTGATTCAATGAAATGTTAAATTTAGATAATTACTCATCGATTGAAAAAATCTACTTCAAACTAACAAATACATATTACACATATAACGTATTATATATTAATACATACCTAATGAAATTAATTAATATTGAAAATAAACTGTTTGAATTGCTATCTTTAGATTTGATTGATGAATTATATGCATGGACATATAAAAATCCTTTATGCATAAACACTCGTATCCTCTAATTAAATTTCTGTTTCAGATAAACTGTTATTCAGTTGTTGTACAGTGACATTTATCTTTAACATTTACACTGACAGTTGAACTAACATTGAAATTTTATTAGGTTGTGTTTATGATGTAAAATTATTTTTACGATTAATTTAAAATATTTCATAATTTTAAATATCAAAATATAACAAGTTGTTGATATATATTTTTAACTTCTGATGTGCCCAAATCGGGCCTGGGCCTACCGGACACACCGAGCCGCAGTTTTTTCACTGTCGTACTGCCGGTTTTCGTAGTCGAATGCTATATTATTTAAGGCGTATAAGTGACTAGCTTATAGCGCCCGAGTGTGATAAATATATGTAACTGTATTTTTTATATTTTACGATAAATCACACATTGTCGACAGGCGGATTCGAACTGACGAACCTTGGTTCGGGTGACGTCACAGTATGTTAAGAGATGTGCCTTAACACGCTCGCCACCGCGCCTCTATATTTTTAACTGCAAAGTAATAAAATACAAAGTCAAGTTTATTATAAAATAGTATATAATACATCTAGGAAAAGAAATGCATGATTTTTCATGAGATTTAATTAGTAGCCAGAGGGTGAAATTCTAGGTCTACAAAACACCAAGGGAAAAATTGCATTCTCTTCTGGTTTGTATATATAATTTTTTCCATGGGGTAAGTGGTTCAGTGGTATCGAGTCGGCTTGTGGGTTTGAGAATCCGGGTTCGATTTCCACAGCCGACAAACAATTTTCACCAAATTAAATCTAGCCCTGTAGCTCTCCCTCCACGCACGTTTTTGGAGGCCGAGATTTGACGGCTGTTAACCGCACTTCACGGATAGAAATGTATCACTTACCGAGATCTGCTAATTATTATTACTGATCTTTAACATAAAAATAAAATTCCTCGACAATAGCGAAATTTATGTAAAGAAGTTTGTTTATGTGAATTTATTTTTAAATTAATTTTTAATTAACATTTCTTTAACTTTAAATTTTCAGAATGAGAATTGGATTGACTTTTAATAGCGAAAACTAAAAATAGTAGAACCACAATTCAGGATTTACTAATTTATTTTGAGAATCTTATTAATGTTTTAAATTAATTCTAAATATTACTTTTCAAAATAAAATACTGTCTAATAAACATTAGAAGTAAAGATACAGTGTCTGAATAAATTAAACATAATTTTGATTGATGAATGAATAATACAAAGTAAACATCAAGCTGAAATAATAAATATGCACATACATAAATATAAATACATTCTAATTAAATTTATATTTAAAACAAACAATAGGATTCAGTATCGTTAGCTATTCGTATTTTCAAGTATCTTTAACTCTGATTGAAGAATGATTCGTGGAAAGCAAACATCGAATTGTAAGAATAAATATTATACATGCATTCTAATTGAATTAATATTTAAGATAAACGGTTTGAGTTTAGAACGTTAGCTATTATTTGTACTTTTTTAGTTGCAGAGGAAATAAAAGTAACGTATCACGTTGTTAAGTAGTTAACAACATTTACAGCAATACTGCAAGCGATAAATTAGAGAAATGTGTCGACATATTTATTTTTATGTCCGTGTGTTAATGTTTTTCGCTGCAGCTATTCAATTTGCAGTTTTTGGCGTGGACCGCTTTATTGATTTGCTATTATTAGCGCTTTCATTGCGGTGGTACGTTCGGCATTTTTAAGTGCGACAATTCAGCTTGTTGGCTTTCGATGCTAATCTGGATGAAGAATGGTGGAATGTGTTCGTAGTTTGTAACCACGAATGAATTCGCTAAATGAGGAGCTATTCGTGGAAACAATGAAGTTGGAGTAAAGTTTCGGTTGAAACAGCAGGGACAGTTTGTCACCGTGAGAACTTCTGTTTTCTAAGTGAAACTTTCACATTCGTAATAAGATAATGCTTTTTAAACTTATGTATTCCATCTTCAATGACAACAGTGTCTTTCATACTAAGAACTTTTTCTTTGTATTGGATTTGTGCAGGGCTGGATTTACCCTCAAGAAAGAATATTGGCTTTGAAAGAATTAAAGTTACAGACACTCAGGTGCCAAGTTTCTTTTGTAGCCACTACAACAATCTGTAGTATATATAATATTCGTTTCAAAATGGAAACCAAAAAAAATTCATTGCTATCAATATTGGATGATGGGCAAGAGGAGGAAAAATTGTGTTTCCTTTTATAAATAATAAATAGAAGATCATGCTAATCTTTCACCAAAGAAAACTAATATAAAAATATGAAATTGATGATGAAGACAAATTGTAGAGTAGGTACCTGTAATTTATTCTTTAGGGTATTGTTCATAAAAGTCGTCTTTTTTAATGAAAAATCGTGTATAAAATAATGTTTTTCTACTTCCGTTAGGAAATAGACGTTTTATTTCACTTATTTGAGTTAGGTAATGAACTGCATTATTTAACTAGTGAAATAATGAGGTAACATAGCAACAGATATCTTGGTAGACAAATTCTGATGTGTTATTCTTTTATTTTTTGAATTTATAACTGTCATTAATATGTCAAAATTGCATAATTTCAAAAACGCTCTTTTTTATTTATTACAACGGAAATAGAAAAAAATATTGTATGAAACTAGTAAGAAAATAGGTTATTACATTACTTATGTGTTTACATAACTCGGCTATGCCTCGTTCTGTAAATTTCACATGCGTAAGGTAACCTTCATTTCCTTACTAGTTTCATAAATAGCTATTATTTGTAGTATACAATACGTCAGTACGGTGGTGTGGATAGCAATATGGAATTCGAATCCGGAGATCCCGAGTTCGAATCACACTCAAGCTAAAAATTATATAAACTACCACACTGCGGCTAGGTGAGTGCGGACCCTGTACTGTAATTGGGATTAAGTTCCTGTTGTACAGCGTAACATAAATAAATAAATAAATAAATAAATAATGAGAGGAAAATAAATATTTCTGCCGGAGATGAAAAATTTGAAAAAGATATTCTGCATGTTGAAAAATTATTAAAGCTCAAAAATTATTGTCTGTCCTCTCATAATGGTTGTAATAACAACATTTTCCTATTTTGACACTGAAATATAACTAAACTAAAGTTCACATAAACTACTATGAAATTACCTCAACATATTATGTAAATAATTTCACAGGGAAGTTTCGACCTTTCTCTGTGACAGTGAAAAAGGTACATTTTGGTCCAACCTTCTCACTACCTCACCCTTTACACTTACAAAACTTTAGATGGTTTGAGGTGACTAATAATAATGTTACAATTAATTACAATTAGATAACGCGACTGAGATTTTCCTTTTTTTGTTTTCGCTCCGACAGTAATGTAATGTATATTTAGGCCTGGATTTGTGATCCGTTTAAATGAAAGTTAGAATGTGGGAAGATTTGTGCCAAAGAGAATATTTAGAAAGTTGTAAGTTGACTTAATTCTTTTGACACTACTACGATTAGTGTAGATATAACGGTCTCAATTAAACAGCTTATAAGTTTTAATTGAGTAAGAGACCACGAGCGCTGAATCCCATTAAATATTCTCTTTTTTGAAGTATTTAAGATGAAATGAATATAAAATGATAATGCGAAATTTCATCCACCACTTTATCGATCCTATAGAAAAAATTCTTTAATATTTAATGAGATGAAAAATGTGAATGAAGAAAGAAAAGGGGCATTCTCGTAAGGAAGAAAACAGCGAAAAACTTATCGTTAAG
The DNA here is from genome assembly GCA_947425015.1 of Pterostichus niger. Lineage (NCBI taxonomy): Eukaryota > Metazoa > Arthropoda > Insecta > Coleoptera > Carabidae > Pterostichus > Pterostichus niger. The sequence goes on from OX380341.1 coordinate 8,770,768, forward strand.
AGTAACATAAAACATAGATGTCAGTTTTGAAGAGTTACCGGGTCTGGTGCCAGGAATATGGCAGAAGCTAGCGCGAGCTGTTAACGTCAGGAACGCTGCATTCTCTCATTTTGTGTCGCTGTCACAACTACTAGAACTTTCGGCAATTAATATTTCATCCTTCGCGCGAACGACACCGAACTGTCTGTTTCCGCCACGGAGAGACTTCCACATTTTTTCCTCTTCTTTTATTATTGTCTTTTTTTATTTTTGTCACCCTGTTAAACGAAAATAAAACTGAAGAAACGTACTTCCGCTGTTTGAGAAATGTTTGTTATTAATATTTTGGTCTGCGATGTCAAGATGAAGACGAATGGAATTCCAGACTGCAAAGTTTTTATTGCTACAGGAAAGCGACTTGTTTATTTAACAGGATATTAAATCTGAACTGGTCACGCGACACTTTATTTCTGTAGACAGTGATCAATTTTCATGTTTAGTTTCATTACCGTTCTACATTTTTAATTTTCACGACATGATGTTAATTTTGACGTTGCCTTGAAATTATCTATTTTATTTTCCCCGAATTTTCAACGAAATTAACGCAGAATATTTATGAATTATTTGAGGGAACTTTAAAATGAGATAGGCAATTAGTAACTACCCACAATTAACAACAATAGTTGTAATTTATTATGGGTATAGTCAAACGCATAAATGACTGCTAGTAATATTATAATATTTTATAGGCATTTGAATAAAAAGAACTGTTTATTTAGCTTTGTCTTTAGGGGTTACGAGACTTTTAACGGGCTAGCCCGTGTAAATATTATAACCAGTTGTTGATATGGATTTCATGACAACATATCTTATTTGAAACGTCTGACATTTTTTGATTAAACAAAATCTATCAGACTTTCAAAGTCTACCTTGATTGAACATTTTAGTTATTGCGTTATACTACGGCAATTTTTTTATTAAATATATTGCGATTCAAATGCCCATAAAACATTGTACAATGCTCGACCGTTTCCTGAAATTTACAGGCTCACACAGATAACAGGCAAGCAGTAGCGAGCCTGTTACATTTCTATGCTTGCCTGTAAATTTCTGTATAACGGTCTTGCAATGTAAATAACTATGACAGTGAAATTCGAACCATCCAGATGCAACCGTATTTTTATTTGTAATTAAAACCAGTAAGTTTTGAATCTGTGTATTAGCAGGTGACAACGTAATGTATTTTTTCATTAATATTTTAATCTATGCTTAAAATTATTTGATCCCTATTTTGAGGATAGAAAGTTAACATATTATATTAGTTTTATGCAATTTTCTGTTCTCCTGATCATTTTCCAGCAAAAACTGTAAAGTGTAAAATTGTTCAGATTGCATTCCAAACTATTTTTGCATTTCTTATTAAGTTTTTAATGTCTCTATAATTTTAAAATTTTTTGTTAAAGAAATTGTTTAAATAGAAATATGATAAACATATTAAATGTCATAAAAAGAAAAACTAAAAGTCATGGCTGTTGCCTAATATATAACAATAATTTATCAATTTCTTTTTCAAATTGTGAATAAACTAAACACATAATAAAAAAGTAAAAATATTTTTGTACGCAACTTTTAATTCTGAAAAACTTTCAACTCTACGGGTTTTGCCCTAAATGAACAGGAGAGCATGAAATTGCATAAAACTAATATCACATGTTAAATTCTTAAGTTCACCCTTAAGTTGCATCTTCCGTCATAATAAACAACACACGTAATAGTCATTTAATAAATGTTAAAACAAATTTTAATACACCGGTTACTACATTGTTTTGGAATCCAATGTAATCTTTTTGCTAATTCTATTTATTCATTCTCATTCTTTATTTTGCTTCAAAATGATTGCTAACAGCATATTACGAATACAAAAAAACCACACATATAGCTGTTCGAATTAGAATTAGGCAAAGTAAAATTACTATCATGGGTTTTAAAAAACGTTTATTAATATAATTTTATAGTTAAAATTGTTATGCATTTTCAGAGATATATTACAAAATGCTTTTGGTAAAATCGAGGTATATTTTATATTGGTCTGCTAAAAGGTTACACCTTAAAACGTATGTGAAGGAAAGAAGGTATTGAGTAACAAAGTTGGATAAATTTTGTTATAAAAATTCAAAGTGTACATATTGACGTAGCCCCAAAATCTTCTTTACATATAAGATTTTATATTTTACGATTTAATATTTTACAGCCGAAAATGTGGACGTAAAGTTTTATCAGGTGTTAAATTGCTAGATATATTATCATAAAAATATTTTATGTCTGCCATAGAGTTCCGAGATTAAACCGTATGAAAAATGAACATTTATGCCACTAGGTTTAATATATTTGATGAAGTGTAAGATATAAATGAACTTAATATCACATTCTGTTGCCGGCCCATGATGTCACCAATGGACCGAGAGTATTGTTATTTACAAAATAAGTGTTATCTTTATTCGCACGCACATCCCATTCGCTGACAGAACGAAAGAGGACGAAGAATATATCAGCCAGTCTTTTGTCCTCGCGTTCATTGTGTTGTACCTATCTACGTACTACATATATACATATCCGCTGCATTGTATTACGCGACTACTAAAACTTATGTGTATTCTGTTGTTTATTAATCAATTTATGAACACCTACTGCGGTATATTTTCATATTGCGTTGTAAAGTGTGAAAGTTTCTGTGTGCTGTACATTACACTTTTAATATAAAACTATATTTTTATTCTGCAATAAAACTACTGCAGTGTAATATTTTTAAAATTATTGCACTTTAAATTTATAATATAAAAACGCAATTTAATTTACTTTTATGATAACATTTATTAATGATATACGAGTATTTAATTTCAAAAATAAATTGAGAATAATGAAAGTTAATTATTTTTGGTGGAAGTAATTTCATGTTTATAAAATAAATATATCATCACGCCTTTTACCCATTACTGAGTGTAGTACTCCCCCGTAACAGATCTCGGTATGTGATATATCTCTTTGTGTGAAGTGCGATTACCAGACATCAAATTACGGTCCCCAAATATGTTAGTGAAAGGGGAGACACAGGGCTAGAATTAATTAATAATCGATAATGTTTGTAATTATTATAAATATATTATCAAAGTTTTAGTTTTATTGCCCAAAGAATAATTGTTGATTAAATTTGAGGAATAGATAATGAAGTTTGAGCTATCCTATGCCAAATGAAAAAACAATTGAGCTACTGCATTGTTTGCGTTGCAAAACATATTATATAACTACTTTTGATTCTTATATTTGCATTACATTTCAAGAAAACAATCATAGTTGTTGTTGAATTGTCATGGTTTCAGGTATGACAGATTCTTTTATTATTTTATAAACAGTTAAACTGGTGATGCTAGGTAAAGCGCATCGTAGATGGCAGCAGTATGAAGACTTTTTAAATTTTACAAATACAATAATACATACTTGTGAGCTTGTTAGCAAGGGATAAAAGCTAGATAATATTTAATTTTCTTAATTAACAAGCAAGAAATGCGTTCAAATCTCACCGATATCAACTTATACAGAATGTTACAATACCTTTGCACGAAACTTTAATGACATATATAATTTGATATACTGATTATAGAACAGAAAGGATTTTTACGTATATAATAACTAATTAATAAATAATTATTTGTAGGCTGTGTTTATACTTTTATTTCATTAGCAACATAATTATAAATAATTAAATAGGCATTGTAATACGTATCTTTCATATTATTTTTTCTATAACGAATTGATTTAATTGTTATTTAAAAATTATTATGAAAAAAGATATAAAATTTTTGGAAACACTGACATATAAAAACACACATTTGAAATTTAAATTGTTTTGACATTTATAAGTTAGGTTAAAGTTTCATAATATTATCAATATCACACTAAAAATACATAGCTTTAAATTTAAATAAAAAGATCTTTTTTAAATTTTTTTATGTTCTTACTTTATCATAAAAAATAAATTCTAATAATACTTATATGAGCAATGACAGCTAAAATTTCATAAATAAAGAAGTTTCTAAAATCGAATTTTGTGGCATCGTTTTTGACAAAAACCGTGTCACAAAATTGGCTTTGTATATGCGTATAGAAAAAATTTTTTTAGCTACCTAATATCTAGATATTTATTCAGTTAACGATAATTATTAAATATTTCGATAAAAAAAGAATCTAAGGAAAGGAAAATCTGTGCAATATGAGGAAGAGACAACTTATGAAGAGTAAACACGCAGTGAATTCCCGTGCTCGTTTCGGCTCTATCCTATATTCCAGTCTCCCAATTTGGAATTAACGGGAATTTGTTGTCAATTAAGGAGCTGTCTGGGAAGTCATTATATTTTAAATGGAATTCGTGATGAATTGACTTACTGTTAGTTTTGAACGTTTCTTCGCTCCACTAAATCTTAGAGTGCGACTTCAGCGAGTAAACATCGGTGTTAAGGCTAAGTACGGTATTTGGTGACTGCGAAACTGCGCACCCCTTTAATGGAACATTCCTTTTGAATATTCTAAAATTGAATAATTGATTTCGCACGTTTTCAAACGACAGAATATACATCTAAAATAGTATTAAAATTTACGAAGAGAAATTAATCTTATGCCAAACAACATAAACAAATGTTTACTTTTCGTATTATTTTGCAACGGATAAATTATCGCTCCTTTCTCTACAAACTGCAAATCAAATTTGTGCAAACATTTTCCCTCTGATACTCTCTCATTTACATTTTCTTCCTTTAAAATGCAGTTATGATTTTGATATTTAAATATCAAGTTGTTGTCTCTCAACGAATGATATTCAATTAAAATCCACATTTTAAGTTTGTTCATTAACTGAGTAGAGTAGAGTAGATTGTGATTTATTTTTTCTAAAAAATGTTTTAAATGATAATTTAAATATCTTTTCCTGTGATATAATTTATTTATAATAGTATATGCATCACATAGGAAGCTGTGATTTTTTGTCGAATAATTGAATAAATGTTGTCAAAATATTAGTTTTTCATATCATTTGACAATCATAAAGTGTTTCTTTTTAATAAGTCAAAGACTCCTGTATAATTAATCTTACTTTTATTTGAGAACTCGGGTTTGATTCCCACAGTCAAAAATAATTTTCACTACATTAAAAAACTACCCCTGTGGCTCCCCTTCACTAACATCTTTGAGGCTGTGATCCACGCGAAAAAATATATCACTTACCGAGATTCTGCTACGCAGAGTGCTACATCCTTTAATGGGATATAATGCGTATAATGATATATTTATATATTTATTTAATTTAATGGGATATAGCGTGATGTTATGTATGTATGTATGTAATTTAATGTTGCAGTTTCATAAATTTTAGATGCCGTATTGAAAACCTCGCCGTTATCGCTATTGTTTATATTCTGGATGAATAAATTAATTTATATAGTTATTTCATTATTTTATGGAGTAGGTGGCTCTGTGGTATCGAGTCGGCCTGTGGATTTGAGAACCCGGATTCGATTCCCACAGTCGAAACAATTTTCATTACTTTAAAACTATCTCTGTGGCTCCCCCTCCACTAATATTTTTGGGGGCTGTGATTTGACAACTGATAATCACACGCCATGCAAAGAAATATATCACTTACTGAGATTTGCTATAGCAGAATGCCCCGCTCAGTAATAGGTAAAAGGCGTGATGATATATTTATATTTTATTTTCATTTTACATTCTAAAATATTCTGACAGTAAACAGACTGTTTTCTTAATTATTGTTTAGTTAACACCCTATACACGGCATGAGTCAATTAGATATAAAAGTTATTTTAATAAAAATTTATTGATAACCGCCTAAAAAATGTGTACATCTCGGTTGAAAAATTCTTTTTTAGTTTCATTTGATTTACTACCGTCGGCTTTCGGGTCGATTGCAAACTTCATATTCAGCTAAAAAAGAATATTTTTTCATTCTTAATTTACAAATTACAATTATTTTATTAATCTTGATGTTATTTTCTGTCTTTTATAAAAGTAGCATACATGAAATAACAAATAGATTTTCATTATATAAACAAATTTTAAATACGTATAACATAAACATTTGTTAAAAACTCTAAAAAATAATTTTAAAAATATTGACATTTAAAAAATATGTTAGAATTTTTGAAAAATCATATTTACTAGACAGACAGAGATGTCGAATATATACTTCTTAAACTATTTAAAAAATATGTTTAGAAAAACATGATTGAAACTACAGGTGGAGTTAGAGGGCCAAAAAAAGCGCGATGGACAACCGAGTGAACGACATATATACATATATTTACATAAACCAAAATCAGATTCATCATCTAGCGACTGTATTCAGGATATTTATATTATTTATTAAATTTTTAACTTGCGAATCGACGAGCTAATAAACTCATGTCTTATCAACCACGGAGAATACGTTTGAAGCAAATATTTTCCAGAAATTTATTTGAAATTCTTGTATGTGATTATTTTTAATTAAAGAATAAACAAATAAGGACTTCTATTGCAGCGGTTGTCATTAAAAGATTTATTTATTGATTGACTTTATATTTTAATTATGTGTTAAAATCTCATTAAAATGTCAATCAAATATCTTTAAAATGTGTTTTTGAATATATAGTACAAAATTATAAATGTTACCTTACTGACAAATTACATAGTGCTAAACACTCATTTTATGACCTAGCTATACTAATAAATATTGCAATAAGTTTATGTTATTTTAGTTGTAAGTTGCTGATAGCAACGTAAAATAAAATAAGCAAAACCTTTAGATGGTTTGTTGACTATACAACCATAGTCAGTACGGAGGTGTGGATAGCGGTACGGAATTTGAATCCGGAGATCCCGAGTTCGAATCGTACTCAAGCTAAAAATTATATTAAAAAATCTATCACACTGTGGCTCGGTGAGTGCGGACCCTGTACTGTAATTGGGATTAAATTCCTGTAGTACAGCGTAACATAAATAAATAAATAAATAGTAATATGCCATTTATTGAGTGTTACATTTTGACTTCTAAATATATGACAATGATTATATTAGATATAATCAGCTGTCAAATTTATTTGATGGAAGATGAATCTTTCCTCATAATTCCTTATGCTCAATCTAAAACCTCTTGATAAAATACTTAACGAAACTTTATAAATAGCCCTCAAGAAGAAGAAAGAAAATTTCTTAAGATCCTCTAGAGCTTTAAGTGTTCACAATACAATTATGGCACTCATATATATTTATTGAAATAGGGGAGAATTAGGGAGCAACAGGAGAAGGCTAAACAATTATCTTAAGGAGGCACATCAATATAAAATGAGCGATCACGCTGAAAGATCTTACCCGCAGTATACTGTTACTTGTTATTGCCCCAGTGAATTCGGAATTACTGTAATCACACCAATAAATTGCAGTAATGGTTACACGGAGTATTAAAATGTAGTAATAACATCATAGCTTGGGGTAATGCCAGTTTCCCCCAGGATTAAGCAAATCCTACCCTGTATAAAAAGGAAATTGATGAGATAATTTTATGATATAATTAAATTTTGAAATGAAATTTTCTTATTATGTCTTGCTTCCTAATTGACGATGAAGCTAAACATTCATGTAAGGTCTGTAATCGTTAAAGTTATGACGTACAATCTTTAAATTTTATCAGAAACATTTACAGCTTTCGTTAATTTATTTGTTGTTGTTTTCTTACTAAAAGTTTGAGTGTAAAAGACATTATTTATCTCGGAAAATGTATGTAGCAATTTGTTTGTATTGCATATACAAAGTTGAGATATGAAATACAAATCAATGTATTCCTACCAGCTGTAGTTGTAGGACTGGCACATAGGACATAAATAAAAATAGATACGAACGTGGGAACTATAGAATATCTACTATTGAATTCAACATAATTTACTTTTTTATACTTCATAATATACCTATAAAATAATATAAGTACATATTTATCATTCGTATCATGTCTAGTAGGCTGGTACCAGCTAGCAGGTAGTTTGAAATATTGAAATTTTAAATAACTTTATATATTTTCCTGATGGTTAACTACAATTCAATATAAATTTGTATACAAAGCGTTTCTATAGCTACGCATAAAATTTGACAGGGTTATATAATTTGATATCAAGCGCGTAGGAATGCTATTTTTCTAGAAATGGGGCAAATTATAATGTGAAATTTCCTGATTGTGATTCTGTCAACAGGAGGAGAGAGAAATTTTAAATAAACAAATTTATTTACTTATTTATTTATGATACGCTGTACATCAGGAATTTAATCCCAATTACAGTACAGGGTCCGCACTCACCGAGCCGCAGTGTAGTAGTTCATATAATTTTTAGCTTGAGTAAGATTCGAACTCGGGATTTTCGGATTCGAATTCCGTATCGCTATCCACACCACCGTACTGACGGTATAGATATAGAAAAAAATGTTTATTAAACAAACTATATAACCACATAAGTTACTTAATATATATATTTGTAATTTACACTTTTTTTAATTGACAATTACGAGTATAATACGTTATTCGGTTAATACGAATGTTTCCAATCAAATATTAAAAATTAAAATTGTAATTAACAAACTCAAAAATTTAATGTTTCAAAGTTATTAAACATGTAGACTAGTTAGTAATTTCATTAAAGTTTCAAAACTATGGAGGGGAGCAAAATGCTGCTTTTTCATGGAGGCCAACTACTGTCTCTGAACATGTAAATTTTAGTTGTAGTAGAATATGAAGCATTGAGTTGGATTTATTGTTATTAGTTGGATTAGGTTTGAAATGCAGCAGTGATAGCAATAAGTCCAAACTCATAGTTGAAATAAAAATAATCCAAGCTTTCCGTAATTTTTATTTATTTCTAATAGCAAGAAACGTCAATACTGAATTCATTTTTATCTTACTGTGAAATCTATCCATTCTTTTAAAAGTAACTTTTAGTAGCAATGATTTTTTTGCATTTTTCTTTGATCCTTTCAAATCTGAATAATGTGAACAATTTGGAAAATATGCTAGAGTTTCTAAAATATTTTGTGATCGTTTATATTTGTGTTCTGATCAATTCTTTACTGATAAATGAAATTTTTGTTTCAGAACTTGATTTCAATCATTGATGGGGTAAGTTTCAACAATTTAGATTTGTTATTAAATTAGGTTATTGCTCCCAATTTTAAAAATTTGAAACATTTATACTTTTTGTCATATACCTTTACATTATAATATTGTATCGCTTGTTAAATTGGGTATTTACACTCTGTGTACGAAAGAATTTATTTTAATTTGTAAAATCTATATAAAATGATTTATTACTCTTTTTCAAAGTTTTGATAAAAAAAACTTTAGAAAAATACGTGGTAAATCAATTTTCCAATACACAGTGTATATTACTTTTATATCAAGAATTTACCACAATGGTTGACGAAAATTAGTAAATTTTAGGTACAAAAACAAAATTTTAAAAACTTCTTAGCCGTTGGGCAAAATCTGAGCCACTTTTTTGTAGTTCTTTGTAATCTGTGAGTATTTTTAAAAATTGAAAAACCTAAATCAATTAAACTGAAGTGAACATTGTGAAGTTATCAACATAATTGATAAATATTTTTCAATATTTTTATGGGGTAGGTGGCTCAGTGGTATCGAGTCGGCGTGTGGATCTTGAGAACTCTGGTTCGATCCCCACAGCCGACAAACAATTTTCACCAATTTGAAAAAATCTACCCCTGTGGCTCCTTCTCCACTAATATCTTTGGAGGCCGTGATTTGACGACTGGTAACCGCACTTCACGCGAAAAAATATATCACTTACCGAGATCTGTTTACTGCAGAGTGCCACACTCAGTGATGGGTAAAAGGCGTGATGATATATTTATTTATTTATTTATATAACTAAACCAGTGATAAAAAAATGTTTGGTGCGTAAGTTGCAAGTCATTCTCTAATATTTAGCAATAATTTCTGTACACAAAGGCTTTTATGTATTAATTGCGAAATTTAAGATATTCACTTCCGGCTCGTGCCTTAATCATACAATATTTTATCTACGAACTAATTAACGAAAAATCATCATTAATTAAAGGTAGACAAATATTTGTAAAACTAAGTGATGTAACAAACAAACCAATAGAACAATAGAAATTCCGATAAAGGCAAAAATGTGTCATATTACTATATATTCTGTTCTGACTTAGTAATATACTTGATATATTAACATATAATTTTAAATTTCAATCTACAATAAATCATAATTAAGGTTGGTTATGTCTGTAAATCAATCTGAATAGAGCGCAGAGAAATCCAAAATTACCTCCAGTGTTCCAACATCCATGATGATAAGTTATGGTTATTATTATAACGAATTCATGTTTGTATAAAACGAATCTATGCCCGGTGGAAGTAACATACAACGTTGGTCCATTACTGGCCGCGTCTTTCTAAAGCCGGCGTTGGCGGCGGCTCCGGGCTCCAGTGAAGTCCGGGCGCAGCGCAACACAAAGAAACGAATCCGGGATGCGGGATGCTACAGAACAGCGCGCTTGTTGTAATTCCATGGCGCTGAATTCGCCGCGGCGCAGAGCAGAAATATAAGTCACCACGATTTATGTCCTGGTATTCAGATGCAAACGGTATTGCAAGTTTAATGCTAGAGGACTGTGTACGAGGATAGAGATATCGGAGCGCTACTATCTTGATTACTTCGTTATGAATAATTAACTCACCATGGAATGATTTATTTTAAACACTTTAAATCAATTAATTTTACAAATTTTATGGCGGAATTCTGTCTAAATCCATAAGTCTTGTAGATCTATAAATCTACAGGGTGTTTCACAACTTATGACATTTATTTTAACTCCATATAATACCCAAAGTATTTTTCAAAATTCGCAAAAATAATTGTACATTACTGGTAGGTTACAATAATGGATAGATATTAATAATAATGAGTCCCATAATTCCAATGTCGGAACATAGGGGCCGGGCACACCGAGCCGCAGTTTTTACACTGCCGTACTGCCGGTTTCTTTAGTCAGATTATTTAAGGCGTATAAGTGACTAGCTTATAGCGCCCGTGTGTGATAAATACATGAAACTGTATTTTTATATTTTACGACAAATCACACATTGTCGGCAGGCGGATTCGAACCGACGAACCTTGGTTCGGGTGACGTCACAGTATGCTAAGAGATGTGCCTTAACACGCTCGGCCACCGCGCCTACATGGATAGATATTAGTAACCACTTAATAAATTGATTATTTTTATATATATTCTTTACAAGAATTTTTTTAATAATTTTTTTTTTAATTATTATATATTTTTAATTAAAAATACAAATTTAATTAAAAATAATAAATTTACTTCAAAAATCTTAAATTGAAAATGATAACAAATTCATTTTCTTCATTTGATCCTTCAACTTGTATTATAAATTTATCATTAAATTGAATAAGAACATTATTAGGTTTACTATTAATTCCAATAACATTTTGATTCATTCCATCACGATTTAATATTATTTAAATTAATATACTTTTAATTTTACACAAAGAATTTAAAACATTATTAGGACCTTATTATAAAAAAAGAACATTTATTTTTATTTCATTTTATAGGTTTATTCCTTTATATCTATACAAGTTCAAGATATATATCAATAACTTTATCTTTAGCAAAGAATTGACATACAACTTCAATTAAATTAAATGAATTAAAATATCGTATTATGTTTGTAATGATTGTAACGTATTAGTCCAGTGCCATAAAAATATTTACTTTACGCAATGTGCAATTATTTTTGCGATTTAAAAATAAATCTTTGTATCATAATCAGTCCTTTGAGTAATATATGGGGTTAAAATATGTACCATAAGTTCTGAAATTCCCTGTATAAATGACGAACAAAATCGTAACGAAACCTATGACTATGAATTAATCAAATTTTGTTTTTATTTCATTATTATAGTATGCAGTGTTTTTTCTCTAACTTGTTAATCAAATTTGTTTTATTACCACGCCTGGCATATTTTTGTATGCTAAATTGATTTTACCTTATACAAACAAGTAGTTTTTTTAGAATTCTTCAATTAAAAGTATAACTTTATTATGATACCAGAACATTTTTGAATAATTAATTTGAAATTGAAACTCAAAACTAAAAGACTGTAAATGATAAATGATATGAACGGAAGCAAATGTCAATGCGCGTCTTAATTGCGCATATTTTGAAATTTTGCTAATAGTGGAATTCTGTATAAATAAGTTTTGTGGATTCGTAAATCTGTAAATCTGTAAAAAAACAAAATCGCAATGAGACTTTTAAATACATACATTTTACTTATTACAAATATTATTTAATTATTTACAGATTTATGAATCAATATAGATTTATCAAAGAATTTATTGGTTTGTAAATAATGAACAAAATTACATTAATATTTGTTGATAAATAGAATATATTTCACAGTCAAAGTTTCATTGCGATATTGTTAATCATTTTATGAATTTAATCAGAATTCAACCAATAGAATCAGCTTTTTGAACATGATTTTATACATAATTTTAAAATAATAATGTACATAAGTTTAAACTATGCATCGTGCTAAACGGCCTTAAGAAAATAAAAATTACGAAAAAAATTTAATTAGTAATAGTTATTTTTGTAACATGTGTTGAAAAGTGTCATTTTAGTGACCGAACGAGAAGCTTACGAGGTGTTGTAACCATGAGTGCAATGTAAAAAACTTTTAACACATATTACGTGTTTTTCTACAATCGAACTTTAACTCTTTATAATCATTTAATTAAAGTCCGTTCGGTTAGAGATTACAATTGTTGTTGTATTTTATTTTAATTCTGATCGGATGACCAAAATGAAGACACACACGCACGGATATATATATATATATATATATATATATATATATATATATATATATATATATATATATATATATATATATATATATATATATAAACAAGTAATGCATACAAATTTATAACAGTGTTCAATATTCGTATTTTAGATTTATGTAAATGTTGATAGATACAAATAGTGCGCCATGTTTATAAGGAGGGTAATTAGCGCTATCACATTTTTATGCTATCGTACAATATTCAGGATGAGTTTTTTTTAGGGTAACCATTGAAATCTTCAGAATTGTAACGATAAAAGGTGGTTAAATTACCAAAGTAGTGTCATTCTAAGTGACGATTTCAATAGTGGTGGTGAAAATACAGAATCAACGAATTTCTCTAAGAATAGTTAATTTCAAAATAATACTAGATAAACAAGTTTTAAATAGATAAAAATTCAATAGTTAAAAATATTTTCATTCAAATGTATATTTTCAACTGTATTAAGTCTAACATTAGTGTTTATAATTTAGTAGCAATTTGGTGGCAGCAGTAAAATTTAAAACAATGTAGATAAGTAGATAATCTATTTAATTTAATGCACGTTATATAGCATTTCAGACCTTTTAGCATCTAGAATGAAATGATTTTAATAGTATCATAAAATTATTTAGCTTTTACTTAATAATGTAGTTGGAACAAAATGGGAAAACTTTTTTTATTAATTTTGTTCAAACTTTAATTGAAAAGTTTTTCTCATTTATTATGAACCCAAAAATAATAAACCTAGAAATAGTTATTTTAAAAAGGTGTTATAAACAAAATATTTAATACAACGCATAACAAATACTATAAAATTGTAATAACAAGAAACTAATTAATTTATAATACGAATAATATCACATTTAAATTCGTTAAAAACACCTACACATTTATTTATTTCTCGCGGATATATATCTGATTCTCATTAAAGCAATAACCTAGAATGGGTATGATATTCTAACAGCATAATGTTGTTCTGCAAACACAGATACGAGGGCAAGTATCAGGTATTCTGATTACAAATGCTTTGACAAATACGTTAGATTTACATTACAATTCAAAGGACTATTATCGTCATTAGGCAGTGTACACACGGCTTACGATAATCATTCCTGTTATAATTAAGTATCGGGATATCGCTTTGTAGTATTGGGAAACCTGATCGTTACTTAATCTACAAAAACGTTTGTTCACGTTGTGACATCCTGGCATTGATGTATCCACATTCATCTAATATTTGCTTATAGATTTCAATTAGAACATACAGGGTGTTTCAGGACTAGTGTAACAAACTTTAACAGCTTATTCCTGAAGTCATTTTGAGCCAAAAATGTCATATGAACATAGGTCCTATTCCTTCTAGTTACCAAAATACAAAAGGTTGAAGTTCAATAAATAACACGAAATTTTCAAATTTTTGTAATCAAGATACTTTCGGAAAACGAGAGTTTTATTGGAAAGTCATACCTTATTTGTCCTAATTAATTTTATTTATTAATATTAACGAATACGATTTAGAGAACAAAACATAAAATGACACAATTAAATGACACAGAACAACATAACCAAACAAGGAATAGGTTAACACAATATGAAATAAGATAACAAATTTTTAAAAAATTACAGCAAGTGTTCAAAATGAGCGCTTGAACTCGTATGCATGTTAATATTAATAAATAAAATTAATTTAAGACAAATAAGGTATGACTTTTCAATAAAACTCTTGTTTTCCGAACGTATCTTGATTACAAATATTTGAAAATTTCGTGTTATTTATAGAACTTCAACCTCTTGTATTTTGGTAACTAGAAGGAATAGGAACTATGTTCATATGACATTTTTGGCTCAAAATGACCTCAGGAATGAGCTGTTAAAGTTTGTTACACTAGTCCTGAAACACCCTGTATGTTATTTGTATTATATAATATTTAATTGACTAACTGAAAGACGAAAATTATTTAAATGTAGAAGGCGTGTTTTGTTGTAAGAAAAGTGAAATTTTTGGACTCCTTGATTCCCGACTACAATTACTATTATCGTCCGGGATATAATCTCTTTTTCTATTCGTTCCACAATATACTATTTTTCTGAAGCATTTTTTCTTTAAATGTTTTAGAAATATTTGACATCGAAAAATATATCTATTCAAAATAATTTCACATAAGTAAATTGATGTAAGTGATGAAAATTATTTTTTTCACGAGCGTTTTTATTATAAAACATTTTAAATAAAATAAATAAATATATCATCACGCCTTTTACCTGTTACTGGGTGTGGCACTCTCAGTAGCAGATATCGGTAAGTGATATATTTCTTTGCGTGAAGTGCGATTACCAGCCGTTTATTTACGGCCCTCAAAGATGTTAGTGAAAGGGGAGTTACAGAGGTAGATTTAAATTGGCGAAAATTGTTTGTTGGCTGTGGGAATAGAACCCGGGTTCTCAAGATCCACAGGCCGACTCGATATCACTGAGCCACCTACCCCATTTAAAAACATTTTATCGCTAGGGAAATAATGTGCACTTAATTCTCCAGGGTTTTAACTTTTGACTTTTGACAACAAAGACAAAATTAATTGTCATCCAACACTTGGTGAAACAAGGTTTAATAAAAATATAAAGTAAACATTTAATTTTGTCTTTGTTGTTATTTAAATTGCTATTGCGTAGCTTTTTTTCGGTATATGGCATGACCTGTTCCACAGAACTTCTCATGTCATCTTACCTGTTGTTAGAGATCTTATTCTCTGCTGGCACAGTTCTTCGTCACCAGTTTCTTCACGTGAACTTTGTTCTAGGTGAAGAAGTGAGTTATACCATACTGATGAGCTCTAATAAGAGCGAAACGCGTCTATGGTTACTAACTGTGCTGGCCAGCCTCGGACGATGCCCTCATAAGGTGACTTGGAGGCTGAATTTTGTGATACATAGCCAAGTGTTTACTTTATATATATATATATTTTTTTTAATAATATACGACCATCAATTTATTGATTTTTTAATTGTTCCTTAAACAATTGTGTTGTTAGATGTTGAAACATCGTCCTTTATGTACCGTATTAAAAATGCCAAGTTATACAAACATTAAGGAGTACAATTCTATTTGTCAAATAAATATCTACATTTACAAGTTAACTTCGTTTTGAAGTAGAAAAGCTAAGGATATATTAAATAAAACATATCATTAACACAATGTACCATAATTGAAACTAGTTTTATTGTTCTAGAACAGATCAAGTAAAATAGCTCGGAACATAATAAAGCGATCTAGATCCGTTAGGCAACTAAGCGCTTCTGCAGACAAGCAAATAGATCAAGCGCTTTGTGTGCCGTAGCACGTGCCCGATTCAAATCGGTATTGCTGGGTAATCATGTCATACGATATTGCAAAATCTACCTAGGTGTGATCTACCTACGTTATTGAATATTGTATGCAGCGATTAGTTCAGCAAACTAAATTATTATCTTTTAGAATTTAGAATTAAGCTCATATTTAGTGTTAAATGTTTTTTAATACTTTTAAGTTGTTCTTTTAATAATAAGGAAATGAACTGAAATATGACACATAGGAAATACAATGGTATTTTTTAGTATAATGAATGTTGCTTCCCTAATTAAATTAGATCTAAAGTGTAAATATAAAAAAATATATTAATAAGAATAAAGAACGTAGACACTTGATGTAGTTTCACAAAATTATTTATTAACAAAGTTGATCGATTTCGGCTTATTAGGCCATCTTCACTGAAGATGGCCTAATTTTGTGAAACTACATCAAGTGTCTACGTTCTTTATTCTTATTCATAATGTTTCACCAAGTGCCAACGGCTCATACTTTTGATATTAAAATATATTAAGTTTTAAAAACTGCATCTAATGAATATCTACTTGTTGCTCAATTGTTTTTATGCAAGAGTAACAAGCAAACAAAAGATGGCTTTTATAAAGAAATTTTAGGATTGAAATGAAACAAAATAACCATTTGTCGTTGATATTTCAGTAGCTGTCAAAGTTAATAATTAAACCCGTGCCTGTCGAAGACTCAAAATGTGTGGTAATCGTCTTTTTACATATTCTGATGTCTAACCAAGTTCGATATCCACAGACAATAAACAATTTTCACCTTTTCTGTGGTTCCCCCTTCACTAAGATCATTGGGAGCCTTAATTTAACGGCTGGTAATTGCACATCACGCATATAAATATATCACTTATCGAGATCTGCTACAGCAGAGTGCCACACTCGGATATACTTAGGTATTGTATCTTTAAAACTAGAATGCATGTATTTTTAGGTCTCAATTATTTAACTAGCTTTTAAAATTATTTATTCAAAATAATTCTTTCTTTAAATAGTTATTTTTATATTTGCTGCAAAATTAACAAACTATCAGTATGATATTGAGCCTGTTATGTAAGACACCTTTATAGTCCCGGGTTTGAATCTATCGGCTGGTAAGTGATCTTTTAAAAAAAATAAAAAATTAATGGCCGGTTTTATAAAGAACAGAATAAATTTACGTCCATAGTATATGATTTACATTACTATCAAAAGGTCGATATTTAAATGAATACATTTTTTTATTTACTTTGGAAGTAAATTAATTTAGTAATTTCAAATTTAACTCTAATTCTATTCTGTTTTGTGAATAATATCAATCGGGAATGAAACTGAAGCCAGTTAATTTAAACATCTTTATTAATTTGCTTGTTACAATTACTAATCTTGGAGAATAATTTTGAAATGTTTAATTTATGAATCTATATTTACCTCCATATATTCACCTAAATGCATTTGAATGGTCCGATGTGATTTAAAGTAGTGTAACGGCTTGTAACAAGATTCTGATATCACATGTTCATTTTATTTGAGTTCACTGAACCAGAATTGATTCGTTTCGGTCTTGCTTTTACGAACCATTCATTGTGCAAGATTACTTTGATCACTTGTTATTTTAACCCACGTACTAACAGAAGAGCAGATATTTGTTGCCATGCTCTCTCTATTTGTTCTCAATCCTTTTTTTTTTACATTTAACAAAGTTTATTTTGTAGTTATTTGAAGTTTCTATATTATTGAAAGAAATGTTAAATTTACTTACTACTTCTTTGTTGTTCATACATTTGTGGAGGACCATGTCTAGCCACTCCCATTGTTTTTTCGCTTCTTCGTCGATGTCACTTCGAACTTCTTGTTGTCTTGGAGGGCCTGTCATTAAATTGGTGTTCAGCACAACTATTTGAAGCTTTTTCATTTTTTGTTCTATCAGGTAGTATCCTCCTGTAACACAAAAAATTATATCTAGTTAATAGAATGTTCTACATTCGAAGTACATAACTATAACATTAATATTACACAAAATTATTGCTAATGTGTAATCAAATATGTAAATATATTTGCTGGTAATTTTTATTTACACTTGATTGGAAACTGATTTACCTAGGTTATGTAAATGGTAAATAACAAAAATATAAATTATTGTTAACCTATATTTGACAAGTATATAATTATGTAAATAAATACTACGGTACTTAATCAATTCTAATAGGTCTTAGTCAAGTAATTGTTTAACGCATGACTAACATAACTCTGTATGATTAAAACGAAACTATTTTGATTGTCAACTTAAATGCAGAATTAAAATATCTACTACTTTTTTTGAAGTATTTTTGTCTAAAATAATTTGTGATTTTTTTCGCACGGATTTCTTATGATATACGGCCAGTTTTTTAATTAACTCTTTGTATGTATTATTTGTTTTATTTGTACATTTTGAAAGTTAAATATTTGACAAATGTTTAAATCTCCTTCAAAATTTGTCTTTAATTTTTGGCGAAGTATTTTAGTTTTTATGCGGTGCAATAACGATTTTTTGTTGTGTTTTTAGATATTCAGGAAAGGGAGGAAAAGGAGCAGTAACATAAACATTATTTTATATAAGGTTTTGTTTTAAAAAAAAGGGGATAAAGAAAATAAATTTTAAAAGCGGAAGGCGTGCGGAAATTATTAAAGCACTCTTTGCGGCAACGTACATATTACTTATTTAAATTTTCAGATGCCTACGGAGTGAAATATATATATATGTATTTTATAAACCGGGGTCTATTCGGAATCTACTCATTAATTTGAATCTAAAAATAAAATAACAGACGAAATGTAAGTCATGCACAACTAAATATTAGCTTAAATATAAAATTTTATTAGAAGACTACATAGCATTACACTAATACTTACAAATTTAAAATATTTCCCATCGATAAAATTCCTTCTTTATACGAATTAAAAGAAATTATTGACAAAAAAAGTTTATTGAATTCGATTTAAAATTGCAAATAAGTAAGTTACAAAACACTGTAGAGAAGCACATAACTGCAATGATAGAAATAAAGTTTTCATCAAAATTGTGATGTGTATTTCTATATCTTATTAATCCATAAATAAATTTATTGTGTAACTGAATAAATGAATAAATATGAATTTGAAAATGTATGAGAATACTGTTTATATTATTCGTATATTTGTAATATATGAGCATATTTTTATACAAAGAGCATCTACGATTTCATTATAATAGTCAAATAGTTTCTTCACAAGTTATCTGCACATAATTTTGTATTAAAGTTTTGTAATGTCAAAGTCATTTTCTTGTTTATGCAATTATTCTATTCATCAACAGTTTCAATCTCAACTGTTAAGGCAAAGGTCAACACTTTCAACAGGTCAAGGCGTAAATTTATTTACCGCGGCAGTATGAGTAGAGATAAATAGAACAAATTAATTTGTTTGAAATTCGAAAAAATTAGGGCATTTCATTCCTAGTGAACATTTTAGTGTCATCGGTTTAATAGTACTTTTAATTATTTATAATTAAGTTGATAATGAAATAAAGTAAACAAAATTAATAAAATTAAAGGTATTATGTAATTTTCAGTAACAAGCGAATGTTTTGATTGTTTAGGTACGTCAAGGAGAAAACAAATATGAGGATAAATAATTAAATGTCCTATTAAACCAGTGACACTAAAATTGTTCACTAAGAATAAAATACCCTAATTTAATTTGTTCTATAATCAGTAGGTATATCAAATTATATATGACATTAAAGTTTCGTGCAGAGGTATAGAAACACTCTGTATATATATTTATATAATGTTGAAGTGTTTCCTAATCTAATTCAACTGGTCAAATGCATCCTAGCTTTACCTCATTCTTTAACAGTTACTGAAATTATTTCAAATTAAAAATGAATTAAGAAAACCACTTAAAATAGAAACTACTTGATTTATTAAGTATTAAACAAAATATGACAACTAATAAAGATATAATAATAAATCTACCAAAGAATAATACTTTCTATAAAGATGTTGACAAGATTGATGATGTATTTATTGATTAAAAGTTTATTTTCTTTCGTCCTTAATTATATTTCAAAGCACATTTTTGTTTTAATGTTTAAAATTTAAATAATTAGTTAAATATTTTTTATAATAAAGGTTACCATTTTTTAAATTGCCCGTGTTTTAATTATAGTATAATTTAAAGAAAGCGGATACAAAATTTCCTCATCAACTAGTAACATTTTTATTTTACTTGGAGTAATCTTGCATAGATATCATGCATACAGACACACCGATTAATCAAGTGTTTTAAATTTATGTTTTCTAAGATCAGTCCAGTCAAATCACCATCATAATACTCTCCTTTATTATATGATAAATATATCATCACGTCTTTTATTTAATTATGGCTGCGGCACTCTGTCGAAGTAAATCTCTATACGTGAAATGCGTTTACCAGATGTCAAATCACTGTCC
Source organism: Pterostichus niger (assembly GCA_947425015.1). NCBI lineage: Eukaryota > Metazoa > Arthropoda > Insecta > Coleoptera > Carabidae > Pterostichus > Pterostichus niger. The sequence goes on from OX380341.1 coordinate 8,791,542, forward strand.
CAAAAACGTTAATACAGGAGTATCTACAGAGGTAATGCGGTGAAAATTGTTTGTCGGCTGTGAGATTTGAACCTGGATTCTCAAATTCATAGTCTGACTCAATACCACTAAAGTAAATAAAGAACTAATAAAATTTTAATATTCTTGTTTAATTTTCGAGTACATTACAAATATATATTAATATATATAACTACATGTTCCAGTATACAGTTTAGATAACTTAAAATTAAATTCATTTATTTTCAAATACCCTGCGCCAAATTTATCAACATCACTTGCAATCAAATACAAGAATCCGTCTTTATCAAAGGTATAACTATCTGGCCAAGGCATCAACTCTGGGTTGGTTTCAATGATTTCTTTAGTTGTAAAAGGTTTCGAAGTGTTCCATCGAAAAATTGTATCTTTAGCTACCAGTCCATAATAAAGTTGTCCTTTCGTATCGACAATCATACCTGAAGATTGCGCCGATTTATTTCCAACATTTTCAATGAATTCTCCTACATTTCTTGTTGCAATTGATTCATTTCTAAGTATCTTACTATTAATGGAATATAAAGTAAAAGCACTTAATGCAGTATAATATAATTGTCTGTTAGTATCGTCAAGAGATTTCTTTTCAGCTAAAGCAATACCATTAACATTATTGCTCTTTGATTGTACCACACCATGGCTTACAAAATGTATAGCATCTTTCTCAGCAAACATTGTTTTGTCCCTGACTTTCCAAGCTTTGTTTTGTTTTCTTGAATATATTATAAGACCTGGATCCGTAAAACTAGAGTCAGTGATGTAAGCAAACCCCTCATCCACGTCGTCCAAGACTAAATCATTCATGAAACAGGTTTCATGTGAGCATACTGCATCTGGGGGAACGTATGAGTGAAGTACACGACCATTTTGATTTAAATCAAGAAGAACTATTTTCGGCGGACATTTCTTTGGAAGATTATCTATTCTTCTTCCATCAATAACCCACATTATTCCGTTTTGATCAATTTCAAAACTTTGGAGATCTTGAAGAAGTTTGTTGCAGTCATCGGTTAAATGTGTTTCCCAATCAGGAAATGGTGTTAACAATGGATTGTTTTTTGTTTCTTCAGTTGGTTGTTTTGGAATAAAGCCAATGGTTATTGGCGAACCTGGTTTGGATTTTGGTAGTGCTAAATATAATCTATCTTTGTAATACTTTACTCCGAGGATAACATTGTTGCCAGGTATGTATAAATGAGATGAAATTGCTTCGTCGTATTTTTCTTTGGATGGCCAAGTATAGTTAATATATTCCCATTGATAAGTTAGGTGGAATATTTCGTCTTTTGATGCACTTTTTAACTTATCACAATGATTATTTACTGCAGTTATTGTTGTTATTGTTGCAAGAAACACAAAAAACTCTTTTAGCATTTTGCAATGTGTTGTTTCTTCGACGGTTGGCGAAGAACTAAATCTTGTTCGCCTTGAGTATCTTGAAACTTGTTTTGCGTAACGAAAAATCATCATAACAATAGTAAATATAATCTACAGGAGCGTATTAAAAATTATAAGTAGTATGTAATATCTAAATAGGTCATATTTTTTAATAGTTATATGCTTACTAATTAATTTTTGATAACAATGGTAATTACCCATTCGCTGATATTTACAAAATAAAATATACATATATTCGGTAAAATTGTTATTGGTCATTAATTACTAATCGTTTAATTGGAAATAAAATTAAAGCATAGATTAATTGTATTAAACATTATTTTATTATTATTATTTACATATTGCATGCTCAGCACATCGTTTAATTCAGAATAAATCACCACAATACCTATTTACCAAACTATCAATTCGAACTCAACATCACCAATGCGATCTCAGAAATAATATGAAATACCATGTTCCCAAACACAATACTGCTCTATTTAAACGCACTTTCAGTCACATATTTCCAACTGTATTGAATCAAATCCCTCCCTCAATTTTAAAACTCAAGTTTGGCGCTTTCTCTAATAATTACAAAAAATATTACTGAGTGGGAATTAAGTGTCACTATGAAATCTTTAATTTATCTACGTATTAAATTTTATTTATATATTTATTGTGCTATATTGTATTAAAATGTTATATTGTGGTATATATGATATTATTTTTTTATTTTTTTTTTATGAAACTTGTTCACCATTTTATTTAAATTTTGTTAATATTGACTTATGCCATACCTTTTATTTTGTAATTGAAATTGTATTGAAAAGGTTAATTGGAAGAACATCTTATGCTGAATATTTGCCAAATAAAAGCATTTATTATTATTATTATTATTTACGAGCAAACGTATTTGGTCGTTTCTATAAGACAAAAATCTGAACAAAAGTAAAATATTTTTTTCTACTTCCGTTAGGAAATAGACGTTTTATTTCACTTATTTGAGTTAGGTAATGAACTGCATTATTTACCAATTTAAAAAATCTACCCCTGTGGCTCCTCCACCACTAATATCTTTGGAGGCCGTGATTTGACGGCTGGTAACCGCACTTTACGCGAAAAAATATATCACTTACCGAGATCTGCGTAGGCAGAGTGCCACACCCAGTGATGGGTAAAAGGCGTGATGATATATTTATTTATTTATTTATTTAAATAATGAGGTAACATAGCGACAGATATCTTGGTAGACGAATTCTGATGTGTGTGTTATTCTTTTATTTTTTGAATTTATAACTGACATTAATATGTCAAAATTTCATAATTTCAAAAACGCTCTTTTGTATTTATTAAAACGGAAGTAGACAAAATATTGTATGAAACTTGTAAGTAAATAGGTTATTACCTTACTTATGTGTTTACATAACTCGGCTACGCCTCGTTCTGCAAATTTCTCATGCGTAAGGTAATAACCTTCATTTCCTTACTAGTTTAATAAATAGCTATTATCTTTATGGAAACATTGTCTAGAGAGATTTTATTATTGTGACAGTTCAGCTGTCAAACATATGAGAAATATAATATGTGGAGTACAATTAAACAAATAAAAACCGGAAAACTGCTTCAGCCGCTGCATCAACAATTTGTTGGGATTCTTATGAAGGTTCTCTGCTGTATTCTTGGTATTCCAATTTATAAACTTAATGTAATTTGACATAAACAAACTTGTTTACATATATTTTATTTTTGTGTCAATCACTACTAATAATTTTGAAATTAATACTACCAGTCCATAATAAACTTGTCCTTTCGTATCGGCAATCATACATGAAGATTGCGCCGATTTATTTCCAACATTTTCAAAGAATTCCCCTACATTTTACAAAAAAATTAAAATTACTTTTTTTTAAATCGTATTTGGGTCGTGAAAAAATGATATATACACCTCGGAAGAGAATACTATTTTTCCCTCAGAGTTTTGTACCTCTCAGGCTTTGCCTCCTGGCTACAAATTGCAGCTCATGAATACTAACGCATTTCTATCTCTAAATGTATAATATACTATTATGCATATAATAATTTCATAGATAATATTTAATATTTCAATACATATCATTTTATGATTAAAGTGTAAAGTGTAAATCACAGAGAATTCGAAATATCTTTGGTTTCACTATCAATGATGAATATTCTCATAAATGATATATATTATTCACGACAAAAATATTGTTGGTAGAACGTACAACATGTATGTATATAAATAATTACTGTACTGGATACTCGTATTCTATAAATACTACGTCACATGAAACTATGGTTATGATCAGAATGCAGAGCTGTACTTGGAATTTTTTACTAGCTTAAATAATTAACATAATTAAAATTTTCTAAAGTTATTTAGTGATACATCTTTTATGTTTTTCAGTTCAAGACATTTTAAAAAGTAGAAAATTACGTTATTTTTTCTGAAAATATAATTGACTTTTCTTTTAATTTCAGCATTCTGATTTCATGAAAAAAAGTATTATTATGAAGATTTAGTTATACATTTGCACTTTGTTTTTATTTATTTGTACCTTAAATTTAAAACTCTACTTTTAGCGATACAACTGACTATTAAACTGCTAAAATGTTGGAATTGAATTTAAAAGTAAAAATCGATTTTTCAATCCAAATTTGTAATAAATAATAATATAGAAGGCGAGGTTTATAAAGTATCTAAGGAAAGAAAAACACTTTCTTCATGAGATATACATATTTATATTTTTACTATCCTATCAGAGAGTAAATTTTTCAGAAATAAATAAAAAAATTATTCTGTTTAAAGATGTTACTACTGTTTCAAATTTACAGAGAGGGCACAACAACTAGCGCCTCCGACGAGATACGTCGTAACTAACCAACCTAACCTAATAATATTAAATGTATAAATAAAATATCTAATTCCATTAAATGTAGGTATTTCGTTTAATCACATAAACTTCAATTGTCAAATATTTCAAGATTGTTTTTGTAACTTGACAGCGTTATCACTTTTTTGTTAATTGAAATAAAAAATATTCACGACAAATTTATATATGATGAAACGGCCATAATAAGCGTATCACAACTGTATGAAATTAACCTTGATGATTATGTTGTTTTCCAGTTACAATATATATATATATATATAGCTTTCCTTTTTTTCCTAAGTAAAGTATCACTTTCTACTCTCATTTTAAGGAAGAAAACTGTACTTTCTGAAAGGGTACAGAAAAAAGTTATTGTGTACTCTCGTTTTTGAAGTACGTTTGGTGTCGTTTGATCTTCAATATGTCAAACAGTCATTTCATGGAATAAATATGCTTTCCTTTTACATTCTACTTTAGGGTAGGTAGCACTCAGCTGCAATGATCATAACTCCCTTCTTAAGGGGTAAGGCCACACTAGACAAGGAAAAAAAAGGATAATTTTCAAGATTTTTTTAACGAAATCTAAATGTGCTGCTTAAGAACTGTTTTTGGATCTTTATTTAGTGCTCTTTAAACTTTATTCAAAATTTTTTTTTAAAGAAAATATTCAAAATTGTCGTCAGAAATTAAAAAAAATGGCGACTCCTCTCGGCGCGTAAGGCAAATCGGGCGAAAACATTCCGGGAACAGCAATAGACCTGGATCAGAAAGGGATATGTTTTCTTAATCTCTGATGTATACTCTAAAAAACTACGGGCTGGATTTTAAAAATTTTGATTTTTAACAAAATGGTGCACGTTTAAAAAAAAAGTTCATTATTCGGGACTAAATTTCTGTATAAAAACGACCATAAAAAACGAATGAAGCACTAAAAAAAAAAGCCCCCGTAGTTTTTGAGTATTTTATATCTTGAATAAGAAATAAAAAGATTCAGCACAATCCTTCAATTAGTATTTCAGATTTCTTTTCGCCCGATTTTGAAAATATGATTTCGAGAAAAACGCGTTTAAAGTTTCGAGTCATATATATATATATATATATATATATATATATATAGGTATATAAATACTAGTACTAATAGATATATGCTTTTTTCCCTCTGAAATACTTCCGCGCGGCATTTAAATTAATTGTCCCTTATTCCTAAGGGTTTAAACTATAATTTAAGCAAATAAAAAAAAATGCATTTTAAAACAATTCTAGAGTGGCCTTACCCCTTAAAGGAACAAACTTATAAAGAGATAAAAAATAAAATATGTTCGTCCTTTATTTGTCGGTGTTGTTTAGACTGGAATGTTTGTCTTAATATTTGTTACGAGCTTATGAGATCAAATCAGAGGCTATCTACTTGAATGAAGAAACTAAGAAGATACGGATCAGTCTATTCCACTTAGAGAATAGCAAAACTGCTTTCTGGGTAATTAAGTGCTATTCGGAACTGATTCTACCCGTAAAAGAAAAGCACATTACGTATACAAATAACTATTGCATTTACAACAGCGTTTAAAACAAATTTCCTACATAATCTTGATGTTTATTCAAAGAAACAAATTCTGCATATGCATGTTCCTAATGCACAAATGGCTAAGCCGTCCCTGGAGCAACGCATACTCACACACAAATGCATATGACCACCACATACGAACGTTCGCATGCGGTCACTGTTATGCATTCATACTATGCGGTGACACAGTATTAATTAAAATGTGTGCGTGCTGTGGTCTGTGCGGATTTGATCCGCTATGCTCCATGCCGGCTGCACTGCATTTCCACCGCCCGCCGATTTACATTTGTCCGAGTGTACAGACACAGAACCATCCCCACATATACACACGAACATAATTTGGTAACTCATCAAAGAGAAGTGTACACATTATTTACTTTGCGGATACCGGGGTTTTTGTGAATTCAGTTGAACATTTGTGAATTATTTAAATAATGTGCTGCTTTGTTTTTCAAATTTACGCTTGTGAACACACCTATGTTTAAAATTATTTTGATTCGACTGGAATTTACAAACAGTATTTTGAACTTGTATTGTTTATATTTTTATAATTTTATATTATTGTTTTATATCGCTCATTTTCCTCAATTGTAGGCCTAACAAAAAATAACATATTTTTATGCAATAAGCGACTCTCGACCATACATAGAACTTAAACATGTAAAATCGTTCTTTCGTAAATTCTTGCTTCCCTAATTATTTTAGGCAAAAACGCTTCAAATAAAATTGAAAGGTTATAAAATGTAGCATTTTCAAACTTCAAACTAGCGATTGCCATGGATCTTATATAGAAAGTATTTCAGGACTAGTGTTATAATGATTTATTTGTTTTTTCTTTCATAACACGATGATTGCTATACGATTTGAATTAAATTAAAATATCAATTCAATATGCATTTATACCAAAAATTGTGTAATGTTAGAGTACTGAATTCGTTGAATTCAGAATAAAATTTTCTTCCGCACAAAAAGAATGACAAAATAGGTTTCCCATTTAAAAAGAAAATTGCATTCTGCAATTTGGGAACTACTGGTCTAAAAAAAAACTTGTTTCGCTCATTAAAGTAGTCCTATAAAATAGAAAGTGTTTGCAAATTTAACTGACTTCGTAGCTTCTATATTTCTCGAAGTTATTATTCGTTTGTTTGTTACTCTTGCATAAAAAACAATTGAGCAACAAGTAAATACTCATTAGATGCAGTTTTTAATACTTAACATTTTTTGTATTTACACTTTTGTTCTAATTTAATTAGGGAAGCAACAATCATCATATTAAGAAAATTCTATTGTATTTCCTGTTACATATTTTAATTCTATATCCAGTATATCTAGAAACGTACATATTCCACTGGTCGTGCAAAATATTGTTTTCTTACACCAATTGTATAATTATATAATTATCGATTTTTTCTTTTAGTAAATTTTATAACTTAAAACTGCTAGATAAATTCTGACAATTAACACTAGGAATCAGTAGAAATTAGTCTTTATTCTGACAAAAAATTTCAAATGTTTATATTTTTGTTTCAATTATAGGACAATTGTTATTTTTGTGGTATTTTTTTACATTTTCAAAGTTCTCTTTTGCCGTTATAAAACATGCAAAATTAATTTTGTTTGCTGATTTAATTCAGAATTTTATGATTTTTGTACTTTATTTGAAGCTTTTTTGGGAAGCAGCAAATGTCGAAAGCATAATTTTTACATGTTAAAGTCCTATGAACAAAAGTCACGGTCATTACTGTGTATAAATCAGAAGAGGGATATGTAAGCTAATTTTGTTTATAATGCATAAACAGGTACAAATGAAGCATACATGATTGCTCATTCAATTTTTGTTTTTTGTTTTTATTTTATTTGGGTGTGTATGTGAATTTTTTATATGGGGTAGGTGGCTCAGTGGTATCGAGTCGGCCTGTGGATCTTGAGAACCCTGGTTCGATCCCCACAGCCGACAAACAATTTTCACCAATTTAAAAAATCTACCCCTGTGGCTCCTCCTCCACTAATATCTTTGGAGGCCGTGATTTGACGGCTGGTAACCGCACTTCACGCGATAAAATATATCACTTACCGAGATCTGCTTAGGCAGAGTGCCACACCCAGTGATGGGTAAAAGGCGTGATGATATATTTATTTATTTATTTATTTATTTATTTATGTATGTGAATTTTGTTTCTGACGCGCAAATGAATTATTCGTTTTTTGGTTCTAATGGTCTGTTAACGCACCTAGAATGTGTTCATTTTATTATATTTTGAAGATTATATATTTGCGAATTAGGTTCCTTCGCGAGTATTGATCCTCAAGTTGCATTTTTGTGAGTTATGTGCAACATAAAGTTGAAATTATGTAAGGTTGTATTAGGGAGCATTGACCTTTTGACATTTTCTTGCTATATCGTAAACATGCAAGAACCTATGAACTTGCTCGACCTGACATTTTTAGCCGGTTCGTAAATTTTGAAAGTTTAGCTGGACACACGTATCTCATTGTAAGAATCAACAACATTAGTTCATTTAATGAACATTAAAATTAATGAGGTCTCGTACATTCATTGCCGAAATATCAACACTGAATACATTAATAAATTTATGCTCTATTTATCGTACTTTGTTACGAAAGGGTTATTTGATTTTATAATTTGTGGTAGTAGAGGAAGAAAATAATATTTTGAATTTTATAAAATCAAAAGATTTTACTTCTTTTTCTAACTCAGTTACGTTGTGACTCGTGAGGTGTTCACATCAAAAGATTTTAATTGTTAACTCTTTAGACTTCAATCATGTAAATTTTAATTGTTAATTCACTACTGTTTGCAAAAGGCCCAAATTTTGGCCGAAACGTCGCCTTATTAATTAATTTAATAAAAAATGTATAATTAATTTATAACTTTTTTATTATTTTGGAGAGCCTGAAATATAATTAATAAATTAAAAAAATTAATATTTTATTCAATTTTTCAAATTGAAGTTAAAATTATAGAAGTCTGGAAAATAATATATTTAATCTTAAAGTATCGCTTTTTGATGTACACTTTCAGTGACTAAAATGAGCAATTATGCACATGGAACTGAAATCCATGGGCGGATCCAGACTTCAAATGGGGGGGTCATGGAGTGAATTTTGTCTTTTGGTATTGACCATCTTCTAAATATAAAAAAAATTTTATTTGCTCATATTATATTCCTGCTTTAAATAAATCACATTAAATAATTTTTTCACCTAAAAAATTTCCTCTAAAAACGCCAATACTTTTAAAATCATAAAGTTTCAATATCTAAACGGTTCTTCGATAGAATACAAACATTACTCAATAACATAATTAACAATACATTTTATTAATTCAAACTAGAAAATTATGTGTTAAATATGATTGGATTGAATTAAAAATTAGGTTAATAGTATTTGGAAATATTTAGAACGCAATGGAATGCCCAGAAATCTAATATTTGATGTTACTATTATGTAACAGTAGTGGAAATATGAATATTTTCACCATTTTTGAACCTTTGTAGACATAAGGTCCTCTTACTTTTATTTTTTAGAATATGATAATGAAACTATGTATACTTACTAATTAAGATACTCTGAATTCAACCGTGTAAAGAGATTTAAATTATCTTTTTTTGTTTACAAGTTACATGCGTGTGAAAAACACCAATTTTCGGGATTTTAATTTTTTTATAACATAGTTAATAAAGTTTTGATCCATTACGCAAACTTAATAAAATTATGTTTATATAGCAAGCAAATGACGACAAATTCGGTGGTGTACTCAAATTTTAATTATCTTTAATAGTTTTTGTGATACAGAGATATGTAGTTAGGGCGGCACAAAATCTGAAATTTTAAATCGTCGATTTCTCAAAAACTAAGCTTCGGACGGCAATTTACATAATTTTTTCGTAATCTACGGGTCCAAAATAGAGGGATTAAGTGAAAAAAAGTCCTTTTTTTTAATTTTTTTTTTTGCTGAAAATTTCTTAAGGGGTACCCCTTGGTGTTTTTTCAATTTTAAGCCATTTTCAGTTTTTTTGGTCTTAAACTTTTATCCCTGAAGCAAAAATTATGAAAATATGCATACTAATGTACTTTTACGCGAGGAATTCACTGGTGTTCATAAATTTTTAATATCTCGTCAACTTTTTGAGATATTGGCAAAAGAAAATTTTGAAAAAAGTCTAAAAATTTTCAAAATTTTCAAAATTTTATATTAGGTTAAGTAAGTTACGAGAATTACACTCGTTCAAACCGCATTTCAATATCTTTTTTAGTTTTCGAGATATAGGCCCTCAAAGTTGAGATTTAAAAAAAGTCTAAAATCGCTGTAACTCAAGAATTAAAAGAGATATTAAGATGCGCTCACCGCCATTCGATTTCTCGTGCTCTGAATTATATAGAACCAGAATTTAAAATTTTTCAATTTTTTAAATCATAAAGTTTCAATATCTAAACGGTTCTTCGATAGAATACAAAAATGATTGAATTAGAAGTTGATTTTCTAAGTGCAAATGTCGGTAGTCACATACTTCACTAGGTCTTAAATAGAATACCTCTCCCATCTGCGGGTCGAAATAATATCTCCACAAAATATTGATTTTTAGCTATTTTAGAATAATAAATCAAACAATAGCTCGTAATTATCTTAGAATTTTAAGTTCTTAGATAATATTTTCTTATTAATTTGTTTAACAAATTGAGTTATCGTAAATAATTACATCATTATTATGTATTAGGGCCAACATTTTTAAAAAAGTCCATACTTGGGGGGAGGGTCATGATTGTAATACAAGTTTCCCATGTATTACATACTATTTTTCCTATGACAATTTAACATGTTGCACTGTAAGAAATAATTTAATTTTTAGATCTGTTTTTATTTTTTCAAGTAATATCAAAAATTATTGAATATTCTATTATCTTACTGTTATACAACTGTACATCTAATTTTCAGTTCACAAATAATCAATTTTAAAATTTATATTCTTTCAATACAATATAATTCTGATATAAATTTGTATAACTTTTCTGTTGTTTTAAATCTGAAATATATTGCGTGGAAAACTTTGTCCAAAACCGTGTGAAAGTGTTTTTAAAAACCAAGCGAAATTATTTTCCCAAACCATAAAAAAATATGTTCGATTGTCATGCATAAGAACGATGTGTTACTGTTAAAAAATGACACTTCGTGCACTGGAATTTATCAAAAAAAGCCCTTACTTCTAACAATCGTACAAAAATATATATTTTCATAAATAAATTTAAACAAATAATATAAGAAAGTGGTGTCCAAAAATTTAAGAATGTAAAGAGATATCAGTTACATAAATTCATGAAAATTGTTCATCGATTTTTGACGCTTCTGTAAGCGCCCACAAATAATCATATTATACTTCAATTTTCTAGCTACATTTGATTTATAGATTTACTACTCGATATCGCTCACGTTGTGACAAAAAAAAACCTAATAGATACGATTTAGTTGACCAGTACGGATTAAGCAATTCTCCTCTACTATCATAGAGTGCTGGCTTATTCTCTTTTTTGGAGAAAGGATACATAAGATGCAGTCTTGAAAGTGAGGGTTTCAGTAAGATGTTATTTTAAAGAAGAATAAACATTTTTTTCTTGGAATAGAAAGCTTTTATTGAAAATAATGCACCATCATCAAAAAAAGTCTCAAAGGAATATATCATGCAATAATTTCATATAATATTAAAGCAAAGCAAACAGGCAGAAAAACGTAGGTATACCTTACAATATCTATTTGTTTTAATAACACTTTTGTAACGTCGAAAAGTAAAGTGATTTATCTCAGACGAAAATAAAGAAAAGAAAGAGAAAAAATAGCGAGTAGCGAGTAACCCCGAGGGTTTTTTGTTAGTTTAGCTTTCCTCCCTTTGTCGTATGACGGATCTCCCCTCGCTGATAATCGCCGGGGTGTGTACAGCGGCCGTTAACTTTATGAGGTTTAATATTTATGCTCCGGACGGAACGCAGCGGTAATCATCGCGCGAAAGGTTCGCAAGCAACCTCGACTTCTTCGGTCTTCCGCTACCGTCGAGAATGAACTTCGATCTTTACCATATCTAATAATACTAAGTCGGTTATACTTTCCTTTACAGGTCGCCGGAGACCGTTATTTAAATTTATATTGGTGTCTTCATCCGATCGGGATCGGGGAACCCACTCTGATACAAGATTATTTTGTTCCATGAAACATCAAATTTTTATGTTTTTATTTTCTTTTGCGTACAAGAACTTCAAATCGAGTCTATTCATTCTAAATGCTTCTCTGAAATCTTACTAATTTTATTTTATAGCTAAAAAACATAATAGAGGATTATTTTTACAATACCTACTCGCTTTCCCTAAAGTTTAATTATAGGAAGTTATATCGGTGTCCCAAAAAACAACTCCCAAAATATTTATTTTTAAAGAAATTATGCTCATATTACAAATATAAGAACTAGTTTAAATAGCGCACCAAACTACATTGAAAGTGAAAATATTCTATTTCTAGTGTAACTGGTAGTGACATCAACTTTCTTATTTTAAATGGAATATATATATATATATATATATATATATATATATATATATATATATATATATATATATATATATATATATATATATATATATATATATATATATATATATATCTGTATACTGTTAAGAGTTTTTCTACGATTGCTATGAAAAGTTGACAATTACGCTCTCATTTGTCATCGTAAAGTTGACGTTTTTTGTGGAACAATCGAAAAATATCTTTTTTGCGCGTCTCCAATGGCAACGCGCGAAAAAGATGTTAAATGCGCGCTTATTTCAATAGTTACCAGGGATACACACAAAACAGAAACTTGTCATATTGACAGTTAACAGAACGAATTTATTTTCAGTACGCATACTTTTTTAATCATTTTAGATGCAATCGTAGAAAATATTATGTGTGTATAACGAGCGTAAAGTGTCTTTGTTCCTCTTCCACTGTTGCAGCTCACGCTGCAATTACCGTGCTCGAGTAACAAAGAATCACTTTACGCTCTTAATACACAAATAACTATTTCATTATAAATCAGCGTAAAAAAAAACTAAATTCATCTTTATTCAATAAACAAGTTAATAAGTTACCTATAAAAAAAAACCCTAAAATAAAATAAATGAATTCAATGAAACATATTCACAATGTCCGCCATTTTCTTGAACACAAAGATTAAATCTTCTGATTGTTCCTCGCATAACATTCTATTAAATATCTGGTATAATGCTATGAATGGCTTGATTTCATCTATAGTTATTCATTAAAGTAACTAATTGTTCTAGACACTAGAATAGTAGAATTTGTTTCATCATATGTTATATTTCCAGAGACATATTAAAGAATTTAATGAATTTAGTTTTAGTTTTCTACTCTGAATTATAATTAGAAATGCAATTATTATATATGAGTGAATTGAGAATGCCATGTAAAACCTTACTTTTGTAAACTGTACTTATATTTAATTTCAAACAAGAAAATTGAAGTCATTTCAAATTACATCGAAAATAGAATATTTTGTTTTGATATTTCTAAATTTATAATTGCTCTAAAAATTATTTTTTCTTAGGGTCAATCTGGTTTTCGGTACACGGGGTATATCGGGATAAACTGCTTTTGTGAAACTAGCTTTATATTATTACAAAGTTGATTCTTTATAAAATGAAGTAAATTTTGATAGGTAAAAAGTATCATATTTACTGCCGCAGCTAGAATATCATGAATCTATTAGAAATTAAGTAAACAGATATGTAACATTATTTACAAGCTTGATTTCTTTATAAATTATTGAAGTATTTATAGTATGTTAATATAGTAAAAGATTGCCCATATTTGTCAAACAAATATATCGTCACAGAATAATGAATGTTATTTTAAATTCTTCTCATATTTTTTTAACCTAAATTGTAATACCAGTCTCTGCTACTTATAATATATACAATGTTCTAGATTCTAAATTGTTGACATTATTGTCTTGAGACATGAACCAAAGTAGCAAAATCAGTTTGATAACTGAAATTTGAACGTTTATATTTCAATTATTTCGTAACTACTTGTATATCGATCGCAAATAACTCATATATTACATTAATGTAGTCATAGTTTATTGTTTAATGCAAAGAATATGAAGCTAAAGCTATGTCAGGTAAATTTATCATTAATATTAATTTTACATTTTTAGCAGAAATTTTTCGCTTAAGAATATAAAATTGCAGTATAATTACCGTTATGTAGTAACGTCTTTTCTTGGAAAATTGTGAAAAGTACGATGAAAGTTAATACACGACCACAATTTTACACACATTTTATTAGGAGTTGCATTTATATTATCCTAACTTACTAAATTCTAAACTATAGACACTACTAAACGTAACATATGAACATACATACATACATATGCTATAGTCTATCAAATGAACTAATATGAATCCTAGAAAAATTCACAGAACATTCACTCATCAGATTCATCCAATAATCTCATTCTGGCACACTGTACTCACTTCAACCACATTTATGCATCTCTCCATACAAGCTCATTTATTCAACACATTCAGACTCATTCATCAGACAACAAACTTTCAATCACATCTATCCATTCATTCTTATACACATTTTTTATTATTCTTTCATTTGACCTATTTTCACATACTCAACACTTCTTAAATAACTCACGCTCACTACTCTTACAACGAATCTTAAGACATAAGAAAGGAAATGAAGAATTAAACTTTAGCATTTATTCATTTAATAATTTTAAAAATTTGTTAATATTTAGTTGTCTGGTTAGAATTAATTCAATAGTAAGACATAAACAAATTGTAAATATGGATCAACTAGTAAAATAAATAAATATTATTAGTGGGGAACACTGTCGTAGCAGATCTCGATAAGTGATATATTTATGCGGATGAAATATGATTGCCAGTCGTTGTACCACGCCGCTTAAAAGAATTAGTGGAGAGTAAGCCACAATAGTTATTTGTGTATTAAGAGCGTAAAGTGATTCTTTGTTACTCGAACACATTAAGAGGTACAAAGACACTTTACGCTTGTGATACACACATAATTTTTTCTACGATTGCATCTTATAATTATTAAAAAACGTATGCGTACTGAAAATAAATTCGTTCTAGCAACTGTCAATATGCCAAGTTTCTGTTTTGTTTGTATCCCTGGTAACTATTGTAACAAGCGCGCATTTAATATCTTTTTCGCGGGTTGCCTTTGGAAACGCGCGCATTTAACGTCTTTTTCGCACATTGCCATTGGAGGCGCGCAAAAAAGATATTTTACGATTGCTCCCCAAAAAACGTCAACTTTACGATGACAAATGAGAGCGTAATTGTCAACTTTTCATAGCAATCGTAAAAAAGGTAATTTTAATGTGGTGAAAATTGTTTGCCGAAAATCGAGTTCTCAAATCCACATGTCAACTCAATATCACTGAACGACCTACATTATGTTCATTATATCAAATAAATCATGCATAATTCAAAATTTTAAAATGAATTCTATTTTATCTTTTTGTTTTTGAGATAAATATGCAGAATAATTACTTATTTATTTATTTATGTTACGCTATAGAACATGAACTTAATTACAATAATAGTAGAGGGGTCCGCACTCACCGAGCTGCAGTGTTGTAGTTCATATAATTTTTAGCTTGAGTGAGTTTCAAACTCGAGATCTCCGGATTCGAATTCCGTATCGAAATCCACACCACATGTCGTTTTCTTTGAAATAATGTATAGTAAATAAATAATGTAAATATTTAAAATTGAATCGTAAAATGCTGGTTTCATAAATAAATTCGCTGATTTGCATGTTGTTCGTTTTGTAGTTACATCGCAAAGAAAACCAAATCATTCATGTATTGTCACGGAAAACTTTCATTCCTTAAAGAACATTTCAAAAACGCTCCGTTTTTTCAATTTCATCCGACGCATTAACCTTAAACCCCGCATATCCGTTCAAATATATTTCTGAAAAAGAAGAAAACTCACAGTTGCACTGCATATACGCTACCTACCCGCCGTTGTGGATTTCTTCTATGATTTAGTGGAAGAAATTACCGTGATAAATAATTCATGTGTGTGGCCCAGTGGTGCCGCTGCTGCTGTTTGGATATTGGAGACACAGGATGCTTCAGGAAATATGTAATTTTATATTGGAATTCGGATCGGGAAATCTACAGATCGTTTCTTACTTGAGTTTGGATATATGTTATCAGCTTCGATTTTTAATAAAATATTAATTTTAAACTTCCAACTTCTATTAATTATTTAGTTGTTAATACTTGTTTTCACAACAGTGTTAAAAATTAAATTTATTTCCCTTAATCAAGAGAAGAAATCGAGACTTTTCAACCTTAGGGAAGAAACTAGGTTTTACTATATCGCGTTTACAAAGTTATTATCATAATTAAAATAAATAAATATATCATCACGCCTTTTACCCATTACTGGATGTGGCAGATCTCGGTAAGTGATATATTTCTTCACGTAAAGTGACGTTAAATCATATCCTTCCCCAAAGATAGTAGTGGTGGAGGAGCCAGAGGAGTAGTGTGGATAATGAACTCGGGTTGAAGTCTCAAAACTTACAAATAATTTTTACTACATTGTGACTTCCCGTTCATTAATATTTTTGAGGGCTTCAATTTGACGGTCTTTATATAAATGTATCACTTACTGAGATGTGCTACAGCAGATTGCCACATTCAGTAATAGATAAATGGCGTGATGATATATTTATTTATTTTATTTGAAACACTTTAAAATTATCCCTGTAGCTCTCCTAGTAATAACATCTTTAGGGGTCGTTATTTGACAGCTGGAAACCGCACTTTACATTACATATATCACTTACTGAAATCTGTAGATGCTACACTCAAAAATAGGTAAACGGATTGGTGATATATTTATTTGAATTTTAATTACATTATGCATAATAATTATATAATTCTGTATATATAATAAGAATTAGGATAATTAGAAGTATTTCTTTTGTTTTATTGTCACTGTCATAAAAATTAACTGGAACAAGTAACATTTTTATATAAGAAAAAAAATGACGTTTGCGATAATTTTTTGCAATCGTTGTCCCATATATTTACTTGGAAACCAGCGTGGCATTCCAGGCCTTGTGTACACACACGTATACCCTAGACGACGGCTGTATATTAGCGTAAAACAAGAATTTCAAAATTGGTTGAAGTTGATTATGTTTTATTTATATTAATTATTAATTAAATATATTTGATTTTACATTTTATGAATTATTTCCGGAATGTTAAATCATGGTATTAAATCAAAATATTTATTCAAATTGTTTAATATTTTAATCAGTTTACAAGCACATTTCTGTTCTGTTCTGTTCAAAACACATAAATATAAAATGTAAACCACAGGTTAAATTTTAACTGGAAATATTTTAACTTAAGTTTACATTTTCCATCGTTTGTTTTTCCGAGAGACGTGCTTGAACGCTGAACGGAGCGAAAATATATGACGTTTCGGATTGCGCGGAGGCTTTCCTGACCGATATCAATGGACGTTTTAAACAAAACTCCGCAGATGTATGAAATCCCCTATTTCACATCGAGATTGGTTTCTAGAAAGACGAATGCACGGTGTATGCCGATTCGTTTCGTACATACATTGAGTACTAACCAGTCACAGCCGTACTATGAATTATTTTCTTGGGGCACTTACAACTCTCCTCTTATTGTAATTATCATGTATTTATTTAATCAACATATCATTTACAACCCAATACTCAAAAGAGTTTTAGTTATTTCTGAATTTTAGATTGGTCAAATTTAGTTAAACCATATTCTCAAAAATGTTTAAATATACTTAATAAATAAATAAATATAAATATATCATCACGCCTTTTACCCATTACTGGGTGTGGCACTCTGCCTAAGCAGATCTCGGTAAGTGATATATTTCTTCGCGTGAAGTGCGGTTACCAGCCGTCAAATCACGCCCCCCAAAGATATTAGTGGAGGGGGAGACACAGGGGTAGATTTAAAATGGTGAAAATTGTTTGTCGTCTGTGAGGATCGAACCAGGGTTCTCAGGATCCACAGGCCGACTCGATACCACTGAGCCACCTACACCATAAAAATATACTTAATCTTATTGTTATTTGGTTTTAAAAAAGTAATTTGAATTAATATTTTTACAACGTCTGGCAACTCAGATCAACAAAGGTATATCAATCGAAAAAACTCTAAATTTGAATACACCAATTACAATGGTAGATTATATTTATTTAGCTCTGATTCTAAAAATATAAAATAATAAGATAGCTCTGCAGGTCTTAAGAACCCATGGCTTGTTTACATATCTCTCTCCATTCACTTCTGTAGAGCACCTTCTCTTCCCAGTTCATTATATTTAACACTTCTATATCCTTCAAAACCGCATCACACCATTTTCCTTTTGGGCGGCCTCTTCTTCTCTTGATATTGTCTCTCCCCTTTAGAACTCCTGTCACCGGTCTATCCTCTGGTAGACGCATAACATGCCCCCATCGATTTTAGAAATATAAAATAAATAAATATATTATCACGACTTTTACCCTATAGGGTGTGACACTCTATCGTAGTAGGTTTTAGTAAGTGAAATCACGGCGACCAAAAATATTAATGGAGAGAGAGCCACAGAGGAAATTTTAATATGATAAAAATTGTTTGTCGGCTGTGGAAATCAAACCCGGGTTTTCAAATTCATCACTTAGCTATTTACCTCATAGTTGTTCAAATAAGTGTAGGACCACTAAAATATCTCGTTGTACTCGTATATTAGCAAACTCCTAACAGGAGGGGACCTACAACTTCTTGCAGAATCCGAACTATTCGGCTGCTTTTTTTTTGCGAAACACTTGGCTATGTTTCACAAAATTGAGCCTCCAAGTCACCTTATGAGGGCATCGTCAGAGGCTGACCAGCACAGTTAGTAACCATAGACGCGTAACTGTGCTGGCCAGCCTCTGACGATGCCCTCATAAGGTGACTTGGAGGCTGAATTTTGTGAAACATAGCCAAGTGTTTACTTTTTATTTTTATTAAACCTTGTTTCACCAAGTGTTGGATGACAATTAATTTTGTCTTTGTTGTTATCAAAACATTTCATCTACAAATTGTCCTAAATTGACTCCATTTATAATATCACAATTATATTTTGAATTTTAATTTATAACAGATGCAAAATAGAAAAAAATAGTATAAATAACTCTTTTTATAAGACTTTTATCCCACTTGTCCTCAAGAAAACTCGCCTGTGGTTCGAAACATGTCTTATAAATTAATTCTTTAATATACTATTTTCCCTTAAAATATTTGAATAATGTAAATGAGCGGTTCTCCTACCTCATTTTCTATGTATCATTTTCACTGATTTATCTTCGCTGGTTCTATTCTACAGACAAATTGTTCAAAACCTTAAAAACAATTTTTAAATACAACAGCTATCGAGTCTTTGTGAGCATGAATACTAAAATGAACCAGTAACTGCACATGTTAACATTATATTTTGATACATTTCGCAATAATGTTTTTTGAAAATAAATAAAAATGGAAGTATATTTCGCTTTTAAAAAATGTATAAAATAATAGTCAATTTCAATTAATTGACTGTTCCGACGTGCATTATATTTGATTTGACTGATAGAAAATGATGTTTGAAATTCGCCTTTAGATTTGTTCATTTTACAAATAAAGTACAAACAAAAAGTAATCTTCATTGCATCAAAAATGTTCTTTCTACTAGTTTATCTGTAGGTCTTGTGGTATAAACAAATAAAACAATTGTCATCTGATCTGGCGCGGCCAATAATACATTTTTCATAAAATAAATATTGAAAACCGTATTTAATGTTTGATAAAGCTTTTTACAGTAAGCGGAAATAAGCTATTAAAACAGTAAATGATTCGAAATATGATGGTTTGAAATATTTCGGCGAGTATTTCGTTGAAACTTCTCCCCGCCTATGGTATCAGGCACAGGGGCCATTAAAATACATTTCCTGTCCGTGTATGGCGGCGTACGCATACGGGCTTGAATTCCGGGTACACGTGTTCTCTGTTCACTTGATTCTGATTTCGGAGTTCCGTTGCGGTAACATCGTTTATGCGTTCGCCGGAAAACGAACATGCAATTGCATATTTATAACATTTTACCCGTTTCATTTGAAATATGTTGCTATGCATTTTGTTTTATGTTTTTGGTTCGAGATTTTATGTACACGGTTGGTATTTGCCAATAGAATATGAAGTTTTAAGGTTGGATTTATTGTTGGATTCACTGAAACATACTTCGTTTTAATTTCGCTGGGGAATTGAAAGTAACATTGATTGTAAAACTAAACTGCTAAACTTAGAACATTCTTTTCTATTGTTGACGTCGCTAAGGAATTAATTGAACAGTTATTGTACTTTGATGACTTTACAAGTTTTTTATTAATGGTAGGATAAAATACTTACGTTCTTGTTAAGATTGATGAACATTTTTAGGACTCATTTTATGAAATAAAGCAACTAAATAATCAACACTCTTTATTATATTTTTAATTACGAACTTGATTTCAGGATCTACTGTTTTTCTTGTAGTAAAGTAAATGCAGACTTTAAATAAATATTTTGTTTAGTTCCTTTTGTTATTTTTATTAGTTTATTTTGCCGCTACTTTTATAATTTTAATGATAAAATGCTTTATTTTTAGAATTTCTTGTGCTTGAGTGAGTAGAAAAAACTCAACAATTTATGTTTTTAATATCTATAATTGCGTTTCATACAGGGAAATGTTTTTCCAAGCAAAAATTAACTCAAGCTAATTTTATTTTTGTACTGCTGCCAATTTAATTTTAAAACAGTAGCTACTTTTAACTTAATTAAGTTGTGGTCAACCTCCTTTGTTAATTAACTTAAAAAATAGTTGAGTATGATTGTGTCTAGTGATGTACTTCACACAAAGGATTAGACAAATTAAACTATTTTATTAATGTTGCACGAGTTGCACATAAAGTATTTTGTTACCCCTGTTTGCAGTTTACTTGAAGGCGAGGGAGTTCTGTCAACTATAATAATAATTAGCACAACAATAATTGTTATTATGGGGATAATAAACAGAATTAATTAAGCTGCTTCCGCTGTTACACATGAATTGTCAACGCAGTATTGATAATATTTCATATGACGTCATAATACCCTTCTCACATATTAGCTAGATGAGGTATAGGATTACGACAGACAATCTTATATTTTCAAATAGCTTTACTTCAAGAGTTGCTATTGTTAGGATTCATCATTAGGGATGACTTCCACCTATAATTATAGTTTCTGATTTATCTGTCGAAATACAATTATTTTTTAAAAGATTGTTATTGGAAAATTTATCCGAATGTGGCTCTAAGTAAATCACTAACTACTGTTTCTTTTTCTTTTCTTATTTATAGCAGGTAGTTCTATTATTCTATTTCATTCTTTTAATGAGGTATTTGCGGGGTGAGTGTAAGATTATTGATTGTCATTTTGGTGGAGACACCGTAAAACATGATAGAATATTAGTAGTTCGAACTGTTCTAAGCCATGCACTTGCCATTTATAACTAATATTTTAATATAAATTATTATAATAACAACAAACTAATGACCGGGTCAACCTTGCTGCGTACACTGATATAGGATTCATATTTATAAGAGAATTGATATTAGAGTTTTCTTAAATTTTAGACACGATGGCTGGTAGCACGAGCTCTGTTTTTACGTATTTTAAGAGCAGTGTATTTGGATGTTTTAGCTATCTATAACATGTTAAAACCGTGCTCTTAAAACACCCAAAAACAGAGCTTGTGCTACCAGCCAATGTCTCCAAAAACTTTTCATTTTGGTACCAAAAAACGATAGGTTTTGAAACAATTTCAGCTGAAACAATTGTCGATCAAGTCTATACGTATGTCCTTTGAAGTAATTTGAACTTGACTTGTAAATAAAATTTGAATAAAATCCATTGTAAATTGTAGGATTGTGAAAACAAATATTTTCCTTTTATCTAAAGTTAGCAATATTGAAAAACAATTAAAACGTTTTATTCATCTACAAGTGGATAAAAATTTGGTTTAAATAGATTAAAAAATGCAGGATTGCAAAGAGTTTTTTCTTCAAAAGTTGGCAATACTTAAAAACATCTGAAATGTTTCGGTTATCTACCAGCCAAAATTAATCTTTATATATACATATAGTTCAAATCGGTTGAGAACTGTAGGAGGAGTTTGAGAGGCAAAAAAAAGCAAACGACCGATGACCAAGTAAACGACATAAAACATTTACATACAGGTTAAACTTGACTTGGAAAAAAATTGATTCAAATCATTTGAAAACTGACGACATATACAGGATGTTTCACAACTTAGAGCAAAAAATTAAAGGGTGTATTCTGTACGACGTGTTGATCATGAAACAAAAAGATTTTTTTTTAAATTCGAAAAATTAAGGGTTGTTATCCTAAAACATTTTTTGTAGTACTGCACTCGATTCGCTTTCCTATTAAACACAAACAATGAAGTAGGTTACAACTACGAAAGAATAATTACACAATTCAATTATTAGCAGTTATTTATTATAGAATTTTATTTAATTAATAACTTTAACATAATCATCTACCCAGTGGCAGTGGCAACGAAAAATTTTGGACTGGGAAACATGGAAAATAGTTTTGCGATTTAAAAAAAAAATTCTCTTTGTTTCATGATCAGCACGTCGTACAGAATAAACCCTTTAATTTTTTGCTCTAAGTTGTGAAACACCCTGTATATCGAGAGAACCTGTCCAGGATTTCTATATAAAAATGTAATTTTTGCTTATATGACAGACTTAGTTCGATTCATTTTTTTGAGTTGACGAGCTAAAAAATGAATAAAATGCAAAATTTATCGAATAAAAAAACAATTGGATGTGTAAAGTTGGGGGTGAAAAGTATGGATATTTAATACTTTTTTATCACTAGATGTCATAATGCAATTTGTCAATTGGAAATACAAGACGGAATTGTATCCGAAATACGTTGTTGTTAAATGAAAGTGAAATTCAGAAAAATATTGTTAAAAGAATATTTGAAACTCATGTTGAATGAAATATTGGTGAAACAGGTGTAAGTTGGTGAAATTGAGGGAAAGACTTTGAGTAGACGACCTAGAAATAAATGGTTAGATATATTTCAAGATTTGTTGCGTAAACAAAAGATTCTGAGTAGGATAAATAAATAAACTTGATGAAGAGAAAGTGATGCGAAAGAATAAGATTAATTGTGAAATAATTTTTCAAAAATTCGTGCTGTACGGTTTGATGGAATACAACGTAATATTATATATGTATGTATTTTAATTTAGAAGACAAGGAATTACATTTTTATTTGGTCTTTAAACAGTTGATATTTTCCACGCAATATTTGCAGCATAAGAAACATTTATTAGGGCGTGTGTGGTAAATATCATTGAACTTTACAGCAGTAGTATGTAAGTTTATGTGAAAATTTTATTGTAAGTACCGCGTTGAGAGACTCCAACAGGCACAAGAATTTAATAATACGATATAGTGGCACAAAGTGGATTCAGTGGCTTGTCTCTCACGGCAAATGCACAATAGATCTGTTCATAGTGTTCGCTTAGCATCGCATGCTGACTACAGCTGCACGTTGGTGCAGTATAAAATGTTTTACAATCTTGGATCTAGGAGCTGTTTTTAAATATCCGCCATTCTTTTATTTCGTCCAAGATTTACGATTTCTTGCGAGAGAGTTTGTCATGACTGGAAGTGGCTTTCATTAATGGGAAACATTTAAAAACTGTTTTATGCTTTTAGTTTTTTATTGTTTTGATTGTGAAGATGCGCTTCTGTTGAAATTAAATACAGTGTTTAAATGGTTGTTTTTGTTTCTTCAAAATTATTTAGAAATTAAGTAGCACATTAGGGAGTTTTTTGTCATTAATCATAAATCAATTAGGTTTATTTTTGTAATAATTTATTCCAAACATACATTTTATTAATTATTTTCAGTGGCATTGAACTTTTATCTCTTTCTGATCGCTAGATATCGTAATTACTAAAATTACAACTAGTAAACAAAATAAACTAATTTGGTTAAAATATCTAGATACCAAACTAATTTATTAAGCTAATTGTTTATATGAGCTGAATTATTCATACATTTTTATATGAAAAAAAAAGTTTTTGATCGTCAATCTACGTAGTTATCAATCTTTGTCTTTCATGATGAAATAATTTGCTGATAATTGCTAGTCAAACAAATAGATGGCGACAGAAAGTTTGCATTGGTGAAGTTTAACAAACGACCATAATCATTTAATTGGCACTGAAAACCTTTGAAAACTAATTAATTATTTGCGGAACGCTGTCTCGGTTAAGTCAATGACAGTTAATTACCATAAGTTAACGATGTGCGCGGACCGTCCAATAGCACGCACACACACAAACAAACCAACACATATATGCACCTATGTCAGTGCTTCTCAAATATTTCATAATTTCACAACTTAAACTGACTAACAAGAATACACGAATAAATTTAGAAAACGTACAATATTTTATATCATTTTGGTGGCAGCGATCGAATATCTATTACTATTTTTACATATATCTTTTCTAGTTAAGAAGAATATTTAACAAGCATATTAATAATAACTGCGACAATTAACTTACAGCAACTGTGGTTTCAAGAGTTTACTTCTAAAATACGAGTAATTTAGAAACTTTTAGCTATAAAGTAGTTTAGTTAGTCGATAAAATTTTCAGAAGAACTTGACAATGACCTCATAAAAATTATGCGTATTTTTTTCGTTGTTAAATGTACCTAAAATATTTTAGAGAAGAAGGCTTTAAATAAAAAATACGAAGACCTAAATATTCTAACAAGTTTGTAAATTATTCAGGAACATATGAAAGAAAGATAAGTACATTTTTATAAAAAAAAAACAACAAAGACAAAATTAATAGTCTTTAAAAGCTCACTTGGTGAAACTAGGTTTATTAATAAAATATAAAAATAAACATTTGTTTAAGTCTCACAAAATTCAGCCTCCAAGTCAACTTATGAGGTCATCATCAGAGGCTGGCCAGCACAGTTAGTAACCATAGATGTATTTCGCTCGTATTAGAGCTCATCAGTATGGTATAATCCACTCCTTCACCTAGAACAAAGTTCACATGAAGGAGCTGTGTGACGAAGAATTGTGCCAGCACAGCTGCTTCTTAAATATGAAATGTAAAATGAATATATCATCACGCCTTTTACTCATTATTGAGTATGGCACTCTGCCGTAGCAAATCTCGGTAAGTGATATATTTCTTCGCGTGAAGTGCGGTTACCAGCCGTCAAATCTTAGCCCCCAAAGATATTAGTGGAGTAGGAGCCATAAGGATAGTTTTAATGTGGTGAAATTTGTTTGTCTGTTGTTATAATCGAGCCCAGGGTCGACTCCATACCACTGAAATATTAAATGTATCTTCAGTAAAATAAATATAGTTTTGAGAAAAAAATTCCAAATCAATTAATAATAATTTCTGTCAGCAAGTTGAATCGGGATGTTTTGCTTAAATGATATGTGAACTCGTTTGAAAATGACTAAAATACATTGTTAGTTTCATGTTGAGAGTCTCTGGCCTCTGGGCTCTTGTTCCCAGGAGTGTGAGCTTCTCAGTGGCCATTATGTGGAATAATTCAAACTATGGTGCAATTTCTTCCTAATAATATCACAACTGATGCATTACTGCTACTTTGATTACTCAATAATTTAATTCGAATGCAATTTGATAGGTTATTAGACTGGGAATTGTTTCGGATCGAATAAATAAACGAAGCGGAAATCAGATTTGATGTCAAATATTCCACTCTAAAATTTGAATAACGCATTAATTCCAGGATGATTTCAATTAAATGTAAAATGTTTATTTTAATGCTGCAAATGAACTCAGAACGCAGGTGAGAATTTAAGCGCAAATGTTGCGATGTTTTTTTGCGAGAGACTTATTACAGGGTAGAATAAAAACAGCTCTGGAAAAAGATTGAAAAATTGCGGCAGTCACGAAACGTGTAACAATTTTATGACAAATTTCAAATGACGAAAAACAGTGCGATATTAATGAGTACACGAGAAAAACTCAGTTTCTTACTTCCTTGGAAAATATCAAAATTGAGTGATCAAATTATTTGTTCAGTATTTTTCTGTAATATACACTACAAATAATAACATTTTAGCATTATTTTCATTTTAAAAAGAGTATAGTTACTTTATATAATCGTGTATATATATATATATATATATACTGACGTATATTGTCAATAGATTAAGATTAATCAAATTTTGTAATTGATTAATGATTAAATTAATCGTTAGTCGTAAATCAAGTAAGATATTAAAAGTAACCACAACTATATTAATCAATAAAATTTTTATAGTTAATCACAAAACCAATGATTTATTTTATAAATTTATCATTTACAATTAATTCATTATTTAGAAGATACTAACATGTCGACTATAATAAATATATTAAATCAATAAAATACTGTAAGAAAAGTGCCTTTTAAAATATAATACTCAACTTCCATTATCAATGATTGTTGAAAGGCTATTTTCGTCTGGTGGATGATATTTCGAGTCAAACGTCGATCTTTAAATGATGAAACATTTAATAAACTTTTATTCCTTATATCTCTGCACGAAACTTTAATAACATATATAATTTGATATACTGATTATAGAACAAAAATAATTATTTTGTAATTCGCAAAAATTAGGATTTTTCATTTCTAGCGAACATTTAATTATTTATAATTATATCACTAATGAAATAAAAGTATAAAAACTGGCTACAAATAATCATTTAATAATTAGTTAATATGTAGGTACCTGGTGTAATGCCTTATTTTTATTTTTTTAATTAAATGTACAATTAAACCAGTCACACTAAATATGTTCGCTAGGAATGAAATACCCTAAATTTTGCAAATTTCAAAAATAAATATTTTTGTTCTATAGTCAGTATATCAAATTTTATATGTCATTAAAGTTTCGTGCAGAGGTATAGAAACAAAATTTGCATTATTTAATATTGCATTTCACATTTTACCTGATTTTCACACTTTGCCGGTGACACATATAATATAAACTGAATTTCATTTATTTAAATGTGTTTTTTTTAAGTGCGAGAGAAGCTTTACACCTAACAGAAAATTTAATAGATCGAATACGGGACAACGATTATTGTTTCCTGAACATTTATTACTTATCCTGAAGAAAATATGTGTAAATACTGAAGAACAAACTCCATTACAAAACTTATTAAATCTTTTAAAAACGAAGCAGTTTATTTATCAAGAAGAAAATTCCAACAACATTATTTCTCTCTCTGAGGGGTAAAATATAAAGAGTCTCTATTTGCAGTGTTCGTGAAATTTCCAAAACACTCTTATGCGTCGGTTGATTCCGTTTGTTTATTTTGCAAGTCGGTTAAGTGTTTCTGGAATACATCGATTGGGAATCAGGTACGCGAGATTCCCTTCAAACTTTACACTGGAACAGAAAGTCCTTCGAGCTGCGGTAAACAGTTTATTTAAATGTATCGTGTCGATAGCAGTCGGAGCAGCTCGCAAACGGACATCATTGCGAACTGGGGAAACTGTGAGGTTGTCAGAAACCGACATGGAATGTTTCGACTCGAGTTGATTCATCCCAATGAGGAATAGTAATAGTAAAGAACTATGAGAAGAGAAATCATACTTTGAGTTAAGTTAGAATTTAAAACAACCCCTTCACTAGCATATTTGGGGGCCCTGATTTTACGGCTGGCAACCTCACTTCACGCGAATAAATATATCACTTACCAAGATTTGTTACGGCAAAGTGCCACACCCAGTAATGGGTTAAAGACGTGATGATTTATTATTTAGCCTGTATGCATATTTTCACGCGAGGAATTAATTGGTTTTCACATAAATTTTTGAAATAATAAAATACATTAAAACTATTAATTGAATCATGACAAATATAATGGTTCAAAGCGCATTTTAATATTATTTCCAATTTTCGAAATATGGGCTCGGAAAATTAAGATTTGAAAAAGGTTATTAAATAATTGAAAATGATAAGAAAATGCGCAAAACGGAATCGTGGTTTCAGAATGTTCGATTTTTAAACTATTTTAACCAAAAAATTACATCTATATGTTCATAAGTCATTACATCTTAATCTAAAAGTATTTTTTTGTATTTTTTGAGATTTGAAATCAGCATTTAATCTGTGAGCATTCTGTACCTGTAAAGTAATGATGTTGCGGATATTCGCATCCGCAATTACAGAGCTTCCGCATGGATTTAAACATCTGCATCCGCATCCGCAATAACCAATGCGGATATTCATGTTGATGCAGATGTATCGCAGGTCGCAACAAGAAAAAAATTGGATGAAGCCGACGAGTAGCGTGTGCCGTGAGCACATGCTGATTGACCAATAGAATCGAACATTTCGGTGACAAGTCAGACATGTTTGTTATTGTTTATTATTTATTTATCATAAATCAATCAAAAAAAGGGTCAATATAAATGAAAATTCACTTAAACTAAAAATATTATCAATAATAGCACACATATTATTATCGCCATCATCAGTTAGTATTCCTAGTGAACAGTTATTTAGTAGCGCGGGTTTAATTTATAGACTGGAATCTGAAAAGGCGGCGATATTACTTTTTATTAAATATAATGTACAAATTTTTAACTTTAATAAAAATATTAAAGATTACTATCTTTTTATCTTATTTCTGCAATCATACGAAGTTTCTTAAAAAAATCTTAAGATTTGCAGCCACAACCGCAGATGTTAAAAAATCTGCATTCGCAACATCCTACTGTAAAATATAAGTGGAAACTTAAACTGAAAAGAAAGCAAGCTGTCTTCAGTTGGTCCGAATTGGTAAGCTTCAGAATCCTGTCCGGCAGGGTCAGTCTTCGGTCAGTCCTCTAGCTAGCATAACATAATACAGCAACAGCGCTGCCGGGTTTACGAGCCGCCAACTGTGAATTGCTGAGTCGCTGCAACATGCCCCAGGGGAAGTCGACCAGTGGCGCCCGTGAAATCTTCGCCGTCAGCAATTTCACCACGATGTGTATCAGCGCCAGACAAGTTTGAAATTGGGGCTTTGGATCTTCGGCCGCCACGTGTGACGCTGACGAAATTCACCCTCGTAAAACATGTATCGTTTGTGTTACGAGAAGGTTCTGGCTATGATTGTTTGATACTTTATCAATATCTACTGTTCCTGATACTGCCGCTGCTGCTTCATTCACGAGTTTTCAGTTTTGTTCTTTTCTTCATTCTTCACAACTCGACCGGCGGGAGCTTACATCCCTTGAGAAAGAGAAAGTACGTGTTTCTGACAGTTTGATTAACATTTTGTTGCTTTCAACTCTTTATGTTTCTGATAAAGGAAATTTGAATGCAATGACGCAATATACTTACAGCATTCATACTGTTTCCATACAGTTATTAGTTACAAAATACAGTGTGGTCCACAAATATATTTCTATTTTTTTTAAATGCAATAATCTTAGGGTAAAATAGAATTTTTTACCCAAACTCTTAGAATTCAGCATCTTTTCTTGAGCTATCTAAAAAGTTTATAAAACAAGTCACGTACTGTACTTTTTCTACGATTGCAAATTAAGACTGCAACAAAATTTAAAGTTTAATGAATTATTTGAAAAATAATTAAAAATTGATTCAGAATTTAAAAAAAACGTATTTAAGAGGTGCGAAAAGTTTTGAAAATACAATATTATAATTTTAATAGTTTACCTATGTACTGAAATAATAATTACAATATTATATTTCAAATATAGTCTCACCATTGCTATTTAATTAATAATAAGCATTAATATCAATTAATTATAATATACAAATAACAAAATATGTAAAATGTGCTGCCAGCCAGCATGCTGTTACGCTTTATGCAATAAAGACTTTATATTTAAAAAATATCCACTGAATTTCGAGTATATATCTTTTTGGGTATGTCTCAAGGCGATTAATGACAAGCAGAGAAAATTTAGTGAAACTGTGTGATAAATTAATATAAAATTAAGGGACCTGGAATTTTAACAATTCATCAGATGAGCAGGAGTTGAAAGTTAGCATTTTTAATTAACTCCTATATATAACCGTTACAACTTTTTTCTAGTTAGTAAAATGTAAAATAATGTCGTATAAAATATAAAATTCCATGTTTTATTTTTCGTTATGAAAACTGTTCTTTTATCTAATTGTCCTTCAGAGCTCCATTTTTATAAATGTACGTCTAAAGACATGAATTTAATATGCCATTCCTTAGGAAACGCCAGAAAGAATAATGGTAATGAACAGTTTTATCCGGCAACTTGAACTGTACAGTGATAAATATGGCGGAAGTTTGGATGACATAATTTTCACACTTTATTGTGTTGAGAAAAATATGAGTTGTACAGCGTAAGAATACAGCATATAAATAGTTGTCTCTGCTATGGGCACATCATTATATATTTTTTACACTGAATGCAAACTAAAATATATTGTTGTAAGTATTTAATGTATTTTTTTAACATATGACTTCGACTGAACGTACAGTAATGAAGATAATTTTAAAGTTTAATGTATTGTTGCAAAAAACATATATAAATGGAATCTAAATATTGTTGTAATCATTGTATTGTTATAATAATTATAATGTTGTAATCAACATAGTATTATAATCAACATATTGTTGCAATCAACGTATTGTTGTAATCAACAAATTGTTGTAATCAACATACTGTTGCAATCAACGTATTGTTGTAATCAACGTATTGTTGCAATCAACGTATTGTTGTAATCAACAAATTGTTGTAATCAACATACTGTTGCAATCAACGTATTGTTGTAATCAACGTATTGTTGCAATCAACGTATTGTTGTAATCAACATATTATTGTAATCAACGTATTTTTGTGATCAATGTAGTATTGTAATCAACAAATAAATATTCCGAAGATTAAATGAACAATCTTGCATCTAACTTGTGGCCATTGTATAGTTTCTGTCTCATTAATCAGTGTCGAAAATTGTATTCATTTTAACGTTTTAATTAATAACTATATAAAATTAATGATTTATATTTTGAAAATGTATACTTTCTTAGTTTTCCACGAACCTATAAATAATAAAAATGCAGCATTTAATTGATTAATCATGTTCTTAGAAAACAATCACAATTTTGATTGTCATTCTATTACAGTGATTGTCAACTATTATTTTCGATGCAATGAATTCAAATGAAAAAGGTGCTTACGGCGTTTATAGTATTTTGATCCATTTATTGATAATAAAAATTACATTATTGATTAATGTAAATGCGCAAAGCAACAATTTATCTCGTTTTCAAATGATCCGCGGGTGTTAAAAAGTTACCAGATTCGTTTATCGATAGCGAGCATGTTTCATGTGTGTTTTCATTTAATAATGACTCGTTTTATTCTTTTTTTGTACTAACCGTATAATTCAGTTGTTACGAATCGATGCAGGATTTTATGAATGGTCTCACATTACAGGGAATTGATATATGATATACTTCTATAATGTGAATAACGGAAAAGTTAAAGCATAACTACTTATTATATTGAAAAATATTTTTAGCCTACGTTCGTTATTAGTATTCTGAATAGACATCTATTTCTCATGTTACGTAGGAAATACAATGAGAAAATTTGTGTAAACCAGTTTTTAAGATAACAATATTTTTGTTGGTGGTCTAGTGGGTATGCAGTCGGCTTGCGGTTCTTGAGGACCCGAGTTCGATTCCCGCAACCGACAAACTGGCTTTCACCAATTTAATATCAACTCCTGTGGCTCGCCCTCTACCAACAACTTTGGGGGCCGTGATTTGACGACTGGTAACCGCACGTCACGCGTAAAAATATATCACTTACCGAGATCTGCTACGGCAAAGTGCCACATCTAGTAATGGATAAAAGGCGTGATGATATATTTATTTATTTATATTTAGAGTTAGAAATTATTTTTTTTTATATTTAAAATTATTTTTTATGGGGTAGGTGGCTCAGTGGTATCGAGTGGACCTGTGGATTTGAGAACCCGGGTTTTTGGTTCCCACAGCCGACAAACAATTTTCACCACGTTATAACTACCCCTGTGGCTCTCTTATTACTAACATATTTGGGGTCGTGATTTGACGACACGTGAAGAAATATATCACATCTAGTAATATTTAAAATGCGGCTCTCAAAGATGTTAGTGGAGAGAGAGCCACAGGGGTAGATTTAAAGTGTTTGTCGGCTGTGGAAATCGAACCTGGGTTCTCAAATCCACAGACCGATCCGATACCACTGAGCCACCTACCCCATAATTTTTAATTATGTTTATTATTATATAAATTATGAAACAAATGAACCGAAAAATGAATATATGTGCAAACATACAAATGTACACATCCAGTCACACATGCAGACTAGTAAATTCAGTTTCTGTTGCATTGCTCCAATTTATTATAATTATATAATATCATTAAGCTCAGAGCGTATGTAATAAAGTTCAGAGAAATGGCAACAGTGTACAACTGGGAATTGTGCACAAACCCACAGCAGAGCAAATAGGACTGAACCCTCACATTGTTGCCATGTCGTCACCCGGACTACGGCCATTCGGTTACGATTAGTTTGATAAATTTAACCTGTCTGAGATCGTTACAAACGTGTGTGATATTATTTCGCCGGTTTACTTGTTCGTTTATTATTTATTACTCGGGCTAAATCCTGATTAGCTGCAAATTCTCCTTTCGAGAAATAAATTACCAAAGGGAGGAAAGATATATTTGAATTTAATTTAAAAATGAATTTGTAAAGCAGACATATTTAAAAATGTATTCATTATTTTTAATACCCAACATGGAAATTTTAAATAAGATTATTGTACTTACGCAAGAGTAAATTCTAATTTATTTGACTCATTTTTTGTAATCTGAATCCTGATGGCTGGATGACAGTTCTACCAACCGATGCTAAAATAATTTATAGTTCCTTTAATACTAGATAAAGTATATGCCACCTATTAGAGGCAAAGTTTTGAAACATAATGTGGTGGGAGGGAGGATGATGTCTACTTTATGCCTCAATAACGGAGTACTAAGTGTTGTATTCTCTTTATTTTCTAGCGTACTTTTGGCGTGTGTTTTAATTTAAAGATTAGGCTTTTGTTTATATTATTTAAATTTGTATAGGGTAGGTGGCTCAGTGGTATCGAGTCGGCCAGTGGATCTTGAGAACCCTGATTCGATCCCCACAGCCGACAAAATTTTTTTATCAATTTAAAATCTACCTCTGTGACTTCTCCTCCACTAATATCTTTGGGGGGCGTGATTTGACGGCTGGTAACCGCACTTCACGCGAAAAAATATATCACTTACAGAGATTTGCTTAGGTAGAGTGCCACATCCAGTAATGGGTAAAAGGCGTGATGATATATTTTTTATTTATTTATTTAAATTTGTATTTTGGACTCCTTTTCTTGTACTTAGACAATTGTGTGTGTATAGTGATTGTTCGTTTGTGCTTTATTTTTGTATTTTAAGTATTATTGCACTTTCTTTATATTTATGTTTATAATCCAGTGGTCTGAAATATGTTTGTTATTTTTTTATTTTACTCTTACAGTTTATAATTATTTACAAGGATCACCATTTTAATTATCATTTATACTTAACAAATTTTCTAGTCCTTAAAGGAATAATTATAAACTGACATATTACTACTTATGTTTTTATTAAGTATGAAATTACACGTATTTATTTTGTTATTATTATTTATTTTATATTATAATAACTTGGACACATGCACAGTTTCTTTTATATTGATAGTTTATACTTCATATTACTACTGTATGTTTTTTTTTCAAATAATTATTTGATGTATATGCTTTAATATAACTACAGGGCATTCTAAAATTATTGCAAAAAATTAAGGATATATATTATTGTAATTACAACATAAATATATATTTTCCGATTTTCGCAAAAATAATTGCAGATAAACATATTTCATGCGACTGGACTGCTAGGTTACAGTAATGAATAAAAATGAGTAAACATTAAACATTGAAAGAACTGTTACACAATTTTAATTAAATGAAATTATTTTTAATGTTTACTAATTTTTATTCATTACTAAATCATATCAACCCAGGGACTCGAAAATATTTGCTTCAAGTAATGTGCAATAATTTTTGTGAATTTTGATAAAATTCTTTTTGCGTTGTATTCAGTATATCATATTATACAGGGTGTTATATTTTAATAGACCCAGCAAATATCTCGCTTATTTATCAACTTAGCAATTTCTTTCATATAACATGATTTATACAGCAACATGTAAGCTATTTGATGACGAATGTACATTCATGATATCATTTCCGGTTTATTAGTAATTAATATCAACTTTGAAATTTCAAATGGAACATACTATATTTTTTTACAAATTTGAAAATTGCATCAAATTTCCTTTACAATCATGTAAAATAATCCATATGTTACATTATTAAAAAGTAAAATGGCGGGCACTTTAATATACACCAAATCGGAAAGAGAATAGTGAGCCATGACTGTGGCTTGAAATAAAACAATTAACTAAAACAATTGTAATTATTATTATTAAATGAAATGATATTTTTTTGTCATAATGATAT
The DNA here is from genome assembly GCA_947425015.1 of Pterostichus niger. Taxonomy (NCBI): domain Eukaryota; kingdom Metazoa; phylum Arthropoda; class Insecta; order Coleoptera; family Carabidae; genus Pterostichus; species Pterostichus niger. Next base: position 8,826,237 of record OX380341.1, read on the forward strand.
CACAGAAAATAATAATAAAGAACACTTAATAACAACAAAATGATTTTATAACAAATATTGAAAATGGCTCCCAGTCTCTTTGTTATTTTATATGATTGTAAAGGAAATTTGATGCACTTTTCAAATTTGTAAAAAAATATAATATGTTGCATTTGAAATTTCAAAGTTGATATTAATTACTAATAAACCGGAAGTGATATCATGAATGTACATCCGTCATCAAATAGCTTACATGTTGCTGTATAAATCATGTTATATGAAAGAAATTGCTAAGTTGATAAATAAGCGAGATATTCGCTGGGTCTATTAAAATATAACACCCTGTATATACCCTTTATTTTGCTTGAAATACCCTGTATAAGTGACACGTATGCAACTCATAATACTCCGTTATGAAGGCATGGCCCTTCTTCCTCACAACAAATCATACAATACCTTATCTAGTATTATATGATCGAAACTTTAATATTATTTGTCATAGTGTGGTTGAAAGATTTTTATATTTACATCAGTAATTTTATTTATTTAAATATTATTTATTGATAAAAACCGCATATATTGTCAAGTCAATTATGTATTTTAGAACAGAGTGTCACATTGCATTTCATACAGCGGCAGAGCTTCCAAGCGAATAAAATCTATACTATTAATAATTTAAAACAAATGTCATCCTGCTGGTTGCTTGACCATGTGTTGTAACCAGTGAAATAACAGTAGGGAACTCTCATTTCAAATGATATTTTATTAATATTTTGGATGCTACAATGTTTCTAGACATATTTCACAACTTCAAAGTTCAATGTTCTAGTGTGTTTTCAACTTAGATTTCATGCTAAGCATTCGAAATTAAATTTCAGTGGCTATATGTAAAATGATGTCATGGGAATGAGATGTAGTTTTATCCAAGATTTTTTAGCGCAATTCATTTTAGTGTAATTGTTAAAAAAATATGAACATAACTTTATTTTGTATTATTTTACTGTTGCATTATCTTCTAATTAAAATTATTTAAAAAAAATTGCAATCACCAGATTATATTACAAAAACGGACATTATAATCATTTTGGCTTTTCTATTACCTTTTTGAAATGCTGATGTATCTTGGCAAAGGAATATACAGCTGTAGTATTTGTTAGTAATGCTTCTGCAATTTAGATTTAAAATACTGTTTTACGAATTCCAATTTATTCAAATTTAAACTCAACAAGAAATAAACATGATGGGTGCTATTCAGTGAGTTGTATAAGGTTAATCATGCGCTGAATTGAATCTAAACTTGGCAACTGAATACTGATCTTTGGGAAACAATATATTAAGGTTAATATAAATGAAACATAGTATACATAGCACATATTTATGAAATTAAAGGTTGATAGCATTTAAATAAATATGAATAAATAATAATAGAAAATATTTCAATATTTTGTGTACTTATTCTAAAACTACTGGCAGGAAAGTATTAAAAAAATTAGTGAAATTATAAATATAGTGATCTGTACTAAACTTTTATATAAGCTAAATTTGATAATTTTTAAATCAAAAGACACAAATAATAAATTAGGTTTTAACTAATCGATTCTCAAAGAGGCGAGTATAAGTGATTGGTACGGAAAAAAATAAAAAAAATAAATTTAGAAATTCTGGATTCTGCAGTTTTCAATCGATTTGAACTAGAGGTGGGCGAATATCAAATTTCTCGAATTCAAATATCGAATACGAATATTAACCAGATCTCGAATATTCGAATACTCCTAAAAGTTTATTTATTTATTATTAATAATTATTTAATTATGTCCTTTTCATTATTTGAATGAAATTGTTAAGATAAAATAAAATTAAAACAAAAAGTACAAACAAAAAAGAAATGAAAAAGACGAAAACTTCAAATTTAAGGTGAAACGTACGGGCTGATGTTGGCGAAAAACAAATTTGAAATATGGTACGTCTTCATGGTTTTGAAACAAAATATCTTTGTTATTAATAACTTCAAAGTATTGTAATAGTTTTAAGTTTTTGTACAAATGATAAAGAAAAACAGTCAAAAATTGAGGTCAACATGTGGCGCGATATTCGAGGTATTCGAATGTTCGCTATACTGACGTTTATATTCGAAAACTTCGAATATCGAATAATGTAAATATTCGCGGCATTCGACTATTCGCGGATGATATTCGCCCATCTCTAATTTGAACCATATCATTTATAACAAACGGGTTAAGTTTGGCTTGTAAATGATCGAAACGCTACAGTTATCTTTACATATTGACAACTTTATGTGAAAAGATATTTAATTTTCGCAATCCTGCAATTTTCAATCGATTTTAATAAAATTTCGTTGACTCATCAAGTTTTACGTACGAATACTAGCTTAAAATATGTATACTTCCATCACTCACGAATAGAATTAAAAAGTTTCGGTTGCCAATTGTTTTACGTAGCTAAAGTTGCTTTAAAAGTTATTGTATTTTTTAAGGACTCGTATGTAAAATTGAAAAATATCGATTCACAAATGTGAATTCTACATCAATATTAGTGAAGTCCATTTTATTTTTTTTTTAATTGTTGAAGGTTTATTAATAAATATATGAATATTTATTTTGAGTAAGCAAATTTTTTTCTGGTCCACTCCTAATATATATTGATTAAAATGATATCAAAATAAATCTTCAATCTAATTAAAAATATTTTATTCGTCTTCACAATTTATATAAATTCAGTTTTTAAAAATTCTATATGAAACATTTCATGAAATATCGAATGTCTAAATAAGAAAAAAAATTGTGCAGTGATAAACATTTTGTATTGTCAAAATCTTGAAAATATCAAATTCCATATTCCGCTGAAGAGCATTCAGTTTTCAGTCCAACAAATAAACGAACAAAAAAGATTGAATTTCAGAATAATGATAGGGATCTTGAGGGAAAACCACCTTCATTAACATCAAAGAACGAAGGATGCCATAACCATAACAATCCCGCGATGTCTGCGATCCCCTTGTTGTCTTTTTGGTAATGAGAATTTGGAGAGCATTCGGTCTTCCGATCCATTTTGTGATTATGAAATGTAAAAATGAATGACAATGAGAATTTATGGACTCAATATGGAACGCTGTCGTCCAGTCTACGAACGAACGAACGAACGTAACGCAATATTTCACGCGGAACGTATAGAGAACACAATAATAGGAAGTTTTACGATGAACGTAATAAATTCAAAGAGCTGAAATGGGCATGTCAGGAATATTATTAAAATTTCGTACCTTAATGCTTCGCTTCAATTGCGCTCGTTGAGTTACGACGAGGCGGTGAGTCCTCACCACTCAGGGCTACCGAAAGGTTTTACTACGCGTCTTGGGATATTTTATTCATTTTATTCGCCACTATATACCGTAAAAAATTAACGACAATGGTCCAACGATATTTTCTATTTCTCCTTCTTTAGGTTATACTTTATTCATTTTATTATATTCTTAAACAAAAGGCCAATAAGCATCTTCTCAACAAACATTCTAAACATGCATGATTTTCGACATATTAAGTATAAAACTTGATTGTCTAACCGCTTCCAATATTCTCAACAACATCGAATATTTAAAGTTTTGATGTGTATTAACAAGTATATAAAATAAATTAAATGAAACAACACAAAGACAAAAAGAAATGTATATAAAATATAAACAAAATTAAAATAGGATTTTGTCGTGAGAAACAAAAGCTATACGCATCATACATCTAAAACTAAATACATTGTAATTGGATTCTTCTGGGATTTAACTGTACAAAATTGCTTAATCGTATAACTTTCACATACTATATATAGTATGTGAATTCTATAGAATTACATCGCAATGAATATCTAACGTAGCACACTCTGTATTTATTATTTTCTGGTAATATGACAATTTTGGGTATTAGTGTTGTATATTTATGTATATTTTGTTTTGGTTTCTCTAATATAAAAAAAATAAACAATTTCTTTTCTTGATTTCTGACTTTTATCCTTTATAATTTTATTTGAATATACAAGTTTACGATTCTTTCTAATTTAAATATAACCAACATATTGTTTCATTATAAATATACAATAAAGCTAACTCCGACAAACTTTCTTCTGTCATAGCAGAACATTTATTTTCAACAATCTTAAAACGAGCATTTAACTGAGCATGTCGCCATGGAAGGCATAAAAATAATTGTAATAATATTTGGCTAAAATTCGCTAGACTTCAAATATGCATCTATATTAGTGGGTTTCTGTAAACTTGCACATAATTATAGATCTATATATGGTGCAGAATTTACCAAAAAAAAAATACATTTTTATATATCCGGAAGTGTCCAGGCCCCTGGACCATTCATCTCAATCCACCACTGTCCATTATATCGTCGACACATGTAACTATGTACGAATATATGTTATGTATATAAATAAATAGAGTAAGTAATAAAAACTGGTTTTGCTGTAGTTTTGGTTATTATTATTACTAAGTAATTTAACTGAAAAAACTCGAGTAAAAATATGAAATCTTACCTTTCTCGAAGGTATGCATGGAATCCGGAGGTAACCATCGACTCCATAATTGTCCTATGTGCCTCCTGTATACAGGATCATCATGTCCTAATGCAGGAAATACAAATTGAGAGCTGAAGGTCCTCTTCAGAAGGTCTGTTACATTTCGTAGTAGTTCCACTTGTCTTGAATCTGGTAGACGCTTAGCAGTGTGCGATAACGCGTCCCTAAAACAAATAGAAATACATTTTGCTAGTAATTTTACATTTTTGAAAGAGAACGTTTTATAAATGAAGAAGTACTTAGAGCATGATGAGGAATAGTTGGAATATTATTCGAGATTTAAATCTAATATAGAACAAATGATGAAAGATTTATCTTCTATTAATTTATTATTATTTGAGTCATTCATTTCTTTAAGTAAACAATTTCGGCAATATTTTTTTTTTTATATCAATATAAATTAATATAGAATCATCTAGTTTTCCTGACAAGATCTTAGTATTTGGGAAAGGAATCATTAAAAGTTCTCATTTTAAATTACAATCTAGAAGAAACCATAATATGATCTATTTAAATTAAGGCCGCACCGGAGTGAATACAATTTTCGTATTTGCTCCTAAATCTGATGCACCCGCTAAACCCCAGCAACTTGCCGTGTTACTGTTCTTAGAACCGTGGTCTGCTGGCCGAGGGTCTATTTATTAGGGATTGTAATTTTTTTTAAATGCTGTTATTGTGTATTCAATATAAATAACTCAAATCATTTATAGTACAGAAATGAGAAATTGCTTTGCTTATATAAATACTAAGGAATAGCATCATGTATTTGACGGCTGGTAATTGCAGTTTACAAGCATAAATATATTACTTACTGAGATCTACAACGATAGAGTGTCACTGCCAGAATGGGTGAAGGCATGTTTATTTTTTGTGAATTTTTGGTTGAACCGGTTAAAAAAAAATCGATATTTTTTAAATTATGTTTTTATATAAATCAGAGCACGAGAAATACACTCGTTCAAACCGCATTTCAATATCTCTTTTAGTTTTTGAGTTATATCGATTTTTGACTTTTTAAAAACTCAACTTTGAGAGTGCATTTCTCGTGCTCTGAACTATATAAAAACATAATTTAAAAATTTTCGATTTTTTAACCGGTTCAATCAAAAATTCACAAAAAATAAATATATCATGCTTTTGAACCATTTCTGGCAGTACATCTCAGTAAGTAATAAATTTATGCTTGTGAACTGCAGTTACCAGCCGTCAAATCGTCATCTCAACGAAGCTTTGCGTGCGTACTTCTGAACTAACACTTACACACACCATGATTGACACTTAGTAGTTACAGGAGACGTTTTTACCAATATGCATAGTGGAATCCACAGATAGTTCGTTCCTCTAAAGCCTTCATATTATTGCATGAAAAAATACAAAATAATTCTGTATTTTGAGAAGAAATAATGATTCCAAAACTAGTACATTTTTATCAAAATTCTTTGTTGCACAAATTAGTTGATTCTCGATTTTATATCAAATTATATAAATAAAATAAATATATCATCACGGCTTTTACCCATTACTGGGTGTGGCAGTCTGCTTAAGCAGATCTCGGTAAGTGATATATTTCTTCGTGTGAAGTGCGGTTACCAGTCGTCAAATCACGGACCCGAAAGATGTTAGTGGAGAGGGAGCCACAGGGGTAGATTTAAATTGGTGAAAATTGTTTGTCGGCTGTGGGGATCGAACCAGGGTTCTGAAGATGCACAGGCCGACTCGATACCACTGAGCCACCTGCCCCATATCAAATTATATAACTCTTTAAAGTAGTGTATAGATATAGAAACAGCCTGTATATTTTAAAAATTATATAGGGTTAAAAACTTATCTTGAAGTTTTATATTTGAAAATATTGTATATAATTTTTAATAATAAATTTGTTACTACATAACATACATTGTCCATGACAAGAAAAAATAACTTTAGAAAAACAAATTACAATAATTGCCGATTAAATGATATAATTCAGTTGATATTTGTCGCTCCATACATTTTGTCGCCCTGAGCTGTAGCCCACTCAGTTAATAGGTAAATCTAGCACTGCATTGTTATTCATTTTGTTTCAACGAGTACATTTCAATATATTTTTAGAAAATACAACATATTTCGTTTGTTATTGCATTACCATTGTTTAAATATAATGAATAATATTCAAAACATTTAACAGAACTTACATTAACTAAGTAAAAGACTAATGCAATAATTAAATTATTAAAGCAAATTTAAAACAACGAAACAAATATTTGTTTGTTCATGATTATTGAATGGGGCAGATGGCTCAGTGGTATTGAGTCGGCCTGTGGATCTTGAGAACTCTGGTTCGATCCCCACAGCCGACAAACAATTTTCACCAAATTAAATCTACCTCTGTGGCTCTCTTTCTACTAACATCTTTGGGAGCCGTGATTTGATGGCTGGTAACCGCACTTCACGCGAATAAATATATCACTTACCTAAATCTACTTCAGCAAATTGCCGCACCCAGTATTGGGTAAATGGCGTGATGATATATTTATTTATTTATATGATTATTGAAATAAACTAAAAAAAATATCGATGAAGCAATTTCGATTTCCTTTCATTTATTTAAACCAAGCCAAAAATGTAAGTTTTATTCGTGTAACTGATCATTAATGAAACATTATTATTATGAATTGTTTAATTTCAATTAGAGTAGTATTTACTGTAACATTTATAATGTGTTATTCTTCCAGTAAGTTAGCGTAGAACGTATCGCAGCAATTTTGGAATACGTGCGGATGTGTCGACTGAATGACGGTGTGTGTTTAAGTGTGAAAAGATAGAGTGCGAGAACAGGAGGCGATGGAATCGGCGGCGGCGGCAGAGGTGTATAGGTGCGCGATATTGAATTAGCGGAAATTCAGTTACCGGGCTTGTGAAAATGGGACTCGGACGGAAACGATAAATACTTTTATCGCCCTGTAGTTTAGGGGAACGAAATTTAGGAAGGCTGCGATACAATAATACAACACGTACCTACTTCTTCAACCGTAACATTCGCTCGTTCCGAATGAATTTGTCAAATAAATGATTTCACATTTATTTCCAATTTATATGCTATTAAAGACCTATATTTATTCCTGAAGTTTACATTATTAAGACACAATATGCATGAACTTTTCTCATTCTACTTCCATTACATTTCTTTCTTCATTTTAACAAGAAAATGCTCTGCATTTGCAGATGTTTGTGGACGCATCAGATCATATAATTATTGCCGTCAGTACGGTGGTGTGGATAGCGAATCCGGAGATCCCGAGTTCGAATCTAATTTTAAGCTAAAAATTATATGTACTATCACACTGCGGTTCGGTGATTGCGGATTCTGTACTGTAATTGGGATTAAGTTCCTATTCTACAGCGTAACATAAATAAATAAATAAATATACATATAAGAACCGTCAAATTAAAGCACCCGAAAATGCTAGTTGATATAATCTTTTAGTACAAATACATTTTTATAATTAAAAAAAATTTGGACAGTTTATTATTTATTATTTTGTATGATTCACAACATAATAGCAAATAGCGTACGCTCACTATCAACCAAGGGCACTAACTATTGAGTAACAATTGTCTATTTGCTTGGGAAGTACCAAAAAATAAATAAAAGAAATAATATTTTTCCTCAATTTTCTTTGAAATTTTCGCTCCTTTAAAAAAACAATTGGTGATATCAAGTTGATTTTGGTATCAAATGATTTATTGTGTCAAATGACATTGCCTTAAAGTAATTACATACCTATATTTTTAAGATTAATATTTTCTTTTAAAATGACGACTAAAAATTATTAGAATACCAAGTTTCATCAAAATCATTAGAACCGATGCGATATTGTTGATAGACACAGTCAATAATTACAGTATAAGATATAGTTATCCAAGTATATAATTTTATTGATATATAATTATATTTCGAACAAAAAATAATTTAGAAATAATAGTACTGTCACGCCCAAAAATACAAATAGAAGAAATAATATATATATTTGTGTCTACCTATAATTTATTTTAAATTAACGTTGTTGTTCCAACATATTTATTCATATGTATACGAATAAAATAAACAGACTTCTAATTGATTCTGTTCATCATGAAAAATATCATTAATATTTTATTTATGTGATGAAAGCTTCTGATACTGAAATTTACTAATAATTTATAATTTCTTTTATGGAAGAAAACTTCTCAATTAATTTAGGGTAATTAAAACATCAAACCGCCAATCGCAATCAAAAAAATACATTTGTTCAACAAAAATTAATTTGACTTCCAAAAGTTCAAATAATGACATAATATTTACCATTATCAATATGTATTCGAATCTAAGTGTGGCAAAGCGTAATATTTTTCGTTTAATTTGTTTTCAATTATCGGAACATTAGAGAGAATGATGATAAATTTCATAATGGAAATTAGTCTGTACGTGATTGTTTGATGTTATGGTCAGCGCCGATGCTAGGGTTTTTGACGCCCCCTACAATCTATAAATATATTCATATTTATTTATTATGCACGTATAGTATTTTCAAAATAATTTAACTTCAAATTCTAATTCGATTCCGGTAACCGACAAACTGATTTACATTCAATAAGTAAAAATAAATAAATATATCATCACGCCTTTTACCCATTACTGAGTGTGGCACACTCAGTAATCGAAGTCATCGTCGTACATTAAATCCATTACTTCAAATTATTTATTTTTAGAATTCACAAAACTGTTAACACTGACAGTTTTTTTATCACAATTTCATGACAAAGTCTAGCTGTACATTGCATATCGCTAACAGACTTGGATTACAAAATGTATTTTTTTTATAAAACTAATAAAAAATAATTTAAAAAAACTCTATGAAGGTGGAAATAAAACTATGTACGCGGCACGCTTGCAACCAATCTTTACTGGACTGGATTTTGAAGACTCGCTTCTTTGTTACTTTTCAGATCGCCCGTAAATATTAGTTTACTACGCTGCCATTTAAGTTATATTTCGATTGCTCCATGGAAAACGACAACTTTACGATGACGAAAAAATAAATATATTTAATAATTAATAATTTAGCAATACTTTCTGTATTTTTTTCTCAATTTTTATTTAATTGTCACCGAGCATGCGTCGCCCTCTTCTCACTCTTGTATATTCTAAAAATGAGCTATGAAGCGCCAGCAGATATGGATTCGTCTGTGTATATGTATTTCAGTATTAGATACATTAAGCCATTAAGTTCCTAGCTCAATAGCTAGATTCGAGGGAATTAGTTATTTAACACGTAGAGAGCTTCGTTCCTCATTGCTGATAGGCGGAACACAAAATTCATTAATATTCGTTGTCTTTGTTTATTGTGGATACAACTATAAAAAATATCGATTTGTATTTTCTATAATACTTATATTCAAATCATTGATATAACAGATTTAATTTGTGTAAATATCATGTATTGTATTTTCATTTTAAACCGGAGGGATCGGCATAAAACGATTAAACGTTCCTGTTCAATATAATTTGATTGTTATATTAATACTTATTTTTTATTATGTTATTTGAATATTGTATTTTTTATTACGTTTTTTGTAATTTGCTTCTTTTTGTATAAATTCTAGTTTTTATGTTCCTACCCTGTTATTGGGACTCCTCCCGTTGGGTGGTGTATATTTAAATAAATAAATAAATAAATATAACTACAATGAAATCTATTAGTGCGGCTACCCTAAATCGCTTAACGATGGTCACAACAGGTAAATTTTTAAAGGTTGTATTTAGCCTAAAATTATTCTTGTTTTTTCCTATGATTGACCATTTAAAAATTACCAATTCGGATTAAATTAGCCAATTAGCAGTTATGTTACTCAATAAGAAGATTAAATATCCTGTACTGAATCAGACTGTGTAATTTAGGTATAAATGTTTAGATTATGTTTGTATATAATATTTATAATATATTATACTTGTATCGTATATACTTATTTCAAGATTGTAATTTTTTTGTTTTTATTATACATGTACTGGCGAATGGGATGTACAACCCTGTGCGAACCTTGTGAAACTAGTTATAACAGGTCATATTTTGAGTTTCTTTGTAAACGAAATTGCGGTGCAATTAATCGTTTTATGCCGATCCCTCCAGTTTAAAATGAAAATGGTATAAATTATATTTAAAAATTGTATAAATTATTTTTGAATATTAATTTTTATTTTATATATTTAATTTATTATAATGAAACATTTTATTTCCATAAATTAAAATAAATACATATGGAACATTTTTTAAAATATGTTTAGTGTAATAGTAGAACAATTTTTAAACAATAAAATATTAGTCAGCGGTTTCGTGTCGGCCTGTGGATTTGAGAACTCGAGTTCGATTCCCACAGCCGACAAACAATTTTCACAAAATTAAATCTACCCCTGTTACTCTCCCTCCACTAACATCTTTAGGAGCCGTGATTTAAAGGCTGGTAACCACGCTTTTTGCGCATAAATATATCCCTTATTGAGATTGTGATCGTGTATGCAAAGCAATAGAATCACGAATTTGTTTGAACATGAACTAGTGAATTGACAGTTTTTCAGTAGTTATAATTTTTCATTGTAATTAAATATCATTGGTGCTATTCTCATAAACGCCAATTAAAAAAATCTATCGAAATGGGCAATTCTCGATGGGGAACTATTTCTATAGAAGAACTATTTGATAATTATCAGATAATATTATGGCATGAATATAAATTCGTTATTACAGAAATAAGAAATACAGCTTGTACTGTGCACTCGCTATATTTCCATAACAACATAAAGAAAAGATGAGTAAAATTGTAAAGTGTGTAACTAATTAATATTGGCAAGATGTAAGTAGCGATGCATCACAGTGTTACAACAAAGAATCCGAAACGTTAGAAGAAACGAGAATTCAGGTACATCTGCCAATAGACTGGAAAGAAAATCGATGTGAAATAGCTTGAAAAGCATTTAATTACAATAAATTTTCTCTACCTTTAAGACTGTATAATTAATGTGCATTCCAAATAACTGCAATTATCTTCCTCCGTTTTTTTAATTCTTTGTGAATCTAGATTAGCTTTAAACTTATAATTATTTGCATACATAAAAAATAAATAAGACTAAAGCCAGACACAAACAAATGTCAGATATTTTGATTAACTTTTCAAGTAAATGATTCTGCCTAAGATATGATAAATTGTGAGCGGCATTCTAAATGATTCAAACTGACATTTCTATTTCTCGTGTACATTTAGATAAGAAGGGCATGACACAGTTTAACCCTTCTCTTCCAACCTCACGCAACGTTCAGATTACCCCTAAAAATTGATTTGAAAATTTGAACGATTTAATGTAATATAATTTCCATTCTCGACGTCTTCCTAATATTACCTGTTCGATCAAAATAAATTGGAAATAATTTGTTAGATTTAGAATGAAATTGAATATGATTTTCGGAATAATTCCTGATTTATAAATATCTTCTGTCAGCGAAGTTATATTGTCTGCTCTCGTGATGGAAACAGTACGAGTCGTCCGGAGTAATAATTCAGCTTCTTGTGATCAGTGAACAATATATATAAACAGTATTATTGTTATATCTTTTGATAAAATACCGAATGTTTTCTGCCTTCGTTAATGAATTTCGTGGTGCACTTTAGAAACGAAATTTTATTTATTTGTTCAACAACTTCTTTATTAGAAACAGAGTTACGGTATTTCTTATAAAAGCTTATAAAGCGAAGAAGTTTCATAAATTTTGTGAAACTGTGTAGTCTAAGAGAAAGGTTTATTCCAGCATATTTTGTTATTGAATTCTTCTCATTTTATAAACGAACATTACCTTTATGAATAAAAGAATAAAATTGTTTAAAAATAATTTTAACTGAACTTGCTTTACAGATATTTTATAAGAATTTCAAATATATGTCGTTTCCTGCTTCTCAACTGAAGTTTTTCTTTTGTGTTCTTATAATTAAAATGCACTTGGAAATTTCTACTGCAAAGATAAAACATTAATTTATAGGTAAATAAGATTTTATCTATTTTCAAATACTTTACAAGATTTTAATGATAGTGCTGTTCATAATTAAAAAGCAGATATAGGTAGTTGTAATTATAAATCATGCCTACAGATAACATAATTTACCTACACATATGTCAGGAAACAAAGGAGGTATTATTTATCATATTTAAATTCAACTAAAACTATTGAATTAAAATAAATACATTTGACCCATTTTTACTTCCTTGTACGAAGTAAAGGAAGTATTGTAATCGCGAAAATTTTCGGTTCTCAGATTTCAACGAAAATAGGTGTTTTGGCCCTCCCTGAATCCATTTTGACTAATTTCGTCATGCCGTCTGTACGTACGTATGTACGTACGTACGTATCTCGCATAACTCAAAAACGGTAAGCCGTAGAAAATTGAAACTTTATATTTAGGACTGTTATAACATCTAGTTGTGTACCTCCCTTTTTGGTCATTATACAACTACCGGAAGTTGTACTTTACTTGAAGCCTATAATAGATTTTCATGAAAAACTATATTCAAATATAATTTTAAACTTTCCAAATTTGGTATATAAGACTACTATATCAATGGAAATAACATAATAGATTTTGGTTAAAATAGACTAACCGGAAGTGACACATTACATGAAGCTGCTAACAGTTTTCCTTGAAAAAAATGGTATTATTTTAATTTTAGAAATAAATGCTGCAAATAAAAGTTTTAGAGAATTAAATTCTGCGTCTAGCACATTAAGAATTTTTAAATTAACTTTTTGCATAAACGAGGTATCTAAATTTAAATATTATATATTTTTTGATTTTTTTAAAATTAAGTTTGCTATGGATGAGAACAAAAAATAAAAGATTTAATGTGAAATATGTGCAATTAAAAAAATATCTATAGTTTAATATGGGTACAAGGAAGTCATGTGGTGTCCACATCTGATATTTTATGGAAGGTCTTAGTAATTAATACAATTACAACCCTTAAATGTTTCTGGAGGGAGAGATACAGTGGAAAGTTTTATGTAGGAGAAACTGGAAAGAAAAAGAGGTAATGCATTGTACGTGGGTTTACTTCAGTTAATTACTTGTCGCCACAATAGCAATTAATATTATTTTTTAGTTATTTTCGTCTGAAAACATTTTTAATTACTTTTTTTGAACGGTAGTTATATATTTATTTATAATTTTAGTTGATACTATACTTGTTCTGTACAAATATCTTTGATATATTATAGAATATTTTTATATATCATATTTGTAGCGTTGCTAACTTAATAAAGTTTCAATTGTAATATGTTTGATATATCAAATTGAATTATGATTTATGTTTCATATACATATTACATGAATACAATATTTTGGATAAATGAAAACTTGATTATATTTATTATGTATATACAATAGCTATAATTATAAGTTTATATTATTACATACATTTTTACGATTGTTTTATTCAGAAAATGTGTTAAGTATTTTATATTAGAATATAATGAGCAGGTATTATATTGAATCAGATGTATATTATTAAAATAATTTTTCCATAAACAGGAATAGAAGTTGATGTTTTTACTTCCTTGTACGAAGTAAAGGAAGTATTGTAATCGCGAAAATTTTCGGTTCTCAGATTTCAACGGAAATAGGTATTTTGGGCCTCCCTGAATTCATTTTGACTAATTTCGTCGTGCCGTCTGTACGTACGTACGTATCTCGCATAACTCAAAAACGGTAAGTCGTAGAAAATTTAAACTTTATATTTAGGACTGTTATAACATCTAGTTATACACCTCCCTTTTTGGTCATTATACAACTACCGGAAGTGGTACTTTACTTGAAACCTATAATAGATTTTCATGAAAAACTATATTCAAATATAATTTAAAACTTTCCAAATTTGGTATATAAGACTACTATATCAATGGAAATAACATAATAGATTTTGGTTAAAATAAACTAACCGGAAGTGGCACATTACATGAAGCTGCTAACAGTTTTCCATGAAAAAAATTATATTATTTTAATTTTAGAAATAAATGCTGCAAATAAAAGTTTTATAGAATTAAATTCTGCGTCTAGTATATTAAGAATTTTTAAATTAGCCTTTTGCATAAGCGAGATATCTAAATTTAAATATTATATATTTTTAGTTTTTTTTGTTAATTAAGTTTGCTATGGATTAGAACAAAAAATAAAAAATAAAAGATTTTATGTCAAATATGGGCAATTAAAAAAATATCTAAATCTAAAGTTTAATACGCGTACAAGGAAGTCATGTGGTGTCCACATCAGATATTTTACTTTAAAATTGGAATAGAAATTGTGACATTTTTCCTTAGGGAAAAAATGTATATTATTACTTTTGGAAGTTTATATTGTTTCGAGAGTTGAACGCATATTTTTATTTTTTATTATCAAAACCATTCATCGCATAAAAATGATTTACTAATACATGAAGATGTTGTTATCTGCCTGCTGATTAATGACAGTTTAGTGCTGAGACTGTGCAACCACACTCAGCAGAAATGGATATAAAGAGGTGATGACGTATTTATTTTTATTTTTGGGATGTAAAGGAATTGGTTGTGCTTGGGTAGATTTAGCTCTAAATAAATCCTGAAAATCAGCGTTTTTTAAAGACCAAAACCTCATTACCAATCAATTGTTTTTTAGCCAATAAACCGCAAACGCGGTAAAGAATTGGCAATCCCGGGTGCGTAAGCCAAGATTAGTATGCCGGCGGTTTATCTAAATACACCCTTCCCCACCCTCTATACTCCGGTAGGTCGAACGGCAGCTTCGCTTATTTGCTCGGGCCCTTCGCACACTTATCGATTTTCGAAGTTGCAGATGTGACCGGAATTATTCGCCTACTTATGCCATTCTTCGAAAACTCTCTGGTTTTATTTGGGACGTAATCGCATAACTTTGAATGCTATTTCATACTCGACAGGGGAAAGTTTACCCAGCCGCAGGATTGAGAAATAGAATCGTGTGCCGTTCAACTTTGATTCAGAACTTGTGTATTTATGAATATCGATGAGTCGGCCCGGTTATTTTTCATCGCCCTCTGGCAGAGGAAGGGTTGCCGGTGCGCGGAGGGTGCAGGCAGGTAATTTCCCTCTAAGTGAAACGTAGATAAGGCCTATAATTCATACGTCTCACGCACGTCTGACGTGGCATATCGCATATCGATTCTACACGCACGCCAACGAATCTAATGTTTGATGCTCGTTTTGTTATTGACGGCATGACGGGTTCATTTCATGTGAAACAATGCATGTGCACACCAACTACGATCCTCGTCATGCATTACCTGTCGACTGTCAAATTTTATTGTTTATGTTGATGGCGAGGCACTAGAATGCATTAATAGCGCTGATGCGGTTGTTATAAACTTTAGAATGGAGTGCATTTACTTTAATTGCTTATTTACGATCAATTAACTAGATGTCAGTAACAGGAGAGAAGCCATGAGTTAAACGCGGCAGACATTCGTTTCTAGACAATTGGAGGAAATTGCTTTTTTGGCAAAGAGAACTCGTTGTAGTAAATAATAAATCTTGAAGGGTGGCAATAATTTCTGTAAATGTTTGCGGGACCATTAATTCATTTCAGGATCATTAAATCTGTGAAAATTTGTCCTCATTTTGTTTCATTTTTATTTTATCTCAACCGTATCTTTTTCCACTTGATGATGCTCGTCTTTCGACGCCTTTTTCTCATAATATACCTCGATAAGAAAGGTACTGTAATCTCGGCATTTTTGTTGATTAATTAAGAAATTTATATTCTCTTTTTAAATGTTTAAAATTACTTGCATTTGGAATAAAAAGTTGAATAATATTTGAAAAGGTACGTACGCAATTTGGCCAACTTCAAAGCAGTATAAATAATAATTGAAGTATCTAGATACTTCAAACGGAATTCACTTTCTGTACTTCTTAGCGAATCTAAACAAGGCGTGGTGGGAGTAAGTGGTTTCGCTTTTGTCTCTCACAGCAAAGTAGTCAGTCTGCACTGTCCGGAATTAGATTCTCTTGTTTATTTCATTTATTTCTTTAAATGTTATAATAGGTTTCTTTTCCTCTGCTTTGCCAATAAATTGAAAATGATTTCTTCTGGCTTACTCCTAACAAACTATTGTTCCTTTGAGATGCAATTTCAGCACACCACTAGAATCTAGATGTTTTCCTGTATTTTAACCAGTTACGAATGTGTTTGTGAAGTAAAACATACTCATTTTGTTTATGTCATTTACATTTAAATAAATAAATAAATATATCATCACGTCTTTTACCCATTACTGAGTGTGGCACTCTGACTAAGCAGATCTCGGTAAGTGATATATTTTTTCGCGTGAAGTGCGGTTACCAGCCGTCAAATCACGGCCCTCAAAGATATTAGTAGAGAGGGATCCACAGGGGTAAATTTAAATTGGTGAAAATTGTTTGTCGGCTGTGGGGATCGAACCAGGGTTTTCAAGATCCACAAGCCGACTCGATACCACTGAGCCACCTAATATATTTATATTATTATTTATATATGGGGTTGGTGGCTCAGTGGTATCGAGCCGGTCTGTGGATCTTGAGAACCATAATTTGATTCCCACAGCCGACAAACAATTTTCACTAATTTAAATCTACCCCTGTGGCTCCCCGTCCACTAATATCTTTGGGGCCATGATTTGACGGCTGGTAACCGCACTTCACGCGAAAAAATATATCACTTACCGCTTACTTGCTTAGGCAGAGTGCCACATCCAGTAATGAGGGTAAAAGGCGTGATGATATATTTATTTATTTACATTTAATATATCTTAGATACTGAAAAAAGATGTATATTTTGGACAATCAATTATCTAAATTAAACAATTTTCGTCTATTTTAAACAATGTATTGTCTAAATCAGACGAAAGTTGGCCGTGGCGTTATCAACGAATTTGGACAGTAATCAAGACGAATCAGGTTTTTATTCGAAACGTGAAGAAAATAACTTTACTGTACATAAACATTGCGTGAGTTTTGTTTTTTAATTAAAATAAAATATCTGATGTGGACACCACATGACTTCCTTGTACACGTATTAAACTATAGATATTTTTTTAATTGCACATATTTGACATTAAATCTTTTATTTTTTGTTCTAATCCATAGCAAACTTAATTTTAAAAAAATCAAAAAATATATAATATTTAAATTTAGATATCTCGTTTATGCAAAAAGATAATTTAAAAATTCTTAATGTGCTAGACGCAGAATTTAATTCTCTAAAACTTTTATTTGCAGCATTCATTTCTAAAATTAAAATAATACCATTTTTTTCAAGGAAAACTGTTAGCAGCTTCATGTAATGTGCCACTTCCGGTTAGTCTATTTTAACCAAAATCTATTATGTTATTTACATTGATATAGTAGTCTTATGTACCAAATTTGGAAAGTTTTAAATTATATTTGAATATAGTTTTTCATGAAAATCTATTATAGGCTTCAAGTAAAGTACCACTTCCGGTAGTTGTATAATGACCAAAAAGGGAGGTGCACAACTAGATGTTATAACAGTCCTAAATATAAAGTTTCAATTTTCTACGGTTTACCGTTTTTGAGTTATGCGAGATACGTACGTACGTACATACGTACGTACAGACGGCATGACGAAATTAGTCAAAATGGATTCAGGGAGGGCCAAAACACCTATTTCCGTTGTAATCTGAGAACCGAAAATTTTCGCGATTACAATACTTCCTTTACTTCGTACAAGGAAGTAAAAAGAAAACATAATATAATAAAAGAATGTTGCTGTATCAAAAAATTATATTCTTCATCAATTCTTTGTTAGATTTACTGTTGATTTGTCCTCTCTCATATAATTAAGTTTGTAGTCGATTTAGACATTTAGTCCCCTTTATACATTGCTCGCGGCGTCTATGACATTTAGGGGTTTATTTGATGCTGAGACGGTGTTTTTTTGTGTTATATTTATTTCTTGGTAACTAAAGTAAACAAATATAACAATTCAATAAAGTTCTTATATTCTACTCCAGATATGTCTCGTTGTACGTGCGGAAAAAGTGACCAATGAGAACGCTTCAATATTTATGATGTCACTATATTTTTAATCGTTTAAATCTGAGAAGTAAAAATTTATTTTTAACTAATATTTTTGCTAGTAGTCATAATTCAATATATATTTTATGTTTTTATCATTAATTCTTATTATTTCAATTACGGATAATCATCCTTAAAATTTAAAAGGAACGAGATAGTCGGTATTCGGACAATAAAATAATCAAAAACTCATAATATTTTTCGTTAACGTTTCGGTTAATTTATAACCATCTTCAGAACTACAACAAGATACAAAAGTTTTTATAATATTATCAACTGTAATACAAAAGTAGTCAGTCACTCAGTTGTTCCCTGTCGTGTAACATTCTTTTTTGTAACATTGTAATCTTTAGCTGGAATGTTGTTTGGAATTATTTTAAATTTTCACTTTAATATACCATTTATTTGTTGAGATGTAATGAATTGATATTTTGTTAAGGTATGTACTAATAAAATTGTTTAAATTTTGAAATTTTGTATTACAGTTGATAATATTATAAAAACTTTTGTATCTTGTTGTAGTTCTGAAGATGGTTATAAATTAACCGAAACGTTAATGAAAAATATCATGAGTTTTTGATTATTTGATTGTCCGAATACCGACTATTTCGTTCCTTATCAATCATCACGTGACACGATCAGCTAATCCTTTCTTAAAATTTAAGTAAAAGCGGAGCAACTGGTCATTAAAGATTGAAGACCGATCGAATAATTTGTCAAAAGTTGTTTGTAATATGAGCTCAAGATAAGGTATTCCAGTTACGTTTCCATGACGTAATTATTTCTCCAAATGAAATAAAGTTTACGCGGATGTTTTGTTCGTTTCGCAAAGTTTGTTATTCATGAAAGCAAAATAAACAGGATATATGATATATAGAATTCTTAAACATTCTTGCTAACGTAGTTTTGATTTCCTCATTAACTCAACTCAATATTTCCATTAGTGGTTTTTGAAACAAACTGCCGATACGTCCTAACGAAACGCTAGAAAAGTGTTCCTATCTATAATGGAAAGTCGATAAACGGTTATAGGTTTCCCATTATTTTCATCTGAAACGAAGGCGTCTTTTTTCTTCTTTTAATTTATTAAATGCTTTAGCGCAAAAATCCTTTTACCGCATAATCTGCTAAATAGGTTACTGCCCGCGTATGCACTACACTACTATTGCGATGAAAGTAATTATAAAAGTCGCGTACGGATTCTTTTGTTCATAACTTTAATTTTCAACACGTATTAAATGTAGCAACACTGTATTATTACAGTTCTGTTGCAGTTTGGTTTTTATTCTTTCTGCAATCGACAATTTGCAACTACTACTAATTACTGTTGTAATTACTGTTTAATTACCCTGATATTTTCTGTGCTACATGCAAATATCAATTTGCATTTTTGTATATTCTAAACCCAAGCTGCAATATTATATACCACATTTTGTATTTTCTGTTTTATCAATAACACTATTTCGAAACGTTAACCTAATATTAAATAATAATACAGAGCAAATATTGCATGAATAATTTATGAAAAAAATGTTGTAGCGGTGTATATTCGAAGAATATTTTAGTATTTTCAGAAAAATCCTTAGGGTACAAAACTCTTACGGAAAGTTTTTTTTACAGTAAGTTTGTATCTACTTTCAAACAGAATTTTGGAAATCTGATTAGATATTTTTTCATGGCTTCGTTATAAAAAAGAAATGTAAACAAAGACTGCCTATTAATTTAAGTAAAATTTATAAATTTTCTGTAACACATTATAATTATTTGTATACCAAGAGTTGAAAATAGTTTTTGCGGACCCAGGCTACAAATTATAGCTCGAACGTAACTATACTTTCAATCCTAGGTGTATACAATATATTTTCTACGATTATAAATTAAAATTAATCGATTATTAATTATAATTAATAAAAATTTTGAAACAATACAAACAAAATAAAAATATTTGACATTTGTAGTCTGCAATAGTTATTTATTTAACTTGCTAAAAAACTAACTCTCGAGACTAGTGTTTCATAGTCTAGCAATAAATGTCCTTTTTTTGCTGTAATGAACAGAATTTTTTTGCCAATTATTTTAATTTAATTTTGTTATTCTGTTCGATATTTTTAATGTTATCTATTTGTTAATCGGTGGCTATGTAAAAATAAAATTGATTTTTATAATTTTATAAATATTCTGCTTTATATGAATGTTACCAATCACTATATATTCATAGAATTTAATTATACAATGAAAAGTGATGAAGGAATGTAAACCCCACCCGAGATTAAAGAAACTATATGAGGTTGTAATTATATTTATTAAATTAAATCATAACAACACTTTTATAGAAACTTGTAAAAAATTAATTTTAATGTATATGTATATCCGAGGCATAATAAAACTTTCCACCGACGTTTGTATTTTATTTTATTCACAAATAGAAATTAATATATTAAAAAATAATGTTAGTTTTTATACATTTGCTTCTTCTGACGAAATATTTTTATTTAGTAGATAATAAATTTGACAAACAATTTTCACCAATTTAAAAAATCTACCCCTGTGGCTCCTCCACCACTAATATCTTTGGAGGCCGTGATTTGACGGCTGGTAACCGCACGCGAAAAATATATCACGTGATGATATATTTATTTATTTTTATTTTTAAATTTGACATTTATTTCTCGAACAAATTTCGGAGGTATATTTATTTTTCAAGAATTTTCAAGTACATCTGTTAATTATTTAAAAATGAAAATTAGGGTATACCAAAATGGCAGAAAATGTTTTGTTTTTATTTTCTAAATATTATAATTAATTAATAAAAATTAGTAACTTTTGATAGTAACAGATTTATTTCAAAATACAAAATCAAATGTATACTGTTTTCTCTGGATAGGAACGCGACTTTCCGACCGTTTGAAAAATGAAACTAATTTTGCAACTTTTAAAAGTCAGATATTGACATATTTCTAAGTGGTTGTGAATAATACACTAAGCAGATCGTTACCAATAGCAACGGTTTACAAAAAGATTTGAAAAAAGTAGCATTGGTCTATAATAGTTCACTTTCGGTCACTAAATAAGGTTCGAAAGGCCTACTTTTTACTACTTGTACAAAGTAACCATTTAGTAGCAATCCCGAAACTTCTTTTCTGGATATCAAGATTCGAGTTTTGCAATTGGATAACTTCCTAAACCAGTTCGTCTAAGAACTCTAATTCAGTACCATGTACAACAATCTTAAGCTAAATAAAATCACGATTATGCTATTTCTCCGGAGATGTAGTAAAAAAGAAAAGAAAAAGAACTAAGAACACGTAAAAGGAGCAAAACCAGGAAACATTGTCGAGGACAGAGGAATGATATGATGAGGATAATCGAGTTGATTTGTGCGGCGCGCAAGGAGGTAATGTCACCAGCAGCCGTCGGCGGGGCCAAGGGCGCCAGTAGCAGCAGCAGCGGTGGCGAAAGAGCCAACGAACCACCGGTTACTAATGAGATTTCGGTAGCAGCAACAGCACTTCGCTCAACTACGCCCTCTGTGAGCCTGAGTGCGTTTGTGCAGAGACGGATCTAGATTTTAAGGGCTAGATAAGTATAATATAGTATTTTCTAAATGATCTTGACAGATTCGACAACTAATATTGTAAATATACCGCTGAAAATCGATTACAAATTATGCGAAAGATAACTCCTGACGTTTTATAGTGTAAGTAGCAAAGTTGGGATTCTTAGAGTATTGAAGGAGGTAATGAAAAACTTTTTTATGCAAAGTTTCTTCATAACCTTAACACATTTACACGTCAAAATGTTATTTTAAAACTGGGAGATTTTAAAGAATTGTCATTCAAATAAAAACAGTAGAAAATTTAGTTTTTCTTCGACCACTTAGCAATCTGGTCATTAGATTAGCTACGGAAATATAATCATTATACCTACATATATTTTCATATCTCACGGTTACCATAGGCAACGTTAGATATGATTGTTATATTTCACGAATCTCTACGTTGCTAGAATACTAATTTAGGATTATCATATTGATATAGTAAAACCGAGATAAACTTACTATTAAAATATAAATAAAAATTTAGTGCATGGAATGCTAATTTCTCACTCTTATAAATTGCAGTATTTGCCTCCGGCTTATGCCACAAACTTTCATTATTTCATACACACATTTCGTACGAAATGAGTATCTACCATTCCATACTTGTTGTACAATATACTATTTCTGTACATATCTTTTAATAATTTTTTGTAAAATAATCTAGGAATTCTTGACAAATTTTAAGAATAGTTTGAATGTCGAATGTGAAAATACAAAAAAAAATATGAAGTATTCAACTACTAAGAGATAGTGTTGGTCACAATTAGTCAAACTAGAGACAAAGGTAGAATTTCAGTTGGTCTCCATAAGCTTAGAATTGCTTGTATTTCTTTATTTTTTCTTTTATTTTATGTTTGCAAATATTGTGTCTTTTTATGAATTTATATAGAATATAAATAGTTTTGTGTTGTCCTTAGTTGTAGTTTTAGTATTGCATCCATTTATCATTTAACTTTTAGGTACAATTTTAAGTATATAGATCACAGGTTTTTGTTTTTTTAAATAAAGTAAGTTTTTCATAATAGAAATTAGTTCTTTTAACATAATATTAGTTAACTATAATTTTATTACCTTATTTATTGTAAATATTCATTCCATTGCCATTCATTTTAATTTTTTTTTTAAATAGTTATTAGGTTAGTTAGTAAGTGTACGTTTGTTGCAGTTCCAATTTTCGCCATTACAAGCGCATTCTTATGTTAATATCCCAATACTGTCACGCCGTTAAACTAATTACTGTGTGGGATCCTCCCGAAACATCACAGTAAATGATTTTCAGTCCGAGAAGTACGGTTAACAATCTTTAAGCACAGCTACCAGAGATATAAGTCACATGATTAATTTTAATATGTTAATTTTTCTTAATTTGTTAACATTTGAAAATATAACCAATAATCATAGTTTCATAATGATACTAGGATAAATTCTCGCCACCAAATTATGCTGTCAATTTGACCGAAAAGATTATTTTATTTTGATTCAATATAATTTTATTTATTTGTGTCTAGAAATTATCTTCTCAAATAGCACCCCATCTCTTAAATTTTTGCTAGATACATTTTTATTTTCAAGCACTCAATTTTTTACTTGTAGGCAAAATCACTCGAAAAAACTGATAATAGGTAAAAACATATAGTTTGCTCTCGTGAGTCATAGTAATAAAAAAAAATTGTGCAAAATAAAACTTATGTTATTTGTGGTAAAAATCACAATAATCGAACTCAGTTTTTCATTTAAACTGTCGATTACACAATCTCTGAAAATTTTAGTTGTTATATTCAACTAATTTACTTGGTTCATGGTTAAGTTTTAATTTTATCTTGTCTAATTATTTGATAGCCTTCCTTGTGTTATTTCAACTTAAATAAAAAAATATATCATCATGCCTTTTACCCATTACTGGGTGTGGCACTTTGCCTAATCAGATTTCGGTAAATGATATATTTTTTCGCGTGAAGTAATATCCAAACAATTTAAATAAATGAACTTGTCGGTGTAGAAAGGTCCTTATAATTTGAGGGCCCACCACTAAAATCATATGTAGATCCAGCCCTGTATTTGAGTCACATGACACACTAACACATGCCCCTTGTGTGTGGGTTAGATTGTGTAAGTGTGGGCGGAACTTTGTCTATTAATTCCGTTCTCCCTGTAATACGTGTTACCGTGTATGTGGGTACTTCCCGAGAACATCACATTCACTTGATGTTTTCATCTAGCTGTTCCGCTGGGTAAACCTGTGATCGTATGTTTCAGTAAAAATTACCAGGGGAAACGATTGTCGATGAGTATCTGCTCTTCAAATGTTGTTCATTCTTCTTTTGTTTTCTTTTTTAGGTTCTTTTATTTCGTTTTCTAATCAAATCGAAATCAAACATAAAAATAGGTTTCTAGTTTACTATAATAATTGCCTTTTTTCCATCCTTGATTTCATTTTGGTTAACATAATTCATTTATTCATTATACATCAGATATGAGATAGGTGACTCAGTGGTATCGAATCGGCCTGTTTTCATTTTATTTGATTTAATTATCATGACTAATAAATTTAAATTATTTAATGTTCATCCAGTAGTGTATGAATTCAATAACTCTTTGCTCAAGTAAATAAAAGCAATAAGAATGATAAGTTGTTTAATTAAATTTTATCAAAATTTGGTGAACTACTATGAAATATATTACTGATGAATTAAATATATATATATAAAGCAAACATAACATCGTTAAAAAGAAGAAAAATATATTAGTGTAAAGAATGTCTATTATATTGTTCTTAAATTAATATTATTTGTAATTTCCACATTTCTATTTATATGAAGTAAACTATCCGTCAGTACGGTGGTGTGGATAGCAATATGGGATTCGAATCCGACGATCCCGAGTTCGAATCTCACTCAAACTAAAAATTATATGAACTACCACACTGCGGATAGGTGAGTGCGGATCCTGTACTGTAATTGGGATTAAATTCCTGTTGTACAGAGTAACATAAATAAATAAATCAACTATGTAAGCTTTTTTTTGGAAAAACAAAAACAAAATTAAATTGGCATTACAATAAGACAGCTTTTGATTAATAACTCTTATAGTTCTCAAGATCCTAATGATGTTCCTTGTACAGAACACACCAGTATTTCTTTATTAAAATTGAAAGATAAATTAAAATTTTAGAGAGATCACTTATAATATTTTTTAGAAAGTAATGTTGTATATTGCTACCTATGCCATGTCCAAATATATGGATTCAAGTATAAAATACATATAGCAGACAAAATTAATTAAAGAACAATGTTCAGACTTGCGCAAACGGCAAGAGTATAATCTTGTCTGTCAGTATTCAATAATATGGATTCGTAGACAGTTCAAGATATGATTTTGTTTTATATTTATTATAAATTATGTTTGTGATAATCTCAGTTCAATAGAATTACAACAAAATAGAAGCAAAGTATTGGTATGTACTTATATATTTGTTATATGTTTATTGTATTTAAAAATATTGTACATCTCCTAGAGAATTTAAATTCGGAAACGTCAAAATTAATAACGAATATAATTTCATCTAAACAACATAAAAATTATTTTCACGTAATTGGCCATGTAAAATTATGTTAGTTCACCAAATTAATGTGATTTATTTATTACAAAATCAACTTTTAATTAATGAACATTGTGATATTTAACAATCAGTCAAATTAGTAATTAATAATTTATTTAAATTTTCTAATTTTTTGTGTGTAGTGACACGTGTTTAAATTTTAATAATAAACTGTAATAATATATTGAATTGAAATAATTAACATAAAATCAATTTTACAACATTTGGTTCATTTTACAAATTATTAATTAGAGGTACTACCGAGAAAATTAATTAATAGATGACAGAGTTTCATAATTTATTATAAATTACTGTACAAAATCAATCTAAAATATTATAATTGCGTTTAATTTTCATCACGTATTTCATTAAAAAATATATTACACATAATTTAATATTCTGTTCGCTTAATTTAAAACAAGATTTAAAAAATATAGTTAAAGTTAATTTGAACTTGATAGATTGCCATATCGAGTTTAAATTTTGTTTAAGTAGGTGTATCAATTTGTTTTTAATGGAACTGTATTGAATCTCAGGCATGACGGCTTGATTACTTATTGATTGGGAATAAATGAGAAATTAAAGGGGCTATGTCTTCCAGGCACTTAATTGATACTATAACTAGGGTTCGAAATACACGAGTGAATTGTTTGTCCATATTTTATTTGTCACGCTCTCCGTTAATGAGCATTTTATTGTCTAGTTAGATATTCACGAGATTTACAGATAACAAATAAATAAACAAATGTTACTAATTGCATTTAAACAAAGGATTTGTTGTTGTTCCATTATTTTTATTTTCTTTACGGCCAGGTTGTGTAATTTGAAATGTTTTCAAGATTGTTTACTTCGTTTTTTATTCGGATATGTTTTTAAAATTGTACAGGGATATTTTAAAAATTGTATGTGTAATTAAAACTATGTATAAATTATATTCAAATATTTATAAAAACACCTAAGATATTATTTTTCTTAGAAATATTTAAATATACTTTACATATATTTTTATATTGGATCCTTGTTAAATACATATTTATAATATAATATACAATTTTAATATTACATTCAATTTTTTAAATATCCTTGTACAATTTTGAGCAGTGTATAATGTATATAGAGTCAATAAAAAGAAGGTCATATTTGTATAGTATTTTATTTACCAGAATATCCAAAAATGTATATAAAGTTCATATTAATACGTATGTTACTTGCATACATTTATAATATGAACATTAAATTCTAGTGGTATCAAGTCGAACTGTGGATTTAAGAACTTGGGTTCGATTCCCTCAGCTTACAAGCGATTTTCACTACATTATAATTATCCTTGTGGATATCCCACTACTAACATCTTTTAAGGTCGTGATTTGATGCCTGATAATCGTACTTCAAGTGCATAAATATATCAATTATCGAAATCTGCTACGACAGAGTACCTCACCTAGTAATATGAGTAAAAGGCATAATGATTCTATACTTCTGCACGAAACTTTAATGACATATGTATATAATTTGACTGATTATAGAAGAAAAATATTTTTTTTTTGAAATTCGCAAAAATTCGAGTATTTTATTCCTAGCGAACATTTTTAATGTCATCATTTAAATGTTCCTAAATATAAGCCTAAAAATATAGTATTTAAAATTAATCATACATTCTTTTTAAATTTATTACGTATATACTAAACAAATGCTAGTAGAAAAAAAACTATAATTGTTGGAGAATATTTTTTTTTAAATTCGCAAAAATTAGAGTATTTTATTCCTAGCGAACATTTTTAATGTCATCATTTAAATGCACATATGCAGAATTTTAGTATGTTATTTTTTGATACAAATGTATGTAGGTGTCGCATGCTCCTGGCGCGCCCCTGAGTATGTTAACACGCTCGGCCACCGCGCTGATGATTTAATATTAATTTCACATTTTGCCTGAATTTTGCACTTTGCCGGTGATATAACAGCTCGTTCATGAAATGTGTTTGACTTGGCTAAGTTAATTCTTCCATATTTCAAACATTCATTTCATGGCCATACACATTACATCTAAATATGTAATATAATGAATTAACCGTAATTTATCTATTTCAGGTGAGTTTTCCCACATTTATCTACAAACTCTATCATCAAATAATCCTTGGTTCAAACTTCAAAACAGTAAGTTAATACTCAGTAGTTTCTGACCCACCATTGTTATCTCGCCGTAAGCTGAAATTCATCTTGTAGATTAATTACGTCTGTGGTTTTCTTGATATGACTGCTAGTAACGAACACATGTATAATTTTAATCAGTTGCTGGGTATGGGATTCGAACTCAGGTTATGATCTCTAAAGTTTAGCAAGTTATAAGGCCGGATCTCCCATAAGGCAAAGTATGCCATAATCTATGGCGGCAAGTGTGGATTGTCATTTATTAATAAATTTAAAAACTTAAACAGGAAAATTGGATAAGCAGAATATATTAATTGAAATTGTTTGGATGGATATTAAAAGCTTTTTTTCATGTCATTATTTTATTTTTAATGCTGATTTCGGTTCCACGGTTTGGGCCATTTTCAAAGCATTTGGTAGAAAGTCACATAAATAAAACAATAGATATTTGTGTATTAAAAGCGTAAAGTAATCCTTTGTTACTCGAACACGGTAATTGCAGCACGAGCCGAAGCCGAGAGCTGCAATAGTGCAAGAGGAACAAAGACACTTTACGCTCGTGATACAAACATATTTTTTTCTACGATTGCATCTTAAAATTATTTAAAAACGTATACGTACTGAAAATAAATTTATTCTGTTAACTGTCAATATGACAAGTTTCTGTTTTGTTTGTATCCCTGGTAACTATTGAAATAAGCACGCATTTTTAATCTTTCTCGAGCGTTGCCATTGGAAACGCGCGTATTTAACGTCTTTTTCGCGCGTTGCCATTGCAGACGCGCAAAAAAGATATTTTTCGATTGTTCCACAGAAAACGTTAACTTTACGATGACAATTGAGAGCGTAATTGTCAACTTTTCATACCAATCGTAGAAAAAATATTTTTAAATTACATTTACATACATACATACATAACACCACGCTATATCCCACTAAATGGGGTAGCACGAACCCCTGAAACATTCACAGAACATCCCCTGAAACATTCATAAAAAAATCAGTTCACGTCAACATTCTCATTCTGACACACTTCATACGAGCTCTTTCCTTCCTCACAACCAAAATCCATCATCACGCAACAAACCTTCATTCACATCCATCCATTCACTCCTTTACACCTGTTTCATAAATATTCACTTACGCCCACTTCTCTAACAACGAATCTATAAAGAAATGAAGGCAGTATCCCCTGCGCTTGTTTAAAAGTCAAAAACTAACAGTTTAATGTACATCCAAATTGTTAGTATAGGTAGTTAATACATTATGCTTTACACCGAAAGATAGAAAACTACATAAGTAAGTAATTAATAAATGATAAAATGTTTGTGTATAAAGAGTAAATGTGGAAGGATTCTTTTAAAATACGGATGCTAATTATCATTCAAGAGTAATTAAAAGTTTAGTCAGTAAAAATCTGGCAGGGTTTAGCTCGGCACATTTTCATTACAAAATCTGTCGTGTTTGCGTTGTACTTAATTTACCGCTCACAGACAAATGCTGGAAGTTTATGATAGATAATGAAACTGTAACGTACGCCGCCGCATATTACGGTGAAAGCTTTTTGCTGATTTCAACTTTCCAACTAAAAGCATAAGTATCATAATAAATACGTTTCTGCAACATATTGTAATGCTTTGTTATAACATCGTACTATTATCTACTAAATTGAAGATAATGTCTCTCGGCCAAAACAGTTTTTACTTGTCTTAATTGCCTCTGAAACTTTTCCAAAAGCTTTTAATTTAGATTTCGTGATAGTTGAAGCCTTTCTAGAAACGATAGTCGAACTAATAAATGAGAATCCTCAGAGATGATAAGACTTTGAACAAATTCCTTTGTGTTTTGTTTTTATTCTTTCAAACATAAAAAGATGATTCTTCAGATTGTTTGTAGAAATGCAACCTATTTTCTTTCAACAAAACTTTCTTTGATAATTATTGTACGCTTATAGAAAATCTCGTTATCATAATATCGTTAAAATGAAAACATTTAAATTTATTTTATTAAACATTCTAAAATAATTTCATTATAGCTATATTTAAATCTAAAATAATAGAAATACAAACTTTTCTTATTAGCTTTGCAGTTGTTGATAAATTTATTATCAAAGACACTAGTAATATCACAATTTTTTATTTACTAGAATGTAGTGCTTGGTGACAACTGACAAGAGCAGTTCACAAGAAAAAATCGCATTATCGATGGTACAGAGATTTTAATCTAATGTCAAATTACTTGAGTCATTTAACATCGAAGGAACCAAGTTAGTTTGGTATTTATTGGGATATTCAATTACTAAGAGTTGGTGTTAATCACGATATGTCAAACTTAACACAAAGGTACTCATTCAGTTGGTCTTCATAAGCTTACCATTGCTGTCACTTGTATTTCTTTGTTTTTTCTTTTATTTTGTGTTTTTTAGTAGTGTTTTTTTTTTAAATATATCTAGATTATAGTTCTGTGTATCGTTAGTTGTAGTTTTAGCATAAGTTTCATTTATCGTTTAACTTGTAGTTACAAATTTAAGTATATAGTTCATGAGTTCTTTTAATAACATAGGTTTTATTTAGTTCTTTCAGTATAAAATTAGTTAATTATTACTTTATACCGTTTCTTTTGAAAATATTGGTTCTATTATCATTCTTTTTTTTAAATACTTTGTTCGCTACTCGTAATTCTAATTTTCGCCATTATGAGCGCATTCTTATTTAAAAAATCCATTTGAGATAATTTACCTAAATAATAGTTTATTAAAATTATATT
This sequence comes from Pterostichus niger, assembly GCA_947425015.1. Classification (NCBI taxonomy): domain Eukaryota; kingdom Metazoa; phylum Arthropoda; class Insecta; order Coleoptera; family Carabidae; genus Pterostichus; species Pterostichus niger. Next base: position 8,857,066 of record OX380341.1, read on the forward strand.
CACCGTTGCCAAGGTAATGAAAATGAATCAAAGTTCATCTACAGCTATCAAATAATACCTTCATTATGTACCTAACGCTAAATACATAAAACCGCTCATATTATACTAGTGTAATATGAAATTTAATATTTCACGACTTATTTTCATCCAATAGCAATCAAGTACTAGTATTTTCTTATAAATCAAGCACGTGATTTGTCGTTTGTTAATCCTTGACAGAAAGTTATGTTATATAAGTTTTATTCCATGTACTTAAATAGTGTTGTAAACTTTATCCTTGTGTAATATAACCAACATTATATACACATTAAATAATAGATTATTGTCCACTTGCAACAACCTTCCCTGTTTATCCGATGTTAAACTGATAAAAGTGACATTTCTCTATGGTGTTTTTATACATGAATTATCATTTCAAAAATGTGATGAAAACTTTTCCAATATTAAGAAAAAATTACCTTCCGTTATAACTTTAACAAAATATTGTATCACGAAATGATAATGAAACATTTTTGTTGAAAATATGTTGCTGAGATCTGTCATTGAAGAGCTGCCATTAACAGAAATTGATAAAATAGGGTGATGATAAATTTATTTAATATATTTTTTCCAAACTTACGTCTGTCATTTTTACAATTTAACCTCGGTTTGACCCTAACGTTGAGGAACAATTTTAGAGGACTGTAGAGTAGAAAGAAGAAAAATCGCTTTAATTATAAATCTCCGGAGATTTATCTAACATTTACGGTGAAATTTTACCGTGTTATTTATCATGTGCAGAAAGAGAATAGCAGGATAATGCCGTGTGAGCTTCCAGTCTCCAGTGCTTCCAGTACGCTGCATCCATTCCTGGACAAACATTAGCGCCAAATAACGAGCGCCGTCCACGGAATATTTCACACGTTCCCAAGTTATAAACAGCACCTGTCGCATGATTTTCACTTTAAAACATACGACCATCTTTCTATAAAGATTCGCATCTGTTAGAGGCAATTTGCCACCCGAAGACAGCGTTTTATCTTTTGAAACTCACTTGGAACTGGAGCTTTCAATATGGACGACGGGTAGGCTTGAATTTAAGAGATGGAGGGGCAAACTAGAGCTTTCACCTCATGGGACCTCAAAAACAAAAAATTCTAAATAACTGAAAAAATTACATCTCTCGCCATAGTCTAACATATTGCCAAATAGTTAACATTTCAGTTTAATAATTTCTTTAATTTTTGTTGCCGTATCAAATTAAAACGATATTATTTTGTATTTTAAGAATTTGTCGTTGTCAAAAAGGTGTATTTAACAGATCTGTTGATTTAAATTGACACATACATTTTTAATGATTGATAATAAATAGAGTTGTCGTTTTAAAGTATATCTTAATGGTTGCTATGCTATAACGGAGAAATATATATTTTAGTTTTTTCATGATCACCCATAAAATTAGCCTTTTAGATAAAAACATCTAGATCAGAAAATACATTCAGATAGATTGGTAAAATTTTACCGCTCCCTAAATTTGCAAAAGAGATCAGAAAATGAATGTTTCCATGGTGATAACTTTATTTATGAGTCATGAATAATTTATTCCTGATGGTCGCAAAAAAATATTATCTTTAACATATCTTGAAAGTGTCTATACTGGACTCTCAAGCTTTCAGTCTGAAAAGTAAGACTTTACAGTACAAGTATTGTAATACATATTACGGTAGTGTTATCATGAAGTTGCTAGGAAATAAATAGTTTTTGACATTTAATTACAATTTTTTTAAGATGTCATTTTTAAAGTTAGGATATAAAAATAATGTTTAATAATTAAATGCGAAACAGTATGAAATAAAACGTTGTACGTCATACATTCGTTAATAATTTTTTTTTGCGTTCATAAGGAAGTCATTATGAAACCCAATTGTGTATCGAAAGAGCGTTCATTACGATACGAAACATTTTGTTTTAGACGGTTGGTAGTAGCGGATGACATACTGAACCTATCAAGCTAAGAATATCAAAATTTCAATATAACCTCAAAATCTTAACAACTGCATAATTACCAATAAAAATTACCAACCCCAACATTTCATATACATATTGGCATAAATTGACCCGGTTTAAAATATTGCAGAATTTTTCAAATTTTAATTTATAAAATACCAAATATAAAAAATTGTATAAATAATTCAATAACTGTGTTTTCTAAACTAAACGCGTGCGAAAAAAACATGTCTTATAAATCTCGTTACCGTAGTAGATCTCGGTAAGTGATATATTTCTTTGCGTTAAATGCGGTTACCAGCAGTCAAATCACGGCCCTCAAAGATATTAGTGATGAGGGAGCCACAAGGGTAAATTTAAATTTATGAAAATTGTTTGTCGGATGTGGGGATCGAACCAGGGTTCTCAAGATCTACAGGCCGACTCGATACCACTGAGCCACCTACCCCATTTTTTATATTTTATAATTAGCCTAGTTAATTGAACTAGCATGCCACGAAGTAACCATATTTTATTTTTATGAGTTGACTTTTCAAACTTTATTTCGAGAGGCAAAAATAACTCGTCTCCCTCGTCGAAATATCTGTGTATCCGAGCTTGACAAGAGAGAGAAGTTCGAAAGTTTTGAAAATCCGCTCTGTGTTGTTTCTATGATATGTTGATGCTGGTGGAGATATGTTTACTTTACGCTAAACTTACACTGAAAGAACTTTTTAGTTTTGCGCACTGGGGCGTTTATACATATTTTCGTTTATCCTTGACATAGCTATTCTAAAAGTTATTTATGTATCTGCGATATGTTGTACATCCTAAATCCTTGCTTATTTTTCTTCTTGTAAAAGAATATTAAACAAGAAAAAAACCAGCATCATTTTGTTGGAATTTATTTTTCGCAAGAAATCATTTTGTAATTATAATAATTAAACGTAGTAATAGGAATGTGTTCTGAAATATGCAAGATCATGAATTTGATTTACAAATGGTTGGTTTTTTCTTTCGATCAATAGCTCTTTCCTAATAACATACTGTATGGATTTGCTTCAGCCAAGATTCAAGTCGAGATAAGTATATTGCAGATTTTATCATGTAATAGAGGGAAATGTATTTATGTATGTATAAATATATAGCTTCGTACATGTAAATTTTACTGCGTTACAGAAAATATAGTGTTAAATTTTTAATAGTTTATACAGCATGAAATATATGAAAGATAGTAGAATATTTGGCGATAAGTATAAAATTTTAGTTGGTAGTTTTGGAAATAACTAGACTGTTAGTTTTATTATTTATGTTACGATGTACAATGAAATAAATGATATATTTGTTGCGATAAATATAAAATTATATCAGTAATGCAACCCAAAGGCGAATCATCGACATAAATTTCCTTTACGAGTCTCCGGACACTCTATCCAGAAGCGGAGCCCCAAAAACATATACGGTCATATCAGGAGTAGCTCACGGCAATATCTTGCTAAAAAACTAATATATCATATTAAATCATCTCTTATTTATATAAATAAACAGTGTACGGCTTTGTTTTACTTCAATCTTCATTTCAAATATTGTTTAGAAACCAACCTTATTGCTTATATTACTTTGTGAAAACTTGAACCTGAAAAAAACAATAAATAAAAGAAACGTTCCTTCACTCTTTGTTAACCGCCTCTCAGATCTATCGCAGTTGTTTTCCTTTTCGTTTACTTTTGCCCATTGTTGTTCATTGAATGGCGCTTTCCCGCCTATGCCATGTTGCCGCTTCTCCCACAGCCCATGGCTGCCAACAACGGGCAAATGAAGTTCAAGAAAAGTACCTTTCTTGATAGGTAACAAAACTACAAACAATACATTCTTCAGAATTACTTATGTTCATTTTATGAAATCATGCTAACTACCCAGTTATGTTTATGATCCTTATAAATATTGGTAGATTACTTTTTTTTTTAATAAATGTGCGTTTGTCAGTTGTCCAATCATTACGCACCCATATATGTTATTGAGGAAAAGGAACAGTTATGATTTACAACCCTATGATAAATGTTTCTAATTCTACTAAAAAATTATGTATCGTTACAACTCGTTACCAGACGGCATGTAGTAATTTTTACGATTTTTGAAAAAATCCTATACAACAAATATGTTTATCGTTATGAATCGTTATTTCATATAGTTTAATAGTACATTTAATTATTTATAATTAAATTGCCTTACAGGCGATTTATTTTCTAAAAATATGTTAATGTGAAAAATTTTATTATATCTCAAAGATTAACAATGTTATTTATAATTATAAAATTGTCAAATTTGCATCACTTAAAAAACACGCTCTATACAAAGTGTTTCTATACCTCTGCTCGAAACTTGAATGACATATAAATTGATATACTGATTATAGAACAAAAAATTTTTCTTTGAAATTCGCAAAAATTAAGTTATTACATTCCTAGCGAACATTTTTAGTGTCACTGGTTTCATAATACATTTAATTATTTGTAATTATGTTACTAATGAAATAAATGTTTAAACACTACGTACAAATAATCATTTATTAATTAGTTATTATATAGGTACTTGATATAATGCCTTATTTTTATTTTTATTTGAGTACCTAGTTTGATTTCGTATACGGTGTTGAAAGGGTAAGTTGTTGTGGGAAATATTTGAGAAAAATATATAGCAACAGTGAATTACTGGATAAGCTGTTACTGTATGGAGAAGCAGCGCAAAATTCCGAATTAAACCAGTGACACAAAAAATGTTAGCTAAAAATGAAATATCCTAATTTTTGCGAATTTAAAAAAATATTCTTTTTGTTCTATAATCAGTATATCAAATTATATGACGTTAAAGTTTCGTGCAGAGGTATAGAAACACACTGTATAAAAGTTAAAATGGCTGAAGAAGATATAATATGTTATCTTATTAATTGTAGATGAGTAAAATATCCTGCAAAAGTTGTGTATTTATTCTTCTTAAAATTTTTATATATTTTTTTTAATTTATATATCGGACCAACTACTAAGGTCAAATGCCGATATGTCCTGTGTATGGTCGCCACGGGCGGGACCCGAACCCACGACCTTATGGTTGCGAGTCAGGCCCTCAACCCGCGCGACCATCACGCGGGACATTTTTATATTTAAATTTATTGTTGTCTAAAGTTTACGTATTTATTATTTTGTAAACATTTTTATAAATTATATATTTCTGTATGGCGATCAGATTATATAACCGCACTATATGATACTTCTAATCCATTTTAATATAAATCTCTATATCAGTAAATTTTAATTTTCTTTTAACTCTACTCTGAAATAAATTATAAAAACTGCGTTTTTCCGACTGGATGCATATTTAATTTTTTTTGTCAAAATTGTCAAGTTCAAATGGAATAAAAAAATTATTGAAGCAAAGATCATTTTAATAAATATGTTTTTATTATTATTTGCACATAAATTTTATGTTTTCAAATATATTCAGCCTTAACTTAATAAATATGTACAATACCTACATTGCTTAATTTATAATAACAATAAAATCTTGTTCCAAAAGATCAGTGTCCGTTTGCCAATTGAAAACTCAATTAGGCATATGATTCACCTTAATTGTTCTAATTAAAAACCAGGAGATTAACTCTATTTTATATTTGTAAAAAGAAACTGGAAGTGTGAAAATTCTGAATTCCTAAAAATATATTTATCCTTTCTTTGAAATTTTCCCATCTCCGCCATTGTTCTACATCCTGCACGGTTGACGATACGACGCAATTGTTTTGTTTGAAGTAATTGCTTTCGCATACATGTTGTCGTAATTCGTAATTCGCCATGATTTCATGTTTACGTTACGTTCGCTGCTATAATGCGTGGTACGTTTACGTTCCGTCGTTACGTTGTGCAGTGTTCGCACGTGTGTTTGTTTTAGTCACGTGTGATGTTTTCCTATTACTACGTGCAACCAGCAACCTGCAATAACCCTGCAAACGTACGTCAGACCTTCGTTTATATACGAGTAGGTAACACGATTGCGTTTGTTAGTGTATTTCTGTTTCTGTTGAACTGTTGAACATTTTCTTTGCCGCAAGGAGAATAATCTTGTATTCGCACTGTTATCTGCGGTATTTTAAATTGACTTTTCTTTGTACTTGTAACAGATTTTCAAACTATTTGCAACAAATAGAATAAATGTAGTACTCGTAGAAAGATCCTAAGGTAATGCTTCCAATTTGTTTAAAATAATAGCAAAATGCGATTTCAGGATATTAATCCTATGCTTACATGCACAAAGGTAGGCTGGTAAGTAAGTAATAACTGTATTCTGTACGGTAATATTACCATACTGACTTGTCAAAACAGACAAGAAAATGAAAATAAAACACAATGATAATATGACACTATTAATACAAACGGAACTCAAAACAACAATAATATAAAGATTACTGTCTCCTGCTTATCATAATATACATATATTATTTGTACAGTCTTTCAAATTCGAGATGACCACGTTATGACGTTTAAATAAAAAATTCTGATGTGGACACCACATGACTTCCTTGTACACGTATTAAACTATAGATATTTTTTTAATTACACATATTTGACATTAAATCTTTTATTTTTTGTTCTAATCCATAGCAAACTTAATTTACAAAAAAATCAAAAAATATATAATATTTAAATTTAGATATCTCGTTTATGCAAGAAGCTAATTTAAAAATTCTTAATGTGCTAGACGCAGAATTTAATTCTCTAAAACTTTTATTTGCAGCATTCATTTCTAAAATTAAAATAATACCATTTTTTTCAAGGAAAACTGTTAGCAGCTTCATGTAATGTGCCACTTCCGGTTAGTCTATTTTAACCAAAATCTATTATGTTATTTCCATTGATATAGTAGTCTTATATACCAAATTTGGAAAGTTTTAAATTATATTTGAATATAGTTTTTCATGAAAATCTATTATAGGCTTCAAGTAAAGTACCACTTCCGGTAGTTGTATAATGACCAAAAAGGGAGGTGCACAACTAGATGTTATAACAGTCCTAAATATAAAGTTTCAATTTTCTACGGCTTACCGTTTTTGAGTTATGCGAGATACGTACGTACAGACGGCATGACGAAATTAGTCAAAATGGATTCAGGGAGGGCCAAAACACCTATTTCCGTTGAAATCTGAGAACCGAAAATTTTCGCGATTACAATACTTCCTTTACTTCGTACAGGAAGTAAAAATTACTTATAAATATGATATAAAACAATTGTAATCATGGCGTTACTTGATGAGAATGAAGTTATTCATAAAATAATTATTAATAAATATGACACAAAACAATTGTAACCATGGCGTTAAATAAAAACACACAAACCACAGACTTACTTGATTGCCTTCTAAAATGATGACAATGATGTTATTCATAAAACAATTTCAAAAAATAATATTTATTAATGAAGTTAACGTGTTTATATTCTGAAACCGATAAACTATTGAACAAACCGCGGTTGTTATGAGTCATAACAAGTCTAAGATGTCTTAAAAAAAACTGACTTTCCATCTTTTTAAAAGTCAGTAATTTACATATTACTAACTTATTGTGAATAAAAATATTTGAGTTAATGATCATCAAGGACACATTTATTTTCATATCGCTTTATTGCAGTTAGCTTTTACCGATTCCTACTGTTGTATTTTCCGATCTAAAAAACTGATTTTTTAGTCTAAAAAGCAGGGTTCGTAAATATCATGATATTTATAATAAATATCAAAATATCTGATATACAGGATATATATCAGATATCACATTTATTATCACAATAGGAAATACAAAATAAATTATTACTCCTAAATAAAAAATTAACATAGGTAATGAAAAAAAGTAAATATACATTGAATGGATACACAAATATTATATAGTACTAAGAATAGTAAGAATATTTAAATAATCCTATATCCTAAATAGGGGCAAATCATCATCTTCTGATGAACTTCCTGAACATAGCGTTGCAGATTGGCCAAATCCAATCTAAATTAGTTTTTTTTTGTAGTTTCTTTTTGGTTTAAATATTTAAACATAAAAACTAATTTACCGGCATTGTCGTTACCGAGACGATTACGTAATTGAGATTGGACAATGCCAAAAGTGGAGAAATATCGTTCCAGCCCTGCTGTGGCTGTTACAGCAGTGCGTAACTGTTCAATGTGTGATTTGTCGTAAAATATAAAAAATACAGTTACATGTATTTATCACACTCGGGCGCTATAAATTAGTCACTTATTCGCCTTAAATACTGTAGCATTTGACTACGAAAACCGGCAGTACGGCAGTGTAAAAACTGCGGCTCGGTGTGTCCGGTAGGCCCAAGCCCGATTTGGGCTGTAGTGCCATCAGAAGAAGAACTGTTCACATAGTTCAATAAATGTACTTTTATTTGGCCACTCTGACTCATTGATAGTTACACTTTTCCACCATATTAAAGGATTTGTATTTCTAAAATGAGTACCAAATAAAAATTTTGGAAATGGTTCAGACTTTGCCATTAATGACATCACAAATGACACACAATTTGGATTTATGTCGTTGATGTGAAGTTAGTCAAAAGCTAGTAAAGTAAGAATTATCTTTAGAATATAATTTTAACAGAATTTATGAAAGTAATAATGAGAGGTATACTGTATTTATTATAGACTATTTGATATTTTTATATAATGGATATATATCTTCGAACCCTGTCTATAAGTTAACTGAAGCACGAGAAAATTAATGCCGTTGAGCGCGTTTTCATATCACATTTAGTTTTTGAGATATAGCCTCGGAATAGTAGAAAAACTGAAAAATTCGAAAAATTTCACTTTTCCGGAGGCTATATCTCAAAAACTAAACAAGATATGCAAATGGGCTCAACGGCGTTGAATTCCCCGTGTCCGAATTGACTTATAAGCAAATTTTCATACAATTTTATGCAATTTAATATTTTTAATTATTTCCTAAGGGTTTTTTCAGATTTTAATTCAATTTTACCAAAAATCCTTAATCGTAGGATTATTAAAACGAAAATTTAAATACATATGTATTTTGACCCACTGAATCCAGTGGTGCAATCTTCAAATGCATATGACTTCTGGTTTTCGAGAAAATGTTAAAAAACCGCTTTTTGCGATTATTTGGCGGAAAATTGAAAAAAAATAAAAATCGCTGAAACTATGTTTATAAGTTAACTGAAGCACGAGAAAATTAATGCCGTTGAGTGCGTTTTCATATCACATTTAGTTTTTGAGATATAGCCTCGGAAAAGTAGAAAAACTGAAAAATTCGAAAAATTTCACTTTTCCGGAGGCTATATCTCAAAAACTAAACAAGATATGGAAATGCGCTCAACGGCGTTGAATTCCCCGTGTCCGTATTGACTTGTAAGCAAATTTTCATACAATTTTATGCAATTTAATATTTTTAATTATTTCCTAAGGGGTACCCCTTTGGTTTTTTCAGATTTTAATTCAATTTTACCAAAAATCCTTAATCGTAGGATTATTAAAACGAAAATTTACATACATATGTATTTTGACCCACTGAATCCAGTGGTGCAATCTTCAAATGCATATGACTTCTGGTTTTCGAGAAAATGTTAAAAAACCGCTTTTTCCGATTTTTTTGGCGGAAAATTGAAAAAAATAAAAATCGCTGAAACTATGTTTATAAGTTAACTGAAGCACGAGAAAATTAATGCCGTTGAGCGCGTTTTAATATCACATTTAGTTTTTGAGATATAGCCTCGGAAAAGTAGAAAAACTGAAAAATTCGAAAAATTTCACTTCTCCGGAGGCTATATCTCAAAAACTATTTGATATTTTTATATAATGGATATATATCATTGCAAAAATATGACGATATATATCAAAATAAATATCATGATATATATCGATCGATATATATCTTCGAACCCTGCTAAAAAGTGACCAGATAGGACTAATTTTTTAGAGGATCTAGAAAAATTAATAATTATTTATTATCAATATTGTTTTTATATTGCTATTTGACTAACAACAAATATTTTAAAGCTGATATTAATTAATTATGATCTAAAACCTATATAATAGATAAAGGATAATATTAGTCACCTCAACGTATAACATGCTGCTGGCTAATAATATAATTAACATCTCTTTATTAACGTTATTCAATTTTATGCCCTCACTATATAAAACGAGACTAGTTTACTTCAAAAGATATGTTTAATTTCAACTATGTAGTAACTATAAATAAGTATCCTTTAATTATAATAAAATAATAGAAATAATAAAAAATTGAAACTTGTTGCCTTTATTTGAAAAATTCTTCCTAATTGCATGAAGATAAAGAACTATAGGTTTTACTGTAATTTTAGTAACAATTTCGAATAATTTTAAGTAAATTAAAAAACATTGTTTATTTTTTAAATAATTATCTTTATTTTTGTCTTAATAGTGAAATTGAGGGTGATTGATAGAATAAACGACATGTGTATTGTTTGAACAGAAGAATAAATGAGCATCTATAAAAAGAATGAAAATGGTATGTCGAACAATAATTGCAGGATGAATTTAATGAATAAATGTGCAGTGATTTTATTGGGGATACATGCTAACCCCATTTGATATATGATATTATGTATATGCAGAATTTGGAATACTAGTATAATGCAATAAATTGAGTGGGAGTAGCATAGTACGAATGATAAAGTCAAGAAAGCAGAAGGCATTTAAAACTTTTGAAGACATAACTGTCTGTAGATGCGAATAGACGGTGATTCACATTGATTTTCATGCGGAAAAACAGATTGCCAAGCTAAGAAAATCCAACAAAGTATAAAGACATAACAATTTTATACTTTTGTGTTTACTTTGCAAGTGAGTGCCTCGAAAAATGAAATTTTTACCTTGTTTAATATTTAATAGACACTGAAAGTTATCTTTACTTGTCCAAACTTTTTTGAGTCAACGCTAATAAAAATTTTACGACGCTGGTTCCCAAGTGTGACGATTTTCAGATTTAAAACAACATAAGGTTTCTTTAATAAATTATTAATTTCAATTAATACAACAGAATGTCGCATCCAGAAATGGGTAATATGGCATGATGATTTGCATTGTCGGATTTGTGGTTACTAAAAGCGGGACATTAATTTTTAAAATATGTATCGCAAAGAAAAATACATTTTAGACTTATGTTTGTTATATCTAATAAATGTTTTCACTTATTCCAGCCACTTATCCTGAAATCTTTTTCCTCTTTTATGCATTCTTTTAAAGTTTCTTTTTTCCTGACCGAACGAAAGATGATGCTTTTCCGATTTGTTTTCGATCCGTAAAATTCATGATTGTCTTTCCTAGCCAAAAGGAAAATTAATACAGGAATCATTTTTTCGCTCTAATCGTTGCGAGACTATGTTCCACCACTGTGTTATTATTTTGTGATTACATCCGTTAATGATAATTTAGTACCGATAATTCCTCAAATTCGATTATAGATTATACTCGTATAAATGTTGTACTACGTACAATTCGTTGTTTAAAATTAAACTAGACATACTGACAACTTATAAATAAGAATTTCTGAACAGAATATCATTAATATTTACTTGTGTTTTTTAATTATTATTATTTAATTTGCTTCGAGTATTTCGACAGCTATGGTCACTAATACCAAAGTACAATTAATTACATATTCTTGTATTTTCAAAATACTTTTTATTTGTTGTATTTAGTTTATCAATTATAAAATAAATAAATACAGCAGTACTTTTTTTTACTCATTACTGGGTGCCAAACTCTGCTGTAGCAGATCTCGGTAAATGATATATTTATGTGCGTGAAGTGTCGTCTAATCACAACCTTCAAAAATGTTAGTGGAGGGGGAGCCATAGGAGTAATTTTAATGTGGTTAAAATTGTTTGTCAGCTGTGGGAATCGAACCGTGGTTCTCAAATCCATATGCCTACTTAATACTATTTAGCCACCTACCCCATCAATTTTAATTAATTTGTATTCACATTATTTTGTTTAGTTGCATATCTCTAACGTTTTGTTATTGTCTAATTGAATAATTTGCATCATCAAATTATTTGAGAAAATATATATTAAAAGCAGAGGCTCAGGGACCGCTGTATTAGTTGTATCAATGATGCATGAACAGCAGGATAAGACGGCCTCACCAGTTAACTGAAGCAATATATATATATATATATATATATATATATATTTATATTTAAATTGCAATAAATTATTTAAAATTTATACATTTACATCACAACAATCAGTCTGGATGATATAAGTGTAGTTATATCGAAATAATATATACGAGGGTCGTTCAATAAGTCCTTAGAAAAAAGTAGAAAAAACACTTTTTTTGGGTAGATTTTTTTTTATTTTTCTACATAATCTCCTTTTAGCTCTATACACTTCTCTAATCGTTTTCCCAAATTTTTTAAGCCGTCCAAAAAGTAGGATTTCGGAAGCTCCTCAAAATAGGCTTCCGTTTGGGCGATGACCTCCTCATTGGACGTAAACTTTCGTCCGCCAAGCCATTTCTTTAAGTTTGAAAATAAGAAAAAGTCACTGGGGGCCAAATCTGGTGAATACGGTGGATGTTGCAATAATTGGAACTTTAATTCCATAATTTTGGCCATCGCAACTGCGCAGGTGTGCACACGTGCATTGTCTTGGTGAAAAAGGACCTTTTTGCGTTTCAAATGAGGACGTTTTTCTTTTATTTCTTCGCTCAGCCGGTCCAATAACGACTCATAATACGCTCCTGTTATCGTTTTTCCCTTTTCCAAATAGTCGATGAAGATGATTCCGCGTGCATCCCAAAAGACCGTTGCCATAACCTTGCTAGCCGATTTCTCCGTCTTCGCCTTCTTCGGAGCCCGTTCGCCTTTAAAAATCCACTGTTTAGACTGTTCTTTTATCTCTGGAGTGTAGTAATGTATCCAAGTCTCATCCACAGTTATGTATCGACGCAGAAAATCTTCAGGATTACGACGGAAAAGCGCCAAAACAGCCTCAGAGTCCACCACACGATTGCGTTTATTCTCCACTGTGAGCAACCGCGGCACCCTTCTTGCCGAGATTTTTTTCACACCTAATTTTTCGTGCAAAATTAAAGCGACTGTGCCTTGTGATATGCCTGTAGCCTCAACTATTTCGCGCACTTTGATTCGTCGGTCACTTAAAACCATATCGTGGATTTGGTCAATCATTTCGGGGGTAGACACTTCTACAGGGTGTCCGGAACGATTTTCATCTTTTGTGGATGTACGGCCACGTTTAAACTCATTCACCCAATTGTAAACAGTTGCAAACACAGGAGCAGATGTGCCATGAACTTCATCCAACTCAGCTTTAATATCTTTCGGCGTTAAGCCTTTTAAATACAGATGTTTAATCACCGCTCGAAACTCACTTTTATCCATTATTATAAACAATCAAAAGTTTTTTACTACAATTGACAACAACAATGAAACTACGTGACGGCTAAAGCTAAAACTCTAACAGTTGACTAGTTAGGAGTGCTGCTTACTGGAAAAAAATCATTTTCGATACTACGAGCACCATCTCTTGGATTTTCTAAGGACTTATTGAACGACCCTCGTAATTGGCCTTACGTCCTAGTAAATTTGTTGTGGAATAGAATACTCGGTTGTATATGTAATTTACCTTTTATAATTTATCTTTATACTAATTAAATATCGTTATAAGTAATAGTAAATACTATGTCTGTAATTTAGGTTGAAATAAAGGTTATTATTATTATTATTATTAATAGAATACTCGGTTTGTTAAATAATTGAATTCTAAGGTAATGTAGTTTTGTTATTTTTGCGTTATCTCTCACAGTTCTGGAGATATTTCACTTTATATTTAAAAGTTTTAAGAGAAAACTCCTCTATTTTTGATAATGTCCTATATGGTATTGTTTATTTACTTGATAAATGTTTAATTATCCATTTAATATTTATTTCAACTTGAGTATTATCAAACTGGGCTATCGAAACTCACCACTCCCTTATTTATTTATTTATTTATGTTACGCTGTACAACAGGAATTTAATCCCAATTACAGTACAGGGTCCGCACTCACCGAGCCGCAGTGTGATAGTTTTATATAATTTGTAGCTTGAGTGAGATTTGAACTTGGGATGTCCGGATTCGAATTCCGTATCGCTATCCACACCACCGTACTGCCTAATATAAAGTGTAAAAAATAAAAAAAATCTCATTCTCTATATATACTTAAAACGTTGGTCTTATTTATATTTCAAAATATTGTTACCTGGCTATATTACATTTTAATAAATCGAGACATCAGGATACGAAACCTCAAATCAAAAGATGGGATCAGGATATCTAAAACTCTAGCCCGTAGTAAAGATTAATTTTATGTTTAAAATGTAAGTATTAATATGTTGAATTTGATATCTACAAAGTAATATCTATATTATGTGGGCATTAAATTATTTTTTATTTTCGTTTGCCAATTTATGACCATCGTTTGAACTAAATTGGTTTTTTTCTTTACTGTAACATAAATTTTAAATTGTGTAGTCATAAAATTTTAAAGCGTACGTGATGTGTTTATTCCATGACTGGTAGAAGTGGAATGCTTAGCTTTTTATTGACGGCATCCCCTAAAAGATACATGACTGACACTTTTTGATCGTGGTTAAATCTATCCGGTGAATTTATGAAAATACCTGTTATAAAACACACGCGATATTTGTAAACTAAGCTATATTTTCCAGCGAAACTAAATATTGGAAAGTATTTATGAGAAAATATTAATAGGTTTTGAAAACACAGCTGTCAATGTAAATATTATGTTGTTATAAAAGTGTATCAAAATTCTTGATACGTACACAATTTTTATTGAATTGTAACAAAATATACCTGTTTCATATGTATACACAACTTTTATTTTGTTTGTAGTAAAAATATATTTTGTACAATATTTCATATATTGAGTCGTATATTTTCATATCACTATGTATTTTGTTATATGAATACAAAATTTTTAGTCAGTGCCATGCACGCCCGTTTGTTTTCATGTAAATAAATATTGACAATAAATTTTGATAAATATAAAAATTCGACAACTGACATTTTTTAATACCAATAGTTTTAATCTTGAATATAATATTTTATTTCCAAAATAATGTATTAAAACGAATTTTATAAAAAACGGTTATTTATCAAAATCCTGAATATTTTGGCGTATCCGAGGAATGAAATTGTCGGCCGAGGCAGACAATGTTTTGAGAACGGTAATGAAAAATTTATATACGCAATATTTTTTTATGCAACTGCATTATATACATTGCAAAATTTTTGCAAGATTTATTAAAATTTTAATCAAACACTGTTTTATACCTATAAATATGATTCACTAACCAACAAAACTATAGCTCTTTTGTCCGGCAGTATGGTGGTTTGGTGGTTTGTGAACACTTTTAGTGTCACTGGTTTAATAGTACATTTAATTATTTATAATTATGTTACTAATAAAATAAAAGTATAAACACTGCCTACAAATAATCATTTATTAATTAGCTATTATGTAGGTACCTAGTCTAATGCCTTATTTATATATTTTTTAAATTAAATGTACTATTAAACCAGTGACACTAAAAATGTTCGCTAGAAATGAAATATCCAAATTTTTGCAAATTTAAAAAAATCTTTAAAAAAAATCAGTATATCAAATTATGTATGTCATTAAAGTTTCGTGCTGAGGTATAGAAACACCCTGTATATATACAGGATGTTTCACAACTTAGAGCAAAAAATTAAAGGGTATATTCTGTACGACGTGCTGATCATGAAACAAAAATATATTTTTTTTAATTCGCAAAACTATTTTCCATGTTTCCCAGTCCAAAATTTTTCGTTGCCACTGCCACTGGGTGGATGATTATGTTAAAGGTTTTAATTAAATAAAATTCTATTATAAATAACTGCTAATAATTGAATTGTGTAATTATTCTTTCGTAGTTGATACCTACTTCATTGTTTGTGTTTAATAGGAAAGCGAATCCAGTGCAGTACTACAAAAAATGTTTTTTCGAATTTAAAAAAATTCTTTTTGATTCATGATCAGCACGTCGTACAGAATATACCCTTTAATTTTTTGCTCTAAGTTGTGAAACACCCTGTATATATAGTTATCACTGAAAAGACAATGTCTTGTTCCTTTCTTTAGATATGAAATATGGGTTAGAAAAATGCAGTTTTAATCAATTAACGATAATGTGTTCAATGAAATCAGTTAAGTTTTAGGTCAAATGCAGATTTACAAAATATTCATTACTATTCATTCAACTCAGAAATTGATTCTTTTAAAAATTATTCCCAATTGCAGTTCAGCGAAAATTGGGTCATTAACTCGTATATAACATTCAAAGGGTCTATATACAACAGTAATTTACTCTGATTCTATACTGACCGCAGTTGTATATGTTTATTATTAGATAAAATTATCCAGATTTGATTTAGGTCCGACGTGAAATTAGGAAATTTGCTTTACAGAGATCCGCTCTCCGATAATTATGGGAAAAGTACCGGTATAATCATAATCATCAGTCTTCGAAATGTGTGTTTTTTTTACGTAAACATTTAAACAAATATTGGTTTTTATTTATTGTATTATTACGGATAGTAATTACAAAAATAACAATCTACGCCTTTATTCACCCTCAGCACATCTACAGAGCAATATCTCATGCACCGATTCGACTCCACTTGCAATCGTCTCCATAATGTCTGTTTGTCTCTCCCGTACGTCGCTTCATCGATTAGTTACCGATTCTCTGTTGGTGCCTAGCAGTTACCGCATTTCGCACTGTGTCAAATATTTTTGAAATTTCTTTATTTAATGCCAATTACAGTACAGGGTTTGGAAACATTGAGCTGCAGTGAAGTAATTAATATATTTTTAGCTTCAGTGGGATTCGAACTTGAGATCTTTGGTTCAAATGTCGTAACGCTAACCATGAGCATACTGGTGGAAGCTAAAGTATTATAAGAAATTGAAAAACATTATATTTATGTGCAAATAATTATGCACATTTTTAATTTGTATCTTTATAAATTAATTAATTATTTTATAGATGATTCGAATTGCCTGTATCTTTTAAACTTTCTTGTTCCTGTTATTTGTACTCGAAGTCAAAATGTGTTTTATCTCCCACCTGCAAGGACAAATTTGCTTCTGCAATCTTCCATAGTTCGTATGTGTAGTTTATTTAATGGTTTGAATTTTGAAATTTGAATCTTGAGGTTGACCTCTTCTCAACTAATTACGCTTGTTTCTATAAGAATATTATAAATTATATGTCTCACAATTAATTGTACTTTTCTGTATAACTTGTATTAACTTTTATATTCGCTTCATTTTCTGTGTAACGTTACGTAA
Organism: Pterostichus niger; assembly: GCA_947425015.1. Taxonomy (NCBI): domain Eukaryota; kingdom Metazoa; phylum Arthropoda; class Insecta; order Coleoptera; family Carabidae; genus Pterostichus; species Pterostichus niger. The sequence continues at coordinate 8,874,489 of OX380341.1, forward strand.
GTATTTTCAACCCTATTATTAGGTTTTACCTGTTGGGGAGTGATTTAAATAAATAAATAAATAAACAGTAAGATCAAAATTATTGCAAAAAAAAAATAAAAGTACATTTTATTTAATGTACTGATTACAACGCAAAAATAGTTTTTTTTCGAAATTCGTTGACTTGAGGATTGAAGATTAGAAAAATTTATTTAAATAAAGTAAAGTTGTCTACAGTTCTTTTAATGTTTAATGTTTACTAAGTTTTATTCATTACCGTAAACTTTAGTCCAGTGGCTCGAAAAATGTTTGCTTCAAGTAATATGCAATTATTTTTACGTAGTAGTTAGTACATCAAATAATATATTTACCTTTAAACTATTTTGCAATCGTTTTGAAACATTCTGTATATTTAATTACTTGCATATAAATGTGATTTCTATTAGGACCTATAACTTTTTATAAAACACAAATCATTCATTTGCCCACTTCTCCAACAACATTTTCCATCCTCTTCTTCTTGTTTAGCAAAGCTCTCGAATGACAAATCTCTTTGCTTACCCGGTCCAAAGCACAAACTCGATGTTGTCTCCTTGTCGTAGCTGCATGGTAGCGGCAGCGGACTCGATGAGGTCCCAGGGCGCATCGCAGCTGTAGTCGCCGAAGCGCCCCGACGGTCGTCGGTTGCCTCTAGACGCACCGCCACCGTCGTACTCGGAGCGCCAGCATCCTGCAACAAACACGACAATCAGTCACCAAGCTGTAGTGCAAGAATTGTGTTGTGGGGGATTTGCTATAAATATATCTTCGTCGCTTGAAGGATAATCCTAATGACGGAAATCATATTAATATTTAATATTTTGTCATGTTTGCACATTAATATCAAAGAAACATATGAATGAGCTTAATAATTAGATTAAACCAATTTATCGGGCGATTAAGAAATGATGATTGCTTGTTCTTCCTTTTATTTGTTTTTTTTTTCTGTCGAAATTGCATGTTTATACAGAATCGTTGAATTTAAATCAGACCCGGTATTAATGCACATTTATTAACATACTTGACGCCACTCGAAGTAAGGTTCATCAGTTCAAATCCGCTTAAGGAAAATATATGATTTGATGTAAAATAAAAAATACATATAATGGATTGTAGCGCCAAAGGAAGAAGAGGAATCAAATTGCCAAAGTTACACCACAAATTGTTTCATTGTCAACTAACTAATTTTGAATTATGAAGACAAAAATGATATACTGCAAGGATTGGAACCTGGAACCTTTGAAACCCGGTTATATTCTTTAAACCAACTAAGTTAAAAGAGACGAACTTTATTTGATATGAACTTTTTATATAAATTATTGAATAATTTAGTGGACTCTCCTATCTTACTATCACAATTATCCTTCAGAGTTCCTGGTTATGCAACTAGAATGACTTGTATGTTTGACATTCCTTTATGTAGGACTAATTCTGCAGCAAATTCTCCTCTTCATAGAATAACTTATGTATATAACAAACTTTGTGAAATGGGTAATATTCCTGATATTTTTACTGTTTCGTTACAAACATTTAAACGTCACATGTCTATTATTTTAGTATAATTTTAAATTTTACTTGTATCTTATATTTCAATTTGATATGTAAATTATGTTTCACTTAAACAACTATGTAATATTTCTTTTATCTGTGTATCACAAATTTATTTATTTATTGTATATTATAATTGTAGTGCCATTCTATTATTGGGATTTATCCTGTTGAGTGGCCAAACTTCTAATAAATAAATAAATAAATAAATAAATAAGTTACAGTCGACATCAGTATTAGTATTTTAAGTAAATACTTAATACATAATGAAACCAAGTGAATTATAAAGGAAAAATGGAATATCGTTTAACCTAATTTCATCAATTGTTAAGTATTTAGTGTAATTTTGATTAAGCCGAAAATATAATTGGGTTAAAGAAAATATAAAAATAATTTCTTAATTGATTGGATATCATGGCTATAATAGTATAAATATATGAAACAGTAATTATGACGACGTTTTTAATCGAAATATGATTCATTATCAAGTCAGATACAATATTTATTTATTACATTTTTAAATAATTACAAAACAACAGAAGTGAACCTTTCTGGAGTCCAGGTGTCACTGCAGTGATTTCCAAACAATAAAGGATAAATTTTTATGTTTTCCCTTACAAAATATTAAGTATTTACTTATAATACTAATCAAACCAATTTTATCTACAGCTCGAAGTTAAAAGTCAATTTTGAGATTACGCTTAATTAACTAAATTTATTAATTTATTTGATTTTCTGAACTACAGGAATTTAATCCCAATTACAGCTTCTAGTGAAATCCGGATTGCTCAAACACAATCGTATTTTTGGATTGAAGTTTAAGTACTCTTGCTTGTTAATTAATAAATGCAACTTTTATCTCGATTTTATCCACTTGACTAATTGCGTGTGTAAAAATCTAAGTAGAACCAAAACATAATTCCATCTTTTACTGCAATTCTAACTATGCATTTTCGAGTACCTAATTCTGAAACGTTCGATCGAATGCATACGATATAATAAAACTAGATGATTTATTCAGGAACCAAGGAGCAAAGCAATACAAGGAAACTAAATTAAATATTTACAGATATAACAATGGCCCAATTTCTGATTAGAACAGATTATTGGAATTACAGTCAGTTTGAGTATAATACAAATACCAGAGTTAGATATGTAACATCTGGACTATTTAGTGTTAAAACATTTGATTTGAATCTAAGTTTAAATCTATGTTGACATAGTGCCACACACACTTATGTTCTGTATGATTCTGTTAAATGTTTGATGTAAGTTTGTCGTACTTCCTGTTTAATTATTCAAATTCAAATTGAATTTTCTTTTATTACCAGTTACATAATTTATTAATCAATTATGAATTTCTTCATTTTACATACATATCAAGATATTTTATAATTTCAAATGCGCCAAGCACCTTTTGAAAATTGTCGTAGGTATAGCGCTTAATATTATTTTAATTCCACTTTTAGCTTAGCTTATATTTATATAGTCCTTTTTTTTATTTTTGCAATAAAACAATTTAAGTATGAATAACAACGTGCTATTTTGGGCTTTAGATTAAATTCAAATCATCAAATTTTTAGTATATGTTTTAATTACTATTGCTAGGTCATGACGAAAGTATGTCGAAAGAAAAATTGTTATAACTGGTATATATTGGTAACATTGAGAGTGGATGACCTAAGAATAAATGGGTAGAAATAAAATAAATAAATATATCATCACGCCTTTTATCCATTACTGGTTTTGGCACTCTGCCGTAGCAGATCTCGGCAAGTGATATATTTCTTCACGTGGAGTGCGGTTACCAGCCGTCAAATCACGCCTCCCAAAGATGTTAGTGGAGGGGGATCCACAGAGATAGATTTAAATTGGTGAAAATTGTTTGTCGGCTGTGGGGATCGAACCAGGGTTCTCAATATCCACAGGTTAGATCTCGTATCTGAATATTAGTTGCGTGAACTAAATATTCCGCTTGGAAAAAATAAACAAATTTGTATGAAAGAAATGATAATTGTGGGTCAACCTTAAGTAGTTTAACAGGATTCTTCTCTTCTCTTTAGTTACACATTCATATTTATAATAACCATCATTTCGAAATTAAAATAATCAATTTTGAAGTTTTTTAATGAACATTATGCAGTTGCGTGAAAAATGTGTAGTGCACCTCGACCGCTAAATGATTTGGGGCGCTCAGAAAATAGTCTGCCTCAGCCGCATAACATTTTCTTTGACACACAAACGATCATTTTGCGATACATAAATAACTTTTTTTTACTTCCGTTAGGAAATAGACGTTTTATTTCACTTAGTGAGTTAGGTAATGAACTACATTATTTAACTAGTGAAATAATGAGGTAACATAGCAACAGATATCTTGGTAGACGAATTCTGATGTGTTATTCTTTTATTTTTTTAATTTATAACTGTCATTAATATGTTAAAATTTCATAATTTCAAAAACGCTCTTTCGTATTTATTAGAACGGAGGTAGAAAAAATATTGTATGAAACTAGTAAGGAAATAGGTTATTACTTTACTTATGTGTTTACATAACTCGGGTACGCCTCGTTCTGCATATTTCACATACGTAAGGTAATAACTTTCATTTCCTTACTAGTTTCATAAATAGCTATTGAAAGTCTAGTATATACATACATACATACATACATAACATCACGCTATATCCCATTAAATGGGGTAGCACGAACCCGTCAACATTCTCATCCTGACACACGATACTCGATTCGACCACATTAACACTTCCTCCATACAAACTCTTTCTTTTTTCACAACCAAAATCCATGAACACACAACAAACATTCATCCATTCGCTAGTGTACACTGCGCTTGTTTCTGAAGATGGTCTCCACACAATTGCAGTATATCATGCGAAAAATAGTACAAGAAGCACAGCTGTAACTTAAATTCATTACTGTGATAATTAAGATATTAAATAGTTTAAAAAAAGATCAATCCTGGTTATAACGTGGAGAATAGATAATCAAGCACATCCTAGAACAATGGTGCAGATGTGCCCGTGCACTTGTAAAACAAAATAAATGATTACCACATCCTCGTATCCAATTATACCTGGGCTCGTTTGTCACTTAGAGAGTAGCATGTCATGCGCAGCGCCTTCGCCTCTGGCGGTGATTTAGGAGCCTCAAGGATGGATGTTGGCGGCACGTGCAGCCACAAAACGGGAAAGCATAAATGTGTTCCCGGAAACGCCCGCGTTCGGACACGACGCTGTCATGTTCCCGACGCGACGATACGACGCTCGACGCCCAGCCAAGACGCTCGTGGCTCGGTACGCGATTTATACAAGCACTTGTGGGACACTAGATGTGAAGCTACCAGATGCAGTCTACGCTGCGGCAAGAAATGAAATATTGTCTAGAGGACAACACTATGTTTAGATTTCATTGAAGTAAAGAGATTGTAAATTTTGTGGAGTGAATTTTTTTCAGAAAGATATGATTGGGAAAACCTCTTATAAAGTCCATTTCATTCCAAGAAACAAATACCTCTTGGAAACAAATTTAGTTATTGTATAAAACATAAGCGTATCTCTATTGAGAGCTCATTTTCCGTGACACCACTCGTCATCAATTTGTTTTTAAATGAAAAATCTTTGTTGAATGGATGCGGCTATGAAAATTTAGGCAATTTTGAGAAATTTAAGCGAATAAATTGCACACTGTACTAGGAAAATTACCTTTTTATATGCAGCCTATATTTTCTAATCTTAAGGTGGTTTTTTACTAGTCGTCCAAATACGGAAAAACACTGTTAGATTTTTTTAATTCCCGTCAAACTTATGATTTTCGAAATAACCAAAATATTACGCAATAGTTTAAGCTTGCCCGTAATTTTTTTATTTTTGTCCACAATGTCTTCTTTATATATATATATAAAACAAAAAATTACAAAAGTCATCAATTAATAAATGAATAGTAATCAATTTTCTTGCATAAGATTGTTATTTTGAATTTTGGTGTACAATTTTGATCTAGCCTTCTCACTACTTCACCCTTGCAATTGCAAAAACTTAGATGGTTTGAATTAAATATACAACTATCTTTAATTGTACGTACGAATGAAAATGACAATGAGTAACATATGTCACATCACACAAACAAACTCGAAGACATAACCCTACAAAATGAAATGAAAAATAATAATTAATTTTTACATACCAAACAAATTTGTAACTACACTATACCAATTTTATTGTTAAATATTTATATAAATGTTGTTAGATACTATTTTAAAATTTCATAAAATTAATATATTGAGCATCTTAGAACCACAGCCCCCAAAGATGTTAGTAATGGGTAAAAAGCGTGATGATATATTTATTTTATTTATTTTAAATCAATTGACAAAAAAAAAGTGATACTCTTTATCTCTAACAAAGAAAGGTTTAATAATCACTAGTTACAACGCTAAAAGTTAGCGAAATTGCAAGTAATATGGAATCATTGCTATCAAAGTGTGCCTCATTAAGTGTCATTCTTCCGTCAAATGTTTAATATCAGGAAATGAAATTGAACCTTCGAGAAGAAATGGCTCACTTTCTTCTCTTTATAACTATTTAATATAATATGTTTCACTGTGAAAAGTTTCTAAATTATTTTACAAAAAAATGTTAAAAAGAATTCCTTTCATTATTATATTATATTATGGGGTTCAGTGGTATCGAGTTGGACTGCGCGTTTGGTTTCGCGGCCTCGATTCCCCTAGCTGACAAACAATTTTCACCACATTAAAATTACCCTTTGATTCCCCCTCCTCTAACATCTTTGAGGGCCTTGATTTCACGGCTGATAACCGATCTTCCCACGCATAAATATATCATTTATCAAATTCTGCTGAAGCACACCCAGTAATTGGTAAAAGGTTTGATGATTTATTTATTTTATTAATGTCGGGTTTTATAAACGACAAATTAATTTACGTCAATAAAATTTATTCATTCAACTTTTGACAGTAATGTTATACATGTTGTAAAATAAATAAAATTTATTTGAATTTGTTAATTTAAATAAATTATAAGAGTAGATTTATTCTGTCCTTCATAAAATCGAGCATACACATATATGAAGTTTTTTTCTATAATATAATTTATATATTATCGTTACATAGAGGGTATTTATTTTGAAGTTATTTAACTATATTGGTTGGTTTTGGTGCTATTTTAAAAATCAAATATACATTTATAATTTGTTTTCATAGATGCCAAATTAAAAGTCGAGAGTAAATAAAATTTATTTATCCAAATGACAATCGAACTTTTGACAGTAATGTTATATGTACCATAAAAATAAATAAGTAAATAAATATATCATCACACCTTTTACCAATTACTGGCTTTGGTAATCTGCCGTAGCAGATCTCGGTAAGTGAAATTCTATGCGCGTAAAGTGCGGCTACTAGCCGTTAAATCACCCCCTCCCCCCAAAATGTTAGTAGAGGGAGAACCACAGAGGTAGTTTTAACGTGGTGAAAATTGTTAGTCGGCTGTGGAGATCGAATCCGGGCTCTTAAATCCACAGGCCGACTCGATACCACTCAGCCACCTACCCCATAAAATAATTAAAACTGATTACAATTTATTAATTTAAATACATTTACTGTGTAAGGAAATTAAATCTACAGCGGTATGGATAGCGTTACGAAATTCGAATCCAGATATCCAAACTTCGAATCTCATTTAAGCTAAAATTTATATGAACTACCATACTGCGGCTCGGTGAGTCCGGACCCTGTACTGTAATTGGGATTAAGTTCCTGTTGTACAGCGTAACATAAATAAATAAATAAAACCGGCCATAAAAGTTAATTGATAAACTCTCTTATATTCGTGCTACCCCATTTAATGGGATATAGCGTGATGTTATGTATGTATGTATGTAACTGATGTTGAATAATAATAGTTTACATCATAATTATTCAATATTTTTATGAATCAGATAAGGAGTCAAAATTGAGACTGTTTTATTGTTGTGTTAATTATTTTATGAATCTGGTTGATAATACCTAGTTTCTTAATTTGAATTAGGTATGCATTGTTACCTAAAAGGATTCGTCAATTTTGTAATAATTTAAAGTTTTAATTTAAAAACAGAAACAAAAGATTTTTTAATTCTACAGTAAATTTTATTCAAAGCACAAATGCATTGATTTCTATTTTCCAAGTGTATTATTCACATCATAAAACGTTTATGAACTTTTCTTTGTTGGCATAACGAGAAATAATAAATGATTGTTATTCACCTATTCTGTGAAAAGTAATATTTCCTCTTTCTCCTAAATGATGTTTTATGTTTCTCTGAAAAACAAGTGCAAATAAAATGTAATTATTATATTTTTAAATCCTGAACAAATTTTCTTAAAGTAAATATTTGAAAAATAATTAGTTTCCTGTCACAGAGTTCATGAAACAAATGTTTGTGCTTGACAATTAATTTCGAAGACCTAATGATTAGCATACAATAAAAATTAATTTCTTTATGTAAGTAAATTTAGAATAATGTGGACGGGCTTAATAATTAATCTAGTGGGAATAAATTTTGGTAACACAGCGATCTTTCTTCTCTCTAGCAGGTTGAGGCAACTTTTTTCTTATCTCCTTTCTATAGCAGAAATAAATTAAACCGGTCTCCATTACTGTTTTGTGACGATAATTTATTGTTCAAAGATGAAGATAGCTGAATTTTTTACGACCCTACATTTACTTAGGGAGGGACATAATTATTATGTTGGCAATATATCTTATTATAAATCGGAATGCTGATAGCAGAATGTGTAAATTTATTTACATGATTTAATTTCTTGAAGTGAAACTTTACTGACACATTAAAAATATATTGTTATATGTTGCTTTAATCGTTAGATGTAGAAATACAGAGTGTTTTAATACTTAGGGAAAAACATTAAAGTATGGTGTCCTGATAATAGAATAAATAGATTTTGCATACAAAGTTGATATTAACGCACACAATTCAGCCTGACCAAATTTCATTATTGGGCTGTTAGCTACTTTGGTGGACTGTTCTAAACCAATCAAAAACACGATTTTAAGAATTTAATTTAATTTCATCATTTGTTAAGTTTTTACCTAAAATATTAAGAATATGGTTTTCGAAGTAAACACTGACATTTATCTCATGTCGTTATCTTTGGGGACCGTAATTTGACGGCTGGTAATCGCACTATATGCGAAGATGTATATATATATATATATATATATATATATATATATATATATATATATAGGGTTGTGCATTTGACCAGTCAAATATTTTTCGGTCAATTGACCGACTATTTGACCAGTCAATTGACCAAGAAACATTTAATAAAAATCACAATTAAAATTGTAATTTATTTAAATAGTACTGTTTACTACATCCAATATTACTGAAAATTAAAAACCAACAACAACAAATAAACAAAACCACATCAAATTAAAAATAAAGTAAAAGACGTAATGAAATGAAATAATATGTATTTATTTTATTTGTAAAGTAAAGTAAGCAAATTCTCCAGAACCCAGAATACCAAACTAGATATATTCATGTAATAATAGTAAGTACCTATTTCTATTGAACAACAGATGTCGTGGCGGTTCCATTTAGATTATTTGACCGTTTTTTTTGGCCGTCAAATATTTTTGGTCAATTGACCAGTTAATTGACCGGTCAATTGACCACGGCACAACCCTATATATATATTACCGACATATGTTACGACAGAGCGCCACACCCAGTAAAGGATAAAATATATTTTTTTATTTTATATTTTGTTATCGTATAATTAATAAATTGTCTATTGTATTGTATAATTTAATGATTTATATAAGAGCAATAAGTATTAAACAAGTGATACTAAAATGTTTATTTCAGATAAACCATTATTTATTTAGCGAGTTTTGAAAAAATGGTTTTGTTGTATAATATATACTCGTACCTTTAAATGTTTGAAGTATAAGACAACCCGGATTCTCAATTCTACAATACGGTATGTTGCCGCAGACCAATTTATCTCAGTTTTGGTAAAAGCACATTGTAAAAATATCTAAACTTGTGTGGATTAAATTAGAGTAGAAAATAAAGAACAAATATTAAGGGAAATAATAATGAAATATCCTCGAGCAGTTTGAAAAATCTGCTTGCTTAAAATTCGGTTAAATCTTGAGCCTTACGTTGTTATGTAGCCTCATTCTTATTAACAAGCCTTGTTGAAAATACGAACATATTTTCCATTGTTTATTTTCCATTAGGACAAGTATGTAGTACCTAATTCTTTTGTTTACTCCACGTTGTTGGTGTTTCTAATTTTTTTCTTCGAGAACGTATCAGCATGGTGTATCTTGCTGTAATTATGGGCTTGGAAAAATTGATTGTAATTACACATTGCGAATATCGAACAGGATCAGGATACCGGAAACAGGAGTGGGTTGGAGTGCACGCAACGGAACTTTCTTATCCATGGGCGACTCGTTATAGAAGGCATTTTTTTCAAATTATTATTGATATTTGCTACAACGACATTTTACTTTCAGCTTTTTAATATTTTTATTGAAGTAATAAGCATGTAACTAGTCTTGTGGTTAATAATAATTTAAAAAACCTATTTGGCTAGTAATACACATTGTCTGGTACCAGAAGCTTTGTTTTTGGGTGTTTTAAGAGCATGGTTTTAAAATGTTAAAGATAGCTAAAACGCCCAAAACAGGCAAAACAGAGCTTGTGGTAGCAACCATTGTAATTAAGGTTCTGAGGAACTGTAATTTTTGACTGATTTCAAGATCTAAAATGTCTTTAAATAAATTATCATCTTTCATATAAACTGGCAATATATAGAATGTTTGACAACAATGTAGAATACTTATTTCATTTATGTAAGTTACATAAAATTTAAGTGGCGTTTGTGTTATAGTTATTTACGTAAAAAGTCAAAAGTGTTCAATTACATGATGAAAATAACCCCTTTAAATGGGGTAGCACAAAAAATATATTGTCCATAATTTTTTAAGTTAAAAGTAGATAATATTGTAGGAGTAATATATTTGATAACATAATATTTAAGTGAATATAGTAACGAAAAATTATCTTAAAATTTTAATATAATTTCTAAAACACGATTGGGATGAAGATGACAAACAATCAGTACATATAATAACATACGTTCTATCTTTCTTCTTATTATTTTTTTATTCTTTTTCAGTTCATTTAAATGTATTTGTGTCAAATTAATTTTCAAAAACAAGACGACGTTCCCTTTCTTACTTACCTTTTCAGTTTGTGTGAATAGAGATAATTTGAGTATGTGGAATGTTCGTCGAATGAAAGATTAATGAAACAAGTGTATAGGAGCAAATGGATGCATGTGATTAACAGTGTGTTGCCTGGTGAAAGATTTGGGGTGTGAGAAATAAATGGAGAAAACTAATCGTACGAATGTGATTGAAGATGATATATTTGATTGATATTGATTATTTGATGAAGCCGATGTATGGATTTTCTGTGAACGTTTCAAGAATTAGTGCTACCCCATTTTATAGGATATATCATGATATATATATATATATATATATATATATATATATATATATATATATATATATATATATATATATATATATATATAATGGGGTAGATGGCTCAGTGGCATCGAGTCGGCCTGTGGATCTTGAGAACCCTGGTTCGATCCCCACAGCCGACCACCAATTTAAATATGTTATATTTATTTATTTTTTTTATATATATATATGTATTTTGTTGCATTAACAATTAGTGCAATAATATTATGTTATTTTGTTAATTAGAAAAGGATTAAAAATTTGAACTAAAATTAGTAATAGATATTAATTTGTTTAATGAATCTGCTTTTAAATTTGATTAAAATTGCAGTAATCTCATTAATATTTTTGCAGTAGAGAAATACTAATCAACTAATTAAAACAATTATTATTTTAGAGAGAAATATGTAGTCGAAAAAAATATGGTGACCCCTCTCTACAATTTGTTTGTAAAAACAAAAAAAAAACAATCAGCAAAAAATAGAAGTAATTAATGTTTGCGTTATTTTCATTTATTTTTGAATTTATAAAATAAAACATACATTAGGTACCTACTCATATTGTTTATTTAACTTTAATATAATGATGTATATTATATCAAATAATATATCTGTTTTCCGGAATGAAATGAACTTTCCAAATGTATGTAGTATTAAAGTTTAATGACCTCTCGTATAAAATGACAAAGGTCGTTGTAAATACAAGCCCAAAATTATACACTCAAAATTCAGAGTTGATTTAAATTGTTGTAATTGGTAAAGCAGAGAAAGAGCATGTTTTATAGGAGATAACCAACTAATATTAATATATAATAAGGTTGGTGTCAGACTAAGGAATAGGAGCAGTCTAGGGAGTAGAGTAGCTAATGACAAAACTAATTAATAGTTAAAATAGCGTGGGCGGTATCAGGCATTGTTCTTTGTATCCTACTCCGACGCTACTGTTTATCAACGTTGCTAGCTACAATGTCGTGCAGCCATCGCGGCTATCTACCACTACCTGGCTTGTTAACTAACAACGTTCATGTAAACTCAGCACTGCCTTTACTTTGGCGTCAAGTTACAAACTTAATCTAACTACTGTCTGAGGAATGCCTGAACTGTTTTGTTGACGTCTCAGGCAAATTTGTGGTCAGAAGTTACCTTGCTACATAATTACCTATTGTTGTCCTGCACTTCCTGTAATCAATCGCTTGGTTACAACATGCTATAGGTTATAATTCTGTTACTGAAGCACAGGTGGAGCTGGCGACTCTCCCAGGACGCCATTAATTAACTTATACATTTGTCATTTTGTACAGGACTGTCTTAAATTTTATACGCATGGACGGAAAGTCGGTGCAAATGGAGAGAATTATGAAACAAAATATAAGAAATTGTTTGACTTGAATATGCTCAAGAGAAAAAAATGTGCGGAGCTGTCTCCAAGCTTATAAAAAATGGAAAAAACCTTGGTAAATACTACGGGCCAACATCCTGTTTTGCCTTTTTGTTTGTAAACTTAGAATAAATTAGTCTTTAAAATTGTTATTCAAAATTACTTAAATATGGCTATAAAAATTCATGGTTGCAAATAAAGAACTGTCTCTATCATTTTTGCAACGTATATTCATGAAGTTACAGGCCATATATGTTAGGTAATATCGATTGAAAGTACAAAAATTCTTTAGTAAATAGTAAAACCGGCAACTATTATGAGCCTGTGATTTACAGATTGCTAAATTCATTATTAACATTAATTAATAATTCGTATATGTGGCTATGTTTATAATCACTAAATATTTAATTTATTTAAAAATAAGTATTTTATTAGATGATTGATATACATACATACATATATATACATATATCATTACGCCTTTTACCTATTACTGGGTATGGCACTCTTTTTGTAGCAGATCTAGGTAAGTGATATATTTCTTCACGTGAAGTGCGGTTACTAGCCGTCAAATCACGGCCTCCAAAGATGTTAGTGGTGGGAGAGCCACAGGGGTACATTTAATTTGGTGAAAACTGTTTGTCAACTGTGGGGATCAAACCAAGGTTCTCAAGATCCACAGGCCGACTCGATACCACTGAGCCACCTACCCCATTAAAAATTTCAAATAAAACTCATAATATATTGATCTAAATTATTTCATCATATATTAGACAAATTTCTTTGAATTTCTAACTCTTTGGACAAGAATACTATCCTGAAAATGTACTAAATGTGTGCATGTCTCTGGTTAATAGTATATTAAGTAACAAGTCATTTTTTATACACTCGCTTCGCTTCGCTCAGTAGAAAAAAAACTCGTAACTAAAAAGTGTATAACAACCAAGACAAAATTAATTGTCATCCATACACTTGGTGAAACTAGGTTTAATAAAAAATATAAAATAAACCCTTGGCTAAGTCTCACAAAATTCTGCCTCCAAGTCACCTTATGAGGGCATCGTCAGAGGCTGAAGTGTATACAACGAGTCACATACTATAGTTTTTCTACGATCGCAAATTAAGACAACAAAATAAAGTAAAGTTTTACGAATGATTTACTTAGTAAGTTTAAGTTACAATGACAGATGCCTGAAGCTAACTTCATCCCGTGCTTAATATCTCAAGCCGTGACTAAAACGTTCGAAGCCACTGATATGATTAAGATGTTATTTAGTGCCATGGAAACCAGTACATTAAATGACATTTTAATAACGGAAGTAGAAAAAGGTATTAAACAAATTGTAGGAATCAATATTAACTTTTCATTAGTGTATCAAATAATTAAATATAATGTAAATAATTTACAAGATTAACATAGGCGCTTTTGTATTTATTATTTGCCTGGAAATGTGAAAGAGTTAACTCTTTCTTTGAAGAGAATTCCCGCGGGCAAAGCTCTGTTAATTTCGGTCGTTTTGGTTAAAACTTCTGTCAACAATATAAATTTAAACTTGAAACTGTATTCGTGTACATTTCTATTGTATAAAAATAAAACAAGAGGTTTCTTGGTTCAAATATTTCTTTGAGTATAACACGCAAAGAATTCTCAGGATATGCTTCACTGACATTATAATTAAAATGGACGCCTGTGTGCTTCTGTAAACCGATTAAAGAATTAATAAAAGATTATAATTAACTTCATTTTTATTATATTTGTAAGAACTTAATATCCTAATTAGAGAAGCTTTTTATAATCGAGAGACAACAAGTGTTCTTTTCATTTCAATATGTTCTCATTAACGTATACGTCAATAGAAATCATTTTCAGTAATTCGTTCTGGGAAATTTTATCGCGCTTTTATTTATATGAGCTAAAGTTGGCGTCGTATTTAATATATTATTCACTGTTTTCACATGGTTTGTTTTATCAGTAAGAAACATGAATCTTTTTGTTCAAATGCTTAAAATTTGCGCCTTTTGTTTATAACATCTAATGAATTTTAATTAATATAAGATTCTCGCTGTAATGAATACCTTCCATATTTCCTCGCAGACTTTGTATAAATTATATCGGTTTTTGTTGAAAATTATGATAAAGGCGAAAAATGTTGATAAAAAAATTGAGCTCGATTTGTATGTCGAACAAAACTAAAAGAAAAACGAAAATAAGATTTAAAACTTTTGAGTTGTTCAAAAAGACTTTAAAATCCTTCTAACTCGAAGAAGTTTTCAAAAAAGAAAACTATTTCAGAGTTTCTTTTGTCAATAGACCGTCTGATAATCTTAAACTTTGCAAAGACTACCAGAATTATAATGTATAACTAAATTCACTCGCAGATTCTATTACGAACTCTTTCATTACTAATTGCTTTGCTTTTGACAACGCTGCAATAATTGATGACTTTAGCTATTTCCACAATTTCAGAATTGCGTTTCAGTGAGACGCAAATGAAGTTTATTTGAAATTGTAATGCGCTTTTCACAACTTACGGATCAGACGAAAAATAAAAGAAAATCAGTCATTATACCGACCATAATTTCTTTACACTTCAAAGAACTCCATAAATTTTAAATTAAATCCAATTTATTCGTAGTCGACGCCAGGATTTGGACTCAGGCCACTTAGGATTCGACTAAGTGTTCTAACCAACTAAGCTCTGCCTGCCACGATACGAGAAATGTAAACAAATCTTCTAAATAGTTGCCACCAGTAATATTAATTGTACATCATAAATACCGAACCCAATTAAACAAAAAATTATATTTTTCTTTAATCGAACGAAAAATAAAATAATTTTAATCTGTAAAATTTATTATTCCATTGTGCTACAGTATTTATTAAATAACGACAAATAAAGTTCTGTATTAATTATCTGATATTTTTGCAAGGAAAATTATAAAATAATTTTTTTGTGTAATCCGATAAAAGTAAAATAATAAATGTAACACGTAAACAAGTAAAAATCTCGTTCCACTGTTAGTTACAAAATATACTATTTCTTTCCTAAATCACTTTTCAAAATGAATTTTGTACAATTGTTTTTATGAATATTTTCGAAAAATTGTCTAGTTTTATAACAGTAGCTAAATAATAAATGTCGAAATAAATGTTTATTGAATCTGTCAGGGTTTTGAATTTTGAAATATAGTAAAATATTATGAAAACACATACTGCAATGACCAATTGTAATACTTGTCTTTCAATATTTAATTATTTAGTTATTTTACTCAACAGGAATATGCTAATGTAGAAATAAAGAAGTATTTAAATATCAAAAAAATTGTAATGAAACATTTACATCCGATTGTATAAAACGTCATTTAAGAAAATTGAATTCAAATATAAAACGCATCTAAGAAATACCAATTTTTTTTAACACATCAATATTTGAAAAAGTTGTAATGATAATTGAATGCATTAAAATAATTTCTTAGAAATATTGTCCCATTCTTTCTATTTAATTAACAATAAGCATTTAAATCATAAATATTAGTTAATTATAACATAAAAATCAGAAAATATATAAAATATTCTGGCAACCATCTTGGATATTGTTAACATTTTACGTGCTGTTAGCTGACAATATAGCTAACAGAGCCTTAATTTTGCGATGTCAATAAATGAGAATACACATGAATTTGAACAATAAATATGTCGATGTGGAACGCCAAGAAATGATGGGTTGATAAATACTAGTATGTTTTTCTTCTATATTTGATTTATTTCAATAATAGTATTTACTTAAAAATACAAATAAATATATTTAATTAAAACATTATTCAAAGAGAATGTACAAACTTTTCTAAAAATGAATAGAAAAATGTAGATATTAAAAAGAGAAGAAATAGAAAACTCAATTTCCCCTATTTTTGGTTGTAATGAAATGTAGCAAATATGAAATTCTGTACGAGAAATAACAAGACAAGTACTTCATAATCTCCAAGTAGAAAAATTCCTAGAAAGCATCGCAAAAATATAACATTATCCATCATTTTATGATTAAATCCATGGGGTTCTCGTAAAGCTATCAGTAGTAGCGTCGGCATCTCGCAAGTCGCAAGCAAGGACGGCCCAGCACGCCACGAGTAACAGTATCTGCACATCCTAGCAGAGCAGTGTTGCGGTAAACAGGCATTTTCCGGAAGTGACGTCATCCGTGCTTGGCTGCGGTGGGAATACGAAGCTGTGGGGTAGGAGAGCGACGGAGAGACGTCGCAGTGTAGAGCGGATATCGAGTTAAGTAACTGGAAGCAATGATGGATAGCAGCGTCGATAAATGGATTGAACTAAGATTGAATAAGTGAACGATGCACATTTTATATCTATCCCGAGGTGTCATGTGTGAGTCCCGGTTAAGTTCCAGCTGTGCCGAAAACTTTACTTCGAGTTACGATTTGTTGGGATGATAGGGCAATTTATTTATTTTGTTTTCCTCGGAGTTTCAAACCTTCTAACTTGATAACTTGCGTCAACTTATAGAGGAGAATATACGGGTGAGGTGAACTAATGGAATTTCGCTTATCAGCCCGCACAAAATTTGTGTATACCGATAGAAAAACTTTGTAAATCCGACAAGACACGAACTCTTCATTACTTTCAGCGTTTCTATTCCTCCATTGCTTCTGTTTCATTCGAAATATCCATAAACACACTTGTAACTCATATCTTCTATTTGTACTCTTCTTACCTATTAGTTTTTCACTTTTCTATTTGACAACAACTTTACATACGGCTAGAAACAACCTACAATTCATATGTGCAAGTCAGCATGTTAAATAGATAATTTCAAAAATTTTATTTTTTGGACAAGCTTTTGCAACAAATGTCTAGTAACCAATAAAACTGATATTCGAGAGTAATATCCACAAGGTTTTTTTTTAACCAGACAAATTTCTATTAATAAGATAAGAAAAATATACAGATAGATACTATCACATTAATTTTTATTGTTATTTTCTTTTAAATTGTTAAAATTTTTATATGCACCCGGGTGCATAATTAAACTAAAAACTATATTTATTTTTCTGGTAGGGAAAAAAAGGATATTCGAACCTCATTTGGTAACAGAAACTGATTAATTGTAGACCAATAGCAACAGTAAATGTTACTAAAAATCTAGAAATCCTTATTTCCGATCGTTGAAAAAAAAAGGCATCTCTACAATCTCTACCCTCAGTCTACAATGGAGTACTTTCAACCCTGAGTATACAAATAACTATTACGTACCTAGAGCCACAAGCATTCGAGAACAGCAACCATACACAATTGAAAAAAATTAAAATAAAAATTTGACAGTTTTTACGTTTTATGTGAAATTTGCCTGAAAACGATGATAATTTTCATGTTTACACAAATACGATAACTGTCAACAGTCATGAGTATAAAATAAAACTATAAAAATTAATAATTTCTAATGTAGTGAAAAATAGTAAAAAAACACATAATTTTGGATGAATTTGATGATTAATGTCAACATATTTCTATTTGTATCATTATGAACAGTGTTGTAATATCAACATTTTCGTTTCTCGATTGTATCTAGAACCAAGTTAGAACCGAACACTTACTACCAACCAATTTGTTTAACAACATATACCTTAATATTTTTCTGAAACTATAAATATATATATATTAAACTAGCGCAAAAAGTCCAACCGTCTACCCAGTTCGTAGAAAAAAATTCTCTCATGTTCTAATACAATATCAAAACATTTATTATTAAAACATCTCATATCTTTTTCAGTTATTTTCAAGAAGTGAATTAATATCATGAATTCTCGGAAATAAGTTTTTATAGTAACTCGTGATGTATAATAATATCAAAACATTTATTATTAAAACATATTGTATCTTATTAAGTTATTTTCAAGAAGTGAATTAATAGCATTTTACAAGTATAATGAATTCTCAGAAATCAGTTTTTATAGTAACTTGTGATATATAATAACATAGTATTCAGGTAAAATATTAAAATGCTGTCCGAGACTAAACCATAATAACCATACACATAAGTTCATTTATATTGATTAGCACTCAGCGTATAATCTACGAGCACCTGTACGATAAGTTGCTTAGTCCGCCATTTTAGCCAAAGACCAGCACAAAACAAGGGTATTACGAGAAGTTTACTTCGCTAACTTGCTTATTTAGTAGGAATTATTATTAAAGATTAATTCGTTATTATATGGTGAAACTAACCCTAAATTTAGACAGTTTGTCTTGACATATAATTTGATGTGGGTAATAAGGCAGATATTGTTCGGTTTACTAGGTCGAGTGAGTGAATACTGCTTTATAAAATCTGGTCCAATTTCTTCCTTTGTTTGATACTACATAGTTTACACCACGTAATGTCTTAAATTCTACACTAAGTTTAGAACAAATTAGTAGGCAAACATGAAAGGAATTGAAATAGTTAATATTTACTAGCGTGAAATGGCGGATTTCTTGTTAGATCCCATGGATACTGAATGAGTTACACAAATACTCAACTAACATTATTAAGTTTAACAATTATCTACTTCAAATGGCTAGTCGCCATTTTGTATTAACATTAGAAACATTAAAATGGGGTAGGTGGGTCAGTGGTATCGAGTCTGCCTGTGGATTTTGAGAACCCTGGTTCGATCCCCACAGCCGACCAACAATTTTCACCAATATAGGGAAAAACCTTTCAGAATATATATATATATATATATATATATATATATATAAAAGGGGATTCTGGTTTAAATCTGTATGTATTTAAAAACTTTACGTTTCGGTACTTTATACAAATACCTTCATCAGAACAGAAATAATAAAAATAAAATAACACATAAATGACATAAAAATAAACAAATGACATATAAATAAAAATGACAAGTAAAAAGGCAAAAATATTTTCAGCAATATAAAATCTATCCCTGTGGCTCCTCCTCCTCTACTAATATCTTTGGGGGCCGTGATTTAACAGCTGGTAACCGCATTTCACGCGAAAAAAAAAACTTACCGAAAGCAGCTTCGGCAGAGTGCCACACCCAGTGATGGGTAAAAGGCGTGATGATATATTTATTTATTTATTTATTAGAAACCAAAATTTATATAATAGAAACTTTTATACTTAATATTATTTTTTGAAATTCTTTTATGAATAACTTCATTCTCATCAAGTAAGTCTGTAGTCTGTATGTTTTTATTTAACGCCATGATTACAATTGTTTTATATCATATTTACAAGTAAATTTTTTATTTAAACGTCATAACGTGGTCATCTCTAATTTGAAAGTCTGTACAATTAATATATATATTATGATAAGCAGGAGAAGTAATCTTTGAATTAGTGTTGTTTTGAGTTCCGTTTGTTTTAATAGGGATACATTATCATTGTGTTATATTTTAGTTTTCTTGACTGTTTTGACAAGTCAGTATGGTAATATTACCATATAGAATACAGTTATTACTTACTTACCAGTCTACTTTTGTGCATGTAAATATGGGTTTAATATCCTGAAACCGGTAAAGTAATTTTAACCACTCGTTCCTGAGCAAGCAGTGACTAATAAAATCGTATTAGTAAGTCAGTTTATGAATAAAAAACAATCAGTTAAATGTTAATTTTACATACGGTCATAGATAAATAAATGTTATTGACCTGTATTCTTTTTAAATTATTTTATAAATAATAATCAAAACTATTACAATTGACTTGAAAATGCGAAATGGAATAAATATAAATATTGTATTACAATTTTAAATAGCATTAATTTAAATATGAAAACAATGAAACAAAAATATAGAATACCGCATTCACACAAAAATACATTTGTTTTGTCTACCACATTCATTTGTACAAAACCGGAACAAGTACATAATAAAATCCATATTAATATAATTATGAAAATAGTAATATCCGGTTCGTTGAACACGCTCGAAATCCGGTAAAACCACCTCACATATTTGCACTGTAAATTTCTATTGAATTCACCAATAAAACTAAATCAGATCAGTAGATTCTTATTGGCGTATCGAGCTAATTCTTTGTTGTTTGTAATCCAATCAATGAGCGGTTGCTAACGACGTTATCCTTTGTTTGCAGCTGAGAACTGGCGCCCTGGTTGGGGACTGCTGGCATGTGGACCAGGTGAGGGTTCTCGGTTCTGTTCCTGGCTGACATCCGCGAAACTTCACCGCCAGATAGCGTGGTCGAGGCAGGTAGGAAATGTTAATTGAACTAAATTAATTGAAACAAATTACTGTTCTAACTTTTGCTAAATTATAAAGCGTGAACTTTCTGTATTATAAACTTGTCATCGGTGCTGCAAGCTCAACCCTTTGTGATATTGAACCCTGTGTTACATCAACCCTCAGTTAATCTATTATTTCTTTTTATATAACAATACGACTATTCATGTGCTTTCACTGAAAATAGAAATAACTCAATCAAAAATCCTAAATTGGATTTGATACGCGGGTCTTAGAAATACATACAATTTAAAACAACGAATTAGACTGCGATTTTTGAGGAGATGAAAAAAAAGAGAAATAATATATGAAAATACGATGTTACTCGAGTTCAATTAAAGTTAAGTTAAAAATATCTGAATATTTATAAGATATTTATATTTCCATAAAGTTTAAAAGTTATACTAAGAGCAAGCATATATACAGAATGTTAAAGTTTAATAGAACCAACAAATATATCGCTTATTTATCAACTTAACAATTTCTTTCATATAACATGTAAGCTAGTTGATGACGGATGTACGTTCATGATATTATTTCCGGTTTATTAGTAATTAATATCAACTTTGAAATTTAAAATGCAATATATTTTTTTTACAAATTTGAAAAGTGTATCAAATTTTCTTTACAATCATGTAAAATAATCCATATGTAATATTATTAAAAAGTAAAATGGCGGGCACTTGATTATACACCTAATCGGAAAGAGAATAGTGAGCCATGACTGGCTTGAAATAAAACAATTAACTAAAACAATTTTAACTATTATTATTAAACGAAATAATATATTGACGGTTGGTAACATCACGCGAAAAAATAGATCACTTACCGGGATCTGCTTAGGCAGAGTACCACACCCAGTAATGGTTAAAAGGCGTGATGATATATTTATTTTATTTATTATTTTTAATACAGAAAATAAGAATAGGGAAACTTAATAACAACAAAATGATTTTATAATAAATATTTAAAATGGCTTTTTTATGGGTCTACGTGAAATATTTTATTTATAAAGAACAAGTAAACACATTAAACGAACCGAAGAATAAGACTAAAACGGCAATTGAATCTTTATCTGCAGATTAATTAGAAAGGGCTACTTATTCTGTTCCAAAAGTTGTGAAAAATGTATTGCAGAGGTTGGGAGAATATATATATATATATATATATATATATATATATATATATATATATATATATATATATATATATATATATATATATCCTTCCACCATTGCTATCTCAAGAAAGATAGGAGCTCCTGTGCCTAGAGTAAAATTCCATTGATATGATAGAATCGCATGACCAACTAAATGTGTTTATTTACTGTCAATTTGGCGCAAAATTAATTTGTTTTTGGTTTATGCTGTCAGTTTGACATAATATTATATTATTTGTCTCCAGAAATTATCTTTCCTCGCATGGGATCTCTATATAAATTATATTTTCAGGAACTCAATTTTTTTGCTTGTCGCAAAATCACTCGAACAAACTGATGTTAGATTAAACCCTCGTCCTACGGACTTGAGATTTACCTTGCAGTTCGCTTTCGTGCAAAATAAAAATTTATCAGAATGTCTTATATTATTACTTGTAAAAATATAATATTATTGATATAAATAGAAAGCAGTTTTCAATTTTCCAAAAAAAGGAGGAATTCGGCAAAATAACCGAAACACAGTAGACAAGTAAAGCCGTGAATACTTTAATCAGTAACATGAAACCATAGGAATATTGTGAATTGTCATCCGAAATGAAAATTTTTCTGTGGATAACGCTTTTATTTGTCTGCAAATGGGAAATAACTGAGCAGCAGCCAACACACATTTGGACACATTTGCGTTCCTTTGGCCCACAATCGCACGCAAATATACAATAGCAGGCGGTTAATTGTACGTACACACCGTTCTAAAATGCTGAGCACTCAGTTCGCATTACGGAGAAACTCATTTATGTTTGGTTGATATGCAAATTGTTTTGTTTGCAGTAACGGCAATTTGTTGTCAAATAAATGTTAGGGAGATTGTTATGTCACTGAAGCATGAACAGCTAAATGAACTAAGTGTATAGAAAATGAATTTTGTGTTGTTTGGAGCGGCAACACCAGAAGTCATTAAGTTTTGATGGATTGCAGCAATTGATACAATTAGCATTGCTAATTTTATTAATTACTTATGTTGATTCAACCCTCCATCAATTAATTACTTCGTTTGACAACATACCGCAGAATAATATGTCATATTTCTTATTTAATTCTTTTCACATTCTTTTTATGTTGTGATTGAACGATTGCATGAATGACCGTAGGGTAAATTATGAAACGAATGCTTTCTAAGATAGAAAACATAAAGGTTGTATGAGTGTGAATGAAATGAAAAGTATATAAAAAGAAGTTGCTAATAAAATAATGGAATATTTAATACAGCTTGCTGCGAAACCAAACGGAATGTTCTCCGTCTAAAAGTAGACAAATATTTTTCTATGGTTGCTATGAAAAGTTGACAATTACGGTCTCATTTATCATCGTAAAGTTGACGTTTACTGTGGAACAATCGAAAAATATCTTTGTCGCGCGTCTCCACTGGCAACGCAAGATGTTAAATGCGCGCTTATTTCAATAGTTACCACAGATACAAACAAAACAGAAACTTGTCATATTGACAGTTGACAGAATGAATTTGTTTTCAGTACGTATACGTTTTTTAATAATTTTAACATGAAATCGTAGAAAAAATTATGGGTGTATCACGAGTGTAAAGTGCCTTTGTTCCTCTTACACTATTGCAGCTCTCGCCTTCGGTTCGCGCTGCAATTACCGTGCTCGAGTAACAAAGAATTACTTTACGCTTTTGATACACAAATAACTATTGTATTTATTTCATTCGGAAGCAAATAAATTTCTAATCAATTGTTATTATATAGTTTAATGATTTTGCTCTTTTAAAAACTGTTTCAGCATAACAATTTTATAGGTAGAATATTACATTTCTGCCAAAAAGGATATTAAATACACATTTCACGTAAAATTTCAATTCCTGTATTTATTTCGTTGTAAAATAAAAGAGTTAATACTGAATTGATTGAATATATACTTCATTCAGTGAGAAGTTACTGTGTTGGTATATATGAGACGTATTTAAACTTGATCATGATTGGCTGATAAAATAAATTAGTTTACACAGCACAAAAAATAAACTGTATATGTTGTAACCTTCGAACATATAATAAATACATGATAAAGTATGGCATTGTTTGTTGTAAAGCCAACATCACAAGTGGGGGAAGAAAGTGACATACCCTATAATGGAGCATTGCTTATACGTCACTTATAGTTATATTGAAGCATACACATCAAATAATGATTACTAAGAAAAATAAACACACAATAGTAATATGAAATATAAGAATTGAATAGAAAAGTTATTCTAATATAAAATAAGTAATAATAACAAAATAACACGGACGTTACTAGATGGTAATGATCTCTGTCCAAAGGCCTGCGAGCTGGATACCGATTCGCACTGTGCATTATCATCTATTTAATGCCCTTTGTGCAAAAATAACTATTACATACAGGGTGTTTCAGGACTAGTGCAACAAACTTTAACAGCTTATTCCTGAGGTCATTTTGAGCCAAAAATGTCATATTAACATAGGTCCTATTCCTTCTAGTTACCAAAATACAAGAGGTTGAAGTTCTATAAATAACACGAAATTTTCAAATTTTTTTAATCAAGATACTTTCGGAAAACAAGAGTTTTATTGAAAAGTTATACCTTATTTGTCTTAATTAATTTTATTTATTAATATTAACGAATACGATTTAGAGAACAAAACATAAAATGACACAATTAAATATACACAGAACAACATAACCAAACATGGAATTGGTTAACACAATATGAAATAAAATTTAAAAAAAATTACGGCAAGTGTTCAAAATAAATAAAATTAATGAAGACAAATAAGGTATTACTTTTCAATAAAACTCTTGTTTTCCGAAAGTATCTTGATTACAAAAATTTGAAAATTTCGTGTTATTTATAGAACTTCAACCTCTTGTATTTTGGTAACTAGAAGGAATAGGACCTACGTTCATATGACTATTTTGGCTCAAAATGACCTCAGGAATAAGCTGTTAAAGTTTGTTACACTAGTCCTGAAACACCCAGTATATCAATCAACCATGATCAAGATTAAATACATCCGCATGCTCTAATTCGAACGAAATGTAATAATAATAATAATAATATATGATCCCGCGTGTTGGCGGCGCGGGTTGATGGCTTGAGTCACAACCAGAAGGTCGTGGGTTCAGGTCCCGCCTGTGGCGGCCATACAAAGGACATATCGGCATATGACCTGAGTAGTTGGTCTGATATATAAATTAAAAAAAAAGTAACAATATATGTTAGTTATTCAGAAGGATTATTTTAGTATACATAAGCTGTTCGCTTAAGGGTTTGCTCTAATCTCTCAACTGAACTGCAATAAATATTTGTTTATATTTTTGACTTTTTGAAACTGAATAAAATCTAATAATAACATAATAATTGTCGAATGTCATGCCTCGTAGTTTTGCACCGATCGAACCTATAATATTTCATTATATTTTGGAGTTTTTGAAACTGATTAAGATCTAATAATATAATAACAATAGCGCACGAAGGATTGAAAATAATGAGTTGTTATAATACGCACCTCTCCTGGTATCTCCGCTGACTGAGAACATGGAATCGTAGTGGATATCCGTGATATGCCAGAAGTATCCTGTAACAACAAAGGGCGAATTACACATATTGACCTGCGCTCCGCTACGTTCAACCGTCGGTGTTGGTATGCGGCTATACCGCTGAACACCGTCACGGTGTATTCGATAAGCTTGATATTATGAAGTTTAATATCGTTGAAGTAGCACTACGCACCCGATCCTATAAAGGAAACGATTATGACCCTAATAATTTCCCAATAAATTTTAACGAGTATTATATTACGTTTGTTAATTAAAGTTCCGGAAAGGTGTTACCTCACAATGTGTGAGCAGCACTTCTATATTAGGGAACTTATACGTTTCATTATCACCTATTTTTAGTTGTGAACGCTTCATAACTATTCCCAACAATAAAAAATTCCTCACATTTTACTTTTTATTTCATTTTCATCTTTATCTTCGTTCTTCGCGATATTTTTCTTATGTTTTTCTTATTAAAATGACATTTAAAATACTGGCTTCCATGGTGGTAAATAACATTTTAATCACACTTGCTTCGACCGTTTTAGTCACGGTGTAAAGTTAACAACTGATGAGTTAAATACAACGTAAAGTTCTGTTATTATAACAACCTTATTTTTCAAATAATAAATAAAACATAACAACAAAGACAAAATTAATTGTCATCCAACACTTGGTGAAACAAGGTTTAATAAAAAATATAAAATAAACACTTGGTTATGTTTCACAAAATTCAGCCTCCAAGTCACCTTATGAGGGCATCGTCAGAGGCTGGCCAGCACAGTTAGTAACCATAGACGCGTTTCGCTCTTATTAGAGCTCAACAGTATGGTATAACTCACTTCTTCACCTAGAACAAAGTTCACGTGAAGAAGCTGGTGACGAAGAACTGTGCCACCAGAGAATAAGATCTCTAACAAACAGGTAAGATGACATGAGAAGTTCTGTGGAACAGGTCATGCCATCAACCGAAAAAAAGGAAAGCTACGCAATAGCAATTTAAATAACAACATGGTTTGTCCCGCGTGATGGTCGCGCGGGTTAAGGGCCTGACTCACAACCATAAGGTCGTAGGTTCGGGTCCCCCCCGTGGCGACCATGCAAAGGACATATCGGCATATGACCTTAGTAGTTGGTCCGATATATAATATATATAAAAAAAAACAACAACATGGTTACTAACTGTGCTGGCCAGCCTCTGACGATGCCCTCATAAGGTGACTTGGAGGCTGAATTTTGTGAAACATAGCCAAGTGTTTATTTTATATATATATATATATATATATATATATATATTAATAAATAAAACTTGTTATTTTAATTTGCGGTTATAGGTAAAGTATAATATGTGACTCGTTTTATAAACTCTTTATACACTCATAACTAAATAGACGTTTCTTAAACTTGTTACATAATATGCTACTATTAGATTTATTGTGTCATATTTGCAAAGTACTCTAATGGTTAATGTATAATTAAAGTTTGTGCTAGAAAATCAGGAATGGCACTCTGAACGTGTTATTTATTTATGCTATTCTGTGCAGCATAAACTTAATCAATACTATATTAATATCGTGAAAAGTATGAATACAGTCAAGGTGATTTATTTATTAAAAATTTGTGAATTAAGTAAATAAAATAGAAAAAGCATCGCACATAGATATGAGTAAACATATTAGTATTTGTATCATTATGTACAATTCCGTTGCTCGGTTCTAGCTAAAACCAAGTTCGAACCGAACTATTACTATCAGTATGTGCTAGAAAATCAGGTTACTTTGTATTTCTTCTCATAAAACATTAAAGTTTAAAACAAGAAAATTTGGACAACACCGAAGAAAACAAAGTCCATAAACAGACTGCAGAATGCATTTAATGGTATTTTAAGAAGTAATTGCGGTCAATATATCACTCTGCTTTCCTTTTCTTGTACCTTAGGTAGTTTCATTTTATTACGCGAGAAATTCATATTTATGCAAGTTGAAAATGTAATTTCATTCTGTTCGTAAGTTCCCATTCATCCAGCGAATATAGTGTAACATGACAGCTAAGCTAAGTTTAATATACACAAGTAGTTTGCTTGAAGTTCATTTCAGCAAATAAGTGTGAAGCAGACAGGTGGAGTAGCAAAGTGCGAGTGCTGAGTTCACCTGCATGTACAGCAGCGCATAAATACAATCACGACTCTGGAGTCTGGAGATACTGGGAGTATGTTGCCGTTGTCTCCGAGCAGAATCATCTTCTAATTAAATTTTACTCTCGATTCTAACAATTACGCAGAATGTAATTATGAATTATTTGTAACTATATACATGAAATGAGATTGTCTTATAGAAAGAGATTTACATTTTATCATTTTATATTTAAATATGTAACAAACTTTTAGTTTTATACATACTCGTAGCTACAAACTAAAAATAAGTACTACATGAAAATCAATTTCATTTTGTTTGTGGATTTAAACATTATTATTCATAACGATTCAAGATTATATCAATCGAAACGTTGTGTAATATATTTCTAAAAAAATCAAGACAATAAAGTTCGAAATTCATCTTTTATTAATTATACAAGTGAACAATCCGAATGTCTGTACATATACAAAGTTATTTAAAATCTTACCGTTATTTACCAGTTGCTATGAACATAACATGTGTCTTCTTCTTGTTTGAAGGAAGAAAATTTAACTTTTAGAGTTGTAAAAAATCTAAGGCTAAGAACTAACTAACAAAGAATTTAACCCCTAAGCCTTAATAAATGAATCAAATTAGATACGTATTCATTGCTTCGTTTTTAGTATAAATAGGTATGTCCCCTTTTGGGCAAATTGGATTTCCATCTTGACCACTGACTTGATTCACAATTCGTGTAATCTTGATTTTTTCTCTTTTTTACTGAGGATGAGAACTCAATTCTCGAAATACGTATTTAATTTGATTCATTTATTAAAGCTTATGGGTTAAATTCTGTGTCTTTTAGAGTTGTAAAAGTTAATTGTTAAATGTAAATAATAATAAATTAACAATCGACATACCTATCTGAACCTATTTGCACTATATTAAATTTTATCTCAATCCAATTAAATTTTAATAATGCTCAATTAATATGCAGTGGTGTGCGCAGCGTAAAATTAGTCAACAATATTTTGGGTCTCCCAAAACTAAATTATAGTTATAACTGAAAAGATAATATATTAATATCAAAAGTATGAGCCGTTGGCACTTGGTGAAACATTATGAATAAAAATAAAGAACGTAGACACTTGATGTAGTTTCACAAAATAATATATTCACCTACACAAATTGTGTTAAAGACCTTAAACAATAGGCATACAGTTTTCTCAGTTTTTTTCTAAATACATATATTTTAAACTAAAAAAAAATTGTCATAAAAGCGTTTTGGGGTCTCTTTTAAAAATTCTGAAGGGACCATGGACCAGCCCTCCCCCTCTGTGCATACGCCAGTGTTCATATGACATAACCTCACAATCTCAATATCGTCTCACTTCATCTCTCCGTCTGGCAAATCATTTGCTACTCGTAGATTTTTAGGTAAACATCTTCTCGCCATTTTCTTCCGTCATGTGCAGAAGCTACCATGTGTTACTAGTTCCTAACAAACACTTCCGGTGCATTGAGGCTTGCAATAGAAAAAAAGTATATCTCCAGTCGGTTGTGTTGCATTGCTTGTTAAGCTGCAGCAGACATGCGCCTGCATCAATCCTGTGTTGTTGCTTTAGATAGGGAACGGTTTTCTAGCTTTGATATTATACTCGGGCGTTTTATTCTTCAGAGAGTCTATTAAAATTCGGAGATTGGAAAGTGCTTTTTCTTTTACCGTAAACTGAGAAGTTCTTCTATAGATTTTTTTAATAACAAAACTGAGACCTTTGTAATAACAATCTGAAAATCTATAAGTTAATGGGTGGAGTATACACAGGGTGTTTCATAACTTCAGGTACATACGTTAATGGTATATGTTATTTGATATGCTGATTACGAATCAAAAACAATTTTTTTTTAATTTTTCGTTGCCACTGCCACTGGGTGGATGATTATGTTAAAGTTATTAATTAAATAAAATTCTATTATAAATAACTGCTAATAATTGAATTGTGTAATTATTCTTTCGTAATACGTCAGTAGGTCAATTTATTGTTTCTTCCCTTAAATATACGGCAGCATGCATGGTTCCAGCATGACGGTGCAGCACCGCACTTTACACGTAATGTGCGGCAATACTTAACTCAAACCTTTGAGGATAGGTGGATAGGACGTGGTGGTCCTATACAATGGCCTCCTAGATCTCCGGATCTAAATCCATTAGATTTTAATTTTTGGGGCTATTTCAAATCATTAGTTTATGATAACCAGGAAGCTCCTGAAACTCTGGAACAAATGAGGGAACCGGTTGAAAACGCTGCTAATTTTATGAGACATCATAATTCGTTCAACGAAGCTTGCAGCGTGTCTTGACCGTACTGCATTATGTATGGCACAGAATGGCAACAATTTTTGTAAAAATTATTCGAATTGTATGTGTTTTTATTATTTTGACATATCAATTATTTTGAATACATAATAAACTATAATTATCGTTTCATTAAAAATAATTAAATTTTGTTTGTTTATTTTACTAGTAATTTAAATTGTTGATTACCTACTTCATTGTTTGTGTTTGATAAGGAAAACGAATCCAGTGCAGTACTACAAAAAATGTTTTAGGAAAACAACCCTTAATTTTTCGAATTTAAAAAAAAATTCTTTTAGATTCGTAATCAGCATATCAAACAACATATACCATTAACGTATGTACTCGAAGTTATGTAACACTCTGTATACAGCGTGTATCTGTACTTCGGGAAAAAAAATAAAGGGTATATACTATAAGACGTACTGATCATGCAACAAAAATAATTTTTTTAAAGTTCGTTTAATTAAGGATTTACTTGAAATGAACACTTTTAGGGCGACTGGATTAGCGTACTGTATTACTTGACCTGCTGCATTTAACTAAATTAAATTATTAATTACCCAACATCAGACATTTATTTGGTGTTGTGTAAACAATTACTTGTAAGATTTAAATAAAATTATAATAAATAATAATAATAATAATAAATATTTATTTGTTTTATGCATAAGAGCATGTACAAAGATTTAAATAAAATTATTAAATATAGCCTATCAACCAGTGGCTAATAAAATGTTACTTTCAATTCGATGCAAAATTTTTTACGAATTAAAAAAAATCTTTTTGGTCTATGTTCAGTACGTCTTATAGTATATACCCTTTAATTTTTTTCCCGAAGTACAGATACATTCTGTATATATGTATATATATATATATATATATACCGGATATAGAAATTGAAATATGTAACAGGAAATACAATAGTTTTTTTTCCCTAATTAAATTAGACCAACAATGTAAATACAAAAAATGTTATGTAATAAAAACTGCATCTAATGTGTATCTATTTGTTGCTCCATTGTTTTTAATGCTATAGTAACAAGCAAACAAAATAACCAATAAACGTTGATATTTTAGTATCTCCAAAGTTTATAATAAAAATTTGTTATTTTCTACAATACTCTCAATCCCAAATTATCTTTATAAAAGCCATTTTTCGTTTGCTTGTTACTCTTACATAAAAAACAATTGAGCAATAATTACGTACTCATTAGATGCAGTTTTGAATTTACACATTTGATCTAATTTAATTAGGGAAGCAACAATCATAGTTAAAAAATACCATTTTTTATGTCGTTTTTGCGATTACAATAAACGAAGATATATTTCTCTCTACCGGCTATTATAAATTGTATGAATGCCTAGTTTCTACGATGTAATTGGCTAAAACCATTAGCAGGCAACTGTTTGAAAGATATTTGCTTCAGAAAATTGTGAGGTTAACCTTAAATAACTGTGGAATTACCTCGTTCTTGATTTATTATTCTACACCGTATTCTCGAACACTCGTGTAACCAAAATACTGGTGTACTACTCGTATATACTCGTATAAGCGTACGTCTTGCTCTCTATCTACAATTTTTAGTCGGCTTTACACAGAGTTAAGCTGGATTCAGAGTTTACATATCATAACATATCACAGCATAAAATAAAATAACTTATCGTATACAGAAATTGTAGATTTCGTAGTTCAAATTATGTATACGTAGATACCAACTTCATGTTATTGTATTGCTCATATATTCAGTTCTATTTAGATATTTGTTATGTAAACATCATGATATAAAAATATTATTAAATAAATAAATATATCATCACGCCTTTTATCCGTTACTGGTTGTGGCACTCTGCAGTAGCAGATCTCGGTAAGTGATATATTTTTGAGCGTGTAGTGCAGTTACCAAGCCTTGACATATGTGAGAGAGATTGACATCATTTTTACTTCCTTGTACGAAGTAAAGGAAGTATTGTAATCGCAAAAATTTTCGGTTCTCAGATTTCAGTGGAAATACGCATTTTGACCATCCCTGAATCCATTTTGACTAATTTCGTCGTGACGTCTGTACGTACGTACGTATTTATCTCGCATAACTCATAAACGGTAAGCCGTAGAAAATTGAAATTTTATATTTAGAACTGTTATAACATCTAGTTGTGCATCTCCCGTTTTGGTCATTATATAACTTCCGGAAGTGGAACTTTACTTGAAGCCTATAATAGATTTTCATGAAAAACTATATTCAAATATAATTTAAAACTTTCCAAATTTGGTATATAAGACTACTATATCAGTGGAAATAACATAAAAGATTTTGGTTAAAATAGACTAACCGAAAGTGACACATTACATGAAGCTGCTAACAGTTTTCCTTGAAAAATTGGTATTATTTTAATTTTAGAAATAAATGCTGCAAATAAAAGTTTTAGAGAATTAAATTCTGCGTCTAGCACATTAAGAATATCTAAGAGATATCTAAATTTAAATATTATATATTTTTTGGTTTTTTTTTTTAAGTTTGCTTTGGATTAGAACAAAAAATTAGAAATAATAAAAGATTTAATGTCAAATATGTGCAATTAAAAAGATATCTATAGTTTAATATGCGTACAAGGAAATCATGTGGTGCCCATATCAGATTTTTTCATCGTGATGGCTGTTCTCCATTGTAAAATACGAATTACAGCAGTATATAGATAAGATACTATAAGTATTTGGGCCGGCAAGTGCGTATGTCCGTCAGTACGGTGGTGTGGATAGCAATACGAAATTTGAATCCGGAGATCCCGAGTTAGAAACGCACTTAAGCTAAAAATTATATGAACTATCACACTGCGGCTCGGTGAGTGCGGACCCTATACTGTAATTGGGATTAAGTTCCTGTTGTACAGCGTAACATAAATAAATAAAATGTCGCATTACTTGGCCATTTAATCACACTCTCTGAATTATGTTCAGTAACAAATAAAACAAAATAAATTCCAATTCCAATACAGGGAGGCTACATCTTATAGTGGAACCTAAACCACTCAGGCACAGACGTATTATTTAGGTGCAAGTTATATTCACTGGGTTACGACTGTCTATAATGTAAGAATAAAGAAATAGATAATTTATAATAGTTAGTAAGACGTTATTCTGTCCGGAATATGTTGATGTATTATGAGTTACGATTGAGAAGAATGTTGAAAGCAGAAGGGAAGTGAGTCACTGATAGATATAACTGAGGGTGAGAGATCACGTGGACGAAGAGTAAATGGATTGAAGAAAGATTGAAAGTTTTTAAGTGAATGAAAGATTCCAAGCGGGAAACATAAATAAGTTTGTATTGAAAGGAATTATAAATGGAAAGCAGCAAAAACGATGTGTGAAGTTAAGAATAAAATAAATATATCGTCACGACTTTTACCCATTACTAGGTGTGGTATTCTGCCATAGCAGATCTCGGTAAGTGATATATTTATTCGTATGAAGTGCAGTTATCACGGCCCCCAAAAATATTAGTGAAGGGGGAGCCACAGGGGTAGATTTAATTTGGTGAAAATGGTTTCGTCGGGTTCTCAAATATACAGGCCGACTCGATACCACTGAGATGTTAAAAATGTTTAGCTGAAATTAATTATTGTGGGATGAAAGTAATAAACAAAACTGCAAATGAAAAAAGTATTTTTTAAAATTAGAACGCATTTTTAGTGAGGCAGACTTCAATCACATTTCCCGAAAAACAAATGCTTCACACATGCAAGCCATTAGACTTGATTTTAGCTTAAATTATTCTTAATTTAATACATTTTTTAAAATTTTGAACATGTTCTTTTTAGGACTCGTTTCACTTGCATTTTAAACAAATAAACTCAAAGACTGTAAAATGCACGCCCCACACAAGCAAACAATTATATTTGTTTTTGACTGAATTTTACACTTTGCCGGTGAGTGATCTCTCCCAACATTTTTAAACGATGTACCTGAAACAAATTCTCATAAATCGAATAATGATTGTTTTTTGTTTGTTTTTAAATTGATATTGTAACTTGATTTTTTTGCGAAACTTTATTTATTGACATACAATCTGGCCAAATATAAACAAATCCTTCAAATAGCTTTGAGCTATATACAAAACAAAAAAATATCAGCAGACGATATGTACATATATCCAAATATCGGCAATAAGCCTTCTATTAAACGATACAAACAAAAAATATACGAAGCAGAAAAATGTTTCAAACACAAAATAAAAAATGAAATAGAAAGTTTCATATTCTTATTGGAAAGTTCAGTTCAAGGAACATTTGTGTCGAAGGATCGTTCGATTCAAATGTCATTATTGAAGCGTGATCATTAATATTGAATAGGTAATGGTTGGTTCTGGCTGTTCATTCCACCCTGGATCGTAAAAGAGAAGATAGATGTAATTCTAGTTAGCACCTATGACCATAAAACAGGAAATTACATGATTTTTGTACGACAACACTGCATACATATTAATTTAGGCATGAATACGTAATACGGTTTGATAATAAAGCATGTAAAATGAACATGGAATGGCTCCTCCGTGGAATTGGACAATCGTGTCGCGTACGCGGCGAATTCAGGTGATTAATGATTTATTAACGTGACTGGCCGCCACCCCTGATGGAACTGACTGCCAGTGCTGTGCTTCTCAAAACGCCAACACTGTATTGATATTCATTATGATGTAAACGTTCTCTCGCCGAGTAGTCGAATGGGGTCACAATGGTTTCATATGTAATTGTTCCAGCTGTAACTACATATGTTACCGTCGTCCGTCGTTTGCCCGTGTCTCTCTCACGCAGAATAAATATTTACTTATTTTCCGTGTTCTGTTGTTAATCTTGGAAATGAAAATGAGAACTTGCTGTAATTATTTTACGAATAGTATATGCTGCTGATACAATTTTGCATACATGTATAATAATTACATGAATACTTAGTTGAACCAAACAAAAGAAATTCACGATTGCTACCTCTATAGTTTTAGCCCGGAGCCTCTGATTTTTAATACAAATCGCCGGACTTGGGTTTTGTAAGAAAAATCTTGGAGTTGAATAATAATTCTTTCTACGACTGTTATGAAAACTTAACAATTACGTTCTCATTTGTTATCGTAAAGTTAACGTGTTCTGCGGAACAATCGAAAAATAACTTTATAAATGCGTACTTACTTCAATAGTTACCATAGATACAAACAAAACAAAAATTTGCCATATTAACACAATGAATTTATTTTCAGTACGTATACTTTTTTTTATAATTTAAGATGCAACCGTACAAAAAATTAAGTGTGTATCACGAACTTAAAATGCCCTTGTTCCTCTTGTACTATTGCAGCTCTCGCCTTCGACTCGCGGTGCAATTACCATTATCGAGTAACCAAGAATCACTTTACGCTCTTAATACAAAAATAACTATTTTGAAAATGTATGACAGTAAGCTGAGATTTGTTCAAAATAGTTATTTAGTCAACTATTGCAAGGGTCTTACTCGTGCAATAAAGACAATTTTAACACGAGTTGCATACACTATTTTTAAATAACTGCACAATTTGTTTTATATCATTTCAAACACCAATAACATTTATTTTGTAGATTATGTAGTATTTTATTACAAACCACGCAATAAACAATTACTTCTTGCACTGAAAATTAGTACAAAATTAGTACACTTTTGCACGTTAGTACTTGTAGAAAAAAAATATAATTTGAAAATACTTTTACAATTTCTAATCAGATCAAAAAAATTGTTAGAATTGCAGTTTCAATCAAAAAGTACCACTTAAAAATGATTGACGTAAACAGTACCTATATTATGTAGTTAATAACAAAAACAAGTTATTTTCATACATTTTTACTTAGAATTATTTATTTATTCGTTACTCTGCACAACAGGAATTTATTCTAATTACAGTACAGGGGGGTTTGTAGCTTATAGTGAAATCCGAACCACTCGGACACAATCGTATTATTGGATTTAAGTTAAAGTCAATGGCTGGTACCACAAGCTTTGTTTTTGGGTGTTTTAAGAGCACGGTTTTAACATGTTAGAGATAGCTGAAATACCCTAAAATACTGCTCTTAAAACAGGCAAAAACAGAGCTTGTGGTACCAGCCAATGAGATTTGAACGCATGGCATCTTGCTTTCTAATTAAGAAACGCAAGTTTTACCTCGCATTTATTCCTTGCGTTACAATTGCCTGTACTTATAATTTATTTATTTTATTTATGCTACTCTGTACAACAAAAACATAATCCCAATTACAGAAAAGAGTCCGAACTCACCAAGCTGTAGTGTGGTAGTTCATGTATGTATTTTTGTTTGTTTTGTTTTAGTTATATGTGCTGATATTTTAAATAAAAATTAGATAATTGTTCTTTTTCTATATAATCACAGCGCGTAGCCCTGTAAAATTTTACGGGCTCCTAGAAACGATTTGTAAAATTTCACAATCCTCATAAAAAAAACTAATATAAAATCATTAAAAGTTATTACTTGCAGCATCCGCTAGATTTTTTTTCTTAAACTGCAAGAAAACCACCTTTGAAG
This sequence comes from Pterostichus niger, assembly GCA_947425015.1. Classification (NCBI taxonomy): domain Eukaryota; kingdom Metazoa; phylum Arthropoda; class Insecta; order Coleoptera; family Carabidae; genus Pterostichus; species Pterostichus niger. Next base: position 8,911,052 of record OX380341.1, read on the forward strand.
TCTTCGTCGGGCATTCAATCCATGATTTCAAATTATTTATTTCTAGAATTCTAGAATTCACGAAACTGCTGACACTAACAATAATTGTTTTTTCATCACAACGATCACAACACCATGACAAAGTCTAGCTATAAAGTGTTCAACCGTCAACAACCTTTGATTACAAAATCTAATGTATCTTTTTATGAAACTAATAAAAATTCATAAAAACACGCTGTGAAGGTTGAAATAAAACTTTGTACATGGCACGCTTGCAATTAATCTTTACTGGACTCCTTCATTGCTTACCCCACAAACTTTTCAACTCACCCATAAAAATTAATTTACTACACTGTCCAAGTAAATAACTATTAAAGAATTTGATATTTGACATCGGAGAATATATGATGCCAAAAGTTTAAGATAACTTTGTCTTTACTTAGGAATGAATTCTGAGATGGAATTGCGTTGATCTAACTTATTGCCTTCAAGTACTTGGCATTTATAGTGGAAGTTAATAGTCATTTCATTGAGAAATCATGTTTTGTAATTTTATTTTCGAGTGCAGACAATTTAATCAAAATAAGTGTTAATTTTTGTAGGTAAAGTGAGAACATTTGGAGTAGTTGGTAGTTTTTATAGTGTTTCTGCAGACGCAAGTGTTGCAAACCCTGCATTTACATAATAGTATGCAAATGGATCGTCTCTCAAGATAAACGTCTCGGGAGACAGTAAAAAACTGAGCCGGACCAAGTGCTACGTTTATTACAAACTAGCTTTATCAAACGCTTTCCATTAAATACGCTTCTTCTTGTTCCCAACTAGAGCGGTCATAAAAAATAACACTCACTCCGCTTTTATGAATTTTTAACTCTTCCAACGTACATTGATTGCTCGCCTGCCCGAGAATGGCTATTTACTTTATTTTATTTATGCAATAAACTATTTGAATATTTAATTTATCCTCCAACATACTTGTTTTTAATGCAAATTTTACACCATGCAGTGAATCATACAAAATAATGTATTATAGATCTTCAATTTTATGCTACAATATCTGAAATTCGCTGTGCTAGTGTTATTTAAATTTTTATTAAATACATCAGCACGTCTTTTTCCCATTGCTGAGTGTGGCACTCTGCCGTAGCAGATCTCGGTAGGTGATTTCTTCGTGTGAAGTGCGGTTACCAGTCGTCAAATCACAGCCCTCAAAGAAGTCACAAGGGTAGTTTTAAGGTGGTGAAAATTGTTTGTCGGCTATGGGAATTGAACCTGGGTTCTCAAATCCACAAGCTGACTCCATACCCCATATTATTTAGATATTATTACATACATTTAATTACAGAAATCTAGTTTTCCATCAATGTGATTTTCTTTATTTTTGATTCATGTTCTGTTCCTCTTACATCATTGGCAGCTCTCGCCTTCGGCTCGCGCTGCAATTACCGTGCTCGAGTAACAAAGAATCACTTTACGCTCTTAATACACAAATACCTATATTTGTATATTGTATATGAATTATTTAGAATCATATCGCAGCAAATAGTATACAATGCTAAATATTAAAATTATTTTGAAAGTACTACAACAACTATAACAAAAAATCTGATGTGGACACCACATGACTTCCTTGTATGCGTATTAAACTATAGATATTTTTTTAATTGCATATGTTTGACATTAGGTCTTCTATTTTTTTATTTTTTGTTCTAATCCATAGCAAACTTAATTTTAAAGAAATCTAAAAATATATAATATTTAAATTTAGATATCTCGCTTATGCAAAAGGCTAATTTTAAAATTCTTAATGTGCTAGACGCAGAATTTAATTCTCTAATACTTTTATTTGCAGCATTTATTTCTAAAATTAAAATACCAATTTTTCAAAGAAAACTTCCGGTTAGTCTATTTTAGCCCAAATCTATTATGTTATTTCCATTGATATAGTAGTCTTATATACCAAATTTGGAAAGCTTTAAATTATATTTGAATATAGTTTTTCATGAAAATCTATTATAGGCTTCAAGTAAAATACCACTTCCGGAAGTTATATAATGACCAAAAAAGGAGGTGCACAACTAGATGTTATAACAGTCCTAAATATAAAATTTTAATTTTCTACGCCTCACCGTTTTTGAGTTATGCGAGATGCATACGTACGTACAGACGTCACGACGAAATTAGTCAAAATGGATTCAGGGATAGCCAAAATGCATATTTCCGCTGAAATCTGAGAACCGAAAATTTTCACGGTTACAATACTTCCTTTACTTCGTACAAGGAAGTAAAAATAGACACCATATGTTCTCGCCAAATTGCATAAAACGTTGTCAGCTATTAACTACGAGAAAAAGATTAATTCGAATAAAAAAACGCATCTAAGAAATATCAAACATTTTGACAGTTCACATATTTAAAAACGTTATAATTTCTATGGTATGCATTAAACTAATAATTATTTGTTTGAAATATAGTGTTACTATTGCTATTTAAGGAACAAGAAGCATTTTTATGCTGATATTAATTAATTAAACATTCCAAACAAAAAATATATAAAATACGGTGTCAGCCATCTTGGCCATTGCTATCTTTTAACATTTTAAGCTAACAACATAGTTACCATCGCTTTATACAAGTGGGCCTAAGTGTTGTAAAAATGACTATTCCCCCATAGAGCCAACAATCCCAGTAATTAAATGGATTGACATGCGCATCATAAATAATTTAATACCTCATATAATAGCGCTCTCTGTTCACACTTAGACAATGGCTGAAGAGGTTCTAGATGCTGTAACAGTGTACTATGTAACAGCATATGAAAAGCGAGCATATTCAGAGAAATTCAGATAACAGTTAAATCCTATTGTGGCGGTGGTAAATGTGCAGTTACATGATTATGCATACGCAAACAATTTCGCTATTCGCGTGTCTCGTTTCGGAATCTGGAGTTCTCAGGCTGGATACGGGTATAGAAGCTTGTGCTACTTCCAAGTAAAAGAGCTACTTGGACACTGGACGCTACAGGACCTCATTCAGGAGCAGGAAATGTATTGCGAAATTAGTTTACACATTTTATTGTTACCTATTTTGAAATTTAAATGATTGTTAGGTAAACAAGAATGTAGCCTGTTAGTTAACAGCATGTTAAAAGTTAACAATAGCTAAAATGACTGGCATGTCATTTAACATACTTTCTTATTTCTATGTTATAATTAATTGTAATTAGCTCAGTAGTATCGGGTTGGCCCGTGGATTTGAGAACTCGGGTTTGATTCCAACAGACGACAAACAATTTTCACCACGTTTAAACTACTCTTGTGGCTTCCCTTACCGCCAACAACATCTTTAGGGGCCATGATTTGACGGTCGGTAACCACACTTCACGCGACAAAATATATCGCTTATCGGGATCTGATACAGGAGAGTGTCACACCCAATAATGGGTAAAAGGCGTGATGATATGCATATTTATTTCTTTTTATCTTTAGTTGATTTTTATTTTATAATGTGTGTATTTGGAAACTAGCTCAGTGCTGCCACCTCAATCAAGCTTTGCGCAAAATATAACCAGCTGAGCTAGTACGTCCGACATATCAAACGCTGGGGTTTGAAGAATCGCTAGTTGCTTCACTTCTACCAACATTTTGATGATACAACTACGTATAAATACAAATTTTGAATTTTTATATCTAAAGAGAACTTGTCAACCTATTTGAATAATAATAGCAAGTGTATTAAGAACAAGTTTAGTTAATTTATTTATTTATTTAATTTATAAAATGCATATTTTTAGGTAAATAACAATTGTAAAACAATGTTTATAACAAATAATTATTAGTTTAATGTATACTATAGTAATTATATCAAATAAATAAATATATCATCACGCCTTTTACCCATTACCGGGTGTAGCACTCTGCAGTAGCAGATCTTGGTAAGTGATATATTTATTCTCGTAAAGTGTGATTATCAATCGTCAAATCACGGCCCCTAAAGATGTTAGTGGAGGGGGAGCCACTGGGGTAGATTGAATTTTGTGAAAATTGTTTGTCTCAGGATCCACAGACCGACTCAATACCATGTATAACTTATATAAAAATTATAACGTTTTAAAATATTGTACAATTTGACAATTCTTAGATGCGTTTTTTTTTAATAATTTTATTTTAAGTTTGTCGCGTAACTATCAATGTGATTAGTTGACAACGGTTTATGCCACCAGGCCTATATCTAATTGAAGTTTTGCAGAAATGATTATAATGACAATATTTATAGTTAAATTCTAATTTTAAAAATATGATGATATATTATTTATTTTTTGTTATGCATATTTTTGACTATGATAAATTAATCGATAGATTAATTTATAGTAGGTATGGTACTCGTATATCTTTCAAATTTACTCTGTTATCGTAAACAAGATTGATAAAGCACACAAGTGTCAATTAAACCGAATTTATCTACTCAATAATAATAAACATTTAACTTAGGTTAGTGAATATACAAAGTAAATAAGAAAATGATGAAAACCATCTTACTGAATACTACAGAGTTATTATTAGAAAAATTACTTTGATGTATGCCCGGTTTTCTAAAAGCCGGAATAGTAAATGTATTTAAATTTGCAAATTCGAATCAATTTGATATGTCATGGCATATATAATATAACTATCAAAAGTATAAATCATTTGAATGAATCTATTTTATTTACTTTTGAAATAAAGTAATTTGTCATTTATAAAACAGACAATATGAATAAAATTATAAAGTGGTAATTAGAAGCATTTAGTTAAATGAAGAGCTTTCAGTGATCCTATGCTCGCATTAGTTTTTGTATATAATTAATTTGGAAATGTAGTTCAAAATGACAAATAATTCAGTTGGGGTTGCAGTTCGGTTGTCTTGGTTAAAATTCCTTGGTCCGTTCCTGTCAGCTCTTTGTGTGCGGTTTCTCCCGGCCAAGAAGTTGCCGCTGCAGGCGCCGCGCGGCCGCCGCCCCAACTAACTTAAACCCCCGGTTTCGATTACGATGTCGAGGACAACGGCCAGATCCCTAAGCCAAACACGGCGCCCGTGTCACTTGATACAGTTTCTGTTGATGTAAGATTATGCGATTTCCAGCTAGCTAACGGTACGAGAGCGTCGTCGTGAGATGTTCGTCGTTGTCCTATAGTCCTGCAGACTTGTTTTAGTTAACTAAATGTAAATATTAATAGGCTAATTCTACACAAAATTTGACAACAACTTTAGCGAACTGTCTTACTTCAGTATTATCGTAACAATGACAGAACTTTATCTTCAATATGAATATTTCACAACGGAAAACTTACACGTATAAGATACAAGAAGATTCAAAGGTTACTTACTACTTTATATGATTGCTTATTTTTTCATCATTAAATACAACCAGTTTCATCTAGATATAAACATAAAAATTATTACTAATTTAGTGGATCTTTTATTATACAAGCACACCGAGATCGCCTGATTTAAATCCTCTGGATTTTTACTTTTTGGGTCATCTGAAGAGTTTCGTTTATTCAAACCAGCCAATAATCTACGTCAATAAATTGTGAATAGGTGCAAGACATATAATCTCGGAGTTTTCGAATATTTTTGTCAGTCCATGAGACGACGATTAGTAAGTTGTATAGAAGTTCAAGAAGGACTTTTTGAACATTTATTATAACTTTGTATTGAAATTTAAAAAAGACTGTCTTCAACTGTTTTTCATTGTTATGGCAGACTATGATTTTATTGCTCATTTCCGGATATATGTTTATATGAACATTTTTCATTGTTTTGACATGTATTTTCCACCTTTAAATTTATGACCTCTATTATTTGAACACCTGTAATAGTTCTACAATAACTAAATAAGAAAATTTAAATATGTAGGCTAATTTAAATCATTATCTTCTAAAATATTTAAAAAAGCAACTGTACAAAACATTATTTCCGTTTATCTTTGTTTGAAGAATGTATTGAGATTTATCAGAAAAATATTAACAGTGTCATTTGAATCAGATCTAATTTAGAATTTTTATAAAGCAAAAATTTACGTGTTTATCTAATGATTTGAAATGACTATTTCAGATGACAATAAAAAGAATTACTTGAAATTGATAAAACTGATAAATATCTTTATTTCCTTTTGTTGACAATGATATGTACTCGTATATAATAACATAACAACCCATTTGTATTTATATCATGTAATTGATTGATCTTATTGGGATATTTAATTTGAACAAAAGTATGCTTGTAGGCCAATAATATAGGAACACTAAAATATAATTATTTATTATCATAGGATGTTTCGACCCTTAAAACGGGTTCATCCTCAGCGACATCTGAATGGTTGTAAACCAACATCCCAAACGTCCGATAATAAACAATTACATTTTATTGTTACTAAATTATTGACATACAAACATATATTTGTTCAATTTTATCATTTGTATTCATTGTAAAAATGACATATCAAATAGTATTTCCACCTTTACTTGGCGTTGTGCAAACTGAGAAATAAAAAGGTTCCTAGAATTGTATTACCAACTAAAATAGTTACTTCTGATTATCCTATATACAAATACAGGATAATCAGAAGTAACTGTTACGTACAAATGTAATATCATAATTTAAAATGTTGGTCTAAAGGTAATAATAAGAAGAATTGTAATACGTATATTTCATACTCTTTTTCCTATACCGCATTGATTTCCTATTTATTTAAAAATTATTATTAAATAAAGAAATAAATATTTTCAAAGTTGGGAACACTGACAAATGAAAAACATTTGAAATTTAAATTATTTTCACATATATAAGTTAGGTTAGAGTTTTATACGAGTAATATTATCAATATCGTTTTAAAAGCAAATATCTTTAAATTTAAGTAAATGTTTTATTCTTTGATGTCGTCATTTTATCATAAAAAAAGTATATTCTAATGATACCTATATGAGCAATGACAGCTAAAAGATGTGTCTGTTTAACAGTACGACATTTTTACAAGTAAAAAAGTTTCTAAATACAATTGTACAAAATCGAATTATATGCCATCGTTTTTCACAAAAACATTGTCACAAAATTGGTTTTGTGTATGCGTTATAGGAAAAATATTTGTTGTTACAATTGTTTGAAAACAAATCAAGGAAAAATATCTTATTAACCTTATACTCCTTCAAAAACTGTAAAGATATCACGTCTTCTACACTGCGAATAGAATAGCTTAATTTTCCAAGTTTTATATAGTTTCTTGAAACTCGTATATCGCTGCCGTTACCTTTGTCGATTTATTTAGCATGCGTGACTTAATATTTATAGCGTTTCAAATGGTTTGAAGAAAGTAATAACTTAAATTGAAAGTAAATTATATTGAGCCAAGAATATTTGCGTACGACATTCATTTATTCATAATTGTATAGTCAGTTCTTTGTGTCAATATGTATTTAGCTTTTTTCCTTTCAGATAATGTATTTTTTCTCTAAATGCAAACGTTTTTATAGAATTCTATTTGTAGTCATAAATTGATTCCAACGCTATATTTTCAATTAGAATAATTGTAAGTTGTATTAACCTAAATATTTTTACAATTAATTTTATGTTTAATTTACTATAATTTATTACAAATTTACTATTAATAATTCAATTATATGGCAGTTTACCAGTATTTTCGACAATTAAAAATAATGATTTAATCTCATGACAGTTTAGCGAATAATAAATTCATCCAATCAGCGATTAAAAAAAGTATTTCGTAATTAATTAATGCACTAACAAGTCTCTGTCAGCAGCCCATTTATTTAATATGACACCAATTTAATGATCATTTGTTTTACCTACGTTAAATTTACGAAGCATCATTAAAATATATGTGTCAAAATAGCCGATAATTTTTTACCCCACCTGCAAAAATAAATAATATTTATAGAACGACGCTATCATTTATATTTAAAATTAACTTGAAATATTGTTGCATTGGACCTTGCTAACTTAAAAATATTAGCACTTGTAATTTATTCCTATATATAAATATTGTGCGAATCTGCATTTTAAAAAAAGTTTACAAAATGATTGTATTGACATAAAAGTACCACTTAAAAAGTTTTCAAACGGGAAATATAAAAATTCCCTCAAAGAGAAATACCGCGAGTTTCAATTGTAACACAAACAAAAAAAAATTGTAATTATATTTCCGATCGTGATAACAAACTATTTGTTTTAAGCGTTTTTCGCTGCATTTGCATCAGGGCAGGCGGTGAAAAATCACATTGTGGCCGCACGGCACGTGATTTAACTGCCAGGGGGCACGAAGGGGCACCAAGCACACTATAGCGAACGTGTTTAAAGTATTAGTTGCGGGGGAGACGAAGCAACGCCAGCAGCTCTTTCTTCGGAACACTTCATTCGTGTAACGAAAGCGCGACGCCCAGAGACTTAGGGTTAACTTGCGGTGATATATCAGACGGAAAAATGCTGGTAATAAAGATGTAAGCCGAGCTGCTGCCTGCCTGCTTTCTCACTAATCGATAAAGAATTTTTTTGGTGAAACGCGGATTCGGCTTGATTTACAAATACAACCCAACCGATGAAAATCTACCAACTAAAATTGTATTTTATTTCTACTTCTTTCAACATATTCTCCTTAGAGATTATTATTCCCTAGAAATCAGATTTCTATTCTCATATCTGAAGAATGATTTCGAAATATTGGTCCTAGAATTCGGCCTTTTTACGAAGGATTTGTTTACTTTTATTGTATTCCATTTTCCATTGGGCTTATTTGTTTTAGTTCAGATAAAATCATATGACTAACTAAAATAAACAAACTTCTTGACCTTAAAATACAATTAATATTAATATAACGTCCTAGTAATAAATAATCACGCGGGTAGCGGACCACCAAAATGTATTTAAATTCGACTTGCAACAAGTATTAATTGAAATGGGAATGGATATTATTTAAACAACTGAACAACAACGCGACTAGAAACAATGGACACTCACTGCATTGGTCAAAAATAAAACAATATGATTTCCAATAAAACAATAACTATTAACATATTTGTTATGTTATGAGTATCATTACAGCCGCAGTTGTCAGTTTGAAATCCGAGCTTGTAGCGCGAGGATTTTAAGACATCTGTTATGACTTATAACATACCTGGTTTGTTGAATAGTTTACCGATTTCAGAATATAAGGACGTCATTAATAAATATTATTTTTTGAAATTCTTTTATGAATAACGTCATTGTAATCATTTTAGAAGGTGATCAAGTAAGTCTGTGGTCTGTATGTTTTTATTTAACGCCATGGTTACAATTGTTTTGTATCATATTTATAAATACATTTTTATTTAAACGTCATAACGTGGTCATCTCTAATTTGAAAGACTGTACAATTAATATATATTATGATAAGCAAGAGAAGTAATCTTTGTATTATTGTTGTTTTGAGTTCCGTTTGTATGAATAGTGTTATATTATCATTGTGTTTTATTTTCATTTTCTTGACTGTTTTGACAAGTCAGTATGGTAATATTACCGTACAGAATATAGTTATTACTTACTTACCAGCCTACTTTTGTGCTTGTAAACATTGGTTTAATATTCTGAAACTGCTAAACTTATATAAACTTTAATAGAATGAAAAAAAAAAGTTATGTAATACAAAATAATCTACTTTTAAGTCTGACTCTAAACATTCCAAAAGACGCTAAAACTAATTTACAATCAGTTTAATGTTAATCTGTTACAACCAATATTTCCAGTTAACCAAAAAAAAAACTTAGATATGTTTTACTAAAACAGCCTGCAATTTGAGAGCTTTCGTACCACCAATTAGATGCTTCAACATTTGACGAGAGAATGAGAACGATACTTTATAATTGCTGTTTTTTATAGTCTTAAGGACTGGAGAGTACCAATAGAAGTTCTCAAAAATTTCCATAAAGAAACGCCTTTCAAATAACATTTTACGGTAACTGATTCTGCGCCAAATCCAACGGAGTAAATCTTCTAAGAAATATATACAAAACAAAGACTTACCAACCGTTTTTCGTATGTAGAAAATACTCAAAACTGAAGAAACGCGAATGCGGATTATTATAGTGGATTATCTAAAGTAATAGTATATTATTCATTGAGTAAGTAATATAAGCTATTACTCAAGAGAATGAAGTTTGCAACACGAGCCGAAGGTGAGTGTTGTAAATCAGTCGAGTGAGTAATAGCTATTACTTGCGAATAGAATACTATACTTTATCTACGAGTATATGTTATTATGTAATAAGATTTTACAATTATTTTTTTAATGTTTCATTATGAATAAGTCAGATTTGCTTAAATTTTTTGTTTTTATTTTTATTGAATAAATATTAACACTATTTAACATGGAATAAGTAGCCCATAATGACGATGATTTATATTTATCAGAAAGTTCGCCAAAATATACTATAAGAACATTTTCCGAAAAGGAATATACATTTTTGCGTATTCGCCAATACATAAAAGCTTTATAAACTTGTTCATACTTTTTTTTTTGATTTTTCGGGCAGTAAATTTAAGAAACGTACGTGTGCGGCTTCTACAATATCACATGTATAATCATACAAATTACAGTATTATTGTAAACAAAAACGTTTTAAACTCATTTTGACAGATAATTAACAATAGCGTGCTTCACTGTTTCATAGCATACTTAACGCGCGGCAATTATCGTTATTTTTTGATTGGCTATTCAAGTGTTAAGTAATGAAAATTCAGACGCGTGATTGGTCGTGAAGTGTTGAGTAATGAATTATTACTTAACACTGTCAATAATGATTAGTATTACTTATCATAAATTTCATAAGTAATGAATACATTTTTCGGTAGATGGCATGACTAGTTCCACAAAACTTCTCATGTCATCTTACTAGTTTGTTAGAGATCTTATTCTCTGCTGGCACAGTTCTTCGTCACCAGCTTCTTCACATGAACTTTGTTCTAGGTGAAGAAGTGAGTTATACCATACTGATGAGCTCTAATAAGAGCGAAACGCCTCTATGGTTACTAACTGAACTGTGCTGGCCAGCCTCTGACGATGCCCTCATAAGGTGACTTGGAGGCTGAATTTTGTGAAACATAGCCAAGTGTTTACGATATATTTTTATTTTTTTTAATGAATACATTATTTAACAAGAGTAGATAAAGTACTATTAATTACTCTGGTAGTGGGATGCGAATACATCCCTGTAGTTTGTAGCTCCCCTTCTCTTCCAGTACCGTATGTGTGTTCTAATAATTTGATAGGTAGTGAAATATCCCACACAATATGTCATTTTTTTACGAGGGTAAATCTGAAAGTAATGTCTTCATATTTTTTACTCGTGTGTTATTTATTTAAGAAATGTAGTGACAACACGTGATAATTTGGACCTTCCTTCCAACACGAAACAAGTTTCATCGCTCAACAGCAGATAGCAGGATTCTGGCATTGTGGTAATCTATCAAAGTGGATTCTATTCTTGAACTGCGTCGAAACACATGGTTGCACGTGATCGGTATTTTTTTATTTGAAAATTGAGTGACATTATGAATTGGGAATTTATTTTAACATTGATTTGTTTTTATTTATTCATTTATTTATTTACCGAGAGAGTATATAAAGTTAGACAGGCTTCAGTCAAATCACAAATTAATAAATGTTTATAAAGGAAAAGAGTAGTAAATTGTGAAGAATTTAATTAAACCGAAATTTTTTATTTATGGCAAGAATAGTGATAATATAATAGATCACTTAATGTAACTGATTGAAAATCAAAAATTAGACATTTATTGATGACTTTTCAGTCCTATAGCAGAGATCATTTGCATGTTGAAAGCTTCAAAACTGAACAAAGTTTAGTAATATGTCAAAAAATACAATTTAATAAAAAGTTTTTAATTTTTCTATTAAAATGTAATTTTGACTAAGTACCAGAAAACCGTCCCGAAACCATCGTTTTAGAGAATAAAAACCCGAACCTGAATCGCTATTAAATTTGTCAACTTGAGCTCGAACCGGAATTGAACCCACTATTTTCGGGTTCAAAAAACCGAGTTCGTTGAACCAACAGTTCTTAATACTTGGAACCGTGGTCTGTTGGCCGAGGGTCTATTTATTAAATGCAGTTATTATGTATTCAAATATTCGTTATATTATCGTCGACTTCCGAAATATCTACTAACCCAGATGATACGAGTTTCACAGACATTTAAGTTTTAGACGAATTTGCACGTTACTTTGTATTTATTATCTATTCTTAAAATATTTATTAGATTAGAAACAACAACAATTAAAATAAATGAACTCTGTACATCAATATAAATAACTCAAATTATTTATAGTAGAGAAATTGCTTTGCTTATATAAATATTAAGGAATAATATCATGTATTTGACGGCTGGTAACTGCAGTTCACAAGCATAAATATATGACTTACTGAGATCTACAACGATAGAGTACCACTGTCAGAATGGGTGAAGGCATGTTTATTTTTTGTGAATTTTTGGTTGAACCGATTAAAAATAGATTTTTTTATTATTATGTTTCTATATAATTCAGATCACGAAAAATACACTCGTTCAAACCGCGTTTCAATATCGTTTTTAGTTTTAAATGTTATATCGATTTTTGACTTTTTCAAAAACCCAACTTTAAGAGCCCATATCTCGAAAACTAAAAGAGATATTGAAATGCGGTTTGAACGCCTGTATTTCTCTTGCACTACTTAACTTATACCGAAAATTTACTATTTTTGAAAAATTTTAAACTTTTGAAAAAAAATTCTTTTCTCAGTATTTCCAAAAGTTGAAGAGATAATGAAAATCTGAAAACACCAGTGAATTCCTCGCATGAAAATACATAGGTATACAAATTTTTACTGCAAAATTCGCACGGATACATTTTTTATTACAAAAAATCGTAAATAGCCATTTTTTAGAAATTTCTTGCCGTTTTTACGAATTTTGGCCATTTTTTGATTTTTTGTAATAAAAAAATTATCCGTGCGAATTTTGCTGTACAAATTTGCATACCTATGTATTTTTACGCAAGGAATTCATTGGTGTTTTCATATTTTCATTATCTCTTCAACTTTTGGAAATATTGAGAAAAGAAATTTTTTTAAAAAGTTGAAAATTTTTCAAAAATAATAAATTTTCGTTATAAGTTAAGTAGTGCAAGAGAAATACAGGCGTTCAAACCGCATATCAATATCTCTTTTAGTTTTCGAGATATGGGCTCTTAAAGTTGAGTTTTTGAAAAAGTCAAAAATCGATATAACTCAAAAACTAAAAGAGACATTGAAACGCGGTTTGAACGAGTGTATTTCTCGTGCTCTGAACTATATAGAAACATTTTTAAAAATTCGATTTTTGAACCGGTTCAACCAAAAATTTACAAAAAATGAATGTATGATGCTTTTGAAGCATTACTGGCAGTGGCACTCTAGCGTTGTAGATCTCAGTAAGTAATATATTTATGCTTGTGAACTGCAGTTACCAGCCGTCAAATCGCAGTTCAATATGTCATCTCAACGAAGCTTTTGCGTGCGTACTTTTGAACTAACACGTTTTCACCAATATGCATAGTGGAATCCACAGACAGTACGTTCCTCTAAAGCCTTCATATTATTGCATGAAAAAATACAAAATATTTTTATATCATCATTATTTATATAAAATTTGAATAAATTTGGTCAGTTAGAAGAGCAGATAAGTTGACAGCATTTTTGAGCTTGGAATCCGGAGCGGCCTTAAATAACATATAATATTTGGGGGAGAACAGTGCAACTGGCCCCAATAATTTTCATTTTCGTTTCATAACGGAAAATATATTTTCCAATCCACTTGATCTTCAATATAGCTTGGTTTGCCTTGCAACTGATAGCTATCATAGCTACTAATGATGCCAATAATTAATGAATTTTAAATCTCAATCATAGCAACGTATTGTTCTCAATAAAACTAGCCATTATTAGAGCAGGTATTCGGAATATGCCAATTAGCAAATAGAATCCGTTGATTTATGAGGTAACCATGACTGCATTCCGCCATTCATTATCGACGCCGGTTAACTGGGAAACCGTGTAGGTTCGCCGCCGTCCGCTCAGGGATGCTGAGGACACCGCAGGCTCGTAGTGGCGGCGGCGGCGACTAGGCGGCCATGGATGCCGAAAGGGAATTGTCAATGCGCATTATCCCGCTGTTTGACTGGACGTGTGATTGCTGATGATGCTTCATTATACCAAATAATTGGGTTAAGATAATTATAAACTGGAGCTATTTCTACAGTTCTAGTTGAATAAGCTGTTCACTGGCTATTTTACCACACAGGTAAAATAAATATATCATCACGCCTTTTACCCATTACTGGGTGTGGCACTCTGCCTAAGTACATCTCGATAAGTGATATATTTCTTCGCGTGATATGCGGTTACCAACCGTCAAATCACGGCCCCCAAAGATGTTTGTGGAGGGGGAGCCACAGGGATAGATTTAAATTGGTGAAAATTGTTGGTCAGCTGTGGGTTCTCAAGATCCACAGGCAGGTTCGATACCACTTAGCCACCTACCTCGAGGCACAGGCAAAATATACACAGACATAGAATTAAATGTATTCAAAGGGCAACGCTATGTATCATTGAAGTTTGTAGTTCTTGATGAGTTTGTGTTGTTAATTCATGAACACTAAATTAGCGATATGTGTTTACAATTTAACTTTGAATTGTAAATTAATTTAAATACAGGGTTTTTCACAACTTAGAGTCAAAAATTAAAGGGTATATTCTGTACGACGTGCTGATCATGAAACAAAAAGAATTTTTTTTTTAATCACAAAACTATTTTCTATGTTTCCCAGTCCAAAATTTGTCGTTGCCACTGCCACTGGGTGGATGATTATGTTGAAGTTATTAATTAAATAACATTCTATTATAAATAACTGCTAATAATTGAATTGTGCAATTATTCTTTCGTAGTTGATACCTACGTCATTGTTCGTGTTTAATAGGAAAGCGAATCCAGTGCAGTACTACAAAAAATGTTTTAGATTAACAACCCTTAATTTTTCGAATTAAAAAAAAATTCTTTTTGTTTCATGATCAGCACGTCGTACAGAATATACCCTTTAATTTTTTGCTCTAAGTTGTGAAACATCCTGTATATTAAGTATATTGTGCATTATAATTCCTTTATTTTTAGTGCCTAATTCATTGTCCATGCACTAAATCGACATTAACGCAGCAATACAGGCTCGTCCAGAACTACAAATGTCATTGGTAAAAACACTACCAATTAAATACGTTTAGTTATATGTTTGTATATATTTTGTGTTTGCCAAGTTAGATAAATTATATTTAAAGTTTACAAATATTTTACTTTTGGCCAGGTAGTTATAAAACTTAAACTTTAAATTTGGCTTAAATTAATAAAAGCAAATCGAATCGATATTGCTATCAAATATTCGATATATTTTGATTAATATCAACTATGTTTAAAATTTAAGTTTTCTTGGTGCAATTAGCTATAAATATTTTAATATCATAATTGTGTCTATGTAAACGCTATCATTATTTGAAATAAGAATTTTAATTATTAATTGAGTAGCTATAAACACTGCTTTATATCCTGTTAAAAATCACAGAATTATTTATTTATGGCGATCGTATAACTATTTTCATTTTAAACTGGAGGAATCGGCATAAAATGATTAAATGCACCGCAATTACGTTTACAAAGGAACTCAAAATATGACACGTTATAACTGGTTTCACAAGGTTCGCACAGGGTTGTACATCCCCATTCGCAGGTATTTTTAAATGGTCAATCATAGGAAAAAACAAAAATAATTTTAGGCTGAATAAGACCCTTAAAAAATACCTGTTGTGACCATCGTTAAGCGATTTGTGGTAGCCGCACTAATAGATTTCATTGTAGTTATATGGGACAAGGACGTTTAATCGTTTTATGGCGATCCCTCCAGTTTAAAATGAAAATAGTATACCATCAAAAATTCAATTTTAAACTTGGTTTAAATGAATATGAGCAAATTGAATGTTTGACAGCAATGTTATGTTTTCCAAATAATGATATATAACTTCATTTTGCATTTATTTATTTAAAGCCGATAAACAATTTTTTCCTCCTGCACTAACATCTTTTCGTATTTTGACGGCTGGTAACCGCACTTCACGCGAAGAAATATATCACTTACTGAGATCTACTTCGACAGAGTGCCACACTCAATAATGGGTAAAAGGCGTGATGATATATTTATTTATTTATTTAAAGTTCAATTTATGGAGGTGCAACAGATTTTACTAATTAATTGTTAATGATAATACCGTTCAGGCTGATTTTTCAATATTTGGTTAGTACACTGATTGGCTAATTAACAGGATAGTATGATCTAGTCATGATTAAAATTAAGCCTGATTATCACACTGATTAAATTAATTACAACAAATAATTGGAAAGTTATTTTATATACTATGTTAAAATAGAATGAAATAAGATTATTTTCTTTTGCACAAAAACATCAATATTATTCTACAGAAACATATTTTGAACTGTCATTTGAACGTCATACCGATATAATTAAATCTAGATCGTGAAAATTACCCATTATGGCAAAGGTATAATGTTGAAAATTTCTTAATAAGGAAAAATGAGGTAATAAATATGCGTTTCATAATAACCCGGAAACACTTTTATGGTGCTCAAGCAGCTAAATCAAAGTATTTATTGTTATTGTCAGTCGTCATGTAAAGACCTTCAAATATTCCAAATTGCCGAGATATGCGAGCCAAGCTTTCGTGATTACACGTGATTCAGAGGTCAGGAACATAATTTAGAAATAATTTATGTTCGGAACATACTTTTTAAATGATTATCCAGAGTTTGATATCGTTTTAATTAAGTCCATTAAGAATATATTATATAAATTCTTTTCATTTCCAACCAATAACAAACTAATTAAAAAGAAAGTAAAAACTAACTTAATACTCTTTCAGATATTTAATTAAATATCTGCTTTCCTCAAATGGACAAGATAAAATGAAACTCAAGAATTCACCGTATTTCTTAGGTATAAAAATAAGGAATGAAAACTGAAATTAAAGTATTGCGTGGCTAAATATAGCAAAAGTAAGAATGGAATTAAAATTCAAATTAATTCGGTACACATTTTGCTATTTAATTAATTACTTGCTTATTAAATACGATAAACTAAAGATAATATATTCAACGTTCTCTACATAAAGTACACAAAACCGGCGCTAGCTAATTTATCATTTAAAGCGTAGTATCGTTAAAATAGCTAAAAATATGATTTTTTAATTACTAATTTCGTAATTTTCTATTATTAGGTCCAGTTAAAAATTTAATATAGTTTAACCCATACTCGTTGTTTAGAATGTTTACGTATAATAATGTGAAATTTATTTTCGAAAACAAGCGCTGGCTAATACTTTCTTGTCTTTTGATTCATTTCCTGTACTTACAATAGAGTGCCTAACTGCAATTGTGTAAAATTCACTTTCAAAATCAAGCACAGATACACTCTCTTCTTTCCTTATCCCACTAGTGCCCGACTAATATGCACAATCTGTCAGTTCGTGCACGCAACTGACTGTTTTTTATTAAACATCCATATTATTTAGCAGAACAGACGATTGAAAGACTTTTATCGTATAGCCTTTTGCAGACGGGCACGAGCTTTGCAATTTAACTTGTACACATAATATATCTACATGAATTTATGTATGATCCGCCTCGAGGCGGTCTTGAAAACTAGAGGGTTTTCTTTTAAATTGATTTTAATTTTTTATTATAAAGTGTCTAACTGCAATTATGTGGAATATACTTCTTCTTTCTTTATCTTCTTGATTCATTTTTAGTTCTTACTATAGAGTGTCAAACTGATATGGCATGAAATTCACTTTGAAAAATAAGTACAGGATCGCTCCTATCTTTCTTTATGTTTTTATAATCATTGTTAAAGAAATGGCCATAAGTGAACGATTAATTAAACAGGTATATAGGAACGAATGTATGGTACGATTTAAGGTTTATTGCGAAAGATGTCGAGTGTGGGGAATAAATGAGCTTCTATGGAGAGAACGTGAATGTGGTTGAAGCAAGGATGGTGTGTTAGGATGAAAACTGATTGTTTGATAAATCTTGTGAGTGGATATTTTGCGAATGTTTCAGGGATACGTGCTATTCCATTTGATGGGATATAGCGTGATGTTATGTATGTATTTTTATAAATGAACAAATGAAAAATAATATATTCATTCAAATCTGTAATTTTTATTTGAAAGTTTTCTTTATGTCTATTATCATTTCACAAATAAGATTATAAAAAAAAACACATTAGTACGGTTGTCTATGGTGCACAAGTATTTTATCAAAACTTTTGGTGCAAATGAAGCATCCTGATTGGCTTATAATGTAATGAAGGAAATAATCATTTCATATATTACTTTATGTGCATTCCTTGTCGTATTATCTCAATATAATTTATGATATTCAATTACTTGTTTCTTTATAAAATGCGATAAAATAAAACTCAATAGATTATTCGTGCTGCATAAAGTAGTTATGTTAGTAGTATTGTATATCTAAATATAGTAACAGGTATTCAAAAGATAGGATATCCAGTCTATCGATCTTCCAGACTCCTGCTCCAGAACAGTGAGCAGCTTGCCTGCTTGCCTTCAGTTGTGGAGCAATGGAGCATCTCTGGAAGACAAACGCAGTAGGTAGGTCACAAATTCAGCTAGTTTTCCGTTATCGAATTTGCAGTCGTTTCCATCCGAACCGGTGTTCGCAACGCCACTTGGGCCGATATGCGAACTGTCACACGTGTATGACAGAACGCACCCACGAGAATATAGTTCCATATCGGGCTACGCACATATATAAGCCCATGATAACCCTTGGCGCGTGCCTGCTGGCACATCGGAGCGCTTGTGAATGCTCGTGAGCGCTTGTCACCCGAAACATCCTGCCGGGTTCGAACTTGTACCTACACACCTAGTTGCTGATCATGACATATGGATCTGCAATGAGTTATTACTCGATGGGAAATTTGTTCCATTTCATATGAGAACGTGACTTTGATTGAATATTCAGCTTGCACAACCTCCCTTTTCATATCCGGGCGCTTTTCAACAACAATACCTTTAATTGTATGTCATTGGAATTAACTAAAGTAATTATAAATTATAATGCACAAATATTGCACCCGATATGTAATTAACTTTAAATAGGCGTTCGAGCTATGCAAATGTCTTGATTAATAACATATGTTTGACATGAAGTAAGGTGAATTACCTCCAGTAAAAAAAAAACAAAATATCATGAAACTATATCTAAATTGAAAATAATCTATAGTTTTAGAAATTTATTAAACAGTAATAATTTTATTAATATTTTGTGAAATCAAACTTGTGTTAACTTCATACAATAGGACTTGCTTATAATTCTAGTCGCATAAATGACCAATTTAGTTAGTTAGAAAAATATATAAAGATGCCAGTTATTTCAGAAATAAAATTTATAAATATAAATAACACAAGAAATTATTTTGGTCGCAGAAAGCTGGAAAGGTGTAAATCTATAAAGTAATAATGAAAAATGAGGTTAAATCGATCGGTAATGGTCACAGAAACAGCAGTTAAATCTGTTTCAGAAACTTTTTAATCGACATACGTTTCATTTGATCAAACCATCTCAACTGATTCACTTCCAGTTTTTAAACAACATTCACCTACTTGATATTTTCAAGGCAGTCATTTTTAATGTTAGAATTTTTGAAAAATCATGAGCATTCGCCGGGATTTGAACCCAGAACCTTTCACTCGCTAGGTGACTGCTCTACCACTTGAGCTACAAATACTCGGCGAATATTCATGATTTTTCGTGCATTATAATTTAGTTGTTAAGTAATTTGTAAAGTGACATCACTATGTCAATTCGTTACAAATCAACAACTGTAGTATGCAGCGGCCAACAGCCAAGGAAGAAATAGTTTTAAGAATTATATATTCGACATCTCTGTCTGTCCAGTAAATATGTTAGAATTTTTGAAAAATCATGAGCATTCGCCGGGATTTGAACCCAGAACCTTTCACTCGCTAGGTGACTGCTCTACCACTTGAGCTACAAATACTCGGCGAATATTCATGATTTTTCATGCATTATAATTTAGTTGTAGCTCAAGTGGTAGAGCAGTCACCTAGCGAGTGAAAGGTTCTGGGTTCAAATCCCGGCAAATGCTCATGATTTTTCAAAAATTCTAACATATTTACTGGACAGACAGAGATGTCGAATATATAATTCTTAAAAGTCATTTTTAATGTTTGGAAAACTAAAAAAAAACTATTTTCAAAACTACACGGCTAGTTAAAATAAGCTTCGTAATGTAGTTCGAAATACAAATATTACTTTATTCTGTTTTATAAATTCATTTCAGAAAGATAATAAATTTCTGATGAAACATCAGCAAAATCTGAGCTTCAAATAAAACCGAGACTCAAAAGCAACTCATTTTAGCATATTAGTTAGGCTAATACAGATTCAGCAGATATTTTATTAAATATTAATTAATTACATAACGCCAACAGGCTGTAAATTAGCAAGTTGTTTAATGAATCAATAGCTTTCGACTCTTCCAGCAGGCTTGCAGCAGTTGACTTACTGTATCAGCCTGCTCCGACCAACTTATGACTCGGACGCTCACCGTTGTACGATAATGCGGTATTATGAACTAATATTCATAGCTCACTGCACTTTTAGAACTTTTATAAGAGCATACTGCTGCCTGCTCGGCCGTGTTATACTTTGTTGTTAGTTAAGAATAGATTTAATAAAGAAAATTAAATTTTATATTAAATCTTAAAACGACTTAAAATGTAATTAAATGTTCGTTTCAATGTGAGTTCTCATTTTTGGTGGTTGTCAAATTTCAAATTTTCTATTGTTCTGTAATTAAATGAGGCATTGAGAAGGCTTGACCAAAACTAAACTTCACTCATTGAAATATTTTCATGTATAATAC
Source organism: Pterostichus niger (assembly GCA_947425015.1). Classification (NCBI taxonomy): domain Eukaryota; kingdom Metazoa; phylum Arthropoda; class Insecta; order Coleoptera; family Carabidae; genus Pterostichus; species Pterostichus niger. The sequence goes on from OX380341.1 coordinate 8,932,125, forward strand.
AACACGCGTGTTCAAAATTATCGAATATATTGTGTTGCTACAAAACGTATTATTTTAGAAAATCGCGAGTCCGTAGGACGAGTGGTTTTTTAAAATAGTATGTTCTTTGGATCAATACAATATACAGGTGTTTCACAACTTAGAGCAAAAAATTAAAGGGTATATTTTGTACGAAGTGCTGATCATGAAACAAAAAGATTTTTTTTTAATTCAAAAAATTAAGGGTTGTTAACCTAAAACATTTTTGTAGTACTGCTCTGGATTCGCTTTCCTATTAAACACAAACAATGAATTAGGTATCAACTACGAAAGAATAATTACATAATTCAATTATTAGCAGTTATTTATAATAGAATTTTATTTAATTAATAACTTTAACATAATCATCCACCCAGTGGCAGTGGCAACGAAAAATTTTGGACTGGGAAACATGGAAAATAGTTTTGCGATTTAAAAAAAATTCTTTTTGTTTCATTATCAGCACGTCGTACAGAATATACCCTTTAATTTTTTGCTCTAAGTTGTGAAACATCCTGTATTCTGATAATTTTGTAATTTTTACACGCTCACTAGAATTCTTTGACCGAGACCTTTAATTTAATGTGAAACTCGATGTATTTTGTGTAAATTAAAAAAATGCATGAATCTTTGAATGTCAATTTTAACACTCATCTATGAATCATACGGACTGTAACTTTTAATTATGATTTAAAAAAATTTTGTTTATATATTTTATATTATTAAATTATTAAAATGGTACTATGTATGAACGGATAATAATTTTTAAAAATATTTCAAACATAAGTTGTTTAAATAAACATACAAACAAAAATTTAAAAGATCCAAATAAAGTTGTAGTATATAGTCCATTAACAAACTTAACCTCAGTTTTTCGTTTAAAGACTTAAAAATAAAGTTTAAATTCAAAGTCTCACCGCAATTTGAAATTATGCTGCTTCCAGACTCCCAGTACGACATTTTTTGGAACTATACTTTTTTGTTTCTAAAACGTAAAGTTTAATCGACATCTCAAGATCGAGAAAAATCACCATTTCAATATTTTCCCTATTATAAAAGTTGGCAATGTAAAAAGAAGAAAAATATGGACAAAAGAGATTAAATTACTGGACAATATTCATTGTGTTTAAAAAATCTGATGTATGATGTTAATTTGAATAGAAAATCAAAATAGTATTTTTCAGTATTTAGACGACAGTCATGACAGTTGAGGAAAACAAAAAATATTATTTGTCTGTCGTCGCTCATTTATAAACATAGCTTTTATTTCCCAGACTTGTAGCTTGTTTACTTGGTAAAATTTCAATCATGTCAATTCATTAATTTTCACTTTCCATTTTACTTTTTGAGTCTTAAATTCTAAAAAAAACTTAATTGCATTTGAAGTCAATCATGTTTCATCGTTACGTAAATATCACTGATGTAGAATGTATTAAAACAAGAATGTTACATTTAAATGAAAAATATCCCGAACAGAAATTTAAATTCCTGCTGCAATTGAAGCATCATTCTTTCTCGCGCGATCTAGTACGTTTATATTGTACTCTCTCAGGAAACACTGCAATACAATTTGCATATTTCAAGCTTTTACGGAAAACTATTTTTCATTCTCCCTATAGGAAATGTTGCATATATTTTCAGAATTATTTTCTAAACAAGGAAACATAAAATTGTTTATCAGGAATTCACATTTTATTGTTATTAATACGAGTTGTTTTGACCCCAGAAATACTTATGATACAAGTTTTCTAAATAAGATCTGGAGATCTTAACAGTAGACTGGAGTCCCGACCATTTTTAATCCCAAAAGATGAAAAAAATCAATAAATTACGAAAATGTACTTCGTGTTTGTGATATTCCAAGAAGGAAATATATTTTTTGTCATTTTAATAATAACTAATGAAAATTGTTATATTAATAATTAGATTGTGAAATGGGGTATCGAGTCGGCCTGTGGATGTGAGAATCTGGGTTCGATTCTCACAGCCGACAAACAATTTTCACCAAATTAAAACTACCTCTATGGCTCCCCCTCTACTAACATCTTTGGGGGCGTGATTTGACGGCTTCACGCGAAGAAATATATCATTTACTAAGATTAGCTACAGCACAGTGCCATATCCAGTAATGGGTAAAAGGCGTGATATTTTTTTATTTTTTATGTTTAAAGAATTTTTTGAAATTTTTATCTGTATATTTTAATAATGATTTTGAAAAACACTATTTTGTAAAACATGTATAGAACAAAAATTATCAAAATCTGAATATAAATTCAGAATTTAAAGCTCCTAGGCAGAGAATTGTAATAAAAGTGTCAAAGGTTATTTTGTAAATTCGTTGAAATTGGATGGAATTTGATATCGAATTATATTCTCTCGAACAGAGAATTCTAATAAAAGTGTCAAAAATGACCTTTAAGCGATCGTCAATTGTTCAAATTATATCGAGGCGCGGTGGCCGAGCGTGTTAAGGCACATCTCTTAACATACTGTGACGTCACCCGAACCAAGGTTCGTCAGTTCGAATCCGCCTGTCGACAATGTGTGATTTGTCATTAAAATATAAAATACAGTTACATGTATTTCTCACACTCGGGCACTATAAGCTAGTCACTTATACGCCTTAAATAATGTAACATTCGACTACGAAAACCGGTAGTACGGCAGTGTAAAAACTGCGGCTCGGTGTGACCGGTAGGCCCAGACCCGATCTCGGACTGTAGCGCCACAGATGATGATGATAATATTAAATACTGTCAAGCAGAAAATTCTAGTAAAACTATAGAAACTATATTTAACTAATTGGCAAAAGTTTTACAAATTCTGCCAGAATTAACAATGTCAAATTAAAACTCTTGTGTAGATAATTCTAGTTGAAGTAAGTTATGGTTGGGAATGTACTGTGATTGCCACAGCGGAGTACATAGTGCAGTTGCTAAAAAAATATTGTGTATACATCATCTATAACATGTGTGTTATTTCACTGTCTAGGTATACAAGAATATCGATCCATCATGCAAATAAAGTATTTCATAATTCTATGTATGATAAATGTTTTCATTTTTTATTTAGAATCGAAGTTTTTAAAACGACGTGAAAGGTTTTTGCAAGGATTAGAGACCAGAATTTTTTATATATTTTTGAAGGATTATTGTTTGAAACCTTCAATAGATAGATATAAATAGGCAGAGCCGTAACTAGCAATACGCCCGGGACAAAATAAAAATTACAATAACAACAAGACAAGAAAATATAAAATAATATATAAAAACTTTTTCGTAATACATGCACCAGAAACATGTTCTTATTCCCTAATTTTAGAGAGAGAACCACTGCTTTTCTCCCCTAGGGAGAGAAACATTATGTTTCCATAGGTACCATGTTTCTCTCCCTAGAGCGATGTTTCTCTCCCTAGAGAGATTAGCTGTTTGCGGTGTTTCTTAGGTAACTAGTTACGCAACCCATATTTGACATTTGTCGCGATAAGACAGTAATTTTTGTGCACTTGTTACGAAAAGTATAATATGCTTCACGGAAGGGCGCGATTATCCCTTGTGTGAAGTTGGCAAACCTCGACTTCTGCTCGAGCCTTCGGCCCTTGCTTACGTCTCGGTTTGTCAACTTCACACGCGGGAACAATCGCTTGTTTCCCTCCCTTGATGCATAACATACTATTATTTATTGTTTTCAATTTTAAATTCATTTTATCTGTGTTTTGTGACTGATTAAAAAATGTATAAGTTAGACAATCTTTTGTTACTTTGTATATGGTATTATTTTTATTATTATGATTAGATATTTTTATTAAAATAATTGAGGAAACTTCAGTTATTTAGGTAGACGAAAACGTTTTCAAACATATATACACATATATACACTGAAAACATTTTCCAGTTTTGGAAATTTGAGAAAAAGAAATATTTGAAAATGCAATAAAAATACAGTTTCTTTACTGTTCATTTACCTTTAAATGTATATCTTCTTCTAATTTTCAAATAAATTCCATATAAAATCACTTTGTTATTCTGCTAAGAATGTAAATTTTAAAACAAATAAACTAAAGTTTTCATGTAAAAATACTATTTTATATTTTCAAATCTTTCTTGTTGCTGTTTAAATATTAAATAAAGCATTAATATTAACAATATACCTTGAACAAACAGCAATAAGTTTCTCAACTTTCAGAGAAACAGATCACACGCTTATTTATTTATATCTGACACTATGCTGCAAGGGTGTTCTAAACAATCAATATGAACAACTTAAAATTGATATCTCTGTTCATTACAAATCAGTATTTAAAAAGTTACTGAAATATTAAATGCATAAAATGATTTTTTTCACGACTGGCAGTATTTAACTGTTTCTATGATACAAAAATTGGAACAGAAGTAAAACATTTTATTCCTATTATTCCTCCAGAAAGTTAATATTATTTCAGTTCAACTGTCAATGAAGTAAATAAAAGCCTAGCTGCAGAAGCTGCATCAACGATTGCTTGAAATGTTTCTGAGGGTTTTTGTTGGTTTAGAAATATAATGTACTTTTACATAAACAAGCTTATTTATATAAATTGTTGCTGTTGTCAAAGAAATTTATTTTTCTGTCAAAGACTATTAATAATCTAAAAATTAATAAACGTGAAAAAAATATGTATAATAGTTATTTGTGTATTAAGAGCGTAAAGTGATTCTTTGTTACTCGAACACGGTAATTAAAGCGCGAGCCGAAGGCGAGAGCTGCAATAGTGTAAGAGGAACAAAGACACTTTACGCTCGTGATACACATAATTTTTTCTACGATTGCATCTTAAAATTATTAAAAAACGTATGCATACTGAAAATAAATTCGTTCTGTCAACTGTCAATATGACAAGTTTCTGTTTTGTTTGTATCCCTGGTAACTATTAAAATAAGCGCGCATTTATAGTATTTTTCGCGCGTTGCCATTGGAAACGCGCGCATTTAACGTCTTTTTCGCGCGTTGCCATTGGAGACGCGCAAAAAAGATATTTTTCGATAGTTTCACAGAAAACGTCAACTTGACGATGATAAATGGGAGCGCAATTGTCAACTTTTCATAGCAATCGTAGAAAAATTATATTATTACTTTTGTATTTTTAATCTTATTAGGTCCTGAAAAAAAAATAGTTTACCAGTACACACCATAGGAAAGAATGCGATTTTTCCTCGGTTTTCCTCATGCATAAATAATATACATAGTATTAATATATTTTTCAATTACGGCTATGAAAATAGGATAACAAGCCATCGTCCTTACGCGCTCGCTTATTTTTTTAGTTTATATTTGCAATGGTAAAATATCGAATTAGAAATATTCTGGTTTCATCAGATATTTAATTTGTTGTTCTAGTTCATGTCAAGATATACATATTTTGAATTTATAATAATGCAAATTATTTCGGAAGTCAGTTTATGACTTGTTAATAAACAAGGTCACAACAACATGCAAATGAAATCCTTTAGCAAATGCACATCATTTTAAATTAAAAGCGCGGAAATGTAACTCAGCCAGCTGTCAAGTTGAAAATACGGCCAACGGCCGTAGCACCAGTCACAAATAAAGCATCATATCGCTGTCCATTTCCCGTTAATATTTCTACGCATTTCATGGCGCGACGTGTGACAGTGGGCTATCGAAAATGTCGTCCATGTCGACCGGCCTGCTATGTGCTATCCCCTTCTCGCTCGCTGCGACGCCGCCGGACAGCTAAAATACTAATATATCTCTATAAAGTGTCCACGAGTAGTTATCAATGTGATAGATTGCTACGACCGGCCAGAATTGTGACCTGGACGAAGGCTTGCTACGGACGAAGCCGAGAATCGGGTTTTAACTCACTTACACCGGGAAATATCGGTTTATGAAACTGTTAACATACTTTTTAACCTTTTAGCTTTTAGTGAAGTACTTTAGATCGGTTTATTCGACAGTTATCCACAAAGGTTTTGCTGTTATTTCGAAAATTTCTCCTTGGCCTGTTTTTAACCAATCATAATACAAAACATTTGAAAACTAAACTAATATATTCAAGCACTTAATTTTTTGCTGGTAGCAAAGTTACTTGAACGAACTAACATTATTTAAAATCCCTCGTCCTACAGATTCGGAATTTATCAGCCAGTTTATACTCGTTGGTAAACAAAACATTCATGCAAAATAGAAATGTAACGGTAAAATCGGAGGTTCTAGTATTATTATTTGTCATAAAATCACTTACCGAGATCTGCTTAGGCAGAGTGCCACACCCAGTAATGGGTAAAAGGCGTGATGATATATTTATTTATTTATTTATAAAATCCCGTCACTTAAATATGTTGCAATTTTGACACCAAATTATTTTATTTTTAATTTATACTGTTAGTTGATAAAATATAATTTTATTTTTTGCACTTCCGTCTGGAAATAACCAACCTTATTCTTCATTTTCGGGAACTGACATGTTACTTTTAATCCCAGCGAGATTAAATTAACGAATAAACAAGTAAAATATTTATTAAAATTATTTTGTATAATTATAATATATGTTCCTATACTTTTTTATTGTCACATTACTTGCTGAAATCTTTGAATTTTTTTTATATATTTTTATTGTAATTCCACTGTGACTTCAGCCGCTTTTTCAATTTCAGAAAAATTCATTTTATTCATATTATCCGTAATGAAATGTCACTCAAAATAAACAAAACTTTTCACTTTGTTTATGATATCTAGGCAATCTAAAAAATTGCATAATGCTATCGTTATTATATGTATTTTAAATCATTTAAAATGAATTAATATTTAAAATGTATGGCTGGAAGTGCAAAATATATTGTTCTCAGGTCATTATTTCCCTTGCTCACCCTCAAGATTAAATTATGCACTGTGCATATAGCAATATCACTTGAGAAAATTGACAGAAACAAAGTGGGTAACGTATGCGACATAGAAAAAATAAATTTTATGACAAAATTATCATCCTATTTGAATAGCGTATAATTGAGGTTTTTGAAACAATTTTATTTTGTATTATTTTGAGAGCAGAGAATGTTACATTTTGCTTGTTCATTTGAATGAATAAATGTCCTGTCAGCAATGAAATAAAACTGTAGTTTTATAACTAGGAATATTTATATTAATACATGTAGGTACATAGTGCAGAGTTTAAAAAGTTTATTTTTTAAAACTACACTCTAGGGCCATAAATTTTCGTTTTAAAAATAGCTTCGTATTACAAAGGTGAACTCAGTATATATTACTTTTATGTTGCACTATTATAAAATATGAACCAGTTTTGGCTGGTAGAATTGTGTAAATTTGGAGGAAGAAATATTCATTGATTTGATTTTATTGGAAAGCATTTAAAGTTGACGGAAGAAAGGAAATAAATTTGGGGGTGTTTTGTGAAAGTTGTCTGAAGTGAAATGTACCCGGGCAGTTAATTTGAGTGGCGACAGAGTGAAGTGAATCAACAGCGCCAGAGCCCGGAGTCGTTATCATCGGAGTTTTTTCGCGTCCGGAACAAGCCTAACAAGTGGCGTGCGCGTGAGGTCACGTCCGAACAATGCGACTCCGGCTCCTCTACGCGCACTTTGTCAACTTTGACACGTGTAATTTCCCGGTCGGCTACCGAACTTCCCTGCGTTCCTCAGCGTCGTCGACGCTATTATCACCCGCCGCTTCCTTAGATGACTCCGCATCCCGTAACCAGATAACCCTTGGCTAAAGTTGCGCCGTTACCGCCGTAACTATGTTTGACTTCCTCCGAGGAAGTGGAAGTGGCACTCACTACTAAGCACTGCTGACCGAATGCACTTTTTTCTTTCTGCGTGCGCTAAATTATCGTAAGGGGTTATAAATGTGCCGGTGAATTCCAGCCGCCCGATTTGCCGGAAACTTTGTTATAAATTGTTTTTGCAAATTCTTCCGAAGTTGCGCTAGAGTGGAATAGAAATGCTGCGTCTGCCATTCGAAATCGGCGAGGGTTGAAGGCTGAAGGCGTACTTGCTAAAGTTTTTCATCTGCCGTTCAAATTCAACAACTTCTTTAAGTTTTATTGATCAGATTTGTAGAAATTACTGAAACATCTGTCATTGTGTTAACTTTGTGCCGTTTTCCCGTTCTGCTCTTTCCTTTAATTCATTCCCGATTCTCTGGCGGAGAACGGAGAACGTTCGCTATCTCGCGTTCGAGATCTCGCGATGAAGTTTTCTGGACTCGGCGTCGACACGCGACTAATTTCACATGACGTGACGGGATATGAATGTTGTTCGCCTTGAGCCAAAAATTGATATAAATTGAATTCACATGAAGCTCTAAATTTACCCAACACGGATTTTGTGGCTCGGCTATTATCTGCTGCTATAATGTTTCATTATTATTCGGTGATTTCCGTTGTCTGCTGATTATGCGAGGTGCCGTTGGAGTTTTATTACCGCATGTCTTAAAATCCGAGTTTATTTTTACGTCGCATCTCCATAAAGTACTTAAATCGTGAGTTTTTATGTTTTACGTTTCCTTGTATTATTTATCAACGCCGGGGAGTCGAGTTTCACTCTCCCTCTTCGTGGATGAGTTGCCAGCCTCGGCCTCCCGTAACGTTCTAACGTTGTAACGCGTTCCACGTTCGCTCTCTGCCTGCCTCTGCCACCTAAATATCATTTTGACGTCGTCCATATTTTATACAACGTTATACGCAACTCTGTAAAGTCTCTTGTTTCAAAAAATAAATATGTTACTTTTTATAAGTGAAATTTAAATTTAACGTTGACGTTTTATTAAAAGTATACGGTACATATAAACTCAGACTCAAGTATAGATGACAGTTTATGTGACATGCATTGCATGCAATCTAGTGACAGTCTTTGATTTGATTTCTGAGTTACAGTGATGTGTTTATTCTTGTGTAAATATTTTGTAGTGAATATTTAATATGTTTAGTAGTGTAGCTGTATTTAGCTTCAGTTTTAAAGCTTTTTCTTTAATTTTTAACATATTTAATTTAAATGCAAAATTCATTAGAATGAAGTCTTTTATTATAGAGATATTCAACTACTTAGAGATGGCGTTAATCATAATATGTCAAACTTGAGACAAATATACACTTTCAGTTGGTCTCCATAAACTTAGCATTGTTGTCACTTGTATTTCTTCGTTTTTACTTTTATTTTAAGTTTTGCTTGTTATTAATTTATATAGAATATATTAATGTGTTGTCCTTAGTTGTAGTTTTAGTATCAGTTTAATTTATCGTTTAACTTTTATATACAAATTTAAGTTTATAAGTTACAGGTAGGTTTTTCTTAGTAGAAATTAGTTCTTTTAGTATAATATCAATTAATTATAGTTTTATTATCCTCTTTATTGTAAATACTATTTTTATTTATTTTTCAAGTACATAGTTATTAAGTTCGGTAGTTCCAAGTTTCGCCACTATGAGTGCATTCTTATTTAACAATTCTAAAAGTTACAAAATAGTAAATTAGTCATTTATATTAAGATTACACCCAAAACCTTTGTACTACAGACAAGTGAAATATCAAAAATGTGATTAGTTTTTAAAATATTTTAGTTTTTATTGCCATTAGCTCTGCTATTAGAGTATTGCGATCTTTGTTTAACCCTATCTCTTACGCATTTAGTTTATTCAGAATTCTTGCTACTTTTCATATCTTCTTTCTTCGTCTAACTGACAAATAATTTTGAGATTAATGTTTTGCTTACGTCGTTATATACAGAATTTGATAAGTATAGTTTAAATACATATCTCATTATTATTTATTTCTTAACTAATGATTATGTTATTTAGGTAAAACTGGTTGTTAAATGTTGCTTAGTTTGAAACTTACGTTATGTTTACAGAAATTAGTGAAGGGAAAGACATGTTGAATGGTTTTATCAGCAAATCGTACCAATTGTAATCAAACCTTTGACTTTTTCTTTCTGAAATAACTGGTACCTTACACATTTTTAATTATTTGCTATGAAAATTATTTAAACTTTATTTATATATTTCTCTAAATGATACAATAAATTATTTATATGATTATAAAGATACGCGAACCACACTGTTTGAGATTTTTTGAAAATCATTACGTCTTAATTATTAAGAATTAAAACTTTCTAAAACTGTATTTTGTTTTCAAATTGGATGAATGTTATATAAAATTTAAAAAAAAAATAATGGAGGACTTCTTTTTTTAAATCATTGCAATATTTTAATGATATATCCACAGCTGATTTTCCTAGATCGATTGTAGATAAATTTATTATTTTTTAGTTCGTTGTATTTTGATATTGGGCGCCTTATTTCTTTCCACACATATTAATATTTTGTAGATACTTAGTTTGTAAGAGTCTTTTTAAACAAAAAATGATAAAAATTTAGTCTAGTGTCTGACTACGGTCCTGAATCTGTTCAGTAATGGAATGTATCTATACCAGAGGCAAATGAATGAGTCGATTGAACATTTACGAATATGTAGTACATGAAGGTAACATTAATATTTCACATTTAACAGTGGAACGGCGCACAATGTAGAGGCACTTTGTAGTCGCTGCAACAGCGCAACGCGATGTTATGGCTCGCACGAGCATATCATTGAGTTACCGAACTTACGTAAATATCGATCTCAATTTAAATGCGAAGCTGTTAGCGTAATCATGCCATTGCATTTGTTCTGCGGAGCGAGTCCAATAACATAAACGAACGCTGTCAGTCCCTAGTCGAATATATCGTCTTCTCGGATTACCAAATGACTTAATTAAGAAAGTTACTTCCGTGTCTTTCCCGAGAGATGCGATCGGCTCAGCCCGCAGTTCTCCCATGCCCCTCATCCCGACATGAAAGAACCCATAATTTTATAGATCTGTTCAGCTTTCGCGGCTGTTTTCAGTTTCAGTTGTCACCGCTGTCTAATCACTTTAGTTGCATCTGATTCTGAAAGAATTTGAATAGTTCCCACTCCAAAACAGAAAAAGAGTTCATCTGAAGTTAATTGCTACGCTGTGAGATTTACTATTGAAGGGGTCTAGGAAAAAAGAAAAAAGTATTTACCTCATTTAAACGACAGTCTTGAAAAATAATGAGAGAAACACTACAGCTAGAGACAATGCAACGTGAGACAACAGATGGAAAATCTTTGTTTAGTTTTTAGAATCAAAGCAATCTGGAACAGCAAGTTAAGCAAAGAGATCAATTTAAGTAAAATTCCGAAAGACTTGTCAGGGAACTAATCGTGTAAAGACGATTTACGTTACACGCAAACGTCTTAAAAACAAAGTCTTGGATCTTACCCCCAGGGAGCCGATCGCCGCGCTAAATCACCGCCGCCGCTGCCGCCGCCGCAGTGTTTTACCAGCGCCGCCGGGAGCTGCGACTTGCGACTAATGATGTCATTTAATTCTGCCCATCGAATCCGCGGGCGCCGTTTATTTCCTAAGACGCACATTCTTACACCAGGAATTCAATTTCAGAGACTAATATGTACACAACATGCCGTTAGAACGCGCAGTCATACATGGCAGGACAGAAAATTACACAGGTCAGGCTTAATAATAGATGAGGTGCAGTCGGGAGATTACATTGATGAAATGGCTCTCCGAGGGTAAAACTTCGCAGCGAGCTGAGTAATTGCGGCGGCTTTGTGTCGCGGCGCGGTTCCACTGTTTGTTTCATCGTCGCTTTGGACATCTTCCGATCATATGAGTCTTCTTCATCTTCTATATTGATTTCCGTAGGTTGCGAGCAACAGCGCTACATACACCCGAGACACATGAACAGAATTTAGGTGTCTTTTTAATGAATTTGATTTGAATGCGGCTTAATTAAATGTGATTGGAAGTTTAGTGTAATGTATTCATGGAAGATAATACCTAGTTGGAAGTGCGAGGGTCCATTTTCTACTTTATTCAGCGGCGCGCAGATGTGGAAGTAGAGAAGCAGAGAAGTAGAAAAGGAGAGAGAGAACCCGATGGGTATTGTTCTTGTAGTGTGCTGTGCCACGCGTCGTAAGGTCTTTGAACAAATGAACGTCATCACATTACCGCGCCAGATTCTAACCTGAAAATCTTTAGAGTTTCCATCGCCGCGCTATGCCACCATAAAGATACATTCCGGAAGCCGGAACCCAAGCAGCATGAAGGAAATTGAAAAACTAAAGTAAAAAACATCAAGAAAATGTTTTGCTGTGAAACTTTAAAACAAACACCGAAATACTTCAGATCTTTCTTTCCGATTTTCTTTTTCATTTATTCCGCCACGAAAACTTTAAAATGAAGTACAGCCTGTAAAAGCAGGAATTGACTTGAAAAAAGTAAAATGGCGCGAGTTTATTCGGTTATTTACGAGTTTCGTCAAAAGTATATTTTTCAATCAACGGAAAGCAAAAACGCCAAGGGGAGCAAGTTACAAAAGTTACAGACAGCATATTGAATCAAATTTTACACGTATTATTTTCCCACATATACGTTCTATTCTGTTCCGCTCGCCATTTCACGTTCACTCAATCACCCGCCACGCCACGTATACGTATCACATAATTGTTCTTTTCTCTTTTTGGCGTTTCGTGCGTCAAGCGATTGTAATAATAAATAGTCTGTCATCTGTAAGTATCGACCTCAAGCCCAAATAACGAGGAATTTTGAACTCGTCCGAGTGGAGCACTATTATCTTCAATCTTTTTAACCTTTGTCTGTAGTAGCTTGCACGTTGTGTGCGATTTCCATTGTTTGCAGATATCGATCTAATAATACCCTTACGGTATGTCGCATAAAGCCCACTTACTTATTATCATCTTGCACCCTGACTTTTAGCTCTTGCTAATTACACAATAGATGTTCGCGGTGTTTACATCCGATTATTTCTTCTCGTTCTCCCGTCACGAATCTTGCTTACTTTAACCCTCTTCACGGAACAGATCCTCTAAATCATTTATGTTCCGGAAACTTGCCTTCATGCCGTTATGTCGGCCTTCACACTCATTGTTCCTAAGTGTCTTCTAGAAATCTTCTCCCATTTACTTCGCAAAAACATCACCCTTACACAAACTTGCAAACATCATATTGTTCACCTTTTCATTACCTAATAATAATAGTACAAAAAGATATTAGTGGTAATATGAAAATATTTAATTTAAAATAGGAATAATGGAAATAAAATTTTTGAATCAACGTTTATTTGGATTCAGTTTCTATAATTAAATTAAATTAACACCAGGACACCGGTAGAAAATAAATACAGCTGGTTAAGATTTAATCATCGAGGTAACTTCAAGAACAGAAAAATGGTGTATTCAACAATTATTAGATGTTTAATTACTGTATTGATCTGAATGACTGATTATTATTATATTTATTTTTATGTTCACCATAACTATTTGATTTATGACACTGTTCAGTGTTCACTGTCTATAAAATAATACTTTATTAAACTAGTAGTATGATAAAATCATAAAATTGGACTCCTGTCAATGTTCAAATATGAAAATCAAAATAATTATTATACCTAATTAATTAATTCTTTAATGCAATATATTTTACATCTTCTGAGATTCTTCTAGGTCTTGAGACATTATGAAAACATTTTTCTGACAAATTTAACAGTTTCATAATTCTAAAAAACGAAACAACAAATCTCAATTTGAGATATTTGGGAGTAAGTTTTTCATTTAACCATATTTTAAGAAAATAAATTGCCTTTAACATAAAGTTTTGTTTGTAACTCGTTAATAATTGAACTTTATAAGACTCGCCTTATTTATCTGCCTCGCCTTGTCGACTACGGTTCGTTCCAATAAAACCCTAAATTATGTATTTGTTACATAAACAGCTATAAGACTATCTAAATTTATATTGTCGAAACTAGGAACAAATTACAAATGATATATAAAAAAATATTGATACTTTCTTGAAATTGATTTATTTCCCTAAAACTCTCTTTTATTTAGTATAAATAGGAAATGTACGGTTAAAAATACTACTATCATTTTGGATTCGTTGTTAGAAAAGTGGGTGCAAGTAAAGTTAGATGATTTAAGTATGTTGAACGTCTGTTGAATGAAAGATAAATAAAAAGGTGTATAGAGTGAATGGATGGATGTGAGTGAAAATGTATTGCATAATGAAAGATTTCAATTGTGAGAAATAAATGAGCTTGTACGAATGTGGTTGAAGCGATGATGGTGTGTTAGGATGAGAATGTTTGACGAAGGCTGATTACTGAAACATCTCAAAGATTTATTCCACCCCTTTTGATAAAATATAGCGTAATGTTATCTATGTAAATTTAATATTTTTATTTATTTATTCAATAGTATTTTATTTTAAAATATAAATTTATTTAGATTTTTTATTAAACGAACAGTGTTGTTTAAATTACGTTACATATTTAAATTCAGGAATAAGTGTAATATGTTCCATCGCTAGATTATATGGAAAGGTTCCGAAAAACCGAATCGAGACGAAAATTCAAGAGTCAGAGGACCAAAATGGATTCAGAGCTGGTCGCTCTTGTATCGATGGTTTATTCAGTATCAAAATACTGCTGGAGAAAAAACTAGCCCGCAAGCAAGCAGTGCACCTTACTTTTGTAGATTTACACAAAGCGTACGACACCGTCCCATTAAGTAAGTTATGGGAAGCTTTGTCAAATAGTGGTGTCGGGGAAATATACACCCAAGCTATAAGAAACTTATACACAGGGTGCACGAGCACAGTAAAAATAGGAAATAAACTATCCATCGAATTTGCAATAAGCAAAGGTCTTCGCCAAGGCTGCTCACTTGCACCAACTTTGTTTAAAATATATTTAGAGGAAGCTTTAACACTATGGAGGAAAAAATGTTGCAATATGGGAATACAAATCGGCGAAAATAAATTATACACACTCTTATTCGCTGACGACCAGGTTCTGATAGCAGAAGATGAAGACGATTCACACTATATGATAAGAAAGCTAATGGAAGAGTATAGAAAATGGGGTCTAAGTATCAACATTAAAAAAACTGAATATTTGGCAGCAGGGGAAGTTGGAAGAGACTTAAATATATCAAATAATACAATAAAAAATTGCAAAACTTTCAAGTACTTAGGTAATACTATATCAGAAAATGGTAAAAGATATAAATAATAAAATAAATCAAGGAAAACGGGTTATAAGACAACTAAACCCTGTTATTTGGAGCGATGAAATAACAAAATCAACTAAAGTTATGATCTACAAGTCGATGATTGAAAGTATTTCGACATATGGCAGTGAAACTTGGGAATTAAGTCAAAGAAACGAGAATAGACTATTCGCTCTTGAAATGGATTTCTGGAGGAGAAGCTGTGGAATATCAAAACTGCAGCACGTTAGAAATGAGTCAATAAGAGAACAGATGAATATGGAAGGAACCATACTAGATACAATTGACAGCAAAAGATTAAAATGGTATGGACATATGAAGCGAATGAATGCCACAAGATGGCCTAAGAAAATATGGGAATGGGTCCCATATGGACGTAGAAGACCAGGCAGACCGAACCTTACTTGGCATCACGACATAAGAAAAGCTATGGAACGAAAATATCTCCAGGAAGAAGACTGGATGGACAGAGAAGTTTGGCGAATAGGAAGCGAGAAACGGCGCTAGCCGTAACAAAATCGCGATATATATATATATATATATATATATATATATATATATATATATATATATATATATATATATATTTAAATTCAAATTTAAAAAGAGCCCGATATGACGTACATCCCTGAGCATCTGTAAACCTAGATCTGCCTCTGACTGTACCCACTTATAATTAGAAACTAACTAGACAAAGGTATATGTGACTAGTATATTAATCCTCGAAAACAAGAAGCTTACTAAAGAATTTGATCATAGCGTTGAAGTACCCAGTGATGAACACCTTTTGAAATAGTGTCTACACATACCCTTACCGTCATATAATGTAAGGAATACATCTCAACGCCTTGGAGTAAATTTCCCGCTCAAGTCGTTCCGAGATACAAAACACGTCCTTGCGCCGTCATCTTGCCATCCACGCTCTAAATTTACTAAATTTAGTGCGTTCTTCGTGAAATTCTAACCTCGAACAATGAATAATTAAATGCATCCTTCGTTCGACTTGACGCACAAAAAGACCTACAACTTTGGTGAATTTAACGTGCTGTATTTCAACAACGAGTTAATAAAATGTCGTTTGCGGGCATGTGTACGAGCTCGGAATTCAAGACTACTTTACTTTTTTTTCGATTTTCTTCGATCTCTCTATTAGAATAATTTGGCATTTAATTTTTCTTAATTTAAGTAACTACGTGATCAGTAATTTTACTAATTTAAAATTAGACTAAAAATTTGTAAATTTCATCTTGAGTTTATGATGCATTAATATTTAATTAATAACATTCAAATTATTATATTATTTTTAACTAAACAAAACGTAAATTTCAAAAATATTTAATAAAATATATCACAACACCATTTTATTTTCCCCATGATTTTGAAACTTTGGATTCAAATTTCAGTTGATATTAGTTTTATTTTTATTTGTGTACATTGTGATTAACAGCCCCTAAAACTAGTGTAGAGTAAACCATAGGGGTGAATTTTTAATTTATGGTATATGCTTTCAAAAATTCCAATGTGAGCATTAATCAGCTTTTTAAAAATGAAACTTCATATCGTCTAGCATTAATTAAAAACCCAATTTAAAAATGACAATATTTATTTATAACGTCAACTATATTATGCAGTGAGACCCGAACAGCTGATTTTTACCAGATCTCTATTTACTTCTTCTCAATTGTTTACTAAATTTTAAGAAAATATATATTAAAAGAATATAATTTGAAGGCAATAATACTGACGGATCAATTAACATTTGATATTAGTTTACTTTAGTTCCAATTTATCGTTATCTGGGTGATATTATACAACTATATACCTTAAATTTGACATGAGCAAAATAGTGTTAGTTAAACTGCACAATTATGTTTGATATTTTTACATCTAGACTATTTGACAACTTCACACAAAAATATGGGGATATTTTTATATGAAGTTGTCAAATTGTTTTTGAGGAAAAACACAAAATAAAACTTTGACAGAAATAGTTGAACAAAATTTTGTAAACGCAATATAAGAAAAATATGTTGTATGCTTTACGTTCACAATCGGTCCGTTATATACCGAAAACAGTTTAACAATGAAGGCTATTGTTAAACTGGTAACTTTTTATTTTATAAGATTGGTACTACTACGCAGCCTATACGTTAAATATCATTTTAAAATAATAATTTCAGAAATTTTAAAATATTCTATTATATCAATTTAAAAGTATTTCAAACGACAAATAAATATTTTGTAAAATAAATAAATATATCATCACGTTTTTTATCCATTACTGGATGTGGCACTTTTCCTAAGCAGATCTCGGTAAGTGATATATTTTTTCGCGTGAAGTGCGGTTACCACGGTCAAATCACGGCCCCCAAAGATATTAGTGGAGGGAGAGCCACAGGGGTTGAGAGAACCAGGGTTCTCAAGATCCACAACCCGACTCGATACCACTGTAATGTTATTATTAAGAAAAATCAATAAGAAGATCAATGTAAAACGATATTACAATTTGGAAAGCTATTACATAATCTGTGAATTTAAGTCATCAAAATATCAACATCTTTATTTTCTGATTTTGATATTATAACTACATAATTTGCACGAAAATTACTAAATTACTATCTATACACACACATGTGAAGTAAACAGAAAATTGTGAAAATTGTTCGTGCCTTAAAAATTCCAAATATGTTCTTCAGAATTTATAGTTGAAAAACGTCAAAATTTATTCGGCAGCATTACCACATGTCACATAAATCCCTATATTATAGTTAGATCTTTTTTGCAGTTAAAATTGTTATATTTCGTCGAAAGAAAAGACGCAAAATAAAGAAAGTAGTTATTTTTGATTCTAGATTGCAAAATGTTACTTTTGCATTCGAGAATGCAAAAGCATTTCGCAATCGAGTATCAAACAACGTTTTTCCGAAAACAATGTCCCAAAATTAGTAATAATGTAATGAGAAAATTTTGACGTTTAGGATTAATTAAAGTGACATCTAATATCTCCATAACAATGTATGTAATATAATTGCTATCAAATCTGGTATTCTCTGATTAGCAATTGACAGCTGGTTGGCAATAGAAACCAAACAAACGTTCTAATTTTTTTCTGCGATTTATTGGGATTCGCATTGCATTTCGCATTGCATTTCTCAAGAAACGATTCCAGTACGCCAGTTAGCTTCCTCAAGCGGGATAAATATGAATAATTGCTCAATTGGAACATTAAATATAAATTTTGTTAAAGTATTGTTTCTAAGCAAAAAAATAAAGTGACAAATTTTATTAAATTGTGAGCTTTCTTCTATCAAAAAATTGCAGTATGCAAAAAAGTTCTGTAGACAAAAAACACTCATTTCGCGTGTTGATAGTTGTCATGTAAATTTTAACTTTATATGACAGTTTTCGAAAAAATATATTATTGTGAAACTAAAATGTATACCAATGTCTATAATAATAACAATATTCATAGGATGCAATTAAATGAACCAGTAAAAATGATTTAAGGAACACTAAACGATGTTTGTCTCTTTCACGGTATTTAATATTCATAGATATTAATTATGCATGTGGGGCTATCTGCGGATTTCCACTCATTGATTCTTAAGATAAACTCTAAACGTTACTCAGCGTTCGAACTGCGCTCACATTGGTCGATCGGACGTTAACGGCAGCGAACGTGCCGTTATACTGTTATAGGTTTTTGTTTCGCCAGCGTCCGAGACCAAGGCTTTCCTGCTAAATTGAAAACGCTTTCTTTGTAATGAAATGGGAACATTTCATTATATCGACAAATTAACCCATCGAAAGCGAAACTGATATTGCTGCGTTGTTTGACCCCGACACACGTCTACTGAATATCGAACCGTTTTATTTTTCATAGAAATTATTACTTATCAAATTTCACACAAAGAATAAAAGTTATCAAACAAGGTCTTTAAGTAATGAATTGTAGCCTGAAAGATCTAAGTTCAATCATCAATTATAATCAGTACATGGCAAATTTGTATCAAAAATGTAAACTACTCACTTAAAAGTTCATTTAGTACAGAATTATAAAACTTTCTAAAAGTTTTGACATTATCTCTATTTATTGAGTTTATTTTACAATATACCATTTCATTTTTTTAATAAATAATAAAAGTGTAATTATAATATAAAAATATAAATAGAATAAAAATGAAGAATGTCGTGAGACATACTCGTATGTACCAATATAAAAAATTTAAATAACAACAAAGACAAAATTAATTGTCATCCAACACTTGGTGAAACTAGGTTTAATAAAAAGTATAAAATAAACACTTGGCTCAGTTTCACAAAATATGGTTACTAACTGTGCTGGCCAGCCTCTGACGATGCCCTAATAAGGTGACTTGGAGACTGAATTTTGTGAAACTGAGCCAAGTGTTTATTTTATACTTTTTATTAAAAAAATTAAAATTGTGAAAATCCCTATTACAATTTTCTACTACTATTTCTAAATTATCTTCTACTTTTATTTCAATCAACATGGAAAATAACAACTAAAATGTAGACTTAATTTTAGAAAACTTTTAATATTTTGTTCCGGAGATCATAATAAAAATAAGTATTCTATTCTTCTTTTAATTTATGCTCATCCTAAATTTCTCAAGCTGTAGAGAACTGTCCTTAAATTTGGTAATACTTCAAGGGGGTGAGGGAGTCCAGACTAACGTTACGTAGCGTTAAGAGGGGTTAGGGGGATTAATATGGGAGTTACGTAATAGAATATAATTCAAAAAATATTTTCAAACTTGCTTTTCGCATTTGGATTGATTTATATAACAATGTAAACAATGTTCAATATAATTATTATTAAGTAATAATTTTATTTTATAAATTGTTAATGTATTAATTTGTTCATTTATTTATTTAGTAGAGTACAGGCAAACATGTTTCAAATAATTTCCGAACATCAATTTCTTCTTCTGATGGCACTACAGCCCAAATCGGGCCTGGGCCTACCGGGCACACCGAGTCGCAGTTTTTACACTGCCGTACTGCCGGTTTTCGTAGTCAAATGCTACATTATTTAAGGCGTATAAGTGACTAGCTTATAGCGCCCGAGTGTGATAAATACATGTAACTGTATTTTTTAATATTTTACGACAAATCACACATTGTCGACAGGCGGATTCGAACTGACGAACCTTGGTTCGGGTGACGTCACAGTATGCAAAGAGATGTGCCTTAACACGCTCGGCCACCGCGCCTGTCAATTTACGCGGTGCTAATTCTTATTCGCAGGCAGTCGGTTGTTTTCAAACATTCAAAATTAAAATATTAAAAAAAATAGTACAGGAGGATTAAGTACTGCGTTACATAATATTTAGGAGTGGGTTCATGTTTGCGTTACACGGGTGAGACGGGGTATCAAAAATTACCCAACTTTGCGTTACATAATTTAAGAACGGCCTCTACCCTAACATGAAAACTAGTGCGTAGAAACCAGTGTTGCCAGAAACCAACTTTAACAAAATAATGTACCAGATTTAGTATAAAATGTACCAAATTTTACACTTATACGAGTATAAGAAGTTTACTAAAATAGCGGAAAATATAATATATAATTATCATAAGTGTTTATCTTTCTTCGTCAAGTTTGATCTGAAATTGAAATGATGGTATAAAAAACAATACCGTCTAAATACTACTATTTCTCCCCCAACCCCTCCCTCAGCATCGTATATTTTTTAGACAAATACAATGACAATGAAACGGATTCAAGTAAATTGCACATTTTGACAAATGCATATGTTATGTATACTGTGTGTATTCTGTAAACACTGTAACTGTATTTACCGATATAACTCATGAACACTAACTTCCATAATTTATATCACAGATCGCTAGATGGTGACATAAATAAGGCATTCTTTTAAAATGCTTTAATTTGATTTATTTTCTTGAGTGTTGACTCAATGAACTTTTAACATCACAAAGCATTTTGTACTAAATTTTCGATTGTAGTACAAAAATATTGCTGTATATTAAATGTAGCAATTGTACAATTGTACCACCCTTGGCAACATTGGTAGAAACCTAGGAATCATAAATGCACCAAACAGTATTACAAATATATACCAACTGCATGATAATGAAACTACTCGTATTATATAACACTAGAATTCAATTCAAATAAGAGCGTCTAAGCTCTTGCTATATTTAGCAAGTGAATATAATAAGGAAATTTATAAATATGAACATTCAGTTAATTATAGTAAGTAGTGAGTCCGTTAATACAAAACTAAATATTATTCTAACAATCTCTTGAATTATTCAAGTGTAATTTCCGCGACGCATGTGTTTACATGTGCATTCGTGATCAGGTTAGGTATGCGGACCACACAACCTAACTTTGTTTCCGCTCATGTCAATAAACTTAGCATTCTAATCAACAACGCTTCGTAAAGACAGTGACACGAACATGTACAACGTAATATGTTTATTAGTTATGTTATTACCTGTATTAAACTTATCGGCTACTAGCTGTCTACTAGAGGGTTTTCGAGTTGGTAAATACTAAACAATTTGAAGTACGGGCGAATTGAACTTTAACTACTGTTTCGAACATTACCAAGACTGGTCGAGGTAAAATCAAAATCAATATGCCAGACAAGTTCATGATGGAAAATCAAGAGCAAGAGTCTTGACAACAGTATTTATAATTTTAGTTTATATATTGATTGATTTTAATATAATCCGTTTTAATATTTGTTTTTGCACGTTCTAGTTTTTTTAAATGTTTACCGATAAGATTTTCAAAGGAGTAAATCAATAAATAAATATATCGTCACGCCTTTTACTCATCACTGAGTGTGGTACTCTGCTGAAGCAGATCTCGTTAAGTGATATATTTCTTCACGTGAAGTTCGGTGACCAGCCGTCAAATCACGGCCCCCAAAGATATTAGTGGAGGGCGACCCACAGAGGTACAAATAATTTGGTACTAATTGTTAGTCGCCTGTGGGGATTGAACCAGGGTTCTCAAGATCCACAGGCTGACTCAATACCACTCAGCCACCTTCACCATTTTTTTTTCAAAGGAGTAAGTTATGTAAAGTTCTACTCTCGTTATTTAAATGTTATTAAACGTACTGGTTTCCATAGCGCTAAATAACATCTTAATTACATGTTTATCAGCGTGGCTCCGTACGTTTTAGTCACGGTGTGAAGGTAACAACTGACATATTAAATACGGGGTGAAGTTAGCTTCCTGCATCTGCCACTGTAACTTAACCTTTCTTTTCAAATAATACACACAACTTTACATTTTTTTATTGTCTTAATTTGCGATCGTAGAAAAATATAGTATGTGACTCGTTTTCTAAACTCTTTAGATACTCGTTTTTATCACTCGCTTCGCTTCGCTCTGCTCGTGTCAAAAAAAACCTCGTTACTAAAGATATGTATATAAAACTTGTTACAAAATATACTATTAAAATATCAACATAATTTTCAAATATTTAACAACAAAGACAAAATTAATTGTCAATCATGCACTTGGTGAGACTAGGTATAATAAAAAATATTAAATAAAACTCTAGGCAAAGTCTCACAAAATTCAGCCTCCGAGTCACCTTATGAGGGCATCGTCGGAGGCCGGCCAACACAGTTAGTAACCATGGACGCGTTTCGCTCTTGTTAGAGCTCATCAGCATGGTATAACTCACTTCTTCTAATATTTTTTATTATACCTAGTCTCACCAAGTGCATGAATGACAATTAATTTTGTCTTTGTTGTTGTTAAATTGCTATTGCGTAGCTTTTCATTTTTTTCGGTAGATGGCATTAATGGTTCGACAGAACTTCTCATGTCATCTTACTGTTTGTTAGAGATCTTATTCTCTGCTGGCACAGTTCTTCGTCACCAGCTTCTTCACATGAACTTTGTTCTAGGTGAAGAAGTGAGTTATACCATGCTGATGAGCTCTAACAAGAGCGAAACGCGTCCATGGTTACTAACTGTGCTGGCCTGCCTTCGACGATGCCCTCATAAGGTGACTCGGAGGCTAAATTTTGTGAGACTTTGCCTAGAGTTTTATTTAATATTTTTTTCAAATATTTGTTTCAACCGTATAAAAAAAATTAAACATTGCAGTCAATAAGTGTCTTATTGGCAACATAATAATCCAGTAGGTGGATTTTAATATTATGACCCTGTTTCAAAGAAAACAAATTTACGATACTAATTAATTTTGATGTTAATTAACATTCTTTTTAACTTGTAAATTAGAAACAGTTAAAAAGAAATAAAATTCGATATTTGCGTCAATGCTCGTCGGTACGGTGGCGTGGATAGCAATATGGAATTCGAATCCGGAGATCTCGAGTTCGAATGTCACTCAAGCTAAATATTATATGAAGTACCACACTGCGGCTCGGTGAGTGCGCACCCAGTACTGTAATTGGAATTAAGTTCCTGTTGTACAGTGTAACATAAATAAATAAATAAATCCGCTATATGAACTTGTATGTACGAGTATCTATTAATTTTGTGTAAAGACACTGCCATATATCGTGAAGTATACTAGTATTCATTTATTAGAAATTTAACGAGTCGTTACCTCACTAGTTCTAACAAGAAATATAATGACTAAACTAAAAATAAGTACGTTATTTCGGGTCAATCAATATTAGTTTGAGTGTTGTAGTGAGTGCGCGAATTTCGTTTGAAAATGACTGACGGGTTTATTGAACTATTATTTTAGCTTTTGACATGGAATTGTGTAGTTATTGTATTGACTTTTTGTGATTTGGTTTTATAATAGCGAATAGATGAATACCACAGTGACTGGTTAGTCAATAACTTATTTGTACATTTTTTTTCTTTGACGTTTATTTGGTAGGGTTGTGTTACTAATTTTCGGATTTGTTTTCAGATTGGATATCTGGAATCTACGAGCAGTGAATAATTGGTGAGTGATACATTTATTATTGCATATATTATAAATTATAATTCTGTACTTGAAAATAATCTGCAATATTCAGATGAACTCTTCAAGGAAGTGGGATATAATTGTTGAATAAATTTTTCAATAAATTTATTGGATTTCAGTTTCGTTTTAACATCAGTTTTGTGCCATTTTTTATTACATTAAAATTAGCCTTAAAGCTCTTCCTCCATTAAAATGTTTGGTGGCCAAGATCTGACGGTTGATCGTATTTCAGTCGCATAAATATATCATTTACTCAAATCTGCTATGTAGAGTGTCATTTCCAGTAAAGGGTAAAAGACGTGATGATTCATTTATTTATTTTATTTTCAAGACTAATATTGTTGAAATATAAAAATACATTTTAATTATTCTAAATTATTTTGGGAGTGGCGTAAAAATAATAGGAAAACACTGCGATTTTATAATAAAACACTTATAAACTTGGAATCCAATTAAATCCTGATATACACCTCATTTGGAGTAATTATATCCATATTCATTAAAAATATACATATTTATATTTTTGTTTTTAATATAGAAATTATAAATGCAATTATTTTCATAAATTGTATCTATGATACGAATTTTTTTTACTCATCCAGTAAAACAAATTATTAGTGAAAGGTTTTTCAAAATGTTCACTTCAGTTTCAATTTTAATCATCGTAGTCTAATCTGAAAAACATTAAACTCATGACAGTCAGGTGATTTGATAGTAATCTTAAATCATTTAAGGTTTTGCAAGTGTAAATGGCAAAGTAGTGAGAAGATTGGACCTAAAATGTAACCCTACTCCTTGAAATATATTCGAAATAAAAAAAATCGTCTGCAAATGAGAAGTGTGTTGATCATTAATTTTTGTGACTGAATATACATGGAATCATTACGACTAATTATGTGAAATGGTTAATTATCCAATGGGTAAATAAAAAATGGGTATTTACCCGGCTATACTTACCTACTCATTTTTTTTTTAATTGTAATCGGATAAAATACGTCAGTAAGGAGTAAATTATAGTCTAAATTATTATTCTATAAATACGCTAATACATTTTGGGTTACAATGTAGTAAATAATATTTTTTAATGATATTAAATATCCCTACGTTCAGTGTTATTGATATATACTTTAGTATGGGTAAATATCCGGGTATTTACTCTAGATATTCACCTCTAATACTCATTGTGACGGAGTCGCGCAGCATGCACTATTTGTATAAAAATATATATTTGTTTTCCTATTAAAACTGCAACAAACATTATAATAATTGTAAATAATTGTGATTCTCGGGTAAATAATTGTGATTCTCGGGTAAATAATCGACTAATACCCTTTTATTTAGCTACAGTTTTGTTTGTTTGTTTTATTTAAATTGTAACAATACAAGTTAGAAAAACTTTACTCAAGGAAAAGATAAAAATATGGACATAAATGAAATAGTATATTGTGCGGCAAGGGGTGAAACAAGACGATTTCTGACGAGGGCGAGAGTTGACTGCCCGAGCGAAGCGAGGGCTGTCATCGCCCTGGTCTGAAATCGTCTTTGTTTCATCCCGTGCCACACACTATATTTTTCATATCACATGTACTCATTTTATTTGTAATTTATTAAAATCTTTGACAACGATTTGACGACAGCCGTCAGACGATTATGATTTTATTCGCTTTTGTTTATTACAAATGCGATTCTGACAGACTTGAAATAAAGACATAAATAATAAATAAATGAATGTGCCGGGCAGAAACAACGTTGTTTCTGACTGACACAGTCGCATTGGTCTGAAATTGTCTTATTTCGACTGGAAAAACAGAGATCAAAACTCGCTGTTTCAATGCATATGATATGAAAAAAAAGTTGTATTAGAAAAAGCTACATTATTTTTGTTACTTCGAAAATTGTATGTTTAAAGTTAGTTTTAAGAGGAAAATTGAACAGTGTTTTTCTACATTTGGACGACTAGTAGTCAACCTTCTTTAATGTTTTTTTGTTTTGTTTCTAAAATCGTAAATTTGAAGTAAATTTTAATAAGTAAACTAAATAGTGTTTTGTCGATATTTAGACTATTAGTAGTAAACCGCCTTAAACTCGGTTATTAATAAATTATTATGTATCACATGTTTTGAGAGACGAGGGAGAGCGAATTTTGTATGTTTGTATCTATGTATGAAAGTAAAGTTTGAGGGGGAATATATGATACATACCTACCCTTTATTTGTTTGAAAAGAGTTTGAACTCTGAAATGTTAGTAATTTTGTTTAGGAAAAATGTCCGAGTCCTGAATTTTCAAATGGAAAATTGAAATGTGTTTCTGACAAGAACTATTTGCTAAAGTTATACAGTTGTCAAGTAGGTATACTCGTGTTAGCTGTAATATTAATAAAGCATGGAAAGAAAAAAGGGAACAAAATAAAATATATGACTAATTTAGAGAGAAAAGGGAAAGAAATATTTACAAACATAAAATATAATGAACTGCTCCGCGTTGATGATGATTTACGCATTCATAAAATGTAATGAAAACGAGTTATTCCATGTAAAATACTAAATGGAAATGGAGAGAGCTAATTGTTTCTTCCACTGCGTTATTTTTAATTTCCCTTAAACGAATCGGTGGACGGCGGCGTTTTTCAGCTGGAAGTGTATTTACCGGGCCGTCTAGTTTGCCACACCCACACATATGCGAATGTAACGTTACCGTAACGTAACTCCTACTGGTAAATGTGAACTCTTTATTAGCACGCGTTCGCGTTTCATTTACATGGACGTCGGACGTACAAGTTTATACATTTTTAATTTTTTAAGTAGCGGTGTTTCATTCATTACGCATTCCGCACCGTCGTTTAATTAAATTAAATGTTCCGCTTGATTGTGATTAAGATCTGGGCTACACAGATGAGCGAATTTTGCACTTATAAACGTTTGTTTTCCACCATTGCCTTCCCAGCTGCGTGTTTTCATTCTTCATCTTCTCTCAGATCTAGTTTCATTCAAAATAAAATATATACATAGGCATTCACTAAATACTACTCGTATATTTTACTATGTCCAATGTAATAGTGAATTCGAATGCAAGTCCTAATACTAGGCTGAAACCTTACAAAACAGAGAGTACAATAGATACTAGTACTAGTATTTAGGAAAATTTTAAAATAAATAAAAATAAATATATTGTCACGTTTTTTTCCCCCAACTGGGTGTGGCACTCTGCCTAAGCAAATCTCGGTAATTGATATATTTTTTCGCGTGAAGTGCAGTTACCAGCCGTAAAATCACGGCCCCCAAAGATATTAGTGGAGGGGGAGCCACAAGGGTAGATTTAAATTGGTGAAATTTGTTTGTCGGTTGTGGGGATCGAACCAGGGTTCTCAAGATCCACAACCCGACTCGATACCACTGAGCTACCTACCCCATTTAAATTTTATAATGCTTTAATCATTTTAAAAATGATATCAACTTTTGTTCTCACGCCTTACTGTGTTTTATGTCATGTTAAATAAAATGTATCTAAATTTTACATTAATGGCCGGTTTTATAAACGACAAATTAATTTTTTCTACGATTGCTATGAAAAGATGACAATTACGCTCTTATTTGTCATCGTAAAGTTGACGTTTTCTGTGGAACAATCGAAAAATATCTTTTTTGCGCGTCTCCAATGGCAACGCGCGAAAAAGACGTTAAATTCGCGCGTTTCCAATGGCAACGCGCGAAAAAGATTATTTCAATAGTTACCAGGGATACAAACAAAACAGAAACTTGTCATATTGACAGTTAACAAAACGAATTTAGTTTTAGACGTATACCTACGTTTTTTAATAACTTTAAGATGCAATCGTAGAAAAAATTATGTGTGTATCACGAGCGTAAAGTGTCTTTGTTCCTCTTGCACTATTGCAGCTCTCGCCTTCGGCTCGCGCTGCAATTACCGTGCTCGAGTAACAAAGAATCACTTTACGCTCTTAATACACAAATAACTATATTATCAAAGTATATAAAATGTATTCTTTCAAATGACAGTCGAATGCCATAAAATAAATAAAATTTATTTGAATTTGTTAATTTAAATAAATTTACTATGGAAGTAACATCGAGCATAATGTAAACTTATTTAAAAAATTGCTGCAAGAATTTAAAAACATATCTATCGAATGAGCTAAGTTGATTTATACAGGGTGTTTCTATACCTCTGCACGAATCTTTAATGACATTTAATTTTATATACTGATTATAGAACAAAAATATTTTGTTTTGAAATTCGCAAAATTTAGGGAATTTCATTCCTAGCAAATATTTAAACACTGGTTTAATAGTACATTTAATTTAAAAATTATAAAAATAAGGCATTACACCAGGTACCTACATAATAACTAATTAATAAATGATTATTTGTAGGCAGTGTTTATACTTTTATTTCATTAATAACATAATTATAAATAATTAAATGTACTATTAAACCAGTGACACAAAAATATTCGCTAGGAATGAAATATCTTAATTTTAGCGAATTTCGAAAAAAATCTTTTTGTTCTATAATCAGTATATCAAATTATATATGACATTGAAGTTTCGTGCAGAGGTATAGAAATATGAAATACCCTGTATATTGTCATAAAAAAATAATTTTGTTTCACACTTTGAGAACCACTAGTTCATAATTTTGTCTTTAGTAAATGATGTCTTTCTTGATTTTCAACAATTTTTAATTGGAAATAATTGAGTTGTTCTATATCCACGAAGCATTCAGTAGATACATCAGTTTTTGAATTGAATTAAAAAGTAGATTCCTATAAATAATATTACAAACATTTATTCTAAAAAAAATACCTACTTTTTATATACCCAGAACGCGTATTTTCGTATTATTAAATAAAATATATAATGAATAAAACAAAACAGTACAAAATGACAGGTTTAATATAAAACACTTTTAATTAATCAAAAATGAATGTTTTAATAATAACATGCGCGAAACTAGGTTATGTTAATATAAGAATATAATTAATACAAAACAGAAATGAAATGAAACTACTTTGATAATTATAAATGAGAAAATGTGAAACATGCAATCAAATGGTTCTGCAAGTCTCAAGTATTAAATATTCTCACTAGAAGTATTTAACAGAGGGTAGAGAATGATTATTAGCCTTCTGGAGTTGACAGTTCTTCGTAACTTCCATTTTGTCAGCATTTAGTACCCTACCACCAGAATATATTATAAAATTAATCCACTCGACAAAGTTCCAGCAAGCGCATCTATCGAACACCTCAGACACACAAACCAATGCAGCTCTGCACACGACATGAGAGCCATCTGTAAATTAACGCACTTCTTCTTCCAACAACTGCTAATTAGAAAGCAAAACAGCGGTTTGGAATTGTCGCGCGGATTTTATTTCACGATTATGTCTCTCCCGAAACAAAAGAAAAACTGTTTACCGAGTCTTTCCAACGATGAAATTGTCCGTGTAAATAAAATTTTACGTTGTTCGTTTACGTTGGAGTTAATGTGAGTTATTGTTCCAAGTTGAGCAGCTATCATTTCTCGTAACGGAGAAAATAAATTGTTTTACTGCTAACTTTAATACACATTGGGGAACTAATCTATATGGAAAATTGTTCTAGAAGATATTATCTTTAGTGTGTTAGAACCAGGTATGATATATAAATAATGCCGCTTCGGAATTATCAACGGAGTTATAGTTGTAAAATTACGCTCTTTATGGATTTGATAATGATGTACAAAAGTCATTATTTTCAGTTTAATTAACACGTGTTCCAGTATTCATTACATTACTTCAGTAATTAAATAACATCACGCCATTTCTATTATTGCATATAATTTTCTTTATTACAATCTGAAGGAAAATATAACGGTGAAGTTTTGCATTAATTAATTCATTAAAATACTCTGAACATTAAATATATATATTACAAATTTCAATCGTTTGATAAAATAGACGATTTAAATTTTATTACATTTCAATGATATTGAATTCAAAATATAACAGATTTAATTATTTTATATTGTAGCAATAATACATAAAATAGTTCGCTTTATATCTTAAATAAAATAAAATAATTTCGTTTTCGGATCAAGTGATACCTATTAAATATTCATTTGAATAATAAATTGAGTTCTGCAAAGTCGTCCATGAATTTTAAATATTTTATAATCCAAGTTTGTCTTTGCGCTCAGTTAGTATCAGTAGTATATGTGCATTATTGATAGTATTGCTGAATTCAGATCACATAACATATAAAATAAATAAATAACTATATCATCACGCCTTTTACCCATGACTGAGTGTGGCACTCTACTGTAACAGATCTCCATAACTGATATATTTCTTCGTGTCTACCCCATGATTATTTGATGATTTAAATCGCAATATATCTTTGTTATAATAGTTATTGTTTGTATTCTTTTAGTGTTGTAATATTTCATTGTTGTAATCTTTCATTGTTGTAATTTCTCATTATTGTAATCAAATAAGACTATGCATGCTGTTGCGTTTCACTTTTCACAAAATGATTGGTATTTCTTCTTTTGTTGTTATTGTGTAATATATAAAATTTAAAAATGTACGTGGTCTCCACCATATTCTCGACGCCTCTGATCGATATTGAAATTTTACAAAAAGGAAAATCATATACATATGTAGCTTCCATATCGTGAATTTACTATAAACACAAGATACCACCATTTTAATGAAAAATGAGTCAAGTTCGTTAACCAAGAAATATATTTAAAAATTCATAAAGTTTGTAGTATATAAAGAAAGCTCAAAAATTATCTCTATTAAGTAATGGGAAAAGTATAAAATTTTAATGATAGTTACTGTAGTTACATTAATATACAAAATAGTTATATCATCACATCTTTTACCCATTACTGGGTAAGGCACTCTTCCGAAGCAGATCTCTAGCCGTTAAATCACGGCCCTCATAGATGTTATTGAAGGGAGAGCCACAGGGGTAATTTTAATGTGATGAAAATTATTTGTCGGCTGTTCGAATCGAACCCGGGCTCTCAAATCCATAGTTCGATTCGATACCACTGAGCCACCTACACCATTATTATTATAAAAATTAAAATAAATGTATCAATTATGGTTAAGTTTCACTGCTGTCCTTCAAATGTTAAATGTAACTTAAAAGAAACTATATAAAATCGAGAATTAATCTCAAATGAATTATTAAACATTGTTATCAAAAATTCGACTCGATATTTTTTACTTAAGTGACATTTAAAAGTTTAAAAAACAACGATACAACTAACCATAAGCTTTTCTACACATACAGTAAATGCAATGTGAAGAAGCAAACAACCGTATTTAATATAAAATCCATTTAAGTTTAAAGTTCACGTAAGTTCTCTCAAACTTAGACGAAATGTCAATTTTCACTTTAGTTCCTTACTGCATTTTCACAAAGTTCCACGAAATCTTAGTAGTCTACGACTCTACGAGGTCGTGGTTATCACAACACAACTTGCACTGTAAACCGTAAAGTAATTCAGTCCTAGAGAATTAATAAGTGAAGTTATTCTCAACGCGTAAATATCCGCTCTACGTTGTGCAGTTGCACCACTGCGGTTACCAAAATTAGAATCTTAATTTTAGAATAAACCGAGATAATTAAATGAATTAACTAGAAATTGCTAGGTACGGGGAAATTGAAACTCCTAAATAAGCTTCAGTTGCAGCGAATCGCCTTCATGTCAATAATACTTTTAATTAGAGATATGTCGTTCGTGAAAGACTCGTTCAGTTTGAACGGGTCACTATCTTATTCTCGAACAGGTCACGCTGGTTTGAGTATCTTTTAGACTAAAAAATGATCCGTTCAATTGAATGAACCAAATTATAAAAACAGTTTTTGTCTTGTGCTGATGGTGATAAGTAAGTTAAGTTTACTTACTTTCAAATTAAATATAAATATTTACGTCTGCAGCATCAATATGCTATTGTTCAGATTAAATGGTAACAATGAAATAGTTTGAAATAGCTTGTACACTTCAAACTCTTTCAGGATTAGCGGTACGGTGTATGTACCATTTTTTTAAAGCAAGCTCGTCATGATGGTACATAAATTGTACCACTTAAATAAATATTATTTCCATTTTTACCAGTAGGCTGGAATCTGTAACACCACTTTTCTTTTTTTTCTAAAATAATATTTCCGTGACGTACAGGTAAAAAGTGTAGTAAATTTTCTATGTTTAAAAAAGTTAAAAATGTATTAAAGAATGCACCAAGTAATCAAGTCATGTGATAAATTTTGAGTTATGTTAAATCTTTCATTTATTTTAATTTGCAAAAAATCGCTTTGGAGTTTCACACATATTCTACATAGTTTTGTTGATAAGTAACAACGTTCAAATATAAATAAATAATAATAACAATAATTAGTTTATTTAGCTAAAGCTATAAATATAAACATATACAATCAATAAACTTATACAAATACAACAAAAATGAGTGTTAATAACTAACTGACCGAACAGAATAGCGAATTGAAAATTTGTTTTACATACGAGAAGATATTTTAACAGAACGGTTCAATTTGAACGGGTCATTTTAGTGAACCGGATCAGTCAGCGGAACGGGTTTTCCCATCACTACTTTTATTCGAAAATAGTATATTTTATACACAAAGGGAGAGAAGTATAAAACATTCTTTTCTCATGAGGTGCATATATTATTTTTTTCACTACTAGCATTTAAATCCTTTTTAAACGATTTTATATTAAAAATGACATAATTATTTTGATATGAGTATTTACTTATATATTAATACTAACAAGAATTCGCCGCCGCCGGTACAAACACATTTCTAGTATCACTAGATTACCTACCCTATTAGAAATGGTTTAGCATCTATTTAATAAATCTATTTGTCGAAGAATTTATGATATTTATATTTAGGGTAAATTGTTGTAAATAATTTTGTAGGAGGAATGGTAAATATTTTAGTAACTGGTAGTATGGACTGTTTTGAGTGGAAAAGTTCATATAAAAATGTATCCAATTCACAATGGTAACAGAGATATAACTGCTTAATTGTTATCCATAAAATAATAACATTGTGGCATCTTGTATAATCTTTTGTTAAAAACATTTGCAGTACCAAACAGCGTCAAGTTTCAACTGTCATAAGTGCACAGTGCGTTTGAATTATTGTTAATTATTCGTTTGTTTTTATAATAATCAATAAATTTATGGTTAACATTGAAGCAGCTATATATCTTTATAACCATTGAAAATTGGATACATGTTTAAATGAACTTTTTTACTTAAAATAGGGCATATTATCAGTTTCTAAAATATTTCTTATTCCATCATTACCCGCCATAGCCAAGGTCATAGTGCAGGTAATAAAAGAAACTCATTTGTGAAATAATTATGTTTAATGTGAAAATAGGTTTAAAAGAATTTTTTGTAATTTCTGAAAATATTATTAAAAGAGGATAGTTTTTAATTATAAAATTCAAAATGAAAAAGTTTGTGAAGAATGTGGTAAAAAGATTAATTTAAAATTATTCTCTCTTTGTCACTTAAAAATGTGGGCACATGTACTAGGTAAAATTAAAAATTTAAATGAAACGCGAACTATATAAAGCACTGTCTTTTAACGAATACAAAATATTTTCACGATTTTCCAGCATACCAACATGTAAATGTAAATTCCCTGCGAATTAGCTTTATGGGATTAAAAATATAAAACCGGGGAGCAGACTAAATCGAAAATAATTTACTATTCATACGTCGGCGTTTCAACATCATTCACGTCAAATTCTTTCCAAATCCCTCTCATGTACGCTCATTTAAATTAACAATATTTCATATTCAATTTTAATTTCATTGTCGTGTCAAACGGAGAAATGTGGGTATACTTAATTTATTTCAGATCTATAACGAAATTCAGTTCGTCGTCCGTCTACCTTTACCGCCTCTATATCGAATTACCCAATGCGGAGGCTCTTTGTATTCCGATTCGAGAGTAATTATTTGAGTTCAGAATTATTGTGGTTACATTTTCCTAGTTTATTGCTTATATGTCTGCGATTTAATGGCAATGTTTGCTTTGGACGTTTGTAGCTACGTTTGTCATATTATGTTCCCTGGAGTTTAGAGGTTTATCTTGTCATTTCAATTTAATTTTGATTCTGTTTGATACATTTAAAAGCAAATTTAATTTTACATCAAGTTGTATTATAAACATCAAAAAGTTGAGTCTTGATCAATGACAGAGTGGTATTCGTTTGACATTTCACATTTCATTTTAATTAATTTACAATTATTTTATTTGTTTTTGTTTTATAGCAATTTAATATTCAATATTAGGTTTTCATCCCATAAATGATATATTTTATACATTTAAAACGGTTTTCACGTATTACATATTTAATCAAGTGGCATGAACCCTAAGGGCTCATGTCAGTTCTTTTGTTACATTTGTACTTCAAAATTATTTAAATGTTAAATATTAAATAAATGGCGTCGTCCACTATTTAAAAAAAATATATGAACCTTTATCTAAATTTAAAACAATGTACCGAAAATCTTAATTATAATTCGTTAAGCCGTAACAATTTGAATTTTTTTTATGATATCCGATTTCAGAAAATGTGGTTTTCAACCAGTAGGATTCTTTATAATTGTAGTCATATAAATAAACTACTTTATCATTTAGAAAAATACGTAAATGTAGTTTAAATATATTCCATTGTAAATAAATTAAAATATGTAAGAATATGTTATATCACAAAGAAAAATCTCTTAAATAAACTGAAAAATTATCTAAGTTAAAGTACTGGAACAATTTGCTGATCTTTCTGCTCACAGATTTGTGTAAACATAACTTAAGTTTCGATCTAAGCAATCTTTATCAACCGTTTTTACTGAATTAAGAAATAAATGATATAATTAGATATGTATTTTAAATATACGACGTAAGTAATTCAATAACCTCAAAATAATCTATCAATTAGACGAAGGCAGAAGCCATGAAAAATAGAAAGAATTCTGAGTAGAGTAGATGTGCAAGAGAGATGATTAAAAAAGATCGCAATGCTTTGACGCTAGACAAAAAGCATTAAAATCAATACAAAATTTTATACTTTCGCTGCATTGATTTCCTGACGTCAATTGTTAATAAATACATAGCTCAGCCAAGCCAATAGACCAGATCTTATTTTATTTATTCATGTTTAAAGTTCGTATTATTATTAATTTTTGTTTATATTAATACAAATATATTTTTTATTTATTTGAAAGTTTAAATTTCAATGTAAAGGACAGTTACTCAAAAACTATTTTTGTGCATTTTTTTCTGGAACTATTGATTAGGTAAACTGATACATTCTAAGTTTTTAAAAATTTATATTTCTGCACAATTTTGTGGCACCACTAGTATTTCTAAATGGAGGTACGAAAATTAACTATCGCAACAATTGACTCCAAAAATATTGTATGATAATTTTTTTTACATATCTATTTGATAGAGGAAAATATCCCTTTATCGTATCAAGATTGTTTAAAATAGCAAATCGGAATTGTTCATTCATTTTCGTTAAAAACACGAGAGTTGTAGAATGTATACATCATATTTAGTAGGTAAGAATATCGATTTTTAATTTTTAATAAAAATATCTTAACGTCATCGAACAAGTTACAGCATATCTTATCAGTTAGTTTGTCGAGTGAGTGTATAGTGAACGGAGTATTTTCGGTGTTGTGTGAGTATTTTAGTGAATATTTAATAATATTTTAATGCGTAACCTGGCTTAAATTGTGCGTTACTATGTGTATTAGTGTGTACTATATTAGAAAAACTATAAAATATGATTGACAGTACTGTGAAATAGACTGGATATCTTGAGTTTATTTTAACGTGAAACATGAAATTGCCATATTCATGGTTACAAATTTGACATCAACGTTTGAAAGCGTTCATTTTAAAGTGAATCATAGGTTGCCAAATTAACATTTGTATTAATTAATGTCGTTGTTTTATCAATAATTTGCTACCTGTAAATAATAAATGCAATTGAAGAAAATATTCAAATAATTAACGATGGAGGAATAGAATGGCTTCTAGGTCTCGTGATTTAACAGATTTGTTTTTTACTGGCAACATTTTAAATTCAGAAGAATTAAACATTTAGATTCAAAACGTGTCTGGAAATACTAAGCTTGATTTATAGATTGCATTGAATAAAAGTGGAATATAAATAGGAATGATTTTGGAACAGAAGTTTGATAAGTATATTTATAGGAATGGAATACAATTATGTCACAACTAACAATTGTGGTTCAGTTATTGTTTGAAAAGATAACGATATGGATGAGTGTTATAAAAAGAAGTCTTCAGGAAGCCAGTTCTATATTTATTTATAAAGTAGGCTCATCTTCTTTGACTTGTGTTCCTTCCAACACTTTTTGTAATCAAGCTGAAGATGAGCCATGCACTGGCTCGAAATTACCTACTATATAAATAAATATAAAACTGGATTTCTGAAACCTTCTTTTTCTAACAATCATGTAGTTGGTTCTTGTCTAAAATACAAAAAATATGGATAAGAGAAAAATAATTGAGACTACAGCATTTGTGTTAGGTTATATTTATTGATTACAAAAATGAACATTCAGAAATAAAATCGGTGTAACTGGATCCGGAAAACACGAGTAATTACGAACTAACTCAAATAAAACAGGAATGGCACGAGGAATATAATTTGATTATTATTTTAGGAACTTGATTACAATGATAATTTACTTGTTTTTCTTATAATCGTTCAATATAATAGTTTAGTCAAAATATTTTGCTTCCTATGTTTAATTTCAATATAAACGCTCTTGCTACATTGCTATCAAATTCGTAACCATGAACATGGCTAATTCCATAGTTTACGTTCATATAAACTCACGATGTAGGATCCTAGGATGTGCTGATTTAATAGTGGAAAACATGGGATGTGGCTGCTAGCTGATTCCTGCTCAAAGTAAGTAACAATAATATTAATACTTGTTAAAAACTTTTCAGAACTCATAGTTGTAAATAATATATCAGGGAGATATTTTTAAAGTATATTGACTTTAAAAAGTTAGTGTTTTATTTATTTGAATATGTATCATGAGCAAAAATAAAATAAATATGTAATAAAAGCATTTTATTTATTTATTTATGCTACTCAATACAACAAGAACTTAATCCCAATTGCAGTACTGGGTCCGCAGAGTGATACTTCATAAATTTTAGCTTGAGTGAGATTCGAGCTCAGGATCTTCGGATTCGAATTGCAAAACGCTACCCACACTACCATATGGCCGAATTATAATGAACCATTAAATTAACTTATGTTTGGATACCACCAAAATACCCCATTTATAATAAAATAAATATGTCATCACGCCTTTTACCCAT
Organism: Pterostichus niger; assembly: GCA_947425015.1. Taxonomy (NCBI): domain Eukaryota; kingdom Metazoa; phylum Arthropoda; class Insecta; order Coleoptera; family Carabidae; genus Pterostichus; species Pterostichus niger. The sequence continues at coordinate 8,969,662 of OX380341.1, forward strand.
TACTGGGTGTGGCACTCCTCCGTAGCAGATTTCGGTAAGTGATATATTTCTTCGCGTGAAGTGCGGTTACCAGCCGTCAAATCACGGCCCCCAAAAATGTAGAGGGGAAACCACAGGACTAGATTTAATTTGGTGAAAATTGTTATTTATAATTTATTAAAAATGAAGTTACATACATTTATATAATAATTATAAAATTATAAATCTTCTTCGGCACGCATCTAAAACTTCATCAGTGTCTAAGGAAGCACACATTCCCACCACTTCACTAAGTTAAAATCTCGTACTGATGTACAAAATTGAAATTTAATGTATATGTACTGGAAAATACACAAAATTTTGATATGCGGTTATTATAATTTTTGTTCTTTTACAATTTTCCGGGAGGGAGAAAGATTAATTCCCCTAATCTCCCTCCTTGCGTATACCACCGCTATATATTTATATTTGATATTCATATTTTCTAATTAAATTTAAATAATATTTTAATATTTGTTGTTTGCGAATAGAACTTTTAAAATATGTGTTAAAAGTTAATGTTCTAAATTATAGGAGCTAGATATAAAGTTTCTTTATTTTGCAATAACACTAATAGAAACTTGATATATATATATATATATATATATATATATATATATATATATATATATATATATATATATATATATATATATATACTACCTATTTCAAATATTAATACCGTGAAACAAAAATCAATATGGCAGATATTGTATTTTCCGTGTTTATCAGTATATATTGGGCTTGGCGTAAAATAAAACAAACTTGAAATGACAATATACTTGATTGATCACTAAACATTTATTTGTAATACGATACATTTTCACAGTATAAGAGCAAAATCATATCACCTAATACATAATATTAGACAAGTCATGAAAGTATATCAACCATGACAGAAAAAGATACTTCTTTCCTACTTACGAATCAAACAAATCAATTTTTGCGATGTAATTTTAAAAGCTGGTGTGAAAATATTTTATTTTGCTACTTGGCTCATCCTTCGACACCATATTAACTTTGTGACAGAATCATTTAGATACTATTTTTATAAATCTTTGTCTTAAATTCCTCTTTTCTTATATTGTAGTGATCCGGAACATATGCATTGCAACTAGGTCGTGAAAATATTTTTCAGACTTGCTATATTTTTAAAAGTTCCTTATATTAATAATATTAATATTAATTTGAATAATTTAATTTAATTTTGAAATATACTATTTAGTAGCAGATATTGGTGATATATTTTACGCGTGAAGTGCGGTTACTAACCGTCATATCACGACACCTAAAAATGTTACTGAAGGGGGAGTCACTGCAGTAATTTGAATGTGAAGAAAAGTTTGCCGACTACGGAATCGAACTCGGGTTTTCAAATACACAAATCAATATGCTTCAAGAATTGTATATGAAAATAAATTATGTATATTTCAAAATTCCCCAACTTAATTTAAAGATTTAAACTAATATTTGTTTTTGGTCAAAGGTATATTTTAATTATTATTGAATTTATTTTAGTATTTGTGTGTATTAAAATATATTAAAGTATTAAATTGTACCTAATAAAATCGAGAATAATAGAGCAGAATTTTTGTTTTAGGAGGGGTTGGGAGGGAGGGGCAATTACAAAATGTTTGCGTTCTATTATCTATATCAGAGTTTAGCAACGTTTGTCTTAAGGCCTGCACAAATTAATTACTAAAATTCTGCGGCACACCAAAATTATATTACGAGATTTTTCGACCATCTGACAAAAAAGTATACATTTCTAAATGATTTACAAAAACAAAATAGTTATTTATGCAAATAGTGTTAAAAGTGTCACATTATTGCTTTATTGCAAACCCACGAATTCAATAAAAACATTTTTAACCATACCACAATTTTTTCTACGATCGAGTTTTACCTAATTATTCTAATTTGACTTATTACATTTCAAATATTTTACGCGTGAAGTGCGGTACCAGTCGTCAAATCACGGCCCCCAAAGTTGTTACCGAGATCTGCTACGGCAGAGTGCCACACCCAGTAATAGGTAAAAGGCGTGATGATATATTTATTTACATTTCAAATATTTATTTTGTAGATTACTTAGCTTAGTTTGTTTCGTAACAACTATTTTATTACGTTTATATGGATATTACAAAGTAATTTGTCACCACACTTGCAGAGATGAAAGAAATACAATTTAAAACATCTCATCATCTGTTAACTTCTACTGAGGCATACGACGTAAATGCTTTGAATACATAAACGTACTAAATAGAAATGTATACTGAGAAGTAAGTAGTATTTTCCTAATTTATGATTGGATAGATATTTAATCAGATTATGAATACAATATATGCATTTATAGTAAATCAGTTAAGAAAAATACATTGGACTGATGAGTGAAATATGTTTAATATTTTTTGCGGCGTAGAGTTCTTTTCATCTTAGACTCCATGATAAAATAAAGTCCTTTAATTAACGAATGCATTGAAAAATCTTGCAGCACATCGGTAGGAAAACTGTGGTCTATAGTATTATATTTGTACACCAGAGAAAATATTTCTTATATAAAAACTGGAGATGCATCTCTCAAAAGAAAAGTTAGGTACAGGAATCCGCATCTATATTTTCTGAATAAATAACGACAAATCAGTTAGTGAAGTCGACACGGCCGCAGGAAAACTTTCCAGTCTCAAAGAAAACTTCGGTCACTTTGAGCCGGGAATCGGGCATCGAGGATCCCTAGCGAACTGGAAGCTGAAAAACTCGACAATAAAGTTTCGTTTTAATACATTCTTATTATCAGATCATTGCTTCGCGATCTGTGCCCTTTTTCAAGAAGCGACTGTTCCACAACTTCACGCGGGAAAATACTTTTATAGCCCATAAAAACATCTGGCCAATGTAAACGCCTTTATTGCTGAGCGGTCGACATGACTTATTACCGCTTGTCTAATTACGAAAGCAGATCGGAAACGCTCCCAGAATTCAAATATCACCGGCACTAGAGTTCATTTTCCTCTGTCCTGCTGCGACTTATGATTTATCATTTCCTCCTGCTAGCTCCTGCTAAAGAAATTCAACGTGCCAAGAACTACATTCTATGTTTTTATTCCGGAATCATCACGTCATAATTGCATTGTTATTTACTGCAGGAAAAAACAAAATGAGGAATATTTGAATTCTTTATACTTCAATAAAAATGTTCTTTGCAGTTTCATTCTTAACTAATTACTTTTTCTTAGTAAGGCCCAGGGTTTTAGAAATAGTACATTGAAAAAGAAATGTAAATTTCATTTATATTGATTTAGTACAAATAACCGATATGCCTGTAAAATCATTTCTTCTACAACTGTCAAAATAAAACAGGATATTTTTACATTGTCATGGCAAAGTTTGTATTTTTTTCAAAGTTTTCTTAGTTACAACACATCAGTAGTACCAAATTCATATTATTTTTGATTATTTTCCTTCAATTTAGTTAAATAAATCAATAATTATTGTATTATTATTTTATGACAGTTATAGAAAAAAAAATTCTTTATATTTCATGGGCGAAATTCTTTTTTGTTAATGCGTTTGAATGACTTTTTGTTCGATCTAACCGTCAACTAAAAGGTGCCATTCTCACAAGTAACAAAAAAGATTCATTTCGCGCACTTATTATAAAATACGAGGTATTTTATGCATCAAGGGAGGGAAACAAACGATTATTCCCTTCGGCCCTCGCTTACGTCTCGGTTTGCCAACTTCACACAAGGGATAATCGCGCCCTCCCGTGAAGCATATTATACTTTTCGTAACAAGTGCACAAAAATTACTGTCTTATCGGGACAAATGTCAAATATGGGTTCCGTACTTAGTTACCTAGGAAACGCCGCAAACAGCTAATAATCGTAGTCTCTAAGGAGAGAAACATGCTACATAGGGAGAGAAACATCATACCTAGGGAGAGAAGCATAATGTTTCTCTCCCTAGGGGAGAAAAGCAGTGTTTCTCTCTCTAAAATTAGGGAATAAGGACGTGTTTCTTGTGCATCTGTTACGAAAATTACTATTTAAGTTTTGCGATGCTTATTTACATAGTTGTACGATTGTTTTATTTTTCTATCTAACAATACTCGTAGTGTTCAACAACAACTACTATAACTTATATGCATTTGTATTTTTTTGTTTGTATCATTTCATTGCCAGTTAAAGCATCCCCGGTATCACTCAATTTCGTGATTTTGGTGTTTCAATAATTATAAAATTTATGTTATGTGTAAATCAGTCTAATATGAAGTTTTGGTATGACCACTGCATTTGAATTTGAATTATAAGTAAATACTTATTACATTTGCTAACATATCATGTTTGTAATAAAAATAATATTTATGAACATTTAAATACAGAAGAGTAAAATTTTGTATGTGAAAATGCCGGCAAACTAGTTTTATAATTTGTTGGTAGAGCATGAGAAAACTTGGTGCAAGCACTCTCTATTGATGGTTATAATTAAACATCCCGGTGAAACTTATACCATAGTTTAAAGTTTGTAAACTTTCCACTAAACAATGTAACGCTACAATAAATAACGCTAAAACAGAAGTTAAACTAACATGCAAAACAAAACAGTTGGTTGCAGTTATCTCAGTCGCTTTAATCGTGTTTTGAAAATGTTTCAAATTTCTTTATATCGCACTTCGTTCAAGTGTTTGTAATATTCTAAACAAAGTAAATATCACTAATTTCCCAGCTAAATTAGCGCGTTAATAGATCAAAGTAATTAACTGTATTCCAAAGACGAAGCGAATTGTTTAATAAGCGAATAAATTTCAAAATCTTAAATTAATATTTTTTGTATAAAAGAAAACTCATTAATTTGAAATCAAAGCTTTCGCGTCTCTCTTGACTTAAATTGCAGCCGATATTAAGGTCATTAATCCAATATTAAAGTTTAAGTCCGTGTTATGTCGTACTAAAAATCAATGCAGGAGAGCTAATTAAAATCAGCGTTGGCTTCGCAACAAGCACTATAATACCGGAACTTGCTTTGAATAAACAATAAAATGACAATGATAATAAATCAGTGTTCTACGGCCCTTCCTATGATATGCATACTATGCGATACATTGTATCATGCTCCATTTTTGATGGCTATTTGTTCCGATTTAGTATCGCATTAAATTTCTAAGACGATTATTCTCATTTATGTGTCATTGTTTAGTCAATGGCTTCTTGAATTTTACACAGAATGTATAAGTTTGTTTAGGTATGTTACAAGATTACTTTCATAATTTATTGACTAATTTAGTTTTGGACATACCTATCACAGGCGTTGACAAATGGGCAGGGGAAGTGTGACATCATTGTAATGCAGGTTGTTAGAATCAACTTCAAACCTTTCCAAACAAACGGTAAGAATATGTAATTTCACCTTAACAACCAGGGACCAGTGCTGGGATCCTGAGTTACAACCGCTAACGAGCTAACTTAGCTATAGCGTAGCGCGCGCTAAGATAGCTAGAGCCGATTGGTAATCTGAGTGAAATACGCTATTCACTTCGGGTCCTGTCGGAAAGCTATTACTTAAACTACAAATATTGACTTTTTTATTCTTTGTAACCTATATATTTTGTTGAAAAAATTATTTTTACCGCAAAGTGTTTGGTTAAAAGTATGTTGATTAATTTTAATTTGTATAAAATAAAATTCCTAATTACAATTTGAAATTTCAAGACATGATTCCTGTAAATATGTTGATGTACAACGCTCTGCGGAATAGAGATTTTCGTTTACAACACAAAGTCCTAAGAGATGCTAGCGACCCCTTTTCTTTACCTGAAGTTAGATTAATAAAACTTTTCCGAATAAATGAAAATATAGTTCAATATCTCTTTCATATTTTAACACCAATCAGCAAACTGTAGGTAGAGCAATTAGGGAAATAAGTGTGCTAATATATCGTCATATGTGTGGTACTTTAATAAAATTTCGAAGCACAAATGAAGAGAAATTGAACTTAAACAGAAGATTTAATGAAAAAACAGTTTTCCGGGTACAATAGCAGCGTTGTTGCTACCTGACGTTTGACGTTTCTTCTGAGATTTGTTTGGTTATGGTGTTTAGCGCGAAGTATTTTTACCCGCTACGCTATCGCTGAGTTTAGCGTATTAGCGGATATACAGAGTACCGTTTTAGCGTAACGTTTCTACAAGAGGTTGCGGGGAAGGGAAAAACTAGCGTAACGTAAGTTTGGGATCCCAGCACAGAACCGTAACGAAAATGTAACCGAAAACTGCACCGATATTCACCTTTATATGAAACCGAAATCTATATTATGTTATGAAATATGAAAACGGAAAACCGAAATGAAAATTTAAATGATTCTTTAACCGAAAACGTAACCGAATTGATATTATTTCGTTTCTAGTTCGTTTTGTATTTTTATAAAGTTGCAGTCTTTACAATCATAATAAGACTGGCAAAACGACGTAGCAGATCTCGGTAAGTGATATATTTCTTCGCGTGAAATACGGTCTCCAAAGATATTAGTGGAACCTGGGGACACAGAGGTAGTTTTAACGTGGTGAAAATTGTTTGTCGCCTGTGGAAATCGAACCCGAGTTCTCAAATCCACAGGCCGACTCGATACCACTGAGCCACCAAAATTTTTGAATTAAAATTAGAGCTATACTTAAATTAATTAAATTTTAAAATTATATATTTGTTTATTTTCATATTATTTATTTCAGAAAAAATTGCAAATACAAGCTGCAATGAATTAAAATATTGTATCTAAGTAGATTGAAATTTAAAATGTCCTATAATAAATCAAGAATATAATAAAAAATGTGAAATTTTAAAAATATTTAATCTACAGCCTCCTTTGCCGATATATCATTTATAAAACAAAGAAAAGCCGACGTAACAAACAGCAGCCATCAGGTTGTGCACGTCGATAAATTCCGTTCCACAAATTTCGCTCGCGAGAACCACCAACGACTCCGAGTCCGGGAGTCCAGGCAGTCAGCAGTGTGTAGGTACCGCAGGCTAAGCTGCACAACGTATTACACCTTGTCCGGGATCCATTATGCATGGAAGGTGAATCCAAGTTCTTTTTCTCATACAATATTTGTGCGATAATGGCTGTGTCGTGGCCATGCGTTAGTGTGCAGGCCAGCGTTTTGTTCTTTCACGGAATTCTTTGTAAACCCGGAATTTTACTGCTAGCAGTTTATTCCGAATTCTTCAGACTAGAAAGCTGAATTTATAAATAACTGAATTAAAATTGGAGTAATATATTCTAGATATTTATTTTTTAATAAATAAAAATATTAATGAATTGGGAACACGAACTGCTTTAAAACTATTTTATCGATGTTTCATTAAAATTATTAATTATTGTATTTTTTTATTGTTCAATAACTAATAGACTTTTAGATTGATTTATATGCTTTAAACAATTTTAAATCTTAAATAGTATTATATATACAGGGTGTTTATTTAATTTTGTCCACTATTGCTATCTCGAAAACTATAAGACCTACGAGGTCAGTTAAATTAGCAAATAATTTCTATTTTACAAGACTATTCTAAAAATTAAAAATTCTGATGTGGACACCACATGACTTTATTGTACGCGTATTAAACTATGGATATTTTTTTAATTCCACATATTTGACATTAAATCTTTTATTTTTTGTTCTAATCCATAGCAAACTTAATTTTTTTTTAAATAAAAAAATATATAATATTTAAGTTTAGATATCTCGTTTATGCAAAAAGCTAATTTAAAAATTCTTAATGTGTTAGACGCAGAATTTAATTCTAAAATTAAAATAATACCATTTTTTTCAAGGAAAACTGTTAACAGCTTCATGTAATGTGCCACTTCCGGTTAGTCTATTTTAACCAAAATCTATTATGTTATTTCCATTGATATAGTAGTCTTATATACCAAATTTGGAAAGTTTTAAATTATATTTGAATATAGTCATGAAAATCTATTATAGGCTTTAAGTAAAGTACCCCTTCCGGTAGTTGTATAATGACCAAAAAGGGAGGTGCACAACTAGATGTTATAACAGTCCTGAATATAAAGTTTCAATTTTCTACGGCTTACCGTTTTTGAGTTATACGAGATACGTACGTACAGACGGTACGACGAAATTAGTCAAAATGGATTCAGGGAGGGCCAAAATACGTATTTCCGTTGAAATCTGAGAACCGAAATTTTTCGCGATTACAATACTTTCTTTACTTCGTACAAGGAAGTAAAAACAATCCACCCTCTAGATTCTTACAAAAATGCTTATAAATTTGACGTTTTCATCATTCTAATACATAAGGTCTTATGGTAGAAACCTTTCCGTAGTGTCTTTTTTTATTTGTTTCACAATTATCTGTCTAAGTTTGGTAAACAAACAACAAGTATAATAAAAAGAGATTTACAATGTCTTCTTGCCGTTCAAGTTAACCTGAAAATTAAAGTTAAACTTGGTTTTTTCACTTTCGATTGATAGTAGCGGAAAAGAAGAAGAACGACTTGATAATATTGCAAAGTACAGTTCATATAAAGTAAAATGATGGAATATTAATTTATATTTATTTTACGGATAACTTATTTTTGAATATAAAGAACGATTTTTTAACAAGGAAAATTATATTTCAATGATTTATATTTATAAAGTATTCAACTTAACTTCACATTCGACAATCTTATCTCACAAAAAATACACTTATACATATAAACGAAATCACGCTGTTGCTACAAACAACCATCAACATAAAACTGTTTAATTCAAGTAAACTACACTTAAATTTGCAAATTTCAAATAAATGCCATAATCAGTAGGTACTCGTATATTAAATACTTTTGACTCTTAAAGTTTCGTGCATAAGTTTAAAAATTTAACCAGTAAAGTCAGAAGCCGTCACCTTCTTAAACGTTTTTATTATAAATGCAAAAGTTTTTGAAGTTATACTAAACGAAACAACTTCAGAATGATTGCGTACATGCAGTAAAATCATAAAATGAAATTTTCGTACTATAACTAGCTTACTAACAGCAGTTAGTAACAAGTTCGTAGTTCGTGCGACAAAGTAAAGACTTTCCAATATAGTTTTAACAAAGAAAGTTTTTCGTTGAGCCAATTAGCGGCTTTGGTTGAGTTGTATCGTAAATATACTTCAGAATCAGAATCCTGGCACTAGTTCGGAAACCCGCATGTAAAATGTTTCCTTGCCTGCATGGCCTTTTGTGCTTCACGTAGAATTCCCCTCCGTCCGTGAGGTTACACGCCGCGACGCCGATTTACCGACGCAGCTTTTGTGAGTAACACAAAACGCGTCCAAGCTTTTGAGAATAGGATTTTTATTAGTTTTTCTGTGTGCACAAATTGAGGCTACAAACAAATTTGTAATGGTAATGCTACTGAGTTTCTCATCTGCGGAATTATACTTTCATTTTAGCGAAACATTTATGTTGTTTTTTATTTATATTGTTAGTTAATGATACAGTTAATATTCTATATTAGAATTATGTGGAATTTATGTCTCTACTATTTTTATTCAACACACTTATCTCCAAAATAATTTCGGTGTTGGGGTATTGAAAAAACTAATTTACTTAGTTAAATACCTATATCTTTTTATTTTTTTAATTCAATATGCTACTCTGTGCAACAGGAACTGAATCCCAATTATAGTACAGGATCCGGAATCATCAAACCGCAATGTTGTAGTTCATATAAATCTTAACTTGAATGAGATTCGAACTCGGAATCTCCGTATTCGAAATCCGCAACTACCCACATCACCGTACTGTCGAATATTCTCGATATTAAAAAAAATATATTTTTTTATGAAACTTCATCTATTTTTAATTTGTGTCGTCTGAATTAAGGAAATGTGGACTTGTAACAGTTGGGCTCCCTGTAAATCTAGTCACATAAGTTATCTATTTTTATCATTTAGAAAAATAAATAAATGGGATTTAAATAATTTTCGAAACAAATAATAAAAATGTGAAAACAGGTAAATAGTTATTTTAGAAAGAAAAATAAATAAACTATAAAATACCTGATTACTTCGAGTAGGATGTACTTTCCTGTTACATATTTATATAAACCTCTTTTAAGTTTCGCCGTAAGCAAGTTTTACCTAAAAAACATAATGAATAGTTAAGAAATAAATAATAAATTAGATTATGTATTTAACATCTATTTATCAAATCTATACATATATAATAAAATAATAACCTTAAAATTAGCTGTCAGTTAAACAATGACAAAAGACATGAAAAGTAGAAAGAATTCTTAATAGACTGAAAGAGAAATAGAGAGTTCATCAAAACGTCAAAGTTAGTGCCATTAAAAATTCAAATATCTGAAATATTAATAACATTTTAAAGTTTGATTGTCTATGGTACAAAGTTTTTGGATCTAGTTATAATATAACTAACTAATTTACTAGTTTGTGATTAGAGTGAAAGACTCCATCATTGCAAAGAGAGAATCGGAATATTTAACATTGTTCTATTTAAAAAATATTAAATAAAACTCTAGGCAAAGTCTCACAAAATTCAGCCTCCGAGTCACCTTATGAGGGCATCGTCGGAGGCCGGCCAGCACAGTTAGTAACCATGGACGCGTTTCGCTCTTAAGATATGCGTACCATGCTGATGAGCTCTAATAAGAGCGAAACGCGTCCATGGTTACTAACTGTGCTGGCCGGCCTCCGACGATGCCCTCATAAGGTGACTCGGAGGCTGAATTTTGTGAGACTTTGCCTAGAGTTTTATTTAATATTTTTTATTATACCTAGTCTCACTTAGTGCATGAATGACAATTAATTTTGTCTTTGTTGTTATTTAAATTGCTATTGCTTAGCTTTTCATTTTTTTCGGTAGATGGCATTAATGGTTCGACAGAACTTCTCATGTCATCTTACCGTTTGTTAGAGATCTTATTCTCTGCTGGCACAGTTCTTCGTCACCAGCTTCTTCACATGAACTTTGTTCTAGGTGAAGAAGTGAGTTATACCATGCTGATGAGCTCTAATAAGAGCGAAACGCGTGCATGGTTACTAACTGTGCTGGCCGGCCTCCGACGATGCCCTCATAAGGTGACTCGGAGGCTGAATTTTGTGAGACTTTGCCTAGAGTTTTATTTAATATTTTTTATTATACCTAGTCTCACTTAGTGCATGAATGACAATTAATTTTGTCTTTGTTGTTATTGTTCTATTTGATCTAAAAATGATCCAAATCGATTAACTGGAACATAATTGTTTTCTTCATATTTTTGAATTGCAAAAATAACTAATTTCCTATTTTGTACGAACATACGAGTTTTTTTTTTCATTTCATTTATACATTTGTTTTTCAAGCTGGCTACCCGGAATATGAATATTGAATTTTTAATGCCAGCATTTTGTGAGTAAGGGTTTTGCGGTTAAAATGCTAATGGGCAATCCCTGATGCAAGAAAAATTAATATTTAACATATTAGATAATTAAAAATTTATAACAACCTACATTTATATACAAAATAAATGTTTCAGTTCGTTTAAATCCCACTCCCCTGTCTCATATAATTACACCACTGGGATTGAAAGTATGGTACATATGTAAATAGAAAATAACCCCTAATCTGATGAAAATTTATAATTGCAAATCATTCAAATCAATCAGACCGTAAATAACATGAGGGTCTAAATAAAACATTATTGATATTGACTCGTTTATTTAAATACAAATAAATTATATTGTTTTAAAGGCATTGAAATAAAAGCGATGAGAAACTAGATAAATATTGATTTACGAAAAATCAACTCCATTTTGAAAATAGTCTTCGAATAGAAATCAGTGAATAGTAAAGCCTGTATTGATCACGAAATGTTAAGTTGACATAGTAGTAAAAAACTCATTTCGTTCAGTCACGCTATCTTGCAAATAATCTCGCGTAACTGTTACGCGTTACGCAAGTTTTATTTAAAAATATTCTATCCGTTTTAATTCTCATGCATATTACAAATTCATTCGTTTTGTGGAACATGCGCAAAGAAGAAAAGGTTTAAAAATAATAGAGGTAGCCGTACTAAAAACAGAAAAAAATGTATTATCTCCCTGCACTGTGTTGTTTTTAATTTATTCCGAAAAATAACCAGGGGAAATTATTATTTTTACATGTGGCTATTGAGGCTAACGGCTGATGGGAGCGCTGCGCGCCGAGCGACTACCACACTGCGGGAATTCTGTCACTTCAATGACTATAAATTTCATGATTATGGAAGTAATCGAGGATTACATTGCGACATAAAAATTCGAGTACTTTTCTCTACATCTCACTGTGAAACAAAGTCAGTTATTAATGGCGTATATATTATCATTCAACACATTCATTTCATTCTTTACACTATTTTTACAGAATAATGTAAAGTTATAAATTTAGTGATTATTATTACAATGTAACAAATCAGGGTGATAAGGACAAAAATTTACATTTTACCGTTGATCGTCGATGTGTTGAAGATGAGTGAAGTAACATTGCTAATTCAATTAGAATCACTGGAATTAATTATTAGTATGTTATGCATCAAGGGAGGGAAACAAGCGATTATTCCCTTCGGCCCTCGCTTACGTCTCGGTTTGCCAACTTCACACAAGGGATAATCGCGCCCTCCCGTGAAGCATATTATACTTTTCGTAACAAGTGCACAAAAATTACCGTCTTATCGGGACAAATGTCAAATATGGGTTACGTAACTAGTTATCTAGGAAACGCCGCAAACAGCTAATAATCGTAGTCTCTAGGGAGAGAAACATGCTACCTAGGCAGAGAAACATCCTACCTAGGGAGAGAAACATAATGTTTCTGTCCCTAGGGGAGAAAAGCAGTGTTTCTCTCTATAAAATTAGGGAATAAGAACGTGTTTCTTGTGCATGTGTTATGAAAAATTATTTTATGGCTGATTGGGTTTGCCAACAACTTAATTGAAAAACTTTAGGAAAAACATTTAAGGGTATGTAAAAATTATATTTATTATAATTTTCATAATTTGTACAATGCATTTTTTATTTGTTTGTTTGATAAATAAATTTATGAATAACTTTGTTGAGAAATTGAAATATGGTAATGATTAGCTCCTCAACCTCATTTTTGATATTTTCTATATATTATTTTACTTGTACTACTAGCGCTCTACTACCACCGAATCTATCAGATTAGTTAAGTACAGGTAGCTGACCAAGCTCCGTTGAAAACAGAAATTCGGTCAATGAGGAAGGAAACTTATTTGAGGACGTAATTATAGTGGTACAACTCTACATTAGCATAACGCGGTAGCCACAAAGGGTGCTTGAGCACTAAGCACTAATAACATGGCCGACTAGAATGCTCCATCCATGTGCATGTGTTTGCGGCTGTCAAGGATGGATACGCCGATAGTAGCGCATTTATTTCAACAACGCTTATTTCGTATAACGTTACAACTAAACATAAATTCAGCGGGTGTATTGATAAAATGCAAAACAGCTCTCGTTCGACATTCTGTGTTTACAACACGGTATAGGTAATTCGTAAATTACCACGCAATTACCGCCGAATTAGTTAATGCAACTTTACTATATTGTACAAATAAATTCTTTCACTCTGGTTACTGGTTACATTTCAAACACGGGTTCATCAGCGATTATGTTCAACAGAAACCACATCCATTAGTATTGTTAATTACGTGATACAAAATGACATTATGTACTGGACATGGAAATATTTTCGTCACTCCGAATTATAAACCTATTCATTTCCCGAAAAGTTGAGATGATGTGAAGCGTACATTGAATAAAAGATGAATAAACAGTGTTTAGGAGCAAATGGATGGATGTGATTGAAGGTTTGTTGCGTGATGTGAAGAATAAATGATCTTATATGGAGCGAATGTGAATGTGGTTGAAGTGTGTCAGAATCAGAATGTTTGACGAAGATTGACTCTTTGATAAATTTGATGAGTAGATGTTCTATGAATGCCTGAGGGATTTATACTACTACACAGGCCCGGCAGTTGGTGTTGAATCCGAGTGGGTAGTTGACCTGGGTGGGTGTAAATTTATAGGAATATGAATTTATTGACACGAATTGTTTTCTAGTTGACAAAACAGATCAATAGGGTAGGTGAATCAGTGATATCGAGTCGTACTATGGATTTGAGAACCCGGGTTCGATTCCCACAGCCTGACAAACAATTTTCTCCACATTAAAATTACTCCTGTAGCTCCTAACATCTTTGGGAGTTATAATTTAATGTCTGGTAACCGCACTTCGCGCGTAGAAATATATCACCTACCGAGATCTGCTATGGTAAAGTGGTATACCCAGTAATAGGTAAAAGGCATGATGATACATTTATTTATTTATTATTTTATAACTTGTCACTAATCGATATAATTGGGATTTTTAAATAATAGTGGCAAAAATTGGAACTACAACAAAAATACACTTTGCCTCTAACCTAATAACCTAATAACTAAGGATTCTATTAAAGATTTATGATTAGATTTAACCATATTACGAATACAATGTAAACATTTGTAGCAAATAAATTAAGAAAATACATTGCATTGATGACTCAAATATATTTAATATTATTTTTAGCGTAGATTTCTTTTATTATAGACTAGAATGTATTGGAAAAGTTTTGCGGTACATCTGTGAACGTTTTCTGGCACACCGGTTGAAAAACTCTGAACTAAAGATTAGTGAAAGGGATATTACTTTAAATAAGGCTGAGAGTGAATGATTACGTGAATATCCTACGGTATGAATGAAGTGTGAGAAATAGATGTGTACGTTTGAAAGAAATAATAAAAGTGTAAAAGGTTAAAATGGTACGGTTATCTATGTCATGATAGGAATGTTTGGTAATAGTTAGTAATCGGAATAGGTACATACTACTCCACTTAATCACTTATGTCTAGTTTACGTACCATTCGACTGGTACACGGATACTAACAGCAATATAAATAGGTATTTAACGGGTAGATAAATATAAGAAAACAAACCTGACGTTAGTTGGATTGATTTATATTTATAAAAGTTCCCAAAGGTTTCTGTTCAAATTTGGCATAAAGAAATATTCTGTATACAGTCAACAAATCTTAATAATTACGCATGAAAAATATGTATTCAACATTAAATATCAGAACAAATATTTAACCAGTCTCAGTTAATGATAAATATTATAAACCGTAGCATCATTAGCGTTCGGTTGCAACTAAAATAAATATGAAAACAACACCCAAAGCAAGTTAATAAATATTCACGCGAAACACGCGTCTGGTCGCTGTTTAACGACTCCGTCACCTGTGCATAATGCGCAATGGAAATTCTTCGTCCGTGAATCGCTTGCGGCTACCAAGCTTTTACACTAAATTCAACCCTTCAAAATTTGTCCTAGAACAGAAATTACAACATTTCGACCCTGTATTATAGTATGTAACAAGATTTATAAATGTCTTTTTGTGTATAAAAATCGAGTATATAAACAGTTTATGAAATGAGTCACATACTATTATTTTTCTACTATCGCAAATTGAGACAACAAAAAAATATAAAGTTTTGTAAATGCAGGAAACTAACTTCATCCCTTGCTTAATATCTGAAGCCGTGACTAAAACGTTCGAAATGAAAATAAAAGACAATGATAATATAACACTATTAATACAAACGGAACTCAAAACAACAATAATACAAAGATTACTTCTCCTGCTTATCATAATATATATATTAATTGTACAGTCTTTCAAATTAGAGATGACCACGTTATGACGTTTAAATAAAAAAATTATTTATAAATATGACCACACACTTACTTCTTACAACTTACTTACTTACTTCTAAAATGATGACAATGACGTTATTCATAAAATAATTTAAAAAAATAATATTTATTAATGACGTTAACGTGTTTATATTCTAAAACCGATAAACTATTGAACAAACCACGGATTTTATGAGTCCTAACAAGCCTTAGATGTCTTAAAATCCTTGCTCTACGAGCTCGGATTTCAAACTCACTGCGGCTGTAATGATACTCCTAACATTCTTAGGTATGTTAATAGTTAATACAATCTTAACAAATTTTGGACTCCGCCCTTCATTTTGAAAATTTCTAGCTGCGCCACTGGTCTGTTTGATTTCTTTTAGTTAAGTTGGTTGACTATATAACCAAACTCAAACATCTAAGATTTTGCAAGTGTAAAGGGCGATGTAGAACAAAATTGAACTTCCACTCCTTGAACCTTGAAATACAATCAAAATAAAATTCTGGTATTACCAGTAATGTACAATATTACATAAATGTGTATTATTTTTATTCTTATAGCTGAATGTACATTAGGAGGAATCCAATCGCACGCATGCACTATTTGTATAAAATATGAGCTTAAATTAATAATTTTCGAATTGTTTTATGTAAAACATATTTTTTTAATACATATTAGGCGTTTATTTCTTAATATAATACATTCAAATATTTATTATTACCAAATTAAAAATTATTGATAAGCCATTAGTTCTCGTATTATTATATATTTTAAAATTCAATATACTCGGTATGTCAATTGCGTTTCTTAAACGAATTATTCTCCTTGTCTTTCACGAAGATCTTAAGATAAAAATCATTTGAACTATACACTTTTTATTACTTTACTAATTCGATTCGAGTGTATGGTCTTTATTTCTGCTAAGAACAAAAGAGCTAGGGTTGGAATGAGTACTGGAGGGGTAAAATTTTCCGAGATTAAAAGACTCTGCGACCGCAACAACTACATGCATTCGCGATTAAAATGAATTATCTCCATAATGCAGCAGAGCCCGAGATTTCAAAGACTAAATAATCAAAGAAATTCCAACTCGTTTCGTGCTTTTTATCGTTCTGCTTCGACGGAATTACACCTTTGTGCAGAACTGAGGTTATTTCATGCACGCATGCGTTACGTTATGTAAAATGCTGCTTTTTCTCTTGTTAATTAAATTTACGTTGTGGAAATAATATTCATTCAACTTGGTTTAGTTTCAAAACTTTCTTGGAATATATCTCTATCGCTCAAAGCAACTATTTCTTTCAAAATATCTCGTTTAATATATGATGTTTTCATTTTATAAAGTATCATCTAATGTTTATTTTCCTTAAGGCAACGAATTTATCATTAATCATGTTTGTTGTTTTTACTTTAATTTGTGTTTGTAAAAAAGAAAAGAATATATTTTATTAGACAACAAGAAAAGATAAGTCCCCAGTCACAACATAAATTTATCACATGGCTCTGTTTTTTTTCTCTGGTTTGTAACTTTGTTTAAACACATAAAAGTAATATCGCTCGCCTTATATTGCCATGAGACTGAAAACTTTGAAATTATTAAAGTGTACAGCGACTGGCTGCTGTATTCAGGAACTTTTGATCAATAACCGTTCGAGCATCTCTTTGTGGAGATTAAATAAACAAGCCTCGCGAACTACATTGATAAGTGGCGATCTACGCTTTTGCCATTTGCTGTTGCACTTCATTACAATGGACTGCGCTTTTACAACTCCAAGGTGCATTTTAAATAACAGGGATTATCTTGGTTCAATGCATGCATATGTGTGTTTATTTTATCTTCTTTTGTTTTTGTACATGTTTGTGTCGGGTATATTTTATTTCACTTCTTTTTATTTTGGGTAAAACAACGTTGTTTTACTTGCACGTTACTATTTTTTACTTTGCTGAACTATGTGGTTGTTTACAAGAGAAATTTAATGGTTAACTGGACATAAAAGAATTTAAATTGCTCTGTTTTTTATAATTAATTAGTCTAATGAATACTTTGTTTAAATTAATTTTCATCCTTTTAAATATAACCTTAATTTGGAATGAGTTCTGTAGGTGTGTAGGAAATACGAATTCCTTTTCTGTTTTTAAATATTTACATTTTTATCTATGTCTCTAACTTACGCTAAAACGATAGAAAATTAATATTTAATAAAAATTGTAATTATATTAGACATTATATATGCTGAAAAAAAACTTATAAACGATGATTTTGAAGTGTTAATTTAGCATTAGATGGCTCAGTATCGAGTCGATCTGTGGATTTGAAAACTTCTGTTCGATTCCCACAGGCCACAAACAAGCACTACCAGCCTTTAAGAATAAAATATTTGTGTGTGTGTGAAATGCGGTTACCAGTTTGTTATTAACTCGCGACTTACATAAATTTTTGTGGTAAATAATCATAATTTTTATATATATATTTGTATTTCAATTATCGGTTCGAATCATTTTCATAGATCTAAACATATAGAAAAATTTTCAGAACTCAATCAATAAAATAGTTTCTGGATATAAGTTCAGTGAATTTATTTATTTCGAAGTTTTGGTACACTAAACATGTATCTTCGCCAGGAAAAAAAAATAGTAAAATGTAACTACAAAAGTGAATAAGTTATTGTAATTTCTTGATCATCGGAAACCAAGGTTTATTCACTTCACAGGCATCGATAGTCGTTCCTGTTGTTCTTGCAAATTTCAATAGCTTCTAGGATCAATCTACCATTCATATATTTAGGCAACGATTTTTGTTTCTTCAACTTGCTTACTTACAAGTAACACTAGCCAACTGTCATTCACCGATTTAAATAAAACTTGGCGCACTAATAGAATTTTAAAAAATATTGAACCCCTATTTTTCTTCTTCCGGAAGTTGCTTTTTAGGAGTATAAACCAGCCCAGAAAGGTGGTAAAAGCAAGAATCGCCATAAATGAAATTAAATAACACCAAAATATTACGCGTTCAATATTGGTTACCCAGGGGTTTTTGAGATCGCCAAAATCTATTTTCTAGGTCATTTTGATCATATGCACTTCTTTAAAGGTTTAAAAAGAGAATGGGGAGATGAAATTACGATATTCAACTAAAATAGAGTTTTAGGTTCAAAACTAGTTACTCGGGGGTTTTTGGAGTCACGGAATCTATTTTCGAGGTTACCCCTGGGTAACCAATGTTGAACACGTAATATTTTGGTATTATTTAATTTCATTTATGGCGATTCTTGCTTTTTCATGGGTGGTTTGTACCCCTAAAAAGCAACTTCCGGAAGAAAAAAAAATGGGGGTTCAATACTTTTTAGAGTTCTATTAGTGTGCCAAGTTTCATTTAAATCGGTGAGTGACAGTCGAGTAGTGTTACTTGTTAATTACTTATTTATAGTTACGTTTTGTTATTTATTATTTATATTCCTGACGAGGATACACGTTTATGTCCGGTGTTATAAAGGACAGGATAAATTTACCTCCATAGTAAATTTAATTCAATCAACAAATTAAAATCAACTTGATTTATTTCATGGCATACTGTCAAAAGTTATACTATCATTTGAATAAATAAATTGTATTTACTTTAAGAGAAACCTAATTTACCGAAGCGTCGAGATAAATAAATTCATAGAAACCAAAAACCGTTTTATTATCCAGGGATTTATTTATCTAATATAGATAATTATTAATAACAAGTATTTTGAAATCGAATGTAATCTGGTTTCATAAATTTAGATGGACATGAAATGTAATTACACAACAATATATTGTAACAATTTGTTTGCTTGGTATATTGTCCTTGTAATGTTTGTTCATATAACACATTGTATCAAACACGAATGCAAACATACAATATGTTCTAATATGCTAAATTTATTTTGCAATTAACCCATTACCACCTGAAACACCATTCTTCACTTAATATTCACTGTTAATCTCAAATCAAATCGACTAAAAATTCAATGAGTGTTTTCAATATGTACACAAAAGCAAATACGGGACATGTACTCGAATGAAAATTTTATTTTGATGTTTCAATTGATTTTATTTGTCTGGAGTTTATATTGTGAATAAAAATATGGACTCGACATTTCAATTAGTTTTTACATGTGACAAACATGATGAACCATAATTGAAAGCATACAAATTTTTTGTTTATAAATACGTACACCAATTTATAGAAAAGTCTTTCATATTTTTAATTGCGGTTGTCCCATGAAAAGTTGCTACTATTAGTTACTGGTTTGGCTACTTTAAGGTGGTTGTATAGTCAATTCAAACCATATATGGTTTTGCAAGTTTAAAGGGTAAGGTAGCGAAATGGCTGGACCAGAATTGTATTTGTACTCCTTTAAATACATTCAAAATTAAAATTTCGTATTGCCACCATTGCACAATGTAGTTTCGATAAATATTTATGTATTGATATATTTTAATTTAAAAATAAGGTTGGTATATACAATGAAATGAGATGTGAGTCGGCGATGATCGAGCAAAACAGTTGAATCAATAACAATATAGAGTGTGCTGAAAATAGATTTGCTATGAAAAGTTAACAATTACGTTCTCATTTGTCATCGTAAAGTTGACGTTTTCTGTGGAACAATCGAAAAATATCTTTGATGTTAAATGCGCACGTTTCCAATGGCAAAGCGCGAAAAAGATATTAAATGCGTACTAATTTCAATAGTTACTAGGGATACAAACCAAACAGAAACTTGTCATATTGACAGTAGACAGAACGAATTTATTTTCAGTACTTTTTTAACAATTTTAAGATGCAATCGTACAAAAAATTATGTGTGTGTCACGAGCGTCAAGTGTTTTTGTTCCTCTTACACTATTGCAGCTCTCGCCTTTGGCTCGTGCTGCAATTACCTTGCTCGAGTAACAAAGAATCACTTTACGCTTTTAATACACTAATAACTATTTTTGATGTATCTTTATGTTATCATTAATCAACACTAAAAAAGAAGTTTTCTCTAACTTTTAATAATCAAAATATGCACACTATGTTACTTCTTATTTCAGTGAGTGTACACGGGGCGGAACTATTGTGACTGAATCATGCATCATACACTCTTCGTATTTTGTAAAACATGAGTTTTGTTTTCCTCTTAAAATTGCAATAAATGTTATGATAATCATTAATATTTTATAATTTTCTGGTAGAAAATTGATTACTATTCTTTCGTACTCGTAATTTTTTAATTTATAATACATACAATTTAGATTAGCTTGAAACAAAGTAAAAAAAATGTAGACAAAACAGTTGTAGGAGTTGAAGAATATTTTTGTTGTTTCGAAAATCGTAAGACTGTAATTAATTTAATAGAAAAACTAAACAGTGTTTTTCGGTATTTGGACGACTAGTTGTCAAGCGTCTTAAAGGAAAACATTTAAATAGGTACAAGTTATAGGTTTAAATTATTTGTCTGATAATTAAATGTCACATATTTGTTTCCATTTGATTCAGTGTTATGACTAACTACGTAAATAATTTAGCTTATTCTGTAACTGGATTATCAAATGTTATCGATTTATATGACTATTACCCAACCATATTATATTATGTTATATTATTCATGTTAAATTAATCAATAAGGTACTGATTACAACGAAAAGCTTGATGTAGCATGATTTTCATCTAGTTGTCATAGTTACGGTAAACAAATTAATTTGTTAAATAATACGTAAAGCAAAAATTGTCGTCTTAAATTAATTCAAAGTAATATTTTTTTAGAGAATTATTTATCTTTACTATGGCAACTTTTTTTACAGTTTTCATTTACAAAAATCACAGATAATTTTTCTCAACGTTGCCACGTCAACGTTTTAACTAAAATTAAGTTTGAACCGAGATCTTACTACTAGTCAATATGGTTTATATTTGACAGCAATATGATACCAATATTTTAGGACCAAATTTTATCACCAGATGTCATATTGTACGGTATTTCTTTGTACGAGACCACAGTACATAAAAGTAAAACAAAGAAAATAACAGAATAAATTATGGTGAGAATTCACCACACGTCACTGTCAACCAATAGGATCACGAATTTGTTTGAAAATGAACCAATGAAATGTACATTTTGTCGGAAATTCATCACTAGTGAAATTTCATCGGAAATACCACTGTTATTAATATCCTTGGTTACGAATAAAATAAATGATATTTTCAATATTTTCATAAACGTCAATTCTACATTTAATATTCAAAATTTTCATCACTGTAATACCTAATTAATAATGTGCAAATAAATACCTAACTATTCTTGTTAATTAACTCTTGTTTGGTAAATTCTCAAGCCGAATACAACTCGTAGTATGAAAATTGACAGATAATATTTTGACATAAATATACATTCGTTGTTACGGAAATAGGAAACACAACTCGTGCTTCGCACTAGTTATGTTTGCATTTCCATAACAACTCATAATTTATGTCAAAATATTTTCAGCAATTTTCATACTACTTGTTATATTATATATGAAAATATATTGACTAAGTAATAAAAAAAAAGATGAAATAAAATTAATTTTAACTGCATATAATGTAATAGATATTGAATTTAATTCTGTATAATATTTCGTGCAATCAAGGAAGCAATTATAGTAGAAAGTCATAAAATTTGCGGAGGTCATGAATGTAAATTGAATCCTGGCTATTTAATTCGTCGTTGATTAGTTGAGCACTTAATATCAATTTCCATGTCAGTAATTGGGTGTTTTGTTATTTTAGAAAGCATTTATATGGAGTGTGTCGAACAGCATCAGCTAATCCGATTACTGTTGGACTCTTTGCGTTTATTAAGTCGTTAACGTAGGTTACGTAGTAATCGAGCCAGGCCACGGTTGATCTGCGCAAGGGTAGAGTATCGCGCGATAATCGGAAGGCATACGAGGCTTCTCGCTTCTCGTCTCGCCATGATCCCTCTCGCGAGACTGCGATGTGCGAACCCTCGCGAATGCTGCAAATCAATTAAATTCCCCGGACGATTTAATTCCGAATTACTACATTTCGCTATCTTCGTGCTTCTTCGCTCTCTGATCTCGATTATACGTTTTTATGTTCAATGTTCGTTCGACAAGATGACGAGTGTCCATTGAAAATCGCCCGAAGCCACTTTTTGACGTAATTTTTACAATTCATGACTCTGAAGTTTTCGCTTTAAAGAATTCCTTTTTACATTGAAATATGTTCAAGTCACTGATGAAATTATACCCCGTAAAGGTTTCTTTTCACAAAAGCAACTTTTATGTTTCAAATCTGTAATTAAAATAACGTTTTAGATTCAGCCCAAAGAAAAATATTAAAACGTTACAAATACTGGAAATTCAGTAATTTGCATTTTTTCACTTGAGAAACTTTTCCAATACACATTTTTTAAAGAATACTTAACGCAGTTATTTCTTAAGCACATTTTCTAAATAATATTGAATTTGATCGTAAAGAAAATAGTGTATACAACTCGTATATTAATAGCTACCATTATAAGCTTGTTCCATAATATACTATCATATTTATCAGAAACAAAATATTTTTTAATTGTTAATTGGATTTCAGGCTTTAATGGAAAAAGAGAAGTTTAAATTTTTTAAGAATTATATATTCGACATCTCTGTCTGTCCAGTAAATATGTTAGAATTTTTGAAAAATCATGAGCATTCGCCGGGATTTGAACCCAGAACCTTTAAATTTTTTATTTGGCGATGTTTCGGTACAATATTTTGGCCATTTTCAAGCTTCTAAACAACGAGAATTGTTTTTATTTTGTTTGTAAACAGTTAAATTAGAATTAAAAATTCAAATTAAAAGCTACAATAAAAATACATATAAAACTTTATTTTATATGTATTTCATTCATATAAGATAACTTTATTCATTTTATATGTATTTTTATTGGTAAGTTTAAATTTGAACTGCTAAATCTAATCAATCTGTTTGGAAAAATAAATATTATCTTTGTTTGTAGCTAGAAAATGGTCAAAATATTGTGCCGTAACGTCGCTAAATTTAAAAAATGCAAATTTTTATTTGATTAAACTTTGCCTTTTTACGTTAAAGCCTAAATTTCATTTAAAAATTATAAAATTATATCATTCAGCTTATTAAAAAGAACAAAAATCGTTTGGATTTTACAAATTAGAAACAAAATATGTTCTTAATAAAAAGTCAAATTTTAAACTATCTCCATTGAAATACATACGTGTTTTTATCTAAATAATAATCAACAGTTTTAATAATAGTTATGTAACTAATTTAATTGTATTTACATATTTTTTTTCAAATTTGGAAGAGATAATTGCTGAAAAAGATTAAGAACCAATTAGTTACAGTTACTGAAATTATATCATGAAAAATAGTACAACATACTTCATTGAATTTATTTGCTATACAGACCATACATTTTGTTTTTGTCAAGCCTTTACCAAAATTTCGGTTCAGTACTTCTCGGGCCATAACTGTCACACTAATGTTACAAAGCGTACCTTTCCACTGTTGTTCGACAATATACTATTTTATACTTATACGTGTCAAAGAATGATAAAATAATAAAATATCTTTCCATGTTTGTTTCAATGAAATCAAGATACCTTTTACGTAGGAAAATTCCTTGAAGGGATATGTAGAAGAAGCCCTAAGGTAGAATGTGCGGTTTACATGTTGCTTTTGCGTAAAGGATGAGACCCTCCTTTGTTGCGGTTTTCCAAAACTCGTGTAAGTAAACTGTTATTTAAAATTTAATATGTAATTTATGTGGAATCGAGGGATGATAAATCTCCCGATTCATTTCCATCTGGTAATTTATCAATTTCCAATAGATTCCCACAAGTTAGGAAATACAGGGGGAGCTATAACATAAAATCTGATCCGGGGTATAGACGGTAATTCTGGTAACTGTGTCGTTGGGCGCAAAATATGGCGGCGGTTGCATGAACAGGTCTTCTAGATTTATGTTCCTTCAGGTTCACATTAACGGGTGCGTGTGTGATCGTATAATTTCCGCAAGGACAAACAGGCGAACGTGCAGGGCCAGAGGCGTGCGCCGGGGTACTCGTTTCTTCCGCACTTTATCAGGATGTGTTAAATTTATGTGACAGCCGATAGGTCCGGAACATTTGTTCATTTCATTAATGTATTTTATGTAGGAGGTTTGTGTTCGGCAAGACGTATCGCTATATTTATCGGCCGGCGACTGTCAATATTTCCCTCCACGAAACACGGCCGTCCTTGATCGTAATTTAGATCGCGCATGTTGCCTCGCTGACGGCTCAGCCACTAGGAGACGAGGGCCGACGCGGGACGAAGAGCTCGTGTCTATTGTGTGCCTCCGTGTGAATTATGAGGCAGCGCGCGAGTTTTTATGTACAGGATTCGCATGCTCGCTAACAATTATTTTATTTTTGTTGGTGTAACGTTGCGGTACGCATGTGTTTGCTTTATGTCGGCTTTGTCGATACTCTAAATCCGCATGTTCACGTCTTTGCGGTCGTTAGTTGCCCGGCTAAATTAATGAAAGTTATTCGGCGATAATGAATTCATGAATTCTAAAAGAAAATTCTGAATAAATAAATGTAACTAACCTTGTTCTGTGTTGGGAATTGTGCTAAAAATAGATAACGGTAAAAGGAAATTTATGCAATGAATTCAGAATTACTACAAACGAGTTAAAGAATATTTTCAAAATTAATATTCTGTCGTTGTATTTTGTAATTTCCCTTTTCGATTCAATTATAATTAATTAAATTTTATTAATTTTAATTTTGCCATCAGATGGAAAATCAATTTTAATTACCATAGATAATTCCCTAATACGAAACTCGAATTGAATTCTAACTAAAAATTTATTCAAAAACCTTTTTTGAATCGCAAGTAGTCATGCCATGAGACGAAATTAACTATATACTTTGTTGTTGTCTCGTCTCGATCACGATTCGAGATTCTCGATTTTATGTGAACCGTAGTTTAGCAGGCATGAGCCAACGTCGTCAAACTTATTAACAGCAAAGTAATACTGCATTTCTATTAATAAATTAATTAGTTAACTGTTATAAGCTTTGTTTGAGTAAGGAATCAGAAATTTAGCTTATGTCAAATTGTGCTGCTTGAACAGTAACGTAATATTTAGAGTCAGATATATTTTATTTATTAATTTGCTACTTTGAATACAGTTTATTATAATAAAAATTTGGTGGAGGTGACGTACTTCAATGTTAAATATTATCAATCATTTAACGCACAATGTAAAAAAAATAAATGTTGTAGCTCAATTAACTTTAGCATCTAACCGGAGATAGAAGGTCATGGGTTCAAATAAAATATTACATTTGATCATAATTTTAAATCTTAAATATTATTTATTAACTAGATTGCCCCTATTGCCTCCTCCCCCTTCACTAACATCTTTGGAGGCCATGATTTTACGGCTGGTAACCGCACTTCACGCGTATAAATATATCACTTACCAAGATCTGCTACGTATAATTGTCCGGCATACGGTGATGTAATGAATATAATTTGATATACTGATTATAGAATAAAAATAATTTTATTGAAATTCGCAAAAATTAAGGTATTTCATTCCTATCAAACAATTTTATAATCACTGTTTTAATAGTACATTTAATTTAAAAAAATATAAAAAAGCAACACCAGGTACCTTCATAATAACTAATTAATAAATTATTATTATAATAAACTGTATTCAAAGTAGCAACGAGTAGATAATTACGAGTATATACGCTAAATTGACTGTTCAAAAATATTCAAAGTATAGCGAATACATTTCAATATATTTATGTTAACTAAATAAATAAATATATCATCACGACTTTCACCCATTACTGGGTGTGCCACTCTGCTGTAGCGGATTTCGGTAAGTGATATATTTCTTCGCGTGAAGTGCTGTTACCAGCCATGAAATCACAACCCCCAAAGATGTTAGTGGAGGAGGAGCCACAAAGGAAGATTTATTTGGTGAAAATTGTCAAAGAATAAAGTTTCCAGAGGTATGAATCAAGACGTAGCTGATCACTGATCGATAAAGGTTTAGTTATTGTAATTTTGGTTGAATATGATGTTTAGTTAAACATAGTAGTTTATTACAATTGATCGTGTAGCCTAAATATAAATTAAGAAAATATATAAAACTAATTTTCTTATTCTCAATGAAGCGAACTCTTTTCCTTCCCTCGCCCTTGTATATGCGCCATGAAGCAATTCTCGTTTAAAATTTCTAATCGCAAGTTCTAAATTTGAAATTCCAACAGCATGTTGTACATATCTGTAGAGAGCTGTATTTCATATTCACAATTCCCAAGTCTGGCTTAGTACTGAAAGACTTCATTACTTCTCGAGAAATAATTGTACTCTGGAGTACAACGTCTAGATATTCGTAAGGGATCATACAGGAATGTTAAACTGAGTTCGTCCCGACTCCGTTAATAACCACATCAAGTCGGGCGTTCTGGTGAGGTGTAAATTACGACGCATAATTAATCTAGGTTTTAGTAATAGCAATTTATATTAGCCGCCGCCGTCTAAACACGCATGTGAAACAATACGGCGAGCGGAGCCGCAGCCTGCTAGAGAGAACATTCTCCGTTCTCCGCGGCATCTGGCTCCGTGAACGGGCGTCAAGATAGACGCTTCTCATCAATCCATTTCAAAATCTGGGTTACGTTACACGGCGGAAACGTCACGCGCCCATTAATGAATAACGTCCCACTGTACCGCCCGCCGCCCCTTTACCCCTCCGCATCACCACGCTAACACGCGGACGAATAACCAGTTGAAAAGTATCAGCGTTACTGCTGCCGGCCCTAAACGCACAACTGTGGCCCGGAAACTTGCGCCGGAAAATCACATTTTCCCCGGAATATTATCTATATACATGTACGAGTATTTCCTTTTGTACTTTTTCCCTGACGTCCAAAATTACTCGTAAATATATGGACCATATCAACTAAATTTTCACCGAAAAATTTGGTGGAGGTGACGTACTTCAATGTAAAATATTATCAATGATTTAACGCACAATTTAAAAAACAGACATAAATGTTGTAGCTCAATTAACTGTAGCATCTAACCGGAGATAGAAGGTCATGGGTTCAAATAAAATATTGCATTTAAACATGTTTTTAAATCGTAAATATTATTTGTTAACTTCATTACCCCTATGGCTCCCCCTCCACTACCATCTTTGGAGGCCATGATTTTACGGCTGGTAACCGAACATCACGCGTATAAATATATCACTTACCAAGATCTGCTACGTATAATTGTCCGGCAATACGGTGATGTAATGACATATATATAATTTGATATACTGATTATAGAACAAAAATATTTTTTTTGAAATTCGCAAAAATTAGGGTATTTCATTCCTAACAAACATTTTTAGTGTCACTGTTTTAATAGTACATTTAATTTTAAAAACTATTTACATATTAACCAATTAATAAATGATTATTTGTACCGAGATCTGCTTAGGCAGAGTGCCACACCCTGTAATGGGTAACAGACGTGATGATATATTTATTTTATTATTTGTAGGCAGTGTTTATACTTTTATTTCATTAGTAACATAATTATAAATAATTTAGTGTACTATTAATCCAGTGACTGTTTATCAATATCTCAAATATGAATTCAAGTTTAGACTCATGATCAAAAACTTTCAGTTAAGGTTAATAAATGAGCTATAATTAACCAGTGGCAACGTAACTTTATTCACGCGTATTTTTACGATTATTTTATAAACGACAGTTTATAAAAAAATCCGTAATAAATAAAACTAACCATAATTTGATTCTAAACAAGTTTTATTACTTTAAAAGGTCTTAAAAATCATCATTAATTCATTTGACATAAAAGAATAATAATTATTCAAATATTTAGAAAAACGGAGTTTAAAGAATTATTATTAATGAATATATGTATATAATGTTTGGATATTTTCTTGTTCAAATCATGATGCCTAGATTATTATGGTTGGAAAAATTCTATAGTGACACAGCAGTTTATTTCATTGAGTGATTATGTAATAATGTTTCTACATAAAATATATCATTTTATAATAACGAATGTATTTAATAATAAATATTATCGTTTGTTCATAAATTTATCCCGCACTCAATGCATGGTTGAAGCATTGTTTGATTTTGTTTTAAATTAATTTAGTAAAACTGAAAATAAGGGCGAAATGTTTTAAAACAATGTAATTGAATGAACATCGTAGGTGGCTATTAATACCTATCGATGAACAATAATAATTTTACATATATTACGCGTCATATTGAAAAACAAATAAAACGCCTGGAAAATAAACTGTGAATTATGGTAATCGATGAACAGGATTTAAAGCGGGCGATTATCGCTTTTTGCTGATTCGAAGGGTGCTTGTGTAAGCACAAAAAAGCTATGACAGCTGTCAAAATGAGAATATTAGATACTGCTGACAAATAAATCCACAACGAAATGTGTAATTATTTTTTTCATGGCCTGAACCCCTGGCTTTTATCGTTTCCAATCTGGTTTTGAGTATTCATAGATTCATACGTATGAATTACGAACTAATTTTATCGTTTTGTTTACAATAACAAAAGACTTCAGTACACAAAATAATAAATAAGTCCTTAAATTAAACAGACGGGTATATGTTAACTGCTTCATTAAAATTAAAGTGAATCATGTGCCTAATTCAATCTAAACCTTGCTACCAGCACAGTAGTAAACAAAATAAAATAGGATTAAATAAAATCTGTATATTATATATATATATATATATATATATATATATATATATATATATATATATATATATATATATATATATATATATATATATTAGGATGGCCCTTATTTTGGGTAAGTTCGAATTTTGTCGGTCTCCACCCGAAATCTGGTTTAAAATCATAAAAAAGTAATAAATAAATTTTTTGAGATTTTTAAAATAAGTTTTACCCGTGCCTCTAGGCCATTTCACTTTTGCCTTCAGTTCCCAAATCACTGCTGAGCAGTGACTTTATTCAAAATGCAATAACTTTTTTGTTTTTCAATATTTTGACACAATTCCAAGCGGGCATTAAACTAGATGAGATAACGAATCGATCGATGTCAATAAACAATAATTTTATATGATTGTTTATTGCTAAACGGGTTGGTAAAAACTAATGAAATTTTAGTTTTTTTAAATACGCAGAAAGTGATTCACAGTACTGATTTTTATATTTTTTTCATTATCGTCTCGTCCTAATCTCGAGAATATTGCTCACGGCTCATCTTGATAGATTGAAAGGAAAATGAAGCTACATTCATCACTAATTTATCGAACATTCGTAATAATATCTCAATAAGCTAATATCTCGCGGTATCACAAATTTCAATAAATTTTAAAGCATTAATTTTCTGTAAATAATAACGAAAAATTATTTTAAATATGTTTTTTTTACAAATTGTTGAAACAAAGGTACAAAATCACTATCATTATTAATGATTCTTTACAAATATACTAGTCGGCTTCAGTAAATTTTTGTACAATTTGTGAAAAAAATAAAACATGCAAAACCCGACAAAATCTCCCTTTATAAATTTTATTTTTGTGAATAAATTTCCAATGAATACTTCAGGTGTTCGTGCTATTCTATTGGATGAGAAATAATGACCACATATTTAATATATAGATTCTATAATTTTCCAATTAGTAACGATAAATATTCGGTTTATAAATATTCGAATAAAAAGGTATGGAAATATGAAACGTGAAATAAGATAATATTTTATAACTATGTACATAATTTCATTCATTTTTGAAATGATTATTTACACTGGTATGATTACATTTCGGTGTTTTGCGTAGCTAAAAAAAAATACTTTACAAATTAAGTTGGAATTTATAAGTTAGAGAAATATAAACGAAAAGTAGGAAAATGAGATAATTCGTTAAGGCAATATTTTCTTTAAGAGAATAATTTATACATGCCGCCTGTTTAATACAAAGAAATTCTAGTCCAGCAGCAAAAGTAAGACATTTTTTCGTGTATTTTTAACATGTACCGTGTTGAACATTCATTATGTTCACAAGTATTATTAAAGATAATCTAATTACACTCTTTAATAATATACACATAAAGCGTATTATTGCGTAATGTCATGCCTTGGTAACGTAGAGGTCGCTGCGATATATTTTTTTTGTTTCTTATAGCCTCTGAATCATGTATATTGTCCCGCACTAGTTCTAAAGTCACGAAACATCAATTTCGTACCCGTTGTATTGAGTTTTTATTTATTCACCACCTCAACTTGATTGGACAGTCGTGCCATACGAATATTTTTCAAGGAATCATCAAATTTTATTTAAAATTTGAACATTTTTTAAATACAGTTTTTACAAAGATATAGGCATTGAAATTTAAATTAACGGGAATACTAATTCATTATGTTATAACTTTTTTCTACTTCCGTTAGGAAATAGACGTTTTATTTCACTTATTTGAGTTAGGTAATGAACTGCATTATTTAACTAGTGAAATAATGAGGTAACATAGCAACAGATATCTTGGTAGACGAATTTTGATGTGTTATTCTTTTATTTTTTTGAATTTATAACTGTCATTAATATGTCAAAATTTCATAATTTCAAAAACCTTACTTATGTGTTTACATAACTCGGCTACGCCTCGTTCTGCAAATTTCACATGCGTAAGGTAATAACCTACATTTCCTTACTAGTTTTATAAATAGCTATAAATTGTGAATGCTGTCTATGAACAATACACACTAACTTTAATTTTACAATTTAGTTGCTACTTAAACTCAGCTTTAAAGGTTCTTAAATTATGTTACAGAACAATACTTCAAATAAAAGTTACAGAGAACTAAATTTTATTTTCTCTGAAACAATTTAGAAACGTTTGACTATGAAAAATATACGACACCAAATTTTCAATAGGTACTTGTACAACTAGTAATGAAAGCAATACTGTTTTTCATGTATTTGAAATTTGATGACAGCGAAGTCGGAGTTGTATCAATCAAATGATTGAAAAAAGATGCTTTCATTACGTGTAATTTTTTACATGTTGACATTGGATTGATTTTATGGAGATAAATATTATAAATTAAATAAATATGTCATCACACTTTTTACCCATTACTGATTAAGTGGAGTATTTATGTGCGATTACTAGCTGCCAAATTACGCCCCTAATTATATTAGTGGAGGAAGAGCTGCAGGTACAATTTTAATGTGATGAAAACTGTTTGTCAGTTGTGGTAATCAAACCCGGAATCTCAAATCTACAGTCCGACTCGATACCAATACCATTGAGCTACCAACTCCATAAAAATAATTATTTCTACAGACCTCAAAACTTTGAGAAGTTGTTAAATTGAATTGTCTCTAAGGAGATAAATAAATAAAAATAGTGAAAAAAGCTACATCAAAGCAATAAAAATGCGGACTTTTCCCATTATTTAAACTTGTTTCAATATTTGAACTTTTATCACGATATTTAAAATATTTGAACAATGTGTTACTTTCTACAAGATTTTATAAACAATGACGACTTGCATGATCAATACATAAAAAATAATATTTTTCTATATTGTACTCAACGATATTATATAGAATATTATAATATAATGAATGTGGAATCGTCTATCTAAAGTATGTAAATGAATTATTATATTCTCCATCCACATAAATATGATATGTCAGTAATTTTTTATGAACCACATAATTCGATAACTGGTATTTTGGTGTAAAATATCTGTAATATTAAATATAATGGAATTCATGTGGATATCCATTGTAATTTAACATTAATTAAATCAATGATATGCATGCAAATATTTCAGATAAATTTCATCTCATTTTAATGTAGAATATTTTTAGCTTTATACATTTTTAGAATACGCAAATTTTAAAATCCATGCAAAATTTATTCACGCGAAAATGTTTGGAAACTTTACGCATACATTTGCTATTCTAACGCATGAAGGTGCTCTTACCGGAGGTACATGTATGGGTGTATGTACGTGTACATGTTGTGACTTCGTGTATAATTTGTGAGTATGTTTCCATGTGTGACATTCATGTTGACGTAGGTACATTGAAATGTTACGTGCCGCTGAAACACAAATTGATGACATTTTTTATTTGTGATACGATTTCACTGCTTTTTATCTTTGTTCAGCCTTTGAATTATTGTTCGATACTCAAACCACACTCTCATACACACTTCAAAACAAATACTGATACTCTCAATGATGAAAATTTTCACGTTGCTATGCAGAAACTGTATTTTTAACAGTGGGTGTTTCTCATTTTATATGTACACATGGAAATCTAAATTTTATAAACAGATATTTAATATTCACCAATTTAAATCTACCTGTGTGGCTCCTCCACCACTAATATCTTAGAGGGCCGTGATTTGGCGGCTGGTAACCGCACTTCACGCGAAAAAATATATCACTTACCGAGATCTGCTTAGGCAGAATGCCACACCCAGTAATGGGTAAAAAGCGTGATAGTATATATTTATTTATTTATTTATATATTTAAAATTAAATATTTCATTATCTCTAGTTAGAGCATAAAGAAAGTTAGTTAGTTACCTTTACTTACTTAAAAACATTATTGGTACAAATTTGAGCTGGATTCGCGAATCTGTCTAAATTGCGGATAAATTTAAACAGTATTAAAAATGATGTTAACGAATAGCGATAATCAGTTGATTGTAAAAGGTAAATGACATATTTTTAAAACAGTAAATATCTTATCAGATTCTGTACGTGACAGTTCTGCAATTATAGATCTTAATATAAGAAAGAATAGTTGTCAATTTGTGGATCCTTGATATTTTAGTGTATTAACAATATCTATCGGTACATTTAAATCATTTAGTTTTTTTTAATCCTTGAATTGAGAGAAAAAATAATACTTTTCATCAACAGGGAAGAAACTAAATTTTTCTTTCCTGACGAAGAAATGTTGAACCATATCCTTGATTAGTCCGTCAGTACGGTGGTGTGGATAGCGATACGGAATTCGAAGATCCCGAGTTCGAATCTCATTCAAGTTTAACATTATATGAACTACCACACTGCGGCTCGGTGAGTGCGGACCCTGTACTGTAATTGGGATTAAGTTCCTGTTGTACAGTGTAACATAAATAAATTAACCTAAAATAACGGTATGATTTGACATTAATAACATTCAGGTGATCTCTTTAAAAAGAATAATAAATCTTATTTAAATTTCTAATATAAATATAAAATAAATATATCATCACGCCGTCACTGGGTGTGGGTGGCACTCACGGCCTCCAAATATATTAGTGGAGAGGGAGCCACAGGGGTAGATTTAAATTGGCGAAAATTATTTGTCGGCTGTGGGGATCGTACCAGGGTTCTCAAGATCCACAGGCCGACTAGATACCACTGAGCCACCTACCCCATTTCTATCTATTTCTAATCTATCTGAAAATTTGGAAAATACAATTAAGTTAACCTTTCTGCTTCTACTATTTCAAAAGACGAGAGCGACATAAACGTCCTTCGCTCAAACGGCTATTTTTGTTACGCCGGTCTTTAAGTAATTATATATATATATATATATATATATATATATATATATATATATATATATATATATATATATATATATATATATATATTATTTATTTATTTATTTATTTATTTATTTATTTATTGAAGTAAAATAATGTATAATACACGTACATCACTGATAACAAATTTTCAAGCTTTAAGCCATAACTTTAATGCTCTCTGATAATTTATCAATAACATGAAATTAACAAAGTTGCAAATGGAAATTGCATCGTTCATTAGAATCTTCTTATTATTCTTAAAAGAAAATTAAGAAATAATTTACAGTGAAATATGGCGACACTAATGAAATAAAATTAATGTAATCTAAAAAGGTAGGAATAGTGACATTACAAATTCGTGTTTGTAGATATTTCCACCGCTTGTCATTAAAAATAAAGTCCTCGTTATGTAAATAACTTCTTTACATTTCCTTATTTATGCAAAGAACGGAACAGTGCTGACTTACATGAATGGTAATAAAAAATCGATATGCATATTTCCACAACAATTAAAATTCTTACTGCACCGCTGCGAGAATTCCACAGTAGTTGACGCAGTCAAATAATATAATCCTATCGGAATCAGATCTCGGATCATGTTTAAATAATCTCTGTGAAATTATAGGAACAAAGAAGTCACGCGAGCGTTGTTGTAGTGCTACTCAGAGGCGTAGAGTTTTTATTTGGGTTTTGGGTTTCACCTACATTTTAGAAAACAAATGTAAAATGTTTTGTATTATTTATTGTATTGACTCCAGGCACTTTTACTAATGGTAATTATACGATTCTAAATGTAGATATATTATGTACATGTATAATGACAAAATGAAACTAATAATTAACGATTTTATTTAGCTTAGAGTTTGCATTTGATGGTCATTTGCATTTACTATTTCATACAAAACAAATAGAAAATCGATTGTTGTTTACTCATTACTGGGTGTGGTACTTTGCCACAGCAGATCTCGGCAAGTGACATATTTATGTGCATGAAGTGCGGTTATCAGGCGTCAAATTACGGCCCCTAAAGATTTTAGTGAAAGGAGACCCAAAGGGGTAATTTTAATGTGGTGAATATTTTGCGATTTGTGTTTTATTATATTTAATATTTATTAAAATATTTTAAAATTTATTATAAATGTTAGTATCTTGATTATTATTAACATTCATCTTTTAGGTTAGTTCTAAAAATTACATATTAAACTAAACCTTATGTTAATTTTGTTATTTTGCGGCTAAAACATGTTAAAAACAAAAGAAAAATAAGTTATTATTTTGCATAATCTTCAAATCTTTTTGATTGATTCTTAAAATTATTTTCCAGCATAAACATATTTAATAAAGCTCAAATGTTAATCTGTTAGTCCGAAAAATGATTTCATTAGTCACTGGTTGCCCGGCAACGAGTGGTTATTTATGCACTGTTTACCATGGTTGCCACGGTTAGGTCAATAAATTAATAGATTTTTTTATTATTCTCTCATTTTTCATCGTAAAGATGACGTTTTACTGTGGAACAAACGAAAAATAATTTTGTCGCACCTCTCCAATGGCAACACGGGAATAGTTATTTACATACCAAGTGCGGGAACGATTGGTTCCCGGATGAGTGTTTGGCGGCGCGAGCTTGCGAGCGCTGCCATAGAACGAATCCGGGAACCTAGTTCACGCAAGAGGTTTGTACAATATTTTTTGTACGAAAAGTGTAAAACTGTATAATCATCATCATGTGCAAGTACTTCAACAGAAACTGCTGCTGCTGATATAAATGTTCATGTGCCGCCAGCTTAACAATCCATTCAAAGAAACGAAGTTGTGCCAGGAGTTAGTATTTCAAATTGCCAAAATTGTACTATAAATATAAACATTCCACAAAACAACAATTAACATAAACAATAATATACCATATACACATAACACTGCTTTGTAACCATTTTATAACTAAGTTAACAGTAATGTCAAATTTCAATTGATTTAATTTTAATGTAATGAAAATAGAGACTTATATTATTTACTAATTTCATTTGTAGTACTCGTATACAGTAAATTTCATAAACTTGTTTAATTTCATATCTATGTTGTTACAATTTACCTTACGTTTGTAGGTTATGTGTTTCCACTGCTGTCGGCGCTGACATTTCGTTGCCAACATT
The DNA here is from genome assembly GCA_947425015.1 of Pterostichus niger. Taxonomy (NCBI): domain Eukaryota; kingdom Metazoa; phylum Arthropoda; class Insecta; order Coleoptera; family Carabidae; genus Pterostichus; species Pterostichus niger. The sequence continues at coordinate 9,006,284 of OX380341.1, forward strand.
GTGAACCAAATGCACTAAATTTATAATTTTAAAATTAAATTTCATTCAATATTTAATCATTTTCTTTTATTATTATTACGCAAAAGGGTGTTTGAGATACTATACTTTTTTATTATAAATATAGTTTTTTAATAAGTGCTTTAGAAATTGGAGTGTTTTTTCTAAAATTTCCCGAACGAGTGCGGGAAATTGACGTTTCGGTCGTTGCGTAGGCGACGCGAAACAACATATAAAGAATCACTTTACACTGTTAATACATAAATACTTATTTCAGTATTTAAGGATGACATTTATGTCTATAATTTGAAATTTTGCTGATGCTCTTGATCGTTGTAAATAAAATATGCGTAAAGTATCTTTAGTCACTCGCTATATGCACTCACATTTTAATTATGACCCACTTGTGATTAAAGACAAGCTTTACATACTATCGTAAAAATCTATTTAATAACGGTAATAAAAAGAACAGTTTTCTAGTTTTTCATTGTAATTATCCGCTTCCTGTTATATATAGATAAATGCGGGTAACTTACTAATATATATATATATATCTAAAAGTTAATGTCCACTGATGAGCTATAAGAGTATATTAAAAAATAAAGATGGCTGTAGTATTGTTTGGCGTGCATGGTATTCTACGCTCCTGGTGCTGTTTTAGAAGGGGTGGAATGGGGGTGGGAACTGTTTACCCAACTGTGCGGTGTAATGGGCGCCGTGATGTTCAGCTGTTTTATTTTCGTGCCATCTATCTCGCTTGCGCCGGATTCTAACGGGGCGGCCCGGCTATGATAATGCAGGGTGCTACTGTTACAAATTACCCAATTTTAAATTCTAATCTGTTTTTATTGCTTGTTTGCAAAATAGATTCGATTTTTAGTTGCGTATTGTACTTGTCTTTTCACAGCACAATGATTTAAAGCAATGCTTTCAAATTGTTTGGATTTATTTCGCTGTGTCATAAAACCTTACCTTCAATTTATGAATGAATAGTAAAAAATCTTACAAAGTAAACGAGACGAATTTCTCACATATCTAATACGTTTTCTCATTAAACAATACATTTAATTTATTTATTTATCTGTTATCTTCACAACAGGAATTTAATTCTTTTTACACTCTAACTTACAGTGGAACCCAAATCAGATACAATTTAATTTTTTTTAAATATAAATCAGAGTTACAAGCAACTGAAAAATTCTGTTCGTTTTCGATTCATCTTACGTTTTCAGTTCGGTTTCTGTTTCGCTTATTTCAATAGTTACCAAGAATACAAAGAAAACAGAATTTTGTCATTTTGACAATTTAAAGAACGAATTTATTTTCAGTACGTATCCTTTTTTTAATAATTTAAGATGTAATCATAGAAAAAATTATGTGTTTATCATGAGCGTAAAGTATCTTTTTTCGTCTTGCACTATTGAAGCGTGAGTGAGTACTCGAGTAACAAAAAATCGCTTTACACAAAAAACTAAAAAATATTTAGTTTTCTTATACATAAAGCATAAGTTGTTAGTAGTTTATAATCTTTATTTATACTCGCATGTTCGTATTTTTAAATACTAGAAAATTAAGTTTTGTATTGCATTGTAAACAAAATATTTAATTTTAATTTAAAATATTATTTTTCATCAAAAATACTATTTATATTTAATTTTAAAATTTAAATAGACCTACTTGTTAGTTCAAAATACGTAAATAAAAACATATTGGTATATTAAAAAACGTGTTTTATAAGACATGTATTTTTCGCACGCCATTTTGCTATATATTTATTATCTTAATATAACAATAATCAATTATTATCTATCTAAATATTGCAGTATTATAATAACAATGAAATTTATACACAATTTTTTTCACATTTGCCACCAACCAATGTCACCGTTACTACGTATAAAATAAAACAAAAAAGATGCGATACAGATACCTTTGTTTTCTTGGAATGATCGATTATTACCTATAGTATATAATAAAACTACTATTGAAAAAATATATTATAGTAATTTATTTTATATTGACTCAGTTATGTAGTTTTTTTATAGAAAACAATAATGGTATGTAAATATGATTTATTAAATATTAATAACATGTATGGTACTTTAAAAGTGTCTTGGTCATTTGACATCGTGTATTTTCTGTTGTGAAATATTTTTAAATTATTTTACAAACTAATAAAAGTTACACTGAACTCAATTTTCTATAACTTTTATTTTAAGCATTTTCTCTAAAACTATTTAGAATCGTTTAATATTGGAAAATATACGATGTTAAATGTTCAAAATAATTTGGAAATACTATACATATGAGCTGCATATAAAAATGTATATTAAATTTTTTATGATAATGTAAATATTTATCGTATATTGAACATGGAAATATGAATTTTATGTTGGCGTACAACCAGTAAAATGTGACATGCTGTATTATTTGATTATTATTTTTGCATGATCATAAAACTTTCTAAATATTACCGTATAAAAAAGTGTAAATTTACAAATACTAATTAGAATTGTAAATTGTTCTACCGACTATTAATGTCAAATATGAATAATTTAACATTCGGTCGTTTAATTGCACTTGTTTCGTTTTCAGATACACATGTTTCTGTTGTTATTCATACTTCGTTACTTGCTCTTTACTTTACTCTCCACTTCTTCATCAACTTGCTTTAAAATTCAGCTGGGTGGCTCTCTAATCTAGATTGCCGAAATTTAACACTTTTTATTGAATTTATCTCCAGGCTTAATTCCCTAATAAAATTATTTCTTAGCCTTTCTTCGTAGCAGTAATTTTTCATAATTTTCTTTTCAGCCTATACATTATTCAGTAGTATTAGTTCATAAATATTGAAGGAAACTTGTGATTTTTCTCTACAACGTTTTAATTATAGTTCGTAATTTTTAATTACCTTCTTGTAACGAATAATTTAATTAATTAAGTAATGCATATTCTTCAGAGATTCCGCTATTACTGTGGAAGAGCATGACTACGTTTACATGAAGGGAAAAAAGTACATTCATTTTGAAAATAGTTATTTGTGTATTAAGAGCACGGTAATTGTGTAAGAGGAATAACGATACTTTACGCTCGTGATACACACATATTTTTTCTACGATTGCATCTTAAATGATTAAAAGACGTATACGTACTGAAAATTAATTATAATTATATATATATATATATATATATATATATATATATATATATATATCTAAAATTTTAATTTAATCGGACGAATTATTTGATATAAACAAGATGTTAAATATAAAATAACGAATGGATAAACGATTACAAAATAGTCTTTTCAAAGTCAAGTGAAAGTATTAGCTATGACAAATTAATAATCATTTTTTTAGCGACATTGATGTTCAAAGTTCTCTGTGTGGACAAAAATGCATTAAGTTGCTATTAGTTAAAGTAAATCGTGCACCTAATTAGGTTGCAATTGTAAGAAAAATCGCCAAAAATGCAATTTTCTTTATTTTTTCGCAAAATTAATAAAATTGAAATAAAATAGTAATTTCCTCAAAATGAAAATAAATATATCATCACGCCTTTTACACATTTCTGGGTGTGACACTTTGCCGCAACAGATTTCGGTAAGTGATATATTTTTTTGCGTGAAGTGCGCTTACCAGCCGTCGAATCAAGGCCTCCAAAGATTTTAGTGTAGGGGGAGCCACAAGGGTAGTTTTAATGTGGTTGAAATTGTTTGTCAGCTGTGGGAATCGAAATCGGATTCGCAAACTCGATATTTTGACTCTTATTTTTTGATGTTATCACTTTATCAGGATTCCTAACTAATTTATCGTACTAATCCAATATTTTATAGTCACTATATAGGATCATAAATCAAGTATTTATGATCTAACATTTAATATTTTAAATTTTATTATAATACATTCAACCTTTAACTTCAAAAATGAATACAATACATAATATATTTTATTCATAATTAACAATAATACGTTGTATAAAATTATCAGTGTTCCGATGCCAACTCCGGAGAAAGTTGTACGCATATTCACGTTAACATTCACTTTCTACTATACATAAACTTTTATGTTGTTTTGAAGTTCTAAATTCATAAATTGCGAAAAACAAAAACAAAATCAGTAATATATGCATTGTTTTACAAACAAACAATAAGGTAAAATTATGTGAAAATTGTTTTATGAAATGTAAGAACCAAAGAAAATTTTAAACCTCACATAGCTACATTATCAAAAAGTCTCTTACTAGCGTATCAATCATCATCTGTGGCCCAAAACGGGCCTGGGCCTACCGGACACACCGAGCCGCAGTTTTTACACTGCCGTACTGCCGGTTTTCGTAGTCGAATGCTACATTATTTAAGACGTATAAGTGACTAGCTTATAGCACCCGAGTGTGATAAATATATGTAGCTGTATTTTATATTTTACGACAAATCACACATTGTCGACAGGCGGATTCGAACTGACGAACCTTGGTTCGGGTGATGTCACAGTATGTTAAGAGATGTGCTTTAACACGCTCGGCCACCGCGCCCTAGCGTATCAATGCCGTATTAAAAATGCTTATTCGTCTGGTTTAAAGCAACCACTTTGAAGATTTTTTCATAGAAGACATAGCGCACAATTGGCTAAATAAAACTACAAGATCCTTGTCATGTCAATGGCTGCCTTCAAACGCGCGTGTTTTAAAGAGAGGGAACTCGCGATGTTCTCGCGGTACGGGCATAAAATTCAAATAAGGAACATGGCATTCTAAGTACGAAAACGGCCGAATGTTTTATGATAATACAGCTAGAGTGATGTGTAAAAGTGGAGACGATACAGTGATGTTATGTTTGAGGTTCGTATGATCGTATGTTCTCCAATGGCGTACAGGGAAATCACATAGGTTCCATTGTGCTGAAAGCCTTTTAGAAATTATGCTAAGTGACAGAACTTCTTTATTATGAAGATTGTCTATTATTTACAATATTTATATGGGGTAGGTGGTTCAGCGGTATGATGTCGGCTTGTGGATTTGAGAACGCGGGTTTGATTCCCACAGGCGACAAACAATTTTCACCACGGCAATACCCCTGTGGTTCGTCCTCAACTTATTTGACGGCTGGTAACCGCACTTCACGCGATAAATATATCTGCAGTTTTTTGATAGACATTGTACCTTGATTATTATCTGTAACATATCGACAAATTAATAACAACTTTTTATGGGGTAGGTGGTTCAGTGGTATCGAGCTTGTGGATTTGAGTACCCGGGTTCGATTCAGACAGGCGACAAACAATTTTCACCACGTTAAAACTACTTTACTAATAACTTTGGGGGAGGGGGGTGATTTGATGGCAGGTAATCGCACTTCACGTGAAGAAATATATCAATTACCGAGATCTGCTACGGCATAGTGCCACACCCAGTAATGATATATTTATTTATTTTATTTTATGTTTCATTTTTACCACAATTTTAGAATTTGTAACTAAAATCATTTATTCTGTTACATATATTTAACTTGTATGCATTTATAATGACTATAGGGACAGTTCCAACGAGACACTTTTGATTGGTCAAATCCGTTATGTTGTAGTAAACTTAAGGTGCATTTCTTTGAACTGTGATTGAGATTTGTTGAATCATCATTATTCGTTTGTTTTCATTGCGTTGAATCATAGTTGAATATAATGTTAAAGACAATAACAAACATGAATAATGATTAAAATTCAACTCTATTGGCATAATCTTATAGTAGGAATATTAAAAACTTTAAACGTGAAATAATAGAGTCCGTAGTTGGCACTTGATGAAACATAATTACCAATTAATCTTATACCATACAGTAAATTGTTTCACAATTCACATTTATTAATATGTCTGAAAATGCCCGAACGGACGAAATGATTGTCACATTAACAAATGCGAATTGTGAAACAAACATGTGTGTAATATTAGATCAATGTCATAAATGTTTGTTCATGTATGTCATTTTAAAATGAATTATGGTTAAGCTGAAACAGAAAAATGTTTAGTTGTTTTAAATATGTGGTATGTCTGCATATGTTCTTAAAAAACTGCCAATTCCCTTCCATTCCACATATAGAGTATTCATATTTAATACATGAAACCATAACAACATGGAAAAACCGGAGTATATTATAATGAAATTATGATATTCTAAACAGAAATCATGAAATAGAAAAAGTTGTCATAAAAATATCGTTCGATTACAGATTACGATCAAGTTATACTCGTAATATTTTTGTGTTTAATTTGATGTTTCATGTATAACTATTGAAGAATAAAATCAATTAGCTTTGAAAATAATTGTAAATACTGCCGATATCCATAGAAATATCCGTGACTTTAGGTCAAATGGTGTTTAGCAGTAATATATATGTTGAACTCTGCCGTTGCAGATTTCGGCATTGATAGATTTATGCGCATGAAGTGCGGTTGTCAACCGTTAAAACAGGACTTCCAAAGTAGTTTGGTGAGGGGGTGCTATAGGGGTAAGTTTAGTGTGGTGATAATTGTTTTTGTGGATCTTATTTATCTGATTTTTTTTAATATATTTTTTTAAATTATAAAAATATAACATTTTAGTTTGTAATACTTAATTAAATAAATTAAATATATTTTGAAAATTGTATTCTGCAGTACTCAACACTTAACCCTTTGCACTCCGTTGTCGCCGTAATTGCGACATTTTTACATTACATGCATGTACTTGTGTACTATGTATGTATGTAACTAATATAGTGTTGGAGTTATTGGTATCCTCTATAAGTATTTAGGCTGGAGTGCAAAGGGTTAATAATATTTAGTTCATTTAGGCAAAAACAGATGGCATTAGTGATAATTTGTTACATCTAAAACAGTATAAAACTGTCATTTCTTCTTTGCAATTCACTTGTTCTGTGGGTGCAACTCAAAGTTACCATAGAAACATGCTTATAATAATTGTTGTTTTAGAGTTTCATTCAAAACTTAAGTTTAAACCATATATTTAATATTGGACATTGAGTGTTATTGATAATAATTCTTAATCTATTTCGAGATACAACCAAGTTTAATATCAATACTAAGATTTTTCTTAACACTGCTGTTCATCCTATTCAACTCTGAAACTTTGAACTTCACATCTCTTCTAGTTTTCGCGTGTCGGCTATTCAATAAAGAAAAGCCGTGCTAATTATAAAAGATGATCCTTCCTAGAAAATAATCCTACGTCCGCCAATGTCGCTGGCTTTTGTTTCGTTTGCGGTGACGACACGCGCATGTATACATTGGCGGGACTTTTATTTCGCAACAAAAAGGAACGGGAAGCACAAAAGCAAGGTGATTCATTTTTATGTGGCCGCCACGTCGACACAGTTTCACTGATGGAGCAAGCGACTCCATCTTATGAATTCTTTCTCGCCGCCTGATTGTGCGGTTGCATTTCATTTGATCTGGTTCCTACATCTCATTTTCTCTGGAATTCACATTTGTCTGCTGCCAATTCGAGGTCAACTGAAGAATTCGTTGTTTAACAATTTAGCTTCCCGGCTTTTATCACATTACAGAAAATGAATTAATATTTTATGTAAACTCAGGGAAATACTTTCAACCCACCTGATATCGTTTTACTTCACTAAATTCGATCAGTTTTGATTTAAGCGGTAAGGCCACTCTAATTTTTTTTTTAAATGCATTTTTTTTATTTGCGTAAATTATAGTTTAAACCCTTAGGAATAAGGGACAATTAATATAAATGCCGCGCGGAAGTATTTCAGAGGGAAAAAGCATATATCTATTAGTACTAGTATATATATATATATTATTCAAAAACTACGGGGGGCTTTTTTTTAAAGTGCTTCATTCGTTTTTTATGGTCTTTTTATGCAGACATTTAGTCCCGAATAATGAACTTTTTTTCAAACGTGCGCCATTTTGTTAAAAATCAAAATTTTCAAAATCCAGCCCGTAGTTTTTTAGAGTATACATCAGAGATTAAGAAAACATATCCCTGTTTGATCCAGGTCCATTGCTGTTCCCGGAATGTTTTCGCCCGATTTGCCCTAGAGGAGTAGCCATTTTTTATAGTTTCTGACGACAATTTTGAATATTTTATTTAAAAAAATATTTGAAATAAAGTTTAAAGAGCACTAAATAAAGATCCAAAAACAGTTTTTAAGCAGCACGTTTAGATTTCGTTAAAAAATCTAGAAAATGACTCTTTTTTTTCCTTGTCTAGATTGGCCTTACCCCTTAACTTACTCTCACTGATATCCTAATTCCACGATATTTTTATTTATTAACATCAGACTTTTGAAATACTCAAATTATATATTGGTTTGCGTATAAATTTCAGATTCCGGTTGGTCTAAAAAATTTAAGGTATTTTTCGATTCGGCTGTAGAGCGGTACATTTGAATAATATTCAAATTTGTTCCATCTGCTATCAAATCACAAAATCAATAATACTTAACATTTAATATGTGTATGTCTCCAGTTTAAATAAATAAAAGCATTTTGAATGTTGGACATACATACATACATACATACATACATAACATCACGCTATATCCCATTAAATGGGGTAGCACGAACCCGTCAACATTCTCATCCTGACACATGATACTCGATTCGACCACATTAACACTTCCTCCATACAAACTCTTTCTTTTCTCACTACCAAAATCCATCAACACACAACAAACATTCATCCATTCGCTCCTGTACACTGCGCTTGTTTCTGAAGGTGATCTCCACACAATTGCAGGTAAACACTCGAAACATCTAATCAATGAATCTAAAATCAAGAATCATACGCTTGTCTTCATTCATCATATTTATCCCGCAATTAATTTTCTCCAAACATTCCTATCCTGACACACCATTTTTGCTTCAACCACATTCATAATTCTTTTCATACAAGCTCGTTTATTCTTCACGCTCAGAATCTTTCGCTCACGCAACAACCCTTCAATCATATTCATCCACTTGTTCCTGGACAACAATATCAATTATTCCATATATGTAACTCCTAAAAATTACTATTTGGTATAAGTTTAAAATGGTTTCTGGTAGTTCCAATTTTATTATTACGTACGGCAAAAATATTTCAATAGCTTAATAAAAGATACGTGTTCATATTTCCGGAAAATATACAATTTTAATTTAGTACAAACTGGTGTATTATCTATCAATTCAATATCAAAAAATATTTTCATGTATCGCTCTGTATCAAATTGAAAAACGCGTTCACTGTGATATGAAAAAATCTAAAATATGCGCTGGTAATTTATGTCACAAAAGAAATATTTTCATTAAAAATTCAATTTGAAACCAATATAAAAATAGAATATATTCATGGCATCAATGTAATTTATAATATGTGAAATATTGGTTTACCAATATATGATATTACGTCTTACATGTACGATATGTCAGAGTGGATCGCTGAAATTCAACGACGGCAACTGGCAAGTGCCCAAGGATTTTCTATCAGCAATGCAAGTGGCTCTTGAACTGGATCATCTGCGCCTTCAACTTCAAATCTTAGAGATTTGTTGATGCCGTTCTTCGTTCTACTTTCGCTTTGTAGTCGTGTCGCACTAATCATTGTAGCAAAGCGAATTTTAAGGGTTCATTTTCAAATTTAGTAGGTGGCTCAGAGGTATCTTGAGAACCCTGGTTCGATCCCAGCCGACAAACAATTTAAATCTCCCCCTGTGGCTTCCCCCCCACTAATATCTTTGGAGACCGTGATTTGACGGCTGGTAACCGCACTTCACGCGAACAAATAGATCACTTACCGAGATCTGCTTAGGCGGAGTACTACACTCAGTAATGGGTAAAAGGCGTGATGATATATTTATATTTATTTAGTGTCAAATTTGATATGAATATCTTTTAATTCAATTCTTAATTTCTTCCTGTTACGGTCTGTATGTATATTGCCTGAGTTCAAAAGAGGAAAATACTTTACAAAAATGTGGTAGAAACTATAGTTAGCAGTAATTTATTTGAAATATTTTTATCGAAATTCATTTAGAAGCACTGATCTGAGACAAATGTACGATTTAATTTGAAAATAATGTACGTAATAGTTATTTATGTAATATAGTTTGTAAAGGTGTTCTTTTTTGGCCGATTATAAAGTTAGCAAATCAGATGAAGCTTAAAAATAACTTTGCAACCCAAGGTGGACCACTACGTTCATACATTTATTTAAAAATGAATTTTATATCTAATTATTTTATTCATAGAATACTTCGTTGTCATCTCATCTAATTTGCTTACCTTTGCTTTCGCTTCGATTGCAACTTAAAATTCAGCCAAAAAATAATTTTTCAACCATGATGTACACAACACAATTAAGACGGCTATCACAAGAAGTTATACATTTTTATTTAAAAATAAATTTCATATTTAATTGTTTCATGCCACAAGTAGAGTGCTTTGTTGTTACCTAAACAATAATTAACAAAACGATCTGTTTACTGTCAAAATATTTGAAAACATAAAAGTGAAAATAAAGTAACTACATTAATTAATTTGTTAAACAATAAAATGAGCAATAGCGAAAGCAACAACGAGTTTGTTCAATACACCACTTGAGATTTATTGAAGTTGAAAAAGAAATAATGATTTTGCTATTTAAACTATACCGACTATAAAGTAGTCTTTGACAGATGTAAAACAAAAACATTTTGCTGTTGTCAAAGGATATGTAAAATAACTATTTATGTATCAGCCGTCTAAAGTAGCTATTTGTTTCATAAGGGCTAAAAGTACAAAATTTCGGGCCGATTAATACAGATAGCGCATAGCGGAGTCTGCCAATATTACGAAACTCAAAATGATATTTATAATCTGATTGAAACATGCTAATTTTTCACTTATTAGACAATTTCGCATATTTATTCAAATTAAAATGAAACAAAATTATTTTATATTACCATCAATACGTCATATTTTTTTGGTATTAGAACCAAATATAGCATTTTACCACAGTTATCATAGTGACAAATAACATTCCTGAAATAGCGTTCTTTTACTAATGAAAATGTTGAAATAAATAAATAAAATAAAAATATCATCACGCCTTTTATCATTTACTGGATGTGGCACTCTACCGTAGCAGATCTCGATAAGTGATATATTTTATCGCGTGAAGTGCGGTTACCAGCTGTTAAATCACTGCCCCCAAAGATGGTAGTGGAGGAGTGAAAATTGTTTGTCAGCTGAGGGAACGAACTAGGGTTTTCAAGATCCACAAGCCGACTCAATACCATTGGGCCACCTACCCCATGTTGAAATAATGGTGTCACATTGAAGTGGGTGACCAAAAAGTCCTATTTTGTTTAGTTTTTTTGTTGGTTGTGTTTTCTATTTTTAGGTTAGAAGAGCAGCCAGTGCTGATGCTTGTATATAAAAGGCAATCCTTATAAAGATTATTACTAATCCACTAAACTCCATAATACCTTAATACTATTTTAATAACCAATATTTCGAGAACTTGCATTTTGAAATTAAGAGGATTATCTAGGTTACCTTCCTAGTGGTACTGGCAGCAGTGCTATGATAAAAAAGCAATTACAGAAACTAGGTACTCTGACTCTGAGTTGGAATAATATTTCTCTACTTTTTGTTTTTTAATGGTATTTATCAAGTTTCCTTAGAGGTTTCCTTTTTATTAGAAATCCGATTTACAAACTCGCCAGTAAATTAAAGTGAAGCCGTAAACAAAACAAATTATTATTAAATATTTAGAATCGTATAGAAATTACTTCAGGTTTATGTTCGGTTTCATCTTTATTAGTAGCTTTAGTACAATTAAAAGTCGAGGCACAAAAATATTATGGTATTTATATAAACATCCACATATCGGATACATAAAGATATACAGGTGTTTCTATACCTCTGCACGAAACTTTAATGACATATATAATTCGATATACAGATTGTTGAACAAAAATAATGTTTTTGAAATTCAAAATATTAGGGTATTTCATTCCTAGCGAATGTTTTTAGTGACACTGATTTGATTCGCGCTGCTAATACTAACAGTATATCCACTAATTCACTGTTACTATACATTTTTTTCAAATTTCTCCCATAACAACTTACAATTTCAATACTGTTACGAAATCAGACGAGGTACTCAAATAAAAATAAAAACAAGGCATTACACCAGGTACCTACATAATAACTAATTAATAAATGATTATTTGTAAGCAGTGTTTATACTTTTATTTCATTAGTAATATAATTATAAATAATTAAATGTACTATTAAACCAGTGACACTAACAACAATGCTCGCTAGGAATGAAATACCATAATTTTTGTGAATTTCAAAATAATTCTTTTTGTTCTATAATCTGTATATCAAATTATGTCATTAAAGTTTCGAGCAGAGGTATAGAAACACCCTGTATAGAGCGTGTTTTTTTTAAGTGGTGCAAATTTGACAATTTTATAATTATAAATAACATTGTTAATATTTGACTCAGTGGTACCGAGTCGGCCTGTGGATCTTGAGAACCCTGGTTCGGTCCCCACAGCCGACAAACAATTTTCACTAATTTAAATCTACCCCTGTGGCTCCCTTTCCACTAATATCTTTAGGGGCTGTGATTTGACTGCTGGTAACCGCACTTCACGCGAAAAAATATATCACTTACCGAGATCTGCTTAGGCAGAGTGCCACACCCAGTAATGGGTAAAAGGCATATGTATAGAAAATAAATCGCCTACAAGGCAATTGAACACAAAGAAAAAATAAAGAAATAAAATTTAAAAATCATGAGCATTCTCTGGAATTTAAACCCGGAACCTTATTTATTATTAATCATATTCATATATTGAAAACGCTAATTAATATGCTAAATGAAAATAAATAAATAAATAAATAACGCAAGTTAAGTAGCAATGAATGCGCATAGTAAATGGATGGAAGTGAAAAACTCCGCGTGCCGTTATCACACCATCGATAATGAGCAACCGAGGCGTTATATCATAACAGCAGATGAGGCTGCATAGTTAATTAAGTAAATAAATGAATTCAGTTATTCTAAACAAGTATTGCAGTTCATACTATTCTCCTTAGATGGAGCTCTGTGCTGAATGTTTTGTTAGTATTCCCGTATGTTCTCCATAGACATTTGTGTATAAAGCTCATGTGTAGTGCCTAAACTCAAGACTTTAAATATTAAAATAGTTGTATAACAATTACTTTGAGCAGAGAGTGTAGTAATGTAAAGTTCTGTAGTGTTTGTGGCAGTGCTCCAGTAATAATGTGCAAGAGTAATACAAAATTGTGACGCTTGTATGACTGGTATGAACTATAAGTGCTGGTTACAGACACTGTGAAGATGCTTTCCATCAAAACTATCAGGGAACAAAATGGAACGGATGATATAACGGATTTCTGAAGGTTGGTTCAATTTTGTTAATTCTGTTATCAGATTTTTTAGAATAAATATTATATCAAATATTTGATAGGTATATAAAATTTACGATTGAATTCTATTTATATAGGATGTTAATTAAAAAACTGGCCATAGGCGTTTAACATGGGAAATCAGTTTTTCCTTTCTGTCGGTATTGTAATTGCCTTGTTTTTGTGCCACTAATAATAATGTTTTCAAATTATTTTAGACAAAAATACTACAAATAAATGTTGTAGATAATGAAATTCAACATCAAAGTTTATAATCAGACTTTATTTTTGATATTTATTAATTGGAAAAACGAAGTTTAAATTTATTTGAAAACATATTTTATAAGAATAGCCATCGAAATGAAACAAAATTACAAACAATGTATGACAATGTAAGGCTGAATTTATAATGAAGTTACATAAGAGATAACTCGAATTGAATCTATAACGTTAAAATTGAGCGTGTACTAGAGCTAGTAATAATTTATTATAAAGTAAAGTAAGCAGCAAGGCAAAAACCGCAAAACTAGAAATAACCAACTTTTATCTTTCTGCTGTGCGTTACTTAAAATATTCCACCTCTGGCGAATCAAAGTTAGTATTTTTGCGTAATTTAAGAAATGGTTATTTCATATTTTAGTAATCGATTCTTAATATTATCAATTTTTATGGTTAGATTTGAACGTATACTTGTTTAGGTTTGTGTTATATAAAAATGGATCACAAAGTTATATAATTATTAGAAAATTATAAAAATGTATGCACCATATATTGTCGAAAGATTTTAATTATCCAATTAACATATTAGTTCCCGAAATTCCATCATATCATCTGATTGGTTTATGGTAATTATTTTTGCTTTACCTCAAGTGAATTACGTTATTTTATTATAAATCTATCTTAACTTGCCAAAAAATTGTATGCTTTACATATTTAGTTCAAAGTAAAATCATTTTATTTTCTGCAGATTTTCTTTCTCTACTTTCAAAAATATCTATTATTAACGAAAATCAATCTTTTTGACAGTTATAGATTGTTTATAATTGATTGTCAATTTAATGACTTTTCCTATAAGGTATCTATTTTCAAAATACTTTAAATTTGACCTTTTCAGTTATGAAATGACAAAAATTAAATATGATTGAAAAGTAAAGATGCAGAATTTAATTCACTACAACTTAAATTTGAAATATTTTTGTCTAAAGGAATTTAGCACCTTTTGCGCAAAGAATAAATGAATTTCCATGTTAAACAACTTTGTCGACTATAAACTAAGTTTAAAATGTAATATTTTGTTGGTACAAATGTTATGAAATCGTTACTAAAATCTAAAAATATACACTTTTACTTAATATTCCTACAATATACAACAAACAACATTTCGTGGAATATTGGATCTGTTATTAATATTAATATTTAGACATCTATTCATATTGCCTGTCTACATCATCATCTAATATTTATTTAGGTTACTTTTAGTTATTATACAAACATACCATCAGATAAGCATTGTCAATTTGCGCCACAGAATATCAATTCTACTTATTTACTCTATTATTTGAAAACTAGAAATTTCCGTATCGACCTTCGGTATTCCAACCAAGAATCTATTTCTAGGTCGGTTAATTAGGTGTGAAAACCTGCAGCAGCGTGAGAACGAAATCGGCGAAATCACGCGCGGAGAATTCACAACCCCGTTTCTAATGGTTGATGGTTGTTCGGTATTTCTACAACCCTTCTCCAGATAGAGAGATTTTAAAAAGTACCTTCCACGGGAGCCCTTAAGGGAGGCAGGAATCTCTTGATATTTTATTCATGTAGGCTCGAGAGAGTAGTTTACGGAACTCTCTTAGTATGGTTTATTACCTGTTTACTAATCTTCGAAGATTACTTCTGGATTTTCTTGGAATTATAATATTTCCTTTGTGTTATGATAGTAGCTAATGGCACTCTGTATATTGTTGCAATTTACAAATGAGGATGTGCATATAAGGAAAAGTTAATGTTAATGTCTTAGAGAAATAATGTTAATATGTAATAAGTAAATTCATAAAGCGATTTAGTTATGAACATAATTTTAATATTATCTACAATACTCCATTTATGCAAACATGTATTAAATTTGAGTTAATATTTAGAAAGATAAATGTTATTATCTGTACTATAACTTTTATGCACAAGTTTAAGAATTAATACATTTAACTAAACTTACTCGGTTTAATTCTTAAATTCTAAAAAGTGATAAACGACCAGGGATACAAAACGAAATTATTTTTTGTTTCGTTTTGGTTTAATTCCGATAAAATTTATTTTATTTCATATTGTATATTAAACAAAACTCATATACACTCCTTTTAACAATTTTATTTATACAAATTAATTAAAGTATACAAAAAAGGTTTGTAGAATAATACTGCTGGTTTAGTGTTTGAGCAATAGCCTGGTACGGTTGATGCGGTAGAGTTGACCACTGCTTGTTATGGCGTACAGTCCCTGATTCGAGTCTACCAACCCGTAAGTGTGTATGCCGGTAATATGCTGTTAATAAGTTCGTGTAATGACAGAGAAATAGATTTGTTTTTAAATAAGATGAAAATAAAACAGGGTTAGATCATCAAAAATGTGTTTGTAATAAAAAATTTAATTAATTACTTTTCTAAGTTCCACGGATTTCAGCCTCCAAGTCAACCTACTAGGTATATTAAAATTCTCAGAGACCGACCAGCACAGTTAGTAAGTACGGAGACTGAAATTTTAGAAAAATACTCGTAATTAATTTAATTTTTATTATTGGATTGATTTCACTATGTATTGGCAACAGGGACAATTTTTGTCTGTTTGTTTTATTTAAAGATGTGTCAGGTCTTTTTTTGTGGGTTTGATTTGAACATATACGAACATGAGCGACATATTTATTTATTATTTGTATTGAAAACGTAACAGAACAAAAGATATCATTTACATTTCGGCTATATTGTTTTCACTCGTGAAGCTTCGTTTCTGTTTCCGTTCCAGAAAAATTATTTCGTTTTGTTTTCTGTTTCGTTCCAAGTTCCTGCAAATGGCCGCTGCATATTTGTTTATGTGTTCACGAATAAAAACGTTTAAAAATAAGTTATTAATGTTGAGTTGCCATTCAACATTTTCAAATGTTTTAAGTAAATCCTTAAAAATATTTTCCAGCATAAACACTGCCAAATAAAGTTCTTAATATAAAAGTTAATAATAAATATCTTTGCACAATTCAAGTTTAACTTTATTTTAAATTTAAACTCATTTATAAAGTAAGTTACATTTCACGCATATAGTTAAAATATATAACATTAATTAGAGTAACATAAAAATATTTCATATATATTAAACTAAAACAAAAGTAACAAATAAACATAGATAATATACCGCGAGTCAAGAATTTATCGGTAAAATTTCAAATAGTTGTTACGTCGAAACGGACACCCGAGTGTCAAAAATGACATAATTAGATCCCGACAGCGTAGCTGTAGGGATTTAAGTGTTATTTTTGACATGACTTGTCGTTGCTACGCAGGAATTATGAGGAATTTTACCGAATAAATTCAAGGCTCGAGCTATATTCAGTTGTTTATTTCCTGAATTTACGTTTTAAACTATTGTTTAAAGTTTTTTCACTGTAAAATTGTTCTCTTTGTTCGAATGAAATGATTGGCTTATAAAGTAATGAAGGGAATAATCAAAGTTTTCATTTTTAAAAAATTGTTTAGTTAATAATGGAGAATATATAAAATATTTTAAAGTTTGGAAAAATATGAAATAAGAACTAAGATAATTATTTAATAAGTCATTTATCAAAATGTAAGACACTTAGTATTTGTGAAAAGTAAGAAATGATTTGAGAATCATAATGTATAAATAGTAGGTTGGTTTCTTCTGTAATGTATTGTAGTTATGATTGATGATAATAAAGCGATGATTATGGTCACTTATACGACAGAAGTCTTAGACTTGCCTTAGTTTTATTTTTCTTTTATAGATTTATGTAACCATTTAGTAATATGTTCCACATATATACTTATTCATCTACAAAATAATGTAATATTCTTTAATACATTCACTTTAATATGTTAATTTATATCAAACATGATATTTCTAATTGTTTGTTACATTATTTTTCAGTAATTATCTAAATGTTTTGATCCATATCAGTAAATAAATAGGTTACAAACTATTTGCTTCCATATCTATTAATTTAACAATTATATATTTATATATATATATATATATATACACCGGGTATTTCCTTTTTTCCGAACATAGGAAATGCAATGTTAAAATTTTGATTTAGTGATATCTTTTTACCTATTAATTTTAGAACAAAAGTGTACGGAAGAAAAATGTTCAGAATGAAAAACTGCATTCATAGAGTATAAGTTTGTTGTTCAATTGTGTCTTATGTCCGAGTTAGAAGCAATAGAAAATACACGCTTTAAAGCAATTATCATGAGAAATAAAACAAATTAGATAACTTAATAAATGGTATTTATTTGTCTAGATTATGTAGAAAAAAGAAAATAATAGTTGCTATAATTAATTTTATTATTAAATTAAATGTTCGAATAAATAAGAGTAAGCTTCCAATTTTGATCCAATCTGTCAAATAATGTCACACACAACAAACAAATTATTGTTTTATATATAACATCTATTTTCAAATACAATTTGTATAAAGGTGTATGAAAAAGCTTGTTATAAAACGCTATTTAAATTTTCCATTATGTGTTTATCACAACGCCTCTGTGAATAAAGTTATTAAACCTAAGTAATTCGTGGCCATAACGAAACAAACGTAATTTCCGCGCAACGAAATATAGACATACGGAGGGTATGTAAACCGCCGTATTACAAAATACCCCCATTTCCTGTCATATTGTGTGGCCCGGCCACAGACGTGACACTACCTTATCACGAAAGTGGAAAGTTTTTTCGCCGCAAGAAATATGAGAGTGAATAAGTGTGACCATTAAATATAAAGTTTTCACAATGCAATTTAATAAAATAACTCTGACTTGTAAATTTCATCAAGAACTTCACACTAGTTTTAATGATGAAATATAGACATTTTTTAAGTGCTTCACAAAAGTAGGTTAGATTAACCAAGAACTTTTTAATTGGTTATATTTGGATTTTTTTCAAAACATATTTAATAGAAAACAAACAATTACTAGGTACTTAGTATATTAACCATGAATAATAAAAAAATGGACAACAAATTGGAAATTATAATTCATTTATACTCTCCAAAATGAAAATGAATTCCCAAAAGAAAAGAAACACACATAACAAAGTAATTTTCGTAAATTAAAACAAATATATATAAAAATTATCTCTTTGTTCCATCAGTCATTTACTTTATATAAATGTATTTTTAAAAACCAATGTTTTTTAAATTAATTATTTCGTTGCATGAATATATAAAATTTTTATTGATATCAAAATTGATTATTCGTAATTTAAAACAACAATTTTTAAAAGTTCATAAAACAATGTTTATTTTATAAAAGATAATTAAAATTATATATTTTTTATATATGCGTAAGTGCATAAAATTAAATATTCAGAGTGGAACAATTTAGGGCGAACACCGAAATATTTTGTTCTTTAGTACATGTTTATGCGCTATTAATATATTCATGGGTTAAATATGTTATACTTTTAGGTTGATAAGCAAATTTATATTTTGATTTCA
Organism: Pterostichus niger; assembly: GCA_947425015.1. Taxonomy (NCBI): domain Eukaryota; kingdom Metazoa; phylum Arthropoda; class Insecta; order Coleoptera; family Carabidae; genus Pterostichus; species Pterostichus niger. Next base: position 9,025,425 of record OX380341.1, read on the forward strand.
TTTCTGCGATATATTTTAATACAATTCGAGGAAAATTGTTAAGATGTATAGAAGCACATACCTAATCAAGATTAAATGTATTTTATATGAAATTAAATTTATATTATATAAATAATAATCAAACAGACTACAATTTTCAAAATATAAATTAATTATTCCTATCATCAATCACGCTGAATAATGTACGAATTTTAGTTGAACTCAATAAAAATGTTTCTAAAATAATTATCTATATATATATATATATATATATATTTACACCGACAACTTATAAAATAAAATATTTGTAATATTGTATTTTGTGATGTATATTTATAAAAAAGTTGAGTCCACTTTTCTTCTACAAAAATTTAACCGAGAATTGCCAATATTTTGCAAATGCGTATGAACTATTTCAATACAAAATTAAATTTTCACAAGACTAAATCTTGCAAAATGTATCGATAAACGAAATGAATTCACCAAAATGTTGCTCCTAAAATTCGACAATTACAATACAAGATGAATCCACCAAAACTTTGCTTCTCTAAAATTTGAGTCAGAAATTTCATATATATTTAGCAAATTCATGTGCAACTTTAAATTTTAAAAAACAATATTAGTTGCACTAAACCTTGCGTAAAGAATCTATAAACAAGGCGAATCCACCAAAATTTTGCTCCATGAAAATTTAAGTTTAGATTTGCCTACATATTTTTTAGAAAGTAGATATATGCTACTACAATAAAAATGTAAATATTCAAATCAATAAATTTTACGAAATGCATGACAGTACAAGGAGATTCTACCAAAATTTGCTTCCAATAAACTTTGAGTTGAGAATTTTCACATATAGTTTTTGCAAATGCGTAAATGGTACTTCAATAAAAAACTAAATATTCAATGCACTAAATCTTGCAGAATGCATCTATGAGCAAACAAATCCACAAAAATGTTGCAACTAGAAAACTTGAGTCGAGAATTATCTAACATACATAAATATTTTTTTCAAATTCATTTGTGTTACTTTAGTATGAAATTACATATTTATAAGACTAAATCTTTCTGAGTGAACAAAATATAACTCCTAAAAAATTTGAGCTGAAAATTACCGACATATATTTTTGAAAAGTATGTATATGTTACTTCAACAAAAAATGATATATTTATAACACTAAATCTTGTGGAATGTATCTATAAACTAGGCGAATCCATTAAAATTTTACATTTAAGTTGAAACTTGCCTACATATATTTTTTAAAAGTGCATATCTACTTCAATAAAATATTAAAAAGTTCAAAACACTTAATCATTTGGAATACAGCCATGAACAAGACGTATCTTCCAAAATTTGCCTCTAATATAATTTGAGTCGAGAATTATCTACATAAATATTTTTTGCAAATTTATGTGTGTTCCTTTAGTACTAAATTAAATATTCATAAGACTAAATCTTGCGGAATATATCTATAAACAAAACGAAGTTACCAAAATTTTGCTTCTAGAAAATTTGATGCAAGAATTATCTTAATATGTTTTTTGCAAATGCGTAAGTGCTATTTCAGTAAAAAAAATCAATATTCACAGCGCTAAATCTTGCAGAATGCATTTATGACTAAGGCAAATCAATCAAAATTTTACTCTTAAAAAATATGAATCGAGAATTACCTATATACATTACAAAGTCGTATGTACTACTTCAATACAAAATTTAATTAAAGTTAATTTATATTATGACAGAAAAATTCTGATGATGCCTGGATTCGAACCAGGGACCTTCCGCATACCGGGCAGAGATGCTAACCGCTACACCACGTCACCTGTGTTCGAAATATGGCATCAACTGAATTTTTCTGTCATAATATAAATTAACTTTAGTCAAAAACTACAGGTATGATTACCTTTAATAATCACACAACTTAATAATTTTAAAGTTTTACGGATTGTATTTATAAAAGAAGCGAATCCCCTAAAATATTGCTCCTAGAACATCTAACTTGAAAATTACTTACATATATATTGTTAAAGAGCATATATAACTTCAATTAAAAACAAAATTCAAAGCACTAAATCTTCTGGAATCTATCAATGATGAAGTTGAATTCACCAAAATTTTGATAAAAAATTTGAGGCGAGAATTATCTACATACAGTTTTTTGCAAATTCGTATGTACTATTTCAATACAAAATTTAATATTCATAATTTCAAAATTTGCGGAATATATATACAAAAAAGGAGATTGCATCAAAATGTTGTTCGTAAAATATATAAGTTCAGAATTACTTACATATATTTATTGAAAGTATATATACGCTACTTCAATAAAAAAAATTAAATATTCAAAGCACTAAATCTTGCGGAACGCATCAATGAACACGGCGAATCTACCAAATTTTTTTTCCAATAAAATTTGAGTCGAGAATTATTTACATATAGTTTTTGCAAATGCGTAAAAATCCTATTTCAATAAAAAAAATAAAATATTCAAAGCACTAAATCTTGCGGAATGCATCTATGAACAAGATAAATGCACCAAAATTTTGCTTCTAGAAAATTTGAGACCTACATAAATATTTGTGTTACATTAGTGCTAAATTAAATATTCATAAGACTAAATCTTGCGGAATAATAATAAACAAAACGAACCCACCAAAATTTCGCTTGTAGAAAATTTAATTCAAGAATTACTTTCATATATTTTTGCAAATGCGTAAGTGCTACTTCAATACGATATTAAATATTTATAGGACTAATGTTGTAGAATGTATATATGTACAAGACGAATCCAAGATTCCTCCCAGCTCATAGCAAGGCGAACCATTTGCGCGGTGAAATCTCACATAGGGCGTGAAACTTCAATCACTATACTTGTGCTCCACATAGAAAAAGTTCACTCACCAATCTTAGCATGCGCGCCGTTGGTTGCAATTGCCACAAGAGCAACTGCAAGTAGTAGGTCCAGAACCCGCGGCATTCTGTTTGGCACGGAGGAAACTTGAACAGTATAAAAGCGTAGCCACGAGCCACTCACAGCTTGGCGACGGCTCCCATCCCCTCCAAACTCATTGTGCAAATAAACAATTCGTTACGCCGCGTTATTTTTTCATTACATTTCACCTCAACTGCGGGATATTAAACCTGGGCCGGATGTTTATTTTCTTTATTGTTATTTTTAAAATCACTTGCTGTCCGCTGTCGATAAGTCCAGAGCAAATATTTGTTTTGTGTTATTAGATTTTACGGCTGAAAATTTCGTTGTTTTTCCCATTCGCAGTATTTGCTCAAAACATCACACTATGAGTGGGTTCTGTCCACTGCTGTGGTAGCAAACCAATTTTCCACTTTTTAAAATTGTATTTGAATAGTTTAGGGTACACACTATTTGAGTTAATAGTGGAAGAATTCCACTCACACTTCGCGAAAGTTCCGAAACTTGTCGCGATGCTGCGGATTCCTTCGTTGCGTGCAGCTGACGGCGGCGCCCGCGAAACACTGACGGCCGCAGCTTTGGCCGCCGCCACCAACGACGCCGCCGACGCCGACGCGCCGCCCCATTGCGCGTGTGCTAGAGCCAAGCTGGCCTACGTGTTTTTTAGTATGATTTACTAGCAATATCTTAATTGCCATTTTGGAATGTTTATAATCAATAAATGTCTACACAACGATATGCTTTTCAACAACTTAAAAATTATTGGAATCATTAAGGAAGTTTACGGCCATATGGTTTATGTTGTTTTAATGAGACAATCGATTTACTTCTCTTGAGAATTCGTTTTGTAATATAATAACACTTCAACAACCAGAAAATATTAGCAGAAAACATATTTAAGAACATCAAACAACTTATACCACCGGAAATTACTTTCATCTGTTTTTTTTCTGAGGTCACGAAATGTAATTATTCAAATTTCTCAAACTATCCTGTGGTTTTCCTAACTTTGACTCTAATTCATGAACCGCGAGCAACCATAATTTGTTTCATTATTGTTATCTAAACTATTTAAAAAAATGCATTTATTTATTTGTTACTCTGCATAACAAGCACTTAGACTAAATAAGAGTGCAAGGGGCACACATGATAAATGATTAAAAGGAGATAAGGCCTGTTGTTATTCATAACATTTATGGTTTGTTCAATAGTTTACTGGTTTCAGAATATAAACACATTAACGTCATTATTTTTTAAATTTTTTTATGAATAACGTCAACTATCATTTTAGAAGGTGATCAAGTAAGTCTATGGTCTGTATGTTATTTATTTAATGTCATGGTTACAATTGTTTTGTATCATATTTATAAATAATTTTTTGTATACAGGGTGTTACACAACTAAGAGCAAAAAATTAAAGGGTATATTCTGTACGACGTGCTGATCATGAAACAAAAAGAATTTTTTTTAAAAACGCAAAACTATTTTCCTTGTTTCCCAGTCCAAAATTTTTCGTTGCCACTGCTACTGGGTGGATGATTATGTAAAAGTTATTAATTAAATAAAATTCTATTATAAATAACTGCTAATAATTGAATTGTGTAATTATTCTTTCGTAGTTGATACCTACTTCATTGTTGGTGTTTAATAGGAAAGCGAATCCAGTGCGGTACTAGAGAAAATGTTTTAGGTTAACAACCCTTAATTTTTCGAATTTAAAAAAAATCTTTTTGTTTCATGATCAGCACGTCGTACAGAATATACCTTTTAATTTTTTTTAGTTGTGAAACAGCCTGTATATATAAGCAGGAGAAGTAATCTTTGTATTATTGTTATTTTGAGTTCCGTTTGTATTAATAGTGTTATATTATCATTGTGTTTTATTTTCATTTTCTTAACTGTTTTGACAAGTCAGTATGGTAATAGAGTTATTACTTACTTCAGTCTACTTTTGTGCATGTAAACATAGGTTTAATATCCTGAAACCGGTTAAATAATTTACAAACAACATTTAAGACTTTTTGGATGTTGTAAAAATGGCTTATAGAATCTTGTAATTAATCGAATGTTTATGATTATGTTTAACTATAACATAATTAGTTAATTTATTACACTGTTTAGTGTACATAAAATAGCACTTTTTTGGACTAATATGATGAAATAGCAAAATTGGAATCCTTCACAAAATAATCGTACTGACATTTAATAATTAATAAAACAAATAAATATATTATAATCTGTTGTTTATAAGTGACTAACTTATAGCACCCGAATATGATAAATATATGTAACGACAAATCACACATTGTCGGTGACGTCACATGTTAAAAATTAAAAAAAATTAGCTCCTATACACAGCAATGTTAGGCCACTTAAAATGAACATTCTTTCATAATTATGTACTTACTAAAATCCTACAACAAAATTTTGTATGCTGATGAAGACTGCGTTAATAGAAAAAACGGTCAGATAAACATATAAACGTTCTATTTTTACAAGAACTCAAAAGCTATTCATATAACAACCAAAATAAATTAACAGGATCAACAAAAATTATTATTCATTAAAAAAACAACAACAATAACTTTCATCTGTTTTTTATGAGATGACAAAATGTAATAATTCAAAATTTCACAAACTATGTGGAAAAACAAATTGTCAAATAAAATACCAATCGTTCAATAATTAAAAAATATTGTAAATTTGTCACCGATTCCAAGCCGCAAAAAGTTGACAAGCTTTTTTACTTTGTGATATGGCTTTATCAGCGGATAGCTTCAATTATTTATGAAATGCTGAAATATTACCAATAATCTGATTTCATTACAGCAAGGATTTAATTAAAAACTAGTGCTCACAGATAATGTATATTTTATTGAAATATTGAATCTGTTCTCTCGTATTTATCTACTGATTATTTTTTTTTGCTATCTGTAACCTGTCAGTATTATGTACGCAGTATTAAAATATAATTATTTTTTTATGGTAGAATTACGTATATTAATTTCTAAAATGCAAAATATTATTGAAGTTTCATTGTTTACCTTTCGTTATATTTACTTTTGAAGTTAATTGAAAACAACAAATATTTTAATATTGTAAACAAGAAAAATCTTAAATGTTTCCTCATTACTCAAATCTCATCAAGTTACAAAAATATATTTTGTTTAAAAGATCTTTGCAATATAAAATTTTAATTTTTCGGTAACTGTTTACTTTCTTGTCAAACAGAGTTTTTTATTAAAAATTCTTTTCAAGTCTTTACATTTTTCTGTTTACTTCTTAATAAAAATATTAAGTTTTTTGTTATATAATTAAAAAAATTGTTTGACAACATCAAGATATTAATTAACTTCCTTTCCGCATTGTAAATCTTTAGAATAAATATAATATTAACAAATCAAGAAATTAATTATTAAATATGTGTACGTTTCATCTTATTCTCAATGTTATCAACAGTATATATTTTACCATGTTTATTTGGCGATCTTCATATACATCGTTAAAATTATGTAAGTAGATAAGTACCTACTCAATTATTTCATTGACTATTCCACTCATAACTTTTCATCCAATCAAATTACAATATTTTGTTGAATTGAACCAATCACAGTAGTATTACAGCGACAATTTCACTAGTCGCAAATTATAGCAGATCTCGGTAAGTAATACATTTCTTCGCGTGAAGTGCGGTTACCAGCCGTGAAATCACGGCCTCCAAAGATGTTAGTGACGGAGGAGCCACAGGGGTAAATTTGAAAGTGGTGAAAATTGTTTGTCGTATTACAGCGACAATTTCACTAGTGAAAATTGTCGCAAATTATAGCAGATCTCGGTAAGTAATATATTTCTTCGCGTGAAGTGCGGTTACCAGCCGTCAAATCACGGTCTCCAAAGATGTTATTGAAGGGGGAGCCACAGGGGTAAATTTGAAAGTGGTGAAAATTGTTTGTCGTCTGTGGGGATCGAACCAGGGTTCTCAAGATCCACAGGCCGACTCGATACCACTGAGCCACCTAATAAATTAAATTAATTACATTAATTAGCTATAGGCTGCGCTGCCATCTAAACAAAACAAAATAATACACAATGTATAATCTGACCAACAAAATAATCAAAAAAATTAATTGTGTCCTACTGATTTAGATTTTATTCGAAGCTGTACCTTCATTTCGTTTTAATTGAGATTGTTCTGCGGAATAAATAAGTAGATTAATTAAAACTTGCCATTTAAAATCTTTCAAAAACTTGATTTTTCATTTAAGGGGTAAGGCCACTCTAGACAAGGAAAAAAAGGGTAATTTTCAAGATTTTTTTTAACGAAATCTAAACATGCTGCTTAAGAACTGTTTTTGGATCTTTATTTAGTGCTCTTTAAACTTTATTTCAAATATCTTTTTAAATAAAATATTCAAAATTGTCGTCAGAAATTTAAAAAAATGGCGACTCCTCTCGGCGCGTAGGGCAAATCGGGCGAAAACATTCCGGGAACAGCAATAGACCTGGATCAAAAAAGGGATATGTTTTCTTAATCTATGATGTATACTCTAAAAAACTACGGGCTGGATTTTGAAAATTTTGATTTTTAACAAAATGGCACACGTTTGAAAAAAAAGTTCATTATTCGGGACTAAATTTCTGTACAAAAAAAACACCATAAAAACGAATGAAGCACTTAAAAAAAGCCCCCGTAGTTTTTTAGTATTTTATATCTAGAATAGGAAATAAAAAGATTCAGCACGATCCATCAATTAGTATTTGAATTTTGAAAATATGATTTCGAGAAAAACGCGTTTAAAGGTTCGAGTCATGTATATATATATAAATACTAGTACTAATAGATATATGCTTTTTTTCCTCTGAAATACTTCCGCGCGGCATTTAAATTAATTGTCCCTTATTCCTAAGGGTTTAAACTATAATTTAAGCAAATAAAAAAATATGCATTTTTTAAAAATTCTAGAGTGGCCTTACCCCTTAAAAAGCGACGTTTCAGCCATCTGGGCCCTTATTCATAAAATTTGTATATTAGTAAATTATCACTGCAGAGAGCGCAAAAATAGATAAGCATGGTTTTTACTTCTATAGTGAAGATTTACAAATGTAGAAGTTTCACGACATAGGGCCTGGTATGGAATTTCCATCGTTTCAATAAGACATGATTTTTGCAAAAAGACAACGACTTATACTTGTACATCCTTACTTTTAAAACAGAACATAAAATATAGGATAGAGTTGCAAAAGCTTTCTGTAAATATCACTTGAAACTCAAGTATCAAAGCAGAAATTTTTGTCCCTTGCATCAAGGATCATTTAGAGGTAAAAATCCCGTAGATTACTGTTCGCACGAAGTTGCAAGAAAGCCCAGAGGGCAACTTCACTTTGACGTCGTATTGTTTGTCTTGTTTAATGGTTCAATCAATTGACTGTGTATTGCCGATCAGTGAACGTAGACCGTGGAACGAAGTTCGGCTTCGACACAGCGACGGATATGCTGAACTTGCAGTTGAATCAGTTCACAACTCACACGGAGTGAACCTGCGATGTGTTTGTGCAGAATCGCGGTGTGTATTTAATCCGATGTCCAAGATTCATGCCGATTCGCTAATTTCGAACGTTCAACTATGTATACGATGTTGATTAAGTTTCACATTTACGACTGTCCGGTTAATTAAAACAGTTGGATTTGTCAGATTAGAAGAGAATGGGTATGATATTAATTTATTGTGAGATAAAATTTGGTGGTAGTGAAGGATTGATTAAATTTTGTGCCAAATTACAAAGTCGATGTATTCACTGTTTGATACAAAGTATCAAAAATTTATAAACGGAAACATATTTTAATTACAGAGGAACCAAGCGCCATGTTTCGTCATGCGCTGTCATCGAATGGAGATTGCTTTTTTGTTCGTAAATGGACAAATTTAATAAAACGTCTCAAATAAATAATAAAGAAACATTTCAATATATAATTTAGTTTCACTATTCAATGATTTTTAGAAACAAAATCTATTATTTTATTTAACAACAAAGACAAAATTAATTGTCATCCAACACTTGGTGAAACTAGGTTTAATAAAAAATATAAAATAAACACTTGGCTAAGTTTCACAAAATTCAGCCTCCAAGTCACCTTATGAGGGCATCTCTGTTGGCACAGTTCTTCGTCACTAGGTTCTTCACGTGAACTTTGTGCTAGGTGAAGAAGTGAGTTATACCATACTGATGAGCTCTAATAAGAGCGAAACGCGTCTATGGTTACTAACTGTGCTGGCCAGCCTTTGACGATGCCCTCATATGGTGGCTGAATTTTGTGAAACTTAGCCAAGTGTTTAATTTATATTTTTTATTATTTTATTCTTTCATACACTACAAAACAGGTATATTTTTCTAACCGATAATGGCCGGTTTTATAAACGACAAATAAAACCGGACATAAGTTATCTAGTGATTGTATACTTGTCGTTTTTACGGAAATATAGTGCAATTTACACACGTATTCAAATCTCACGGCAGGCGAATATACAATTCCATATTTCCTTTCCACCATTGTGAATAAACAATAGTTTTATCTACAAAAAAAGAATAAAGTACAATTTTATTATGACATATTACTTTTTGTATCGACTCTATTTAAATTTCCGCTATACTTTGATGGTTGAAATTAGCAGCCCACCATTGCTTACATTTTTATTTCAAAAGATAGAGAGACACAGAGAGAGAGATATGGACAAACTAATGTAATTTTTTTCGACAAATTTAATGGTGCAACAGATATAACAATTTTAGATCAAATAACCGAGTTTTAATCAAAAATAACATTTTTTGAATGAAACGCCATATTGAAATTGAACAGGGTAGTGATAAATAAAAAAAATATTGATTGGTTGATTTTTATTAAATATTTAAACCATTGGAGAGGACGTTTCAGTCTTTTTTATGAGTCTGGTGGTATTTATATTTTTTGACATCACACAAAATTTCTAACCAGGTAGTATTTAACAACCATTTAATCTAAGTAATATTATCATTAATCATCATCCTCATCTGTGGCGCTACAGCCCAAATCAGGCCTGGGCCTACCGGTCATACCGATCCGCAGTTTTTACACTGCCGTACTGCCGGTTTTCGTAGTCAAATGCTACATTATTTAAGGCGTATAAGTGATGACAAATCACACATTGTCGACAGGCGGATTCGAACTGATGAACCTTGATTCGGGTGACGTAACAGTATGTTAAGAGATGTGCCTTAACACGCTCGGCCACCGTGCCCTGTTATCATTAATTAAGAAATAATAATATATTGAACATGTATTTAAATCTCTAGTTATCAATTCTGTATAGAACGACGTAAACATAACAATAACCTCAAAATTAACTGTCAGTTATACGAAGGCAGAAGACAAACACAGTAGAAAGAGTTATGAGTGAACTAGATGTGCGAGAGAGACGGTTAAAAAAGATCGCAATAGTTTGACGTCAGACTTAATGGCTTTAAAAATTCAAGTATCTTAAAAACTAGTAACATTTTTAAAACTTTGATTGTTTTTGGTACGAAGTTTTTAGGTCTAGTCTTAATATTCGAGTAAATTTTAAATTCTATTCTATTAAATTTGTCAGATAAAATGACACTATTTACCAGTCTTTCTATCTATTCAACAACAAAAAAGTTTGTAATAGTGGGTTTCTTATGGTCGACACCTTGTACAAACATGTATATTAAACACTGAAGATAATTTTAAAAATCACTAACTGATTTCAAAAATTCAAGTTAATCTTTTAAGCTTTGGCGTTTCCATACTTCGGCTACACTTTGTTCTGCAATTTTTTTATTTGTAAAGTAATTTTTACTAGTTGCATAAATAGCTATTAACGTAATATTAGTGGGAAAATTTGATTCACCTTGAAAATAGTGTTCACGAACAAAAACAAATTAATATGCAATATATTTAGTCAAATGTTTTATATTATACAATTAATCACTATGCGATAACATTTCAAATAATATACATATAGTGAGAATAAATTTATGCAAGTTTGCATAAAATATTTACCTAACGGCATGCAATAGTTACGTTCTTACATAGCTATTTGTACAGGTTACCTACATTACATTACATTTATATAATACTACACAAATGTTTACTCTTGTTATCATTTATATGAAATAATCATACAGTAAGTAAATTATTCCTTACATGCTAATAAAAATATACATGTTCATGTGGCGGATATGTGAAACAAGAAAATAAAGTATAAGATGAAATCAATATCCGGTGTAGATGTAGCACATTTTATCTCGGAGGGCGCTAAATATGAGCCATTCCGTAAGTCATATTCAGCTCTCTATTCGTCTGTAAAGCGAGAAAAATTTCTCTAGTGAAATATTCAACACAAGGAACTTTTACGATATAACCTGATTAACATATCCGGCTCCGGAGGAAATGCAGTGAGCCAGTGAAACATTTGAGGAACGCATCGGGCAGTGGGCCGTAGATTCAGTCCCATCTATCAAAACCTTGTAAATTTTATTCAAATTCCTATGCCTTATGGTAATTTTGTCGTATGTGATTTTACGAGCGGAAGGCCCGCGACATAAACAAAATGTAACGTATCACAATGTTCACTTTGCTTGACTCGGTACTGTAGTGTTTATTCAAGGATACTTGCTTGGCATTTTAAAGTTTTATTGAACGAACAGTAAATCTTTAATATTTGCTCATGCAAGTTATAAGGTGCGTGAAGTTTGCAAATACATTTAAGCACCAAAGTAAAAAATAGGTCATGTCAGATATAAAGAAAATTGCATCTGTGAATTTGTTTGTAGAACAAGGACTTCTGTCATTTACATTTTCAATATATTATATATATATAATAACTAATGTTGCCGCTGAGACAAGAATACCTATATAGCTCGGTTTGAATTTTGGAAACGAGACAGGAAATTACTGTTACGAAACGAGAAATGCATATAAGAAAACGGTAATTCTCAAATTTTTTTAATAAATTAAAAATAAATCACGCCTTTTACCCATTACTGGGTGTAGCACTCCAGTGTAGCAGATCTCGGTAAGTGATATATTTCTTCGCGTAAAGTGACGTTACCAGCCGACAAATCACGGCCCCAAAGACGTCAGTGGAGGGGGAACCATAAGGGTAGATTTAATTTTGGTAAAAATTGTTTGTCGGATGTAGGATTCGAACCCGGGTTCTCAAATCCACTCGATACCACTGAGCCACCTACCCACTTACTATGTTTTATATTTCGTACTAATATATTTAATTATTTCTTAAAAAAAATCTGACGAATTTGAAGCAAGCATTTTACAATTTCTTTATTGAGATAGAAATAAGTGAACAATTTTTTTCATCTAAAGAATTTGATAATTTTTTGCCATATGACATGATTGAAAGTACAATGTCGAGAATAAATTTCAAGTTAACTGTATGATAGAAAAATCCGAGTGACGCCTAGATTTGTACCAAGGACCTTCTGTTCGCCGGACAGAGATGCTAACCACTATACCACGGCACCCACGTACGAAGTATGGCGTCAATCAAAAGTCTTTGGTTATAGTGTCAGAATTTTTCTGACATAAATTTAAATTTAATGTTATCATCGTCTCTGTACTTTCAGCCATTTTATATGACAAAAAATTACTTCTTGGTATGATTTCCTTTAAAATTAGAAGATGTGTCGTTGCAGACGAAACCCGTTGTCAATTCCTATGATATAGGAGTCTTGAGATCGATACTACTTTAGACACTATGACAGAAGAATTTGATTGACACTATACTTAGCACCTAGGTGTCGTGGTGTAGTGGCTAGCATCTCCGGTTCGAATCCAAGCGACACCCAAAATTTTCTGTCATAAATTTAACTTTAAAAAATTTAAAACTGGACTAAAATTCTACAATTATTTCTGCATTTGAAATTATTTGTACCTAATTCCGTTTTACATCAAATTTTGACGTTATGAAATGTCAATTTTTTCATAACTGTCATTCAAGAGTTATGTAAAGAATTCTTTACATAACTAGTTACGTAATAAATGTTGGCAGTTTGAACTTTCTCAAAAATGTTTGCAAATAACGGAAAAACTATTTATTAAAATTTCTAGGATTTATATATATTTAATAATTTTTCTGGTTTTTAACAGTTCACGGTCAAATTATCAGATTCTTCGATATCAGAAAGAAGGTCTGTCTCGGATTCAAAACTCATTTTCAATGATGACATAAGCTTTATATTTAAAATTTTTATTCACTTATTTTCATGGCAACGATTTGGTAATTTGATTTTGAAATAAACTGCGCTGTCATAAATCTAGAATTTTATGTATTTGAAAAATTATTTTAGCGGAATTAGATAAAATTTTGTACGTAATATGTTACGAAAACATGATATTGTCTGACTCACATAATTTTCAAAACTCGCTTCGTTCGTTTTGGCAAATATTATTTTCGTCAAACAATATCAACCTTGTCATAACTGGTTACGTAAATAACTATTATATACATATGGCGGTATAGTTCATGCTCTTTAATGCTTCTGAAAATCAAAAATGATATCGTGATGGTTGTCGTAGACCTTGCGGCTACCAGGCATAAGATAGAACAAATCATTTATTAACAAAAAAATGTTGTTAACGGTCATGAAACAACTCGTCACATCATACAACAGAGAAGTGAAGTAACTTAAAGAAAAACTGTAACCTGAGGAATAGAGCGAAGAACAAGATATGGCACTAGCAGTTTTGTATCGCGAGATATTGCAGTGCAGTAAGTTTCATTATAAATTTAAAAACTATGCAAAATGTATCGGCCTCCTGGCACCAGCATATTGAATGGCAACGCCTCTGTCTGCTGTTAGTGTGTGCGTGCGTATGTTTGTGACGTTACGACGCCGCTGCGTATCGGCTCGACAACGACAACGCCTCCGCCACCGCCACCGCCGCCGACAAACAGGAATTCTTCGCGACGTTTGTGAAATCAATCTGCACTCCCATTACAGACGTTTCGATTTTATCAATATGTCACCACATAAAAGATTGGATCACTTGTTTGGCGAACGTTTGAGAATTGAAATGGCATCGTGTAAATATCTATATAAATTTTCAAAAGAATTCGTTCAATTTGTTACTTTATTTGGACGCGAGTTTTATTTAAATAGTTCTGGTATCTTCCGACAACGCTTTCATCAGTTTGTTATTTTGTAAACATTTACACTATTTGATACAGTTACAAAATATTGTACAACAAGCATGGAATGGTTCTTATTTCGTACAGGGGCGGATCCAGACTTCAATTTATGGAGGTGGGGGGGGGTCATGGAGTGAATTTTGTCATGGGTGGGGAGGGATTGCCCATCTTCTAAATATAACACACGGTTCTTGAAGTTGGTTTTCTAAGTGCAAATGTCGGTAGTCACATACTTGACTAGGTCTTAAATAATAGAATACCTCTCCCATCTGGGGGTCGAAATAATATCCCCACAAAATATTGGTTTTTGGCTATTTACTAGAATAATAAATCAAACAAGAGTTCTTAATTATCCTAGAATTTTAAGTTCTTAGATAATATTTTCTATTTAATTTGTTTAACAAATTAAGTTATCGTAAATAATGACATCATTATTATGTATTAGTGCCAACATTTAAAAAAAGTCCATGCTTGGGAGGGGGCATCATGACCCCCATGACCTCCCTCCTGGATCCGCCACTGATTTCGTAGGAGTATGAAAGTTCGTAGCATGAATCGAATAGGAATGCTGCTCCATGCAAGTTGTACACTATGCTTTTTGTTACTACGATATTGTTGCTCTATTAATTTATATTTTAAGTAATTTGTACCATATCGTATTGGAAATGTTTTCAATGTACACCTATATTACATCTGAATTAAATTAGGACTAAGTGAAAAACTCGCACATGTTTACACAGAGAAAACACTTGATCTAAAAAAAATAAATATAGGTAAAATATAATCCAGATTTGGATAAATACATTTTTTTTCGAATTGCTTTGATTTACTAACAGTGCTGGCCAGCCTCTGACGATGCCCTTATAAGGTGACTTGGAGGCTGAATTTTGTGAGACTTTGCCAAGTGTTTATTTAATATTTTTTATTAAACCTAGTTTTACCAAGTGTATGGATGACAATTAATTTTGTCTTTGTTGTTATTTAAATTGCTATTGTGTAGCTTTTCCTTTTTTTCAGTAGATGGCATTACTGGTTCGACAGAACTTCTCATGTCATCTTACCGTTTGTTAGAGATCTTATTCTCTGCTGGCACAGTTCTTCGTCACCAACTTCTTCACGTGAACTTTGTTCTAGGTGAAGAAGTGAGTTATACCATACTGATGAGCTCTAATAAGAGCGAAACGCGTCTATGGTTACTAACTGTGCTGGCCAGCCTCTGACGATGCCCTCATAAAGTGACTTGGAGGCTGAATTTTGTGAGACTTTGCCAAGTGTTTATTTAATATTTTTTATTAAACCTAGTTTCACCTAGTGTATGGATGACAATTAATTTTGTCTTTGTTGTTATTTAAATTGCTATTGCGTAGCTTCTCCTTTTTTCGGTAGATGGCATTACTGGTTCGACAGAACATCTCATGTCATCTTACCGTTTGTTAGAGATCTTATTCTCTGCTGGCACAGTTCTTCGTCACCAGCTTCTTCACGTGAACTTTGTTCTAGGTGAAGACGTGAGTTATATCATACTGATGAGCTCTAATAAGAGCGAAACGCGTCTATGGTTACTAACTGTGCTGGCCAGCCTCTGACGATGCCCTCATAAGGTGACTTGGAGGCTGAATTTTGTGAGACTTTGCCAAGTGTTTATTTAATATTTTTTATTGCTTTGATTTATTGTAGTCAGACATAATTTGGTATAAACGAGTATTACCTGTTGTAAAAAAACTTAGTTTCCAAATTGATACTGAAACTGTATAACTATGAAGCAGTTTTAATTTGACACTAGTTTAAGTTCAGAGTAAAAGTAAAAAAAAATGCTTCTTTAGATGATTACAAATAATATTTACTTTAGTAAAGTAGGAGTAAAAGTTGCGGCATTAGCATAAAGGAGTAGTGCAGTAATTAGTTCCAAGAACATCTCAATGGAAGTTGTCCGGGTAAATTAGCGTGAAGATAAAATAAGTAAAACATCAAAGTAGAGCGAGCCATTCGCTTCATAGTACAGTATCCGAAATGCACAATTCATAACGTGAAAAATGATATTTGAAGGCAGTCGGTCATTTGTCAAGATTTATGTTTTAAAATATGGACGTTAATTCATCAAAGTCATCTGTGTAGTCGAAGCGATTGTTTCTCGTCTGCTTAGGACGAGAGGGAAATGAGAACGCGAAATCGCCGACTGAATGTTGATGCCGGCGCATGCTTACCAACGCGAAAAACACTAACTCTCCGCTTTTGCTCTAGCTCTTTCGCAATCTTGGTGGGCACGAACTTCCCACTTTCTTTGATATTTGGTTTTCCTGAATTACTGAATGTCACATAAATAGAAACAAGATGTGCTGATTTCTTTTGTTACTCAGAGTACATTTTGAGGTTTATCAATAATATCAGATGCGTAGAGTTTTCATATTGGCTGTGGTTGCATTTAAAGTATTTAAGTAGAATAACAGAAAAATAATATTTTAAATATTAATTGCCATATTAAGAAAAATGTGAAAATAATTTTCAAGCTAAATAAAATAGTTATCTGTGTATTAAGAGCGTAAAATGTTTCTTTGTTACTCGAACACGGTAATTGCAGCGCGAGCCGAAGACGAGAGCTGCTATAGTGCAAGAGGAACAAAGACACTACGCTCGTGATACACACATAATTTTTTCTACAATTGCATCTTAAAATTATTAAAAAAACGTATACGTATTGAAAATAAATTCGTTCTACCAACTGTCAATATAACAAGTTTCTGTTTTGTTTGTATCTATTGATATAAGCGCGCATTTAATATCTTTTTCGCGCATTCCAATTGGAAACGCGCTCATTTAACATCTTTTTCACGCGTTGCGTTAACAAATGAGAGCGTAATTGTCTACTTTTCATAGCAATCGTAGAAATAACGTTATTATTACTAACTATCTTACTTGAGTCATCCTTAGGAGATGAATAGCCAAAATTTAAAAGTATTTACTGATATATTAATATTTTATGAAAATAATAGTTAATTAATTTAAAGATTGTAGTATACTATATGATTTATTTTGAAAGTAAGTAACCATTGAATTAATCTAAACCTTTAAATTGGGCGCTCTACTATAATCACAAAATACTAAACTAGTCATTTATATAGTTAATTATTTATGCTACTCTGTACAACAGGAACTTACTACTAGACCCAAAAACTTTGTATTAAAGACAATCAAAGTTTCAAATTGTGATTAGTTTTTAAATATACTTGAGTTTTTAATGGCATTTACTCTAATGTCAAAGCTGTGTGATCTTTCTTTAACATTCGCTCTTCTACATCTAGTCTATTCAAAATTCTTTCTACGAGTACTTTTCATATTTTCTGTCTTAACTAATTGACAATTAATTTTGAGGTTATTGTTTTGCTTACGGAAGTGATAAGTCTATTTTAAGTTCATATCTAATATATTATTTATTTCTTAACTATGTAATTAAAGTAACAATGATTGTTTAATATTATCTAATTAAATTTGGTTTACATCAAATTGTATCACTGGTAATCAAACCATTGACTAAGATAATCATACAGCTATTTATTTTTCGTTCTGAAATATCTTATATTCTAATGCCTATGGCACGCTGGTCGAAGAGCGTCGAAGAGCTCTTCGATGAAACAACAGAACGTACCCGTCATCGACGAAAAATAGAGGCTCCTCTATTTCCATCGAAGAGCTCATCGATGAAACGAACGTATATCATTTCATTCGTATCTTTTGTGTCTCATTTCACGTTAGCATATTTTAGAAATTTAGTTTTTCATTCTCAACTTTAGAAGCTTTTATTTTTCGTTAATGACGGGTGCGTTCTGTTGTTTTATCGAAGAGCTCATTGATGCTCTTCGATGCTCTTCAACCAGTGTGCCATAGGCATAACACATTTTTTTATTATTTGTTGAGAAAGATATATAAGCTTTATTTGTATAGTTTCTTAAATGATGAAATGTGACTACAATTATACGCGAGTTCTACTGCTTGCGTTCTACATTACCTTAGTTCTGACGTCACAAAATTTTTAAAAATCTGTTCAGCTTAATGAATAATAATTAGTAAAGCCCGGATATTTAGGATCTTAAAAACACCTAAATAAGCAGGCATATAGGCCGGTAATTACTCTAAAATAGGCGGGATTTTAGGCAGCCTAAATGTAAATAATTTGTTTAAAAAAAAAACTAATCCTTTTTCTAATATTGGTACCCGTATTTACTTAGCGTTAGAAAACATAATCATTTTAAACAAAAAAAAAACGCAATCTGAAAAATAATAATGTAGGGTTCTCATTTAATTAACTATTATGCAAATTCAAATTATGTAGTATACTTTAATTCACAAAATATTGCGAGCAATTGCTCTATGAAATTTTCGGAAAGGGACTGTCTTCGGTCTGTCAGAACTTGCTTGTAAGCTGAAAACTTCGTTCGACATCACAAAATGTGACAGAAGCGTTCTTATATTTAGCCATATCGTCTAAAGTTACCTCAGCTCCATTGATTAATGGCAAAGACAATTGAATTGCCACGTAAAATTTAGACTAAAAAACGTTTTTTCTTTCGGCATTTTAAATTCACACACAAAAACTTGATTAAAGTAAGTACTTTAAATATTATAGGTTAGGTTGAAACACTTTGTCGGGTGCTGAATTAGTCAACGAAGTAGATGATAAACCTTGTCTGCTCAATAAAAGTTAGAATAGGCAACAAAAATAGGCAAAATAGGCTGTATAAGGTAAAATAGGCACAATAACCAAAATATAGAAAAAATAGGCTCTAAGGCACGAAAAAAAAACCTTCCATTACACGTAAACATATTACCTATGTATAGAAAAACGAAATTGCCTGAAGTATATTAAAATTTGAATCTAGGCAATTGCCTAAAAATCCGGGCTTTAATAATTAGAATGTTCAAAAACTGTACACATGTAGATGAAGTTTCATAATTAATTATAATTTTTAAATAGTTTATGACTCCATTGTGCAAATAATATTATCAGTCACTTTATCCAGCATTGATAAACGGGCTCATAGAAGATAACGATTAACTCGTAATTAACATAATCTTGATAGTAGGTATGAGGTAGGTGGCGCAGTGGTATCGAGTCGGCCTGTGGATTTATGAAGCCGTGTTCGATTCCCACAGCCGACAAACTAATTAAAACTACTACTATGGCTCCCCTTCCACTAGCATCTTTGAAGAAATATATTATTTACTGAGATCTGCTACGGAGGAGTGCTACACCTAGTAATTAGTAAAATGCGTGATGATATATTGATTTGATAGTAGATAATGGGGAAATATAGTGAAACAATATTGAAACAATATAACCTATAGAACATTCTTTTAATTGTTGATAACTAGACAAATGATGATCCTAGCAAGCTATGCATAAAGTCGAATAGTTGCGGTTATAATACAAGCATATTCTGCGAAACTTCTGGTATATTCTCTCCCGGTCCGCACAAACCGAGAAGTCAATAATGAGAAGCAGTTCCCTTACAAACCAGTGCAGTCGTTAGTCGCGATGGCCGCCGTGTCCATTTAATGACGCTCCGTGTCCGGTTAATAATGTCCGACCAGAAGTCATACCAGTCCTGGCCGAGGAACTAGGGCATGGCTTTCAGCGCGAGATACTAACGTTCATCCAACCTGCTTTGTGTCATTCGGATCCAAACTTTGGATGCTTTTAAATCATTGAACTTGTGCATGTACTTTGATTGTCATATGGATTGATTTTCCTGAATACATCATTCAGAATGAAATGAAACTAAAAAGTCTTGAAATCAATTAGTGGAATTACAAGTTTTATTTTTATTTATGTAGTATCTAGTCGAATTGTAGATTTGAGAACCTAGGTTCGAATCTCACAGCTGATAAACAGTTTACTCCATCTCTTGTTCCTTTGCATTAACACCTTTGGAGGTCGTGATTTGACGGTTGGTAACTGCACTTCACGCGCATATATCACTTACCGAGATCGGCTACACCTAGTAATAAGTACAAGGCGTGGCGATATATTTATATTTAAGGATTAAGACTTCTTGATTGCCTAGAGAAATACTCTGGTCCTTATTTTCGCAGTATTATTTATTTATTTAAATTACACTGTCCAACAGACCGTAGCGTAATAATAAGACAGGAACAATTACAAACATAATTACAAAAGATAAACACTTTAAAAATAATGTACAAATTAAATCAAGAAATACAATTATAAATTTGATTTGAAGTATATTGAAAAATATCAACATGAGCGAATTTCAGCTGGTAAGTTAAGCACATCCGATTTATGGGAGATGAATAAAATAAGGATGTATAAGCTGCAGATAAATAGAATATTAAGGGTTGTTATTTATTGATTTTAACAGTTTGAGTTTATTAGATATAGTTTGCAAAATAGAATTTAATTGATAAAAATGCGAGCGTAGCAAATATTCCAAAAACATTATATTTATAATTTGTTTACTTGAACCAATTTTACAAGTTTAAGTTTATAGGATTTAAGACAAGTCGTGTCATTGGCATACGCAGGATTCTGTTATGGACGAGGAGGTTCAAAGAGAACTAAAAATTTACCTTAGAAATTGTTTTTATTATTGATGCGATGTTATATAAATTTAAAACTCCCAATACTGTAATAATATGAGCTATCTGATTGTTATCTTGCGTTTAGGTAAAAGACTGACTTGGTGTAAATATGACACTCGTGACCACATGTGCCACTAAGGTTGAATGTGAGATCTTTTGGGTTTCAAATATAGGGTAGGTAGATAAATATAGTTAATATTCTTAGAATTCCAACAAGATTTCATGTTCACTTTATCTACAGTGCCAGAGTATCAGACTACACAACACAAACACTTGAGGCATCTGTGTCCACCCTGATGTGAGAGGGATAGATTCCAGATGTGGGTATTGTACCCAGAACAGCAAGTGTTTTAGTGGTAATTGTCAGTCTCGTCCATCAACTCAAAAAAACAAGATGTGTGATCTTAAAATCACGCGTTGTTCACGTTTTACTTAAATTTAAACATTAATAATTGGAGCAATATGTGAATACTACAAAATATAGAATGCTGGAATGTAATAGTTTTGTTGGGAAATCATATTAATACTGATATAATGTGGAGGGTTCTGGCCCCTCTAACTCCTCTCTGGGTACGCCACTGTGGCGTATTTGTTTTATTAATTAGTGAAGTGAGCTTTGCCTAATTCCTAACAGATAATTTGTTTAAGAAAATTAATATTAGCAGAATGAATTCAGAAGATCTGATATTGCTGCAATTGTATTTCTTCATGGCATTATTTTTAAAGAAACGAATATCATTATCTCTATTTCTAGATAAACTACAGTATAAGGAATGGTTATATGTTCAATAAATAATATACTATTATTTTTAACAATATTAACTCTTAACATGTAAATTCAATGACTGGTACCACAAGCTTTGTTCTTGGATGTTTTAAGAGAACGGTTTTAACATGTTAGAGATAGCTAAAACACCCAAATACACTGCTCTTAAAACAGGCAAAAACAGAGCTTGTGGTACCAGCCAATGTTTTTTAACACTGAGTGTTGCTGTATTTTATTTAATTAATATTACTTTGACTTGATAATGGACCTATCCATAGGTCTACAACAAATTTAAATATAAACTGAAAATATAGCCAAGTTTTCCAAATACTCGTATCTAGAATTAAATATGTTTGATATCTCAATATAAATATTATTTAATACCCTCTTCAAATTTGTGAATTCTTGTGACGGCTCTTCCATTGAGCTATTTACCTGTAAAATATTTGAATTTTTCATCATTTTTCTCGTCGTTATTTTTGTAATATAATGTAGGTAAATTTGCAAATTGGAGGGAGTATTTGATTTAATGTTGTTTTTGTGTAATTAGGTTAATGTCAAGTAAAATTGTATCCTGAGGAGAACCCAGTTTGTATGAATGGAAAAGAACGTCTAGGGCTTTTATAAAAGAGAGGTCTGCGGGTCTTTGTCAGAAACACGAACTCCTTTTGGCTGTGTTTGGTTATGAATATCCAGGGGCGCAGGCGGGCAGCGGGAAGCGGAAACGGGTGTTACTTTTGTGCTGGCTTTTCTTTGACACTCCTCTAATATCATTACGACGGGACTTTCTGAGCGGCAGAATGTGCGACATCTCATCATTCGCCGTATTTCCCAAGTTACGACACCTGTACCGTGTTGCGGCGTTGGCGGCGTGCGGCAAGCGATCTGATATCCGAGTCGTGCCGAGCTAGCCCGACAACTTCGAGCTTGTACTCGTGCTGGTGCTCGTGCTCAGCTTGTGCGTTTTGCGAAACGTTTCCAACTTTCCGTGTAAACTTTGAACGATGATACGATGTCATAGAGGCAAGGCTGCAGTGTGCCATATCGCCAAATTGTCGAGCCAGCCAATCTCATATTCGTATATTCGTTGGGGCGACGGCGACGGCCCGGGCGAGTGGAGGTGCTGTCGGCGGCGACCGACTCGTGCTGTCACATCTGCGGCCGACGAAAAGCGCCGCGCCCGTTGTATTGCTGCACGGGCACATTTCCAAAATATACGACCGCCTGACTCACACACATTTCATATTCGCACGACCCATTCTCTTTCCTCAACCGTACAAACGTTCTTTCCTTTCTCACCACACTTTATTACATCATATTATGATCACTTTAATCTCAAAACTCAATTTGCTTCTGCACTACACAGCTATTGACATTTTGAGCATCATGAAAATAAAACAATTGGTTCATCAAACTTTTACTACATTTCTTTATCCTTCAGGACATTTACAATGACATATACATTTATGTGCACACCAAACCACCAGCATAAATATTTCAAACAATTCCGCTAATATATACTTAACTTAATGAATCATTAATTATTCTTCATGTTTTATATATCTCAGATAGGTATTTAACTTAAACAATTAATTTAATACAAATATAAATTGTCTGGAAAACCAATTTACAAATATTATTTAACAAAGATAATTTCATTTTCATGCCACAATTAGGGAACTCAATTAAAATATTTTGAGAAAATTTTCACTTCCGTAATACTCTTAATTAGGTACTAATAATGAATCGATGAGCTTAAAATATATATTGTCTTGTCGAGATGAGACGAGACTCAATTTAAGGTTAGTCTCATTACGGTGTCGAATCTATTCAAAATCAAATTATAATAAATAAAATAAAATCTTCCATTGATGCAGCATCATTTGTAAAAATAGATAAATATATCATCACACTTTTTATCTTATTAAATGTAGCACGCTTCCGTTGTAGATTTCTTTAAGTAATTGATATATATATATATATATATATATATATATATATATATATATATATATATATATATTACAGAAAATTTATACATAACACGATTCTATATATAATGCAGAACATTGTATTTTGGCCCAAACGGCGCCACATACTTTTTGGATACCTGTATATATATATATATATATATACGTAAATTGCGGTTACCAGTCGTCGAATTACGGTCCTCATAGATGTTAAAAGAGTAATTTTAATGTGGTGACAACTGTTTGTCGGTTATGAGAATCGAATTCAGTTTCTTAAATCAACAGCCTAACTCGATACCATTAAGCCACCTACTCTATAAATAATAAAATGAAATTATTATATCATCTGATTAGTATTTCATAATTTGTACTTAAATGTATACGTCTAGTATTAAACATATTTCAGTTTATGTATCTTATTGAAATGAAACCGCTTTAAAGATAGTGAGCCGAATTCAACTCTCATCTCTAACTAAATAAGCTTCTATGAAAATAATAATATAAAGAAATATATATGCAACTATAAATTAATTAAAAAAAATATAACAACAAAGACAAAAAAAAAATATTTTTTTTTTTATTAAACCTAGTTTCACCAAGTGAATGACAATTAATTTTGTCTTTGTTGTTATTTAAATTGCTATTGCGTAGCTTTTTCTTTCTTCGGTAGATGGCATTACTGGTTCGACAGAACTTCTCATGTCATCTTACCGTTTGTTAGAGATCTTATTCTCTGCTGGCACAGTTCTTCGTCACCAGCTTCTTCACGTGAACTTTGTTCTAGGTGAAGAAGTGAGTTATACCATACTGATGAGCTCTAATAAGAGCGAAACGCGTCTATGGTTAATAACTGTGTTGGCCGGCCTCTGACGATGCCCTCATGCCCAATATACAAAATTTTTACATCGGAATTTAAATTATCATCTTATTATTAATTCAATATTGAAACAAGAACAAAAGGGTTTAATAGTCTATTAAAATAATAGAGTCTCGATAAGAATCTCGGCGAAACTCAATAATAATCTTGACTTTTCCAGATGAGACAAGATGAGATACAGAATTGACTCTAATCTCGCGGCAATACTAAAGATATGAATACTTTTATAATTGTTTTTTTATTCCAATAGTTATTGGGTATTATACATTATACAACAATATTTTCTTATTATTTGTTACTCCAGGTAACAATAAGTTAACATCAATACAGGGGAACTATATTTCTATAGCTAAAAATAAAAATCGTCTTAACTTTTCAATGTAAGTATTAAGCATCAGCTGGCATGTCTTGTTACTGAAAATGGCTGCAATCCAAGTTTTGAACTTAAACTATGAAACAGTGGCGTGTTGTTGATCTGTGGTAATGTAGGGGTTGGAAATATGCCACCTGCATCAGTGGGCTTAGTTGTAAATGCGGCTTTGGGTGAGGAGCGCTCTAGCAGTACGCTACTTACTCCTTATGTAACGACGCTCACACTTTAGATAAACTTTGCCGTCAGACTTACTATAAGATACTACTAAGAACTTGTCACCAATATCTTTCTTGTAATAATAATCAGCTTCCAAGTTTTAGTTACGTATATGTTTTACTTTAGAAAGAAACCATTGTCAATTATTAAATCAATATTTCATCTAGAGTTTAATTAAGATTAGTATTCGATTAATATTCGAATCGGACCGTGGATTTGAGAACTTAGGTTCAATTCCCACAGCCGACAAACAATTGTCACCACATTAAAATTACCCCTGTGGCTCCCACTCCACCAATATCTTTGGGGTAACTGGCACTTTACATTCATTAATATTCGGAACATTCAACGAAGGGGCTGACGTTTAGCGGATTTCTTTGAAAGCTTTCAACCAGGGAAAAATTAAATATCGTATTCACTGTTGTATAGTTTAAAACTTCATTTTTCACGATGAGTTGCAATTCAAAACGATATTATTCTGTTTCTCAGTATAATATTTACATACATACATAACATCACGCTATATCCCATTAAATGGGGTAGCACGAACCCGTCAACATTCTCATCCTGACACGATACTCGTTTCGACCACATTAACACTTCCTCCATACGAACTCTTTCTTTTCTCACAACCAAATCCATCATCACGCAACAAACATTCATCCATTCGCTCCTGTACACCTGTTTCGTAAATCTTCACTTACGCCCATTTCTCTAACAACGCATCTATAAGAAATGAAGGCAGCATCGCCTGCGCTTGTTTAAAAATACATTTAACACAATTGCAGTTACACACTATATAGTAAAAACTGAAAATGAAGTAAAAAAGATGAGGAAGGAAGGGAGTTTCTCTCTGCGCTTATTTTTGAAACTGAATTCCACACAATTGCAGTTGGACACTCTATAGTAAAAACAGAAAATGAATCAAAAGATAAGAAAGAAAGGAATAATATTATAATATTTACGTTATTACCATTTAGTGATTTGATTTCAATTCAATTAAATTACAAAAACAAACTTATTTATAAATTAAAATAAAACAACCTAAAATATTGGAAGGTTGAAGTTTATGTGATAAAATGAAATTACATATTTTATTTAGACATTCTAGGTAAGCTTAAGTTACGACATATCTCGTCAGAGGGACTAGTTGATATGTTCGCTCTGTAACTTTGAAACTAAGAATTTTAATGACATGAAATGGCCGTAATAAGCATAGCGCAATTCAATGAAATTGGTCATGTTCGATGTTGATGGTGCTGCCATCTGCTGGTTGCGAATTTTCACTTACCGAGATCTGCTACGACTGAGTGCCACACCCAGTTATAAATAAAAAGCGTGATGATATATATATTTTGCATCAACGCTGGGATCCGAACATACATACATACATACAAAACATCACGCTATATCCCATTAAATGGGGTAGCACGAACCCTGAAACATTCATAGAGCATCAGTGCACATCAACATTCTCATCCTGACACACGATACTCGTTTTGGCCACATTAACACTTCCTCCATACGAACTCTTTCTTTCCTTACAACCAAAATTCATCATCACGCAACAAACCTTCATTCACATCCATCCATTCGCTCCTGTACACCTAAGACTATTTAATTCTAGTAAAGCATCTTTCCAACTAGAGTACGCATATATCGGATTTTTATTCTGACGTCATTTTCTTGTGTATTTTTGAAGAAGGTTAGAGTTTCAAAAGTGATACGTTTTTCTGTAGTGTCAAATTTCACCTATTTCATTATATTCTACGTATTTCATGTTGTCCATTAAAGTCATACATCTACAGTTTCCAATTATTAAAAATGTCTAATTAATCACAGAATACAAAAATAAAAGATTAAATTATATGGAAAAACTTTTATAAATCGGGCCCAGGAAAAGTAGTCGGAATTTTAAGAGGAGAATGTACTCATAGTATACACTCATGATAATTTGTCGACATTTCGGTAAATATATTTGCATCTTCAAGACTGTTGTTTAATACTGCTAATTTCTTGGTAACATAAACATACTTCTTTAACAGTAACGATGTCTCCTTGCCGAAGGTTGGTGTTAAATTGTCTTCGAAAATAGTTATTTATGTATTAAGAGCGTAAAGTGATTCTTTGTTACTCGAGCACGGTATTTGCAGCTCTCGCCTTCCGCTCGCGCTGCAATAGTGCAAGAGGAACAAAGACACTTTACGCTCGTAATACACACATAATTTTTTCTACGATTGCATCTTAAAATTATTTAAAAACGTATACGTATTGAAAATAAATTCATTCTGTTAACTGTCAATATGACAAGTTTCTGTTTTGTTTGTATCCGTGGCGACTATTGAAATAAGCGCGCATTTATAATGTTTTTCGCTCGTAGCCATTGGAGACGCACAAAAAAAATATTTTTCGTTTGTTCCACAGAAAACGTCATCTTTACGATGACAAATGAGAGCGTATTTGTCAACTTTTCAAGCAATCGTAGAAAAAGATAATTGTGAACGTTGACAACTCGAAGTTGAAATATACAAATTGGATTAATCGCGTTATTAACTTTATCAACTTTTATACATTTTACTATTATGTGTAAAACATCTACAATTTCATGAGCTATTTGTACAACTTACTCTTACACATGGAATAAATTGTAAAAATTTACAAAAAATAATTTTATTCTTATTCTTTCGACATATCCGTAACGTAATTAATAATTAAATTTCATAAAAGTCACCACAAAGCGAAACATATTCACATATTAGAAATATTTTGAAATAATTTAAAAACAAAATAATTATTGAATTAACTGCGATCTATATGAGGTTGAACTTTTGGTAGACTAGACATTTGTTTTATCATCTGAAGATTAATTCTTATAATTTCTGTAATATTATTTAATTAATACAAGTTATCTTTATCTAAACTAAACTATTGTATATGTTTAAATTTGCAGTATTTTGAAGCATTATTTAATTATCTATTGTATCAATGATTCCAACGCACTGTGGAATTAATACTGTTTAATTAAAATTTACTTCTATTACATATAAATCCTATACTCTACGAACAATTCTTGTCTCTCTCTGTACGTCAATGATCTCGGATTCTGCTCTAACAATTTTGGTGAAACTTGGTACTATGTTTTTTGACCCTGAGGCCCTGAGGTTTCTGAAAACCGATCTAGCATGATACGAGTATCATCAAAGTGATTTAATAATATTGCAAAAGAATTAAATTCTATATATTATTTGATGTACTGAATACAAATCAAAAAGAATATTTCCGAAATTCGCATGAAAAAATTACATATTACTTGATGCAAACATTGATAGGTTTCAGTAATGAATACAAATTAGTAAATATTAAAATTAATTTAATTTAATTAAAATTGTGTAACAGTTCTTTCAATGTTTAATGTTTACTCATTTTTGTTCATTACTGTAATCTATCAGTCCAGTGGCACGAACTTGGTTTGTTTCAAGTAATGTGCAATTATTTTTACGAATTTCTTAAAAACTATTTTTGCATAAAAAACAACAAAGACAAAAGTAATTGTCTTTAAATGCTCACTTGGTGAAACTAGGTTTAATAAAATATCAAAATAAACACTTGTCTAAGTCTCACAAAATTCAGCCTCCAAGTCACCTTATGAGGGCATCGTCAGAGGCTGACCAGCACAGTTGGTAACCATAGACGCGTTTCGCTCTTATTAGAGCTCATCAGTATGGTATAACCTACTTCTTCACCTAGAACAAAGTTCACGTGAAGAAGCTGGTGACGAAGGCCAGCCTCTGACGATGCCCTCATAAGGTGACTTCGAGGCTGAATTTTGTGAGACTTAGACAAGTGTTTATTTTGATATTTTATTAAACCTAGTTTCACCAAGTGAGCATTTAAAGACAATTAATTTTGTCTTTGTTGTTTTTTATTTAAATTGCTATTTCGTAGCTTTTGCTTTTTTTTCGGTAGATGGCATTACTGGTTCGATAGAACTTCTCATGTCATCTTACCGTTCTTTAGAGATCTTATTCTCTGCTGGCACAGTCCTTCGTCACCAGCTTCTTCACGTGAACTTTGTTCTAGGTGAAGAAGTGGGTTATAACATACTGATGAGCTCTAATAAAAGCGAAACGCGTCTATGGTTACCAACTGTGCTGGCCAGCCTCTGACGATGCCCTCATAAGGTGACTTGGAGGCTGAATTTTGTGAGACTTTGCCAAGTGTTTATTTTGATATTTTTTAAACTATTTTTGCATTGTAATCATATATATATATATATATATATATATATATTACAATAATTTTGAAACACCCAATGCAGACATGTGAGTACTTTAAGATAATGTAATTTTATAGAAGAAATTGATTGAGATCAAAATCAACTCGATATCATTAACCGTTTTCGAGATATGAGTGAAAATTGACGAGAAACATTATATCTTAACATATTTCTTGATTTCTTATTATTTATTTTAAACTTCCCATTTGAAATTATTTGCCGAGCGAAGCTCTGTCTTCCAGACACTAATACAAAATGTTGCATTTAAACAGATTTCGGTACTACTAGACATACCTACCTACTATAATCGAGAAAAACTAATTTCTGTAACAAAGGAATGACAGAAAAATATAATTTTATTTTTAAAGAAAAGTAAATTGCATTTCAGTGAGATAAAAGCTTTCTTGTTGAGATGCAGTGTTTCTTTTTTTTCTTTCTTTTTGTTAAATGTCACTGAGAAAAATTAATTCAATAATACACAAGTTACTATGTAAACAAAATGAAATTTTGTAGTAGTCTTTGAATAAAGCTTTAAACCAATAAGTTTTCCAAAAAGATATGACAGATGAAAAGCAAACTTTTGTTTATTTTGTAGTATATTATAAAATAGGTATAATGCATCTCAAGTAAATAAACTTTACTTACATTACTTAAATGATATACTGGATCCATTAATAATCTAACTTTTGAAGTACTTATTTGTTCAATTATTCACTCAGAAAAGTTTTTAATAAAATATTTTTAATTAGTTGTTCTAATTATATTACCTACCAAACATTGAGTTTAAAAGATTTTAAGTAAATTGCAAAAGGAAACAAGAATTAAATTTTAATTAAACACTAATGAAAACAAATGAAATAAATAATAACTTTTATTTGCGCAAATATCAACGTCATGCTGGAATCAATGACTACTTTAAATTTTAAATTATAATGTGTTTGGGCATCTACTAAAAACTAACAAGCTATTCTACATCAAATTTCTCATAAAGTTTTAGTTCCCCGGCTTGTTATGCACATCTGTGTAGGTAGCTAATTTTATCCATTTGCAGTTGAACCTCAGATCTGTGTATTTATTTACTCTAATATGATTTCCCTATTTCCCTGGACTATTTACGAAGGACGACGACCACATTCCGTATCTAATATCAGAGCGGAAACTTTATCTACACTACTGCGTCCGATATGACTAACTGTGCTCGATTTTCCTGTTTCCAAACCTTATTCAAGCTGTGCTTCATAAATAAATGTTGGACTCATTTTGCGGATTCCACAAGATATCTTCAATTTTGTTTATTAAGTTTTCTTTCGCTCAAGCGATACTTTACGCTTGAGATTTAGAACAGAGATCAAAGAATTTTTTGTGGAATCAAAAAAGAGTCGTTCTGTTTTGTTGAAAGTTTCATTCAGATGTATGATTGCAATAAGAGATGAAATTACATTTGATATTTGAGATTTGAGTTACGACAGGAAATGCAATTTTATTCTGATAGGTATATTCCAGAATTCTATCTACGATTTTACCGTTCAAGATTATTTTCATAATCATGCTTATATATGATCGCAATTAAAATCTGTAGTGTTTTTTCACTTCAATTAATGAGTTTAATTAATTGGTGTGTATGTGTAAAATGCAGAAATTTTGTTTATAATGAAAACAATATTAGGTTTACAACTTTTAATTTAATCAATTATTGTAAAATACGAGTATTTGTATTCAGTAAATATTACATTATTATTCATAATTATTTATATTAATCAACAATGCTGAAAGTTGATTAAAATTTTGCACAATATCAATATTGCCCAAAGTATGTTATTTTAACTGATTACAGTTTTTTTGTATTTATTTAAATATTTGAAGGGAATTCAGGCAGATCTAAGGATTTTATTATATGTTGAAATAATTTACAAACTTGCAGATACTAATAATAAATATTATTTATTATTTATATTATTTATTATTAAACTTTTTTGGATCCCACCTCTCTTAAATGTAGTTTTTAATACTCGTAGTAACGGCCCCTGTTCCGTATATGTAGGATAGAAAGTCTTTTTTTAATTCACCAATGAAATGGAAAATTTCACAAATTGGAATGTAAATTCTAAATTATAATGCGATAAAAAAACACCACCAAAATAATATGTTTTAGTCATTTTCTTTGCACATTTCAAGCGATTTTTTAAATAGTTATTTCATTTTTATCGGCCGGTCAAAATGAATCAGAACTGAGAAATCTTTTTGTTTTTCCGGAACCTAAAGAATAATTTTGTAATTTCATGAATTGGAACATTTACAATTATTTCACGAACCGGAACAATATTTACTACAATACCATGAACCGGAACGGGAGTCTGGTTTGTTCCGGTACATTTTGAATCCTGTCAACAATACAAAGTGAAGCCAAATAATTGTAATTAATATTTACTCCCAAAATTATAAATCCGATCCTACATACATGTATGTATGTTAATTATAAAAAAAGTGAAATTTAAATTAAATTTTAATACTTGTTGGCAACAAATTATTACTGTATATAAATAATGTTAGAGGTTTTACTACAAACTGCACAAATTAAGTTATACAAATAGTTACTACATTGTAGTTATTAATTAATAAATCATGAAATATATATACAGCATGTTCATTTAATTTTGTCCACTATTGCTATCTTCAGAACTATAAGACCTATGAGGTCGGTTAAATTAACAAACAATTTTACAAGACTATTTTAATGAGCATAAAAAAAATAAGACTGAAAAATAGCAATTTAACGACGTACAAAAGAGACAAAAACATAGACAAAATCACTCAGTTTGACGTTTGTTTCTTGTATTTGATTGCAAGATTTGTTGTTGTTAGGATATTTGTTAATAGAAATCGTTTAATAATGAAACTCCCATTTAATTTTCATTGGTATTTTACGCACGATTTGATTTATTTAATGTAACACTTCACGCATAATAATTTGTTTAATAATGTGGTTATTTTTGTATGTGAGTTTGTTTTATTGCCACTCTTGATTTGTCATATTAAAGATGATCATGTTTTTTGAATGTTCTAACCTTAATTTTAATTCTATGTGACGAAAATGTTACATTATTGAAAATGGAATATTTCAGGCTATCCAGTCCAATAAAAATGTAACCCTTTCATTTAAAAATATATAACTTTTTTGCCCTCTAATAATTTTATTTTACCAACCATATAATGATGTCCTTCTTCTTGTTGTATTTATTTTTCTCTATAGTTATTAGAAAGGCAGAAAAACTGATTGATTGCTTTAAAATAATTCAGCCTGTAGTTTTTGCCTGACGCTGTTGGTTATTATTAGAAATCATACTCGTATTCGAAAGAATTGTTACAAGGCAATATTTCTTATTTATGCTGCAAAACAAACATCATATAAATAACGAATCCTAGAAGTGTCTGAAGATCCGCCGTAATAGAAACATAAAATTCATATAGGGTATATTGTGTTAGGTCAAGAACCATTTAAAATCTGAACGAAGGCAATCGCTGCAGCGCGCACTGAGATAAGCAGCGCTGAATGCACGTTAAGTCCAATTACTATCCTTGCGCCGCGGCACCGCCACCGCCATCACCGTCGCCGTCCTCGTAAGGAATAAACGCAGAGCGTAAAGTTTCAGCAGCAATGAACTGTATCTCGGTTGGAAATCAGTGCAGTTTATGTTTGCCAGTCGTGACACCTCGGGCTTTTGTAATCCGCCGACTGCCGCCGAGTTCTTACAGCGCCTGCTGTAAATTCACGCGGCATCGTCGAGTTTTCTTATTACCGACATAAATGTTCCGCTGACTTTTCTCAGCGTGACTGTTTGTTTTTCTCGCGCAATACGTTGCCGCGTGAAATAAAAGGATCTTGTTGTGACATTTCGATCCTGATTTACTCTTGAGCCTTCTTTGGCCGATTGTTATGGATTTATGCTTCTGTAATTCATACTCATAAATGCTTTTATTTATTATTCTATTCATTTTGTTGTTAATAAATAATCATTACGTGTTTTACTCAATTATATCTATACTACTTCTACAGCAATAGATCTTCTGGTAGATGATACAGATGATTTTCACCAAATTAAATCTACCCCTGTGGTTCCTCCACCATTAACATCTTTGGGGAGGTGTGAGTTGACGGCTGGTAACCGCACTTCATGTGAAGAAATATACCACTTACCGAGATCTGCTTAGGCAGAGTGCCACACCCAGTTATGGGTAAAAGGCGTGATGATATATTTATATTTATTTTTACTACTTCTACAGCAATAGATCTTCAGGTAGATGATACAGGCTGAAGTTGCAGGCGCGGTGGTCGAGCGTGTGAATCCACATCTCTTAACATACTGGGACGTCATCCAAACCAAGATTCGTTAGTTTTAATCCGCCTGCCGAAAATGTGTGATCGGATGCTATAAGGTAGTCACTTATATGTTCTAAATAATTTGACTAAAGAAACCGGCAGTACAGCAGTTAAAAAACTTTCGAAACGGAATGATGGGACATTAATACTACGATTATAGAGTGAAATGCAGTTAGGGTTTTGAGATAATAAATTACTTATATTATTTTTTATAATAATTTCCTTTTACTTACATCATTTGTATACGTATGAGGTAGGTGGTTTAATAGTATCGAGTCGGCATGTGAATTTAAAAACCGGGGTTCGATTCCCACAGGTGACAAACAATTTTCAGTACGTTAAAAGTACTCCTGTGGCTCATCCTCTACTAACATCTTTAAGGAGCGTAATTTGACAGCTGGAAACCTCATTTCACGCGAAGCAATATATCGCTAACCAAGATCTACCACACCCAGTAAAAGGTAAAATGCGGGATGATATATTTACTTTTTATTTGTATACGTCTAGTGATTATATGTACAAGTTTTGAAATTCCTAGTAAATAAATTGCTTTGGAAATGCATCTTTAAAAATTGCATTTAAAATACCTACTCGTATTTCGTACGACGAATTTGTCATGGATTTTGTTTGATTTATTTTTATTTTGTAAAATACTGTTATTTTCAATAAAAATACTATACTAATATAAAGAGAATCTAAACTCTACAAAACCATAGATGTCCGAAAATACATATTTGTTAAAAATAAAATAAAAATCCCATTTTATTCTACTAGTAGCCAAAAACATCCTAAATTAATGAGTAAGTATGGACCCTAATATGAAAAAATAAATTGTAAAAATTTGTACCATAATATTCCAGTTCATTATGAAATAAGGGTGATTAAAACAATGTATCAATTGTTGCCACGAAAAAAAGAGATAGATAAAATGGGCATGCTTGAGTTTACCACAATCGGTGACATTTTTCGTTGTCAATTATGACATATAATTTGTCAATTGTGAAAGATAATTAATTTCAAATTTATGATTTTGAATCTTATTGATTATTGTAAAATTTAAATGGTATAGCTTTCACTGACCACCAAAATAATTATATTTGAACCAATTACATTTACTTCATTAAAAAAAATTGGTGACATTTTTCGTTGTCTTAATTAATTTAAGACATTTTTTTTCATGACACGATTTGATACCATTTTTTTTTAATCACCCCATATCTATATTTAATTAAATGTGATAAAACTATTATAATAAACTGTGCTCGTGAAGTTTGTTAAGTTTTATGTATTTTCTACATAAGAAAAATGAATTTTGTTTTGTATTAGTTCTTTAAAAGATTTTGTCTGTTGGATTTAGTGCGAAATACGTTACAGTAAAAATGTTAGTTTATAGGCCAAGCATTTTCTTACGGTGAGAAAAAGAAAGAAAAGCAAGACATATGTAAGAACTTCTGATTGTACCATGCTGCCTTTAAAGTTATAAAAAATTATAACTTTCTTTTTAATTGTTGATGCATCTAATTCATAGTCCAAAGACTCTGGAATTGCAATGTTTCTAGGGTTTGTGTTGCCCCATTTGATGGGGTATAGCGTAATGTTATGTATGTATGTACTTTTATTAATTTAAACCAAGTTTAAAATTAAAGTTTCGTTGATGCAAACTGACCATAAAACTATTAGATCTAGTTACAAAGTTAGTTTTTATTTTGAAAAAAAGTATTTACTTGTTGAATAAAATAAGATAAACTGCTGGCATAGATACAAAAACCTTTATGTTATGAATTCTCTAGCACGAATTTTTCTAAGAGTAAAAATAATCCGGATTTTATTTCTTGGCACTAAACTACAAGTGACAGTACATTTGTTTTGTTCTCTGTAACAGTCAAGATAAATTTTCGTTTTATTGGAATTTATTATGTTTATTTGGGCTAAGTATATTTGTATTGTTTGATCTATATGTTAAGAGAGTAAGTACTTTATTCTTTTTGCAGAAAAATATTAACTGTCTTAACGATATTATTATTTTATGTTTGAGATGCTGTTCGTTGAAGTTAAAGATAAGTGTTTTCATTTAAAATGACATATCTTTCGAAAAATATTGACACAAAAGTATGTTATGTTCCGGTTGGATGTTCGAGAAGTTTAAAATAAATTTTAGAAGTTTATGTAGTGCTTACACTATTATTTCTTCCATATAACTTTTGAAAACTAATTTTATTTCATTGCAGAACCGTTGACCATTTCATAAACTGGTGCACGAATAATAACGAAGTCTAGTTATAAAATATGGGATTGAAATTTACTTCTGCGGGCATTGAAAAGTTTAATTCTATGGAAAACTTCTCTCTAGCTAATGATCGTAAATGCGAAGCTATGAAATGTTAAAAATAAAATAATAATTTTGTCGCTTTATTCATAAATGCAACTATCTTCAAACTTATTAATCATTTTCGTTTTGACAAACTGACAACACGACATAATTTCATTCATCACATTTGTAATTTTGAGTGACGAAAAAACATTTGAAAAAATTTAGTTGTTTAATAATTGTGTTCATTTGTTTGTAACTGTCAATGTTTTTTCTGAAACTGTTCGTCTGATATTTTTTTGACAAATAGTAGCTTCATCCGGTTTATATTTGAGCCAAGTCTTTTGTAATATATCTAAGGTACAAGAGAGATTATAAGTTTGTGTCGTTAAGTTTTTTGCGCGTTATGAATGATGTGAATCCCGCCAAGCAATTTTTCAGCGAAGACTAATCTAACACTAAATCATTCCTAACATACAAACATGTAATTTCCCGCACCTAGCCTAATTATCTTCCCTCGACTGCCCAATTATTTCGCGCGCAGTTTCTTAACTGCCGTCGATATTTTTTAGTAGTTTCTAGCGTCATCGTCCTGGTTTTTTGCGCGCAATATTTATCATTGTTTTTTCGTCGCATCAAGACGTCTCAAAATAAAATATCTCTTCCATAAATGGCTCTAAGTCTGGAAGAAAAAATAAAGCTGTTTCTTGGTTCGTGACCCGCTTAATCCATTATGTGTTCCGCCCGCGTTACCGCTGGTGAAGCTGAAGTTTTCTGCCGTTTCGCTCGCTTGATGAAAGACGCATAGAAATCTCGATGGGATTTCTTTTTTTTATTACAATACGAATAGAAATGGTTAGCTGTATTCGTTTCGGAATAAATCTCAATAGGATATTCCCAAGTTATTGAATTTCTTCAAAATATATATTAAATATAGTGTTTATATTATGCTTCATTTATACAGAATTCAAAAACTGATCTAATAGTTAATTTGAAGGTTTTAAAATGTAATAACCTACTTTAAACATTTTTAATACTATATTAAGTAATAAATTTTATAAACGTTACTTTAGTTAGTTTTTTCTTATTAAAAAGGACTTAGCAAAGTGAAGCGAGTATATAAAAACGAGTATCTAAAGAGTCACCATGAATAATAAATAATAATGTTAATATTTATTTATCTATTCTCTTTAATAATAAAATATTTGAATAAGCCCAGCATTAATGAAGAATGTCGAAATTTAGAGGAAAAATCATACTGCAGATGAAAATTCCTACAGTAAACAGTGACGTTGAATGTAATTTTGCACTGCGCACAAACAAAACAGAAATAGAAACAGAAACTGGTTGCTAGTTGCGTAAATTTTCCAAAGGCAGCTAACGAAGCCGTTTCGCGAATACAAGAAATAAATTAATTTTCAATGTCGCGCTAATTAAAACACTTGTTTGCCATCTCCCGCCGTTTATTTGCAATGCGTAGATTTACAGCGCAGCGTAGCAATTTGATCCTGCCGACTTTACACTGTAGATGACATGTTATTTCTGCCACGGCAATTTCAACCATTCTCATATTTTTGTCAATTTACGAAGTAGATCTGCATTGCAATGTTTTCTAAATTAGCGAAAGATATTTCATTATTCGAAAAGAAATATATTCACTACCTAAAAAACTAAAATTAAGTCGATTTTTGCATTTTTAAGATAAATGTTTTTAACAAAATATAATAAATATTCCTTAAATTAAGAACTTGTTATACAATAGTTATTTGTGAATAATTGTTTGTGTGAGAATACGGAAGAGTTATGTGGTCAAGGCTGAAAGCGAGGCAGACTATTTTCTTAGCGCATCAAATCATTTCGCGGCCGAGGTGCACACAAAATATTTCACGCAACTGTATTATGTTCATTAAAAAACTTGAGATATCATTACAAATATAATTTCAAATATAAATATGAATGTGTAACCACAGAGACGTTTTTAGAAATAATTGTTTTTTTTTTGTTTTTGGCTGCATTTTGTGATCGTGTTTTTGATTGGTTTAAAACAGTTCACCAAAGTAGCTGATAACACAGTAATGAATTTTATTTCCAACTTCTATGTAAATAACACTTTATAGGTATTTACGGTAACTAAGAAAATGAGTAATTACAGCGCATAGACCTGTAAAATTTTACAGGCTTATAGAAGAGACCTATAAAATTTTACAAGGCTCATACAAAAAACTAATCAAAAGTTATTACTTGCAGCATCTGCAATATTTTGTTTATTTTCTTGATCTGCAAGAAAATCGCCTTTAAAGACTTCATCGAACATTAAATCAATTATTTTAAATAATTTATTTCTTGAACTGTTGACACTGACAGTAGTTGTTTTTAATCACAACGATCACAACACCATAACAACGTGTAATGTATGGTTTTATAAATCTAATCAAATAAATTAATTTTTAAAAAACGCTGTGAAGGTGGAAATAAAATTTTGTACTTGGAACGTTTGCAATTAATATTTACTGGGCACATTGGATTATGAAGGTTCACTCCTTCGTCGCTCGTCCCACAAATTTTCCAACTCTCCAGTAAAAATTAATTTACTACGCTGGCCACGTAACTAACTATTTTCCATCTGTTTACAAAAAAGTTGATTTATGAGGGCTGAATTATGCCCGTAAATGTCTACTTTGTTTGACAGTTGCATAAAAACATATTAACCGATACTTCTTCTTCTTATTTTTTACTTCCTTGTACGAAGTAAAGGAAGTATTGTAATCGCGAAAATTTTCGGTTCTCAGATTTCAACGGAAATAGATGTTTTGGCCCTCCCTGAATCCATTTTGACTAATTTCGTCATGCCGTCTGTACGTACGTATCTCACATAACTCAAAAACGGTAAGCCGTAGAAAATTGAAACTTTATATTTAGGACTGTTATAACATCTAGTTGTGCACCTCCCTTTTTGGTCATTATACAACTACCGGAAGTGGTACTTTACTTGAAGCCTATAATATGAGAAACTATATTCAAATATAATTTAAAACTTTGGTATATAAGACTACTATATCAATGGAAATAACATAATAGATTTTGGTTAAAATAGACTAACCGGAAGTGGCACATTACATGAAGCTGCTAACAGTTTTCCTTGAAAAAAATGGAATTATTTTAATTTTAAAAAGGAATGCTGCAAATAAAAGTTTTAGAGAATTAAATTCTGCGTCTAGCACATTAAGAATTTTTAAATTAGCTTTTTGCATAAACGAGATATCTAAATTTAAATATTATATATTTTTTGATTTTTTTAAAAATTAAGTTTGCTATGGATTAGAACAAAAAATAAAAGATTTAATGTCAAATATGTGCAATTAAAAAAATATCTATAGTTTAATACGTGTACAAGGAAGTCATGTGGTGTCCACATCAGATATTTTTTTCATAGATATCTAAATCACTGTAGTTTTTGTTTATTTGATAAAAGTTAGATAATTATTTATTATTGTCAAAGTATAAAATAAAATTTATCTGTTTTTAATATAATTTGTGAGTCTAGCAAGTGTCGAATTATTTGCAATTTATTATCATTCTCTTGTCTGTATTACTGTCATTTCTACATTAATACTAGAACAACCCGTGAGTATAGCGTTCATAAAATACTTTGCTTAAGGTAACCGTGAGATATCAAATTAGGTATTTTTCATTAGCCATTTACATTAAATCTTACTTACACTTACTAAACCGGTCATTTATTTATTTTACTGTATTTCTTCGCCCACTTTATTCCCAGTACTAGATTTACTAATTTGGATTTAACTTAATATAATACTCTCTAATAAGTGCATCAGTTAATTTAACTCAATTCATTTAGTCATGTTGTTTAGTTAGTTAGTATCTGATTGAAGTAAACCAAGTAGCAAAGAGAATACAGCTATTGTGTATGCGATGTACATACTATATTTCCGTAGCAACGACAAGCATACAATAAGCAGATATCATATGCTCATTTGCTCCAACGAAACTGAAATTTAATATCTGACTTAAATAAATAAAAACAAATCAAGACATTTACATTACTGTCAAACATTTTATGCGCTATTGTCAATTTATGTCAAACTTAAAATTTTAGTTGCGTTGATACAAATGTGCATTAGTGGTCATAAAAAAGATTTTTAGCTGATCGTATTCAGGAACAGTTTTCAATGCAATTATCTACGTTGAAATCCAATAAAAATTAATTTGAATGACGGTTAAAATTTATTACAATTTCCGTCTTTTAGAGTACAAATGACCTATCAGAAAGATGAATTGAAGTATTAGCATGATTTCCTTCCGTGTAACAAATAACAAAAGTGGACTAAATTGAAGAGGGCGAAACAGAGCGCTCCCGCAACCGCTTTTCAGTGGAATATCGCAGCGTTGGCTGCAAATGGTATCTGCGCGTCGTTCGTTCGTTATAAATCAAATCGCGGGTAAATATAGGCGCGTGGTCCGGCACGGTTTTAGAGATTTTGCGAGAAAATACGACGGGTTATAGGGTCCGTCATTGACAGAACTTTACTGAACAAATACGCCACTACGCTGCAAATACTCTTCCAGTTTTTTATTTGCTTTCCGCGGTGCTTTGATTTTCAACTACCTGAACTTTTTTCATTGTAAAAGAGACATTCTTTTGCGCATCATTCGTTTCATTCCCACCGTATTTGCATTTTTTAACAAGATACAGACAAATCATTACTTTATAATTAATGCGCATAAATATAACATGGTTGAAACGATGTATTAAGAACAATTTTTGTTTTAAAACTCTTTTCTCTACCTGGTATAAATACTTTCAAAACTGCCAAACAAAACTAGACGAAAAACAGTCAGTTCTTGTCTTATCTGAAATTTTCCAAACTAGAAAAACACATCTTCTTGTTTATTTTCGAACATTTTTCAGCAATCCATTTCCCAATCTCAAACAGAAGAACTAAGGTGGGCACCGTCAGTGCCGGATTAAGGCACGGGCCCGAGGGGCCACGGCTACGGGTCCCCACTTCTTAGGGGGCCCCGGAATAAAGATTCAATTATTTTTTTATTTTATTATATGAAATTTTTTATAAAATTTTTTAAACTGTTCATATCATTTAAAAATAATAAAATGGTGTTCCAAATAATTTTATAATTTTGTTTTCTTTTCTAAGGATTTTTTTCTCATTCTAAAAAAGCTCGTTTTGTTAAAATGTAAAATCTTAACTCAAGATGTTATCCACCTTGTTTTTTTGCCAAAATTTTTATGTTTTAGTTCAAGATTTACTAAATTTCCATTCATTACATTTTGATTAGGAATGTAATAAATTTGGAGATAAAAATTTAAATGTTGGTGTAAGATTTAAAGTCATTGGTTGATAAAATTGACAGATATACACAATCTCAGTTTTCGTAATAACTTGAATGTTGCGGCACGCAGAAAATTTTGATTCAAGATTTCTAAATTTTTACTCAAAACTTTTAATTTCATTGTAAAATTTTAAACTATTTCTCTCACAATTTTATACAATTTAATAAAATATTTCGTCTTTTTGGTTCAATACATATCCATTTTAAATAAATACTGGACATTTTCAATCATGTAAAATCTGTGGGGGGCCCCCAATAACCCAGGCCCCGGGCCCTTCATAACCTTAAAACGGCACTGGACACCGCTCCTCTGGTTTTAAATGAGGGGGCAGTTTGTCCCCCTTGACCTAGACTTTCGACGCCTCTGAAAAAATGTCATATAAACTTGAAATACCAAAATCCTTTTATAACTTAATTGGATGGATGCCGAAATGTAAAATTGGGGGACCCTCGTTTGCGATTGCCTAGGGCCTCGCCTAGTATTAATCCGGCACTGCGCCTAATAGAGAGTTTCGTTACGTTAAAACACGACAATAAATCCGCGTATGAGTAATCATAAAATGGATAACAATTGAATTTTTTGAAGATGTTTTGATAACCTTTCAAAATTTGAACAAAAACTCCCCATACCTTAAACAAATATCGTATCAAATAGATTCTAAATTGAGACAATGGTAAAATTAACCAAAATTAATTTTAAATAATACAAATTACAATATTAAAACATATAGTAGATAGAGGAACAACTGAGTTACTGACAATTTGACAAAGCCAGTCAAAGTTTTGCAGTAACTTTTCTGTTGCTAACTTTATCAATTGTTAAAAATATTCCAGCCGTAACTAGCAATGTTTTCCTTCGAGGTGAATATAAAATTGTCTCTCCACCCGTTTCAATACATGTTTACTTGATTAATTATTGATAACCATTAACCAAGTTTATTAGATTTTTTTAAATGTTAAAAATGCGACCGTAGCGAACACATAAAAAACCCTTCATTCGCCATTTGCTTTATATGGAACGAGATACTGTTTTGAGTTTGTCGGAAAAGCTGCCTACATTTTCTTAGCAAGCAAAGTTTGAGAAAATAACTGGATAAACTTAGATAAAACTATAAAAAGAAAACGACGAGTGAAGCAAGCTTTATATTAAAAATAAGTAAATAAATAAATAAGTCTCCGACTCGTCCCGTCGCGGCTCTGATGTTTCATGCATAATTACTGTAATATTTGATTAAACTATGACGAGATTTCAATCAAAAGAACTTGCATAGAATATTCACTAAACTTCACTTCCGATGT
Organism: Pterostichus niger; assembly: GCA_947425015.1. Lineage (NCBI taxonomy): Eukaryota > Metazoa > Arthropoda > Insecta > Coleoptera > Carabidae > Pterostichus > Pterostichus niger. The sequence goes on from OX380341.1 coordinate 9,067,965, forward strand.
TTAAAACAAATAGAAGGTATACAATATCAGTTAATTCCTTTGACTTTCTGTATATAATTAAGTCCTGAAACAGAACAAGTGTTTTTAGTCACGTTTGGCTTTGACAGAATGTTATTTGCTCAATAGAGCAGCGAGGAGCCTGCTGAACTCAATTGTTAATAAAGGAATTCAAACATATACAACTAATTTACCTCGTTGTTCGACAGTAAAGTTCCGTCATAGAGAGCAAGAGAGCACAACATAGGGTTTATAATAGCTACACGCTGCCATTGACCGGGATATTAAATTATGTGTATGTGACTCACAGATGCGCGTAAATTTAAATCAGCGTAACATAATACTGAAAATCTATCAAATACTCATGTATAATTTATGAACTCGTGTTGTTGTAACTAGTAATTTGAATTTTCTATTAATTAACCCGATGATTTCATATTTTATGAACTGATAATCTAGTTACAGTACCATCAGTTAAGAATTCATTTAATTTTAATTAAAGTAGACTTAGAGAGGTTTTGTGAAGAATATATCTACTTTAACCCTCGGAGTACTAAAAGTGGGTCAATCGTGACCCAAAATGTGCATTATTTACTGTATTCTTTATGCCTATGGCACACTGGTCGATGAGCGTCGATGAGCATCGATGAGCTCTTCGATGAAACAACAGAACGCACTCTTCATTGACAAACAATAAAAGCTTCTAAAGTCGAGAAAGAAAAACTAAATGTCAAAGATATGCTAACGTGAAATGAGACACAACAGATACGAGTGAAATGAGATACGTTCGTTTCATCGATGAGCTCCTCGATGGAAATAGAGGAGCCTCTATTTTTCCTCGATGACGGGTGCGTTCTGTTGTTTCATCGAAGAGCTCATCGATGCTCATCGACGCTCATCGACCAGTGTGCCATAGGCATAACAATTATTTTTTACGCTCCTGATTTTTCTCAAGTTCTCCTATTATGTTATCTTCTATTATTTTTGATATTATTTGAGTGAATATGAATTTTATGTCTCCTGATATTTCATAAAATGCTTGTTGGGTCACATCAGACCAGTTTTCGGAATTATTGTAACTATCGAATACATATTTAGTTTCAACAAAGCAATAATTAATATATTTTATGTTTTGTAAAAATATATTTGTATTACGGATATATTGTGAATATTTACCTAGAAAATAAAATATAATTTTTTGTATACTTTTTTCTTATTTGTATTATTATAAACAAACAAAAATAAAAAATAAATATTTAGTTCATGCTGTTATTTTATTCATATTAACCACAAAAGCAAAAAATATGTAAAAAAAACTATTTAGACTGTACGGGTCACTGTTGACCCGTTTCCGGAAACAAATTTATTAAATTATTTCCGGACTCCTAGGGTTAAAGAAATGTATGTATTAAAATCGCTAAAATATCTTACAAATGTGTATTTCGCTGATCTCTTACAAATAAATAAATAAATATATCATCACGCCTTTTACCCATTACTGGATGTTGCACTCTGCCGTAAGCAGATCTCGGTAAGTAATATATTTCTTCGCGTGAAGTGCGATTACCAGCTGTCATATCACGGCCACCAAAGATGTTTGTGGAGGGGGAGTCACAGGGGTAGATTTAAATTTGTGAAAATTGTTTGTCGGCTGTGAGGATCGAACCAGGGTTCTCAAGATCCACACGCCGACTCGATACCACTGAGCCACCTACCCTATCTCTTACAACCGCATTATTAATTTATTTCAATTATAAGATGTCTTAGTTTGGGGCCCTTGAAATTTGTGAGCCTGAAGGGGTCACTTTTTGACTTTTCCTCGTATTGTAAAAGGCATGAAAGTAATAAATGTGAGTTTACATTTTGTTTGAAATAATGAAAAAGTACAAATTTATTTGTTGACTCCGAAAACTAGTAACTTTATTAACAGTGACATGTTTACAAATAAACATGATGAAATTAAACCTGTCAGTACGGACATTGTTTACATCACTACTTGAAAAAATAATTAAACAAAATTGATTAAACAAAAATGAAGTTCTTTTTTTTGTTGTAGCAAAATGGATAACAACATTTCAAGCGCTTGAACCACAAGCGTTGTTTACGAACAGAAACAGTTGATCAATATCGTTTTGGCATTGCGCGAATTTTGTCCCGACTGATTTTTAGTCAATTGGCCATCAGTTAATTGAATTCGAATTCACCAACATGAATGCCGCGTTGGTAGAATTTACATGCAGGATTTGAATCCGGCAATGTCCTGCGCTCGAAGCTAAATTCACAACGGTTTGATTGTCCTTTTTTTAATTCTGTTCACAATAAGACCGAAACGAATTGTTCCGCTTATCCAACACGTACACTCCAGGTACGAATCGAGTATGTCTTAATTTATCGCTCTATAAGGTAGAAATTTACTCGTTTTTTAGTTGTTCATTGTTTGAGTGTACCTCAATATGTGCTAATGTCAGTTGGTTAACTGTGCGTTTGCGTTGAAAATAGATTACGACTAGTCACTTGTCGAATTACGGATAAGTTGCAATGTGCTACTTTTTGTTATTTTTGCGCTTTATTTCTTTGTTTTTATGAACTGGATTACTTTTGTATGAGGTTATGACAGCATTGATTTAATTAAATGCTAGATAAAATCATTAGTTTGTCTATATTATGATGTCAATTATTTTTACTACTGTTAATTTACTTTTTTATAGACCGCAGCGAATCTAACTCTTAATATGTTTTGAAACAAAACATTTTGCATCTTATATTTTTTTCAAACGTTTATAAATTATTTAAAAAAAATAGTTGTCCAATAAGTGAAATGTCACTGTTGTCAAAATTGTGCATTGCTATAAATTGTCAGTTGTTTATAGTTGTCATGGATTTAAATATTGTAGTCACATGTGAATAAATTGTAGATTTTAGTCACAGAAAATGTTTATATAATGTCCAACCAAAACCGCTGATAATCAATTCTATAGATAACAACATACATACATACATAACATCACGCTATATCCCATTAAATGGGGTAGCACGAACCCGTCAACATTCTCATCCTGACATACGATACTCGTTTCGACCACATTAACACTTCCTCCATACGAACTCTTTCTTTTCTCACAACCAAAATCTATCATCACGCAACAAACATTCATCCATTCGCTCCTGTACACCTGTTTCGTAAATCTTCACTTACGCCCACTTCTCTAACAACGCATCTATATAAGAAATGAAGACAGCATCGCCTGCGCTTGTTTAAAAATACATTTAACACAATTGCAGTTACACACTGTATAGTAAAAACTGAAAATGAAGTAATCACACCAAACTTACGCCGCAAAAAAGAACAGTCAAGTTTGGAGTTAAAATTTGTGTAAATTTGAAATATCAATGAAATAGCAATAAATCTCAAACTAATATATAAAATTATTTAAGAAGTAGCAGAATAAACAATGCAATACGATTAAATTTTTTCTAGTTAACTTGTCTACTAAGCGCACATCAAAACTTTCTTTCATTTTCACACACCGTTAAATTCAATAGTTACTCCATTTCCATCACTCGAGGTGTTCGTTTTACAGATAGGTATGTACACATATCAACACATTCACATACAATGCAAACACTAACCAACACACTGATGATTATGTCTGGAGTAAACTTTGCAATTTCACGCGTGCATGTGCACATGTCGGTAAATTAGAGCGCAGCACAAACATACATACGCACGCACGCGTCCTGCTATTACCGACACAACTGGCAGTGAGGACTGACTTGATGTCATCCTGATTCGTCCCAAGGATTACATATTTTTATCTTCTTCTCAGCATTAAAATCTAATTCGTGTAGTAAAAACATTGATACCACACTGAGACCAAAAAAAAACTACAACTGACTTTATCGTAACATTAATGCAGTAGTGGACTGGCGGACCGATAATCGGTGACCGGGCCCCGACTTTGCAGGGCCCCAACGAGTACTAGTAACCAAAGCTGGACAAGGTACTTACTAAAAAAGTAGCAAAGTTAAACTACTGTTCTTTTATTAAAATGTACCGAAGCTATAGCTTCTAGTTATGTTTTATAAAAAATAGCAGAGCAACAGCTACTAGTTATTCTTTATTTTTTTAAAATAGCGAAGCTATAGCAATGTTCCAACAAATTTTCATATTACCATCGTAATCATGCTAAATACAATGGCCGGTAGCACACGCTTTGTTTTTGGGTGTTCTAAGAGCACGGTTTTAACATTTTAGAGATAGCTAAAACATCCAAATACACTGCTCTTAAAACAGGCAAAAACAGAGCTTGTGCTACCAGCCAATATGTTTCTATTGCCTGTCAAATAGTTTCGTACGATTTTCTAAATATTAACTTGTTAAATGCAATAAAATGAATTATTACTATTATTAATTATTTGCATATAAATTTATAACCATGTACTATTTTATTTTTGTCAAACATTTATTAAAATTAACTCATATATTTGTTGACTTATTTAATAATCTGTATTTTTAATATAAGAATTTAAATGAGGTACTGGTTTTCCAGGATTGTAGGATCGAAGTCAGAATCAGGAGTCAGAGTTATGAAGTCGAATAATTTTTATTGGAACCGAAGTCGAAATTGGAGTTAATGTAAATATCTTAACTCCAACTTTAAATATTGCGAAATAAACATGATTTGACTTTCTACTAAATACATTTTTCTACTTCCGTTATTAAATAGCTATTTGTATCACTAGTCCAGAAACTGCTATTTTGCGAGTGCGAGTATATTTTTCGTGCCAACGTTTTTGTAAATTTAATAAAAACGATTAATTTATTATTCACATTCTAAATGTCAGGGACTTTTTTTATGTTGGTAACATCTAATTGTCAGAACTGTACTTTTAATTTTAATTCACTATTTATTGTTCATCAATTTACATCATCAATAAGTTTAATTACACTGTACACTTTATTTAATAAACATAAAACATAATTCATTTCTTTGTCTATTTCACGACTTGTCATTCCAGTATTATAACCTAAAAAATAAACATATTTTATTTGGATTTTACATTGCTAATTCAATTATAATTACTTACAATTTTGTTTAAAATATTTATGTATAAATATTCTGTTTTCTTGTATTGAAAATATTCAACTATGAATATTTTATCATAATATGTTTACGCCAATGCAATATTTTGACATTTCGTACGTTCAGGAGTTCGCTATACTAGTGATGCCAACATATAACCATAAAAAGTCACTAATTTTTGCCGGCCTAGGCAGGCAAAAACTTGGTTTCCGGACGATTTTTAGTTATGTAATACTGCTAATGCCGGACGGTGGCGCGAAAATGTTATTTAACCTACTGGTTTCTATGCTACTAAATAACATCTGAATCACATATTGCCAAGCTGTGGCTTTGACCTTTTTAATCACGGCTTGAATATAACAAATGACATATTAAATATGAAATGAAATTAGCTTCCTGCATCTGTTATTGTAACTTAAATTTTCTGTTATAAATACATTAATAATACTTTACATTTTCTTGTTGTCTTCATTTGCGATAGCAGAAAAAGTATAGAAAGTATAGTAGTTTTAAAAATCTTTAGATACTTGTTTTTTTATACGCCTGTAACTAAAAAGACATTATAAAACTTGTTACATAATGCTATTAAAATTTGCTGTTATAATATTATTAGTTGTTATAAATCGTTTTCAGAGATTTTCTAATATCCTTGTTTCGCACCTTGTCCATGATTGTTATACCTTCGATTTTTCTTAGAAACCTCATTTCCGTGCTGTTCAGTTTGCTGTGCTGTTTTCTTGTTGTTGTCCATGTTTCTGAGCCGTATGTTAGGATAGGGACCGCTACTTTTTTGTATATTTATATAAACCCGATAGCTAATACAATAGAAGAGAGACAACTAAGATGGTGGGGTCACATCCAAAGAATGGGAGAAGAAAGAACAACGAGAAAAGTCTACGAAGCAAGATCAATGAAAACAAAACAAAGAGGAAGATCTAGAAAAACATGGACAGAAGAAGTACAGAACGCGCTAGAAAGGAGAGGACTCAATTGGCAAGAAGCAAGGCAACTAACCATAGACAGGCAAAAATGGAAGGAAGCATGGAAGAAGGTACCAGAGGAAGCAGATCTCCAGTCAGATTAAAGAAGTTAAGCACAGACAAAACCTGCCCTACACCTGAAAAGGTTCCAAAGGGCCTAAGGATTAAGTAAGTAAGTATAAATCGTTTTACGAGATGAATTTACATTTTCACTTTAATAAGTTAAATATCATATGTATATTAGGCAAAAATACCAATTATATTGTAAGTAAGAAGTCACAACAACAACAAAATTTAATTAAATATGGAGTTTAAATTTGTTCTTCACTTTGGACCAACATAAAATTAGCCAGTACATCACTGCATTAAGGGTCGATATTTCAATTTAACATTTTTAATAAATTTACTTTCATAGTAAATGTATTAAAATTAACAAATTCTAATTACTTTTATTTATTTTACGGCATATGTAACATTACTGTCAAAAGTTCGACTGTCATTTGAATGAATCGATTTTATTTACTTTAGAAGTAAATTAATTTGTCGTTTATAAAATCGACTATAATATAATACAAATATTTTAACATTTATATCAAAATTAAGATAAAATATTGTGTATACCACGAGCGCATTAAATACACAAATAAGTATTGCAGTATGTAAACTGACTGACTGTAAAAATCAGTCTGTCAGTAGTTTATGCTGGATGAATCAGCACATGTCGATTAAAACTCCGGTTAGTGAGTCCGGGAGACGAGAGATACGCGTGATGGCGTGCGACGTAATGCAACGCAGGCACGCAACGCCACTATACTGCTGTTCTGCACGTGCTATGGAATGCAACGCCATAACTGACCTCGTCATAAATATATTTCACGATGAAGAATTATACGTTCAGTACGAGTGGAACATAACTATAAGCGCTCTAGGAAAGTTATTGCTCTCTTTGAGAAATTACTGCTGTTGGTATTATTATTAATTTGCAGGGCATTATTTTGAATAGGGTTATTTTACTTCTTGCTTAGTGGTGGTATAGGTACTACTTGTTTCTAACACGTTTAAAAGAAATAAAGAAAAATAAGTTTGTCGAAGAGTTCAGTCCATTTATTAAAATTATTTTCGACTGAATGAGGTCGCACAACCGACAAACAATTTTCACCATTTTGGATTGCTCTGCACTAATATATTTGGGGACCGTGAGCAGACGGTCGGTAATCACACTTCACGTGTATAAATAGATCACCTATCGAGATCTGGTACGGCAAGTATCACATCAAGTAATGGATTCAAGTGTAACACGAGCGGAGCTGGGTGAATAAGTTAATCTTACCGGACTGCGTCATTTGTAACACGAAAGAAATGGACGCAGTCTTAAAATTTTATTAAACATACTGGTATTAAAGCTTAAACTTAATTGAACGCGAAACGTTATAATTTAATATGAGGATGGAAACAGAATTATTATTTGAATTAATTTTTTATTAATTATAATACTTAATTCACTTATCTAGTTTAAAATTAAATAAAACGCGAACACCGCGTGATGTGAAGATCTACATCTTCACGCTTTGAGTCGATGGACGAGACTGATGGTTTCCACCATAACACTTGCTGTCCTGGGTACGATACCCACATCTGGAATCCATCCCCCACACATCGGGGTGGACGCAGATATCTCAAGTGTTTTGGTCATGTAGTCTGACACTCTGGCACTGCAGATAACGCGAACATGAAATCTTGTTGGAATTCTAAGAATATTAACTATAACTGTCTCTTTTTATAATTTAATGCCCTATATTCGAAAACCAAAAGATCTCATACTCAGCCTTAATGGCACATGTGGTCACGAGTGTCAGATTACACGAAACCAATCTTACCTAAACGCAACATAACAACAATGAGATAGCTCAAATTGTTAAACAAGGCATGATGACATATTTATTTTCAATAATATTCAAATGCTAATCATTCTTCTTTAGAGCGAAAATTTATGTTGTACATATTATTAAACTATTACTAAATCTTGATTGACAAAATAAATAATAATATGTGAAATCTTGAAAATTTTTTCTTCTCGTATTTAATTTGACTCAATGGAGTAATGTCTTCATTATCAATTGCCGTAATCAAATTGAAATATAAAAAGGAAAATTGGAATACCACAAGGATTTGAACCTGGGAGTTATGAACTCCTGTCATATACTTTAAACTAACTAAGCTACGGTCGCCATGTGATTCAAATCTGATTTTATTTCAATTCTTTTCTTGATACATAACAAAATAGAGTGAAATATTGGACTACAATTTGAATTGCATAACATACCATATGACTGCAATTCATAAGTCTCCGGTTTAAGTTTTTCTCTTTGTAGTTCGAGTGGATTTGAGAACCCTGGTTCCATTCCCACGGCAGACAAACAATTCTCACCACATTAAAGCTACCCTTGTTGCTTTCTCTCCACTAACACCTTTTGAGGGCCGGCTGGTAACCGCACATTAAGCGAAGAAATATATCACTTATCCAGATCTGCTACGGCAGAGTATCACACTCAGTAATGGGTAAAAGGCGTGATGAAATATTTATGCTTTAATTTGATTTCAACAATTGTTAAATATTTATTGAAAATTGCTAATTAAATTTCATTTTGCAAATATTTTCAAAAAAGAATGTCCCTTACACGACTTTTGTGTCAAGTCTTTCTATTTATGAAAGAGTCATGGGATTGAGGTTGCCCATGACGCAAAACAAAATGGAGAATAATTGCTATAAAATCAGATTTAGTTTACATGGCGACCGTAGTTCGTAGGTCCCAGGTTTAAATCCAGGCAGTGTCCTAATTTTTCTCTTTATAATTTATTTTGATTTCATCAATTGTTAAATATTTACTTAAGAATACTTAAATATCAGTTGATAAATGTTATCCTTAAATAGCAATGTCAATATTGCCGGAGTTCAAAGTCTCCAGGTTCAGATTTTTCTCTTTATAATTCAATTTAATTTCTTAATGTTTAAAGTCGGTCTCATACGGTCAATACTTATTTCAGTCTTGTTGGTCAAATTATTTATATTGTATTTTCATATATAATATCATTAGTGACTATGATTTTGCCAGAAATTTTTGTCGTCATGAACACAACTGCTTGTTGCGACGAAAAGTGCAAAGTGAGATAGCACGAGTGTAGATTTTCTTAAAGCAACAAGCAGGAGTGATCTAGGCAAAAATTACCAAAGGAAAATCATAGTCATGTATGGTATTCGGCTTGACTATTCCTCGAAATATTTTAAATGTTACCTGCAGTATCTTTAAAACAATGTCTGAACTACTATTACCTTGGTGATCAATTTACATTGTTTCATTTTTTGGCATAACTAAGCAAAGTAAACAAAGTCAAATAAAATTCAACAATATTAATCTACTCAAAATAGTTAAGAAACGTTATATCTAAGCAACGATTTGCGACAATTTTCTGTAGTGAAATTGTCGCTGTAAACTACTGTGATTGATTTAATTCAGCAAAATACTGTAATTTGATTGGATGAAAAGTTATTAGTGGAATTTTCATTGATATACAAACTTGTATTTTCATTTAGAAAAACAGTTTTGAATATTATTGTAAAATTAAAACAAAGTTGATTTTGTACAAATTCAATTATCTTTAATTAACTATCAATATTGTAATAGAGAAAAAAAACCTGTAAAAAATAACAAACAAGTAGACGTATTGAAACAGAACAAACCGTTGGTTTTTTCATGCTTGGTTGGCGCAAGTCAATAATATTTCCTGGGTGTGGAAAAACAAAAGTAATTTCCTTGAGGCCGGTCCTGGCGTTCAGAACGAATACAACGCTGACGTGTTGACATATGAACGTGGTCGAGTCACTCTTCTGTTCCAACGCCCGGAAAAAAGAAAAACAGATGACTGAAGTGTGATTTCCACAGTGACATTACAGATGTAACTTCAAAGTTTTTGCTTTTTGTGTTTATGTTTTGTTATTATTTTCATTACTTTTTACGTCTTTTGTTTTCAACTTGCCAAACATGCAATGTACACATACCGAACAAACAAGTAAATCTTTGTTTTACTTACTGAACTTGACATATCAGCACATATGTTCCCAGTCGAATTCCAATAAATTCAACTTACTTTACATTACCAACCACCACATTTTATTACATCACAAATAAGCTTATTTTTACCAAGTTCTAAAATTGATATCTGTCTATCTTTACTTTAATATTTCTATTCTTTCAATTTATCAACTTTTATAAACAATACGATATAAATTGAAAAATAATAAAATGTGGCAATGGCAGACCATTCGCCGCGATTCATATCTCAAATTTAAATGTATTTAATCGACGAATCCAGTTATGACACTATTTTCAGTCATTTGTGATGTTTATTATATGAATTATTTAATTAAATAAAATAAAAAAAAAATCCTTTTGGATGTTGTGAGAATGTAACAAACCAACCTGTTGCCACTCATACCTCAAACTTTGTAGAAATTTTAATAAAACTTCTCTTTATTTCGTTTTGTCAAGCGCAGCTGTCAAATTTTTGTCGTGCTGCAATATACTGGAATTAACAATTGATCTAATAATACACACTTGATTGTTTCGCAATTTGCATTTATTAATGTGACGATCGTTTCATCCTTTCAGACATCTTCAAAACAATTGATTACACAATATATTGTTACAATATTTATTTGTTAAGTAACCACGAATTGCGCATTAAATTTACCAGCATTTACAGCTCTCATATTTGACAAATTTTACAAAATGTTCAATCTTAATCCCTTGTTAGCAACATGTAATACTTTTAAAACTTCCATCGAAAGTGTGATTGTTTTTAATACAATGGTTGGAGAATCAAATATCTTTTATAATAAGTTGTTTGAAGAAGGAAACGATTGTTACCTTAATAAAGGTGAATTGGGAAATATCCAAGTGTGTATTAGATCAATTGTTAAACATGTATCATCAAGTGCCGAGACTACGAACTCTCTTACATATATTATTAATACTTGAATTAGTTTTTAAAAACTCTAACATGTAAAGAAATACAATAATTTATTTATTTATCTTAGTCTGTACAACAGCAACTCAATTCAAATTGCAATAGTGTAAAAGGAACAAAGACACTTTACGCTCGTCATACACAAATCTACGATCTTAAATAATTGAAAAACGCATACGTACTGAAAATAAATATAACAAGTTTCTGTTTTTTTGTATCGTTGGTAACTATTAAAGTTAGCGCGCATTTAATATGATTTAAAATTATTTTTGAATTGCTCCACAGAAAACATCAACTTTACGATAGAAATAGGAGTGTAATTGTCAACTTTTCGTAGCAATCTTAGAAAAACATTTTTTTAATTGCATTTGTCCAGGATACAGTGAGAGTTTTTATTTTACAAATCACCCAATATAATTAATGTTGTACTTTTATATTTTTATAATTACAACAAGAAATATTTTGTAAGTTAGTGAGTCCAGTATTTTGCAGGAATAGTGATTTTCTTACTATAGAGTGTCCAACTGCAATTGTGTGGAATTCAGTTTCAAAAACAAGCGCAGGCATATACTTCCATCCTTCCTCATCTTTTTTTTTCTACATTTTCAGTTTTTACTATACAGTGTGTAACTGCAATTGTATTAAATGTATTCAAGCGCAGGTGATGCTGCCTTCATTTCTTATAGATTCGTTGTTAGAGAAGAGGGCGTAAGTGAAGATTTACGAAACAGGTGTACAGGAGCGAATGGATGGATGTTTGTTGGGTGATGATGGATTTTGGTTGTGAGGAAAGAAAGAGTTCGTATGAAGGAATTGTTAATGTGGTCGAAACGAGTATCGTGTGTCAGGATGAGAATGTTGATGTGCACTGATGCACTATGAATGTTTCAGGGGTTTAATAGGATATAGCGTGATGTTATGTATGTATGTATGTAGTGATTTTCTTCATAAGTTCACTAATTTGATACATATTTACTTCCCTATTTTTATAATTACAAAATAATAACTCATTTTATAAGAAACAAGTCGGTATAAATTCCTTGTTAGTTACGCCCAATTTTTAATCAATGTAATACACTTCAAATTCTTCGTCGTAGCTTACAAAGTAAGTTATTTACGTCAGCTAAGTAACTTACAGTATCTACAGGTCGCACGCACTTAACACCCTGACTTGTCGTGTCCCCGCGCCCCTTTAAGCTCTTCTCCAGCGCTTGTTCTTCACCCACCCCTCGTCTTCGGCGGCGGCGGATACCTAAAGTTAATTAACGAGCGAACCGCTCCAGCCAGCCACGTACGTACAATGAAGTCAAGTGGACTAGCCTCATATATTATGATAACTTACAGGTTGGCCATTGTAATATAATTTATAACTTTGTCTTGACGAAGTCCAGAATGTAATTATTATTAATTTAATGGATTATACTTCACATAAATAAAACTTTGTTTTAGCGCTGTTAGAGAACTAAATAATGATATAAACAGTTTTGGGAAAGAATTCGAAAAAAGGGTAATAGGAGTATATTCTGTAAGAGAGTTACTATAAAATATAACTACATAAACTAAGTTTATCTCTACGTATGAAGCCGTGTGAATTTAATAAATAAATTGCCAATCTCTGGCATAAACGTTTAGAATTGATAGTTTGCTTGAAACTATAAAATCAAACCCAAAAATTAACAGGCTTGGACTTATGAAACGGCTTGAATTTAATCGGAATAAATAATCAAACTTCAAATAAAACAAGTACTCATGCGTGCTTCTGTATATTGCTGTATTAGTCGATTCTAATTGTTTATTGTGGCAAGGGACAACTAAGTAAAAAAATTACTGTTTAGCATAATAGAATGCATATGGTGTAATATACGGCCAGGGAAAGAAATGTCAAGGGCTACAAAACACTGAGGAAAGAATAGCATTCTCTCCTTATGTATACGAGTATATACTACTTTTTTTTACGGATTGAATAAACCTAGTTTTAATATAATTGATTAATTTTTAAATTATTAGTAATTTTAATGAAAAAAAATTAATTGTTTGCAAACAGCAAAAATTTATGAGAACAAGTTTGTTTATGTTAAATTACATTATATACAACAAACAATTTTCACCAATTAAAATCTACCTCTGTGGCTCCCTCTCCACTAATATCTTTGGGGGCCGTGATTTGACGACTGGTAACCGCACGGCTCGCGAAAAAATATATCACTTACCGAGATCTGCTAAGGCAGAGTGCCACACCCAGTAATGAGTAAAAGGCGTGATGATATATTTATTTATTTATTTACCAAGAATACAGCGAAAAATCCCTTGATAGAATCCCAAGAAATTATTGATGCAGCGTCTGCAGCTGTTTTTAGGTTTTGATTTGTTTCATAAAATAAATACATATATATATATATATATATATATATATATATATATATATATATATATATATATATATATATATATATCAACAAATATTAAAACACTGTAACAAACAAATGTCAAACTCTTTTACAATATGTCAAATATTCAGTTCATTTGTTTCATTTTCCAACGCAATCTACAAAAAATTTGAATAAATTTTGAATTTCATTTAATTAATATCTCGTGAACTATTCACATTTATGTAATGAAATTTACTTTATAGGAAGCGTTTTTCTGAACAATTTTTGTATTTACGCTTTTGCTCTAAAGTGAATAGGTAAAGAGATACAGCAATATTTAAAAAATAACATTGAAATCCCTATACGCCACATTTCAATTCTACACCCTGTATATATACGAGTATATATACATATAAAATTTAACATTTTTTGTTCTCTTAATTTGCGATCGTAGAAAAAGTATAGTATGTGACTCGTTTTATAAACTCAATAGATACCCGTTTTACATGCACTCGCTTCGCTTCGCTCAGTTCGTATAGAAAAAAAAAACTTGTAGCTAAAATGACTTGTTACCTAATATATTATTCTGTAATAGAAACACGTGAAAAGTAACAAGTATGAGATAAATAAAAATAGTGATAGCAAAATTCATAAAGATAGCAAGTTGCTTTAGGCGTATGAGTCAAAATTATAACTCTTTATTTCATTAATATTTATTTATTTATTAATCTCTCTACAGGATAAAGTCCCAATTACAGAGGGCATATGAAAAAACAATACAAAAATAACAACAAAACATACGTTACCATATATAACAAAACAAGTATAAATTAATTAATCAAAAAAGTATGAAGTTGTGATTTAACAAAATTAACAACTATTTGTGTTCCATATTAAACAGATCCTAAATAATTTGTCCTTAAATATACGCAAAGTATCACAAAATATTTCTATATTATACAATTGTAGGTTTATTTGATTGAAAGTAGCACACATATACCTAACAGGACTCCTTGCCTCATAATTAGTTCTGGCAGTACTCACATATACATACCTATCTCATCGATTATTCATCGTTCCAACAATATTATGTGAAATGTAGTTATTATGTTTTCGAAACAAGAAATGCAATGATGCAACAGAAGTTCATGCCCCTTATGAATTTAGTTAAGCGCGACAGTGAGTTGGGACCTAGGCGGCGCTGACCAGCGTTCTTCACGTAACAAATGAAGCGCATAGTGTAGTTGCCCCCATTTAGTTAATGCACTCCGGCCTCGGGAGTCCGGATCGGATCGCCGGAGCCGCATTAGTGCACCCAGGAGCGCACTAGCCATCTACCGGCAACTACTAACTTCGCGTCATAACTTTTTTCCAGCTGTATAAACTCATGGAATTATCCTTACTCACCTATCAATTTCTCCACTACACTCATATACTGCCCTACTACTACAGCCATTAAACTTATTGAGGCTTACATGGAAACCATATTCGCAAAGCCAATAAGCTGCTTTACTCTTTATTATATTAATTTAAATTAAAAGAGCTTACATGATGCATGCAATTTGTAAATTACCAAAGAACAAAGGTGCTCTATTGCATTTGTTTGTAGTATTATTTCTCTAATTATAATAGATATCTACAACTGACTATTAAAAGATTACCACGTGAAATCAAAGACACTTTGTCCGATATGAAAATATAAAAGCTTTAATCATTTATTTTTTCCACGATTGTTCTGGAAAGTTGACAATGACGCTCTTATTTGACATTCGTAAAGTTGATGGCTTCTCTGGAATAACCAAAAATTGCTTTGTCGCACCTTGACATTGAAAAATATATGCGCGCGATTCCAACGACTGCGCCGGAAAAAGATATTAGATGCTCTCTTATTTTAATAATTACAAGGGACACAAACAAAACAGGAACTTGCCATATTGGCGGAACTAATTATGTTCAGTACGTATACGTTTTTTAATAATTTCAGATACAACCGTATAAATAATTGTATGTTTATTACGAAGATATAGTGTTTTTGTTCTTCAAACACTATTACCGTGTTTGAGTAACAAAGAATCACTTTACGTTCTTAATATTTTCCTTTTATGCTGTCAGATTGGCACAATATTATTTGACTTTATTTGTCTCGGAATATTATTTTACAAAATAGCATGTTTCTCTAGATACATTTTTATTTTTTTCCTTTTAACAAAATCTTGTTTTTCAGTTTAATGTAATTATTTTATTATAAAAAAATGAGTAACTGATAGATTTATGTCTGGCATTTTTGCTATTTTTGACAACACATATAGTAATTTAAGAATTTATAAACAAAACGACATGTCTCATTGAAATTAATCAAATAGAAATAAGTGTTTCATTTCTATTTGGTTGATCTTATTTTGAAACATGACTATTAATAATTTGTTTATCGTTTTTAACTTTAAAATAGCTTCAAATATCGCCTGAAAAGTCGTCTGACTGTGTTTCAATAAGGATATCAAGAAGTCAGTAATCCATTTTATTCATCCATAAAATAATAATTAAACAGTAATTTCTAATTGACATATTAATTATTTTGCATATTATTTGGTACAATTCAAACCATGAAAAATAAAAATGACAATGGTGCCATAAACAAATATAATATAAATATCAAAATAAACACTTGTCTAAGTCTCACAAAATTCAGCCTCCAAGTCACCTTATGAGGGCATCGTCAGAGGCTGGCAAGCACAGTTGGTAACCATAGACTCGTTTCGCTCTTATTAGAGCTCATCAGTATATCTAATAAGAGCGAAACGCGTCTATGGTTACCAACTGTGCTGGCCAGCCTCTGACGATGCCCTCATAAGGTGACTTGGAGGCTGAATTTTGTGAGACTTAGACAAGTGTTTATTTTGATATTTATTATTAAACCTAGTTTCACCTAGTGAGCATTTAAAGACAATTAATTTTGTCTTTGTTGTTTTTTATTCAAATATAATATATCCCAAGAAAATATTTAAAAGTTGTTTCTATAAATCTGCTTGAGGAGATGTTAAAAAGATAAATGTTTGCAAGGTATTTAAATGACTACAAATAATAACAAAAACAAGAAATAATCGTAGTATATACAGGACTACAGGAAGCTTTATAAACACAGTTATAATCTGTGGCAACTTAGCTTTTAATGCAGGAACAAAAATGACTTTGGAGATTTGAAATCATAGCAAAATTAAATCGATAAATAATTCACAATGTAGCGGGTAAAGCAGTAGGCGTTAACTCTAAGTAGCTAATCCGTTAAAAGACGTATGCTTCGCTTTACAGGCTTACAGTGCGGCTAGACGCCGACTCTTACTGCAGTCAAAGCCAGAATACATTAGCAAGCACACCTAACTGGCTTTGTATTACTGCTTAGAACTTCCTACTCGATGATGGGCTGTCTTATCAGGATTCGATCCCTTTCAACATGCGATACAGACAATGAATAACTTATTGTTCTGTCCTTGACACTTGTCTTGTTAAAGATATATATATAATTTTTTTAGTTATTCTTTCGCTTATCCATCCGTCTAGTCCATCACTAGATGTGCCATTCTACCAGTAATATACAAAATGAACAAATGTAATCAAATCTTATAAGATAATTTAATACTTATTTTGGAAAAAGTAGACAACAAGGTATTTTTTCTACTTCCGTTAGGAAATAGACGTTTTATTTCACTTATTTGAGTTAGGTAATGAACTGCATTATTTAACTAGTGAAATAATGAGGTAACATAGCAACACAAAAAAATTAAGATATCTTGGTAGACGAACTCGTATGTTATTCTTTTATTTTTTGAATTTATAACTGTCATTAATATGTCAAAATTTCATAATTTCAAAAACGCTCTTTCGTATTTATTAGAACGGAAGTAGAACAAATATTGTATGAAACTAGTAAGGAAATAAGGTTATTACCTTACTTATGTGTTTACATAACTCGGCTACGCCTCCTTCTGCAAATTTCACAAGCGTAAGGTAATAACCTTCATTTAATTACTTGTTTCAAAAATAGCTATTAAATAAATAAATTTAAATATTAAAAAGTGTCAAAATAATATAAACTCCCTAATGGATAAGGTGCACATTATTTTCCTCAGGATAAAATGTTTCTGTCTCGATTTTTCTATTATCGAAATAAAATAAAAAATGTTGAACAAAATTTTTCTAATAGTATTAAAATGAGATTTTCAGAATTTATATTTTTAATGAAATTTATTTGCAAGTAGACTGGCTTTACTCGCACTTTTAATAAACAAGCCCACTGACCTCATGTTCCACAGACTCAAGTCGTTGTTACTTTTTATTTTAGTGCAACTTGATTTTAAATTTATAAGTATACAAAAAGGACTGTTATTTCACAGTTACTGTTTTCTAACAGTATGTCATAGTATTGAAAGTCTCTACTGTCGACATTAAGGGGGTTCTACGATTAAGCTCTTACTTTCACTTATATCTGCAACAAAGTGAAACAATTCAGAATTAGTTCTTGTTATAATTAGGATTTTTGACTATCAACTTAGCTTCGAAAGATACAGACAAATTAAATATTAGTATCTTTTTTGTAAAGTTGACTTGACAGAGTTTTGGTTATCAAATTTATTAGTGGATATGTTTGTAATAATTTCAATATTCTTAGATCATTATTTATCGAGTTTATGGTTTCTCTGAATTGTCGCGCTTGTTAGCTATTATGTGATGACATATCTGAGTAAATTATTAACTGTGCGTTGGTCGGAGATAGCTTTTGATCCTTGTATTTCATCCCTTTAGAAGCGTCTAGTGTTTTTTTATGTAAACACATGCATGGGAACAGTTATCTCTAACCAAGTCAACGATTCCACTCTCTTATTCCTTGTCAGCACGTCCCATGGAAAATAACAACAAATAGTCAGTGGTGGTTTAGCTTTTGGATTGACAAGATGTAGTCTTGCCATGTTGTAACTTTAGTTCATATGTTGTTGTTGTTTGCCATCTTCGGTCAAGTTGTTTAAATAGAGATTTAATATGTTTCGTTTAATATCTATCACTTTTGTAATATTGTAACTTTTCTATTTATTTTTATGTTGTAAATATATCTTAATAAACATTAAACTTTGAATAGTGAGTAACTTATTCGCCTAGCTCCTGCTCGTGTTACATATTGAAAAAGAGACATTTTGTCAAAAATTAGATAGCAGTTCATAAAAACAAATTCTGTCAACATTGTGCTGTTTGCTACTTAATTTCATTGATCAAATTTCCCCTTTGCCGCAACATGATGGCTTTGTACCAGGTTATCTGCCCAACCAATCAAAAGTGAGCCCCTCTATTGTCGCCAGTGTCCTTATGAATCTACTATATATAATCAAGTCATTACCTGTATGTAAACGCGAATAGTATTAGTTTAATTATTATCGATCAATATTCGTGTTTCATTGGAGATTACAGCCTAAATAAAGTTCCAAAATCCATTATACAGGGTGTTTCAGGACTAGTGTAACAAACTTTAACAGCTTATTCCTGAGGTTATTTTGAGCAAAAAATGTCATATAAACATAGGTCCTATTGCTTGTAGTTACCAAAATACAAGAGGTTGAAGTTCTATAAATAACACGACATTTTCAAATTTTTGTAATCAAGATACTTTCGGAAAACAAGAATTTTATTGAAAAGCCATACCTTATTTGTCTTAATTAAAAATTGTTGTACTTTTGATTGTATTTTTGTTTCATAATGGATGGTTATAGTTCTGCTGAATATGCAGATATGATTTATATTTATGGATTATGTAATGGTAATGCCCGTTATGCGTCCAGAGAATACCAAGACAGATATCCAAATAGAAGCCAACTTTCCCATCCCCTATTTGCGCGCATTTTTGTTTTCCAAAAGTATCTTGATTACAAAAATTTGAACATTTCGTGTTATTTATAGAACTTCAACCTCTTGTATTTTGGTAAATAGAAGAAATAAGACCTATGTTCATATGACATTTTTGGCTCAAAATGATCTCAGGAATAAGCTGTTAAAGTTTGTTACACTAGTCCTGAAACACCCTGTATAATATAGGTAGATAACTCAGTGGTATCGAGTCTGCCTGTGGAAATGAGAACCCGGGTTCGATTCCCACAGGAGACTTTCATTACGTTAAAAACTATCCCTATGGCTCCCCCTCCACTAACAACTATTGGAGGCGTGATTTGATGGCTGGTAATATATCATTTATCGAGATCTGTTACGGTAGAGTGCCACACACAGTTATGGGTAAAAGGCGAGATTATATATTTATACCGGGAGTTTTTTTATCAATAAACATAGGGATATGTCATTACCATAGTTACAGTTAAAAAGTTTGACAGCAATGGATTAGAGCGTTTATTTTAAAAGTAAACATAGGGAAAATAACATTTTCAGCAATGCATTGAAGTGTAATGGTCTATTATAATAAAAGAAACATTTTAAGTTTAAACAAATTAAATTAATTTTAATTACTTTAAATTACATTATTTTAAATAGGAATTTTAATTTAATAACTGTTCAAAATTAACCCCATTAATTGTTCTACGCTCATTCTATCACCATTATAAATTTTATTATTTAAGTGGCCACAAAGAAAGAAATCGTTTGGCGCAAGATTTGGTGACCTTGCAGGCCGCTCCACTTCTCCACCTTGTCCTATCCATCGTTGGGGGAATATCCGGTGCAGATAATTTCCTACATTTTGAGTATAATGCGGGGGAGCACCATCCTGTTGGAACCACACTTCCTCATTATTTAAATTATTTTTACTGATAAAAAACTCCCGGTATGTATTTATTTTTACAGTGACGATGTAACGTTTGAAAGCTTTTCTCAGTTATTATGTGAAAATGTTTTATATCTCTTTGTTTGTTTATTGTAATCTAGAGCAAATATTTTGATATATGGTCAAGTTATTTGTTTTGTTGCATACAGTAATATTAGAATGGCTTTGTAACTTTAACTCTCCGGGTATTACGCCAATGAAAATTTAAGAGACCACTTCAGTCTAACACCAAACTTACAAATACTCGAATTCTTGCGGACGTCTGCAAACTTACGCTAACTTCTCACTAGACAACTTTCTTGCATCATACAGTAATTTAATCTTTTCGATATATACAAGTTTTCCACACATGTGCAGTATCTACCACTTGAATTTTATTAAATCTAGAAATATGTGTTTGATTTTAATCATTACTAAAGCCCGGATATTTAGGCTCATAAAAACATCCAAATAAGCAGGCATATAGGCCGGTAATTACTCTAAAATAGGCGGGATTCTAGGCAGCCTAAATGTAAATAATTTGTTTTAAAAAAAATAAACGAATCCTTTTTTTAATATTGGTACTCGTATCTACTCTTTCAGAAAAAAATAATCATTTTAAACAAAAATTAACGCAATCTGAAAAATAATAATGTAGGGTTCTCATTTTATTAACTAATATGCAAATTCAAATTATGTAGTATACTTTAATTCACAAAATATTACGAGCAATTGCTCTATGAAATTTTCCGAAAGGGACTGTCTTCGATCTGTCAGAACTTGCTTGTAAGTTGAAAAATTCGTTCGACATCATAAAATGTGACAGGGGCATTCTTATATTTAGCCATATCGTCTAAAGTTACCTCAGCTGCATTGATTAATGGCAAAGACAATTGAATTGCCACGTAAAATTTTGACTAAAAAACGTTTTTTCTTTCGGCATTTTAAATTCACACACAAAACCTTGATTAAAGTAAGTACTTTAAATATTATAGGTTAGGTTGAAACACTTTGCCGAGTGCTGAATTAGTCAACGAAGTAGATGATAAACCTTGTCTGCTCAATAAAAGTTAGAATAGGCAACAAAAATAGGCAAAATAGGCTGTATAAGGTAAAATAGGCACAATAACGAAAATATAGAAAAAATAGGCTCTAAGGCACGAAAAAAAAAACCTTCCATTACACGTAAACATGTTACCTATGTATAGAAAAACGAAATTGCCTGAAGTATATTAAAATTTGAATCTAGGCAATTGCCTAAAAATCCGGGCTTTAATCATTACTATCTTAAAGATGAGCTCTATGGCCATTCCTGCACCTTCACTAACATCTTGTCGTTGTGGGTGACCTGATAAATGAAAGTTGAGAGTCAATAAGAAAAATTGGAATAATCCCATAATTTGAATCTGGAATCTTAAGAACTCTGGAACCAACAAAGCCACGGTCACCAGTGATACAAATAAGATTTCATTCCAATTTTATTTCAGTGGTTTAGTTGGTTAAAGCAAATGACTGGAGTTCATAAGGTCCCAGGTTCAAATCCTGGCTGTATCCCAAATTTCCTCTTTATAATTTAATGGGGTAGGTGACCCAGTGATATCGAGGTGGATTATAGATTTGAGAACCGGGTTCGATTCTCACAGCCGACAAACAATTTTCACCACTTTAAAACTACCCCTAACCTATCATTCATGGAGGCCGTGATTTGATGTCTGGTAAAGAAATATGTAAATAAGGCGTGATGATAGGTATATTTATTCTATTTATAATTGAATTTGATTTACATTAATTAAGTACTGATTAAAAATTATACTAATTAAAGCTGATAGTCATTATAGAGCAATCAACCGGTAAATCTTCTCGTGCACTGTCATCGAATGCAGATTGTTTTGCTAGTACGATACAAACTGTCGCCTACGTTATTATACAAGAATTCGAATGATGCAAAAAAGAAGACCATTGAGTGCTAAACATGGCCGTAAGAGACGCTTTATCCGAAAATAATTTAAGCAATATTTATGTTGTAGGATATGCGTACGTATATTTTTATACAAACACACACACTATTTATAAAATTATTGTGTGAAAATTAGAATTATGTAAATTAGGAGAAGTATTTATTTTCTTTTACTCTCACGCTAAAAAATTAACTGGAACAACTGAAATGTTTTTATAAGATTTGATCAATGTCGTACCGATCACCAAAATCGTCGGAAAGAGTGCCGCTTGCGACAACATTTTTCAACATTTATTATATACATACCTATTCCTACCATATTAATTTTTGTACTAAAAGAATAAAAGTAGATATTGGTTTTGTCATATTCATGTCGTGGGTAGATGGCTGCAGTGAAAACGTAATTAAAAGTAAGTGTTGGACTGTATTGTTTTTATCGAGTTATGCAATTGCTGAACTATGACGGTCAGAACCGCGTGAAATATGAATTTCGTGAATAAAGCATGAAGAAATGTAGGGCCGTGCAATTAATTTCGCATTACGTTGTAACCCATCAGATAACTTTTTATTAATCGGTGGTAGCCGAAATTTAACATATAATTACACCTCCACAACATGTCTTGTTCGCCCCATAACTATTTTTTCAGAAACCCCAAAAAATTCCAACCAAAACAAAAGCCTGTAAATTTCCCCAAACATAACAAAATTATACAAAACTTGAAAATTATACGTTCACAAAAAAGGGAATTATATGGAAAAAGACGAATAAAAACGAGCGGCCAAGTCGCGTACAATGCTGGAGGTAAAAGTTAGGTGGCGGTGGCGCACAACAATGCATGGGTGGGGGGTGAAAGAGTGCCGTGCTAATGAGCGGTGGAGCAGGCGGTGGTGGCGGCGGCGGACACTTGGTTCCGGGTCGATGGCTCGTCGAATTAGCGAGGCCCTGTGGTCTAATAACGTCAGCTTTCATTACGCATTCCCTCTCGTAGAAGCCGTTCCCTGCTCTGGTTCCGCTCGCCGCTCGCCGCTCGCGCGTCACATGTTGGTGCTGGTTGGTCACCAGCAGCGGGTGCTGCCGCTCCGTCCAGCCACGGACTAGCTTTTACTCTTGAGACCATCATTCATGCACTTATCACAGCTACTAATACTACTGAGCGCACTATTCAACCGAACATCGGATAGTCGACACTATTGTTAGTGTCTAGTCGTTGCATGACATAATTATATTTTATGTCACTCTTCAATATCTTTATAAACGTCCTATTCAGCCCGATTCTGTAATACTTGTTAAACATTACACTTGACCAACATACATTTTTTATTTTTCTACGATTGCTATGAAAAGTTGACAATTACGCTCTTATTTGTCATCGTTATTTCAATAGTTACCAGGGATACAAACAAAACAGAAACTTGTCATATTGATAGTTGACAGAACATTTTAATTTCAGTACGTATACGTTTTTAAATAATTTGAAGATGCAATCGTAGCAAAAATTATATGTATATCACGAGCGTTAAGTGTCTTTGTTCCTCTTACATTACAATTACCGTGTTCGAGTAACAAAGAATCACTTTGCGCTCTTAATACACAAATAACTATTAAATCTGTGTATACAATTATTAGATCCCTATTTTTGTTTTATTAAAAAGCGCTCAGTACCGCAGTAATAAATCTATTATGGTTATTTTGCAACCATGTTATAACGTACTGCACCCTTATAGTCTAAGTAGTATGAAAAAAACGTTTGTAACGTACCTCGTACTCAATATCTCAAGCCGTGACTAAAACGTTGGAATCCACAGCTTGTCAACATGTGATTAAGATGTTATTTAGCGCTATGGAGTAGATTACATGACATTTTAATAATGGGAGTAGAAAAATAATAGCATAGAAGTAAATTTATTTGGTAGTTTATAAAAGTGAATATAACATGCATAAATTTATTAGATTTGAATAGCAACCCTAATTTCAAGAAATATGCTTTTTTCTACGATTGCTATGAAAAGTTGACAATTACGCTCTCATTTGTCATTGTAAAGTTGACGTTTTCTGTGGGAACAATCGAAAAATATCTTTTTTGCGCGTTAAATGCTCGCGTTTCCAATGGCATCGCGCGAAAAAGATTATTTCAATAGTTACCAGCGATACAAACAAAACAGAAACTTGTCATATTGACAGTTGCCAAAATGAATTTTTCTTTAAATAATTTTAAGATGCAATCGTATGTGTGTATCATGAGCGTAAAGTGTCTTTGTTCCTCTTACACTATTACTTACCGTGTTCGAGTAACAAATAATCCTTTCAACCTTACTTCAACAATACTTTTCGAAGTAAAAATTCTGCGAGTACGGTTTTGTTGATGACAAAATGCCGTCACGACGCTACTTCGTCTACGACACGGCGTGCAACGCTTGTCGCGGCCACCACGACGCCACCCCCGGAATAAATGCCAGCGTCGTTCATTTTATACAGGAGAGGCGGTGACGGTAGTGGCGGTAGCTTTACTCACTCGTTCGCTCCAACTATGTTGACCACTCATTTAGAATTATTATTACCTATATCTAATATACTTTAGGGACACGTAAACGGGATTATTTTTAACGAATAACCCTTGAAACCTTCTTACCGTCCTCGTAACTAACTTCCAAAATCTAATTTAGTTGGTAATGGTAATCTGTTACAAACTTTTCTTTTAGTTTTATTTTCCACATTTAATTATTTGTCATGGATTGTGGCCAGCCACATTAAAATTGCATGCAAATAATAAAAACCTGATTTTAGGTAAAACCTCTCGTCCTAAAGATTCGAAATTGTTAATAGAAATGTTGGAGGGATTGACACAGGTCATCAATTGTGGAAATAACTTTTAAAAACATCATAAACTGCTGCAATTTTGGAATGATAAATTAAAGAAAAAAGTAAGGAAACACAAATTTATAAAAAAGGTATTGAATAATAACTAAATTTGCTATCGATTTATGCTTTATAAATAATTATTTTATGAATGTAATTGAAGCGAAAGTGTTGTGTCCGATTAAGAACGTTTGTCGAAGCTGATTCTGATGAATAAAGACTAGGACAATATTATGTTCATAAGTGTTATAATTTCTGAGATAATGGTCAAAAACTGTACGAGAAAAAAAATGGTGCAAATTTTTCAAAATTTAAAAAATTGCTAAAAATTTGCCTAGAGGTCAATTGAAACATGGGGAATTCAAGCGTTCAGACCGCATCTCAATATCTTGCTTAGTTTTTGAGTTATAGCCTCGGGAAATTCGAAAAACTGATGTTGAAAATTGTTTCGTAACTTCACTCTTCTTTAATATTTCGATATTTTATAGTTTATATTCAGAGATTTTATTTATAATATTTCGAGATTTTATTTTTTTTGTTTCGAGATTTTATATTATATTTTCCAAGATTTTATATTTTATATATCGAGATTTTATATTTTATTTTTCGAGACTTTATATTTAATGTTTCGAGATTTTATATTCTATTTTCCGATATTTTATATGCAATATATCGAGATTTGATATTTTATATTTCGAGATTTTATATTTTTTACTTCGAGATTTTATATTTTATATACCGAGATTTTATATTTTATATTTCGAGATTTTATATTTTATTTTTCGAGATTTTATATTTAATGTTTCGAGATTTTATATTCTATTTTCCGAGATTTTATATGTAATATATCGAGATTTGATATTTTATATTTCGAGATTTTATATTTTTACTTCGAGATTTTATGTTTTATATACCGAGATTTTATATTTTATATTTCGAGATTTTTTCCCAAGTGGTTTTAATAATTTTTTAAACAAATTGCTCTAAAACTATATCTCGTACGAATAATGTAACGAAATTTTACATACATATATATTTCGACGTGCTGAATCCAAAGGGGTAATTATAGTAAGTTAAAGCCTCGGGAAAGTCGAAAATCTTATGTTGAAAATTGTTTGAAAATTTTAATTGTTCCAGGGGCTATAACTCAAAAACTAAGCAAGGTACTGAAATACGGCACTGAATTCCCCATGTCCGTATTAACTCATTTAAAGCGAATTAACATACATAAATAAATAATTAAGCAATACAATTTGAAACCAGATACAAATAATACAAATATACTATTTAAACATAACTATACCTTACATCATTTATTTAGTTATATTTTTTAAAACGGTAGGAAATCTCTTAAATATTATTTCTACTATAACCTTTCTTTACTGCCATGTCAGTTGCTAAATAATAATACAAAAATATATACAAAACAAAAATCTGCCAATAAAATCAGAAATTCTAGTGCTTATTTAGTTATTACAAAGTTAATTTAGTTCACATATTATGTTTTTCACTTTCTTTTAGCAGCGCTATATTCGTATATTACTTACCAAGTCAAGTTTATGGAACCGTTCTTTTATAAAAATGTACCTGGTTAATAATAAATCATTGTTTAAATATTTACGCACAGACGTTTTCGTTTATGAACATCACCAACTGACTTGAAATTTAATTTAGAACCTTCAATTTCATATTTGGTATGTAGGCTGACATATCAACAAGATTCAGTATAAATAAATATAGATACGTGTTATATATTATACGCTGTACGAACAAGGGGCCTAAAACAATGTCATGTATATCTACATCTCCAAAACTATACTATATTCCTAAAGGCACGTCAACAGCAACGTAGTAATCAATTTGCATGAGCGTTCCACCTAGTTCTCGATATGCAGCTTCCAAGTAAATCAATACGAATAATTTATCTGTTGAAACAGACTCCACACATCCACTGCAATGAATTATTGTATGGAGTGACTATTGTTTCGACGATTTTGTATCTCAGACCTGATGATATAACTTTTCGCGAACAGTAATCAACGTAAATACGTAACTTGCTTCCTGCCATTTCCAGAATTCAACTTTCCGAACTGAAGCTGAACCATCATCTGAATATTTTTCTTCTATTCCAAATAAAATTTAAATGGTACCTTATTTATTGACGGTAGACGTTTAATTCTCTTTAATTTAAGTTATATTGTTACGGCCTTACTCATTTTTAAATTAGTTGATCTTAGGTGTAAGAAGAAACTATTGAGTATTTTATTTCTTGAAACTTACAGTTGTTGACTATAGAATTTAAGTTCAATTTAATTCACCACTGTGGAGCTATTTAGAAATATTAACTTCGGATTCAATTTTATCCTGAAACGTATTTTTTTCAATACACTTCATTATAGAAATTATAATATCAACCAATCTCTATAATTTTGGAAATGTTACACTTTTGGTCCACGATATAGTTATTTATCAAAGTAGAGTAGGAACAGTATTTTCCTTTCGTGTCAAACATATTTTTTTTCACAATATACTACAAAAAATATTTATCTAAACCCTAAATATGTTTTTTCTGAAATCGTCAAGAAAATGCCTACTTTCCTGACGCATTTTAGTATGGAAAGTAAGTGTTTACCTGACTGAAATAAATATACTAAATAACTAAAGAGTTTAATAAGATTTTTATTTATTTTTATCAATAATATTAATACTAAATATACAATTGCTTAAATTACTAAAATTTATGTTTGACACTGGCGAATTTGAAGCTAAATTTATTGGAGATTCAGTAAATAAAATAAGCAAGTAGCACATTTGCTGGCAAATTATTTTGCTTTTTCCAATCCATGAAAATTTCATACTCTTTATCATATCGGTCTTTGAACTTGCTCGGTAATAAATTTTCAACAGCCGCAGTTGCTTGATTTAAGATTTCAGGAGGAGTACTTGTAAATACCGTCTCATACTCATTTTCATCTATATTTTCCAACATTATAAAGAAATTTTCTCTGTCAACAATATTACTTTTGACACAAATATATTCAATAGATTTTTCACATAAGATATTGCTTTCAACAACTTTTGTTATCACCTTGGATATGTAGTTTGCTGCCAATATTATTCTTACCAAAAAATTAAACATTTTGAAATATTTATTATTAATTATATTAATAAAATATAAATATGAACGATTTCAGAAAAAATAGTATACATAATACGTCACGAAAGTGTTTTACTTGACTCAGTGTATTAAAATACTCGGCCTAACGGCCTCGTACTTCAAACAACCGCTTCGTCAAGTAAAGCTTCACTTTCCTGACTTATTATGTAATATACTATTATGGTGGCTCAGTTGTATTGAGTCGGCCTGTGGATTCGAGAACCCGGGTTCGTTCCCACAGCCTATAACCGCACTTCACACCATGATATATCATCTGGCCGTTTCATAAGTCAGTAAAATTCCTAGTTTAAAACTTACAGAGTGGGTATATTAACTAACACCTCTGACGAGATTCGACATAATTAGCATAACCTAACCTAACCTAATAATATTGAATGTATGAATAAAATACCCAATTTCATTAAATGAATTTCGTTTGATCAAATAAACTTCAATTTTCAAATATTTTAAGGTTGCTTTTATAACTTGACAGCGTAGTTTCTTTCATTTACCAAATCTGTAAAAAACTCACGACAAATTTTTACATGGCAAAACGATGGAATGAAACGACCATAATAAGCGTAGCGCAGTGCAATGAAGTTGGGCATGGGGAAGTGCTGCACTATTGACATCTAGCTGGCAATTTTTACAGGGAGTTACTCATATTTATATAAATAAGAGTGAAGAGAGTTTCAAATAGTACATGTTATTGAATCTATAAATAGAATGTTGGATCCTAATTTAATTTCAGTTTCCGAATAGTAATGGAAAACACAAAGCATATTATAAATAAACTGGTGTCGAAATAATGGAGGAAAACTGGCGAGTTATATATCCGTCTGTTCGTGAAACGATCACTGTGTAGAGTTGGAACGTTAGCGGGCGAAACAGAACAGAGAGCGGAATCACACGTTGCCGATAGTTGAAGAAAGGGTGGCCCTCCGGAAATTGAACAGCTGTTTGTTGCGGGCACAAAGCCACCAGTCTGCGCAACGCACCCGTCAAACGCGACCTGCTGCCATGAACGCCGAAACTGGGGCAGGAGGAATACCTCTACAGAATTATCGCCATTGTTATGGCCTTCCTTTTTTATTTGTGAAATTCCTATGTTACTCGGAATTATTAATTACATTTCTCTTTGACAAGTTACTTTGTAAATATATTTGTTTACATTCGGATTTTTTCACCTTTTCCGGGTATAAACTTTTTGAACCATTTTTTATTTCATTTTTAGGTTAATATTTACTTGAATGAACTTTTTATATTATTACATAATTAGTTCCAGATTATTATTTCACAATTAAAATATTTGTATTTCATTTCAAATTTGATTCAATTAAATCAATTCAGGTAAATAAAGCCACATGCCGAACTGAACTGAAAATAACTGAATCCGAACTAAGTGTAAAGTGAGCGAAGTAAATACATGATTTGATATATGGGCAATTTTAAATTTTAAACTTGTTATAAATAAATAAAAGCACAGTGCAGTTACATATCATATGGAATAATTAAAAGTTTAAAATATAACTTTTGACAATTGTCCATTGGTTAATTAAATATGATCCAAATCTCCATAAAAAATCATTGAATCGAAATCATACTAATTATACTAATACTCGTTTGCATCAACGAAACTGTCTGACTTAATTAAATAAAAGCAAAAATAAAAGTAAAATGTCATGTAATGAAATTTACATTGCTGTCAAACATTTGATGCGATATTGTCAGCATATATTAAAGTTATAATTTAAGTTTCATTGGTACAAACGGGCATTTTATTTACGTATCTACAAAACTTTACACAGTCATTATTATTTTCAAAAATGTATAAGCTACCTAAATATTAGAAACAAAATCATTAAGTATATTAAGACGCAACTGTCATTGAAAATAAAATAGTCTATAGTACATTTATAGAATAATAGCCTTAACATTGCCGAGTGAAATGTACTAACAGTTCCATTGTTTGAGTTGTAAACAAAAGCTGTCAAAGTTTCCGGTTGACTTTTGGTGAAAATATCCTGGTCGCGCCTATGTGTTTGGGCACCCTTGCGGATACGACCCGTGGCAATGTCATGACCAACACTACCGCCCAAAGTGTTGGAATTCTGATGAATAATGTTAATTAGTGGGGAATGCTAAATTCTATTTGTTTGCTTCTAGTCTACAGGTGCTCTGTCTACCACACTTCCACAAAGTGTTGTTAGTGGATACTTTAAAACAGACCAGTTTGTTTCCTTTTACCTAATAATCCCTCTGTAGTTTACAAGCTTTTTGTCAGTTTGTAGATTTCTTTAGTCAAATTAAAACAAGTAATAAGTTTGTTTATCAATGAATAAATGTAACAAATATGTACTCGTATAATTATATAAAACAGGGTTCCATTACTAGGTGAGGAACTCTGCCATAGAAGATCTCGATAGGCGATATATTTCAATGCGTGAAGTGCGGTTACCAGCCGTCAAATCACGGTCCTCAAAGATGTTAGTGGTAGGGGAGCTACAGGGGTAGTTTTAACTTGGTGAAAATCGTTTGTCGCCTGTGGAAATCGAACCTGGGTTCACAAATCCACAAGCCGAGTCGATACCACCGTGCCATCTACCCCATAAACTTTTATTTCTATTACAATATTTAAATCAAATTGTTTTAATAATAGTGGATACATTTAGGGCCAGTATTTCAATCTCCAAACAAAGTTACTAATATATTTATCTGTTTCATAAACATTTACAATTTGAGTATGATTTATATGGGTAAGTGGCTCAGTGGTATCGAGTCGACCTTTGGATCTTAAGAACCTTGGTTTTACCCCCACAGCCGACAAACAATTTTCATTAATTTAAATCTACCCCTGTGGCTTCCCCTACACTAACATCTTTGGAGGCCGTGATTTGACGACTATGAACTGCATTTCACGCGAAGAAATATATTACTTACCGAGGTATGCTTTGGCAGAGTGCCACGCCCAGTAATGGGTAAAAGGCGTGATGATATATTTGATTTTTATTTTTATATTTACATGCGGTATTTTTTTGTTTGTTTGACAACTATATTAATTAGGAGATTAAAACACCATGCATTTATTTTAACGTGAAACATGACATTTACCACGTCCATAGTTAATAGTGTATTATTTAAATACATTTTAAAATAAAACATGGGTTATCAAGTTGATATTTATATTCATTGTGACCTGTTTTACAAACAAAAAATTTAAACTTGCTTTCAATAAATAATAGCAAATCAAAATTACATGTCAAATGGTTTACTTGATTTGCTTACTATCGCATTGTTATTAGCAATTTGCGTCATGTAAATATATATATATATATACATATTAAAATATTTAATTCTTTTAAAACCGAACCGTGGCGAAGAGGTTTTCCGATCTTGCATCACTATATTTATTTACCGAGGTTTTAAAAAATCAAAAGTGTACAGACAAAACATTTTAAATTTAGAAGAATTTAAAATTCAGATTCAAAACTTAATATGTAATGAGTGTTATAAGCAACTTGGAATTTTTTTGGGAGTAAATGCAGGAATTTTTCAAAAAATATTATAATAATTGTTTATTTGTATTTCTTATAATCGTTCAATTATTTTAATCAAAATATTTTGGTTCTTATGTTTAATTTTTTTAAATCGCTCTGATATATGACTGTCAAATCCGTAACCATGGATATGTCACATCTCATGTTTCAATTTTAAATTAATTTATGCTATTGTCCCTTAAACAGTTAAAATTATTTTCATGCTAAAAAAATATTTTATTTCATTGCTTTGTTTTGCATAAAATGGGGTTTAATATACATATATTTGATGAAAATTGCATCGAATAAATGTTTATAATTAAAAGTTATTTCGCATGAAAAACTATACAAAATTTTAATTGGCGTAAAATAAAATTGGCTTAAAAATGGATTAACTACTCATTGGAAATTTAAACAATAATTCCAGTTATTTCAAACTGTTGATGGAGATAAATTAATGACTAAAGTATTTGACATTGAATGAATGTCATATTCAAACAATGCAGATTTGCATTTGTATTGTAATATTGTATGAAGAACAATATTAATAACAGAAACAACACATGTGTTGTTTCTAGAATTGTCAAATGTTAATTTGCGTGTATAATTCCAGGGAGAGTTCAATTGTTTGTGATGTTGCATTATTCTTGTGCTGTCTTATGTGCGCTGGCGGCGTCTTTTAGAGTTGCATTGGAATA
The DNA here is from genome assembly GCA_947425015.1 of Pterostichus niger. Taxonomy (NCBI): domain Eukaryota; kingdom Metazoa; phylum Arthropoda; class Insecta; order Coleoptera; family Carabidae; genus Pterostichus; species Pterostichus niger. The sequence continues at coordinate 9,100,418 of OX380341.1, forward strand.
GATGGAGTATTCCTCTGAGATATTTGCGCTTTGTGACGCCTTTGCGGGTGTATTGAACTTGTTTCATGTAATGGTGGCTAGGATGCAATGCTAGACGTGGCTTTTATCATAGCTTCACATGAATATCAAATATTTGACGCTTTTAACCGCATACGCTGGCGCTGGACGATGTCTGCGAGAAGAATTACGTCTAAAAGTGTTTTTGATACGTGAGCACACAATAGAAACAGTACAATAAGTTGCTGCTCTTTACATAATATTATGTTATTTTCGTACAGTATATTAAAATATTTGCAAATGTTATTGTTATTCTGTAAAATGTTTAAAAATAGATTTTTTCTACAATTGCTATGGAAAGTTGACAATTACGCTCTCATTTGTCATCGTAAAGTTGACGTTTTCTGTGGAACAATGGAAAAATATATTTTTTGCGCGTCTCCAATGGCAACGCGCGAAAAAGATGTTAAATGGGCGCGTTTCCAACGGCAACGCGTGAAAAAGATATTCATGCGCGGTTACTTCAATAGTTATCAGGGATACAAACAAAACAGAAATTTGTCACATTGATAGTTGACAGAATGATTTTATTTTCAGTACGTAACGTTTTTTAATAATATTAAGATGCAATCGTAGAAAAAATTATGTGTGTATCACGAGCGTAAAGTGTCTTTGTTCCTCTTACACTATTACAGCTCTCGCCTTCTACTCGCCCTTGCCAATTACCGTGTTCGAGTAACAAAGAATCACTTTACGCTCTTAATACACAAATAACTATTTTCTATGACCACTAAGATATTTCCTCATTGTATACTTGTCGTTGCTATAATATATGGCTAGAGCTGACACAGAGTCGTTAAATAGGTAGAAACTTGTCATAACCATTTAATTTTGTTAGTTGGCATAGTCTTCACTTATACTCGTATCATTCCATTTTGTTTAAATGCATTTAAGTATTTATGTAATACCTGATTATTGTTTCATCGAGTCGTCGTATTCTTTACATTAGTTTCACTTCACCATTGGATGAGTAAGGTAGTGTGGAGATTAGTGATAGTGTTTGTTAGAGTTTTGTTAAATATTTGGGATTGTTTTATAGGTAAGTGCTCTTTGTATATGTGAATTTTAGTTATATGATGATATTATTGACATATAGTGTATTTTTACTGAGCTTACGCGCCAATTGGTATATTATTTTCAGATGCTATAGCGTTATTAGTTAACTTATAACTTTCTTTAGACATTTACCACGTCCATAGTTAATAGTGTATTATTTAAATACATTTTAAAATGAAACATGGGTTATCAAGTTGATATTTATATTCATTGTGACCTGTTTTACAAACAAAAATTTTAAACTTGCTTTCAATAAATAATAGCAAATCAAAATTACATGTCAAATGTAACTTATAACTTTCTTTAGACAGAAAATAATTATATTAATACAAAATTATTAATTGTGGGTTAGGTAGCTCAGTGGTATCAAATCGGCCTGTAGATTTGAGAACTCTGGTTTGATTCTCATGGCCGACAAACAATTTAAACAAATTAAATCTACCCATTTGCCTCCCACCTACAAACATCTTTGAGTGCAGTGATTTTAAAATTCTCGCGAAGCAATATACCACTTACCGAGTTCTGCTACGGCGAAAAGATAATATATATATATATATATATATATATATATATATATATATATATATATATTAGGGTGGCCTTTCTTTTGGGTAAGTTCGAATTTTGTCGGTCTCCACCCGAAATCTGGTTTAAAATCACAAAAAAGTAATAAATTAATTTTTTGAGATTTTTAAAATAAGTTTAACCCGTGCCTCTAGGCCACTTTCACTTATACACATTTACAAATAATCACTACAAATGATAAAATATATGTGGCTAAAAATATGATAAAATAAAATAAAAATGTTATAATCTATATGAATATTATTCAAAAACAGTCTAAAATAATCAAAACTAGTTTATAAAACAAAATTGTTGGAAAAGAATCAGTACTGTGAATCACTTTTTGCGTATTTAAAAAAACTCAATTTTCGTTAGTTTTTACCAATCCTTTAGCAATAAACAATCATATAAAATTATTGTTTATAGTAATCGATCGATTCGTTATCTCATCTAGTTTAATTCCCGCTTGGAATTGTGTCAAAATATTGGAAAACAAAAAAATTATTGCATTTTGAATAGTCACTGTGATTTGGGAACTGAACGCAAAAGTGAAAGTGGCCTAGAGGCACGGGTTAAACTTATTTTAAAAATCTCAATAAATTAATTTATTACTTTTTTGTGATTCTAAACCAGATTTCGGGTGGAGACCAACAAAATTCGAACTCACCCAAAATAAGGGCCACCCTAATATATATATATATATATATATATATATATATATTTGAAAAGTAAGGTTAAGTTACAGTGAGGAATACAGAAAGCTAACTTTACCCCATATTAAATATATCAGTTGTTACCTTCATACCATGACTAAAACGTTTGAAGCCATAGCTTGTCAACATGTAATTGAAATGTTATTTAACGTATCACATATTGATAAGCTGTAGATTTGAATGTTTTAGTTACAGCGTAAAGATAACAACTTACATTACAGACGAAGTGAATAATTTATGCAACTTTACATTGTTTTGTTGTTGTCTTAATTTGCGATTATAGGAAAAAATATAGTACTCGTATGTGACTCGTTCTATAAACTCTTTAGTTAGAAGTTTTTTTACACGAGCTGAGCTAAAAACGTTTATAAATCTTCTAGCATAATATTCTATTATATGCTGTGATGTTGATGGTTCCGTTTGAATGTAAATCTAGTAATTCTACTTCCAATACAGTAACATTTAAATATATAAATCATTAGGTTTTATATCAACTTGACAGTTATATTATATTTATCCTGCGACACATGCTTTTCATCTTACTTCTTATTATAACAGTCAGACAATGCGCAAGAAAATTGCTTCTTAAATTAAATAAATTAAACACAGTGGCGAAATATGATATACGCCGCCATATTTGTACTAAATTTAACATACTTTTTAATCATTATTACAATTTATTTATTGTTCTATAGTAAAATTTATGCATTTTGAACATATTAAACAACTACATGTAGTGAAAATTTTATGAATACATGACGGCTAACGTTATATGTCAGTGAACTATTTTTGTATCATTTCTTATTGAGTGCGAGAGATTGAGTGAACAATTAAGGAATAAACTAATGGATATAATTGAAAATTTGATGTATAAATGAAAGATTCTAAGTGGGAAGAATAAAAGAGCATATATGAGAAGAATGATGAATGTAGTATAGTACGAAGTTTTGAGAAAAATTAATTGTAAGATATTTAAATATATAAAACACATTTTAAATTTAATGAATTCGTGCTATCCTATACAATTTCATGGAAGGTAGGGTACTGTTGTGTCATAAATTTAAATTAATACAGAAATATTTAATTGACATTTTAAGTAAATATTTGACAATTGCTAAAATTAAATTGAATTATAAATAGAAAAATTAGACTATTATAAGTATTTGAACCTAGGATGTATGAACTCCATTCTATGCTTTAACCAACTAAGATACGGTCATCATGTAATTCAAATCCGATTTTATTTTAATAATATATGTCACAGGCAGTCTCCATCCCATGACTTTTTTGTATGCTTAAAGATTTGACAAGAGAGTTGTTTGCAGTGACACTGTTATTTAAGGACATTATTTACCAATTGAGATTTAATTATTTTTTAATTGAAAAAGAAGACTCTCTCCCGTGATGAATAGTTCCGAGTGTGATGAATAAATACTCGTAAGCGTGTATGAAAGTACCTATGAATGTAGTTGAAGCGAGAATGGTATGTTAGGATGAGAATGTTTAACGAGAATCTGATGATTGAATGTTCTTAAGTTTCGTGCTCTCCTATTTTATGAGATATACAGGGTGTTTCAGGACTAGTGTAACAAACTTTAACAGCTTATTCCTGAGGTCATTTTGAGCCAAAAATGTCATATGAACATAAGTCCTATTCCTTCTACTTACCAAAATACAAGAGGTTGAAGTTCTATAAATAACACGAAATTTTCACATTTTTGTAATCAAGATACTTTCGGAAAACAAGAGTTTTATTGAAAAATCATAAAACCTAAAACGGCACAATTAAATAGACACAGAACAACATAACCAAACATGGAATAGGTTAACACAATATGAAATAAGATAACAAATTTTTAAAAAAATACAGCAAGTGTTCAAAATGAGCGCCTTGAACTCGTATGCATGTTAATATTAATAATTAAGACAAATAAGGTATGTCTTTTCAATAAAACTATTGTTTTCCAAACGTATCTTGATAACAAAAATTTGAAAATTTCGTGTTATTTATAGAACTTCAACCTCTTGTATTTTGGTAACTAGAAGGAATAGGACCTATGTTCATATGACATTTTTGGCTCAAAATGACCTCAGGAATAAGCTGTTAAAGTTTGTTACACTAGTCCTGAAACACCCTCTATGTATGTATAATTTTAATTAGAAACATGTAGTTTCCTTAAAACACAATCAAATCATTAACTCCGCTAATTTCAAATTATAATATTGGAGAAAGAATACGTAGTATTATTTTAATTATAATGGGTCGATAATACAATACAATTATAAAAATTAGAAAGGATTAAAATTGTATAAAATTTGTGAAAAATAATTACAACGATCAGGTACCCGTTAAAAAAATAACTGTCTCTTGCCGCCACTTAAATGCTGCTGCCTTACCTTGTAGCTTACTTAGTTAATAGTTAAACGTAACCTTAATTAAACAGAATATCGACTACAATAAACAAAAATTAATTTTCCCGTAAATTTAACAGATCTATAAAACAAATTAATTTTGAAGAAGGCAAGTTTGTTTTGTAAGAAAACCTTTCATTCTTCTAGTTTTTCTGAAACCCTGCCCCAGCTGAACATTAGTAAAAACTCTCTTCCAATGTCCATTTGGAAGCGACGCCTATGTGCGAACCCGCTAACTAGCGTGGCTTGTGCACGGTGGCAACACGCAAGCGTTATTAGTTACTTTAAATAGCAACCTTCGCTTAGTAATGACTAGCCACCTCCCCGCCAATCACTTCACCGGACTCCGCAACTCCGGGGCTCCGGTGAAATAACGGGTTATCGAATTTGTATACGCGCTTCAAGAATTGAAGAGAAAGTTCAGCTAACTACAATAGCTACTTATTTTTGTCTATTGATTTTCTTTTTGTTATGTGTTTTTAAGATGAGATTATAATTTCTTTGAATAAGATTAAAAGAGATTTTTATTATTTATTTTTTCTTGGTTGAATTATTAATTTTCTATTATTTAATATAGGTATTCTCTTGTAAATAAAGAACAGTGCGTTAATTTTTTAACAGAAAAATATTATCTGACAATAGGTACTTTGGGGTTCATTAATTATTTATTTCATAGGATGATAAATTGTCCAGAATTCAATGTTAATATTTTGTAAAAATAATTATGTACTTGTATGTTATCTGATACTTCAGATCTAGTATGTGGGTAATTTAATAATGAAAAATAGATGAATATAGACTGAAATTAATTTTCATTGACATTTACTAATTTTGGTATGGTAATGATCACTAATTTCATTTTAATTATTATTTCATTAAAAGTTGAAAAAGCTAATTTCAAAGTATGTATGAAAACATTCAGTGGCGCACACAGGGGATGTTCTGGGAACAGAGCCGTAACTATGGTTTTGGCAAACATTTAACTTATGCCCTTACAAATACAAAAAATTAAAAACAATATAAACTTTTCGGAAATAACTATTTTATTTTAAATATAGGATCGCCACAGTGGACTTACTATGTAACAAGAAATACAGTAGTGATTATTAAATTAAAAAATAAATAAATATATCATCACGCCTTTTACCCATTACTGGGTGTGACACTCTGCCTAAGCAGATTTCGGTAAGTGATATAAGTTAAATCACGGTCCCCAAAGCTATTAGTGGAGGTGGAGCCACAGGGGTAGATTTTAAATTGGAGAAAATTGTTTGTCGGCTGTGGGAATCGAACCACGGTTCTCAAGATCCACAGTCCGACTCGATACCACTGAGCCACCTACCCCATTTTGATTATTAAAAGTTACATTAATTTGTATTTTACTGTCAATTAGTATCAGTACCTTGTTTTTACGGTTTTACTACATTTTGTGATTGTGGTGAAATTTCGAAGAGTTTTAATAAATTTCTTTATACTAAATTATCGCTGTATAAATGAGGAGGGTGGTCGATAGTTACAGGAGGAACAAAATTTATCATGTTGCATTTGGTGACATCAGTGATTGCCTAAATAAATTACTTGATAATAAACGAATATATTATGTAGACTTTGGGCTTTGTGATGTATTTTTCCTATAAACATTATGATATAATTTTGACGAAATCTGTCAAATCTGATTAATTTTTTGAACAAGGTATTATTTTCCAGGAGTTGATTAAAGCATAGGACGGAGTTCATAAGATCCCAGGTTGAAAATCTGGTTGAATCCCAATTTTCCTCTTTATAATTTAATGGGATGGGTGGCCCAGTGATATCGAGTTGGATTATAGATTTGAGAACCCGGGTTCGATTCCCACAGTCGACAAACAATTTTCACCACTTAAAAACTATCCCTAATCTAACACTCATGGGGGCCGTGATTTGATGTCTGATATATACTAATTAAATAAATAAAGCCTTTTCACAAAACTACAAAACTGTTAAATATATAAATTTATTTATAAGTACATTCTTTTTGATAACCTTGACACAGTATTAAGTATATTTATTCTTCATCCAGAATCTTCAGGCCGCAGACCAAAAACTGTTCCTCTACGTGTCCTCATCCTCATAGGACTACAATCTTCGTTACCTCCTGCAACTGTTTGCTTTTTTTGTTGAGGTCGGCGTGATTTTCGCACTGGCAACATGTTTCTAATATCATCTCTTAAGATTTGATCTCGTAGATTGTCAGGCAGTGAATGCATTTCTTCATGGTCCAATAAATGAGAAGATCTCACATGATATACTCCAGTTCGATTTCTCAGATTGTACAATTCTGTTGATAGATCTCTTTGCATTGATAAGTCATTTTCACTTCTGGCGGAATGATCGGCACTTGTTGGTCGCATTGCATCAAGTAAATTTAAGTCTTGAGGTGTTAAAGGATTATGATTGATTTGATGAGAATGATTTGACACTCTGTCTTCTTCTATACTGCCAATATTTGAGGAACTACTTTTAGAAGAATTAGTAACGGTATCATCAAAAATATTAGGGTTTTCTTGTCTTGGTCTTCGGAATTGGCCGTTACATAAATACTGATAAAATAGGTAAACAACGAGAAATGGAGTCATAACATTTCCCAGATATGTAACTGTTCCTGGATCCTCTGGTTCATCAGTTTCGTAGCAAAATAATTTACAGTATACACAAACACCAATTTTAATTATACCTTTTATACACTTTGCTATCATTTTAATACTAAATATAAATAAACAATATAAATAAAATATCAAACTAACATTGACAGTTTGAAAACATTTGTTATAAGTGACAACTCAGCTACTTTGATATACAATATCCGAATGAGTTAAGATATGCGAAAGAGCAATTATGTTTCTGACTTTATATAAACATAAACAAAGCAATAACCTCAAAATTAACTGTCAGTTAGATGAAGTCTGAAGATATGGTAAGTAGAAAGAATTATGAATAGACTAGATGTGCAAGAGAGAGACGATTAAAGAATGATCGTAATGCTCTGATCTCAAACTTAATACCGTCGAAAAGTCAAAAAACTTAATAACCAATAATATTTTTGAAACTTTAATTGACTCGAGTACGAAAGTTTTAGATTTAGTCTTAATATAAATGACTAATTTACTAGTTTCTGACTATAGGGTAAGGGTCCACAGGGAGACCTCATTATAGCATTGCCAATAATTCTAGTTAATTCTGTATATGCATATATAGGTTCTGTGTACTTTACGGGCAATACATTTAGGAAATAAACATATTTACATTTATATTTATAAAGCTTAAACTTGTCTAGTAAATAGTAAATTTATAAATAAATAAATATATCATCACGCCTTCTACCCATTTCTGGGTGTGGCACTCTGCCTAAGCAGATTTCGGTAAGTGTTATATTTTTTCGCGTGAAGTGCGGTTACCAGCCGATGTTAGTAGAGGGGAGCCACAGGGGTAGATTTAAATTGGTGAAAATTGTTTGTCGTCTGTGAGGATCGAACCAGGGTTCTCAAGATCCCCCACTGAGCCACCTACCCCATAAATTATATAAGAAACATACTATGAAGTTTTTTAACTATAACATAGGACTAGAGCAATAAACAGATAAAAATGGCTTAATTTTCTCAAAACTAACATTTTGTTGTTTAGAAGGACAGAATATTCCAGTATAAAAATAATATATCAGTATAAATAAAAATAATTTCTATGAAGTACAAAAAATAAATAATGTGAAACACGTGTAGAATAATGAAAAGAGTTATAAGAACATAATGCTAACACGGCATATCAATAATTTACAATAATGTTCTAGTATAAAATCTACAGCCCGATAAAAGTGTGTAATTCTTGTGTGCTCATGAAGTGATAAATATATAAAACGCAGCAAAGCGGGAACTGTCAATAAAATGTACAATTACCGTTATAGCGCACATAAGTGTACACGTACTATCGGCGACTATGATTGGAGCGTGCGACGAGAAAAACAAGTGAAAATAGAATAAAACAAAAGGCTCACGTCCGTCGTTCTCGGGCCGTTAAGAGAGTAAAATACATGCCAGTGTCCAATGTCACGTACAACGGAACGGCGAAACCGAATTCTCGGAAGAATCGTTTTATTGCTTTTAAAGTTAGCGCGGTAAAGACGCCCGAAGCGGCGCCGCAACGCGTCTGGAGGGGCACCAAACCCTTCTGGGATTTCCCCCAGTCCGAAGAGCAAGGGGACATTGCCACTCTGCCCTGATGTTTGCGCCCCATAACTCAGCGTGCTTAGCGCCCGTGACGTAAAATGAAAGTACCACCCAGATATCAACAAGACACTCTCAAGCTCAAGCACAAGCTCATCCTATCTTTCAAATTCCTTCCCAGGAATATAATATCGTAACGTTATACTGCCATTATTTAAACCCAGACAGATAGATTCAGTTTTCAAAAACCAATCTGGGTAACTAAATGAAAATGAGTATTACATTTGAGTAACTACAAAGACAAAATTAATTGTCATCCATACACTTGGTGAAACTAGGTTTAATAAAATATATACTAAACACTTGGCTAAGTCTCACAAAATTCAGTCTCCAAGTCACCTTATATTTTATTGTGTTACATTTGCTTTATAAATATTCAAAAATATACTTACGAGCATTACAGTAACTATAGTATTACTCCAAAATTTAGGATCAGTTTTAATATAGTCTTGTCTCGTTTCAAAAAGTCGAAAGAAAACCATAGTTGAGTTTCGAGATGAAATTCGAAATCGACACGAGACCAATATCTAGTGTAGATTTATATATTTATGCTATTATGGGATAGGTGACTCAGTAGTATCGAGTCGGACTGTAGATCTGATAACCCGGGTTTGTTCACCACATTAAATAACAACAAAGACAAAATTAATTGTCATTCATGCACTTGGTGAGACTAGGTATAATAAAAAATATTAAATAAAACTCTAGGCAAAGTCTCACAAAATTCAGCCTCCGAGTCACCTTATGAGGGCATCGTCGGAGGCCGGCCAGCACAGTTAGTAACCATGGACGCGTTTCGCTCTTGTTAGAGCTCATCAGCATGGTATAACTCACTTCTTCACCTAGAAGCTTTTCATTTTTTTCGGTAGATGGCATTAATGGTTCGACAGAACTTCTCATGTCATCTTACCGTTTGTTAGAGATCTTATTCTCTGCTGGCACAGTTCTTCGTCACCAGCTTCTTCACATGAACTTTGTTCTAGGTGAAGAAGTGAGTTATACCATGCTGATGAGCTCTAACAAGAGCGAAACGCGTCCATGGTTACTAACTGTGCTGGCCGGCCTCCGACGATGCCCTCATAAGGTGACTCGGATGCTGAATTTTGTGTGACTTTGCCTAGAGTTTTATTTAATATTTTTCACCACATTAAAATTATTCCTGTGGTTCCCTCAACACTATCATAATTGACAGCCTAATTTAACGAATGTTAACCGCATTTCACTCGCATAAATATAACATTTACCAAAATCTACTTCGGCAGAGTGCCACACATAGTAATGAGGAAAAAACGTGATGATATATTTATTTTTAAAATTTTATTTATGCTTTTCTGCCCAACAAGAATCCCAATCATAGTATAGAGTCTAGGCTCACCAAGCGTCAGTTTAATAATTCATATATTTTTAGCATCAGTGGGTTTCGAACTCGGGATATACGGATTCAAATGCCGTCACGATAATTACAACACTGTACTATCGGATAAAGAACAAGTGAAACACTTACTTTCAATAGTTTATGTTAATGTGACATTTTTTTAATTATTTAAAATACTTATTTCATCTTGAAACGCGTCCATTGATAAAAATATTTATTAATTTTTTTAAATATTATTTTTATTTGACTTGAAAATGACCACAAACCTAGGCCAAAATGTCGTCTGACTGTTGTTTAAATAAACATATCAAGCCAGTAATCCATTTAATTTATCTTTAATATGTAACCAACAAGATTTGTCAGAATAATTGTATGCAAAATTATTGATTAGATTGCATCTTAAACACATGTCAGGTTATTCACCTTTTGAACTACGCGCGAAAATTTGATGCACTTCAGTGATCCAGAATTTATTTACTATAAATGCCGTATATTTTTTAAATCCAAAAGATTCAAATGTTTTAATTAAGCAGAAATATTTTATGGATTTCAGGCTTCAAATAAATTAAAAAAAATTGAAATTAAAATTTCTTAATTTAATTATGCAACGTTTCGACAATTTTTTCCCTTTCTAAATAAATAAATAAATATATCATCACGCCTTTTACCCATTACTGAGTATGGCACTCTGCCTAAGCAGATCTCGGTAAGTGATATATATTGTCGCGTGAAGTGCGGTTACCAGTCGTCAAATCACGGCCCTCAAAGATATTAGTGGAGAGGGAGCCACAGGGGTAGATTTTTAAATTGGTGAAAATTGTTTGTCGGCTGTGGGGGATCGAACCAGGGTTCTCAAGATCCACAGGCTGACTCGATACCACTGAGCCATCTACCCCATTTTTTCCCTTTCTCAAGCAACAAAATAAAAAAATACTGTTTTTTGCCATTTATCAATATAGATACATTTAAGACAACTTACAAATAAATTTAACAATTACATTGTTAAGTAAAAACTTGAACTTAATTCTAACAATACCCAGAATAAAACATAATAAGGTGAAGATCTCAGAGTCAAAATTAAACTAAAGATGTAAAATTTTTCAAAACAAAAAGTCAACAAAAAAAAAACAACTAAATATAATAAATGCTGTAGTTTAAGCATAGTAAAAAGATAATTTGTAAATAGTCAGTAGTAATAATTCTTGAGTAATAATATTCAAGGGTGTCTAGCTCGAGAATATGATGTTACTAATTTGTTGTTTGTTTAGTTTGTAGTCTTTTGTTTTAGTTATTATTCATTATGTTAGTTTTAAGAAAATATTGATTACTCCCAATTGCAGAATTCATTATTCATTATTCAACTTCAGCACGTCAACTATCAGTGGTAAAGAAAATAAGTTCTCATCATTACCACCGTGATATGTTACAAATATATCTTCTCTGCTTATTTTATTCTCAAAAAAGAAAATTTGATCTTGCTGTTATTGAGCCTAGAAACCGAGACGAAACTTAGGTAGTCAAGACTATCTTGAAACAAAGACTGGACCATGATAATCGTAACCTAGTCAAGATAAGACTAATTCTAAGTTTCGTCTTGTCGCGCAGTATCACTTAATTAGCTTAAAGTTTTTGATAACTCACACATATTTAATCACATATATATCATTACAATATAGGAAATCGTACCTAGGTAAAGCTTGTGTTTTACTCATTAACAAGCAATGATCGTCAAACATTTCTGACTTTTACTCGTATCAAAAACTACGATTGTGATCCCCTGTACTGTAATTAGGATTAAGTAAAATAAACAAATTACATTATATACCATAAAATTAAATATTTAATTCGCTATATATATATATATATATATATATATATATATATATTCATTAGGTTAATCCTGCAAATACAACAAATATCCCTATCGTTAATATCATTAATGAATGAGTCCCATCATTCCGTTTCGGAACATAGAGGCCGGGCACACCGAGCCGCAGTTTTTACACTGCCGTACTGCCGGTTTCTTTAGTCAGATTATTATTTTAGTTCAAGCAAATCTTCAAACTTCAGTCATGCAAGCAATCTTTTACCAATATTTATTTCCCCTAAAATTTAAACTGAAATAACTATCTAATGCTCTGTTCAATTCCAAATTGATGCGTTTGATTACGTATATGGTTTTATATTGGTCAATATTAGAACAGAGACTGCTACCAATTTCTGAAAAACAAAAAACTAGATAAAATAACTGATCAAACAATATTTCTGTATGTTTATTGAAAATGATGTAGCAACAAAAAGGGGTAGGTGGTTCGATCCCCACATCCAACAAACAATTTTCACCAATTTCAATCTACCCCTGTGACTCCCCTCCACTAAAATCGTTGGCGGGGGCGTGATTTGACGACTGGTAACCGCAATTTAGGCGAATAAATATATCACTTATCGAGATCTCCTACGGTAGAGTGCCACACTCAGTATTGGGTAAAAAGCGTCATGATATATTTATTTATTTTTACAATTCGAAGTATTCAATTGCCACGTTTAATTTTATTAGAATTTCTAGGCGAAAAGTAAAATGAAAATCGAGTGAACAAAACACAATAGAGAGCACATAAAGAGAAAGAAAGAAACTTGTAAGGATAAGCACAAAGCCTAAAAGTGAAGTAGCCACGAAATAAACGCAGAAGAGACAAAACGAAGCAGAATACTACACACAAAACGAAGAACAAAGACAGAAATAGTTACAGGTAACAGAGAGAATTAACCACAACGATTCAATGGGGAAGGGTGCATATATAGACAAAGGGGACAGAATGGAACGTGTCGGGAAAAGGTAAGAGGACCCAGAGAGGTCGGAAACACGACAGGAGTAGGTCTCAACCCTGGGTGTGCTCCGTTCTGCTCCGGGTAACCCAGATCGCGCGCCGACCGAAACGGTCGAGGCCGGGACGGGGAATTCGCGCGTCGCGCAAGGACACACGCCAATTTTGAACCAGCGACTCAGAAAAATCTCTTTGCCCTATAAACCATTGTTACGATTTAATTGATTAATTTTCTGTACTGATGTTAAGGTTTGAGCTTTTACAGATGTTTTAAGCTCTACTGAATGTGCTTTATTCATTCCACTGGCTTATTGATTCCTCATAAATCACTGGAGGTGTGAAGTTAAATTAATTCTTATCTGATTTGAGTTAGCAATTATGTTTCTTTACAGTAGCTAATTAATTTGTCAATAAGTTTCAGTTTGTTCTACACTAAAGTATTATATATTACTTCAATTTCCATTATAAACACTTTGTTATATAAATGAATCTTATCTATCAAATCGAATAATCTGAAAACCTGAAAAAGTTCTATTGAAAGCGTAAGATTTGTTACTTATTTATCAGAACAATAAGTTTCTACAAATATTTTGTCGTTGATACTTTTGCATTATTCTCTTAAATAACAGAGCTATATTTATCTTTGAACAATTATTAAATTAAAATTTAATAAGAAAATATGTTATGTCTTGTAAACATATGAGATTAAGATATATTAGATTGTGTCAAGAAATAATGAAAATGTGATCACGCTATGGTGCATCAAATGGGGTGGCAAGAACCCTTATTTATTAGCTTTTTAACACAATTAATCTTCGCTAAACATTTCTATTTTGACATACCCTTTTCATAATTCCTTTCATACAAATTCTTATTCTTGCCATTCAAAATCTTTTGTTCATGTATCAAACTTTTATTCATATCCATCACGTTATTTCTAAGCCGTCTATAATCTACACCAGTGGTGTCAAATATTTTTCTATATCAGTATTTATTGTTAGAAATGTTTATGGAGTAGGTTGCTTAGTTGTATCGAGTTGTTCCGGTTTCGATTCTCCCAGCCGGCAAACAATTTTCTCTACATTATCTCTATGATTCCTCCTTGGATGCCGTAATTTAACGGCTAGTAATTAAACTTTATGTGCATAAATATATTACTTATCGAGATCTACTATGGCAGAGTGCCCCACATCCAGTAATAGGTAAAATGCTAAATGATATATTATATTATTATTATTTTTAGTAATTTTTTAACAGGTAGAGCTATTTTAAATGTAATAAATTGTAAATCACTGTTTAATAAACAAATATTTTTCTTTACGATTACTATGGAAAGTTGATAATTACGCTCGCATTTGTTATCGTAAAGTGGACGTTTTCTGTGGAACAATCGAAAAATATCTTTGTCGCGCGTTTCCAATGGCAACGCAAGATGTTAAATGCGCACGTTACCAAATGAAATATCCATCTCTGTTTCTGATGAAACAATTTGATGATATTACAAATCACATAAACAAAAATGTAAATAAATAACGTTAAAAGAAAATATTAGAAAACAGGTGAAAGTTAATGAACTAACGTTTCGGACAGTTTAAGTAAAGTTCTATCGGATAGCATTTAAAATGTAACATTAAATATAATTTAAATAAAGCCTTATTATCCATCCAATACAACTTAAAATAAATTAAAATTTAAAAATACTATTTAATTTTCTGAAAGTTAAAGTCGTTTGTTAAAGTCCCCCCATTGTTTTTCTAAAATTTAAAGCGTTGGCCCCGAAGCCGTGCTCTTTGGCCCGACAATCTCGCAGTCTCATCCCGGACTTACCTTTATCTCGTTCCCTATTCCTTGTGTCTGCCGCATCACAAGAGCCAAGGGACGGAACCGAAGCCCTAAGCAAGGGCAAGCCCTCGAGGTCGCGTAAGCAAACAGCGACGCAGTGCTGCCATCTCTGCCACGGCAGACGAGATAATACGATTAAGAATTGCTTGGTGTAATGAGAAACACAGCCCACCCAGGAAATTGCCAGACACGGAACTCCAATCTACTGATATGAGTCGATGTTTTGTTTTGGGAAGAGATAATTATCGCGTTATTGAATATTTCAAGGGTTCGCAGTGGCCTAAAGCATTGCGGAGCAACGCGTTGAGGGGAGTCCTAATAACGCGCTGTTTGTAAGATGCTTGTGCCTGATAATTGGAGTGTGCCAAGTGTGATGAGAGCAATTACATTGATTGCCAAATGAATAGCATAATAATCAGCTTGTTTCGTTCGAAGCACGATGTCGACAACAACTGATTTGTTATGGAATTTCACGATAACGATGCTGCTTACAAAAGTGCAATTTCAACCCTGAATTGGAATTTGATAGAATTCAGAAATTTTTATATAGGATTTTTCTTCTTCCACATCCATCAAATTTTAACTAATTTTTCTCTAATATATAAAGACGACTTATACACATAAGTAGCTGTTTCTTAAAAACAAAGAATTTTTCCTCTATGGTCTCATGGCTACATTCTGAATCATAACTATCAATTCATGCGTTCGAAACTTCACATTTGTGCTGTTGTTGAAATAGGAAGTGGCAGAGACAGAAACTTCTAATAGAAGGGGAGAAGGAATCTAAAATATTTGTTTTTTGTTAGGTGTACAATCAAAAACAATGTAATATCAAATAATCAAGTTATAACTAAAATAACAATTTTTATTATACAGGGTGATAAAAAAGTTCCGAGACGGTGAAATTTCTCGAGAAATACACATCGAATCAAGAAACAAAAAAAAAACACGTGTTTCATATTTTGAAAAAACCTATCTAAGTACACCAAACGCAAACCCCAACTCCCACCCCCAGAGGGTGGGGAGGGGGCCAACTTTGAAACCTTAAATAGGAACCCCCATTTTTATTGTAGATTCGTATTCTGCGAAAAAAAAATAAGTTAATCTTATCTGAAACTTTTTTTCAAATTCGGAATAGATGGTGTGCTTAGATAGGTTTTTTCAAAATATGAAACACGTGTTTTTTTGTTTCTTGATTCGATGTGTATTTCTCGAGATATTTCACCGTCCCGGAACTTTTTTATCACCCTGTATGTATGTATATATATATATATATATATATATATATATATATATATATATATATATATATATATATATATATATATATATATATATACATACATACATGAAAAATGTTACTTTTTGTTATAACTCGCTCATTTGGTCTACAATAGTTAATCATTTTTCTTTACTGTTGTAACCTATCAATCCAGTGGCACAATAATATTACCTCTAAAGAATGAACAATTATATTTGCAAATTTCGGACAAATTATTGTTGCTTCATCAGATTGCAAGAAAAACTCTTTTATTAAGGTGTTTACAATGACAAATGTATTTTTTAGTTTTACTTGTATTGGCAACACTGAAATGTGAATTTACAATATTCATTCGCAATTCTAAAACAGTGTATTTTCACAGCTAAATTCGTGTGTTGAATATTGAATAAATATTGAAAATGCTGTGAGCTTAGGTCAGTAAAGTCAAAAGTTCATTGCAAACTTAATTGATTATTAAAAGGCGGAAAAAAATTGCAATAAGATTACGGTACCAACATATAAATGTAGTAAGACATGATGTCATAGATCTTAGTTACAGTTATTTGTGACTTGTATAAATTTATTAATTAACAATAATTTTGATACAGCCTGTATAATGTTACCTTATTGTTTAAATATTTATTTTACACCCATAACTGAATTAAGCTCTAGTTAAAAAAAATTACTTCAACTAAGTCTAGTCTTGAATATCAGCTGCAGGTTCCCTGAAATATAATGAGAATTAATTTCCTGTTTTATAACGTCGTAAATAAATAAGAAACAAATTTGTTTAAAACATAAATATTGTAGAATGAAAAGCGTCGTTGTCGTGAGTCTGGTGGGTTAGCGAGAAGACGAAAGTGAAAGAAAGGAGTCTGAATTGGCGGCATCACTCGTGGGGGAGTTTAAAGCCTGCCTTCAACGTCTCCTTGTTTTCGTGCCGGACATTTCTTCCCATTTTCTGTTTTCGCACCATTTATAATCCTCACCGAACAAAGGATTTCAAATTAATTGCGTCATTCGTTCTCAATATTTCATTTTTATTATGTAGAGCTGCGGTCAGTTTCCAGTGGAGAACGGCAGTTAGCGTGCCGGGACTCTTTCACGAGGATGAATTATTTGTTTTTTAAATAATTCTACAGAAAACAATGTTCGCGCCAGCCAACAGTTCATGGACGCTGAACGCTCGTCGACTCGACGGCTCGACGGCTCGACACTCCTCGCTGAATCGTTGAATCGCCGAACGAACGAAATGCCCATTCACGCGCAACTTATGCCCTTTACACGCCGATTTACACAAAATTATTTTGTTGGTGGGAGATTAGCGACTGCTATTTATACATCAATGGCCGTTATTAACCCTTTGTTTCATTGTTTCTCATTTTTCAAAAAGATAATAATCGTACTTCCTACTGTTATTTTTGTAACACGTACATTGAAATTTGAAACTCAACCTGGAAATACTTATATTATTGTTGATATGTATACACAAAATCAGTTTAAATGCGAACAGATTATTATAAAAATACGTTCTCGTATTGTGTCAGTTTTTGTTAAATTCATTAAAATACAAATACACACTAAAAATTAAAGTAAGTTAATTTTATTATTTCCTCTAGATTAGAAGCTGTTAACCCCAATAGATTTCTTATGGAAAAATTTCAGAGGGTCTATGAGATCGAATTGAATTTAACTTTCACTAACTTCGAATTGAAATCTAGCATTTCCTATATGCAATAAATTACAATAATATTAGTTGTATAATGTGGTCACCAATACAAATAACTGATAATACATTTTTTGTTTTTAAATTCTAGTAATTGTAAAATAAAAATAACAAGTTTCCTTTGTGATTTTATTTGAGACATTTAAAAACTTTATTCCGTAGCAAAGTTGTTCATGGAACGAAAAAGTTTAAGTACCTCTGCTCTAGATAATTATTTACGATTGTTTGTTCGTAGATCCGGATGCAGGCTCAGATTTTAAACCTTGTTTCAGTGCCGTATTATCTATTTGTCACAATATTGGTTATAATTATTTTAGAAATAAATTAATCTATCTAGAAACTGCAAAATTTACTTGTCTAAAATATTATGAAAATATCAAGTTACCTAGAAGTTAAACATTTACACAACGATAATTATTTAAGGACAAGGTATAATTTAAAGAATCATTATTCTTATTATTTTGCACATACAATATATACTTAGGTATTTTTAGTTTCTAAAAATAAAATACAAATATATCATCATGCCTTTTACCCATTACTGGATGTGGCAATGTGCTGTAGCAACGCTTGTCAAGTGATATATGCGCGTGAAGTGCAGTTATCAACTGTCAAATTATGACCACCAGTCATCAGCCTCTAGTCGCTCTTCGGCTCTAATAGTTTCCACTACCAATGTGTAGTTGAAAAAATAATTCAAGACGCATTCAATCAACAAATGAAATTGTTTTCTTATTTCCTATATTGCCGTCAAAAATGTTAGTAACGAAGAAGCCACAGGGGCAATTATTAAGTCTAGTAAGATTTGTCGGCAATGGGATTCAAACTAGGATTCTCAAATCAACATTCTAATACGATTCTACTCACTAAGCTTTCTAACCCATAAATAAAAATATAGTTCACGCCCCTCCAGCATTTGTCTATTTTACCAAAATAGGTTATAAAGATATCTCTGGTTCAATCGTTTGAGTTTCCGAAAAAATGTTTTTCGCCAAAGAAAGAATAACGGATGTAAATCGAAATAAATATGTCAATAGAACAAAATAATAATAATAACAGAAACAAACAAACATAGAAAACCAAAATAGCATAATAAAAAACATCGAAACTGTTTTTCACGTAAAGCACGTAAACAGGACTCATCCAATACCCTTTTTAATACCATTCAAAGCGGGACAAACACAAACAGCATCGAGCATCGAGCGAGACAGAAATAAAAAAGACCGTGGCACGTGTAAACAACGTTCGTCAAGTCATCACTCAAATTGTTTCGGCCGTGTTATGCAAACACCATGCACGACAGTCGGCAGTAGCGCGATATTGAACCGACATGCAGGGGTTGCTAGTGGCATCGTGTGTTTTGCTGCAATCACCGTGCGTTTAACTGCGTTAAACCGTATTCGGTCGCACCGCAACCGCTGCTTTTTTACCGGCACTGGTTAAATATTCACCGGACGACTCCGGCCGAACCGGGGTAAGTTCGGGGCGTCAGTTGGGCGCCAAAGGTTGGCTTTTTATTGCTAAGCGAGGGACAATTAGCTATCAACCGTGATTGCAAACACCGCGCTTGGGAACGACTGGAGAGGGATGAGGAAAAACTCGACCAGTGCCCGGCGCCCGGCGTCCAGCGCCCAGCGTCCGCAATTCATTGCTATGTTTGCTTATATATACGGAATGACTTGTACTACAACACGCATGCCACATGAAAAAATGGGCTCGAGATAATTGTGTCCGATTTGAGTTGTTACTGGAACGTAGAATATATCATTCTTAATTGGCTAAGGATTTTATTGTTAATGTACTTTCATTTGTTGACTTTCTAAATTACTACTGTTCATTTTTTTAAACATACAATATATTTGTTTAATTATGTAACCTTTTTTGTCAGTGGACGAAAAATAAATTATATGTGTACTGTGAGACAAAAAAGGTTAAAAAGACTCTTAAAATGCTAATGTCAAATATATTTGTTTAAATTTAATAAATGTTTATTTATAGTATCTTCGCGTATATTATATAAACTCATTTGAAACATTTAGTATTCTATATAATGATGACATGCTGTGATAAATATAGATATGTAAATAATGAACAAAACATTTCACAAATTCATAAGATTTATTGCGATTTTGTTTATCATTTAAAAAATTACGGATCTACAAAACTTACAAATCTACACAGAATGCCACCAACAGTTTATTTCAATTTATAAAAATATTTAGCTAAATTGCTGTTCCTTTTTAATTAAAAATTAATTACATCCGGCAGTAATTTTAATAAATATTTTGATATTTTTAAAAATTATAAACAAAAAATTTAAATCGAATTTATTATCGTATTAATTTAATAAAACATTATGTAATTAAGTGCAAAATTAAAATATTACCTCTATGATAAATCCCGCATATAAATATAATTTGATTTTAAAATTACATTTCAAATAAACAACAACTGCATCATAAATATATTTTATCCTTTTATAATTAACCTGTATTACATCAAATTGTAGTACAAACATTACAAAGGATAAAAATAAACAAGACTGCAGCCAGAACCATAATTTAATTAAATATTATTATTTTGAATTCCCCACCGATGTGGCTCACCCTTCACTAATATCTTTAGAGGGCATGATTTGATGGCTAGTAACCGCACTTCAGCGAAGAAATAGATCACTTATCGAAATATGTGTCGGTAGTACCACACCCAGTCATGGGTAAAAGATGTACTGATATATTTATTAATTTTTACTTCTTTGTACGAAGTAAAGGAAGTATTGTAATCGCGAAAATTTTCGGTTCTCAGATTTCAACGGAAATAGGTATTTTGGCCCTCCCTGAATCCATTTTGACTAATTTCGTCATGCCGTCTGTACGTACGTATCTCGCATAACTCAAAAACGGTAAGTCGTAGAAAATTGAAACTTTATATTTAGGACTGTGATAACATCTAGTTGTGCACCTTCCTTTTTGGTCATTACACAACTACCGGAAGTGGTACTATAATAGATTTTCATGAAAAACTATATTCAAATATAATTTAAAACTTTCCAAATTTGGTATATAAGACTACTATATCAATGGAAATAACATAATAGATTTTGGTTAAAATAGACTAACCGGAAGTGACACATTACATGAAGCTGCTAACAGTTTTCCAAGAAAAAAATGGTATTATTTTAATTTTAGAAATAAATGCTGCAAATAAAAGTTTTAGAGAATTAAATTCTGCGTCTAGTATATTAAGAATTTTTAAATTAACCTTTTGCATAAGCGAGATATCTAAATTTAAATATTACATATTTTTTACTTTTTGTTTTAAATGAAGTTTGCTATGGATTAGAACAAAAAATAAAAAATAAAAGATTTTATGTCAAATATGTGCAATTAAAAAAATATCTATAGTTTAATACGCGTACAAGGAAGTCATGTGGTGTCCACATCAGATTTTTTAAATAATTAAAGCTGACATACAGGAAATTCTAGTAAAACTTTATAAATGATACTCAAGTGATTCTCAATTGTTTTTCCAAACTATGTTCAAAATACGTCAAGTTTAGGATCACGAAAGCTCTTCGACACAGAATTCTAGCAAAAAGATAAACAAATTACATTTAACCGATCATCAATTTATTTTTACAAGTAATTCAAATTATAGCGAGGTTATCTAAACTTATGGTCGGGAACATACTGCTCTTTTTATCCTTTTTACCTTATACCAAAACCGGTCATTTAATTCGTACAAACTTAATACATACATAGTATATGTAAATAAATGTTCACATCCTCAGTTTTAGTAGATTATTAACTGAGCGTTAAACGTTACTGCCACTTCTTGAACGAATATACGAAAATATCTTATGACGGAAGTGCGCCAGTTATCCCGTCGTCGTCCTTCGTCCTTGCCTTGTTCCCGATGATAAATTAACTTACAACTTCCGCAATGTGATATCAAGTAATACAAGTTTGTTGTTTTAAAGTTTAGTTCCACAGCCGACCAATGTCGTAAAGATATGCTCATTAGAATCGAGAAGGCGTGGCAACACTGTATAGACGCATGACAACAAATACATATTTCGGCGGGTATTTTAAAATTGAAAGATAATATTACACATAAAAAAATTCATCCATTTCTTAAATGTTATGTCCGTTAGTACGGTGGTGTGGATAGTGATACAGAATTCGAATCCGGAGATCTCGAGTTCGAATTTCACTCAAGCTAAAAATTATATATGAACCCTGTACTGTAATTGGGATTAAGTTCCTGTTGTACAGCGTAACATAAATAAATAAATGATTGTTTATTATTCGTGGATGGAAGAAATAAATAAATAATAATATATCATCACGCATTTGACCCATTATTAGGTGTAGCAGATCTCGGTAGGTAATTTATTTATTCACGTAAAATGCGATTTCCAAACACTAAATCACGACTCTCAAACAACGTAAGTGTTGTAGGTTTTAAATCCATAGTCCGATGCGATACTACTGACCCACCTACCCCAAATTCGTGGATATAGTACATATTTATATTTACAGACAATTACAGTCCAGTGATGAAAGTTTGCGACCAGCAAGTAAGAGCTGTTGCGATCAAATTTTAGTTACTTCAACTTATATATAAAAAAAAACAATTATGCCTGAGAAGTTAGAATGCCTCAATAAGCTGTAGACTCCGGAATTAAATTCCTGTTGTGCAAAGTATCAAAATAAATACAACCCCTTAGGGCCGGAAATTAAGATGTAAGGATAGAGGTCAATTATGTAACATAACATGCTAATTATAATAATTGTTCGGATCCAGATCAATAATAGTTACTAGGAAGGTTACCATCAAAATATCATGTTAGCAATTGATATAGTTGAGTAGGATTATAACTCAAAAAAATAAAAGTAGATGTGAAGTATTGGTACTGGCTTGTCAGTGTTTATTCTTTATTGTATAACGAGGTTTCGATCCTTAGTATTAGGTTATCTTCTAATCTAAATAATAAATGTTTATGTCACGATGCATTAATTATACTAGTAATGTAATATGTGTGATTACATCAAGATGGTGAGACGTAAATTAATTAGTTTCACGTTAATTAACATGTTTTAGAAATGTACATTCTTAGACTAACTTTGTTTATAAAAAATAAAATAATAATAACTACATTTAACTCGAATAGACATCTATCGGTAAAGAACAACAACTACAAAGATATAATCAAAAATAGTATATTGTACAACTCGCATGGAATGTCCATTTCATGCGAGTTGTACACTATACTTTTTCTACGACTACAGTATTATTTTTTAATTTATATTTTAACAATAAATTTGTCCTGCTTTCACCATTCCAATATTTGAAAATTCTAAATAAGTATCCTAGCAACGGCCGATTTCACCATTTCAATGTCTGTCAATCCTAAGTTAGTATCCTAGCAACGTAACAAAAATTAAATAACAGTTCGGTTTTTATAAACGTCTTTTAATATTTTGTTTATTGTGAGGTAAAAATGGAGAGTGATAGCGACGAGAATGTTGATTTAACACCACCAAATATCTTAAAAGCAGCAAAAATAACTTCCTTAAATTTATTACCCGAAAAATCTAGAAAAAAATATGAAGTTACATATTAATTATTTATGGACTGGCGAAATGATAAAAACGTAACGTCGACTTCCACAACAGTTAATAATTTGGAAAATCTTAATAATTTAAAGGTGAACAAAACCGATCCCAATAACATAATATTTCACAACTGTTAAAACATAACATTCAATATAACCAACAATAAATAATAATAATTCTCTAATTTACGTCTATTTTATTTTTTACGCATGCGTTTTTATATTTTTCATGTGTAATTTAAAAGAAAATGGCACCTGTACTGAGATGAAATGACCTGTACTGAAATGACTACAAAACAAATTCATTTCGCACGATATCTTGCAATGACTATTTTATACCACATGTAATAAGAACGAAAACAATGTACTTATATATATAATATTTTTTTGTGAGAAAATTGACAGATTTATATTATTTCGTATTAATATTTACTAGTCCACCCCTGTGGACTACAATGCTATGCATACAAAATATGAAAATGAATGAATGTAACGAGTACCTCATTTAATATTCTGAAAGTGTCTAATTACAATTAATAATAATGAAAGCTGTAATATGACATTATTTAATAATACATGAACAAGTAAAAATAAACAGTAATATGTAACATAATAACAATGACAAAAAATATGACAAAAAACACGAGACCCAAAGAGAGTTAATATAAAATTCCATTAAGCAATACACAAAAATTTAACAAACAAAAATAAATGAAACAACAAAACAAAACCAATATATTCCGTCGTCCTTGTAACAAACAAGTTGAAGGGGAGTTCCGGGGAAGATGGTTCACATTCAGTAGCGACAAGCGTGTATAAATAGTACAAGAACAGCGCTGTACGAGTTTCGGATAAGTTAATTTTCTCTCTGAAACAACGTAATTATAGTGTAGAGCGGTGTGGCTCGCAACAGAGATAACGCTCT
Organism: Pterostichus niger; assembly: GCA_947425015.1. NCBI lineage: Eukaryota > Metazoa > Arthropoda > Insecta > Coleoptera > Carabidae > Pterostichus > Pterostichus niger. The sequence continues at coordinate 9,125,047 of OX380341.1, forward strand.
TATCAGCGCCCGAAGCACGCACTTTAACGTAATAAACGTCACTTACAAACGAACGCCAGCAGACGTCTGAAAGAGTCGCGGCGGCGGCGAAGGAATTCATTCATATTCCGCAAAGAAACGTTGAATTTCGACTTCTATTTGCTTCCTGCATCGCGCCATGGCCTACGGTTGAAAATTAGATAAATCGTAGAAAGTAGCGCATCTACAACTTCACATCGTGGTCGTGGAGACGGCATCATGTCTAATGCGCCGCCTCTAGCACACTTTACTTGATACCAATTTAGCCCTTTACCACTCAAATAAATTCTTTCATATTGGCTTCGTTTGCGGCATTTTCTTATTCCTTCCAAATGTTTGCCAAAGAAAACTTTCAAGGACCATATCGCTCTGCAAAGATCGCTAGGAAGAATACGAACTAATTCTGACAATAGCAGAAAACATCAAAGCGAAAGCTTGGGATCCTAAAGGCCTATAGACTTGATTTTAATATTAAAAAATTGACCTCACATCATTGTCTGCTATTATTTGATGGTTAGTAAAAAGAACTACTACATTCAAATCTAAAATTATTTATTTTACCAAAATTTGTACCAGTAATATAAAATAAATAATATTGACAATCAGATTTTTTTAAATTGGTTCACGGCCTGCTAGCTTCCGGATAGAAATTGAAAATTTAAAAATATTAATTTGACTAAATGAATATTAAAATAACCAAATAGCAGTAAAAGCAGTTAGTATCAACACATTTTTAAAAATTGATTAAGGTCTACTAGATTTTTGTTCGAAAACCAGATTTGGAATTTAAGAGCATATATGAGTATTATATGAAATACTAATTATAAAAATTAATAATTTTGACATAATCACAAAATGTTGAAGTTTTTTTAATCAACAGTTGCGCGAAAAAAATCTGTTGCGCTCAGAATATAGTCTGTCTCAATTGCCAAACTTTCTCTTTGCTGCCAAAATACACAAATATCTATTATTCTGTGATTAGTATTCTATATAATACGAGTATATACCTTCATATAGGGTGTTTTTATACTTCGAAGAAAAATGGAGGGTGTATATTGTATGACGTACTAATCATAGAATAAAAAAGGCCGTGATTTGACGGCTAGTAACCGCACTTTATGCGAAAAAATATATCACTTACCGAGATCTGCTTAGGCAGAGTGCCACACCCAGTAATGGGTACAAGGCGTGATGATATATTTATTTATTTATTTTTAAAAAGAATTTTTTTCAAAATTTGTAAAAGTAAGAACATACATACATACATAACATCACGCTATATCCCATTAAATGTGGGGTAGCACGAACCCGTCAACATTCTCATCCTGACACACGATACTCGTTTCGACCACACGAACTCTTTCTTTTCTCACAACCAAAATCCATCATCACGCAACAAACATTCATCCATTCGCTCCTGTACACCTGTTTCGTAAATTTTCACTTACACCCACTTCTCTAACAACGAATCTATAAGAAATGAAGGCAGCAGAACATGTGTCTTAAAGTGTATATTTTTAATACACCAGATCAACACTCCAAACAATCATTTATCTGATGTTTTACAATGCTGAAACTGCCTGTTGTAGTATTTATAATGTAGTATATAGGAAATAACTGTCAAATCAGTGAAACTAAAAAATGTTTACTTAAAAAAAGCCACCATTAATTTTGCGAATTTAAAAACATTCATATAACATATAACATAATTTTTTTTAAGTATAAAAATACCCTATACCTATAGCAGTTAAGAATACTAACGAATCTCTTAACAGCAGTATAATTTTCTCCCAAAATTAATACTGGCTATTAGCGTGAAATTAGTAGGAAAAAAAGGAACAAAATGACATGAATTTTATTAAAAGTTCGACTGTCATTTGATTGAATATATTTTATTTGCTTGAGAAGTGAATTAATTTGTCGTTTATAAAACCGGCCATTAAAGAGTCGATTTAAAAGTAGTTTAGATCCATTTATTATTTGATAGCTGTTATTTCCAAATAGTAGTAACATTATAGTGGCGCAGTCTCGTCACAAGCAAATGTTTGTGAATTCAAACCATGCTGACTTCAATTTATAAAAAAAAATGATACCGTTTTCCAATAATTGGAATCCCAATATAAGCTGAATGTCCACTCTACTGTAAATGGTATTACTTTCCTTAATCTTATGAAAAATTGTTATACAAAAGTTATGAAGTAATGTACAGGTTTTTAATTTAAAATAATAAAAAAATGTCTGTGAAAAGTAATGCACAAGCCAACTGAAAAACCTATTCTTTAATGTTGTGTGAAAGAGTGAATGCACGTATATTTTTTCTGTAATATACATCTGGGAATTTTGAAACCGACAAAAACGGGTATTATGCTACGGCCAAATCCCCAAATAGTAAACACTTTTCAACCAGCTCTTCGCGTATATGTATTTGGAGTTACTGTGACAGATGCTCAAAATCTTGCTGCGAATATTCATTCTCTACTTCGTTACAACGCTACAATATTCATAAATATACTTGACAATTACGTCATAGAACTAATCCGTAACTAATTTTGTTTTATATCTTAATATTTGTTTAAAAAACAACTGCATACATCGTTTATTGTAGCCGCAGTGCAATATTCTTTTGTTAAAATGACATTGTTGTCAAATCCTTTGTGAAATGTAGCAAACATTCATATCTTATTTTCTAAAAGAATAAAAATATATACACTTGAATAAAATTTATTGATGCTACAAATATTGAAAATAAATTTTATAGTAGTTTTTCGAAGAAGTAATCTTTTCATTTTTATTTTGAATATAAAGCTTTAAAAATAGGAAATGAAATGATATTCCCTCATAGTTCCATTTAAAGGTGTAGGTATGAGTAAAAATATATAGATATATTTATGTGGGTAGTAATATTCTGAGCGTGGGTAGCTTCTGCAAATATACACCAGGTCAGACGCATCAGTTTTCATTCGCACGTGGCCGCGGGGGAAATTTTCCCGTTAGCAATGGACACTACGTTATATAACACGTCGCGAGTGCGATGCCGAGTCTTGTAATTAGATTTTTCGTGTCCTTTTCCATTATCATCAGAACGCGAAATGACGCTAACGCTGCTATGTTGCGAACAAAATGAAACGAATTTTAATAGAAAGGTTCCCAATATTAAAAAAACTTAAATATTAACACTTTTGTATTGCTATTTTTGTTTAACATTATTGCATTTTTTAAAGTCATTCCGTAAATTATAACCTTATTCCGTTTGCTATTTGGATCAGATCTAACATTTTCTAAATTATATCGCTTAATTATTTCAATTCAATAGAGTTGGTGGTCTAGTGGGTATGCAGTCGGCATGCGGTTCTTGAGGACCCGAGTTCGATTCCCGCAACCGACAAACTGGCTTTCACCAATTTAATATCAACTCTTGTGGCTCCCCCTCCACTAACAACTTTGAGGGGGCGTGATGTGACGGCTGGCAACCGCACTTTACGCTTAAAAATATATCACTTACCGAAATGTGCTACGACAGAGTGCCACACCCCGTAATGGGTAAAAGGCGTGATGATATATTTATTTATTTTATAATTATTTCAATGGATTACTTCGCTCATGTTATTTCCAGTACTAGATTAATAGTTTCGGATTTTGCTTCAAATAATACACCCGTTCCACCACTAAGTGCCTCAATTTGCTCAGTTCAGTTCATTTAGTCATGTTGTTTAATTTATCTCATTTAATTTATAAGAACCAATTGACAAATAGAATACAGAATATCGTCGACCAATAAAATTATTGCTTGTCGAAGATAAACAAAACAAAATATACAGAATGATATTTATGTAGCTGGTCACAAACAAAAATAACCCAATTCTCAAAAAAGTTTTAGCTAATCTTGAATTTTGAATAGTTAATCTTATTCTAATAGGGTAGGTGGCTCAGTGGTATCGAGTTGGCCAGTGGATTTGAGAACCTGGGTTTAATTCTCACAGGCGACAAACAATTTTTACCAAATTAAATCTACTCCTGTGGCTCGCCCTTCACTAACGTCTTTGGAGGCCGTGATTTGACGGCTGGTAACCGTACTTTAAGTGATGATATTGGCTGGTAGCACAGCTCTGTTTTTGCCTGTTTTAAGAGCAGTGTTTTTGGATGTTTTAGCTATCTCTAACATGTTAAAACCGTGCTCTTAGAACACCCAAAAACAGAGCTTGTGCTAACAGCCATATTTATTTATTTTAGTTTTTAGTCTAGTGTGATTTTATAATGCTAATCTAAATCATTTCCCGAAAACTAAATGGTAACAACAACTTTTTTTACAATATGGTTTAGTTTAATTAACAAAATTAGCTAAAACTCTTTTGAGAATTTAGCTGTAAATGTCTAACATTTTAACCTTCGAATAAATATTTTAAACTTGATTATAATAGTAACTAAATAAATAATACAGAATTAGTAGACTGGTTCAGAGACAAACTTTAATCTGCCGCAAGTTTTATTTGAATCATTTTCCTTTAAAGCAATCAAGAAAACAACTATAGCAGGGAAACTTCATTCAAATCGCCTAAGGCTGAATTTTCGTGAGACATTCTATTCTGTGTAACCTTCAAAATTTAACAGTCTAATTTGACATTATCTGAAAATGTGACAGTGTTGGATTATGACGTATCAGACTCACAAAAAGTTTTATTGTTTACTTTAAATATTAATTATATAGAATATTGTTATATTTATTTACTTATGGTTTTGTGTACAACAAGAACAAGAAGTTCGGAGCGCTAAAACCCGTTTAAAGCACCTCATATTTATTTCTATAAAACTACAAAAGAACCTTTCAACACTTATTCCACAAATTGCTGTATGTTTGTTAGAATACTTCCAATGCCTAGGGTCTGATTATATAAAAGATGTCATTAAATTACTACTTACATAATTACAGATTACTTGAATATTACTTATTATTCGTGTATTATCATAATATTATATCTTAGTTTGAATGTTCAAATACATATAGGTAGCAATAATGAATCAAGTATTGAATCAGAAGTGTAATTTTGTAAATTGTCTATGTATGTCATTTCAATAATTTTGTTATGTAAATTGTTTATGTATAACTATAATATTATTATTGATGTTAATATCTTTAATTTCATTGTATGTAAATAGAATAACAATTTACCTATGATATTCATAACTCTGTAGTAGCACTGTAAGGTATTGCTGTAAAATTTAAAATGTTGTGTTACAAATTTATTTTATAGCTAATAACATACCTAGGAATGTTATAAGCATCATAACAGCAGTAGATGTCAGTTTGAAATCCGAGCTCATAGAGCGAGAATTTTAAGACATCTAAGGTCTGTTATGACTCATAACATCCGTGGTTTGTTCAATAGTTTACCGGTTTCAGAATATAAACACGTTAACGTCATTAATAAATATTATTTTTTTGAAATTCTTTTATGAATAACGTCATTGTCATAATTTTAGAAGGTGATCAATTAAGTCTGTGGTCTGAATGTTTTTATTAAACGCCATGGTTACAATTGTTTTGTATCATATTTATAAATAATTTTTTTATTTAAACGTCATAACGTAGTCATCTCTAATTTGAAAGAATGTACAATTATGATAAACAGGAGAAGTAATCTTTGTATTATTGTTGTTTTGAGTTCCGTTTGTATTAATAGTATTATATTATCATTGTGTTTTATTTTCATTTTCTTGACTGTTTTGACAAGTCAATATTGTAATATTACCGTACAGAATACAGTTATTACTTACTTACCAGCCTACTTTTGTGCATGTAAACATAGGTTTAATATCTTGAAACCGGCAAATATTGTTACATATTCATATAGTGGTAAGGTTCCAGAAACCCAACAAACTTTAACAAATATCGACATAACATAAACAGTAGTTACAAAATATACATCAAATAAATATAAGTAAATATTATAATAAAGCTAATATTCAAAAATGTCAAAATGTAAAGATAAATTTTGCTGTTCAATTAATATTAGTTAAATTAAATTAATTAAAATTTTATATCGAACTTACCTGCTTTTTGACGCTTCTGTAGCTCGTACAAATAACTGTGTAATACTTCAATGTTTTACTAATTGACCGACTTATAATTTAAATGATATATTTTCTAGTTAATACCGCTCACGTTAAGTGACTAAGAAATACTTAACAGGTACGATTTAGTTGACCAGTGTGCATTAACAACTCTTCGCTACAGACGAGGAATAAAAAAAGTAGTTAAATTTACAATAGTAAGTATTACAAAACGAATATAAAATTCAGGAAAACATCGAATTCTCGTTCTGCGCTCCGCAGGGTCAGGATATAACGGACAAGTTCCGCTGGGCGATTTGTTATCTTGTCAATCGATTCCCGTTACATGTTACCACTTTGTTTAGCCGTAAATATTACATCAGGGTAACGCGATGGTGCTGCATGCACCGATCGAAATTCTAAATCTGGTTTGCGCGTTACGATCGAATTATATAAATACTTGTAGGCCAGCACGATCCTCAAACCAACAACTGAATTAGCCTAGCACGAACTCATTAATATGTAGATGCACTTGTTATCAAGCTTGATTTTAAATGTGAGTGAAAATGGATTATTAGAACTACGTTCATTAAGGCGAAGACAGATGTCACAAAAGGAAGAAAGTGAAAAATTAGATTTTTTATTTTTGATGAAAAATTCCTGACTGCCTTATAAATGATGATGAAAGGATTTTAAAAGTTTGAAGGTAGTTGACTGCGGAAAGAACGCAATAAAGTTAGTAATGATTAATGATTGTGCAAGCAAGAATAGTTGGTAGTTCAGCCATGTTTATGTTTGAGAAACAAAATAACGGACTTAGCGTAGCATTAACAAACAGTCCAGTCCAAATAGAGCAAGTAGCCAAGTTACAAAATATTCAACAGCCAGTTCCCGGTACAGAGAAAACAAAGATAAATACTAGCTGACATGCGGCGACTGTCTCTGAATATGAATACAATATTTGAATATTTAAAGTTGGCAGAAATGAAACACGTAGCTCGCGAGACTCATCACGTTCAGCTGTTTCAATATTCTGTGTGTGTATGGGTGCACGTCGGCCGCCGCCGTCGCGCTGCCGCCTCCGTCGCCACTGCCGCATGAGCCGTGTTATTAAAATACAACTCAAACAGAGGACCTGTAATTGCGACGGGTTTGTTCAGTGCGTCACGTTGATTGAAATCTGCAGTGTAAACGTGCCCCAGTGACGTATGGCGCCGCCTTTGCGAGTTTGTTGTTATTAAATAAGAGATAATTAAGGACCGGCATTAATATTGGTGACATTTAAATGAGCCCAGCTGACATCTAGACACTGCGGGAGCACGCAGACTTTGTCTTAAAGCAACATGGCACCACTGCCATAAAAGCACACTCATTTGTAAAACATTCTTTATAATCTCTTCACTCTTTTTACTGTCGTCCATACCCCTCATTTTACTACAAATTAAATAATTTTAAGCACATTAAATTTAATTTCATTTGCATAAAAGCGCCCCATTTTTGCTGGCTTCATAATACATGACTGAATTTGTTTTTTACGATCAACGTCATTAAACAAAAAACGTGGCAGTCTACAATGTAGCATTCCAGCGTAAACTTTCATAAATAAACTACATCCTGAAATATATTACGTTCCTTACTCAGCAAAAATTTCTAATGTTTTATTCAACTCCTAATAATCCAGTTAACGTTTCTTGAATATCGATTATCAATTCCGATACGAAGAAAACAAAATCCTCTAAAAATTATATATTCCTGAAAACGCAAATTCAATTCTCTTAATCTGAACTAATTTAAACATTCTAGTAATCTTTAAACTGAATTGCGATTCTGCAAAACTCGTAGCGAAATTTCTACCACACAATCGAAAATGTAAATTCGTAGACCGGAACCTAAATAATTTATCTGATGGACAGCGAACAACGGAAATCAAAGATTGAAACTCCGTTCTTTAATCAAATTGATGACTAAAACTCCTTTGTTGCTACATTCACATGCATCTCCTTCTCACACACATGTGCGCGAGGTCGTGTGTGTGCGAAGTGGCAACCCAGTGGTTCCGGGGCTGTGGCGGTGGCGGCTCCGGGAATTCCGGATAAATTACAGGACGGCATGTAGGGGCGGCTACCTGTCAGGTACTTTGTGTTTATTGGCTTGCAACGAACGTATTTACGGCTACATACGAACTACCGACCAACGTATGCACTGGATACTGGATTTACCACACTTCATTTTCCACTCAAATGCACTCCTCGGATTTCACTAAATTATCGCTTCCATATTCACTGTTATCCTTTACCGTCAAATAATATTTATTTTATAAATCATACTAAACTACTAATTTTCTGGAAAGTTAAATAAAAGAAAATATAGATTTTCAGTAGGTGGCTCAGTGGTATCAAGTATGCTTGTTGAATTAAGAACCTGGGTTCGATTCCCACATATCTGCTACGGCAGAGTGCCACGCCCAATAATGGGTAAAAGGCGTGAGGAGATTTTATTTTTTTCATTTATTTATTTATTTATTTATGTTATTCTGTACAACAAGAACTTAATCCCAATTACAATTCAGGGACCGAACTTACCAAACAAGTCTTATATTTTATAGCTTGAGTGAGATTAAACCTTGGGATACACCACAAGATATAAGAAACTTGTTTGTCGACTGTAGGACCCGAGTTCTCAAATCCACAGGTCGGCTCGATACCACTGACCCCATAACCTACATAATTATGAATTTGAACTCTAATCTAACTAATAAAAGTTAAAATTAATTAGTTTTAAATGTTTATTGATCTATCAGTGTTATCACCTAGAAATTTTATTTTTATTATCTTTTAATAAAAACTAAAAAAATACTAAAATACGATGTAGAAAAATTAGTATAAAAAACAATGACCAATTGAAACTTTTATTTTTACGCATGTTGTTATTTAAAAAAATACAGTTTAAGCAAGATTAAAAATTGCATTTTAATAATTATTAAAAGAATTTACATTGCAAAAATATATTGTTAAAATTGTTTTTGTATATATATTGTGCAGAAATTTATTTTAATTCAAAATAAACGATTTAATAAATCTACCGGTATTTTATCCATTACAATATTTTAATATTTTCAAATAATTTTAAAATGTAAAATGAAGGGAAATGTATTTTTAATAATAAATACAACTATTCATAAATGAAAGTCTAATTTTATGTATTATAATAATAATAATAATAATAATAATAATGACTTTATTACCCAACAGGAAACCAGTTACAGGGTAAATAATAATACAATATAAATATCTTAAAGCAAATATACAAAATAAAATTAAATAAAATTAAATAGTTGAGGAACAACACATAAATTAAAGAAAAATATCTTCAATCAACAAATTAGCATTTGAACACATTATGTGAATTGGTGAGCGCTTCAGAACATTTGAGTGTACAGTAGGAAGATGGAATGTTCTAGTGCATCTCGATGCCAGCCTGGGAACGCGGAATAGCACTCTTGACAGAAGGAATGGTACATCAATTTTGTTGTGGACCAACATCCATAGGAATCTTGCGCTGAAATTATCACGTCTAGCACATAATGAGGGTAATGAATGGCGCTCAAGAAGGAAATTAAGATCTACACCTCTAGTTGGATAAATGTTATCAAGCTTGAAAGAAAGATATTTTAAAAACCTACGGTGAATGCGGTCTAAATATGAACATTGGCTGGCATAAAAAGGATACCAAATTAAACAAGCGTATTCAAGTTTACTTAAGACAAAAGCAAAATAGAGAGATTTAAGAACAGATGGGTCATGAAATTTTTTACAAATTCTGATTATGAAGCCTAAAGTTTTACTGGCAGATGTACAAATATTCATAATATGATTATTGAAATTAAATGTAGATGTGAATGTTACTCCCAAATCTTTAACTGTAGATGATCTCGAAATAGTTATACCACGCATGTCATACTGATGTGTAATATAATTAGATTTACGTGTATAAGTAACAACACAACATTTATCAATATTCAAAGGAAGTTTATTAAGCTTACACCAGGAGACTAAACGGTCTATATTACTTTCTAGGAAGTTAATGTCATCCAATGAAGATACACTGACAAAAAGTTTTATGTCATCGGCATAAGCGAGAACTTGACAGGTAAAGGAAAGCAACAACTCATTAATAAATAAGATGAAAAGCAATGGACCCAGGTTAGAGCCCTGGGGCACGCCAGAGGTAGCCTGAAATTGTAAAGAGGAAAAACCATTGTAATAAACATAACAACTTCGGTTAGAAAGATATGAGTTTAGAAGTTGTAGCAAAGAAGAAGATGCACCGAAGGAATTTATTTTGGAAAGCAATAGGCCATGATCAATCGAGTCAAAGGCACGAGAGAAGTCGCTATAAATTACATCAACTTGTCCACGATTATCCATAACTTCAGATATATACTGAGAGAAGCAAGCAAGATTTGTAACCGTTGACCGTCCACACATGAACCCATGTTGATCAACAGAAATGAGAGATCTTGTATTTTTAAATAGAGAGTTATAGATAACCTTCTCAAATAGTTTAGCAAAGTTGTTTAAGATAGATATTGGCCTATAATTCAAAATATTCGATTTATCACCTTTTTTATGGACTGGAGTGATGCGCGTTAGCTTCCACTTCTCTGGAAAAGAGCTAGTTTTTATTGCTAAATTAATAATTATTGTTATAGGTTTAGCAAGAAAAAATCTACAATCCTTAACAAAAAATGCCGGTATTTGATCTTCACCAGAAGTTAATTTATTGGAAAGAGAAGACATTAAAGTAATTAAATCATCTTCACTTACAGAATTAATCGAAAAGCACGAATTATTTGAGACCTCTTCATTTAGAATAAATGTAGAACTTGTGATGAACAACTTAGAAAAAAGTGTAGCAAAAGCATCAATATATATACTAAGTGCATTAGGAAAATATCTTTTAACTATTTATGTTTTGTTCGCACAACAAATGCGAAGGAAAAAACCGAAGAACAGTGTGTGAAAAAATGAATACACATTGACTGGTAATCAATCACCCTCTTTCAGACATGCATGATGGATGATAGACTGATCTTCAAATGCCAAACTGTCAGTCGACCGACAGTGCAAATGTCAGTCCGGTTTTTGTTACACATCCGCGGCTCAGAGCTGCGCTGACGTTTAGCAACTGGCGCGCCGTGATTGTCCTATCTCTGGACTCATCGCGCGACATCTAATGAAGAATTATTACATGTGCATTACACTTTAATGAAATTAGTTCGGAATTGAGTTAATCGAGTGACATGTTATGTTTTATTTACTGTTATTAATACAAGCGCACGTTTCAACTCATAGATGAATTAATTTATTATTTTAGTTTCTAGTTAGCACCTATATTATTTATTTCATTCTAAATAGCATAGCAAAAATTATAACGATGGAACAATTCATTAAAAGAGACCGTTTTCATTGCAGCAGTTAATTCTTTTGTGAAATTAGTTGGTTACTGAGATGACAAGTAGAATTAAGCTTAAAATTTAATAATTGTTTGGATGATAATATCAAATGACAGTTGAAATTTCTTGTTCCTATTTGCAAAAGATTAAGTTTTGAAAAAGTCAGTTTCGCAGCAGATAACTTGAAAACAATTAAAAGCTTTGTGTTCCCTTACATCTGATTCCCACGAGAAGGAATTAATTAATTTTCAGTAAATCTAATTCACTTCAGTATAATCAAGTAATCATTCAAAGATTTGCATGAATTTTTATGGGGAATAGTCAGACAGGCGTTGCGGGAATTTGATCAATAAAACTTGTTTTATTAACATTGTAATGGCGGCGTTGCGACATCTGCGGTACGTCGGTCTCTGATGGGAAACAACACCGAAAATAGACCTACTGGGAATAGGAACTAATGGAATTTGCGAATGAAAAGAAAGCTGCCATTTCGTGCACAACGGATTCTAACAAAACAATCCAATTATGAAAAAGTTCTGTACCACAAGCTCAAGCTTCGTGGAGTCTGCCATTTCGAGAAATAAGAAAATTTTCAACTTTAAAGAGACTTTTGAATATACAAAGTTTGCGTAATTAAATCACGTTTTTACATAGAATAATTGACTAATTTGCGAGAAGCTGCTACGAGACGAAACTAAGAGTTTCACTTAATTAACTGTCACTTTCTAATCCTGAAATTTCCGACAGTGATACACAATCGATACCCCACTCGCAGTGCGCAATCTACCACATTAGAATGTACCACTTCGCGGCTCTGTACATCCCTGTCCCTATCATACAGCGACACACGGATTTATTTCTACTACGATGCCTTTACTGTTCTGCATCAGCGAATTGCAAGTTACAAGATTGCAACTGAAGTCTTCTAATATGTACATTTTATAATCTCTCTCACTTTGACTTCAAATTAACTCCCTTTTAGAACTAATGCATACGTAATTAATATTTGTAATCAATCAACAAATACATTTTGAAACAACAAATGTTATAACAAGATACCTTTTTGTTAACATGGAAATATTTCATTTCTCTTATTTGCATTTTTTTCTAAATCCAAACGATATAATTTTATAATTGTTAATTAAATTTTCATTTATTTTTATTATTATTTGGCGACGTTGCAGCACAATATTTGGGCCATTTTCAAGCAATAAAAATTAATATAAAATAACTTTAAAGTTACATGATACAATTACTTAATTTTTAAAGTCTGAAAAATGTAAGGATAAACATTTTGTACTCCTCAAGAGTCAGAACTTAACTGATATCCAACTTACAATTATAAAATTTTCTTATTTGTGTTTAAAAATTTGAAATATAACTCACATTATTGCTGTATGATCCACATTATAGTTGTTCCTCTGGGGTTTCTGAAAATATAAAAATATACATGATATTAAATTAATCTTGGACTTGAAAGGATTCAAACATGAGCTCTTTATCCTTTCGATCACCTCATGCAATTGCATGCGTAAAATTAGTCCTTTTCTCTTGTATTAAAGCTATGCGAACGAAAACGATATATGCAATGGTTTGTCATCACATAGGACGTCAAAATATCGGTTAGTTTTCAAACTTTTAATTTTATTTTTACTAATTAATATTATATTATGTGAAACGTCAAAAATAACTGTTTATCAAAAGTTCATTTACGTCTTACCTATGTAGTTTCATTTTAGTACTAACGTAAAACATGAAATTATGATTGTACTGAATTCTTTACTGAAATAAGAACAACTTTTATCATAGTGTCAAACAAGTTAAGAGAGTTAAAACAATTTATCATCTTTAATAATATAACTAGATGTGTTTCATATTTTACCTGTATACATTCATGTTAAAAAACAGTGGAATCACATAACAAACACGGTAACATCAGATGTTTCTCATGAAAATCCAAGTTAAATTTTTATCAGAAAATTTCTGCTCGGTGTCTCAGCGGAACTGAGTCCTCTCTCTTCTCCCCTTCGCCTACTTTACATTATTCCCGCGTGAACGACGCTACATGCTTTTGTTTTTAACCAGCACCGGCATTCAGACCATTCGGGACGGGAAACATTTCATCCCCCGCATATTTTTATTTGTTTAAACACCTCGCATGCAGAATACCGCAGCACACCGCGATAATGTTTGTATGACTGTCAACCAAGTGTGAAGTTATGCAATTGCAAATTATAGTTTTATGTTCGTGTAACCGTTGTTATACGACTTTTTTTGTTTAATTTTATGGCGATAGTAATGTAACGTGTTTAGTGCTGCTGAAATACAAAGGTGGTAACAGTTCATTTATTTTTTAGTTACATTTATTTGACACTATCTGCGTTATGTTCACACATGTTTCTTTTCGTGACGATGAAATATTATTTCATTGTTTTTATGACCAGTTGCATCGCTGGGCTTCAAATATTAAGTTTAACTTAAGTAAAACAAAATATAATCGGAAAATAATATTAAATGAATTAATAAATATAACTATCAATAATTAGATTTGATATTTTTATTACTTAAATGACACTTGACATTTAAAGCATATGGGTGCAACTTGTCATTAATGAAACGAATTATAAAATAAAACAAATTACAATAAAACTTCTCATAATAAATATAATAATAAAAAGAAGATATATTTTTTACTAAAATTTATAGTTTAATCAACAAAAGAAGACAAGAGTGGTTCAGTCTGAAGAATGAGGAAGAAATCTAGGGTTACCAACTTTTTTATCATGTTCACTCGTCGATTCATGATAAAAAAGATATTTTCACTAAAAAAAAATTTATTTTGTAATTTCCTTGAAAAATGTCCAAAACTGTACTATACAAAAATGAGTATTTTGCGCACGCTTTCAAATTAGTTTTTTTTTACGTTCTATCGATTACATCACATCAATAGTACCAAATTAAGGTTTTATTAGTTCAATTTCAATTTACTTTGATAAATCAATAATTATTTTATTATTCTATTTTAATAGTCGTTAGAAGCAAAATTCAATACTTTCAATATTAATTTGAATAATTATTTGTGCAATAATCACGAAAACCTAATACCCATGATGTAAGTGGCTCACTGGTATTGAGTCGGCCTGTGGATTTGACACCCGGGTTAGATTTCCCCAGTCAACAAATAATTATCATCAAATTAAATCTACCCCTGTGGCTCTAGCTCCACTAACACCTTAGGGGGCCGTGATTTAACGACTGGTAACCGCACTTTACGCGTAGAAATAACTCACTTACCGAAAGTGCTACACCCAGTAATGGGTAAAAGGCGTGCTGATATATTATTATTAATTCTCCTATTGCCCACCCAACATATTTTTGCTTTCTCATAACTCAATTTAGTAACCACTATTTCGATTATTAATTTGTGAAAATTATTTCTTTCAAAAGTTCATCCTTTATATAATCTCAAAAAGCTGGTTAATTCATAAAAATGAGTAACTACTCTGGATCCTGTAGGATACAACACTGAACACGATTCTTTCATAGCAACAAAATCTAGTTTGCAACGTTAGATGAGCCAAATAAATAAATTATATATTATAATGTTGTTTGGTGCAGGTATATATTTGCCTTTGGCAAAAGCATGTAGTTTCGAACCAAATATGTAATTTAATAATGTCTTGCTGAAACTAACAATGGAATCACGTATATTGCAAACGGGTAAGTAATTAGCTGTAAATTTTGTGTTTGTATATATTGTAATTATAATGATAATGTCATTATATGATCACAATATGAATGTAATATTATCAATGGAATGGAGTATAATTAATATATATATAAAATAGTAAAGAGTAATAATACAATGAAAAAATAAATTTTAAACTGTTTGCGAATTTATTAAATTTGTAATTTGAAATAAATATGTTATTTGGCAAACAATAAACAGAAATTAATTAATTGTTCATTAATAGATAATGCATTCCATTCCGCAGGTAATTAATTTATCATCCCGAGTTATTAACTGCTCGAAAGTCCGAAAATATTTAATGCACGAATTTTGCATCACAATCATAAAGAAAAATCAATATTCAAATAGAGAGTAAAGTGAAACCTTGAGTAAATAAATACTCCCGTGACGTATTTAATTGTCACAACCCTTTAGAGTGACAAGGAAAAACGATCCTCTGTAAATTACGATGAATTTGTATTCAGTCAAGTTTAATTAAGTCTGTGTTTCCACATATTAAAGTAATGCGATCCCCTCGTGATACCTGCCCGTGGGAAAAGGAATGTTATTAAAATAATTTGCAACAGGACACCAAGAAATTATATAAATATGCTTTTAGCAGCAACAAAGCCGGATATACATTAATTTAATTGTGCGGAGTGTATGGCACTCATGCGAGGGCGCCACTGCAGTACAAATACACATAGACTATCTCTCCACCCTACCCTACTCTACCCCTGGGTCGTGTCACATTGACAAAGCTTGTGTACGGGATGTTTGAAATGTTTGACACGTTGCAATTATGCTCATTCTGCTGATTTATTTCCGAGCTTCGGAACATTGTTCTCTACCTCATTAATGAATTCAATCACTATTGTATCTAATTACATATTATTTTATTGTATCTCTTACATTATTATATAGGTTTGCAATAAATATTTAATGGATTGTATGTCGAACTCCAGAATTTCGACGTTTTGATAAACTGGATCGCAATAATTTTAGTCATATCATTTTCTGAATTAAGATATGCAATAACAAATAACTGTAAAGTCATTTTAATAATAAGTAATGAACTTCTCAAGCAGAGAATTCTAGTACAAGTATTAAAAATTGTATTCAAGCGATTATCAATTGAATTTTTCTAAAAAAATAATATTTTAGGCCGTGTTTAGTATCAAATTAAAATTCGCGGACACAAAATTCTGGTAAAAATACAGGATGAGTTTTTAAAGCAATGAATCAGTTTTGCTGGCTAATTAATAACAAGGTGGCTCAGTGGTATTGAGTCGGATTGTGGATCTTGAGAACTCTGGTTCGATCCCCACAGCCGACAAACAATTTTCTACAAAATTAAATCTACCCCTGTGGCTCTTCCTCCACCAACATCTTTGGGGCTGGTACCCGCACTGCACGCGAAGAAATATATCACTTACCGAGATCTGATACGGCGAAGTGCCACACCCAGTAATGGGTAAAAGGCGTGATGATATATTTATTTATTGTATTTATTTACTAATAACTTGAGAGAAAAAATAGATGCACAAGTTCATTTATCAAGGAGGGAGACATAATTGTATGGTTGGTAAAATAAAATTATTAGGGGGGATGTGGCGGGGGAAATTAAAATTATATTTTCTGAAATGGAAAGGAGTACTTTTTTATAGAAATGGATAGTAAATTTTCTAAAATTATTTGTATTTCTGTTTCCTGCAGTCTTCAAAAATAATTTCTACATACGCCATAGTATTGCTCTTGCTTTCACACTACCATTCATATCTAATGTTACCAGCTTTATTATGACTGTAAAGACTGTAACATTATAAAAATATAAAAACTACTAACTTATATTCTTTTTCGTATACTTACTATTTCCGGTTCAGTACTTTATTTATACCGGTGTAAATTTATAGTTTTAGGACCGAAACAATATTAGTTCGGTTACGTTGTCGGTTAAATAATCAATTTAATTTTTGTTTCGGTTTTCGGTTTCTATATTTAAAAAAAATATCGGTTTCGGTTTTCGGTTACGATTTCATAAAAAGGTGATTATCGGTGCAGTTTTCGTTCGGGTCCTTAACTGTTGGGGGACACAGCAGATTTTTTTATATTACAGTAGAACTTCTTCGCGAGGCTGGCTTTGTTCGCAATGCAAACAAACAAATCTTAACTTTGTAGAAGAGTAGAACCCATATTCTATATTCGATTTTAGTACAAATTATTTCGAATTTCATACATTCGCTTTGTTATAATTTTAAACAAATATTTCATAACCCCGTAGAACGCGTGTTGCACACACGCAACCTTTTATATTTGTTTTTGGCAAAATTTGCATAATCTCGATGCATTTCATACTTTGCCGTTCACATATCTAATTTTCATGCCATCATATTTATTGATTACACATGTGTTTCCTGAATAAAATTTCCCCCTTTGTAAATTTAGACAAATCTTCATATTCAACATTTAGTTTGTCATTTCAGAGTATAATATTTGTGAGTAACTTCGTGTTGTCAGGGCGAGGTCAGTCCAAATTAAAACATATGCACGTACTTTCCGGGAGTCTGGAGTGCAAAATGGCGTCTCTCCGGTCAAGTTTAAATAACATTCGGGTCACGGTAGCCGTAGCTAGAAAACAAGGCCTGCTTATTGTTACAAGTGACGTAATGAATACGTTATCACGGGGTTTACCTGTTTAGACAAAGACGGATTTATCCTGACTCGCGGGCCAGACAAGAATGACAGCAGGGGTTGGATAATGCTATTGCCACATGTTACTCTTCCTGAATGTACATAACAGATGGATATTATTGCGAGTTTTGGTTCTAATAACTGGATTTTCTGATGGACCGTAACATAGATATTTGCATTGTAAATGCAAAGTATACAGATATATATTATCGTTCAATCTGACAGTGTAGTATAGTATTTTCATTTTAAACCGGAGGGATCGGCATAAAACGATTAAACGTCCCTGTACCATATAACTACAATGAAATCTATTAGTGCGGCTACCCCAAATCGCTTAACGATGGTCACAACAGGTCAATTTTTAACGATCGTTTTCTGCCTAAAATAATTCTTGTTTTTTCCTATGATTGACCATTTAAAAATTACTAAGCAGTTATGTTACTTAATAAGAAGATTAAATATCCTGTACCGAATCAGACTGAGTAAGGTAGGTAAATGTTTAGATTATGTTTGTATATAATATTTATAATATATTATACTTGCATCGTATGAATAAGGAATAGTATATTATGCATCAAGGGAGGGAAACAAGCGATTATTCCCGCGTGTGAAGCTCGAGCTGAAGTCGAGGTTTGCCAACTTCACACAAGGGATAATCACGCCCTCCCATGAAGCATATTATACTTTTCGTAACAAGTGCACAAAAAATTTTGTCTTATCGGGACAAAAGTCAAATATGGGTTGCGTAACTAGTTACCAAGGAAACGCCGCAAACAGCTAATGATCGTAGTCTCTAGGGAGAGAAACATCTCTCTAGGGAGAGAAACATGCTACCTAGGGAGAGAAACATCCTACCTAGGGAGAGAAACATAATGTTTCTCTCCTTAAGGGAGAAAAGCAGTGTTTCTCTCTCTAAAATTAGGGAATAAGAACGTGTTTCTTGTGCATGTATTACGAAAATATACTTATTTAAAGATTGTTATTTGTGTTTGTTTTAATTATACACGTACCGGCGAATTGGGCTGTACAACCCTGTGCGAACCTTGTGACACCAGTTATAACGGGTCATATTTTGAGTTCCTTTGTAAACGTAATTGCGGTGCATGTAATCGTTTTATGCCGATCCCTCCAGTTTAAAATGAAAAGTATAATAGAAAAAGGCATTGCAGTCTAGAAGATGGGCGAACAGAAAATCTTAATTAATTTGAGTTGTTCGTGTAATACGTTCAATCTGATAAACTTAAAACCTAATACCTTTAAGTGAATCAAGCGACCACGTAAACTCAAGAAAACAGAAATATACGAGTAAAAAAACATTTATCTAGGGTTGGTTTCTTGTTTTAAAAAGCCGGCAGGTAATTGTGTTGGTAACTAATGTTTCAGCAGAACGCTCGAGTTACCCTCTACCTCGCGAACTGTCAATTAAAGAAGAGTTACATCAATTATCGTATAACACACGTTCTGCGCCAATGAGCCGCGAAGAAATTACAACCATAAGTCAGCGTGGCCGTGGACTCTAGCGAAACCAGCTGCTGGTGTTATCCGCATAAGGACTAGATTCTAATCAAATAAATTATATGTTTGCGGAAGCAATGCTCAAAGAGAAACACTGAAACACAGAATTAGCAGCGTACGTGTTTAAAATTTCGGCGGCCGGTAGTAACAGCCCTGCGGCGTGTGTGCTGGGCTAATTTCGCACATACCTAGATTGTAATTAGATTCTGTAGCGCTGTAATGGAATAACGGCGATTCTAATAACGTTATTGTGACACGCTACCCTCCGTCTAAGATCCCACGGAATATGTCAACGTACCTAACATCGTTATAAATATACTCGTATCTTTGTTTTGCTAGCCGTAATTGACGGAGAATTGATAGGTTTGCCTCTGCATAAATTTCACGATAAATACATTCTGTCAAACTGTTATCCCTATTGATTTTGCAATCATTCTTCTTATGATATTAAATACTAAATTGACATAATAACATATTATTATTTATAGATATATCTTTATTTACATAAAACAATATTGATCTCTAACTTATAGATGAAAACTATAACTTGGTAACGAAATTAAAAATCGAAAGTAAACATTCGAACGAAAACAAATGTCATATTCTTGACTTAATGAGACGACTAGTAAAGAAATAAAATAGTATATTGTTTTATTATACTGAAATTGACATGAAAATGACAGTGTTTATTTATTACTACATTTTGTTTCAGTGGTAGCCGTTTTTAATTCCAATGGATAGTACCGCAAGCTCTGTTTTTGCCTGTTTTAAGAGCAGTATATTTGATTGTTTTAGCTATCTCTAACATGCTAGAACAGTGCTGTTAAAACATCCAAAAACAAAGTTTGTGGTACCAGTCAATGAGTTTTGTAAAAGGGAACTACATATTATTTAAAAAAATAAGTTAATTTAAATATATTTGATTGGATTGACTTGTAAGATACATTTTAAATTTTTTTCTACAATATTCTTTTACGTTTTAGAAAAAACCTGAGTAAAGTTAGTAGCAATTGGAAAGGAATTGAAACTAAATAAAAGTCTGTTTGAAAGTCGTAGACAATGGTAGATTATTAATAAAAGATAAATTTAGAACTTTCATTGTCTTTATTATTAAAATAAAAACAATGAAAGTTCGAAATTCATATTTTATTAATAAATAAAATTCTATTTTGCCTTGACTTCACTTTTTTATATATTGAATTAAATTATTCAAAACGAACGATCGGTTTCAGGAATTCAATTCCCATCCTAGTGTCCTGTAATTAATTTTTGTACATAGCGAATCTGGACCGTATTGAATAATTGTTCAATATATGAAAAAGTAAAGATAAAACTTTTATTCAATTCCTTTCCAACTTAAAACAAAAAGTGAAATTGAAGATTTTAAATCAAATCCGAGCTAGGTACCAAAAATATAGTTTCAGGATAATTACTATTTTTGTTTATTTATACCATTTGTTATTAAATAGGACTAAGCCATCTTATGATTTAATTTTGAACCATTAATTAAAAATTTGGAATTTCGTATTGGGATTTTCAAAGAAGATTAGAAAATTGGAAAACTACATTTAATTAACATTATACGAAAAAAACTAATTTCTACTAAGAAAATTCTACACTGTTAAAAATATGACTTACATTTGTATCTAGAAATTAAATAATTAATGAAATTAATAATGAAACTATAAATAGAATAAAATAAATATATCATCACGCCTTTTACCCATTACTGGGTGTGGCACTCTCTCGAAGCAGATCTCGGTAAGTAATATATTTTTTCGAGTGAAGTGCGGTTACCAGGCATCAAATCACGGCAACCAAAGATATTAGTGCAGGGGGAGCCACAGGGGTAGATTTTAAATTGGTGAAAACTGTTTGTCGACTGTGGGGATTGAACCAAGGTTCTCAAGATCCATAGGCCGACTCGATACCACTGAGCCACCTATAACCTATATAAATGTATATAAAACTAGTACTCCAGACTTTTCGTTGCCTCAAGTTAAAAGACGCATTCTGTATATACGAGATATAATGTATATTTCAATTTTGACACTTAGATCAGATTTTATTTTAAATCTTCAGTTATTAATAAAGATCAGTACAGTAAGAAAATTTAAACCTTCTAGTTCCGTAGGATAGCGATGACTGATAAAAACTAGAAAGGCAAATAGAAATATTTTACATACCAACTTATAGGTATAAGAGTAATGTAGTTGTTGTAAAAACTGAACATAGTAAAAGCAATTTTCTGTCATGATTATGTTAAGCTGTCTAGCTGCGCAGTTCCGAACTACCGAATAATAGATATCAATTACAGGCTCAACGTGTACTTCATTCATCTTATCATATCCACTGTACAATCTACGAACATTATATTGTAGCTTTATCTGGTTACGTCCCACGTAAGAAATCCATTAGATACATAAAAGAAATAAGCCGTGCTTTTGTGCGGGAACCCGTAAGAAATGAAGTATCGTTTCGGATCGTATTACTCAGCTCGCATTCTTTGAGAATTTATAAAACTGACGATCTTCTTTACTAATCAACACAGATTACTTTCAGCTTCGAAAATATACCTTCTAACGAAAATTACCTACATTATCATTACCTAGTTTACTACTTACTTTTAAATTACTTTGCACTCTTAGTTTCAATTCTGTTTTATTTATAATATATCGACGTTTTGGTTTACCAAACCTAAATCTTCGTCAGGATAGCAAACATAAAAAACAAGTTACTATAAAACATGTAAGAAATTACAATTTTTATATTTCCGACATAAATAGATTGTTTCATTACTGGTGTAGCAAAAGTTAATAGCTTATTCCTGAGGATATTTTGAGTAAAAAATGTTATATGAACATAGGTCCTATTCCTTTTGGTAACCTAAATACAAGAGGTTAAAGCTTTATTAATAACAGTAATTTTTCAGTGAAATTGTCACTGAATTAAATTAGGAAAAATAAAACACGATTTGGACAATAAATCATAAAATAGCACTAATTAAATAAAATATGGAATAATGGTTTCCTATATCTAGTTTAAGAAATGAATTTTTCATATAACGCATATACAAATTCAATTTTGTGACACTGTGTTTGTCAAAAATAATGGCACAAAATTTGATTTTATACAACTGTTTTTTAGGAACTTATTTATTTGTAAAGTTGTCGTACTGTTAAACAGACACATCTTTATAGCTGTCATTACATTATGATAAAATAAGAACATAAAAGAATAAAACAATTTAAAAATTTTTAAAGATATTTATTTTTAGAATAATATTGATAATATTATGAAATTTTAATCTAATTTATAAATATCAAATTAATTTAAATTTCAAATGTTTTTTCATCTGTCATTGTTATAAATTTTTAATAATAATTTTTAAATAAAAGATTTGTTTTTCAATACAGGAACAATGTGAGAGGCAACTCAATTATAAGAAAAGAAAAAATATCGTATCGAAATAAATTGCACAAATTATACTCGTATTAAGTGTCATTTCTTGATATGGTATTTCTTTACTATTCTTACAATTGAATTAGATATCAGTCATTTTTCACAGCATTGATAAATGGATTCTTAGAAATATATAGAAATACGATAAACTATTTGTACATGGTAAAATTTTGAACCTCTTTCATACTTTATGATATCGTTTTCCCCAGAGTCAGTTAAATATTTATTCCATGATACTACCACAGTCAGGGAAGAGTTAAGTTTGGTTAATTAATGAGATAATTAATACAGACTTCAACTGACAAATAAACTTAGATAACTAACCTATAAATTTTGTAAGGTTAAAATATTTAAATAGACAGTTAAATATTTATAGTTACTGCGCCAATTGAAAATTTAACAATTAATTACAGATAAGAAGAAGTGCAATGTCGAGCGCTGGCATCGAAGATTGATAGCTTTATGTGCAAATTAGATATAAAAAGATTGCTAAAATATAATAATATTAAGAAACAGTTTCTGTTTATAACCTATTACAAAGCAATAAAAGCCGTTTGCACCAGCAGAAATTAAATTGTAAACTTGGTTTAAATAAATTAAAATAAATCAAATGTTTCACAGCTATGTCAATGAGTCTATTTAACATGTAACATCGCTTGACTTTCATTTATTTAAACCAAGTTTAAAATTTAACTTTTGCCAGTGGCCATACAAGAAATGTTCTTACCAGGCAAATGACAGTTGATAGAAACAAAATTGATTTACATTTTATTTAAAAATATGTTAAAAGAGAAATAAAAATTTCAAAGTTGGTAATACTAACAGATGAAAAAAAATTTAAAATTGAAATTATTTTGACATTTATAAATTCAAAATCATTCTAAAAGTAAATACCTTTAAAATTAAGTAAAAAGAAAAGTGTTTTATGTTATGATGTTCTTATTTTATCATAAAAAAAGTAGTGACAGCTAAAATGATGTGTCTGTTTAACAGTACGACAACTTTGCAAATAAAAAAGATCCTAAAAACAGTTGTATAAAATAGAATTTTGTGCCATCGTTTTTGACAGAAACAGTATTAGAAAATTAGCTTTGCTTATGCGTTATAGGAAAATAATTTTTCAAAATTATATGCATTCCCGGCAAATGCTCATAATTTTTCAAAATTATTTCTATGATCTAACTTTATTGTCAATAACTTAATTCTTACATTAATTTCACCTAGAAAATAAACCAATGCATTCCAGAAGTTGTTGGGTGTAACGAATTGACGCAACCCATGTCACTTTACAAATTTCTAGTAACAACTAAACTTTGCGCTAAAAATCATTAGTACTTTGCCGAGTATTTGTAGCATAAGTGGTGGAGTAGTCACCTAGCTTTTTAAAGATTATCGGTTCAAATCCTTGCGAATGCTTATGATTTTTCAAAATTAATATAATGAAACAACAATCAAATATTTAATTTTATAACATAAACTCGATAAGTATAAATTTGAGCTCTATAATAAATATCAAAATAAAATAAATTTAAAATGTTTGTTGAATCTGTTGTGTTTACCACCTATTTTTTTTTTATAAAAATTTTGCAATAAATGTGTATTAATATGATATAAGTGATATAAAAAATACACCCAAAATTTTTCTTCAATTGCATCTTAGATTATTAAAAAACGTATACATACTGAAAATAAATCTTAAAATATCAAACACTTTAAAAGAATCACTTTTTTGACGAGTAGAGCCTCTAATCGACTGTCAAGTAATTTAAGTAACATACACTGCCAATCTCTCGTAAAAGTGTAAACTTTAGAACCAAATATACAAGGCTGGATTTAGACTTAATAAGGCCCTAAGCTATTTGAGATATGGGGTCCTTTATAAGTCCAGATAGTCTATGTCAGTATCAAATATGCCACTTGTTCACATGGACAATTTTTTTTGGGCCCCCAGAAAAGTGGGGCTCTTAAGCTATAGCTTATGTAACTTATACGTAAATCCTGCACTTCAAATATATGTATATATGTTTGCCATTATATATATATATATATATATATATATATATATATATATATATATATATATATATATATATACATATTATTGCTAGAATATGCACTTTTAAATGTCATATTGAAGTAGTTATCTCGGGACATCTGTAATATTAAAATATAAAATAATAGGGGTACAATATAAAATACAATATAAAATATAGTGCAAAACTAGCATGGAATGTCAATGCTTATTGTACAATATACCATTATTTTTTAGTAGATAATGAAACTTCAACAGAAACATGAAATAGATTGTTGTAAATTGCTGGTGCAATGTTAGTTTCCTTAAGAAACAAATTATAAGAAAGATAGTATGTAGAACGTGTGTTTAAACTCTTTCACTTACGTTCAAATTGAAAGTTATTGTTTTGAGGAAATTTACCGAGTAATTATATGAAACTTTCCAAGTTTCTGCATTATGAAAGTAAAGTTCATATTTTATTAAATGCCATTATTTTATTAAAACGGAAATCACAAGTTTTGCAAGTTGAAGTTATCTTCATCAGTTGTCAAGTCTGCACGCATGAATAGTTTATGAGATATTTTAAAACGATTCAGCCATTCATTTTCATTTTCAAGTCCACACATCAACGAAGTCGTTCATGATGCAGGTTCATAACCCAAGTTATTAAAATAATTCCTTGGAAAAGATTGTAATCGGCGAATGTATAGTAGCTACTATGCTGTTCAACGTAAAGCAATATCAAACAAATTATGATACACATAAATTACAAGATAATTTTTGCAACAACGCATAATCACGATTTACAGTGAATGTGCAGTATTCCATTATTACAGGGTTGCCAGCTTATAATTAAATGAGAAATATTTTCTATCGCGAGTTGTGGGTGTCACACGAAGAGAGATGTTATTTTGTAAGGAAGTATGAAATTGCTTTACGTAATAAGAGACTGCACGTGAGGATTTTAAATTTCAATAAATTTGTTGGTAGTTATATAGCTGTTCGTTGGTAAAACGTTTTTTCATGCAACTGTCTAACAAAGTTGACATTTACGTGCACAATTCAGTCCGCGAAATTCAACTTTTTAGTAAACAACAAATATTCATTGCCGGGGCAGAAAGCTACTTTGACGGACTGTTTTAAACTAATCAAAAACATTAAAACAAAATGCCGCAGATAAATAAACAATTTGTTATTTTTTTAAATGTTTATATTGTCTGTTATCTAATGCCTATGGCACACTGGTCGGTGAGCGTCGATGAGCATCGATGAGCTCTTCGATGAAACAACAGAACGCACTCTTCATTGACAAACAATAAAAGCTTATAAAGTTGAGAAAGAAAAACTAAATTTCAAAAATATGCTAACGTGAAGTGAGACACAAAAGATACGAGTGAAATGAGATACGTTCGTTTCATCGATGAGCTCTTCGATGGAAATAGAGGAGCCTCTAATTTTCATCGATGATGGGTGCGTTCTGTTGTTGCATCGAAGAGCTCATCGATGCTCATCGACGCTCATCGACCAGTGTGCCATAGGCATAAAATCTAAATAAATACCAAATAACTTATCTAATATTTATCTTTTTTTCTTTTATTTACATACATAACTGATAATATACCTGCATATTTGAATATATTGTAAATTTGAAACTAAAAAATCAGATTCTCCACTTCACTACTCACGTAATATGTGAAGTAAAGATGTTATTTTTATTTCCAAATAAAGGAAATGATGAGCGGGCGTTTTGAATGGAGTGGGTGTTATGAATCATAATAATATACCGAGAGCCAAGAATTAAGTGGTCAAATTTCAAATAGTTGTTGTGTAGAAACGGAAAACCGAGTCTCAATTGACAATTAGATCCCGACAGCGTAACTGCAGGGATTTAATAGTTATTTGTGTATTAAGAGTGTAAAGTGCTTCTTTGTTACTCGAGCACGGTAATTAGAGCGCAAGACAAAGGCGAGAGTTGCAATAGTGTAAGAGGAACAAAGACATTTTACGCTCGTAATACACACATAATTTTTTCTACGATTGCATTTTAAAATTATTAAGAACCGTATACGTACTGAAAATAAATTCGTTCTGTTATCTGTCAATATAACAAGTTTCCGTTTTATTTGTATCCCTGGTAACTATTGAAATAAGCGCACATTTAATCTCTTTTTCGCGCGTTGCCATTGGAGACGAGTGACAAAGTTATTATTCGATTGTTCCATAGAAAATGTCAATTTTACGATGACAAATGAGAGCGTAATTTTCAACTTTTCATACTAACCGTAGAAAAATTATCTTCTGTTACTAAACTATAAAAAAATAATTATATAAATTATTTGTTAAATCAAAATGTAAAATGATGTTTGTACAAAAAATAATGTATGATATATGTGTTAAAAATAATTTTATTTCTTTCGTGGGTTTCCTCACTCACACATAAAATACCTCTTTTAACCCTTATATCATAAATAACGATTATACAAATATTTTGCGTCTCATTCAATCTAAAAATTATATAAACTAGTACACTGCGGCTCGGTGAGTACGGACCCTGCACTGTAATTGGGATTAAGTTCCTGTTGTACAGCGTAACATAAATAAATAAATAAATAAATCGGTAGCCTACTATTCGTATGAAGTTACGGTGAAACAGTATATAGGAAATTCTGACATATCATGAACGAGTAGAACATCCAAAATTTGATATATTATTTTGTATGATAATATATTTCATAAAGTATAGTAATTTAGTCATCCTCTTTATATAAACTAGTTTGTAAACTCATCAACCGATGTTATCAGGAAGCGGTACAATTTGAACGCTATCAATGTATCATTACCCATACTATACAATGACTGCCTCTATTACTGCAACGGTGCATTTCAACGATACCAACGCTGAAACTTTACAATTTACATAACTATTTCGTTGTTACAAAGAGCATGGTATATTTCCCGGGAAACTTTGTCGCCTTCGTCGTCGCTGGCGCACAAATGGCGACTGTTCTGATCTTCGACACAATGGCAGGCGGGACAGAGACTACCTTACAGGCAGGGAAACTCTCACTTAAAACAATCCTCGCATTTGCATCAAGACGGCCATGGAAGGGTAGGCTTTACAACCGCCGGGCGAGGCGCCTTCGCACCTAATGCACACACACACACACACACTTCACTTCCTCGCACCAGTGGTGTCCTGTGGGAATTCACCCGGGGCGAGGAATTATTCACTACAGCCAACGAAGCCTCTACAAATACAACTCGCTGTATTCATACAACTTATTGATGACTTTCATGCCACAAGGATTTTTTACAAGGAGAAAGTTCGCAATTATGCTTATTCGTTCTATTCAGGAAAGCCATCAATAAATACATTAGACCAGTGGTTTCCAAACTGTGGGGCGCGCCCCCTTAGGAGGACGCGAGATTCTTTTAAGGGGGGCGCGCTATATAAAATATAATTGAGGATTATGAACGTATTCTCCATTTACATCATAGCACACACGTGTTTCTAACTCGCGCTCGCAGTAAAATATCCCTAGTTTAACAAACAAAGCCTTAGAAATTTTATTACGTTTCGTAACATCTTATTTGCGTGAAACAGGTTTTTCCGCTGTAGTTGTTTTAAAGACAAAATGTCGAACTCGATTATTCGTTAAAAAAGAATTGCGAGTGGCGATATCTTCAATGACTCCCCGGTTCGAGAAACCGAAAAACAAGCGCCCATTCAGCACACTCAAAAATTAAGCTTATATTGTATTAAATATGCCTAATGTAAATTAAATATAATTTCCAATCTTATTACAATTTTATGTTTATAAATGTTGTTACATTATTTTGTTCTATTATTATGTTGTAATAAACATAATTTTAGGTTAAGAAAAAGATTTGTTATAACAAATATCTTATATAATAACAATATATGTTTATATTCTATTGTATTCTATAAAATAAATAATTTACGATTTTTGAAGTTAGGCTGTTATAAAAAATGAGGGGGGTGCGACAATTTTTTACGGAAAAAAGGGGCCGCTGAAAGAAAAAGTTTGGAAACCACTGCATTAGACTATACAAATAGTCGCAGTAATGAAGAGATTACGCATTGTTGGCAATCAACATGATTAATTAATTAATGACTTGTTCGGCGACATACGTTATTGTTGAAACAGGTAACAGAGTTGTTTTAGAACGGGTCGATGTTTTGTCATTATTTGACATGTTTGTGTTGAATTGTAAAGCACGCTAGACTTTGTTGTATTTTTTATATATTTATCAATAAAATTTTGTTTCATTATTAGTGATTATTAACAGTAACAAGGTTTGATATTTTAATCTATATTAGGCTATTATTTTGAAAGAGAAAATATATTCCTAAAATGTTCTTATATACAAGGCTGTTCATTACTATTTCGGGAAGTATAGAAGGTACGAAATCGGTTAAATTAGCAAATAATTACTAATTTATAAGACTACTGTAATGAGTGAAACATTAATTTGAAACCAGTGGTTCTGAAAATACGGTGTGCATCTTGTTTATTTTAAAAGGATACCTTTTTTAGTGCGAAAAGGAATTGTATTCTGAATTCAACGAATATAAAATTCTGTATCCTAACATTACACATTTCTTGTAAAAAATTGCATATTAATTTCACATAGGTATCAATATGCTATGAAAGAAACAATTAAATAAATCATAATATGATATAGAAGTAAACTGTTAAATAAATTCTGATATGCATATCTTTCTTTCTTAGCACGCTGATTCTTTTTTACTCGTAATTTAAATTAAATCAATGTCAATATAATATGTATACTTTCAAAAACAATTGTAATGTGAGGGCACTGAACTTTATATTGGTTGGATTTAGAATTAAATTCTGTTCAGCAAAAAGTATGGTTTTATTTAAAATAAATTAAATCTCATATTTTAAAATTTTTATTGCAGGTGCAATATTTTGTCGCCATATTTTCTGTAATTTGTGAAATAATTGCATTATAGGATATTCTGGGAATTGACAACAAGTTTCAGGTTGATTAATTCTGAGTTGAAATTTGTACGACTCTTTGTAATGCCTCATGAGCTACTATGCAAATCAATCTGACAAAAGTCAAAACATGAAAAATTATTTTTATGTTTTTATTACAACAATTTTTTTTTGAACAAGATTGCCGTATATACTGAAATTTTAAAAAATACTGCTGAAGAAGAGTTAAATTTAAAGTATTAGTATTAAATGATTAGTTACATCAACGCAATTTTACACAAATCTTGTTAAATATAAACAGCAATGTTATTCCATAATAGGTATTTATGTAACAAGTACATAACGTAGGACTTTATTTGACGAGACGAAGTTTATGGCAGAGCGAGGCTAATAAATAAGGCGAGTCTATAAAGTCCGATTATGTACGAGGTCCATACAAGGCTTTATGTTTAACTGCCCTAAGGAAGATTTTCTTTTTGCCTATAATGACATAATGACACATTTGGCAAATGACAAATTCAAATTTAATATCTAACAAAGAGTGCCTTTTCTATTCCTTGGTTACCAAGTTGTTTGTTGTTTGTTTGAAAATTTTATTTGTAGCATAATGCAAACGCACAGTTCTAGTGAAGAAATTTTTGACGAAATTAAAAATATCGCCATCTTAATCCAGATATTTGTACGAAGAAACTTATAATGCTTATCGCAAATTTAACAATTTTGAGAGAAATAAAGAACAGTAACGGAATTGCCAATATGAATATTGAGTAATAAATGTAAATCATTATTATAATAATAATTAGTAACAGTACATGTTAGGTTTTGTAATTAATTACAATTTAAATTAAAATAAATATATTTTGACATTGATTGACAGGACCTTTATAATACTAGTAAAATACAGTTAGTTTAATTTACTAGTATTATAAAGAGGTGCTTTATAGCCGCATAATTGTATTATAATCAGCATTTTATAATGCAGTCGTACATTTATTTTAAATTTGCTTAGTTATAAATAGTCTTACATTTATAAGTTTGATGGCTTCGCGAGGTTTTACGAACAGTCGTACATTTTTTTTGCATTAGGATTGCCGACTAAGAATTAAGTAAAGAATTGTCCTTGCATTTTATTAACATCCTGTAAAAAATAGATGAAAATGTATCAGAAATTTACTGCTGCTAAGTTACACAAAATATTTCTTTCTCAATGTAAAGCAGGCATAATTCTTAAAACCTAAAGGATTAAATAACATTGGTTTATTATAATATTATTATTACTGAATGGTTAGTATGTATGTTTTATTAGCGACTTCAAATAAATTTATATCCAATTAACAATTAAAGAATATATTTTTATCAGATCTAATTTACGATAAACGACACCAATGCCTTGCCTTTGCGGACGACGTAACAATTATCACAAAGTCAGAGCTAGAACTAAAGCGAGTAACAACTACACTAATTAAGGAGGTCGGAAGATTGGGACTCAAAATAAACCAGGAAAAAACACAATATATGAAGATGAGTGCTAAGAAAAATAACCTCAAGAAGACTTTAAAAGTATTTTCTGAAGCAGGAGAAGAATACAACTTCAATCAAGTAGATATTTTCACTTATTTAGGAGCCAAGATAACACAGAAGTGAAATGAAAGATGAAATAAATACAAGGCTAAATAAAGGAAGCAAAGCCGTGGGAAGTCTAAATAAGACAGTATTGTACGGAGCAGAAACCTGGACGTTAACAAAAGCAGAAGAACAAGAACTTAATGTGTGGGAGAGGAAAATACTACGAAGAATATATGGAGGAATCAAAGAAGAAGAAATTTGGAGAAGAAGGACTAACAAAGAAATAGAGGAGGCATACAAGGAACCCAATATTGTTACACACTCAAAGATGCAGAGATTACGATGGCTGGGCCATGTAGCAAGATTAACGGAAAATAGAACACCAAGACTTATTATAGACCGGAAACAAGAAGGAAAAAAGAAAAAAGGAAGACCAAAGAAGAGATGGCTAGACGAAGTTGAAGCAGATGTCAAGGCACTAGGAATAAAGAACTGGCGGACCAAAGCAACCAATAGAATGGACTGGAGAAACGTAGTAAAACAAGCCCAGGGCCTACAAGGCCTGCCGTGCTGATCTATATATATATTTTTATCCAAATGATTCGAATCCACTATAACCTTTAATTGGCGTGCAAATTTGTGTATGCTCCAGTCACACAAATAATATTCATTTATTTTTACGGGACTGTAATTGGAAATAGTTTCCTGTTGTGTGATTATATTGTCAGATATAAATAAACAATAGTGAATATTTATACTGATTAACTAATTAATTATTCATACAATAGGTCGATTTTGTTTTATATTAAATCATGATAAATATATTTAAACGCTATTATAATTTAAATAATTCTTCGTACTCATAAGAGAAATTATAATTAATGTTACAAAAGGAGTCATAATAATTTTAAATTTTTCATCAATATAAATTATTTAAAATTTTTCACGTTCAAATGTTGAAATTAACAAACAAATAAATGAAAATGTGTCTAGCGGCATGTGCCCTGAGCTTTGCTGCAATTTTAAAAATAAATTTTAATACAAAATTATTAGAATACAATCAGTTTTCAAAATGTGGAAATTGTGTATTATGTTATATTACTGGGTGTGGCACTCTGTCGTAACAGATCTCAGTAAGTGATATATTTGTTCGCGTAAAGAGCAGTTTCTAGCCGTCAAATCATGGCTTCCAAAGGAATAGTTTTAAAGTGGTGAAAATTGTTTGTCGCCTGTGGGAAGCGGAACCAGATTCTCAATTCCACAGGCCGACTCAATACCACTGAGCCACCTATTTCATAAAACAGACTTAGAACAGAAATATTAATATATATTATCACGCCTTTTACCCATTACTGGGTGTGGCATTCTACCGTAGTGGATCTCGGTAAGATATATTTTGCGCGTAGCAACCGCCAAATCATGGCATTGAAAGAAATTAGTGATGAAGGTACTTTTAATGTGGAGTAAAGTTTATCGGTTGTAGGAATCGAACTCGGGTTTTCAAATTTACAAGCCGACATAATTCCACGGATTTATCTACCCCATTAAATTATAAATTCTTTTTAAAATATTGTAATAATGAATTTAAAAATTGGAAACCACCCTGTTACAAACTTTCTAGTTTCAAATTTTCAAGTTGTTACAACAATTTTAATAATAACTTATAAAGTTTTAAAATATATAAGAGTACGCAGTTTCGGAATTTCTCAAGGGTTCCAGGTAAACCTGTCAGTTAAAAAAACAACCGTACTGAACTTTAACAATGTCATACTTCAAAGCTGTGAGAATCTTGGCTTATAATAAAATATTTAAATAATGTTTCTGTGTAGTGGCATACCCCAGGGCTCGATGTTGGGCCTGCCACTGGCAGGCGGTCTTGGGACCACTCACGGTTATGTAATTCGGTCGGAATACACCCGCACTTTCTTTGTATGAACACATTATACGAGAAATGTGATAATTTCCTTCTTGAGCTCGCGCTTACGAAGCACACTGTGTTGAGTTTAGGCCTTTAATACCTCACAAGATCAAGTTACTGTCGCCGAGAAATATCGTTTTGTTCTTTGATTACGGCTGTTTGCATGCGTATGTGTCACTTTTACACATTTAGTTTCATTTGCTAATTTTCCTGCCTTACTTTTATGCTTCCTTCCAGCATTATTTTGTAGAAATTTCATATAATTTTGTTATTTCTAATTTCAGAAATGCCAGAGAACAACGGAGAATATGAATATCACAACAACAACAACAACAATAACAAAGTACAACAAATTTAAGTTTGTTTGAATTTTTTTATTAATAACACAAAATATTTGCATAAAGTAAGTACAACTAATCTTGTTGTTTAAATTATATATCACGTTACTGAATTCAGTTCGCTCAATAATGAAAATTCACATTTTAATATTACTGATTATTTGATTGTTGAAATTACAATTGTTCTTTGTTGTAATCTTTTATAGCTGTGCTATTTCTTTGTTATGTTTCATTCATTGTTGTAATCTAATAGGACTAAGTATAGTTCAACTTACTTAAGGTTTTTGTGATTGATTTTTTAAAAATAAAATTATTTTTATTATCATTTATGTTACTGTGTTATTGCATTACTGGTAAAATTAATATTAAAATATACCAAAAATGATAATATATTATATAATTACTCATAAAACGATTAACTGACAAATATTTTAGACTTGATTTTAGCAGTAACTACATAAGTAAAATATAATATCTAGTGATTGGTTTTCTATAGATGTTGGCGTGAAACAAGGTTGTGGGATGTCCCCGTGGTTGTTTAATTTATATATGGATGTGTTGTTACGAAAGTCGCTGAATGGGGCGGATGGTGTACGTATTGGTGGCAGTGTAGTGCCTGCGTTAGCTTATGCGGATGATGTAGTTGTAATGGGTGAATCTGAAGAACAATTGAGAAGAATGATTCTAAGTATAAATGAAGTAGGAAAAGGTTTAAAACTATTACTGAATGTTGATAAATGTAAAGTGTTAGTGTTTGAGAAGAGTGATTTGGTGACTGATTGCAATGTTTCGGTGAATGGTGTGAGATTGGGTCAAGTAAATGAGTTTGTATACTTGGGGAGTGTGTTTTCGAGGGATGGACGTATTGATCGAGAGATTGAAAGAAGAGTATCTGCTGGATGTAAGATATTGGGTGCTCTGGGAAACTTTACTCGGAACGTGAATGTATCCAGAGATGCTCGATTGAGTGTTTACAATGGTGTGTTAGTGCCTACGTTGATGTATGGTAGTGAATGTTGGGTATGGATGAAGAAACAGGAACGGCGTATAACTGCTGTGGAAATGAGATATTTGCGGGGTGTGTGTGGATATACTAGAAGAGATCGTGTCCGGAATACATTGGTGTATGATGAATGTGAGATTGGGAAGAATGTTGTAAGAAGAGTGGGAATAAGTCAGTTGAGATGGTTTGGTCATGTAGAACGTATGTCGAATGACAGATTGGTGAAACAGGTGTATGTTGGTGAAATTGAGGGTGAAAGTTTGCGTGGACGGCCTAGGAACAAGTGGATGAATATGATTGAAGGGTTGTTGCGTGAGCGAAAGTTTCTGAGCGTGAAGAATAAACGAGCTTGTATGAAAAGAATTATGAATGTGGATAAAGCAAAAGTGGTGTGTCAGGATAGGAATGTTTGGAGAAAATTAATTGCGGGATAAATATGACGAATGAAGACAAGCGTATGATTCTTGATTTTAGATTAATTGGTTAGATGTTTCGAGTGTTTACCTGCAATTGCGTGAAGACCATCTTCAGAAACAAGCGCAGTGTACACTAGCGAACGGATGAATGTTTGTTGTGTGTTGATGGATTTTGGTTGTGAGAAAAGAAAGAGTTTGTATGGAGGAAGTGTTAATGTGGTCGAATCGAGTATCGTGTGTCAGGATGAGAATGTTGACGGGTTCGTGTTACCCCATTTAATGGGATATAGCGTGATGTTATGTATGTATGTATGTATGTACTTTATGCATTTAACACCTCACAATTTTAAGTTACTGTCGGCGATACATTTTTAGTGTCACTGGTTTAATAGTACATTTAATTTAAATAAATAAGGCATTACACCAAGTACCTACATAATAACTAATTAATAAATGTTTATTTGTAGGCAGTGTTTATACTTTTATTTCATTAGTAAACATGTTCGCTAGGAATGAAATACCCTAATTTTTGCGAATTTCAAAAAAAATATTTTTGTTCAACTAAGTATCAGTATAACAAATTATGTATGTCATTAAAGTTTCATGCAGAGGTATAAAAACAGCCTGTATATCATTTTGTTCTTTGATTACAACTGTTTTAAGGCGTATGTGTCACTTTTACAAATTTAGTTTAATTTGCTAATTTTCCACCTTACTTTTATGCTTCCTTCCAACATTATTTTGTAGAAATTTTGTTATTTCTAATTTCAAAAACACCAGAGAACAACGGAGAATATGAATCCTACAATAACAACAACAATAACATCAAGAATAACAAACTTGAGTTTGTCTTACATTTTTTATTAATAACACAAAATATTTGCATGAAGGGGGAGTACAATATTTTAATATTTAACTTTCAAGGTATTATTTGTTTTAATTATACCGGCAACACTGATGTACATTTTTGCACTCTAGTTTCCTGTACGCTAGAAATCGCTTTAACTCACGATGCACAAACTATTATGAACTAATTATGTTATTCACTTCGGGAACAAGTTGAACTGGAATAGAAAACCGCATCTAAGACATATTTTGTGACTATGTATGCATTAAACTAAAAATTATTTGTTACAAATATTGTTTTACCATTGTTATTTAACTAAAAATATGTATTTTAAAGCTAATATTAATTAATTATAACATACAAATAAAATATAAAATGTGGTGTAGCCATCTTGCCCATTGTTAACTTTTAACATGCTATTTTTATGCGTCCGGGTAAAATATTAAATTGTGAATATTAAGCTTAAATAATACCTTGAAATTTAATTTTCGGCTTTAGTTAAATTTAAATTTATAATTCAGATGCTGCATTAATCCAGTCTACAAAGTACTACAAATAAAAATAATAATTTAATCCTATTTTGTTTTCGTAAAGTACTTAATGAACTCCTCTTTCAAACAATCATTTATTTCACATGAGTTACGGCAATAATCCATATTAATAATTATGACACAAGTAGGAAAGATCCGCGAGTCCATATTTCTGTTATGCATCTCATCCTCTTGATTAGAGTATGTCATGTTGAAAACAAACAACCAGTAATTCGATCGCAAGCGTTCCACTCCACACGTTCGTTATGATAGTTTCCAAGCCCGTGGATCCAAGTGCACATATTACATTATATGTTTTTATAATCGGATTTATTGATACCAGTAGCGGTGCAACATCCGTGCGTTATTTATAACCAAATATTTGCATTTACTTACCAACCAAACCTGCTATTGAGTAATACCCGATTTATTTCATTTTGTAGCCGCGAACTAAAACGATTCGTTAAACCCGGAGGCGCATATGTTTATGGACAATATTCACTGAAACGTGCCATTGTATTGTATTTTGTTTATTTTGGCAATCGTGACTGAGTCACATGGAAATTGTAATTTTTTATTCAGATATATAAACGTGTTTGTATAAACAATTTTAGTTGATTACTATTTAATAACAAATATTAACATTAATGTACGTGCGAATTACGAAATTATAGGTTATTCGATGAGAAATTAGTATAGTGTGATTGTTAGGACGTATTTTGATTGGATGACCAAAACGTCAAAATAAAGACATTTTTACATAGCTCAAAAACCATTTAACAGTGATAGCTTATTGACTTCAAAATAAAGCCAGATTCAGAGTTTACATAACAAATAATTTCGTATCATAAACGAAAATATAATGCTTCATACTTTTTATAAGAATCGTAACATAACGTGGTAAAACTTGACTTGAGGGCGAAACCTGAAGTTGGCTGCAGAACAAGCTGCTACTGGCTTGAATTCAGGAGTACCAACTTAAAAAACACACCCCTAACCATGCCAAACCTAGTACAGAACGCATTTCTATGATAAATATACTTCGGATTTCAAATTGCTCGGCTTTTGACGTTAAGTTGGTACTCCTGAATTCAAACCAGAAGCGGCTTGTTCCGCAGCCAACTTCAGGTTTGGCTCCCAAGTCAAGTTTAGCCCATAACGTAACTTAACAAAACATAGAATATAACCAAATATTATTTTATCACGGGTATGGTATGTAATTGGTTACGTTCAGACGAGTCATGTGTTTACTTCCTTGTACGAAGTAAAGGAAGTATTGTAATCGGTTTTAAGATTTCAACGGAAATATCCATTTGGCCATCCCTGAATCCATTTTGACTAATTTCGTCGTGACGTCTGTACGTACGTATGTACCTCGCATAACTCAAAAACGGTAAACCGTAGAAAGTTGAGATTTTGTATTTAGGACTGTTATAACATCTAGTTGTGCACCTTTGTTTTTGGTCATTATATAACTTCCGGAAGTGGTACTTTACTTGAGTCCTATAATAGATTTTAATGAAAAACTATAATCAAATATAATCCAAACGTTTTAAAATTTGATATATAAGACTACTATATCAATGGAAATAACATAATAGGTTATGGTTAAAATGGACTAACCGGAAGTGATACATTACATGAAGCTGATGACAGTTTTTCTTGAAGAAATGGTATTATTTTGATTTTAGAAATAAATGCTGCAAATAAAAGTTTCAGAGAATTAAGTTCTACGTCTAGCACATTAAGAATTTTTACATTAGCCTTTTGTATAAGCGAGATATCTAAATTTAAAAATTATATATTTCTTTAAGAATTATATATTCGACATCTCTGTCTGTCCAGTAAATATGTTAGAATTTTTTGAAAAATCATGAGCATTCGCCGGGATTTGAACCCAGAACCTTTCACTCGCTAGGTGACTGTTTTTTTTTGTGAGAGAATATCTTTATTTATTCAAACATTTTTTACAGTTGCTGTAATTGCCCGTCGTATGAGCGACTGTCCAGGCGGCAGCTAGGTGACTGCTCTACCACTTGAGCTACAAATACTCGGCGAATATTCATGATTTTTCGTGCATTATAATTTAGTTGTTAAGTAATTTGTAAAGTGACATCACTATGTCAATTCGTTACAAATCAACAACTGTAGTATGCAGCGGCCAACAGCCAAGGAAGAAATAGTTTAAGAATTATATATTCGACATCTCTGTCTGTCCAGTAAATATGTTAGAATTTTTTGAAAAATCATTCGCTCATTTGTAGCTCAAGTGGTAGAGCAGTCACCTAGCGAGTGAAAGGTTCTGGGTTCAAATCCCGGCGAATGCTCATGATTTTTCAAAAAATTCTAACATATATATTTCTTGTTTCATGTAATTAAGTTTGCTATGGATTAGAACAAAAAAATCAAGAAAAAATCTAAAATTTAATGTCAATGTCAAATTACATCAAAAATGTGCAATAAAAAAATGTAGCTATAGTATAATAAGCGTACAAGGAAGTCATGTGATGTCCACATCAGATTTTTTTATGTTTTGTCAACATATCAGCATTTTGACGTTTTAGTCAGTCAATCAGAATCAAGATCAAATACATCCTACAAGTATTTATCACGGAATATTTCGTTCATTTTTGCAACGAGATTTATAAGAACATTTTATACCATATAAATTAATCATGAAAGGAATATATACATGTATATATTCTTTTTAGAGTATATTTATGTGTAATGAATCTGTAATTCCAGGAGTAATTAGATTTAAAGTTCAGATGCAGGGTAGATCGACATGGTTATCTAATTAATTAATCCTTGGAACCTTGGGGATCCATGCAAGTAAATCTCATAACCGGAGTTGACCCTAAGGCTACTTTGATCCACTAAAATTGGTTGCTAACTAATTACAATAAATCGTAAACCCGAATTGCAAAATTTCAGATGCAAATAAAATAGAATTATGTTGCCACAAATTTATCGCTAACATTACGACTTAAGGCTGCTTCGGAGTCAAAGTGAAAAAGCTCAGAAGTGCTATCAATTTATCTGCTCTTCTAACTAACCAAATTTATTCAAATTTTATATAAATAATGATGATATAAAAATATTAACATTTGTCAGTCAGTTTTTTTGATAAAATTTATAATAAACAAGATACAGTCATTTTTGTGTTTGGACATTATCAAACTTTTCACAGATTACAGAGCATTTCAATATACAATTTGTATATGAAATGCGCACGCAAAAGCTTCGTTGAGATGACATATTGAACCGCGATTTGAGTCGAAAATAGCCATTTTTTAGAAATTTCTTAAGGGGTTACCCTTAAGATTTTTACGAATTTTAGCCATTTTTGGATTTTTTGTAATAAAAAATTTATCCGTGCGAATTTTGCTATAAAAATTGCATTCGTATGTATTTTCACGCGAGGAATTCACTGATTTTTTCAGATTTTCATTATCTCTTCAACTTTTTCAAATATTGAGTAAAGAAACTTCAAAAAAAGTTGAAAAATTTTCAAAAATGATAAAATTTCGGTATAAGTTAACTATCGCACGAGAAATACACTCGTTCCAACCGCATTTCAATATCTCTTTTAGTTTTTAAGATATGGGCTCTCAAAGTTGAGCTTTAAAAAAAG
Organism: Pterostichus niger; assembly: GCA_947425015.1. Classification (NCBI taxonomy): domain Eukaryota; kingdom Metazoa; phylum Arthropoda; class Insecta; order Coleoptera; family Carabidae; genus Pterostichus; species Pterostichus niger. The sequence continues at coordinate 9,165,217 of OX380341.1, forward strand.
TCAAACTCGAAAACTAAAAGAGATATTGAAATGCGGTTTGAACGAGTGCATTTCTCGTGCTCTGAACTATATAGAACTATATTATAAAAATTTTGACTTTTTGAACTGGTTCAACCAGGAATTCACATCTTTTTATATGTCAAAATTTTGGTCATTCATGAACATGGCAGCTCTGCGATAACAGATCTTAATAAACTATACATTTTAAGCCGTTAAGTACAGTAACCAGTTGTCAAATCACAACTACCAAAAAAGAAAATTTTATTTAGTTTCAATAGGAATTTTAATTCAACTGTTCAAAATTACCCCCATTTACCTGTAAACAATAGCCTAAACGATTATAAAATGAATTTATAGCATTATTTATTTGCTCTGGAGGAATCTCATACGATGCAACACTAATTCTACGTTTTAATTGTTCTACACTCATTCTACCACCATTATAAAATTTACTTTTTAAGTGGCCCCAAAGAAAAAAATCGTTTGGCGCAAGATCTGGTGACCTTGCAGGCCACTCCACTTCTGCACCTCGTCCTAGCCATCGTTGGGGGAATATCCGGTGCAGATAATTTCCTACATTTTGTTGGAACCACATTTCAAACTCAAAAACTAAAAGAGATATTGATATTCGGTTTGAACGAGTGTATTTCTCATGCTCTGAGTTATATAGAAACATAATTTTTAATATTTCGATTTTTGAACCGGTTCAACCAAAAATTCACAAGAAATAAACGCCTTCACCCATTCTGACAGTGGCACTCTATCGTTGTAGATCTCAGTAAGTCATATATTTATGTTTGAGAACTGCAGTTACCAGCCGTCAAATACATAATGTTATTCCTTAATATTTATATAAACAAAGCAATTTCTCATTTCTATACGATAAATGATTTGAGTTATTTATATTGATGTTGAGTACAGTTCATTTATTTTAATTGTTGTTGTTTCTAATCTAATAAATATTTAAAGAATAAATAATAAATACAAAATAACGTGCAAATTCGTCTAAAACTTAAATGTCTGTGAAACTCGTATCATCTGGGTTAGATATTTCGGAAGTCGAAGATAATACAACGAATATTTGAATATACAATAACAGCATTTTAAAAACAATTACAATCCCTAATAAATAGACCCCCGGCCAGCAGACCACAGTTCCAAGAACAGTAACTCGGCAAGTTGCTGAGTTTAGCGGGTGTATAAGATATCTCCAGTGGTAAAGCAATCACTTGGGTATGAAAGGTTCTGCGTTCAAATCTCGTAGAATGCTCATGATTTTTCAAAATTCTATATATCTACGATTAGACTTTACTGATAAGAACTTAATTCTTATAACTAATTTTACTTCATTTCTCTACATTCCCTCTTTTATTCACACAATAAATGATCAACCATTTACTCCCCAATCATATCCAAATACAAATAATAGCTTTTGCTCTAACCTTTAACATTTGCCTGTTTAAAACTCTAGTTTGGAAACAATCAGGAATATTATCTCTGGCTCGGTACACGAATCCATTCTAATTTTGACAATCCTACTGTTACTCGTGTTACATAATTCCTTGTGAGGTTTCGTGTTCGTAATTCAGCGAATATGTTCCTGTTTGAGGTAAAATTGCAAGGAAGTAAAGTGCACTCCGTTCATGTTAATCAAATAACGAAACGCGCGTACTTCGTTAGCGAATTCATGAACACGGTGCAATATTTGGAAGTTGAGAAGAGAAAGTTCCGTGTAAATAGAGTTCCTTGATAACAAGAGTCAAGACAAGACGCCATTTGTTCGAGCAAAATATGTTTTTTTCCTACTATCTTTATTCAATTTAACGATTAGAAAAGTAACGGCTGTCAACATATTATTTTCGTATTAAAAAATACTATACAAAATAGACCAACAAAACCTTATTTTATAACATTTTTACGCTTCTGAATTGCCACTTTAGAACTACACAAAAACAAAGATTACATTAGGTAAACGTTTTTTTTTTTAATTCTACAATGATAATAACCATAACTTATAACGCAAGAATACACAAATTCATACGATTTTAAGGGTCGCTAAATTCGAAGTCAAATTTTGATTTTTGACAGTTCTAACTGTCATTCATTTTTACTAATTTTAAACTTTTCAAATATTTCAATAAATAACGTTACTTATAGGTATTTGCTGTCGCTGATCTCAAATTTGATGTCGGCCTTATGTTTTTTTTAATCGTATGAATTTGTGTATTCTTACGTTCAAAACACAAAAAAATACGGGCTAAAGTTTCTATAAGCTTCAAAACCCCATTGAAAGCTCATTTTAAGTGAAAATAGCGTAGAGGCACGGGTTAGACTTACTGAAAAAATTCACTTAACATTTTATTATTATTATTTTAAACAATTTTCCTGGTAGAGATCGGCATAATTAGAACTTATCCAAAATAAGGGCCACCCTAATATACATATCTGTTGTAGGTAATATTACTGATATTTCATGTCGTATATCTGTGACATCATATACATTATTATAAATATAGTTGTTACAAGTAAGCAACAATATGCATTTAAAAGAATTATTTATGTAATTTTCTAATATTATGGGGTAGGTGGCTCAGTTGTATCGAGTCGGCCAGTGAATTTGAGAATCTGAGTTCGATTCCCACAGCTGTCAAACAATTCTCATAAAATTAAATCTATGCCAGTGGCTCCCACCACTAACATCTTTGGAAGTCGTAATTTGACGGCTGGTAACCGTACTAAGTGCAAAGAAATATATCACTTACCAAAATCTGCTACGACAGAGTGCTACACCCAGTAATGGGTAAAAGGCGTGATGATATATTTTATTCGTGTTATTTTATTAGTAAAATTTAATGAAACTAAAAGCTAAATATTTTTAAAACTATTTTGCCGGTATTGTGATTCTCAAATCATTGCAAAAAAATATAGATTCCGACTTAAAATAAAAAATCATTCATTTAGGGATTACGATCGCTGATAATCGATGGTCTAAATACTCAATCATAATATAATTTTGTTTGTAAATATAAGAAATTGTACTCTATATGTAAGTATTTTGATATCTTGTAAGATATCTGTAATTTGATGGTTAAGTGATAGAATAGGTTTAGCTGAACTTTCGCCAAATAATGTATTATTATTTATACAAAATTATATTTTAATTCACATATTTCCGGGCTTAACTACTCGTTTATTGTGTTGTATTGTATGAATTAATTGACAAAGTATACTCTAAGCACGAAATAAAACAAGTTGTTTGTAGATACAACCATGGACTAAAGTGTTTAAAAATAAAAAAAACTTACCGTCATGCCTCTGGGACGTATTTGCTCCATCGACGATCTGAAACAATGGAATAAACAAGAAAATTTACAATTCATTTACATTCTACATGAGTGGATACAATCCCTTAGCATTTAAATATTCTCCATGTCAACTGACTTGGCAATTACAACAAATGAAATACGTTTTTGTTTTCTTGACAAATTTTAACAATGTAAATAACAGAAACAAAATTATCAATGTATGTTTTGACGTACTTTGTTGTCATTATTTAAAATGTTTCTCGAAATGTTTAAAGCTAATAGCACTTTGTGCGATATTCGATACATGTTTGTTATGTGTACGATAAATTTGTAAAATAATATCACAATACGAAAAGTAATTCAAATGCGTCGTACTAAAATCAGTCAAGAATATTTACACAAAATTTTGTTCTATTTTTCATCCAACTTTATATAAATTTACAGTTATTATTCTTAATTGTAAATAAGTTTTTAGAGAAAACAGCACAATATCTAATAATAATGATAATATTTATATATTTTTATACTTGAATATATGCTAAATGAGTAGGATTAGAAGAGGCATTTTGACATAAAACGGCAGTACGAAAAGAAAATGAAAATGATGCATAGCTTGGGCAGACTCTTGTTATTAAGAAACTCGACGTAAAAGTATAGGTGAGGCAGTAAGTTGGCCGAGACGCCCTACTTAACCCCACAATTAAGGGTAGAGCTGCTATGTCATGTATATGAAATATAATACAATAATGAGTCCTGTTAAGGAACTTGCAACGTTGTTATGTAGTTGTTTGGGCTGAGACTGTCTCCAAGGAAACTCGATAATTTATGTATGTTGCCACGGTCGTGAACACAATTGTTTACAAGTTAACTTGTAGATTGCTTTTAGTTAATGTACGGAAACTGAACACTGCAGTTATAGCAAAACTACTGTCGAATCATTCCTCTAACAACTTTACTGTTTCACTTCCTTTTAACTGATAAATTAATTGATTACAATCGCACTACTATCAGTTCTGTTAAGTTATAAAGTTGAATTTATAATGAAATAACGTAAGCGGTAACACAGTTAGAGCAAAGTAAGAAATAACGAAAACGAATTTGATGATTTATACTAAACACAAATTATTAACATCAACAAATCAGATGATATGATAGACTTTCAGCAATTTTCATTTAACTTCGATATCTCTGGTTTGAACTTCGACGCTACTCTAACAGTTGTCCGTCAGTACGGTGGTGTGGATAGCGATCCGGAATTCGAATCGGGAGATCCCGAGTTCGAATCGCACTCAAGCTAAAAATTATATAAACTATCACACTGCGGCTCGGTGAGTGCGGACCCTGTACTGTAATTGGGATTAAAATCCTGTTGTACAGCGTAACATAAATAAATAAATAAATAAATAAATAACACTGGATCATTAAAATTTTTTTGACGATTCGTTATACAGAGATTTATAAATTTCTACGAATTGTAGAAATTGTATTTCTAGGATAATTACATGGCAAATAATGCCCTCGGGAATTATTTTTCAAAATAACGCCTAAAACCAAGACAAAATTGCTTTACTACTATAAATCAGCGTAAATATTATTTATTATTTTGTGCCAATTTAGAATATATTTGCAAGAATTTATTATATAAAATAAATAAATATATCATCATGGCATTTACTCATTATTGTGTGTGGTACTCTGCCGTAGTAGATCTCAGTAAGTGATATATTTATGTGCGTGAAGTGGATAATTTTTTCTGTAGTCCAGATTTTCTTCGTAATCATTAGTTCTTTCCTCAAGAATAAATTGTTTATCAATAAAGAGTTGAGAGTGAATGATTCTTACAACTCTTAAAAATAACCCATCATGACAGTTTTATTACACTAACACCATTCTTATTCATCCATTCTATAAAAAGGCTAATTCGTTTTTCATATCTTTTTTTTAGATTTTTGAGGAATAACTGATTTATTGCCTATATAGCTCTTTCCTCGGTATTTTTCAAAATTAGTAACACTGACAGATGAAAAAACATTTAAAATTTAAATTATTTTGATATTTATAAGTTAGGTTAGAGTTACATAATATTATCAATATCATCAAATGTTTTATTCTTCAATGTCCTTATTTTATCATAAAAAAGTAAATTCAAATGATACTTATGTGAGCAATGACAGTTAAAATGATGTGTCCGTTTGACAATACGACAACTTTACAAATAAAACAGTTCCTAAAATCAGTTGTACAAAATCGAATTTTGTTTTTGACAAAAACAATATTACAAAATTGGCTTTGTATATGCGTTATAGAAAAATAAATAAATCGGCATTGTAAATAAATAAAAATACAGCGTTTGAAGTAGATTAATTTCCCTAAAGAAATTACAATGGCAGGACAAAAATCGAAAAAAATTTGAATAAAATAGTCGGACATTAGCTGATGAAGGCATCACGGGAGTTGAACGGACAATTATACTTACGGTCAACGTACACACCTTGGTGCAAAGGCCCTCAGAAAGTACACTGTTGACCTCAGGCATTATTGTCCTTGATACTTTAATTACTATAATTTGTGGTAATAAAATGAGGTAATCTTTAATAAATAGGATATCTCGATAGATCTAATATTGTCGTATGTAATATTTGATACTATAATTATTTGCTGGATACTTTTGATTTAAGAAAAAAACTGATATCCCATGTTATATGCTCTATTTATTTGGGACAAACAATAAATAAGTATTTAACCTTAATACAAAATCATCAATCTAAATTTATATACTCGTACATAAGTATATTTACATAAGGTTATATTAGAATTTAACTTCCATGTCGAATGAATTTTTGTTTTACGAAGGAATCAGAAAAAAAATATTAATATATCATCACGCCTTTTACCCATGATTGAAAGTGACATTCTTCCGTAGCAGATCTCGGTAGAATTAATGCACATGAAATTCGAGGGTTAGTGGGGTCGACGAAGTCGAAGGGGTAATTTTAATGTAGTGAAAATTGTTTGTCGGCTGTGAGAATCGAACCCAGGTTTCAAACCCATAATGCAAGTCGCTACAAACGAATCCTAAACACGTGGTTATTAAGTTTATGGTAATAGTAGGATGGAAAGAATTTGGAAAATTATGTAAGTAGTTGTTAAAATAAAAGCAGGTATCCATGACGCCTTTCCGTGCAAGTAACTGTTAAAATTTTCGATAAAGTATAATTATATATGATGGAGCGAATGCTTTTTACCTTACGTGACAAGAAATACGGAAATATAAAAATTCATTTTCGTTGAAACAAGCAACACAACGAAAAACCTCAGCTTATAATCCTTCTCAGAGAATTTCCCCATTTTATATAAACTTGCCACCGGATAAAATTAAATACAGCATTTAATTTGCGGTATGCATACTGAACGCTTTTAATTTTCTACGTGAAATACTCGAACATTATCCATCATTGTTTACAGTCCATTAAAAAGCACCATTCGTTTAATCCCATCTGACTGCGTGTTGGCGGCAGAGTTAAGCTAGATTCACATGGACCGTTCACTCCGCAAAATTTGCCGCTGCTGCTGCTGCTGCTGGCTGACACTATGCTCTGATGAGACTGGTCAAAAGGTCTGAACGGTTCGTACGTTGACGGAGACGTTATAATATAGATAAACCGAAAACTAATCTAATTTTATATTTTATTACAACTCTAAAATACTACAGATTTTATTTTTATAAACTTTCATTTAAGTTATAAAACAAATATTTTTTTAATTTACTTTCTAATCTTTTCTCAACAAATAAAATACGCACTTACCTTTATCTCTTAATATTTATGTAAGCTGTTGCTTTTTAGAATATATATGTTGCTCAAAATGTACAAAAAAAAACAACAAACAAACAAATAACATTTGCGAATTTATAAGAGTCATTTTCGATCGGTTTTTCTATATTAGTTAAATTTGGATAGATCAGAAAACTCTTTATCGTGTATAGAGATACTTACTCTTATAATATTATTATTTATTTCGCAGTAAAATAAATAAACTGATACTGAATTATTCCATTATACTGGGTGCTAAAAAAGTTCCGGAACGGTGAAATAACTCGAGAAATACACATCGAATCAAGAAACCAAAAAACACGTGTTTCATATTTTGCAAAAACCTATCTAAGCACATCAAACACAAACCCCAAATCCCACCCCCAGGGGGTTTTGACATGATTCTAAAAGTAAAAAACGGTCTAATATAAATAAACATTGAATCAAATAAAAAAATCAACATAATCACAAGTAGCCACAAGCCTTTCACCGATTAAATGTATGAAATAAATTTGTAAAACGATTTAAATTGGTGAAAATTGTTTGTGGACTGTGGGATCGAACCAGGGTTCTCAAGATCTACAGGCCGATTTGAAGCAGATAAATCCTCACGGACTTTGATAGAATAAAGATTGCTTTTTATTGGTATTTACAAAATGAACAAACAGTATATATTATTCAGTATTTACTTTTCTGCTTGTAACTGATTTGAAACCAACAGAAAACAAAGTTTTTTCCCAATCCGACCTGTCTATAACAGCGAAAGTATTGTGATGGTGAATGTTCTCAATCTCAAAATTTTGATGAATGCTCACATTTTAGACTACATTGAATAAAAAAAACATACTTGCAAAAAAGGTCGGACTGTTAGTCCATTGAAAAGCACGATAATTAAAATAAAAACGTGGTGAAATTTTATTGAAATTTAAGGTTTGAAAAGAAAAACTGAGGATAGCTCAAGTAGTACCACCACAAAACAAATATGTCGACAATTTACTGTTTTTCATTATTATTGGTTAAATTTGACATATTTTGTAGAGATTCAAATAAAATCAGATTTTAGTTCGTGCTTCACTTTCAACGATTGAGCTAATAATTTCTAATAAAATGTGAGGGTTTACAGCCTTATAAGAGCACAAATTTATTTTCTCGACTCTATCAAAAAGTAATTTGAAATTAACACTTTTCATCCCTAGGGAAGAAAATAAATTTTTCTTCCTTTCGGAAGGAAGATAAAACTATATCCATGGCATATCGTAAACAACAGTTTAATTTGAAATGAGTGAAATCTATCAACAGAATCTTATCTAAATTTCTAATTTATTTCTGAAAATATTACTTTCTGATTAGTGAAAAAATTATTTGTATACCATCTTTAATAAATATAATATAAATATATCATCACGCCATTTACCCATTACTGGGTGTGGCACTCTGCCTAAGCAGATCTCGATAAGTGATATATTTTTTCGCGTGAAGTGCGGTTAAGTCGTCAAATCACGGCCCACAAAGATATTAGTGGAGAGGGAGCCACAGGGGTAGATTTAAATTGGTGAAGGATTGTTTGTCGGCTGTGGGATCGAACCAGGGTTTTCAAGATCCACAGGCCGACTCGATAACCACTGAGCCACCTACCCCATACCATCTTTAATGTTTATAGTTAATATCAAAAGATAAAAATACAAAGTAGGAATGAAGTAGGTAATTTACTATGACTGACAGCGTGCTGTATACAAAATGAAAATCAGTGCTGCCACACGAATCAAATTAAAATTGCTATTAAAATAGTTTAATTTTAGATAACTTTAATATTTACATGCTATTTTAGCTGTATATATTATATATTCTATAAATAATATGAAATTACTAAATGCTGGTTTTGCTTTTTCCGCCTTAATTATCGGTAGGATAATAATATGGTATCAGAAAATGACATTTAGTATCATTCTTACCATTTGTGTTACGATTTTGATGAGATATAAAGTTATTATGAATTTTATTCGAGATGAAAATCAGCGGCTAGTTGTAAATTTGGCGAAATATAGTTACTTGTGTATCTAGGTCGCGAAATGACCATTGTGTGCGTTGAAGAAAAAGTTCGAAAGCAGAGGCTGAATACCGAGGTAGACTATTTTCTGAGCGCACCAAATAATTTGCATACAAATTTTTTTACGTTTATTATAAAACTTATAAACTTATTACAAATTTAATGGTGAAATTTTGCATAAACCCATAAGTTTTATACATTCGTAAATCTGTAAATGATAAACAAATTCGCAACTAAACGACAAATATTGATGCGATTTTGTTCATTATTTACAGATTTATAAATCTATAAAGTTACAGATTCATCCCAGAATTCCAACATTAATGATGGTTATTTATAATATGAATTTGTAACTAAGGAGACGTTTTCAGAAAAAAAAATGACAAGTTGTTTATTTATCGGTGGCATTTTATAATCATGTTTATTATTAGTTTAGAATAGCTCCCCAAAGTAGCTGACAACCCAGTAATGAATTTTTGTCGAACTGTTCCTAAAGAGTTGAAATGTCAAATGTCAAAATGTGTATTTTATATTTTCTTATTCTAAGGGTGGTAATTTAACGAAATTGACTGATGCAGCAAGGCATCTATAACTATAGTTCATTTACTATTATTATACTTATAATAATTCTTGTAAAATATATTAAAATGTAATTTAGTTTCTTTTGAAGTATTTTTTACATCACATTTTCACAGCCTACTCAACCCTGCTAGAAGCTACGATACAAACATGTGAACACTCTGACGTACCAGCCTCAGTGTTTTCCGACGACAACGGTCCATGTGAATGAAGCTTTATCCTCTGATGCGGATACGCCGTGGCCGCTGCGACAATTGCTACCTCACTGCACCGCACTCTAGATAATGCGGAGCGAGCAAACAATGGAGCTGGCGAGCGACGCGCTACTTGTCTTTCGGGCTTTTAAATATTTGGTTTGATGGAATTTCTACTCCCACAGAACAAATGTGGGAATCAGTGTGAAAGAGTTACATGAAATATTTTCAGAAGACAATACCAGACTTTTTGCAGTATATTATTTGTTCAAAGGATTTTCCATTGAAATTTATCCACTTTCTAATATTAATAACTAGATAGCAAACTAAAAAAAATTATTCATGTACTAAGAATAAATTACTAACATATTTTATTAATTTTTATTAGATCAGGTTTCAGGTTTTTATGGGATAGGTGGCTCAGTGGTATCGAGCCGGCCTGTGGACCTTGAGAACCCTGGTTCGATCCTCACAGCCGACAAACAATTTTCAACAATTTAAATCTACCCCTGTAGCTCCCCCTCCACTAATATCTTTGTTGGCCATGATTTGACGACTGATAACCGCACTTCACGCGAAAAAATATATCACTTACCGAGATATGCTTAGGCAGAGTGCCACATCTAGTAATGGGTACAAAGGTATTTTTATGATAGCAAATTAAAAAAATTATTCATTTACTAAGAATAAATTACCAACATATTTTATAAATTTTATTAGATCAGGTTTCAGGTGCTCCAAATTATGTAAGTTCATCCAAAATGGAGCATATCCACAGTATTTTTGTTGTAGAAAAAGAAATGAAAAACTATTTCTTTGAAATACTTTACGACATCAGTTGGGTGAATAAAAAAAATTGAAATGTCTAGCAACAAATTAAAATCTTTATATCATCTTAAATTAAAATTCTCTGAACTAGAGCCAGTTACCTACACTTTGATACTAGAGTTATGTTGCTTCATCTATAAAAACCAATTTAAGTTCTCATTAAATAGTGACATTCATCCAATAAATACTAGAAGTAAAGACAACTTTCGAGTACCGTTCGTTAAAACTAAAATCGGGAAAATGTCTCCGAATTTTCTTGGGTTGCACATTTACAATCTACTTCCACAAGAAATAAAATGTGTGAAATACTATAAATGTTTTAAAAAATAATCTTAAACACTTGCTTGTTTTAAAATGTTTTATAATTTGAATGAATATTATGATTATTCTGAATGAGGTTCCCTACTTTTGACTTGTTTCAATATATTGTATTTTCAATGTCGTATGCAATAAATTTATTATTATTATTATTATTATTATCATTTGCACATTCATCTACAATTTAAATATTATACTACAAACGTCAGGTCTAAGCTGTAACATTATAACCTAATTATTATTTTGCTGTCAGCTGCCAAAATACAGGTGAGATATGTACATACAATATATAATTAATATATAAGAAACTTTATAAACTTCGAACCATGAACCACGTGTTATTAATCGCCAAGGAAATGAATTATTGTGTAATTTTGATTCGTCAGAGTGAAATTTGTCTTTCGAATGAATAGTAGTAGTTATGGCAGCTAATTCGGATGTGAAATTATAGCTGATTAAAAAAAAAATCAACTTGAAAAGACGTTAAAATTTAAACTACATTATTAGCTGTTAACATACCTAGGAATGTTATGAGTATCATTACAGCCGCAGATGTCAGTTTGAAATCCGAGCTCGTAGAGCGAGGATTTTAAGACATCTAAGGCCTGTTATGACTCATAACATCCGTGGTTTGTTCAATAGTTTACCGGTTTCAGAATATCGTTAACGTCATTAATTGAAAAACAAACAGTTTTCACCAATTTAAATCGACCCCTGTGTCTCCCCCTCCACTAATATCTTTGGGGGCCGTGATTTGACGACCGGTAACCGCACTTCACGCGAAAAAATATATCACTTACCGAGATCTGCTATGGCAGAGTGCCACACCCAGTAATGGCTAAAAGGCGTGATGATATATTTATTTATTTTTATATTTTTTGAAATTATTTTATGAATAACATCAATGTCATCATTATAAAAGGTGATCAAGTAAGTCTGTGGTCTGTATGTTTTTATTCAACGCCATGGTTACAATTGTTTTGTATCATATTTATAAATAAAATTTATATTACCAACATTCAATAGTTGCTATTTGGGTCCAGTAGCATAAACAACAGTTAAATACTAAGTAATTAGATAAGTTCACAATCGAATTGAATGTTTGACAGTAATTCCATATAGCATGATATATGCCCTGATTTGCTTCTGTTTATTTAAACCACGTTTGAAGTTTTGTTGATGTTCAATTTCAGAAACCAATTACATCATGAACACAAATTTGTTTGTGTATATGTTTTGTTTTAAAATATATTAATTGTAAATGACAGAAGCAAAATGAGTAGGTAACATAAGCTACATTCCACAAATGAGTAGGTCATATTATTTCATCTGATCGCCATCGCATTACCTACCTCTGAAATTGGAATTAATCAATTCCGAAATACGTAATAATTTTTTTAATTTAGTTTTCTTATATATCTTACTTCTATAGCCCAATTCTCAAAGTTTTAGCTAATGCCTCAATTTTAGATTAGCTAATATTTTTCTAGTCCGATTTTAAAAAGTTAATTCAAACTACGTCTTGAAAACTAACAAGATTATATTGAAGTTTATTTAATCTTTTTCGAGAACCTGATTTAGCTTAATTTGACTGATCCGCAACTGAAGATTAGCGAACCTCATTTCAGAATTTAGCTGTTAATTTTAATATAATAAAGATTTATTAATTAAATTCCACGAAGTCAATACTCTTGTTACAATCATTTAAAAACAAACTATTTGGCTTTTTCGGATATGTATAATATATTTAATTTTCTAATTGTACTACAGGCGCGGTGGCCGAGCGTGTTAAGGCACATATCTTAACATACTGTAACGTCACCCGAACCAAGGTTCGTCAGTTCGAATCCGCCTGTCGACAATGTGTGATTTGTCGTTAAATATAAAATACAGTTACATGTATTTATCACACTCGGGCGCTATAAGCTAATCACTTATACGTTTTAAATAATGTAGCATTTGACTACGAAAACCGGCAGTACGGCAGTATAAAAAAACTGCGGCTCGGTGTGTCCGGTAGGCCCAGGCCCGATTTGGGCTGTAGCGCCATTAGAAGAAGAAATACTTATTAATATGTTTATTTTTTGGTATATTGCATTTATTGTAAATTCAATAATTTTTGTATTTTTTTTTCCTCAATAATTGGGACATTGTCCTGTTGCGTGCTTATTTTTCAATAAATAAATAAAGTATAAAATAAAAAATAAAAAAAAAACATTTCGTCGTTTACTAATTATGGGCTGCGGCATATTGCCATAGTAGATTTCGGTATTTATGAGCGTGAAATACGATTACCAGCCGTCAAATTACGGCTCCCAAAGATGTTAGGGTACAAGAGTAATTTTAATGAGGTGAAAATAGTTTGTAATCGATCCCGATTTCTCAAATCCACTGAACCAACTATTCCAATAATAATAATGATATATATGTTTTCTAAAATTAATATGGACATTAGAAATATTTCCACCAATTAAAAAAATATCTTTCCGAGTTGGACTAATTTGCAAACAACTCTTGCTGATTTCTCGCCTACGAACATCCAAGCTTGCCGTGGCATGCGCTGGCACTTGTTCCGGAGTCAATTGCTTTTAATTTCCCGCATTTCCCGCTAGATATTATTGAATTAAAATGATAAGCGGGCGGCGACGGCCCCGACCAGGTCGCCTGCACTTAACCCGCTCCTACGACAAATTACATTTCGCATAAATATTGCTGGCTTTACCGACTAATTCTCTTCATTTGTTCATTGTTTCTACCGTAATGTCATCCGCTTGTTTATACGTTCACTTGTCGGAATACGTTAAGATAAAGAAGACCAAACCTTAACACTGATTAAACAAGTAATTTAATTAAATTTAAACATTTATATTAGTGCGATAAAATAATTAAATTTGTTTGTAGTTTGTTTACAACTGAGGTATTGTTATATTGGTAATTAGTAGTTAAATATTTTAGTAGTACATATTTGTTTTCCTTATTTATTAATTCACTTGAAACTAGTGTATTGCTGATACTTCTGCCAAAATACTTTATTTTATTGTAACTGAAATATATTTCTTTTTTATTTTCTTGCCCTAGAGAAAGTGTTGTAATAGTTATATTTCTTGATCTCGAGATTTTGATGAATCTTTACGTTTAGACCCTACCTGAATTAAAGAAAAAAGATAGTCTCAAATAAGTTTGTTTATCTGTTTGCAGGCAGGATATCTTAGAAACGCGAAGAGAGTTTTGATTAAAATGTTATATATATATATATATATATATATATATATATCGTAACATAAAATTAGAGTCTTTATAGCTAATGGTTAAGTTTTAAAAATGACATTTAACCATTTACCAATTATTGTATTTTCAAAAGTTATAAAAATATACCGAGTTTCATATTAAATTAAAGCCCTCGGGTAGAGAATTGAGTAAAAATATAAAAAATGTTATGTTTTTCAAAAGTTATACAAATTAAACCAAGTATATTTAAACTTAATTAATCCTCCCCTGTGGCTCCCTCCCCACTAACATCTTAGAGGGTCGTGATTTGACGGCTGGTAACCGCATTTCACGCGAAGGAATATATCACTTATCGAGATCTGCTTAGGCAGAATGCCACACCCAGTAATAGGTAAAAGGGTGATGATATATTTATTTATTTTTATATATTTAAACTTATGGTCGAAAAAGTAATGTCGTGCCCACAGTAGATTTTAATGAACCCAATCGAAACTGTTGAATTATTGACAATTCACCAAAATATTTTATTTATTTGTAGCTCAAATATTAATCTTCTAATTTTCGTTAAAATGTGTTGAATATTTTGTTGTGTTTTGTGATTAAAATTCGTCGTTGTTGTGAAGTGCGCGAACAAGAAATTTCGATTAAAATTAACGACGGAAAATCTTTGCGACACTTGATATTTTATTTAAGAAAAATTAAGTGAAAAAATTTGTAAAAACTCATTTCTAAAGTGTAAATTATAAAACAAGAAGAAGTAGATGAAAGTTGTGTTCGGAATGAAAGTAGGTTTTCGTTAGTTATAATGAAATAACCCGGTTCTTGCAGCACGCAGAGGAATATAAAAATATCCGTGCGGCATTTTTCATAGAGAATTGCTGAATATTCAGTAAACGGTGCGGCGAGCAGCCTCAACTGCTAACAGAAACAGACTCATATGTCTCCCACAATGCACGAAAGCAGAATAACTTATTCACTACCACGCTACTTACAGGGTTATACACCGAGTATTATGTTTATTATTACTGCTGTACTGTTTTATTTGTTCTTTTTCTTTCTTCAAGTTAAATTCGCAAAGTTTTAAATAACGAAACGATGTGCAGGTGAGTTCATTTCATATCATATAACAAAAACAAAGATCATATTCAAGTTTTCCGATGCTGATGTTACTGCGGCTATGCGACGGAAATAAATAAAACAAAAGTGCGGAAGATTGTGAGAAACACTTCTCGGAGCAGAACAAGAAGATCTTCTCCTTTGGGAGCAGACTGACTTGACTCTTCTGTACTCTCTGTACACTGCTGGGCTGTACTTACTCTACCCATGACGCAGTGTTAATTATAAATCAGCCGCGCATTGCGAAATTCTCCCTGTGACACATAATATCCGCTCCGCGATTACCGTTGGAATGGAAAAGGGTTATCATTTTACTTTCTCAGATTCTAATCGATATTTCCAGAACTCAAAATGCATTTTTATGCATCATTATTTCATGATTTTATTTAAATAAGAATAAAAAATAAATATATCATCACGCGTTTTACCCATTACTGGGTGTGGCACTCTGCCTAAGCAGATCTCGGTAAGTGATATATTTTGTCGCGTGAAGTGCGGTTACCAGCCGTCAAATCACGGCCCTCAAAGATATTAGTGGAGAGGGAGCCACAGGGGTAGATTTTTAAATTGGTGAAAATTGTTTGTCGGCTGTGGGGATTGAACCAGGGTTCTCAAGATCCACAGGCCGACTCGATAAATAAATAAGAATGTTACTAATCTAAAATAAATAAATAAATATATCATCATGCCTTTTACCCATTACTGGATGTGGCACTCTGCCGTAGCAGATCTTGATAAGTGATATTTTTATCGCGTGAAGTGCAGTTACCAGCCGTCAAATTACGGCCCCCAAAGATATTCGTGGAGAGGGAGCCACAGAGGGTAGATTTAATTTGGTAAAAAATTGTTTGTCGGCTGTGGGGATCGAACCAGAGTTCTCAAGATTCGAGTCGATACCACTGAGCCACCTACCTCATCTAAGTTAATAAAATAAAATGTTATTGACATTTTATTTACAACCAAAAGTAAAAATACTAATAATAAAAATCAGATTCTTGTGCCTTATTTAATTTATATTATTACCGGGTACGACAACTGGGAAGTAAACATCGAGTAACGGTAAGATTAAAAGAATATTAAAAAAATGTATATTATATTGAGATCTATTCAAATCGCATAGGAATCAAGAAACAAATGAACAAATCATAATATGTCATAGAATTAAACTGTTAAATAAATTTTGATTTCAATTCTCAAAAATGTTATAATGTAAGGGTATTGAACTTCAGAAAATAATTCCATTCTACACAAAAACCTAGGTTCCCATTTTGAATAAGAATATTGCACACGTATTTTAAGAACCACTGGTCTAATAATTACTTGTTTCTCTCATTAAAGTAATCTAATAACATAGAAATTGTTTAATAATTTAACCGACTTCGTCCTAGTAACAAACATTTCAACTTCAAGACTAAATATTATATACTAATATCTGGCATTATTAAAATTCGATATTGAGTAAAAAGTGTAATAATAAATTTTGTATATAGATATTTGAAAAATTTTATGAAAAAAAAATGTCATTTTCTGCAACATTTATCAGGAATAAATAACCGAATATATTGTCGATAAAATTTTGACATATTGCTCTCTATAAATTAGGGTGGCAATTTGCGAAAATTTATGCATGATTTATTGTTTTATTGATGCTAGGTAAAGCAACGTCAAGAAGATAATTTGGTAGAAACCCGAAAGAAATTTTCGTGATATCTAAATTTATATACAACATGACAAATTACTCACAGGAAATAGAAATATGAATGTCGATTTATACATAACATTGAACAAAAGTGTGCCTGACAAGTTTTGTCGACATATATCACCCAAAGTTTCGAACTTTTGTAATTTATGTTATTTATAATGCCAGGTCGCATAAAAACATTTATAACCTACCACACCTTCCCAAAATAAACGAGATTCTCTATTTAACGATCTTTTGTTATTTTGTTTTTATTCGTTATTCGTTTTTCTAACACGATAAAAATTTTATTCGTAATAACTTTTAAAATAAACATATATAAATAACAGGATTACTCGTGTACATTGTTCTGATCTGTTTCTACTTTAATACGAGCGGGCATCATAAATTATTATGAAATATGATACATTTGAAAACGATTAGACAAAATATGAAAAGGCGCGAAAAACAACAATGAATAATTTATCTGGAATAACTTTGAATTAATTCAGAACCGTTTGATAAATGTATATCTGTAAACAGTGTGTGTGTCTCGTAAACTGCTTCAGTCAACCGCGCGCATATCTCAGCTTCGGAGGCGGCAGATAGGGGTGGATCTACATAGGGCTTCATCCCTTGGACACAAGATTTGCTCTAATTTATTTTTAAATTTGTTTATCATCTTATTATTAATGATGGTTAATACTGTGAATGCGATCCAAATGTTTCAGGAACAAGAAATATAAAATAAATATATCATCACGCTTTTTACCCAATACTGGATGTGGCACACCGCTGTAGTAGATCACGGTAAGTGATATATTTCGGTTACCAGCCGTCTAATCGTGACCCGCAAAGATATTAGTGAAGCGGAAGCCACAGAGGTCGTTTTTTAACGTGGTACAAATTGTTTGTCGTCTGTTGGAATCGAACCCAAGTTCTCAATTCCACAGGCTGATTCGATTCAAATATTATGTGAATATACAAATGATGGACCTTTTCTAAATCGTCTATTTTCGATATAATACAACACCTTTCTAGTCGTATGATTTAAATAACAAATTATTACTTACAGCCATTATCTATTAAATAAATAAATATATCATCACGCTTTTTACCCATGACTGGGTGTGGCATTTTGCCTAAGCAGATCTCGGTAAATGATATATTTTTTCGCGTGAAGTGCGGTTACGGCCCCCAAAGATATTAGTAATGGGGAAGCCACAGGGGTAGATTATTTAAATTGGCGAAAATTGTTTGTCGGCTGTGAGGATCGAACCAAGGTTCTCAAGATCCACAGGCCGACTCGATACCACTGAGCCACCTACCCAATCTATTAAGATACGCATATAATGAATGTAGTACTTAATGGTCGTGGAAAATATTGGTAAGTTTCTTCAAAAAGAAGCGGAAAATTATAATAAGATTCATTCAAACAGCTGACACCAATTTCTGAAACATTTGAATCGCACCCAGTATATGTAAATTTAGAACAAAAACAAAATATAAAAGATTTTTGCTACTTGAAAAATGTCTCTTTATATACAAATAAGTTTGATTATTTAACTAACAATAATGTAAATGATTGTCCCATTAAACCTGATGTCATCCTAGATTCACCCCTGGCGGTAGAACCGGCCAAACGAACACGTTCAAAGAGGCGGGGTCGGGAGCGACTAGCACCGAAACAAGCGCCAGTCGAGCGAGAGATATGATGGTGTTTCTCGACAGACAGAAGTCTAGCAGAAATAATTTAATTTAACTATGGACATAATTTAATGGTGTGTGAAATTTCACATCCAAGTGAATGCGGAACTGGAAGCAAGTCTTTGCACCGCGTTGTCTTAGAGTGGGGGAAACTTGAACAATATTTCATTCACTGAAACGATATTTTAATTTTGTGATTTACTGTCCCGCAAACAAAGAAATTTTTGAATTTCAAATCCGGCCGTTACATTTATTTTATGGACGGGACAGCCCTGGAAATTATCATTACATTATTTTCTTCTTACGATTCATATCCTCACCCTATGAAATTTTCACGCATTCAACTTTTAACACGGTGAAGGGACGGTACGGATGGAACATTTCTTTTAATAAAGCAATGAAAGTTTAATATCCGTCACTTTAATACTGGTTATAAACAGGCCCGTCGAGAGGGGAGGGTAGGTGGGGTAAAATACCCAGGGCCCGTGGAATTCAAAGGGCCCGGATGTGATGCTATTTTATAAATTGCTTTTAATTTTCACCAATTTTTTATATTCTTTACTAAAACATGTATAACGAAATGTCTGATACACGTTTTCTACAATTTATTACATTGTATAAAGTACTAAATGACGAAATGCTTGATGAAGGGCCGGCCCCAGTTGCAAATTTTAAATAAATTTATACACTATTCAAAAGTACATTATTACATTGTTGCATTTTTGTTTTTTTCTACTACATTGTATACAACACACATAGGCAAAGGCTCTATACATTTGTGCGTAGTGCTGTTTTGGTATCCCCTGCATTTATCGATTCTGCAACTAGATATTAGATAGTCATACAGTGAGTATACAATACACATCGCTGCACCAATTAACTCAGAATTTTGTATTTAATTTTATTTATATTGTTATAACTTTATTTAGATATTAATAATTCTTATTGTTGTCATACATATATTTATAAATATCTATTTTTTGGTATCTTATATTTAATTAATAAATATTCAAAGTTAAAGGAGGCCCGAATTTTTTTTTTCCCCGGGGCCCGTTATTTCTCTCGGCGCCCCTGGTTATAAATAATAAAATGTGCTGAGACGAAGTAGGGAATTCTAATGTTTCTGATTGAAGTTATTTATCCCATTTCGCAAAGTTTAATGTTTTGTGAACTTATATAGACCAAACAAGAAGAATAAGTATATTAGTCAACTTTGATTCTATAATAGTTTTAAAGAAAAAAGATTAACGAAAATTTAATTTAACGCGTTCAATCACTGTCAAAAAAATTAAATTTACGTGATTCTGTCCATGAAGTTAATATTTTATGTACAATACTATATTTGCTAATGGAAACGTTCGTTAAAACGCTACTATTTAGCAATTATAAAACCAGTAAATTAAGGAATAAATGTCAACTAGGGTCCCAAATGCTTTAGTACAAAATCATATTTATTGGTATAAAACAGCAAATTCTTCAATATGCCAAAAAGTCAGAAGCCTTATCTTTTTTAGATTCCGAGTTATGACAATTATTGACTTTAAAGAAATCTCAAATTTAAGAGCCCACATCTCAAAAACTAAATTTTAAATTTAATAACACTGTCTAAATGTTGAAAATTTTGAAAATATTTTCAAAATTTCTGCTGACATTTATTTAAAAAAAATGGAAAATCTGTGAACATTATATAATTGTTTATCCGTAAAGCAAAAATTTTTATTTCAGGTACCTATGTACTTTTATGTAAGGAATTCCTGAATTTTCAATAGCTATTAAACTTTTTTAAATATTGAGGCAAAATTTTGAAAAAAAATAGTAAAACGAGAAATAAATACTTGGGTTCAAACCAAATTTCAATATCTCGTTTAATTTTCTTGAAATTATCTCTCAACGTTCTGATTTTTAAATGTGAACTTTCGAAGAAATTTAATAACTAACATAAATATGAAAATTTGGCGTTCGATTTCTCTTGGCCTGAATGAAATAGAATCATATTTTTTAAATTATCAATTTTTCAACTTGTTGAACAAAAATTCACAATTAGTATTTGCGAGCATACTTCTAGATTTAGAAGAATTTTTCGTATTGTTTTGAGGTTCTGAATTGAACTACTGTCAAATAAGATTTTTAATATTTTTTCAAACTAAAATTTTTTATCTCTGCACTATTTTATTTGTCTACTTTATATATATATATATATATATATATATATATATATTAAACTACGATATACCAATACGAGATGGAAAAATTGTCGAACGATGCCGTATTGTAGAATAAATTACAACGTATATCGGTTTACTTTATTTTATGATATGTGAAAAATTATTGCAAAATTGGCATTTTTAAATTTGATAACTTCTTGTTTGTTCTTACTTGAGATCTTAAAATTTACTACAGCATTTGTATGGTAATAGAACTAATTACAACACGTGTTTTAGTATTGTAATATTGATATTGCATTATGATATTAGATAAACAAAGATAACATAACTTATTTTGAAAATAGAATGCACTTTAATGTAGTGCTTTAAAGGGTAGTAAATTTAGAAGTAATAAATGAAGTTAAAGTAACTAACTGCTGGTGTTCCGCGAGTGAATAAAAAGAAGTACAAGAAAGAATATTAACAAAGTAGAAGAGAGTTTAGCTTTAAAAAAATTCTCGTCAAGTTTTAAAAAATGGTGTAAAATGGGCAAAGTTACAGAGCCACCAGCAGACGTAGAAAATATTATAATTCGTGTTCCAGCTGATGAGATGCGTAGGCACGAGAAAATTGTAGGCAATTCATTTAACAGTTTGTCCTGAGAAGCTCTGGATTATAACATCACATTTAACTGCAGTCATTACGCCGGCGATGGCGATGGGTGCGCGGCCATCTTTGTTCCGCTCTCGCGCCGATGTTGAACGTAGACGCATCACCTTGGCGTAATTGAAAATTTGGCTGCGCCGTTGCGCCGCGTAAAATATTGCGTAGCGACATTGCAGACTACAGAGCAGAGGTGGCTGGTGCCGGTGCTGGTGTTGGTGGAATGTTCAGTGTTCGTTGCTTCATCGCCAGTTGTTCGTCGTTCGCACCTTATATATTACAGCAGGACAACAATTTACTCGCTCTATAACTAATTCGTCAGCGCTACCCTCATTTTTACCCACGAATTTCGTTTGTTTGTACATCGTAAACTGTTTATTTATGTCGCTAAATTCTTCATGTCTTTTCGTCGTCATTCCAACAAATATTTCTAGCTTAATTCTATAACTATAAATCTCACTCAAATTTTATGTTAGTATTTTCTTATTTCAATAGTTACCAGGGATACAGACGAAACGGAAACTTGTCATATTGACAGTTGACAGAATTTATTTTTAGTACCTATACAGTTTTTAATAATTTTAAGAAGCAATCGTAGAAAAAATTATGTGTGAATCACGAGTGTAAAGTGTCTTTGTACCGTGCTTGAGTAACAATGAATCACTTTTCGCTCTTAATACACAAATAACTATTATGAGTTGTAATCAGTACATACAATAATATATATCCTTAATTTATTTGCAATAATTTGCACCTGTATAATATTTATAAATATTATATAGTTTTCAAATTAAAATATGTAATAAATTTTGCAGATTAATATTGTATCCGTGAAATATATTTGACGTTCTCAGAATGTTATCTGCCTCAGTTTTTACCTAGGTCGACAATTTAATTCTTCGGCACATGAAACAGTGCATTTCATGGCCAGGATATATAAAAAACTAAGTACATATTTTCTTTACATTAAATATATTGTTTCTATACACCACCATTTAGAACATGTTTCCGTATTTATTTATGTTAGTGTATAACCTAACAAAATGACATTGTACGATTATATATTCAGATCTTTTTGAGTTTATATTATGGGTAACAACAAAGACAAAATTAATTATCCTCCATACACTTGGTGAAACTAGGTTTAATAAAGTATAAACTAAACACTTGGCTAAGTCTCACAAAATTCAGCCTCCAAGTCACCTTATGAGGGCATCGTCAGAGGCTGACCAGCTTATTCACGTGAACTTTGTTCTAGGTGAAGAAGTGAGTTATACCATACTGATGAGTACAGCCCGGATATTTAGGCTCTTAAAAACACCCAAATAAGCAGGCATATAGGCCGGTAATTACTCTAAAATAGACGGGATTTTAGGCAGCCTAAATGTAAATAATTAGTTTTTAAAAAAAAACGAATCCTTTTTCTAATATTGGTACTCGTATCTACTTTTCGCTAAAAAAAATAATCATTTTAAACAAAAATTAACGTAATCTGAAAAATAATAATGTAGGGTTCTCATTTTATTAACTATTATGCAAATTCAAATTATGTAGTATACTTTAATTCACAAAATATTACGAGCAATTGCTCTATGAAATTTTCAGAAAGGGACTGTCTTCGGTCTGTCAGAACTTGCTTGTAAGCTGAAAACTTCGTTCGACATCACAAAATGTGACAGAAGCATTCTTATATTTAGCCATATCGTCTAAAGTTACCTCAGCTCCATTGATTAATGGCAAAGACAATTGAATTGCCACGTAAAATTTTGACTAAAAAACGTTTTTTCTTTCGGCATTTTAAATTCACACACAAAAACTTGATTAAAGTAAGTACTTTAAATATTATAGGTTAGGTTGAAACACTATGTCGAGTGCTGAATTAGTCAACGAAGTAGATGATAAACCTTGTCTGCTCAATAAAAGTTAGAATAGGCAACAAAAATAGGCAAAATAGGCTGTATAAGGTAAAATAGGCACAATAACCAAAATATAGAAAAAATAGGCTCTAAGGCACGAAAAAAAAACCTTCCATTACACGTAAACATAGTACCTATGTATAGAAAAACGACATTGCCTGAAGTATATTAAAATTTGAATCTAGGCAATTGCCTAAAAATCCGGGCTTTACTGATGAGCTCTAATAAGAGCGAAACGCGTCTATGGTTACTAACTGTGCTGGCCAGCCTCTGACGATGCCCTCATAAGGTGACTTGGAGGCTGAATTTTGTGAGACTTAGCCAAGTGTTTAGTTTATATTTTATATTATGGGTGGTGCAAATTGGTAAGAGAGGATATGAATACCGTCAGATCCACTCATCTCAATTGTAGCAAAAACAACATTTTATTGCATTTTGATGTTACAAAAAAATACAGCTAATGTCCATAAAATATTTTATGGTCAGTTGCATCAACAAAACATAAACTTTAAGTGTACATGGATAATATCGATCGACTGTATGACAGCAATATAAACTGTTCCACTTGACAATTAACTTCGAGTTACTTTTATTTATTGAAACAGATAAACATTTAACTAATTGTTTAATTCTCACATAGACTACTATATTTTTCTGCTTCCGTTAGAAAATAGACGTTTTATTTCATTTATTTGAGTTAGGTAATGAACTGCATTATTTAACTAGTGAAATAATGAGGTAACATTGCAACAGATATCTTGGTAGACGAATTCTGATGTGTTATTCTTTTATTTTTTGAAATTATAACTGTCATTAATATGTCAAAATTTCATAATTTCAAAAACGCTCTTCCGTATTTATTAGAATGGAAGTAAAAAAATATTGTATGAAACTAGTAAGGAAATAGGTTATTACCTTACTTATGTGTTTGCAGAAAGAGGCGTATTTCACATACGTAAGGTAATAACCTTCATTTCCTTACAAGTTTCATAATAGCTAATTCATATTCATTTTGACATTTGACGTTTTCAAGTTTAACCTAACTCGTGTGTACCATAATATAAAATAATGAAACTGAGCCATCTTCTGCATAAAATGATACATAATAATGATTAAACAAATATAAATACCTTTCATTTGCTTCTATTTCTCAGACACATTTATGAATAAATATAATATATATATATATAAAACGGAGAAACAAATAAAAAGTTAAAGAAAATATATCATCACGCCTTTTACCTATTATTGGGTGTGGCACTCTGCCATAGCAGATCTCAGTAAGTGATATAATTATTCGCGTGAAATGCGGTTATTAGTTGTCAAATCACGGCCACCAAAGATGTTAGTAAAGGAGGATGCACAGGGGTAGTTATAGTGTGACCAAATATGTGTCACAGATAATATTTTGACATAAATATACATTCGTTGTTATGGAAATAGGAAACATAACGAGTGCGAAGCAATTTTCATACTACTTGTTATATTATATATGACTATTCAATTTATCTGTCATCTGTCTAAAGTAGTCCAATACGAATGCTGGATTTTGAATTTCACACCCAATCAAATTTTAATGCATATTTTGTACTAGTATCGTTGTGTGTCGACTATTCAGTACTAGTACTTTTAAGTAAATATTTTAAACAAATGAACATTTTTATTAAAAATACATAGAATTACATAGAATTATTTTGTATTAAAATTAAATGGGCAATTTGAGAAATTTACATTGCTTAAAGGATATTTGTATATTCCTCTTCAGTTACAGCTTCTGCGCTATTGGTTCTTTTTTCTGGGCGAATTTGCAATAACTTTCTTGCAGCATCTCTAGCCTGTCTTGCAGTTTTAAAAGTTACATCGTTGAAGAGATCTATCTTTATATTCCAAGTATTGAAATACATTTGTTGAATCATTTTGGCTGCGACGTTCCACATATGCTTCACAACACCTTCCTTAAAATCTGTTCCATTTTGTTTTTTCATATTAGCGGCCCAATTTTTGGTAAAACCGTAGTTGACGGACAAACCTGAAGTTGGCTGCGAGTCGCTAGTGACTTTTGGTGACATCGGCACAAATCGGACATAGAAAACCCCGGCAAATTTGAATGTCAAGATAATTTAAAACGTTTTGTTAGCAAAGTCGGATGTTTTTTAAAAATAATATACACCACTAACCATGCCTGACCTAGTATAGAACGTATTTTTATGGTAAAAAGTAACAAACCGCTTTGCTTCTTATGTCGAACTTGTACCGTTCGAACTGCCGTTTTCGCCAGAAGTCCCTAGCGTCCTGCGGCCAACTTCAGGTTTGTCCGTCAACTACGGTTTAGCCCAATTTTTTAATATAATATTTAACTCCATTGGTGAAGTTGAGTCTTCAAGTTTATAATTTTTTTCTAACATTTTCGATTTTCAGGATTTTTGTGTATTTATAAGCACATTTCTTTTATGTTGCTCTCAATTTCTGCCTCTGATTTTTCTCCTAATCTGCTTGACACACTTTCCAATATAAATTGAATATACTTTGATATTTATTATGAAAAATACGCACGAAAAACACGTTTGACAATGAAAATTTTCAAAATATTTGCAAGTAACAGTAATTGTTTTCCTGGTTGCTATAGTTATGAAAACAGCAGTAATGCTATTATTAATTATTTTAAATTAAAAAAATAAATTTGGTTCATTGAATAGTCCCTCGAATACGATTCGTAGTCAAAGTTAAGTAGATTATTTTTAATGGTACATTACTTATGTCTCTTGTGCTTATGAATTTCGAAATACACCGTAAAAAATAATTGACATATCTTTGACTACTTATAGTATTGCAATTGAATATTTGATATAACATGGTAAATAGATTCTCATAAAATGTTAAATTTGTTGAAGTAAAAGAAAGTAATGTAATAATTATTGTAGAATCGATATAGTCACAGGTAAATTAATTTCTAGCATGGCTGAATCCGTATAAAATCTAATCATTTGTCAGCTCAAAGAAGTTCAGTGTTTTATGTAAGCCTGAACATTGATCTGAGTAAATTAAGGCAATTTGAGAATCAGGGAGGTAATGAAAAAATGTAATCAAGTAATTGGTAAAACGTTCCTAATAATTCAATTGCTTATAAAGTTTCTAGCGCGCAAGACCGTACTGTTAAATGAAGGAAGTTAATTTAGTATTTTCATTTCAACCTTTTAGAATAATGAAAAACAATGGATTCAATGAATAATTTAGAAATCAGACAACTAAACATTTTCCTTGGAGAAATACATGTATTGTCTTTTTTAAATTGTTGCAATTACAGAACGTGTGTTGACGCATTAAAACGAATTGAATGTCGTTTTTAAGGCCCGAAGATCTGCAGGGAGCAATTAAAAAGTGGGTCACCATGGCAACGAAAGAAGCACGGCACCGTTGCAAACATTATCGATTCAGTTTGAATAAGCCCTGGATCCAGCGAAACGCCGTGTTTCAATTTTGTAAATCTATGAGATTATGTCATGAGTCGTCCTTATGCCGTCTGCCATCTGCATGCATCCCCCGGAGCTAATGCACCAGGCATTTTTCACTTTTCGTGTATTAAATGAAATTCGAATGCACGACCATTCACATAAATTCTTCCATTTTACAATACAACTGAAACAACTGAAAACTATTACATTGTATCAATTTAAATTCAGTTAAAAACTTTCAAGTTTTCAATTACTATGCCTTCTTTCTATTATAAATTGCATATTAGGTAGAAATAGAAAGATACTTTATCAGATATTTTTAATTACTTTAATTAGGGATTCTAAATTGAATTGAATTCAATCGTTAATTTTTCAAACTGTCACAATCAAACCTCGACGTCTTTAATCTCAATAATTCATTTCCTCAGCATTTTTATTAATCAACTCAAGCGGTAAAATCAGTTTAATTATCACAAACGTCGTTCTTTAAATAAATAAAATTAACACAAGCGGCGCTTCGTTCGACAACAGTTAAATAAATTGAAACAAACTAGAATTTAAATGGTTTTTATAATCAACAATTAGTGAAAGCTGCAAACGCAGATAAGAACAAAAATTGTTCAGAGCAGATGTCCGTTTCGTAGCGTGCACGACTGCCATTATCCGAGCAATCTGCACCAGCGAAGGTAAAAAGTATAATCTAAAACACATTTTACCGGTACCTCATAACATGGCATTACACCAACAATACTCATACAGCAAACAATGTTTAATAATCATTTTTTAAACTAAAATGTTGTTATTGCTTTTAAGATTATTTCATTCTAAACATTTCGCTCTGTTTTGGACCTTTGTTCTCATTTACTTTTAAATAGTGACTCTCATTTAGTTTTTAAAGAGAGAGAGAGAGTGAGTAAACTACAACATTAAGCTCCACAAATTAAATATTTACGTTCAGTATTGTATTAGATAAAAGTATTATTTTATGCCCGTAGATAAAGCCATGTATATAGTTTATAGTACAAGATCCTCCTAACAAAATGAGAAAAATGACCTTTTTTAATCACTTTCTGATCGAGTATTGCATAATAATTTATGAACAAACGACTATGATTATTAAATAAATATGTTAACAAAATGAAAACAACGAGGAATTTATTTATTTATTTATCCATTCGAACAGGAATCATCAAAACACAGTCCAATGAGGAATAAAGGACTTGTTTTACATTGTTTCCTTGACAACCACTGTCAGTTCGTATAACTGTATTCTGTCTCAACAAATAGGGAATAAATTTTCGACTCGGTGATTGGTCAATCGCCGTAGCGGATTTACAATGTAACAAAAAGTGTTGTAGTGATTATGACAAGTGACATTAATTTGTATTTTCTGTTTGTGTTAATTTACTGTCAGTCAATATCTTGTTTTCATGGTTTTGCCCAATTTTGGAATTGTGGTGATATTTCGAAGAGTTTATAAAATTTTCTATACTAATTTTTTTGCAGTATAAACTGTTCGTCGAGCGCTATACTCTTTACTATGAAGGTACGATGAACAAATTAAAGTAATAATAGTTATTTGAGTACTAAGAGCGTAAAGTGCAGCTTTGTTATTTGAGCACGGTAATTGCAGCACGAGCCAAAGGCGAGAGCTGCAGTAGTGTGGCACAAAGGTACTTTACGCTCGTGATATACACATTATTTTTCTACAATTGCATTTTAAATTATTAAAATATGTATACGTACTGAAAATAAATTCGTTTTGCCAACTGTCAATATGACAAGTTTTTTGTTTTGTTTGTATCCCTGGTAAACGCGCTCTTTTAATATCTCTCCAATGGCAACGTGCGACAAAGTTATTTTTTTATTGTTCCACAGAAAACGTCAACGTTACGATGACAAATGAAAGCGTATTTTTTTACTTTTCATAGCAATCATAGAAATTTTTTTTCTTTTCATGAATTTGAAATTTGATGTACGACTACGAAGATGGTTTCATTACGTGATTTGCAATATTAATTTTACTGTGAATTTTTTTCGATAGAATATTATTAAATTAAATTAAAATTTATGGGGTAGGTGGCTCAGTGGTATCGAGTCGGCCTGTGGATCTTGAGAATCCTGGTTCGATTCCCACAGGCGACAAAAAATTTTCACTAACATCTTTGGGGGCCGTGATTTGACGGCTGGTAACCGCACTTCACGCGAAAAATATATCACTTACCGAGATCTGCTTAGGCAGAGTGCCACACCCAGTATTGGGTAAAAGGCGTGATGATTTATTTATTTTATATTTTATTGTTAAATTTTTAATGATCTCCAAGGAGGTAAATTAATAAAGGTAAAAATAATAAAATTAAACCAATGAAAATATAATATTTACTTTTTATACAATTTTTAACATAGTCACTACACGAATTTTCATTAAAAAGAGACAACAACTTTCATGATCACTATGCAAAAAAAATCAATTGAATAAAGATGGTAAATAAACAAATGAACCGGTAGCGCAAAAAAATTATTAAAACCGTATGTAACTCAAATAGGTAAATTGAATTTCAGTAGCGAACTGCTGTTTTCAACTTCTTATTGTGGTAAAAATAGAATAAAAGGATCGATTATAAATCAAAAGTTGCAAGTAAACGGAATGTAAAATGAAACCATAAAGATTTAATGCACCGAGTTCAAATCCATTATCCTTCGTCGTTTATCATAATAGCCATTGAACTATGTCGGAATTAAAAGTGGATTACAATCTAAAAGGAAATTAGCTACTTTAAAATATGATTATAATGGTAACTACTCCAAACATTATCATCAAAGTTTTATCAGTTCTTAGATTTCATTACTGAACGATGCTATAAATGCTGAAATCAACTTGTCTGGATTCTACTATCGTAAAACTCGAATGGCAATGATTTTTTTATACCTACTTATACAACAAATACTAGTCATAAATAAAATAAATATTATATATACTAATTAGGTTTTGTTTAAGCCATAGTTTATTCAAGTCTTATAGCCACCTATATAATCAGATATATTTTATACTTCATTTAAATAAATAAAAGCAGAGCGACGTTATCTTAAAAATGACTTAATTGACTTTGCTGTTAAACATTCGCTTTACTTTTATTTATTTAAGCAAATATTAAAATTTAATTTGTATGTATGATGAAATTAAGTTTAAATCGAAAAATTCCATTAATAACCAAATAATTATAATTTCGTAAGAAAGAAAGTTCATAGAAAATTTAAAAATTAAATTTTGAATTTGAATAAGTCAACAGACTTCTGAAATAAATATTAAAATATACAGGGTGTATCTGTACTTCGGGAAAAAATTGAAGGGTGTATACGTCCTGATCATGGAACAAAAATATTTTTTTTAAATCCGCAAAATATTTTGCATCGTTTTTAAAGGCAACATTTTGTTAGCCACTGATTGATAGCTATTTTTAATAATTTTATTTAAATCTTACAGGTAATTATTTACACAACACAAAATAAATGTCTGATGTTGTGTAATTAATAATTAAATTTAGTTAAATGCAGCAGGTCAAACAATCAATTACGCTAATCCAGTGGCTCTAAAAATGTTCATTTCAAATAAACCATCCTTAATTTAGCGAATTGTAAAAAACTTCTCTTTGTTCCATGATCAATACGTCTTATAATATATACCCTTTAATTTTTTCTCGAAGTACAGATACACCCTGTATTAAATACAGTATATTTGTATATCTTTGTGCACAACTGAGTAATATGTAGTACAAAAAGTAATTTTTGAAATTCACTAAAATAAATGTTCTTAATTTGACGTGTACAATTTTAATACCACTGGCTTCCCCTCCACTGACATCCGTAAAGATTGTGATTTGACATCATGCGCAAAATATTATAACTTAACGAGATCTGCTACGACAAAGTACCATACACAGTAATGGGTAAAAGGTATGATGATATATTTATTTATGTACATATAAATTGTAATTTTTTCTTAAATTTTGCTAATAAAATGTATCCATCTCACCCAACAAACTCAAATCAATAAACTTAATTCAAAACAATTTACAAATGGAATAATTTTTCGGTTACTTGTTTTACCAGTTTTTTACATTTTTTAACAATTTTATTTTTCCTCGAAAAACGGATATCTAATAAACTAAAATCATTAAACACGTAATGCATATTTTGAACAGAAGAGAAGAGCTCCAAAATGTATTCACATACTATTTTGTTCTTGCCTCGGACTCAAAAATTGCTCGTTACGATTCTAGTACCTTATAAAATAATTATAAAGAAATGAACTAATGAAGCGATGTTTTGTCGCTTAATATAGTGCAGTTGTACTGGATACGTAAGTAATCGTGGCAATAGTCAATATACGTGCGAGACTGAACGTTAACAAATCCGTGATCTAACAGAATGAAAGAAACCGACGAACCAAGCCGGCTGCGACGTAAGAATTTATTATTTCAGTTAAAATGGTTTTAATGGAGTTCTCTGCTTGTTTCCGGTTCTCTAAGAGCGCCGCCCCTCTCCTCTCGGCGCTAAATTACAAGAAGTTACCAACTTCGAATGGAAAAATGCAATTATTAAATTAGGAACTATAACTTCCAACCGGCTCGGGCGCGGGGCTTGGCTATTAATTTATATCACGCTTCATAAAGCGAAACCCGCTCGGCACACTCGAACACAATTACACTTTTTGTAAAATATTTTGACGTAAACTTAATTACGCGTTGGACAAAAACGGAAACGGATCCCCCGGTTCAAAGGTTACCTTTTAGAGGTTTCCCCATTTCATCAAGAATGATTGAAATTCTCATTTAGTTCAATTAGCTTGGATTTATTATATTTTAATTAAACATTAATTATAAAGTAAATTAAAAACTGTACTTTCTAGAAAAATCATTTCTTCTAATTAACTTCTTGAATTACCTACTCAATAAATACACTAATGAAAGCTTTTGTGATGTTTAAAATATGTCAATGGACGTTCAAGGAATTTGTATAAAAATCTTTGTTCTTTAATTAAATTCTAAAAATTACCCACCAAATAAATGAATAAATTCTTTGTTAAAATAGGGGAAGTACATTTTCGAAACATTGAATGAATTTTATTCCATTCATTTTTAACCAATGGGCTAAAATAATCGTTCAGCTTGATTAAATTCACTGAATCGAATGGGATTTTAATAGCATTTGTCATTTCTCTTTAATAACTTCGCAATGAACGATATGAATTTTCATATCAACAACGAAATCAATATTGATTTGAAATCATTATCATCACGTGGGACAGTTTTACCATCGAATATTAAATTATTTTTTTATGTTGTTTTCATTTATTTGTGGTCCTACCCGAAATTAGATTTACTACTAAAGGTCAGTTATAGTTACGCAACCTTCTGTTAAAAATACACATCAACTATATGTGTAACCTGTCAACAGATTTTTGACTAACTAGCTGTTAGTTACTATAACTATGGCTCGTATAAATGCGTGATTAATATGGGCTGCATTCCGGAATCTCTAAACGCAAAGATAAAAAACTAATTACTATTTTACTGCTAATTAGTAGCATACTTAAATTTTTATGCTATCTACATGTACACTAGCAACAATGAAATTCTAAATTAAGACATATTTTTACTAGGCTCGCGTCTTTTGCTTTTTTAAATCAATAAAATATGAAGTACAAACTGAAGTAAACTATTGAATACACATTAAATGATAATTGTATAAATGTAGAACGTCATTAGCAACTGGCTGAGGGTAGAATAGACACTTTTAATAATCTACATACTTATTTTTTTATCCAAATAAATTCTTACAGATCCCAAAATATCACAATACCATAATCATTGCAAGTATAATTTAAATTAGTCGATTTTTAGGATTGTTGTTTTAAATAAGCACTATTTATTCCAGGGGCGGATCCAGACTTCGAATTAGGGGGGTTATGAAGTGAATTTTGTCTGGGGGGGGGTATTGGCCTTCAATATAAAAAAACATTTGTATTTGCTCATAATATATTCCTGCTTTAAATAATTTTTACAATCACCTTAAATCACATTAAATCGTCTTTGGAATCGCATTAAAAAGTGTTTTTTTTTCATCTCAAAAATTTCCCCTTAGAACGCCAACACTTTTAAATCATAAAGTTTCAATATCTAAATGGTTCTCCGATAGAATACAAAAATTATTGAATTAAAAGTTGATTGTCTAAGTGCAAATGTAGGTAGTCACATACTTGACTAGGGCTTAAATAGAATACCTCTCCCATCTGCGGGTCGAAATAATATCCCAGCAAAATATTGGTTTTTGGCTATTTATTAGAATAATAAATCAAACAATAGTTCATAATTATCTTACAATTTTAAGTTCTTAAATAATATTTTCTATTTAATTTGTTTAACAAATTGAGTTATCGTAAATAATAACATCATTATTATGTATTAGGGCCAACATTTAAAAAAAGTCCATGCTTAGGAGGGGTTACGACCCCCATGATCCCCCCCTGGATCCGCCTTTGATTTATTCTTTAACTACGTTTCTCGGTACGAAATTTTAAATACAAGTTCAAATTAACAACTAACAATGTTCAGACTTGCGCATTCAGCCAAGCCACGAACTTGTCAGTCAGTTGTAGTGTCGAAACGTAGATAATTTTACATGTGATTTAGTGTTTTTTGTAAATTGTGTTTATGATAGTGCCTATTCAATGGATTTTTCGATCAAATAGCACCAAAGTAAAGGTATTTATATTTGTTTCTTCTTTGGTTATTATTTTGATACATTATTTTATATCTCATAATATTGTACTTATATAAATGTTAGGTTAAATTTGAAAACGTCCAACAACAATAAATACTGTTTATTATTTTTTATATTTAAACAATTAAAATTACTTTATTGTTGAAAAGGAGAACAATAATTTTGATTAGAATGTATATATTTTTCTTGCTATCGAATGTTTAAAAATTATTTTAGCGAAAAATGTTATAAATAAAAATAACATCGTAAATTTAATTATGTTTTTCAAGTACAGTATAGTCGAATATTAATGTATATTTCTTATCTGTTTCTAATGTGTAAGTTTACCATATAAATAAATGAAAATCTTCAAATGCAGATACTTGATATCTCACAGGCTGGTATCCCATAAATCGATTAATCGGTTCTGCTACTTCTTTGTTAATTAAAATTACTTAATTCTGGTGGTACATAAAATAGCGATTAAAAACAATCTTATGAAAATTTTTAAATTTGGAAAATGCGTCTTTTTTATTCGTCTTACTCTAACTACTTTTAGATATATTAACTTTAAGTTCGGATATAAATTTTATTTCATACTGTATTATATTTCCATGTTTCCAGCAATAATTTCAGCCCGGAAGGTGAGACTTTACAGTACTAGTACTACAATAATATTATGGTACTGTTATTGTGAAGTTGCGAGGTAATAAAAAGTTTAAGATGTCACTTTCAAGGTTAGAATATGGAAATAATGTCTTATAATTTAATATGACACAGTATGAAATAAAACGTTGTATGTTGTTAATACATTTTTAAGGCTTTTAATTTTGGAATTACAGACTCGACTCCTTCGTCTCTCCGTACAAAAATATCTTTCATTCATATCTTTAAAATCTATTTATCGCACTTTCATGCATCCCATCTTAAATTTACAACTTCTGCATATATGCATTTTTTTTGTATATTCATATATATTTTACGA
Source organism: Pterostichus niger (assembly GCA_947425015.1). Classification (NCBI taxonomy): domain Eukaryota; kingdom Metazoa; phylum Arthropoda; class Insecta; order Coleoptera; family Carabidae; genus Pterostichus; species Pterostichus niger. Next base: position 9,199,951 of record OX380341.1, read on the forward strand.
AACATATTTTTAACTAGATTCGTAATGAGGATTCACTATCGCTAATTATATTCCGGATTGAAATGAGTGGCAGTAAAGCTATTTACAAAACAAAATATAAATTTGGAGTTATAGTTACTGCTTCACTTGGTGTTATAATTATCAATTATTTTTGTGAATTAAAAACAGAATTAAAATGGTCACAAAATCTAAATATGTTATATAAATGTGTCTACAAAAGTAATCGTTTTAATGTCCTCAACTCTATCCATCTTTTGATGAAATTTACTAAATTTAGTTGTTTATTTGTATGATATCCCATTAGCGTGCTGGTATTTTAATGACGATGCCAGGCGCGAGAATCCCTATAATAAAGATCTAATAGTACGCCACTGTGAGAAAATATACTGGCCGTATTTCAATGCGTGTAGGGCGATATGTTTGTTAACGCTCGCGTTCAGCGTTCAGCTAAATAAATGAACACGTCAGTGAACGATAAGGGCAGGTTCACATCTGTTTTTGAGTCTATTAATTCCAACCCTATTTAATCAAGAGTTTTTCCATTTCGAATACGCCTTTTATTTAATCAATACCATGAACATATCTTCTCGAAGGCTCTCAATTCTTTCTGGACAATACTTTCAGATCTGCCAGAAATTGGGCAGAATAATAGAATAATAAAATCATTTATTTTTACAAAACAAAAAAAACAATGGGTAATGCAAAACAGAAAAGTTTTTCATAATTATTATAAAATATGTTAAATTTTACCAGTGATAATGAGAAATATATTTACGTTTGATAGATTGCAAAATGACATCTAGTAATAAATAAAATAAAATAAATAAATATATCATCACGCCTTTTACCCATTACTGAGTATGGCACTCTGCCTAAGCAGATCTCGGTAAGTGATATATTTTTTCGCGTGAAGTGCGGTTACCAGCCGTCAAATCACGGCCTCCAAAGATATTAGTAGTGGAGGAGCCACAGGGGTACTTTTTTTTTAATTGGTGAAAATTGTTTGTACTAAATATTGCTATATCAAAAATTTACTAAAAAGTCGTACTTTTTTAATAATTACTCGTATTAGGTATCTTTTATAGCCGATTTTATAAACTACAAATTAATTTACTTACAAAGTAAATGCAATTTATTCATTTTTAATTGTACTAGGTGTTATATATTTCATAAAACAAATAAAATTGATTTGAATTTGTTAATTTGAATATCTTTTTCTATTGATGTAAACTCATTCTGACCGGGCATTAGACGTTTATTTTGAATATATCTAATACAACAATAAAAAAGAATTATTATTCGATCAAAATGGTTTGAATTGCACTTCCTGCTGGTTTGTCTGTCTTAGTTTCAGAAAAAGAATGCTACCTGCTTAATTTCCATATTAATGCAAATGTTTTCTAAAAATATATCCATTGTAACGAAAGTAATTTCGGTGGGAAATAGAATTAGTTAATTTATTACGCGCTACTGAAATTGCTAGAAACGAACAAAAAGCTTATGTTTACAGTGGAAAAGCACATTAATCAGCATATGAATATTAGCTACACTGAACAAATGCGATACGATTCCCAACTGCAATTTGGAAAATCACATGCAACCGAGACGTAAATGATTAAAACGTTAATTAAATACGAACAAAAATATTAATTACATTTCTATAATGCACGATTTCATATTGGACTACATTGGATTATGAGTCTAGTGCCGCAAATATGCTCTCGTATTAATGACAAACTCATCAACTATTATTTATTTTTATATATTATTATCATAATACGAATATGCTCCAATTTCAGGTGTCTCTGTCCATATATACCAGAAACAGAGCTGCTATCAACTTTTGTTATATTTTTACTGCAAAATTGTAGGAATATAACAACTTGATTCTTTTACAACGAAATAATTACGAGAATCAAATTTTCATATATAATATAACAAGTAGTATGAAAATTGCTGAAAATATTTTGACATAAATTATGAGTTGTTATGGAAATGGAAACATAACGAGTGCGAAGCACGAGTTGTGTTTCCTATTTCCGTAACAATGAATGTATATTTATGTCAAAATATTATCTGTCAATTTTCATACTACGATTTGTATTCGTCTTTAGAATTTACCAAACAAGAGTTAATTAACATGAATAGTTAGGTATTTATTTACTTATTACAGTTATGAAAATTTTGAATATGAAATGTACACTGAAAAAATATTTCAATTGACGTTTATGAAAATATTGAAAATATCATTTATTTTATTCGTAACCAAGGATATTAATAACAGTGGTATTTCCGATGAAATTTCACTAGTGATGAATTTCCGACGAAATGTACATTTCATTGGTTCATTTTCAAACAAATTCGTGATCCTATTGGTTGCAGTGACGTGTGGTGAATTCTCTGTAAAATGTCAAGCTCTTCTTTTGCCCTGAGCAATTGCAGTGTAATTGTATAATATTATATTAAAGAACGAAATTTATTAAACATGTACGATAAGGCTTATAAAATTTATTCTATTTTGCGCCTTTTATAAATTAAAATTAAAGAAAAATCTGTGATATTTTAAACCGAGTCAATGTAAGGGAATATGTGTATGAAATGTTTTGGTTGGTAGTTGTTATTGATATTCAGTTGTTCTGATTTTGATGTTATATTGAAAGTTTTATAGGTTTAGTATATCATCCGCTATTACCAACCGTCTAAAATATAATGTTGCGTATCGTAATGAACGCTCTTTCGATTCGCAACTGGGTTTCGTAATGATATCTTTATAAACGCAAAATAAAATAAAATGTATTTTATTCTATTTAAAACTTAAACATCAAAATGATAACATATTTACATAGCATAAAAATGTGACAATGCTAACGCTAATTGTCCTCCAAATAAACATGTTGTACAATTTAGTTACATGCTTTAAAATACCCTATTAGGGTTGCCACCACTCCGGACACCAAGTTAAAATTTTCCAGGTTTTGATTTAATAATATTTTTTTACAATAACATTGGTATAGCGCTGCCATTGTCACAATTTTTTATGCTATGTAAATATATCTTCATTTTTACACTTTGGTTAGTCAATTAGAATAAGAATAAAATGCATCTTTTGTAACCACACTTATTTTCTCACTGTATTTTCTCACCGAACAGATTTTACTATATATTCCAATATTTGAATTTTTGTATAATTAAATTCTACGAAAAGGAATAAATGTTATCATAAAACATTAAATAAATTGTAATATTTATAATTGATTTGATTTAAAAGTATGTTCAATTTAGTAAAAACATGGCGACCTGCTTCATTATACTGTAGTTAATTTAGTAATATGTAGGTAGTTTCAATAAATTTCAACGTTGAATCACTTTAGATCTTGCAGTAATATACAAGTGTATTTTAAAATAAAAATAACTGGGTGTGACACTCTCCCGTAGCAGATCTCGATAAGTAATATATTTCTTCGCGTGAAGTTTGGTTACAGCTATCAAATCACGGCCCCCAAAGATGTTAGTGGAGGGGAAGCCACAGGGGTAGATTTAGTTTGGTGAAAATTGTTTGTCGGCTGAGGGAATCGAACCTGGGTTCTCAAGATCCACTGGCCGACTCGATACCACTGAGCCATCTACCTAATTATTAATTTAATATTGATATTATTCTTACTCAAAATAAAATGAATTCATAAAAGTAAAATATTTTCATACAAAATTAGATATTTAGGTATTTATGTAATTTCAAAATGTTGTAGAATTTGAAGCAGACAACACTTTTAATAATTTGAAGAGTAATATTCATGTAAAGTAATAATTTAACTTGGTTTGTTACAAGTAATACATATTCCAGAGACCTGATACGAAACTTTATCCGCTTATTCTGGTATATACACCAAGATGTAGCAGAGCTTAAGGCACAAATATATCCCTCTAAACCTAATATAATACCTACATGCAGATTACCCTAACAACAAACTTACTTGCATAGTCCGCCGCAATATGTTCTACTTATAACATTTACATTCAAAATGCGTTTCCTTTACCAACTCCGTATTCTTTTTATTTCTGCTGCTTATCCATCTTCAAGCATTAATATAGGTAATAAAGAACAGCCAGTGTCGTAGCTACCAAGACAAAGAGGCGCAAAAGAATTAAAAAACGACAAAAATAAAATATCAATCATCAATGTCAATATGCCGCGGAATTTAATATTGTAAATTGTAATTGTAGTGTTATATTTTGTCGTGGGTGAAAATTTATGTCCATAAAATATTCATCTCAAAATATTTGGTGAAATTCCGTGATAAATTTATAAATTTATAGATTCGTTATTGTGTAAATAATCATATCAATATTTGTTGAAAAATAGAAAATATTTCATGAAGGCATAAGTTTCATTGCGAATTAGTGATTTATTAATCTACAAAATTTCAACATTGCTTTCCAAATTTTAGTATTTAAATTTGTAAAAACCGCCGAGGGAATTATGTTCCATAGTAGAACACTTTTTTTTTTAATTTTTTACGTAACTGTCAAAAAAAATTGACATTTACGCACACAATAATTACGTCACAAAAAAGACACGCATTGAAAAGGGGTTATTTCAGTGCACTTGTGACAAAAAGTCTTCGTTTCGACCTAGGAACGCAATGTACTATTTTTTCCCACGATTGCTATGAAAAGTTGACAATTACCTTCACATTTGTCCATTGTAAAGTTGATATTTTCTGTGGAACAATCGAAATATAACTTTGCCACGCGATAAAAATATTAAATGCTTGCGTTTCGAGTGACAACGTGTATAATAGTTATTTACGTGGTCAGCGTAGTAAATTAATGTTTACGGGCGAGCTGGAAAGTTCCTTTGATATTCGCCCCACAATCTATGATCCTAGTAAAGATTAATGGTAAGCGTGCCCCGTACAAGGTTTTATTTCTATCTTTACGGCGTTTTTTTTATTAGTTTAATAAAAAGATCCATTATATTTTTTAATCAAAGGTTGTTAGCGGTAGGACAATTTATAGCTAGATGTTATCATCGTGTTGTAATCGTTGTGATGAAAAAAATTACTGTCAGTGTCAACAATTTTGTGAATTCTAGAAATAAAAATATTAATTACGCGCTTATTTTAATAGTTACTAGGTAGACATTCAAAATAGAAACTTGTCATATTTACAGAACGAATATATTTTCAGTACGTTTTTAAAATTTTTAAATGATTATTTAAGATGCATTTGTAGAAAAAAATATGTGTTTATCACGAGCGTAAAGTGTCTTGTTCCCCTCGCCTTCGACTCGCGCTGCAATTATCGTGCCCGAATAATAAAGACTCACTTTACGCTCTTAATACACAGTATAATAGTGAAGGACACCCATTAAAGGAAATATAGTAAATATAAATGATATTTTTCGGAAATGAGAGTAATCTATGTTTATTTTCCAAAGCTTGTAATTTTTTGTGGTCTAGAATCGAACTAGAATCTCTCATTCAACATTCCATTGCCTAATGTGCCGGACTATTAACCGCAACATAATATTAGTAAAAGAAGATAATTATAGACGAAGTAGTAAATGAAAGCGATACATTTAGGAAATCAGGGTAGTTAATGTCGAAGCAAGAGTTTTATTTTTCGAGGTTGGTAGTTTTTTTTGGGAAAGAGCACGGGAAGAGCGGAAATTTGTGTGGAAGGGCGCGGCGCAATGCGAGTTTTGTGGAGATCGTCAGGTTTATAGCTGCACTGGATCCAACAAATCAGCAGCTTTCGCCTAATCTAAATCACACCACACTCACAAATGTTCGAATCATTAAAGTAAAAGCCACTTCCAAAGATTTGTTCTTGTTTCCTCACTTGCCTTTGTAAATGGCTGAAATGTCCCTTGGCGAATCATTTTATATTATCTCGTACCACAAAGCGCTTCACCGCGCAAAATATTTGCACATTAGATTTAAATACGGTTGTATAAAATTTTGTTATTTCGCGCAGAAAAATATTGTAAATAGTTTGGAACGTTATTTCCACCGGCAATTTTATTTATAGACGCAAACACAAAAATGGTTTGTTGAAAATTCTAATTAAAGTTTTATCATTGACAAACTTTGTTCTCCATTTGCGTTTCGTTCTTCGTTGTTTTATTTCCTTTTATCTTTTGTTTATTGACTGCGATTTTAATTTACATTCTTATTTTTATTGTCAGAACAGAAAAGTTTTACTATTATGCACCGCATATTGAAATTTTTATCTATGAATATTTGAGAAGCTGGTTTTACGTCTCACTTATTTCAGATGAACATATTCTTCCGAGTCTTTTTGTTAAGTTTTCGACTATATAAAAATAAGTACCTATCATTCGCAAAATGGCAGTTAGCATTCGAGTAACGTTTCATAGTTCATTGCAGAGTCTAATCTAGGGGGTTTTTTCAACTTTACAAATTTACTACATTCCACAATAACACAAATTAGAAAAACGTAACCGGAAAGGCCGAGTTTTTTAATTTTTCAAGCCTTTTATAAAACATTCAACGATCGAGTGTTGTATATTGTTACTGAAAATTTTCACAACTCTGTAAGAATTATTTTACCCTTAAAATGCATTCAGAGTTCATTTCAAGGTTAATTTGAGAAAAACAGAGGAGAAGCTGTCAAAAAATGTGAAAAAATCAAATATTTTCATCCACCTTTTATTAGTTTGATCTTCAAATGACTTTGAACCAGACGTGATAGAGCTTAACCGACCTTAGCATCGAAATCAGCTACCCCCAAAAACCGCTGGATACTTAGGTAGGGTCCGGTGTTTTTTTTCAAACTAAATATTGGTCTGTGTAATTTTATTTTATCAACCATACTATTATGTCCCTCTCCATGTTGTACAAACCTGTGTATTTATTTTTTCTCTAAAGTTATTAGTTAGCCAGCAAAACTGATTTGTTGCTTTAAAAACTCACCGTGTATACTAAAGTATGCTTACTAATTCTAATGATAAAAAATAACATTTGAACGTTACCGAATATGTTGCAGCCTATTATATGTATTACTTAAAAATGTTGTACAACGTTTATTCGAGTTGAGTTAGTGCACACTATGGATGTGTCCTCAATGTTTTGTGAGTGTTTTAGTGAATATTTAGTGATATTTTAATGCGTAAATTGGTTTAAATTATGTGTTACTTTACGTATTAGTGTATGGTATATAAAAGAAGTGTTAATATGTTTGGAATAGAGTAGACAGACTTTATAGGATCCCATGATTATTGTTAATGGGGTAGGTGGCTCAATGGTATCGAATCGGCCTGTGGATCTTGAGAACCCTGGTTCGATCCCCACAGGCGACAAACAATTTTCACCAAATTAAATCTACTCCTGGGGCTCCCTTTCCACTAATATCTTTGGGGCCGTGATTTGACGGCTGGCAACCGCATTTCACGCAAAAATTTATCAGAGTGCCACACCCAGTAATGGGTAAAAGGCGTGATGATATATTTATTTATTTTATGATTATTGTTAACATAGTTTTTAGAATAAACTTAAGAAGTTATTAAAAGTTATTAGGTTCAAAAATGTAAGATTATATTTGCGATAGAATACAATAAAAATATATATATTTTTTGTGAAATCAAGACAACAGAATTTTGTGCAGTTTTTCTGGAATTAATTTATTGTGGACTCGCGTTGCTTGTATTTTTAATAAACAAATCTTAAATCCATTGAAATGAAAACGGGGAAGTAGCATAATGAAATTAATCTATTTTTGTATGAAATTACATTTTTAGGTTAAGCATCACCTACAGTAAATGAAAGACGTCTTAGATCCGACTCTGGTACTGTACTTGTCAAAAACTTCTGATGTAGCTTGTCTTCAAACACGTTGTGTTCGAAACATGCAGAATGACTAAATCGAGAGAGAAAACATACAATCGCTTCGAAGGAAGTTTCCGTTAGTTGTATCTTCCGGTTAACCCGACTCAGAGACAAAACGTTCGCAACACACGACGTGAAACTTTATAAACTGTAATAGTAAATTAATATGGAAAATTTGTTGCTTTACTCATAATTGTTTGTGTTATCTGAATGCAAATGAATCGCGCTTGAGTGGCACGGCACACGTCTCTCACTGCTCCTTGCTACGTATATTAATAAGACATTCATAGGATTTCAAGTTTATAAACTCGTGGCGATGGTTCAAGTTCTACGTGGGGAAAGCCAAGCAGAGACGTTACAACTTTGTTAGGTTTTTGCTCTCGAAGAGTTTCAGCGGAGAAACTATTTTAGTAGGTATCTGATGCTACGAAATAACACCTATTCGAGTTTGAGACATTGCAATATGACATCTAGTGATAACATTTTGTACCTTATATTGGTATCTTACTGTTGTTAAATGTATACAATTTTTTGTCTTTTGAGTCGGGAAATTTTGTTATATCATCATATGTGGCGCTACAGCCCAAATCGGGCCTGGACCTACCGGACACACCGAGCCGCAGTTTTTTCACTACCGTACTGCTAGTTTTCGAAGTCAAATGCTACATTATTTAAGACGTATAAGTAACTAGCTTATAGCGCCCGAGTGTGATAAATACATGTAACCGTATTTTTATATTTTACGACAAATCACACATTGTCGACAGGCGGATTCAAACTGACGAACCTGGGTTCGGGTGACGACACAGTATGTTAAGATATGTGCCTTAACACGCTCGGCCATTATTATAATATATTGAAAATTATGGAGTAGATGGCCCAGTGGTATCGAATTCACCAAATTAAAATAAAAACTATCCCTGTTGCTCCCCCTCTACTAACATCTTTGGAGGACGTGATTTGACGGATGGTAAATCCACTTCATGCGAACAAATATATCAATAACCTAGTAATGGGTAAAAGGTGTAATAATGCTTGAACTATCAATATGATTAAAATTAATTTATTTCAATATGAAATTTATAACGATAATAATTTGTTGTTTTAAAATGAAATTACTTATGAAATACGTGAAAGATCTCGTGATAAATAGCGTTATAGGTATGCACAATACGAGTAACAAATATTTTTGACATTTCGCATTTGTCGTTAGTTTTTTACTGTTCGATATGTCAAGTAATGCTATCTAGTGATTTTTATTCCAATTAAATGAAAGTACTCACGTTATCAAGTTACAACAACAACCTTTAACTAATTGAAAATTGAAATTTATGAAATGAAATACATTAAATAGAATTGGAAATTTTATTTACACATTCAATATTATTGGATTAGGTTATGTTAGTTACGATGTATCTCTTCAGAGGCGATAGATGACGTGCCCGCTATGGATATTTGAAACTAGGATTTTTAATGACATATGACATAATAATTGAATGAAGTTAGCTATGGTTGAACGTACCAAATATCGGATTATGATTTTGAGATCCCCACAGCTGACAAACAATTTTTACCAAAATTAAATCTACCCCTGTGGCTCCTCCACCACTATATCTTTGGGGGCCGTGATTTGAGAAATATATCACTTACCGAGATCTGCTTCGGCGGAGTGCTATACCCAGCAATGGGTAAAAGGCGTGATGATATATTTATTTATTTTATGATTATTGTTAACATAGTTTTTAGAATAAACTTAAGAAGTTATTAAAAGTAATTAATTTCAAAAATGTAAGATTATATTTGCGATAGAATACAATAAAAATATATATTTTTTTGTGAAATCAGATAATAGTTTTTAGAATAAACTTAAGAAGTTATTAAAAGTAATTAATTTCAAAAATGTAAGATTATATTTGCGATAGAATACAATAAAAATATATATTTTTTTGTGAAATCAAGATAACCATAAATGTCAATAATTCTTATTACAGAGATATTAACACAATAGATATATTTGTTATTTTCAACGCTTTTCTTAGTACTACAGCATTGTTCTGTGTTGCTATTATTTAATTTTTCAGCCTTATTATATTCATCTTTTATTCAAATTTAATAAATGAAATATATTAAAATAAGGTACTGGATTTCGAAAAGTAGTAGTCGTTCTTATAAATCATATTTATTATTAAAATAAAAGTTTAAAAAAACAACAGTGAATTATTTACCAATAATTTTTTTAATGATAGCCTATGAGTAGACACAAAATGTATACAAATATATATCCATGTAACACTGTCAAAGAAATATTTCTTAATTGAAATTTTAATATATATTTTTGGAATTCTCGGAAATATTTATTAACATTCCAAATACTTCTAATAAATACTATTTTTTAATTTTATTAATAAATTGACTGTTAAAACATCAAACATTTGCTTGAATTTAGTTTTATTTCATAGTTAGGTAGGTACCCAGTATTAAATTAAAATTTTTGCTGAATATATATATTGTGTACTTGCGTATTTTATTTGGAAACTTTTTAAACCGGTACACAACATTATACCAACATACATTTAAATAATTCCAAATTACTGCACTCATGAAAAATGAAACATAGTTGCCTGGTATTTAGAATATTCCGTGAAACTCGTCCGAAAAATGCATATTACTTAAATTTCGGCATCCATGTTACTTTTCATTTAAACCTAGTCATGAAAAAACCATCCTAGCACAAGTTGAAAGGTACACGTCGCATGGTTATGTTTATAAACATTACCCTTTTTACCCGGGTGAAAAAGCCAGGTTAAATTAACACTTATGCAAGTTGTAGAAGTATGCAGCCATATCCATGTAAGTATATGTGATGTTTCAACAACATGAGGTCTCTGAAGAGTAGCACCGCGCTAGAGAGTTGGCCCTGAAATGACGTGAACTTTTTACCTATTTTAAAAGACATCCCGGGTGGTTCCAGTTCTCCCGTGCCGGATGGTCGCCAATGTGTGGTTATCATTTGTGTTAAGCGGGATTTATTATCATATCTCGTCTCTAGAGACGGCGGGACCGTCTACGCGGCTGCCGCGCAAATACAGATTTATAGTTTGTTTATAGCGAGACACTGCTGCTGTACTTCGCGCTAGCGCTACTGTTTTTCGCGAAAAATTTCCTCAGTTATGCAAATTTTAACGAAATTTAATAAGTACAAAGTAAATTGGCGTACGTTTTGCATATTTTAATATTAAGTGTTTAATTTTAACACGTCTTCTAGCGAGCGATTAATCAGTTAATGAATAAAAATTACGGTGAATTTTTTGTAGGTCTTTTTATCGCGAAAAAGCACAACAAGGTGTAAATTAAATTTAATTGAAAGTTTCAATAAAATTATTGATTTTTTTCAGCTTAATTAATGTTTCATTATGTATGCAAACTAACAAACTTTCTGTTTTATTTACTCATGAATAAATAATATTATGTGGACGATCAATATAAAGCTAAATTAAAATTTACCTTTTCAATAAAAGTTAATTCATTCTTTCATTACTTACTTGTTTTGATTGGCATTACATCTAAATTGAGTGTTATGCCCTATTTTCTTTGTTTCTATAGTTTTGTTTTCAATTATTTTAACAAGAATAAAGTAGGTTAAAATAATTATTTTTATGGAAAATGTATATAAATATCATGAAAGTAATTAAAATAATTATGGATTAATGTTCTCATTACTTTAATGGTATCATTAAAATAAGTGCATCCAATAACTATTTACTCAATGTTTCATGCGATGTCAAAGTTTTGTTTCAAAAATAATACATTTTTCAAATATTAAATCAAATACAGAAACATAAAAGTTATTAAAATCTTGTAAAATATAAAATTACACTAAAGTAATATTGCGAATTAGCATCAATTTGTCATTGACATGCATCAAAAACTGACAACCCCTGCAGTAACGTGAATATTAAAAAAACACATGCAACCCAAATTAAAAACAATATTCACAAAATCACGAATTATCCAACCCCTAAAATAAATATCGCCGGGAGGTTGAGTGTTGCAAAAACACGGAAAATTCGCTGAATCATCCAACGCGACATGTTTTGTTCTAAATTTAATTATCTTGCGAATAGCGCATCAGACATCAATAGTTTATTATTCTGATTTGTTTGCAAGATATTGAATACACGCTAACAGGAATTTCGCGCACGCGTCGGCGTTGAAACGCTTTCGTCCGTGTTTACATCAGTGCCCTTTGTAGCTTGTAGCAGCCTTGTACTTTGTAAATGTGCAGATAAATGTCTAAAACTGATGTAATCTGCGTCGTTTACAGACCACTTTCATTAAAGTTCTTTTGATAAGAGTAAATGGAAAATGGCATCCAACGAGAAACAAAGTCGATAAATGGCTCTGCGAGTTCATTTTTATTAAAAGTTATTTACAATACACGGATGAAAATAAAAAATAGTGTAATCTTTAAAAGGATTTTGGGAAGCCGACCGGTTACATAAAGATTTATTCTCGGTAAACTCTTTCATGATTTTCTTATGACTTATAGTTCTTGTTAACACGTGACATGTGCACAAACCGTGCTATATATCACCAATGACGATATCCTTAATATTATCGATGTTCTATTACAAGAAATATCGGACATGTTTGCAATAATCCCAGCATACATCATACGATTTTTCTCTTGTGACACTTTCTCTCTCTCTCTCTCATACTGTTTCACGCTGCAAAACTAACTGTTACTAATATCATCAGTGGCTAAATTCATAACAAATATCAGCTTTAATAGTACCTATATATTATGTACCAAGTTTTATAAACGACTCTTTATTTCCGAGTGTAGAAATAAAAATGATAATGTATCAACACGCCTTTTACCCATTACTGGGTGTGGCACTCTGCCGGAACAGATCTCGGTAAATGATATATTTCTTCGCGTAAAATGCGGTTACCAGCCATCAAATCACGGTCCTCAAAGATGTTAGTAGAAGGAGAGCCACAGGGGTAATTTTAACGTGGTGAAAATTGTTTGTCGCCTGCGGGAATCGAACCCGGGTTGTCAATTCCACTGAGCCACCTACCCCACAAATTAGGATAACAAGTATTACGAATTATTTAAACATTTACAATGAGAGAAGCCTGAAGTTAACTTCACGCCGTGCTTAATATCTCAAGTTGTGATTAAGATATTATTTACCGCCATGGAAACCAGTACATTAAATGACATTCTAATATCGGTAGTAGCAAGAAATAATTAGTTTTGTTCGTATATAAAATATTAAAGTAGGTGTTTATCAGCTCTTTAATCATTTATAATAGAAAAAGCAACACTTAAGCTGAGTATGCGATGCCAGTTGCTATCTAGATAGATCTAGATCTGAGGCATGTCTCATTAAATATTAGCAACGAATAGTATAACACCGTATGTTATTTAAATTTCGATACAGCTTTGTGTGCTAGACAGACAGACTTCGAAGGTGAGCCTCAAACCTATAATTGTATGAGTGCGAGAAGAAGAAAAGATGTGCGCCAAGAAAGGTGCGTTGCCCATTTATTCGTATATTCTGTTCTGTTAGATTTAAATACTTTTCAATCGTGTTTTGATTGTATTTTAAATAATAGTATAATATTAATAATATATTTTTTCTACTCCTGTTATTAAAATATCATTTAACGTACTGGTTGACAAGCTGTGACTTAGAATACTTTAGTCACGGCGTGAATATAACAATAGACAATTATTTCGGGATGAAGTTAGCTTCATAATCTGTCATTGTAACTTAATCTTACTTTTCAAATAATGCATAAAACGACAATTTTATAAAACTTGTTACATATTATACTATATACTATTATGTATTTTTATAATACAATAGCTAATTCAAAAAATTAAAATAATAATAATAAAAAAATATCTCAATTTTTCTATGGAATACTGTCGAATTAGTATTTATTCAGTGATAATAGTGACGTCATAACAAATTACTAGAGACTTTAGTCGGTTTTGAAGCATGGCGTTGATTTCTTGAGATATATTGAAAATGGAAATTATAGAAACAAATTGAGTAACGTATGTCTTGTATCATAAATAAAGTAACTGGTAACTGCCTTTCTATTTGACACGGCCTATAAATGGGCCATTAAATTTATTTGACAAATTAAAATTACCATTGGTTCTTGTATATGTAAACTTTAACATTAAATATCTCAGCACACAAGCGATACTGTATTGGATAATTTTTTTTATCATTCGATAAATTTAAATGCATTGAATGTATGGTAGATTGCATACGGCGGCTATACGATAAAATATTGTTCGTCTGAGATGGCCCTTAAACTCTAACAAAATTGAGATAATTACTTTTTTTTTGTCACACTGCCTTCAATAGTTTTAAATTTTACATCGTTAAATTTGTGGCATAAATGAGACCATTTAACCGACTTTGTAGGTTTTCAATTAAAAAGTTTAAATAAAAAACAACAAAGACAAAATTAATTGTCTTTAAATGCTCACTTGGTGAAACTAGGTTTAATAATAAAATATCAAAATAAACACTTGTCTAAGTCTCACAAACTTCAGCCTCCAAGTCACCTTATGAGGGCATCGTCAGAGGCTGGCCAGCACAGTTGGTAAGAGCGAAACGCGTCTATGGTTACCAACTGTGCTGGTCAGCCTCTGACGATGCCCTCATAAGGTGACTTGAAGGCTGAATTTTGTGAGACTTAGACAAGTGTTTATTTTGATATTTTATTAAAAAGTTTAAATTGGTGTGCTTCTTATGGTAAAATATCTGATGTGGACACCACATGACTTCCTTGTACACGTATTAAACTATAGATATTTTTTTAATTGCACATATTTGACATTAAATCTTTTATTTTTTGTTCTAATCCATAGCAAACTTAATTTTTAAAAAAATCAAAAAATATATAATATTTAACTTTAGATATCTCGTTTATGCAAAAAGCTAATTTAAAAATTCTTAATGTGCTAGACGCAGAATTTAATTCTCTAAAACTTTTATTTGCAGCATTCATTTCTAAAATTAAAATAATACCATTTTTTTCAAGGAAATCTGTTAGCAGCTTCATGTAATGTGCCACTTCCGGTTAGTCTATTTTAACCAAAATCTATTATGTTATTTCCATTGATATGGTAGTCTTATATACCAAATTTGGAAAGTTTTGGATTATATTTTGATATAGTTTTTCAATATATTATAGGCTCCAAGTATGGTACTTTACTTTCCGGAAGTTATATAATGACCAAAAAAGGAGGTGCACAACTAGATGTTATAACAGTCATAATTATAAAATTTTAACTTTCTACGGCTTACCGTTTTTGAGTTATGCGAGATACATTACGTACGTACAGACGGCACGACGAAATTAGTCAAAATGGATTCAGGGATGGCCAAAATGCGTATTTCCGCTGAAATCTGAGAACCGAAAATTTTCGCGATTACAATACTTCCTTTACTTCGTGCAACTTCTCTTAATTTTTTTTATTCTTTCCTTCGTCTTAACATTTTCTCCCTCTTTATATTCATCTTTCTCTCTAAGAATTTTTATTCTCTTTTTGTTGTTAAAATTTTCTAGCTTTTTATTCATCTGCTTGTCGTTTTTCAGAAATGTATTTCTTCATTCTACCCTTCTTTTGCCTGTTTGATTGTTTCTTTCCCATCCTTTAATTATTCAATGAATACAACGAAAGGTGCACAACTAAATGTTGCTAATGCAATGACATTGACATTTAATTTTTTATTTTTTTCTTATTTTTTGTTCTAATCCATAGCAAACTTAATTTTTTTTAAAAATAAATATATAATTTTTAAATTTAGATATCTCGCGTATACAAAAGGCTAATTTAATAATTCTTAATGTGCTAGACGCAGAATTTAATTCTCTAAAACTTTTATTTGCATCATTTATTTATAAAATTTAAATAATATCATTTTTTTCAAGGAAAACTGTTAGCAGCTTCATGTAATGTGCCACTTCCGGTTAGTCTATTTTAACCAAAATCTATTATGTTATTTCCATTGATATAGTAGTCTTATATACCAAATTTGGAAAGTTTTAAATTATATTTGAATATAGTTTTTCATGAAAATCTATTATAGGCTTCAAGTAAAGTACCACTTCCGGTAGTTGTATAATGACCAAAAAGGGAGGTGCACAACTAGATGTTATAACAGTCCTAAATATAAAGTTTCAATTTTCTACGGTTTACCGTTTTTGAGTTATGCGAGATACGTACGTACGTACAGACGGCATGACGAAATTAGTCAAAATGGATTCAGGGAGGGCCAAAACACCTATTTCCGTTGAAATCTGAGAACCGAAAATTTTCGCGATTACAATACTTCCTTTACTTCGTACAAGGAAGTAAAAAGAGTGTGTCATAACATCTAAAGAGATCGAGCGATTATTTCTTTAAAATTATTAAATTTTAATATTCTGATTACTACTACAGACCTAAAACAATTTAGTGAGTTTGATTGAATGTAAAGGATGTTGGTGTTTAGATAGAGGGAATAAAAAGCAAATGAAAAGCAATGTTGTTCGTTGAAGTATTTTTGTGATCGTGTAGAAGGATGTAAATCCCGATCGAAATGGTTAGATGGTTAGCACTTGTGCGGAAGGCGTTCGGGAATGAGTTAAAGTTGTCAATTCAAATCCTTGAAGTTGGGGTCAGGTCGGAAGTTCCAGCTGTCAGTATAAAGTATTGTTGTTCGACGTGACTTCTGAGCCGGACCCAGGACAGCGAGTCACGTCTGCGGCTGCGGCGCCGCGGACTATTTCATCTCCGTAAGCCACCTATGCACGTAGTTTCATTATAGTGATCGAGGTCGGCGTCGCTCGCGAGCGCACGTGTAGGTGTGGCAGATAAATCAAGGGATAATCGCAGGAGATTGCGTGTTCCTCGCTCTGACCTGCGTCCGAACCTCGAACTACGCTCGCGCTCGCCGCTCGCCACTCGCCTAGCGAATTCGTCCGAGCAAAAAATTGTTTAGCATAGAGAGCGCACAGCACAGATATCCTCAGCCCCGTCCTCTCGCCCAGTCGCCGTCACTTCCAAGCAGCACCAGATAACCACTCGTCTCGAGTTTGTCTGTGTGTATAAGCGAGACTGTTGAGAAGAAAAAACACGATCTGGGATTCATGAATTTTAGATTTCGCTTTACATAATATGAAACTCACACAGTTCGACTTTAACATAAATATAATGGGACATTATTATTCGTAGAATTATTGCTTTTGTATTTTGTACTGCGATGTGTCCTGAATTATTCATTTTGCATGCGCGCCAGACATGATTACTCCGGTATTGTTGGTATCATGTTTCCGGAAATGTTTAACATCTCCATTAAAAATCTCCCCAATTTAAACACTGCTCAACATACTTACATGAGTTTTATGTTTACATTCCGAACGACCCTTCTACCATTACATTATACTGTTTGTGTTTACTTTTCCGTCATTCTTCTTTTTCAAACGACTTTTATATTTCCTAAATATCCTCATTACATCACTGTTTAAAATAAAGTGAGGGATGTGAAAATAATATAAATATTTTTGTAAAAGTGTGCGGCGGTATACAAGATTTAGTAAAAATAAAAGTTCTGTTGGAAATGGATCGACTTGGCATTTTTTATCTTGAATTTCCATTAACACACATAATCTTTTGAGACTTCGGCACCTGTAACAACACACGTCTACTCCCCAAGGAAAACATTTCGGGAAGTCGAAGGAAAACAAGCGAACGCACACTGAACAATGTGACTTAATACCGATTCTGCTAACGCACATGTGCCATGCCTTCGCTTCCAACTCCCAAAGCTTCCACGCAATAACAATTTGTTCTGAATAATTTATTCTTTCAAGTAATAATATTGAACTGATAAGCCACGGACTCTTGTTCAAATTGATTTCAAAGTGGCTATAAAATTTAAAGCAATTTCATAAATAATAACGACAAAACTTAAATACATATTCTATTAAACTGTGAAATCTTAACGTAATGACCTCTTAAGCGTTTCGAATAATTTTCTGCGCGCGAATATGTCTTAACTGTAAAACGTTCACTTCTAGGGAGAGAGAGATATTTCTTAAGAAGAATGTACAAAACCCCAAGAAATAATTGCTCGCCGCACAAAAGAGAACGATGAATAATAGAGCAGGTTTCTCTTTATTCGTAGAGCCGTGAAAGAGACTCGTACATTGGGTCACCATTAATCTCTGAGTTGCCGAGAACGGCAAAAAAGTAGTGGAAAGTGTAATTTTTGAGCGTACCGTCTCGCGCTCCCCTGATGGCGTCTAACCGCACTATACAACATCCTCTACAACTTTCTGAATTAGTCAACCTTTGAACTTTCAAAAAACCTTTCATATTTCAGCCTCCACAACGGCAAATAATATTTCGAATATTCAATTCTTATTCTTACCGGTGCTCTCAACTAAACTCGGATATCGGAGCATCCAATTTCAAATAAGAATATTCAATGTAAAAGTACAAAAAAATATAAAGGTGCCCATAGAAATAGATATTGGAACAAACAATTTACAAATAGTACATATTGATAAAATAAACTTTTATTGAGAAACGCAGTTACCATTTGTCAAAGTATAACACCGACAAAATAATGAAAAGAAATTATTTTTGTCTGAAAGTAGTTAATAAAAGATAGAAATGCACAAATATCTAGGTGGTCATGCATTCGGCTATGACTATTTTAACAAACTGGTTGTGTGTTGTAATTGGCACTCCATTGTGTAATTCGTTTTAACTAAATTAAACGTGTTTAGTTGATAACTGATGTTTGTAGTGTACGTTACTATATTTTTAGTGTTTTTAAATGTTTCTGATGCTATTCCTTAAAATATTTTGCTGTGAAAACAACTAAATTATGTGGTTCTAAGTGTGTAGTGTTGTGTTATAAACTGATGGACGTGGAATTCCAAATTTTCGGATGTTTCCATAGATAGCATTGCTGTTGGCTGTTTCTAATCTGCGCAAAGTAAGTGCAAATACGATTCTTAATTTTATTTCGAGGTTGTAAAAACTGTCAACTCTTAATTAAAATTAGCAGTGCGTCATTATACAGGGTGGTGAATCGAATTGCGCACCATAGCGTTTTCAATGCTATTTTTCAAATGTTCAATTATTGGCTTCCCTAATTATTTTATGCAAAATAGCTTCAAATAAAAGTTTTAGGGCATAAATTTCTGCATCTAAATATACATAATTTCTATTACATGCTTTGTAACAACAGAAATTAAATATTAAAATGTCGAAAGTTGTGTTGAAAATACAGACAGCCATGGAATTGAACAAAAATTAAATAAATGCTTGGCGTTTTATCTGTCAAAACGACAACGTTGGACGTTTTATGTCAATCGTTGACGTTAAAACGCCAAGCATTTATTTATTTTTTGTATTATATATATTTTTTAAATGGGTTAGATGTGTTACGTATAACATTTTTCCTGAAACTTATAAACAAATAATACATAATCTAAATTAATTTAAATTAAAAGAAATATTTGACTTACATATTTAGTCAGTATTTTATTTTGCTAAGTGACTAGACACTCACGTTTCTTTTATTTCCTGACTAGGCAGGCAATATGTTATTTTCCTGACTAGGCATGCAAAACACAGCTGTCCTGAGTCTTAAAGGTTAGTCAAATGTTTATTTTCCTGTCAATGTTTACATATTGATTATCAATTTTAATTAATTGTCAAAACGTTAAAAATCTTTACAGGTACCTATAAAACTAACGCATTCTTAGGTATTTTCAAGGTTTTTAAAATTTGTTATGTATGAATACTATTTTCATTTTAAACTGGAGGGATCGGCATAAAACAATTAAATGCATCTCAATTACGTTTACAAAGGAACTCAAAATGTGACCCGTTATAACTGTTGTCACAAGGTTCGCATAGGGTTGTACAGCCTCATTCGCCGGTACGTGTATAATAAATACAAAAAAATACAATCTTTAAATAAGTATATTTCGTTATGCATACGATACAAGTATAATATATTATAAATATTATATACAAACATAATGTAAACATTTTCATACATTACTCAGTCTGATTCAGTACAGGATATTTAATCTTCTCATTGAGTAACATAACTGCAAATTGGATAATTTAATCCGAATTAGTAATTTTTAAATGGTCAATCATAGGAATATTTTTAGGCTGAATACGACCCTTAAAAATTTATCTATTGTGATCACTAAAGCCCGGATATTTAGGCTCTTAAAAACACTAAAATAAGCAGGCATATAGGCCGGTAAGTACTCTAAAATAGGCGGGATTTTAGGCAGCATAAATGCAAATAATTTGTTTACCAAAAAATAAACGAATCTTTGTTAGAAAAAAATAATAATTTTAAACGAAAATTAACGCAATCTGAAAAATTATAATGTAGGGTTCTCATTTTATTAACTATTATGCAAATTCAAACTATGTAGTATACTTAATTCACAAAATTTTTCGAGCAATTGTTCTATGAAATTTTCAGAAAGGGAAACGTTTTTTCTTTCGGCATTTTAAATTCACACACAAAAACTTGATTAAAGTAAGTACTTTAAATATTATACGTTAGGTTGAAACACTTTGTCGAGTGCTGAATTAGTCAACGAAGTAGATGATAAACCTTGTCTGCTCAATAAAAGTTAGAATAGGCAACAAAAATAGACAAAATAGGCTGTATAAGGTAAAATAGGCACAATAACCAAAATATAGAAAAATAGGCTCTAAGGCACGAAAAAAAAACCTTCCATTACACGTAAACATATTACCTATGTATAGAAAAAACGAAATTGCCTAAAGTATATTAAAATTTGAATCTAGGCAATTGCCTAAAAATCCGGGCTTTAGTGTTCACCGTTAAGTGATTTGGGGTAACCGCACTAATAGATTTCATTGTA
This sequence comes from Pterostichus niger, assembly GCA_947425015.1. NCBI lineage: Eukaryota > Metazoa > Arthropoda > Insecta > Coleoptera > Carabidae > Pterostichus > Pterostichus niger. The sequence continues at coordinate 9,220,749 of OX380341.1, forward strand.
GTTATATTGGACAGGGACGTATAATCGGTTTATGCCGATCCCTCCATTTTAAAATGAAAATAGTATACGAGTATATGTAGAAAAATATTAACTTCGTTTTTTTTTTTCTGAAACGTGTCTTATGAAGGAGGACATAAGTTTTGTGATGAATGTAGACGATTCTGGGACGTAACTATAATTACGGAGTTAGGCAGTTAGTAATAATGACAAAGAACATTATCGTTGCGCAATAAAATATGTATAGTTTTTTCAGCGTAATTCTTATATCGATCACGGCAAAGCAACCATTTTGAATAGGTGTATTATTTATTTTAATTTCTCTGTTATAATATGTTGCATTTGATTATTGTTTTAACATTATTACAATACATTTATGACAAATGAATATGTGTCACCTATATTATTTTCTTAAAAGCAACTTTTATCAGTACTGTCTCAAGAAAATCAGTTCTAGAATCAACCCTGGCAATTTCTTGAGCACATTATTATCAGATTCGTACAACATAAGCATTAATCTCTGAAACAAGTCTACCGAAAGTAAGATGAAAAAAAATTAAATCCGAACCTTGGTCCATATAAAGTAAAAAAAGGTTGACAGGGCGTAACACTAAGTCTCTGCTTCTACACCCTCCCGTTACCCCGCGTAGCTTCGCACCCCTCTACGGCGTGATTATGTGGGACGCGCAAAATAAAAAGATACCGGCGGGATACGCAAAAGTAAGATTTATGTCCGTTGGTAATGGAAGGAGATGTTTACACTTTAATGCACAACCAAATTACGTTTAATAATGTGATCGTTATTTTTTATTAGCTTCGTTAGAGATTTGTTGAAAATGTGACAAATGGAAGAATACATTTTGTTATGACGACAGTAATTATCGTTATATTTTTATAACCAGCGCCATTTATAAAAAATACAAGTTAATACAAAAATATACGTTATTATCTCTACGTAGGTTTCGAAATAAATTTGTTGGAAAATATGACAAATGAAATAATACTTTTTTGTAACAACATTAACATTATTACTATCATACTGTTTTTTCCACTGACATATAACTAAAACAATTGTGATTACTAATTAACTTTCTTTTCTTTCCCAAAATTATTTGGAACATTTCACAGGAGAAAGTTAGTAAACAGATTAACTAATTACTAGTTAAATTTGTGTTCATACTAATTAGTCAATATGAATACGAAAATAATTATAACATGAGGGGGGATGTTTAGATAACGAATGAATCGTGCAGTTAATTAATGATTTATTTAGTTAAGTACATAGTATAAATAGTTATTTGCATATTTACCCTTCTTTCTTAAAATGCATATTATTTTTTCCTCGGCATCAATATTTAAAATGACTTACTATTATGAAAAATATTTTAAAACTTGAATTAGCAACGAGATTAATAATTTAACAAGGGCGTTAGATACATGATAATGTACAGAGAATGACAGATGAATATCAATGCCATTATCATTTAGTAACTCAAATATGATTAATTTTAATTTATAATCATTATGATTATAGTAATGCGTATAAAAGTATTAACCAACTGTGTCGTTGCATGATCTGAGCGGGTATTATGAACGATAATGTCCGCATATAATATTTCGGTTGTTATAGATTTATTTAGGCAAGAGAAAAATAAAACACTTTCTTTCTGTCCTTATTAGTAACGATATAGTTTACTTCTGTCGTTATTAGATGTACAACTAAACGTGGAAAAAATATTTATTTACACGAAAATGAATAAATTAATAATTAATTTTATAATAAAAAATATCAAAGAACCAAAAACATGTCATTTGAATTAAAATATAATTACAGTTTATTTGATTAAAATCTAAAATAATTAATGTACAAACGAGTCAATGGAATGTAATTGAAAATATCAAAATAATGGAAGTCACAAACTTAAAAATATTTTAATGAGAGATTAATTATTATTCACTGTCATTTGAAATTAATAATTAAATATAGTTTAAATCATATTTCAATAACACCTCGAGTACTCGTAATTATTATTTTATTATAAACTTTTATACTTCTCTCACTAAATTTACGTTATAAATACATTAATAAATTATACAAATAAACCGATATGTAAATTCATAACCGCTTTGATCGAATGAAATTGTCGATTCTGCTTTTACACTATCATACATATCTAGTGTTGCTAGCCCTATTGCGACTGTACAGACTGCAACTTTATTAAAATATTTTTTTACTTCCGTTAGGAAATAGACGTTTTATTTCACTTATTTGAATTAGGTAATGAACTGCATTATTTAACTAGTGAAATAATGATGTAACATAGCAACAGATATCTTGGTAAACGAATTCTGATGTGTTATACTCTTATTTTTTGAATTTATAACAGTCATTAATATGTCAAAATTTCATAATTTCAAAAACGCTCTTTCGTATTTATTAGAACAGAAGTAGAAAAAATATTGTATGCAACACGTAAGAAAATTCGGTTATTACCTTACTTATGTGTTTACATAACTCGGCATTTCACATGCGTAAGATAATAACCTTCATTTCCTTACTAGTTTCTTAAATAACTATTAAAAAACTAATAACTTATATTCTTCTTCGAATTGTTACTATTTTCGGTTCATTACGTTATTTATCCCGTTTTAAATATACGGTTTTATAACCGTAATAATATCGGTTCGGTTACATTTTCGATTATAGAATCAATTAAATTATTAAAAAAATGAATATCAGTGCGGTTTTCAGAAACGTTTCCGTTACGGTTTCAGAAAAACAATGTATGTGTTTTCTACAAAGAACTCATGCAATTATTTAGAGAAGATTAAGTCGTAAATGAAAACCAAAGCACGAGTTAATTCTCTAATTCTGGAAATTCTAGTTGGTAAAATAAACCAGTTAAGAAGCGACGAAACAATTCTTGTAACAATAAGATGATCTCGCTCGCTGCGAAAGAGTACACGGCAGCAGAGAAACGTAAACAAATTTGATTAAGACGATGCGTCTAATTCAACAAATCTGGGTTTCCTGTGAATTTCCGGTGGCGGCGGCGTTGTCGGCTCGACGGCAAGAAATGAGAGCGTACGGAGCTGTTAATATGCCCTGCCGGCAGGATGAAGTATTTAATATACTTCAAGCTCTGAATTATGTCCCGTATTTCAGAAATATATGAGTCCGCGCCCGGCGCATCGCATCAGAATATTACGCTGTTACGCCGCCGTTTAAATAAACTGTGATTGCTTTAATAAAGTCCGCGGTGTAAACAGAAAAATTATGTTGGAGTCACTGTGCTCTTCCGTGAATTAATATCAAGACACTACGTCTTCATGCGAGGCATTTGTTACCGGCACTAGGTAACTACTGCTGTATCCACACTGCTAAATCTTTCTAATCTTCACTTCGAAAACGTTTAGAGTAAATCTTTTCTTAACGTGCACCACTTTAAAAAAAGTTAAGAATCGCTTCAAAGAAAGGTAATCTAATCGAATATTTATTTAGTTGTTTATATGATGACAGATCACTATCTATTAATTTATTACCAATTGATAAATGATTAACAACCCTTATTTTACATACTTATTCGATAGATTACCACCATTTTCAAATTTAGTGATCAAAATTATTTATTGTTACAATTTGATTTCATACGAAACTGCCACTATACAAACTATTAATTTATAACCACAACTTTTACAAAGCTATCATTGTATTCTTTTATTAGTTATTTACATTGCAAGATAGTTATACAGAAATTTACAGGCGAGCATAGAAAGGTAACGGGCGAGGGCTAGCGAGCCTGTTATCTGTGTGAGCCTGTAAATTTCAGTTAACGGTCGAGCATTGTACAATGTTTTATGTGCATTTGAATCGCAATATATGTATATTTAATAAAATTAATTGCAATAGTATAACGTAATAACTAAAATGTTCAATCAAGGTAGACTTTGAAAATCTGACAGATTTTGTTTAATCAAAAAATATTTAAGTGTCAAACGTTTAAAATTAGATATGTTGTCATGATAACCAATGTCAACAGCCCGTTATAAATTTTACACGGGCTAGCACGTTATAAGTCTCGTAACCCCTAGAGACAGAGTTAAGTAAACAGTTCATTACGATTCAAATGTACGTAAAATAATATACATACATACCATCAAGCTATATCCCATTAAATGGGATAGCATGTTTCCTTAAAACATTCACCGATCTACTGATCAGATCTCATCTAGACATTATACTCGCTTCAATCACATTCGAGGTTCCTTTTATACAAGCTCATTTATTCCTCACAGTTGAAATCTCGCAATAAGCCATAAATCACATCTATCCATTCGCTTCTATACACCTGTTTCATTAACCTTAGCGCCGCTTTTCATCGTAAATATGATAAAATTTTCATTTGGCAATAAATTCATCCCTATTAATTTCAGAACAAAAGCTTAAATACAAAAGAAAAATTGTATTCAACGAGTTCAAATTTATTTGAGAAATAAAACAAGTAATTGTAACGTTTGTATTCACATTTTTTTAAAAAAAAACGTGTCGTACCAAATACTAGAAAAAATTTCGTAATAATGGAAAATGTGTAAAATGTGATATCGGTATCGTGGTCATTGTTAACGTTTAACATGCTATTAGCTAACAATATGGTTAACATCATTTTATGCAATCGGGCCTTGGACCAATACTTAAAAAATTGTAAACACATTCAATCCAAAATAAATTAAATTTTATTATATTTTGGAAATATTTAAGCTCTTCTTTGATGTATTTGCTTACTGTTTCAGCCTACATTATATTTAAAATAATATTTTTTAAGCCGTTTTTACACAAAAAAATAGTTTCGGAGGTAGACTGAAAAGTAATGCACACATGCTTATAGAGCGCGAACAAAAACAAATAGCAAGATCGGGCAAAAATTACATAAAAGTAGTTTTCTTAAGCTTCAAAATCATATATTTATGTTTGAACATAATTATTGTTAAGGCAAACAATTTTTTTCATTTCGTCACTGAAAAATTCTTCCAACTTTTCTCGAATTCCGAACTTGACAGTTGCCGTTACCTCATCGTCCGAGGTGTAATGATTACCCTTGAGGTCTCTCTTAAGTAGAGGAAAAATATTAAAATGGCAAAGCGTAAGATCGGAGGAATAAGGAGGGTGTGGAATTGGTTCAAACTTCAAGTTTCGTAGAGCCTCTTCAGTTGCACGCGAGGTGTGTGGATGAGCGTTGTCATGTTGCAAGATTACTTACTCCAGGCTACCTCTAACACGACAAACTCAACGACGGAGGTGTTTTAGAGTCACTTTTTCAGCAGTACGCTGTTTAATTCGCGTTGACATAGCATTAGAACACGTGCCCATACTTCCGCTCCTCGAAATACACTGGATGAACGCAACGATCTCAAACTGCACATGCGTATTGAGGGGGAATGTTACTTCACATGCCACCTGGCGTGCTTGTAAAAGTCATTTCGCTTTACAAGCATGTGTGCATTACGTTTCAATCTACCCTCGTATTTATGCTCTCTCTCATTATACATATTAAACGTATTCAGATTGGTATTATGTTATTTAATTCTGCATTTTCAAATCTCCCCTCTGCCTTTCTTTTTAATACACCACTAGACACAGGTATATACATGAAAATAGAGTATTCATTGTCAGTGACATTCATTAAATTATAATGATTATAAGTGGTATCATTAATACGTAAACTAAACCGAATTAACATGTCATGTAAAATCTATATTTGACAAAATCGAAATGGTAACATTATTAATTTAGTTTAGCTTAAAATTTAAATTTTGGTAGTACAATCAACTGTAATAATAAAATCATTTAATAATTAGTTAGTCTGGAAGTAATAGATACATATTATAATACAATGCATTTAATTTTAATAGAATCACCATTGTGATCTCAAATATCTACTATGATTTAAATTAAACAGAAAATATAGAATTAGTTGCACATTCATCTATTTTTTATTTTATTTCAATAACTTTAAGTATTTGTTTTATATCTAAAATGAACTTTAAATAAAAGACGAGATGAAATTTCAGATATTCTGAGTTTATATTCCGGTGTATGCAAAATTAAACTGATACTCTATCAAATGTCATTTATTTTTGTTCAATTTACGTTTGTGTTATTGTGACAAAGTTAATTATATATTAATATGAAATTAGTATACGCTGTATTTGTACTAAGCTGTTAAAATTTTATTTCAAATGAAATACAAGTTGTGTTAAAGTTATGTGAAATAATACAAAGCGCTAAAATATATCAATTTAAATATTTATGTTATACATAAACAAAAAAATTAATTGAAAACAAAATCAACGAAACCACAGTCATTAAAATAACATTACACAAAATAATTTATGTGTATTCTGTAAAACAAGTATAAATTGAAATTTGTTGACCGATTATAAAATACTCATGTAACCAAAATGTAATTTCCATTAAAATTATAAATACATATCATTTTATCGCGGTTAATCCTGAAGAAATCACTGTTCCATTTTCAAACAACAAAATCAAAAAAATCAAATCGTTATTTAACAAATGAATTCATTGTATGATAATACCTACGCGCCCCAACAATGCCCCAAACATTAAAATATGTAAAACCGACTCTAAGGTTTCCTATACAGGGTGTTTTTATATTTCGATAAAAAAAAATATACAGAGTGTTTCTATACCTCTGTACTGAACTTTAATGACATATATAATTTGATATGCTGATTGTAGAACAAAAAGATTTTTTTTAAATTCGCAAAAATTAGAGCATTTCATTCCTAGCGAACATTTTTAGTGTCCCTGATTTAATAGAATATTGTAGTTAATGAATAATAAAGAGAAAAGTTTTGAAAAAAATTAAGAAATATTAAAGCATTCATATAAGTATTTCATCTGCCCATTTTTTAAATATGACATAATTTTACATGGAATAGATAATGGAAAATTATATATTTAAATTGCATTCTTTCTGCTTTTCAATTATACTAAGATTACTTTGATTTTTTCAGTTTAATTTTTATAATTCATTAGTCAATATGTTTAAGAAGAGTTCAACAGTTCTTTATAAACATTTTCATGATCCATAAATTTATTATACTTTATTTACTCGAGAAATGAAAAATTAAATTTATTGGGTACTTGATTAACGTTAAATAAATTATAATTTGTTGATCATGTTAATTAAATCAAACAAACTTGGCACCAATAAAAAGAAAAAACTCTTTAAATATATAATTTTCAATTATTTATTTCATTAAAATAATGTAATAACATTAAAAAAATATTTTAATTCTTCACTGTAAATAGGACTTTAGTATGTATAATTTTTATTTAAAACTTTTCGCTTTGTCTGCTATTATTTTCGAATTAAAATTATTTGAATAAATTCGCTATTTTCACATTTTTACTCATATTTTGTGATCTATGTATTTCTTTTTGAAAAAACAAATACATCGTTAAATTAGTGTATTATTGTGACAACTTTTGTCTAATTTAAGCCAATTTATAGCTTTTGTTGTTACCGAGATTCCAATATTCTTAAACGGAGTATAAAAACAACCAGTATATTTTTGATGCTGTGAATATAAGATTGTTTTGAGAATGATATGCACCCTATCGATAAAACTGATGATTGTGTTAAGTACGTACATGAGTAATGACTTTGAAACAAATAGAAGCAGATTTGCATCAAACCAATAATTTATATCCGGTACATTATCAGGAAGTAGGCCCGGGTCCAGGATCCGGGCAACGAGACAACAGGAACAGCAACAGCAGCAGCTTCGGAGACATTCCTGTGTAAACGAAACTGTAAATTACAAGGAGCGACCTAAGTAACTAAGTAATTACGTATCAGTTTAGGAGCGAAACCGATGCGTTGTCAACGCTATCTGTCGCACGTCCTGCGGATCCTCAGCGGAACTTCTTGCGATGCGAAAACAAAGGGTCGAGCTGGGTCGCCGCCGCCGCCCGTTCATTTATCAAGCGGAAACGAGCTGTATGGCTGTCACATTAGAGAGAATTGAATGCTGGGCCGTGACGTCACGAACGAAACCAGAATCGAGTAATTGATATAAAATATCCCGCTGTTTACACCGTTTAAACTATCATTTACTCTTTAAGCTTGTTTTCGCGATGGTCGGATTCTGCTACGCAGCGCCCTTTTATTGCTTGCTTTCTTTCGATTTTTCACGCAATTTACTAACGAAAAATATTATAATTTTATTTCCATTTCGCATCTTTTATTGCCGAAAATATTCTTTCAAGATTTCGAATACGCCTTCACTCTTATAAAGCATTATTAATATTTTCTTGAATTCATGGATAATAGATATCAAATTTTGCAATTACAATTATTTATAGATATTATGATGGTATTGTATAATTTACACCGTGATAATCTTGCAAATAAAAGTTGTAGAAATTTAGTTCTCCATATTTAATTTTTGAAGCATTTTATTCTAATACCTATTTATGTAACAAGTACATAATGTAGTACTTTATTGACCGAGGCGTAGTTTATGGCCGATCAAACTCATTGAGCTGATAAATATGGCAGATAAATCCTATCATGTACAGTTGTATACAAAGCATGTTCAACTACCTTGCAAACAATTTTGTTTCTTAAAATAAGTAATAAGAAAAATTCAATTGCATTTCAAAGAATACTTTATTCTTGTTTTTTTTTTAACAATGTTAATTATACAATAGTAGGTCATAAATAACGCTTATTAAATATTTCATTACCAGCCGTAAAATCAAGGCCCTCAAAGATGTTAGTGGTGAGGGAGCCACAGGGGTAATTTGAACTTCAGCATTCTGTGATTAAAATAATGTATTCCATTATTTCTACTTTATTTTTATGCACTCAGGATAAATTATACTGAATACAGAATCATTAAAAATAAAAGTTGTCAATAAGTTATCGATCATTAACAGATAATGATCCAGTTGGAGAAATAGCTGATTGGAAACAATCACATAAAAAACATTAAAAGCGCTAGGATAAAATTATGATCATGTATGTTGATTTTAAAAATATATAGCTAATGTGTTTATTAGCTAAATAAATTCTATTTCGAATAAACTTATAGAAAAATCTGTATCACTAATTTCTTCTTTGTAATACGGTACACAGTGGCTGGTACCACAAGCTCTGTTTTTGCCAGTTTTAAGAACAGTGTATTTGGGTGTTTTAGCTATCTCTAACATGTTAAAACCGTACTCTTAAAACACCCAAAAACAAAGGTTGTGGTACCAGCCATTATGTTTAAAATGAATGGAATACGTTTAAAATACACCCGTTGGTTTCTAAAAAGTGTATAGATTATGGGTACATATTTCTTTCGTATTATAATCCGAAGAAAAGAAGTAAGTTAGATCGAGGTATATCTGAAGGAAGTATGTAACAATAAATAGTGGGATAAAGGCTGAAGCAACAGGGGAAGGAAAGTAAAATAGCAGTTGGCGCTGATAGCCACAGGTGCTCTACACTTTACATAGGTATTAAAACTTGCCGCCATCTTAAAAGACTTCAAGATAACAAAATGCAAACGACCTACTTATAAACTTAATCCAAGGTCAGGAAAAAAGAATTTCCCAACAGAATTTTAAACCCTATTAAAATGCTTATCAAAAAAGTTTGCTTTATATTTCTCTTATCTGACAGCTTTTGCTTTTTTGTCGTGTGTAGTACATCATTATATTTTCATAATTCCCGCCGTCCGCTGTCGCGTTTGTCTTTTATTTCTTTATTCGCTGTTAGCTGTTTGTTCAATGCACGAGGCACGTAGCAATCGCTAATGATGTGTCTTTTGGAAGAGCTGCCGCCGCCGACGTTGCCGTCGTCGTCGCTGCCGCGTTTTCCACGAATGACATGAAAATCTCGAGAGGCAAAGAATATTACTCAAGCTGATTTACGTTGAAAACGCTGCATTAGAATGGAGAAAGATTAAAGCTTCGGATTGTTTTAAAGATTTTTCCTAAGTACCATTACTCACCGCAAATGCTTGGCTCGCAGACTGTCATTGAATTTCAGTTACTTACCCGCGAAATTAAACGACTAAATAACAATTTTTCTTATTTTCCTGTTCTTCAAAACCCCACTTGCGCTACTCGTGAATCATTTTTTACAACCTTCGCGACGACGAAATTTGTTTTTATTTTCCTTTGAGACAGAAATCCTGACGGTATTTCATTCTAAAAACCCTTCCGCTGAACTTAATTGCACTTTTTCAAATTTTTACCGAAACAAATTTTCATTTCTTCTCTATTCTTGCCACATTTTCTTTTTATAATACTAAATAAACATATAACAGTATTTACTAAAAATAACTATCAAACATATTTACGGAAAAATGTCAAATATGATTACCATTTCTTTAATGCCTAGTTGCACCGCCAAAAGTAAAATTTTAAACTTGATTTAAACAAATAAAAGCAAATCAAAGGGGCTTAGAGTTCGTACTCACCGAGCCATAGCGTGGTAGTTCATATATTGTTAGTTTATATGGGATTCAAACTCAGGATCTTCGGATTCGAATGCTGTAACATTAACCATACCACCGTACAGCTGGACTGTTTCACAACAATGCCAATTATGCCATATGACAAGTAAATTCGTTTTGCTTTTATTTGTTTAACTTAGGTTTCAAATTAAACTTTTAGTAGCCATGAATAAAAATTTGTACAAAATCACAGTTTTTTTCAATAGTTACCAGGGATACATTCAAAACAGAAACTTGTCATATTGACAATTAACAAAACGAATTTATTTTTAGTACGTATACTTGTTGTAATAATTTAAGATGCAATCGTAACAAATTATGTGTGTATTACGAGCGTAAAGTGTCTTTGTTCCTCTTACACTATTGCAGCTCTCGTCTTCGGCTCGCGCTGCAATTACTGTGCTCGAGTAACCAAGAATCACTTTACGCAAATAACTATTTTTACAGCTGAGCTCGTAAAGAGAAGTATTCATAAATCATCAACCTAGAGTCACAAACATTAATCTTCATACAAATGCAGGCTGATTAATAATAAAACAAAATAGTACGATTGTGAATATTCTTCCCTAATATTTATTTATCTACATTTGAATAAAGTAAATAAAAGTAATGATCATTAGGTATCGTTTCTAAAAATACACCTTGTTAATCCATTATTATTAACAATAAAACATAAAACAACAAAGACAACAATAACACAGAATCAAATATTAGCCAAGTAAATATCTCTGTGCAATTAAACATAATTCCCATTAACAACAAGCAATTAGCAGGGTTACTTGATGTTTGTTGTTCAATATACCCTTCAGATCCATAGTAGGCCTGGGGCTTCAAAAGCCATCAAATTTGATGTACTTCAACAGACTTAAAACAAACCAAATATCATTATCTTCCATCTAATTATATATTAAATCCCGGTTGTTCATACACGTTTGTGTGTCGTTGTATGCAGATTACATTATGTTATCGATTTAAAATCAGAGCCCAAGGGAAACACAAAGATCTTGTGAAACAATTGCCTGTACGATAACACGTGATGTTGCCACCGCAGCCCCGATTTACTACTTTCCAGTGAATTTCTTCATTGATTTACTTGCAATATGCACGTTGTAATATTTTCAAACAATTTATGGATACTTGTAACATTATTGTCGGGATTTCGCTACTCAAGAAAGAGTAAGCGAGATTCAATAATCAAATATGTGTACTGTAAATGAAATAATTGACTGTAGTGAAGCCATAATATTACTATAGTTCTATGATTTATAAATCGTATTTACAGATCATTAATCACAATAATAATATATTATACACCAAGGGAAAAAAACACTTGACTCACAAGGTGTATGTATAATTTTTTTCACTGCTAGCATTTTAATCCTATTTTTATATTTGATAATATAATACAAATATTTTTAAATGAAAATTTACTTATTTATGAATAGTTAGCTGATTATTAAATTATATTTTCATGCAACTGTCAAAGTTGACATATATGCGCACAATTCAGCCCGCAAAATTTAACTTTTTCGTCAGCACGACAATAATTTAATTAAAACAATTTAAATAAAATAAATAAATAAATATATCATCACGCCTTTCACCCATTACTGAGTGTGTCACTCTGCCTAAGCAGATCTCAGTAAGTGATATATTTTTTTGCGTGAAATGCGGTTACCAGCCGTCACATCACGGCCCTCAAAGATGTTAGTGGAGGAGGAGCCACAGGAGTAGATTTAAATTGGTGAAAATTGTTTGTCGGCTGTGGGGATCGAACCAGGGTTCTCAAGATCCACTGACCGACTCGATACCACTGAGCCACCTACCCCATAAAAAACAATTTAATGACTCAAAAAATGTAAATAATGATATATTTGTAGACTAATAGTGACAAAAGGTATTTATTGACTATTGATCATGAAGTCATTAAATATGTGCGTATCTCTTCCGCAGCCAAATAATCCTGTATTAATTGGGATAAAGTTCTTTTATTTAATACTATCTTTATTTAAAATTAATAAAGTATATTTTACAGTAGAAAACAAACGACTATTTAAAAAAAAATTATTGTTGTTATTTCAAAAACTGTACAAAACAGAATACTTTCAAACAGTGCTCGGTTCTTCACTGCTATTGAGAGACAAGACAAGTTGAAAGTTCATCATTTTGTCGTATGCACAAGCTTCACATCGTTCGTTAATTAATTTGAAATACCTGAAATACTGATTGAAAACCTTGTTACCAATAGTTGTCTTACAAAATTCCTATCGAATAATAATTATTTTGTAATAAATAGCTGAAAGATCGAGCTTCGCTCAGGAAATAACAGGAGCTAGGAAGAATGAAAAATAAAAAAAATAAAAAATAGACAACGGAGACAACGTTTCTCCACAATTTTCTTTCGAATTTTTGATTAAATATGGAAAATAGTTGGAGATATCAAGTTGATTTTGGTCTCAATCGATTTCTTGTGTCAAATGGCATTGCAGTAAAGTATTCATATGCATATATCATGAAAAACTATTTTTTCATGACAACCTGACAAAATTGCTTGTATTATACATTATAGTGTACATAGTTGTGGAATATGTGAAATATTAATGATGTGAGGTGACGGTGAAAGAAAGAGAGAGGGAGAGAGAATTTAGTTTAAATATCAAGGGTATTTTTATGTGATTAAATAAATACATAATTAAAAGAACTATTCAGTGAATATTTATTATCTGACGTATACAAAACGTGGTAATAGTGATCGCTAGAGACCGGATTATATGCAACATAAAAAGCTTGAAATATGCATAAAAAATGCTTAACCCTTTGCACTCCAGCCTAATAAGCAATAGTAGGAACCAGTAACTCCAACTCCAACTCCAACACTTTTGATTATCTAAGACTTAAGAGCGCTGAGTGAGATAAACAAGCGTGTCGCAAATGCGGCGACAACGGATTTATTCCTAACATACGAAATGTCGCAAATATTGCTGAAAATTGTCAAAATATGCAACATTAAATAATTAAAGAAAGTATGATGTAGTTATTTTATTTCAAAATCAGCACACAATTAGTAAATTAATCATTGATAAATTATTGATATCATAATTTAGCAACCTTATCGACGATAATATAAAAAAATTAACAATTATTTAACATTTTGTTACTCTTGTAAACGTAAACAATCAGGTACTATTCCAAATGTTCGCTAGTAAGATTTTATTTTCGATCACTCAAAATATTTTTATAAGTGAAAAAGGATCGCTCCAAATCTATTGAGGTAACTGGGCAGTATTTAAATTTAGGTGTTAGTTCTGCCGTCCCAGTAATAAAACTATCAATTTGACACAAGAGTTCAAATCCAAATAATGCTATCCTTGAGTTCATTGAGTATATCTTCCAGAACATGTAGGTAAATTGTTAGAATGCAAGTTTTACGCAATGTTGATTTGTCTAGTATATTTTGATTTAAGGGGTAAGGCCACTCTAAAATTTTTTAAAAATGTATTTTTTTTATTTGCTTAAATTATAGTTTAAACCCTTAGGAATAAGGGACAATTAATTTAAATGCCGCGCGAAAGTATTTCAGAGGGAAAAATGCATATATCTATTAGTACTAGTATTTATATATATATATATATATATATATATATATATATATATATATATATATATGACTCGAAACTTTAAACGCGTTTTTCTCGAAATCATATTTTCAAAATCGGGCGAAAAGAAATCTGAAATACTAATTGATGGATCGTGCTAAATCTTTTTATTTCTTATTCTAGATATAAAATACTCAAAAACTACGGGGGCTTTATTAGTTTTTTATGGTCGTTTTTATACAGAAATTTAGTCCCAAATAATGAACTTTTTTTTTAAACGTGCGCCATTTTGTTAAAAATAAAAATTTTCAAAATCCAGCCCGTAGTTTTTTAGAGATTAAGAAAACATCAGAGATTAAGAAAACATATCCCTTTTTGATCCAGGTCTATTGCTGTTCCCGGAATGTTTTCGCCCGATTTGCCCTACGCGCCGAGAGGAGTCGCCATTTTGTTTAATTTCTGACGACAATTTTGAATATTTTCTTTAAAAAATTTTTGTAAATAAAGTTTCAAGAGCACTAAATAAAGATCCAAAAACAGTTCTTAAGCAGCACGTTTAGATTTCGTTAAAAAAAATCTTGAAAATGACCCTTTTTTTCCTTGTCTAGAGTGGCCTTACCCCTTAAGCAATATTTTCGCAGAAAATCCTAGAAGGTATGATTTTTAGACGCTCGATTTCTGATTGCACTCTAAGATCCGGGCGGGTAATAGGTTGGGCCGGCAACAACGTAAGATTTCATTCATTAACTACCCTATTACAATTATTTTAAATATAGCGAAAATATGCATCCTCACTAGATCTTATATAAAATATGCAATGACCGCTGAGACCGCTAAATATACAAATGCATATGCAAATATGCACATGCATATAATCCGGTCTCTAGTGATTACATTTACTAGTGAGGTAACATTACTGAAAAATTGAAAAAACGTAAAATGTTCATTTGTTATAATTTATACAGGGTGTTTCTATAACTCTGCACGAAACTTTAATGACATATATAATTTGATATACTGAATGTAGAACAAAAAGAATTTTTTTTGTTATCGCATAAATTAGGATATTTTTAGTGTCACTGGTTTAACAGTACATTTAATTATTTATAATTATGTTACTAATGAAATAAAAGTATAAACACTGCCTACAAATAATCATTTATTAATTACTTATTATGTAGATATTTGGTGTAATGCCTTATTTTTATTTTTTTAATTAAATGTATTATTAAACCAGTGACACTAAAATGAGATTGCCTAAGTCTTGATAAATCAGATGAGTGGATATTTCGTGAATATTTCAAGGGTTTTTGTACCCCATTGAATGCAAATATAGCGTGATGCTATGTATATATACAATACATAATATTTCATTTCTAATAACAATAATATCTTGTTTCAAAAAGATCAGTGAATGAACTTCAAATCCAATTAGGCGCATGTTTCACCTTAAACACTGTATAACAGATATAGAATTTCAAGCGTAATCCAGGCGTTTGCTGGCATAGGGATTAATTAATTAACGTACAATTCGAAACGGAGCAAAATCATTTGTGCCTAAAAATTATTATTTAAATGGAGAAATTCGTAGAAATGCGCATAATCTCATTTCCAAGAAAAATAATTCCAGATGTGAGGTCATTTTCTATACGTAATACCTTGAAGAAAGTTCTAGGAAAGTCGAGTTTTCCGATTCAAATTTTCTTCCAATGCAGATCTAAACTTACTGTTATATTCTTTGTGATCTCCAATGCTTTCAGATTGCGAAACATATATTGAAAATTTTACTATAGGAAGAGAATTTTATAAACATATTTCATGTAACACTCGGTGACTATTCTTTCATAATATTTTTAAAACGGATGAAATATGTCACTTATATTTGATAAATGATTTCTTCAAATGTGAAGAGTTATTACATTTTCTGTAATAAAAAATTTATAAATTGATACATCAACATTTTCACTCAGTCAGTTTAAATAAATAAAAAGTGGAACATTGCATCGTGTACGACTGTGCAACGAAAATAAAAATATATGTTGTGTTATTTCCAATTCAGGTAAAATTAGATTGAGTTTATTTATTTATTTATGTTACGCTGTACAACAGGAACTTAATCCCAATTACAGTACAGGGTCCGCATTCACCGAGCCGCAGTGTGGTAGTTCATATAATTTTTAGCTTGAGTGAGATTCGAACTCGGGATCTCCGGAGTTGAAGTTTAAGTTGTCATTTAGTTTTTATTATATTAGCAATATTTGAAAATATACTTTTTCATTTTATTTCTTCACTACTGCTTTTTTCTTATAGCTTATAGAGAAATCTCGGATAAAAAAAATTCGTAAAATTAACTGCCGCTTACCTGAAGTATCATATTAGTACCACTGGTTTAATAAGTATTTCTAACATTTTACAATTATAATTTAATTATCAATATATTAGAAATAACTCTCAAACACTAAAAATGTGTACTTCATTTGAAATGTAAATAATTTAGCGAATTTAAAAAATATTTATTTTTAATCAAAAATGAATATATCATATAGTACCTGTCATTTAATTTTGTTCCTTAAATAAGTTTAATAACTTTTCATAGCAATCGTAGAAAAAAATTATTTTAATAAAATATAAATTTATTAATATTTGACAGGGAGAATATAATGCTTATTTTTGTTAAATATTATTGGTTTGTTATTTTTTAAATAGTATCCAGCATAATGCCCGTTAGTCCTTAAAAAATTAAATGTATTTATCGGAAATCCTGGTGTTAAAATATTAATATTTAATTAAATTAAATAAATTATAATACTGCATTATCAAGAAAAAAATATATCGGATTAAATTCGTTAATTAATTATTGATCTATATTTGTTTGTTTGGGTAAATAAACTGTTATTATTTTCAAATAATTTTGCAATAATTTAATAAATCAAGAACTTTCTAGGGTAGATATCTCAGAAGACATGAGTCGTCTTGTGAACTTAATTCACGCAGATGACCAATTTAATCCACAATAAAATTATCCCCCTCGCACATTACCCGCAAAATATATTACTTACCAAAACATACTAAGACAGAGTGCCACTCCCAGTAATGGGTACGAGGCATGGTGATATATTTATGTTTATTTAAAAACTTGAAATTCAAATTATTTTAATTGAGAACCCTGGTTCGATCCCCACAGCTTACAATTAATTTTCACCAATTTAAATCTACCACTATTATCTTTGGGGACCGTGATTTTACGGCTAGTAACCGCACTTCACGCGAAAAAAATATATCACTTACCGAGATCTGCTTAGGTAGAATGCCACATCCAGTAATGGGTAAAATGCGTGATGATATATTTATTTATTTTGTAATTGAAATAAAATAGGTTGAAGTGAAATAAATATTGAACGATAGTAATAACAATACGTGGCACATATGAAAGTGAAGTAAAAGTACGAGATTAATCGCTGGAAACAACAGTTCCGCATTCGAGCAACATAGGCTCTGATGGCCTGACAAAGACTTCATTTCGGCGGCGTGGAAATTTAAGCGTGAAAGCGTGTTACGTGTTTCGTTTGGCGCACGTTATTTGCTGTGACAACACGACCGTTCTACCTATACGCACCTGTCAAGCGCAAGTCAAACAGACGACGACGTTGAAGAAAACCAATAATAAAGACGTAATTTTCCGTTCATGTCGACTAGAGATGAAAAAACTATCGATAGTACTATCGATACATCGATAGTTTAAAAAAATTAAGTACTATCGATAAGTAATTAATAGAAAAAAACTATCGATAGTATCGTTTAGTAATTATCGTTTAGTAACTATCGTTTAGTAACTATCGTTTAGTAACTATCGTTTAGTAACTATCGTTTAGTAACTATCGTTTAGTAACTATCGTTTAGTAACTATCGTTTAGTAACTATCGTTTAGTAACTATCGTTTAGTAATTATCGTTTAGTAACTATCGTTTAGTAATTATCATATAGTAACTTTTGTTTAGTAGTTATCGTTTAGTAACTTTCTTTCAAATAAAATAATTTAAAAATAAAAATAAATAAATAATAAATAACACGGGCTGGACTGTGAGTAATGACAAGCAAATTACCTTATGTTCCCGGAGCAATACGTGTGTTATTTGCGGACCACGTGGTAGCTTATGTGTTAAGTATGACTTGTCAAGATTTCATCTACATTTAAATGATATAATTCCAATTATATTTAATATCGTTATTGTACAGTAACTGTACACAAATGTTAGCTGTAAATCGATTGGTTGTCGGAAGACTTTAAAGGGATGAAAGACAAAGTGAGATTTCTAAGAAATTTATTATAGGGTAACAGGTACGAGATAATTTAAATTCAATTGTTCTCTGATGTTCATTGTTGTTTGTGCTGTAGTGAATATTATTGGGTCAAGTGGCGGCCAATACATGACCACACATACACAAATAATCACACACCTTCTATATATTCTGTAATAATCTTAGCAAAACACTTTGTATATATTCGTTCATTTTCTGTAGTTTCTAAGCATCATCATCATCTGTGGCGCTACAGCCCGAGATCGGGCCTGGGCCTACCGGACACACCGAGCCGCAGTTTTTTACGCTGCCGTACTGCCGGTTTTCGTAGTCGAATGCTACATTATTTAAGGCGTATAAGTGACTAGCTTATAGCGCCCGAGTGTGATAAATACATGTAACTGTATTTTTTATATTTTACGACAAATCACACATTGTCGACAAGCGGATTCGAACTGACGAACCTTGGTTCGGGTGACGTCACAGTATGTCAAGAGATGTGCCTTAACACGCTCGGCCACCGCGCCTGTAGTTTCTAAGCATCATTCTGTACAATTTTCATGTTTCTCCACTACCTGCTATTATAACTTCGCCCGCTTTCTCCGAACCTAACAACATCTGTTTTTCAAGTACCTACATTCCAAAGTTCTTTGTTCACCCCAAAATACACCATTTTTTCCTTCTAACCAGGACAGTCTCCGCTTACCACTCATCCAGTATGCATCACAACTCCAAAAATACTATCACAACACCACATTTCTTTTTTATTTGATCTAAATTAATATAAAAGCTGTTTAGAATTGCAATTAGTTTTTCTAATATCTTGATCTCGACAAATATATAAATTAATGTAAGAAATGATATATACCTAGGGATAGAAGTACATACTTGCATTTGATTTAAATTTTTCACATTTGTAACTTCTGAAATCTTCTTATTAAGCCTAAATTTTAAAGAAATAAATTTTTGACATTTATTGTATATTTTCTTATTTTCTATTTCTCTCATTATACATACCTTAGAGCGGGTAATATTAACTGTAACAAAACCATATTCACAGAAATTATTTAGCACACATCCCTTAATATAGAGCAACATCAACAGTTTTAAATTTTAGGGGATGAGGGTAACATTTAAAAAATTATAAATTTTATTTTACCTCTCTCTCAAAAATGGAACAAATTTAATAAATGATTTTAAACTCTGTATAGGCAAAGATTTTTTATTTTTGAAAAAAAAATTATTTATACTTTGGAAAAAAAATACTATCGATAAGTAATTAAAAGAAAAAAACTATCGATAGTATCGTTTAGTAATTATCGTGTAGTAACTATCGTTTAGTAACTATCGTTTAGAAACTATCGTTTAGTAACTATCGTTTAGTAACTATCGTTTAGTAACTATCGTTTAGTAACTATCGTTTAGTAATTAAAACTATCGTTTAGTAACTAAAACTATCGTTTAGTAATTTAATTGACTATCGATAGTACTATCGATATATCGATAGTTTACTGATAGCACTATCGAACAATCGATAGTTGAAATTACCGATAGTTTTTCATCTCTAATGTCGACGCAGCGTTCGTTGCGGTATGACACCAGTGGCGTTGCCGATAAAAATCATTTAGGGTGTAATATCAATATATTTTAAGTACACAGTGATATTTAAGACCAGCATTTCAATCTCCTAACAAAGTTTCTAATTTATATGACAAAATAAATAAAATATTGTAGGTATCGAAATTATAGTATAAAAATTATGTTGACTGTCATTTTTTAATGTACAATTTTTAGGTTGCTATACAGATAAATTTTTAAGTAAGATTAAAATACCTATCAACCAAAAGAGTCTAACTGCGACTAAGAAGTCACAATTAGACTCTTGGAGTAGTTTCGAAAGTTCCTTTGTCATGTTATTTTAAGTGTTAGTACATTGGTAAATAAATATAAATATATCATCACGTCTTTTACCCATTACTGCCGAATGCAGATCTCGGTGATATATTTCTACGCGGAATTCAGTATTTAATCCACTGTCATCAAACTTGGTTACCAGTCGTCAAACCACGGTCCTCAAAGATGTTAGTGAAGGGGGAGCCACAGGGGTAGATATAATTTGGTGAAAATTGTTTGTCGGCTGTGGGACTCGAACCAGGGTTCTCAAGATCCACAGGCCGACTCGATACCACTGAGCCACCTACATTGTATGTACAATAAATTGTTAATATAATTTAACTAATTAAATGTAATTTTTTTTTATAATTTGTGACTTATCTACCAATGCTTTCCAAATGGTCCAATCCCTGGAACCGAAACGACAGTTATAATATATTATTGAAATTCAAAAAGTCTTTATAATCCATCCTTAAAGTTTTCATATTAATAATAATTGTATAATTAAAAAACGGCATTACGGCTTTCGGATCCTACGATCTCAAATCGTATTCAAGCAAAAAATTATGAACTACCACACTGCGGGTTGATGAGTCTGGAACCTATATTGTAAATGGGATTAAGTTTTTGTTGTATTGAGTAGCACAAATAAATAAATAAAATGTATCGAACTATTAAACAAGAATTATTAGGTTTTTAAATAAAGGAAATCATATTTTTCTAAGCACTGTCTCACCGTAACTTCATAAGAGAGAAAGAGAAAGGGAGAGAGAGATAGAGTACTGCGTTTGACAAAAGATTACACAGCAAAAAATTTGTATAAATAAATTTTTATTGGGTGGCTTAGTGGTATTAAGTCGGCCTGTGAATTTGAGACCCTGGATTCGATTTTCACAGCCGACACAAAATTTTCACCACATTTAAACTACGTCTTTGGCTCCCCCTCAACTAATATCTTTAAGGGCTGAAATCTGGCGGCTGGTAACCGTACTTTACGCGAAGAAATATATCACTTACCGAGATTTGCTACAGCAGAGTGCCACACCCAGTAATGGATATAAGGCGTGATGATATATTTATTTAAAACTCTTCGATAAATCACCACAATCACAAAATTGAGTAAAACAGTGAAAAAGTTCATTGACACAAACAGAAACATATAAATAAATGTCACTTGTCATAGTCATTCTGTACTTTTTGTTACATTGTAAATCCGCTATACTGTGTAATGCTATGAAGTAACGGTGCGATAAAGTAGAGTATTGGTTCGATAGTTCAAACTTCATTGAATTTAACTTTATATTAAAAATATACAACAGCGTCTTAAAGATCAAAGAACTTTCAGATCCTTTGAAAAAGAAAAAAATAGATACCAAAAAAGACAATTTATTACATAAAGGAAATAGTATTATTAAACATTTATTTTTTAACAAATAATGCCACATAACTCTTTATATCACCAGTAACCAAAATCAAAATTGTCGGGATAAATATATCGATTAGAAAATCAAGTAAATAAATATTTATGGGTAGATAGCACAGTGGCAACGCATTGTAGATTTGTGTGGATTTAAAAACCCGAGTTCGATTCCCAAAACCGACAAATTGATTTTCCCCTCATTAAAATTATCTCTGGGTATGGTATGAGGGGCGTGATTTAATGGCTGAGTGTTTTGAAATGTCCTGCAATGCTTGTAACGAATTTATTTTAATGTTTGATCATTGGTATCAAAACAGCATTCTATCAGCACTGATTACAATTCTGGAATAAGAAAACAATGCAAGAAACCAGTTCTGATGAGCAGGGAGGCTGAGAAAAACAGTCATCTGATGTTTGGCAGAAAACTGGCGAATTAATAAAGCAAAGTAGATACATTTTCATGGTGAAGGAACAAACTTTAATGCAACTCAATATGCATGTTCATTTTTTCAATCAAAATGTCATGGTACGACATTATTGAGATCACAATATGTTCTGAAAGTTTCTGATAGCCACGTATCAGATCCTTGATTTTCTAAACGTGAGTGTCATCAGGTCAGGTCCAGGGCCATCGTAGTTACCAGATACTAATTAAAAATAGTAAAATCTAGACTAAACGATGCCAGGGCACTGAAGCGTGCGTCTAATAATGCCTCTTGATTATCAAATGCCTATGGCACACTGTTCGAAGAGCGTCGAGATGAAACAACAGAACACACCCATCTTCAACGAAAAATAGAGGCTCCTCTATTTCCATCGAAGAGCTCATCGATGAAACGAACGTATCTCATTTCACTCGTATCTTTTGTGTCTCATTTCACGTTAGCTTATTTTTGAAATTTAGTTTTTCTTTCTCAACTTTAGAAGCTTTTATTGTTTGTCAATGAAGAGTGCGTTCTGTTGTTTCATCGAAGAGCTCATCGATGCTCTTCGACCAGTGTGCCATAGGCATAACCCTTTTGAGATTAATTTTCTGTTGTGCATAGTAACAAATAAATAATAGTGTTATTGGCGTGTTCTATAACATCATGATAATGGAGTGGCAATAAATGAAATTTTAATTTTGTATTTTCATTGGTTAAAATTTTTAACGAGATGTTAAATGTTACAGAGTACGCTCATTAAAGCGAAATTAATATAATTTAGTATTTGGGGATATTTTGTAAAATAGTTAAAAGAAAAAATCGTAAAAGGCGCCAATGGGAGAGTATGTGCTTAGTAGAAAGTTTTTCAACGTAATATCTCTTAGCAATGCGTGTGTCAGGGACCGTCTTTGGTGAAATGAGAGCCCGCTAAAAAATGAGCGCGTACTTGCACGCTTGCGGCTAAGGACAGCCCGACAGTTCGATTTATGGTTCCCCTTGCCTAGCGTGGCAATAACGCAATGAGACAATTAATTTCCTCGGAGCCTCTGCGTGTCTAAACAGTTTAATATGATACCTGCTACGGCATTTTAATGAATAGTAGCTAAATCCTTGCGTAAACCTTCCTTCATTGTTCCTCTTCCCTGTTCTGGCTTCTATTTGCGGACTGACCACAAATATCTCGATCTATATCTGCTCTAAATGTCACTAAACTAAATTCAAACATTAGAAAAACTTTCATAACTCATTTTTATAGTAATTAAGCAAATAAAGACAGTTATAAAGTTGAAACATCATTTTAAGACGATTAACTATTAATCTTTTAAATACCGGAAAACACTATTTAGTTTTCCTATTTACAACTTTCGAAACAATAATAGTATATTACATAATAAGTCAGGAAAGTGATGCTTTACTTGACGAAGCGATTGTTTGAAGTACGAGGCCGTAGGCCGAGTATTTTAATTCGCTGAGTCAAGTAAAACACTTTCGTGACGTATTATGTATACTATTTTTTCTGAAATCGTTCATATTTATATTTTATCAATATAATTAATAATAAATATTTCAAAATGTTTAATTTTTTGGTAACAATCATATTGGCAGCAAACTACATATCCAAGGTGATAACAAAAGTTGTTGAAAACAATATCTTATGTGAAAAATCTATTGAATATATTTGTGTCAAAAGTAATATTGTTGACAGAGAAGATTTCTTTATAATGTTGGAAAATATAGATGAAAATGAGTATGAGGCGGTATTTTCAAGTACTCCTCCTGAAATCTTAAATCAAGCAACTGCGGCTGCTGAAAATTTATTACCGAGCAAGTCCAAAGACCGATATGATAAAAGAGTATGAAATTTTCATGGATTGGAAAAAGCAAAATAATTTGTCAGCAAATGTGCTACTTGCTTATTTTATTTACTGAATCTCCAATAAATTTAGCTTCAAATTCGCCAGTGACATACATAAATTTTAGTAATTTAAGCAATTGTATATTTAGTATTAATATTATTGATAAAAATAAATAAAAATCTTATTACATTTTTTTAGTTATTTAGTTTATTTACCTGACTGTTTTGCAAATGTTTTGGTAAACACTTACTTTCCATACTAAAATGCGTCAGGAAAGTAGGCATTTTCTTGACGATTTCAGAAAAAAATATTATTCAATAGTTTAAGCTTGCCTACAACTTTTTCTAATACCACTTTTTTCATTATTGTCCACAAACTCTTTTCTTTCTTCGTTTAAAGTTTATCTGTATCGTAACATAAATTTTCACTAGACAAAAGAATAGTGTTCAATTTTCAGTCTCCAAAGATGGGTAATTTCATTGTAATGAAAATAAAAATCGAACCTGGGTTCTCAAATCCACAATCTACAACCCCACTGATATAGAAATAATTATAACCCGAGTTTCCACATTCTGGAATATAATGAAATAAAATAACGCATCGAAATCAAACTACAAATGCCATGATAACAGTGGATAGAATGTAACAAAATATAAAATAAAATAATTGTATCAGAATCCTAAAAGTTATGAAAATTGTTGTAACTGTCACTCATTTATTATGCACGGTGTCGGTGAATAATATTGTGTTTTAACAGTGCATAGTAAATACAAATAAACCAACAGAAAATATAATCTCAAGCGCTTTGATCGAAAGTTGATAGCTTTTTGCTTGTACATTATTATGCAAAATGAACAAGTAAGTATAAGACAACCTCTGAAAGATAACTACTATTAAAAAACAATATAACAAACAATTTAGTTCTAACTTTTCTGTTTATAACTACTTTAAAAGCAATAAAGAAGTACAAGTTATGTTTTATTCATTCAAATGACAGTTCACACAAACAAAATAAGCAGTAGTGTATATAGGTCTATAATCTATTAAATGATAAGGATGATTAGAATTTTAAATTACTTCTCTTGAATATAATGTTCTTAAAATTACAAGTACATATGATTGAATAATTGAAACAGCAAATTCTAATGTTAATAATAATTAAACAATAATTAATAATGAAATTAAAGATGAATTTATTATTGGACCAGTATTTCCTAATAAGGTTAATAAATGTCCAGCAATTATATTAGTTGCTAATCGTACAGCTAAAGTCCCTAGTCGAATTATATTTCAATACACACTATAGGGTATAGCAGGCAGGGTACGTGCCCTGGGAGTCGATGCCAAGGGGCGAAATTTGGCACTCTTGACATTGATGCCTCCGGCTGTTCAGCTTTGGCGTCCATGGCCCCCAAATTCAGGGAACTCGTACAATGGCCGATTAATTATTTTCATTTTATTAAATCACATTGATAAAATAGTTGTATCAACTTGAAATTAACCATTCTTGTATGTTATATCATTTTATTTATTCATAGTTTAAATTGGACAAAACCTATTAATTGATTAATGGGGCGCGAAGCTTCCCCGGATCCCAACTCTCTGAATTTAAAGAAAATAAGTAAATATTATCATGTTCAAATTTTGATAGTAGTACTGCTATAATTCTTCAAATAAATGAATTTAATTGTTCGTTTGTACTGATTAAATGAGGTAATGTAATTAAAGGAAGTAAGTGCCACACTGCTGCGGGAACTGTGCTGCCTTTCAAGTTCATTACCTATTTCTCTATACACCAATTGCTATTACTTTTTCCAATAATATATATCCGCTAAACTATGGCAGTAAGAGGTAATCATAATTTTACATTGTTTTATTGCAATTACGGTCTTTTCCTTGGGCACCAGTTCACATAGATATGCCACTAAAAATATGTCATAGTTTCTCGCCTTGTAACAATAGAAGATGTAACGGATTAAAGCAACTAATACCTCAACAAACAATTACCAATCTTTCCAAATCAACAGTCATTCCTGTTGTCAACAACCACACAAATATTTTGTTGTTTGCTGTTTTCTACCCTTCTTAGATTACTTGTTAACATTATTCAAATTTGTTCTTTTTCAGTTTCTCTTTTGAACCTGGCACCTTTTGATTTCCAAGCATATACTTGATCGTTGTCTAAAATAATTTCTTTTTTTTTCATCAAATGATAAGCACTTAAAGCACGAATAAAAAATCCACTAGTTGTCGTTCTCGTTGTTATTAAATCAAAGACGTTCCCAATCTTCTGAAACCCTAGTGAATAACTTGAGGGGTTGTGGAAAAACAAACTCAAATATCTTCTGATATTATTTCTCGTCGTAGACTGTCAAAGGACTGCCAGCCATTTTAATCTGAAATCGATAGTTCACGAATACTCCGAGAGAGGGATCTGTGTTCCGGGAAACAGATTCGCATAACAAGCATACAAGGATACAAATATCCTCGTTGATACTGTGACTTTGGGCTGGATCGTTTAAATACGTCACAGATTTAACCGCTCTGCTGGGATTTCTGTGAGAGGGGACCTCTACCTGCGAGGATTTTCCACCTGGGATTTGATTAGGTCATTACCTGTATTATTCCAAACATTTCCAATCACATATTCCACTTCTCAATCCTTCAATCCAGTTATATAGATAGTCACTAGACCAGCAGAGTCTAACATTTTATTTATTGTGAACTATCTTTAAATAATTTTTATATACGACTAACTAATAATATTATCATTATATATGCGTTTTTTGCTATATAATGCTATATATTAATCCCGCCGGGAAAAATGAGTCGGGAATAATGGTCATTATTCCCGCTCGTGAACCAATCAAAATGCTTAAAACATGGATCATTGTTTTATTGTGCCATCGGAACAGTGTTGCCATAGCGACTCATATTTAAATTAAATATGTTCGTTGCTAAGTTCACTGTTGTTAACGAATAATAATAATTTTATTTACATAATCCACATTACAAATAATTAATAATAAATAATAAATTGTTAACGAATCGGAAACAAACAAAACGAAATCATCGTTGAGAAGTTGTCAAAAACGGTCTTGCAAATTGTGTTAAATTATTGTGTTTAACTGTAATTGAAAAAATGGACAGTATTACCAGAAATAACGAAAATCGCTGATGCTACATATGGTTTATTACCGCAAAAGTCTAAAAATCTCTATGACAAAGCATATCAAAGTTTTATGGACTGACGTATTAAAATGAAGACAAATTCGTATTCAGAAAATGTATTGTTGGCATATTTTACTGACAGGTGAAAAATACAAATCATCTTCATTATGGTCTTTTTACTCCATTTACTCATTTCAATTAGATGTAAATTAATTAGGTAAATAGATGTAAAATTAATAGATAATAAATAATATAAAAATTGACTAATTTTTATTAAATTAGTCGTATATGTTAGTCGTATATAAAGTATAGTATACAACTCGCTATAATGGCTATTATTACCTCGGATGATTACAACCCTTGCTCGCTCCGCTCGCTTCATCCTCGGGAATAAGAGCATCCATTATAGCGTCGTTGTATAATATACTATTATTTTTCATTTGAATATTATTTGCTGTTTTTACTATGATTGATTTATATAAATAACACCTTAACAACCGGTAAATATTGAGCGGGCATAATGGTTCATAATGTCCGTTCCGTGCATATAGTTTTAATTAAACTTTAAGTTTTAACATACTAACGTGGTGTTCACAAATAACTATTTTGTTGTAGATTTTAATTAGTAACCACATCTTGTGTTAAATATATATACGGAAATTTTGCAAAATCGGTTACACTGTATTATTATTTTGATTCGATAATCTATCTTTTACACTATCACATGATAGTATTCATATTTATAAAATAATAGTGTTTATACTGTATAAATGTTGTACCTGATGATGCTAAAGGAAAAAA
The DNA here is from genome assembly GCA_947425015.1 of Pterostichus niger. Classification (NCBI taxonomy): domain Eukaryota; kingdom Metazoa; phylum Arthropoda; class Insecta; order Coleoptera; family Carabidae; genus Pterostichus; species Pterostichus niger. The sequence continues at coordinate 9,248,743 of OX380341.1, forward strand.
TATTTGAGGTACTGGCAGAATAATACAGAGAGAAAAGTATTGACCTAATCTTATCTATAAAAATTTTCGATTTCTTTGAAATTTATCCTTTTGATTTTTTTTAATAGAACACAACGATTAAGACGATAAATATCGACATAATCTTCTTCGCTCTCACTCAAATATCTTTAAAATTTACAAAATCTTTCTCCATTATCTCCAAAAATAAAGAATGTATCGCAAATGAAGTTTAAAATAAAGAAACAATATCCTTGGCAACGCCACAGTTGATTTATACTTTTTTTAATATAATCAAAATTATTATAAATTAAAACTAATTATTTATATTCTAGTGAAAACTAAAATTTGGTATATACTACGGACGTTACTAGATGGGGCCCCCGGACTGCCCTTTGTACATTATCATCTGCTTAACGTCCTTAGTGCATAAATTACGATTTTTTTATACCAATCACCAGTGCTCAACTCAAGATTTCAAAGCTTAAAATGCATCAATTATTTATTTAAAGTTTGTTATAAAGAGCTAAATAAGATACTAACAAGTAAAGAGGTATCTAGAAAAGCAAAAAAGAAGATTTACAAAACAATAGTGAGACCGACAGTATTGTACGGAGCAGAAACCTGGCCGTTAACAAAAGCAGAAGAACAAGAACTTAATGTGTGGGAGAGGAAAATACTACGAAGAATATATGGAGGAATCAAAGAAGAAGAAATTTGGAGAAGAAGGACTAACAAAGAAATAGAGGAGGCATACAAGGAACCCAATATTGTTACACACTCAAAGATGCAGAGATTACGATGGTTGGGCCATGTAGCAAGATTAACGGAAAATAGAACACCAAGACTTATTATAGACCGGAAACAAGAAGGAAAAAAGAAAAAAGGAAGACCAAAGAAGAGATGGCTAGACGAAGTTGAAGCAGATGTCAAGGCACTAGGAATAAAGAACTGGCGGACCAAAGCAACCAATAGAATAGACTGGAGAAACGTAGTAAAACAAGCCCAGGGCCTGCAAGGCCTGTCGTGCTGATCTATATATATATATATATATATATATATATAGAGCTTTCATGTACGGAGAAAATAAAAAATTAAGTAAATTTGTTAATGAACGTACTATTATTATACTATATTTTTTTAGAATTCTTCTATATTTATGCAATTTTAAAATGATGACAACAAAAATAATATTTAAATAAAATTTCAGTCAATTTATTTACAAAATACTGAGCCTCTTTTTTACCAGTTTCCTGTCTTAACTTAGGTCATATTCAGGAGTTAAAGAAAAATACAAATTATTATTACGGAGCCTTTGTGAGGACAACGCTGCCAGCCAGGGATCCACGGACTGATCACAGGTTAAAACCACTGCACTTACGTTATTTACGTTATAAACTGTATGTAATATTTTGAGATTTGTTCAAAGTCAAAGATTCGTACGATAATGTTATTGCAGAGATGAAATGTAATATCTGTTGTATAATAAGATCGCCCAAGGGAAGACTTTGCGTTTAGATATTTATCAGGATACATTCTACTTGATTAGAGATCCCAGCTGAATTCAAATTGTTTTTGTAGTTCTGCATACATATTGAACAAACGCGTACAACATACATAATCTTCAATAGCACAAATCTGAATGTAGATTTATGATTTTACTTTTGACTTTATATATTCAAAGCAACATCTTTTTATTTAAAAATCCAATGATAAAAGATCAAAGCTATGAAATGTTTATTTATTTTCAAGTCTTCGTAAGCAGGAATTTACGCAATACTAACAAATATGTTGGGGTATAAACAAACAGTAGATAGGCGTAAGGTAAATTACATGAAATTAAAATGCCTTAGATTCAAACCTGAACTATTTAATAAGTGTTGATTCAGTGGGTGGCATGGACTTATTTGAAATGTGACACATGGACTGGGCGGTGGTTGAGGGGTACGTATCGCGACACAACAGTTAGTTATTGCATTCTGCGGTGACAGAGCGTAAAGAGGTGGCGGGTAGGGAAAGAGAGCGGTGAATGCAGCGCCACGCCGCCGCCGGCAAAGTGACAGAGTTCCGGAACTTTGGCCGCAAACAAGTTTCCGCGACCAAGTTGCGCCGCGCCGGCACAGAACTGAACAGCAGCACCAGCGAAGCCCCTTTAAAAAGTTGCTGGCCCACTTAATGTTTATTTTGCAAACTGACTGCAAACGCTATGTGTTATCCCCCCCCCCACTCGCGTTTATAAAGCTTGCGAAATTGATAACCGCGTTTTATTCGCCGAGAAAGCCTCGTGTTTGTTGATCACTCGAAAGTTTTTCTCATTTTGTAAAAAAATTCACCTCTTCAAGATATTCCGGGATATAAGAAAATAACCTTGGTAAACACTACTGCAAATACCGGGTGCACAAGGCAAAACGCGTCGTGAAATGATATCGTACCCATCTTGTAAACAAAGTGACTTCATTATTCACCCTTGTGCAGCGCTGGCGTACGTCTTACAAACACTATTTATATCTTGCATCCTTCACAAAATATATACAACTCTTGAATCTTTATTTGCTAAAACTTACATGCATTCTTACACACATCGCGTAGAAATATTGCATCATTCTAATTTTTCATTCGCAATAATCTATTTGAAACTTTTTCTTTCTTTTTACCTTTATGCAACATATTCTCAAAAAGCTCAAATTTACATTTTTTAAATAACAACAAAAGTAACTAAAGATCAATATTTATATATTCAGTATCTCACCAGGGTACAATCCGTTGGAAAATTTCATTCATCTTTAGCGATATTAACTATGTACTGGTGCTCATCCGAAGATTAATCAATAAAAAAAGACTAAAAATTCATGATAAATAATATTAAAAAACTTTCATTCTCTCAATGTTTGCAATCTCTTGAACAAGAAGTAGTACTTGTATTTTATTTATGTTAATGTCATATTAATTGTTGATCAATTATGCTAGTTGTATAATAATATGTAATTTGTTAAAAAAATATTACTTATAAATTTCTTATGTAAAAGTATATAAAGTTCAAAATAAAATCCGAAACCGTCATATATTTGATAAATTAGAAATTTGGTGATTATTAAAGTTCATTCTAATGATATAAATATAACAATTTACAGGGTAGGTGGCTCAGTGGTATCGAGTCTGCCTGTGGATCTTGAGAACCCTGGTTCCATCTCCACAGCCGACAAACAATTTTCACCAATTTAAATTTACCCTTGTGGCTCCCCCACCACTAATATCGTTGGGGGGCGTGATTTGACGGCTGGTAACCGCACTTCACACGAAAAAATATATCACTTACCGAGATCTGCTTAGGCAGAGTGCCATACCCAGTGATGGGTAAAAGGCGTGATGATATATTTATTTATTTTTATTTTTAATTTACAGACTCATAGAGGAGACCTGTATAATTTTACAATGCTCGTCAAAAAAACTAATATAAACTAATTACAAGTAATTACTTACAGCATTGCAATATTTTGTATATTTTCTTGAACTGCAATGAAATCGCCTTCGAAATCTTCATTAATTACTTACATTAAATAAAGAAATAAAATAAATATATCATCACGTCTTTTACTCAATATTGGGTGTGGTACTCTGCTGTAACAAATCTCGATAAGTGATATATTTAAACGCGTAAAATGCGGTTACCAGCCGTCAAATCTAGGCCAACAAAGAAGTCAAAGACTACTAGTAATTTTAAAACAATTTTTTCGTTTTTAATCTTGCTTGCGTCGTGATCAAGTATCACTCGATGCTTGCTGACCCTCGGGCTTCGCTCTCTGGTTACAAATTGCACCTTATGAAAATTCATGCATTTCTCTTCCTAGATATATAATATATACCGAACACATCAGCAAAAATATACAAAAATTGATATAAATGTCATCTTTCAACCATAGGAAACAGTGCTTAATGTAATTACTTTACATATTACCGCAATAAAGTCATCGAGTTAGGCAAACTTTACATATTATTTAATAGTTATTTACTAAAGTATTACTAGTTAAAACAGGACCGAAACAAAATACTGAAAAATTTATTATTTTATTGCGTTAATCTTGGCAACGATTGTAAACAGTGCGTAAAGTATTTTTTTCTACGATTGCTATGAAAAGTTAACAATTACGCTCTCATTTGTTATCGTAAAGTTGACGTTTTCTGTGGAACAATCGCAAAATATCTTTTTTGCGAATTTCCAATGGCAACGCGCGAAAAAGACGTTAAATGCACGCGTTTCCAATGGCAACGCGCGAAAAAGATATTAAATGAGCGCTTATTTGAATAGTTACCAGGAATACAAACAAAACAGAAATTTGTCATATTGACAGTTGACAGAATTAATTTATTTTCAATACGTATACGTTTTTAAATAATTTTAAAATGCAATCGTAGAAAAAATTATGTTTCTATCATGAGCGTAAAGTGTCTTTGTACTCGCCTTCGTCTCGTGCTGCAATTACCATGCTCGAGTAACAAAGAATCACTTTACGCTCTTAATAGACAAATAACTATTTACCACTCGTTGTTGGACAACTCGTTACTAATGAAATCTGGCTGTTAAACAGTCATTTTACGAACTTAAAACAGCCAAAATATATTTAAATACATAATATAAGTATCAATATTAGAATGCAATTAATTATTTATTTAATACCACTAGAATATCGTATTTCTATTTAAAGAATTAATTATTGTGTATTATTTTCAGCAATTGATTTGCCTTGCAAAAACATACAAATCAAATGTTATCTTCAAAAAGACAATAGAGCTATTGTAACCATTATTATTTCAGTTTATTTAACGTTTCATGCTCAATTAACTATCGTTAATATTCCCGAAATATTTGCACATGAATACAGTTGAAATCAAATTAAAAAACAATAACGTCATAACATGATCACGTAACTATTTTATCGGGATAAATCACAGCGTTGCCAACGTTACCACGTTACCATTATCACTGTTATTGAATTCATGTATAGTTAACAGCAAAAATGTTTAAACATGCGTTACAAACGAATATCAAGCCCTCGCATAACGTGATGGAGAATCGAAGCTTTGTGTTTGACTGTCACGCGCCATTCGCCCCATTGAGGCCCGATCGTACATATAATGCACGGTGGTGTGGTGTATCTCTTTGTCGAGTAATTGACGTTTTCGATTTTGCGTCCAGTTGCCGAATATTTAATTGCGTGGATTTACTCATATCATTTGTCGAAAAATTTGCAAATGCATTTTGTATATTTCTAAATTTATTTAGCATTATGCTGGCTTTATTTTTTATATTGTTTTATTAATTTTATAATCCTTTGTTCAATTGTATATTTAATTTTACAGTGGAATAAACATTTGTGTTATTGAAGAAAATATAATGTATGAATTATGTTATACAGGAAAATTTCATTTAGAGTAACAAAAAAATTATTCAGAGATGCATAAAATTATAACCTCTGAAATAAAATGGGATTATACTAAGAATGCTAAGGCCAGGTTGTATAAAACGTTGTCAGCTAATCACATTATTCACTATGCGAAAAAGCTAAATTAGAATAAAAAAAGCTAAATTAGAATAAAAAAAGCTTATAAGAAATGTTCTAATATTTGATTAGTTCTATATTTTAAAACGTTTTAATTTCTATACTAAGCTAATAAGTATTTGTTACAAAGATTGTTATTTAGTTTACAATATGCATTTTATTACCAATACTAATTAATTATAATATAAAATTATGAAAATATGTCAACTGTGGTATCAGCCATCTTAGTGGTGTAGAATTAATAGATAAGTAAGGCAATCATTGGCTTTTTTCATTGTTGTTAAAAAAATTATTTTATTTGGTATGTACGCACGAAATATGCTGACCATACTTAGGTATTTTCTAATATACACTATTAAATTTTTATTTTTTATGGGGTAGGTGGCTCAGTGGTATCGAGTCGGCCTGTGGTTCTTGAGAACCTTGGTTCGATCCCCACAGCCGACAAACAATTTTCACCAATTTAAAAAAAAAAATCTACCCCTGTGGCTCCTTCTCCACTAATATCTTTGGTGGCCGTGATTTGACGGCTGGTAACCGCACTTCACGCGAAAAAATATATCACTTACCGAGATCTGCTTAGGCAGAGTGCCACACCCAGTGATGGGTAAAAGGCGTGATGATATATTTATTTATATTTATAAATTTTTATTGGGTAGGTGGCTCAGTGGCATCGAGTTGGCCTTTGGATTTTGAAAATCCTGGTTCGATTCCCACAGCCGACAAACAATTTTCACCAAATTAAATCAACCCCTGTGGCTTCCCCTCCACTAACATCTTTGGGAGACCGTGATTTGACGGTTAGTAACCGCACTTCACGCGACAAAATATATCACTTACCGAGATCTGCTTAGGCAGAGTGCCACGCCTAATAATGGGTAAAAGGCAGAGTGCCACACTCAGTTATGGGTAAAATGCGTGATGATATATTTATTTATTTATAAAATTTTATTCTAATATTTAATCCTATATGTACTACATTATTTAAAATTGTGTTAGCAATTCCTCTTCTTCCTGTGGCACTATAATCCATGACGATCTGGACCTACCGGACACACCGAACCGCAGTTTTTATACTGTTATACTGCCGGTTTTCGTAGTCAAATGCTATATTATTTAAGGCGTATAAGTGACTAGCTTATAGCGCCCGAGTGTGATAAATACATATAACTGTATTTTTTAATATTTAACGACAAATCACACATTGTCGGCAGGCGGATTTGACATCAAATGGAGTAGTACGAAACCTTAAAACATTCACAGAACATTCAATCGTCAACTACTCCAACCACACTACAACCACGTTTACGCCCCTTCCATACAATCTCATTTATTCCTCACATACGGAATCTTTCATCACGCAACAAACCATCAATCACATCCACCTATTCGCTATTTCATAAATATTTAATTAAACGCACGCTCCATATGTTCAAAATATATCAACTCACGTCCAGTCCTCTAATAACGAATGTAAACAGATAAGAAAGGAAGCGAGCGTCGCCTTTTGAAAGTAAATTCTACACAATTGCAGTTAGACACTTTATAGTAACAACTAACAACGAACAGAAACAGAATAAACTTAGATAATTGGAATATCAGTCTAATATATTTTAAAATTGTTACAATTCCAACGTTTCGGTGATAACCATCGCCTTTTTCAATTTTTTTGTTTTTCTCATTCTTGTACTAGATTTAAAACTGTGATCATGATTTTTTGTAATGTTCTTTTTAATGTGTTTTATACTTAGTTGTTAAGAGTTGTTGTAATTTTAAAAATTTATGACTATTTATTATTTTAAATTGTGACTAATTATTAAAGCCCGGATTTTTAGGCAATTGCCTAGATTCAAATTTTAATATACTTCAGGCAATTTCGTTTTTCTATACATAGGTAATATGTTTACGTGTAATGGAAGGTTTTTTTTTCGTGCCTTAGAACCTATTTTTTCTATATTTTGGTTATTGTGCCAATTTTACCTTATACAGCCTATTTTGCCTATTTTTGTTGCCTATTCTAACTTTTATTGAGCAGACAAGGTTTATCATCTACTTCGTTGACTAATTCAGCACTCGACAAAGTGTTTCAACCTATCCTATAATATTTAAAGTATTTACTTTAATCAAGTTTTTGTGTGTGAATTTAAAATGCCGAAAGAAAAAACGTTTTTTAGTCAAAATTTTATGTGGCAATTCAATTGCCTTTGGCATTAATCAATGTTGCTGAGGTAACTTTAGACGATATGGCTAAATATAAGAACGCTCCTGTCACATTTTATGATGTCGAACGAAGTTTTCAACTTACAAGCAAGTTCTGACTGACCGAAGACAGTCCCTTTCTGAAAATTTCATAGAGCAATTGCTCGTAATATTTTGTGAATTAAAGTATACTACATAATTTGAATTTGCATAATAGTTAATAAAATGAGAACCCTACATTATTATTTTTCAGATTACGTTAATTCTTGTTTAAAATGATTATTTTTTTAGCGAAAAGTAGATACGAGTACCAATATTAGAAAAATGATTCGTTTATTTTTTTAAACAAATTATTTACATTTATGCTGCCTAAAATCCCGCCTATTTTAGAGTAATTACCGGCCTATATGCCTGCTTATTTGGGTGTTTTTAAGAGCCTAAATATCCGGGCTTTACTAATTATGTTCAGTTTTTTTAAACAATTTGTTTATGTCAATTATTAGACGTTACATATCCCTGAAGAAGGCGATGGTTATCACCGAAACGTTAGAATTGTAACAATTTTAAAATATATTAGACTGATATTCCAATTATCTAAGTTTCTTCATGATTTAAACAGTCGATCATCGTATTTACTCTAGAAACAGAACAGTTGAATGAAAAACTGAGCATTCTTTAAATCCTTCAAGTTAAGTAAAGTAACACAAAACATTCCATATGTGCACTCACAATGAAAACTAGACGACTCTTTTAAAACTACAAACTTAAAAAAAGACTTTTAAAAGTAGTTTTAGGTTTAATTCTTGTCGAGAAAGAAGTCTATAAAAATCCAACAGCATATGTAATATCTTCGTGTATGTAAAAGAAAACTTATCTTCGTCTAAGGTAGGAAAGTATTGAGCGTGAACTTCGACATATCTTGTGAAGAACACAGCGCATTCAGAGCGTTGCAGCCAGCGTCAGCGCCCCCAACAGGTGCATTGTGATGCGTTCGCCTGGAAAGCCTGAGGGACTTGCCAGACACCGGAAAACACTGTAGTGTTTTATGGAAAATCGTAATGCATAATCTAGTAGCCACCTACTTTACTTACGACTCTGTAACTACAGGCTAAACAGAGGAAGACAGGCATATCTTGTGCCATACCGCTATTTACGAACTTAGGAATAGCCAAGTGAGATTAGGTGGAGGATTTTGACCTTAACAAGGGCTTCTTCACACAACTGCTGCAATTATATCTTGAGTATGAATCAAGAAGTAAAACTTCTGGAATAACTGTTTAATACAAAAATATAATAATAATTTCAAACGACGAGTAAATGTAAAATAATAATAGTATTTTATTATAGAAACATATGAGAAAGAACATATTTTTTATATAAATAAATAAAATATTGTAGCGAGTACGGCCCTGTTCCGTCTGGAACAGTCGACATGTCTGCTGCACGATTCACCGCTGTCTCAGACGCAATAGACAAGTCCGTACCTGTTCGCTCTGCGTCATGCTTCTACCGTGTGCCAGAAGCTCTCGAATATTCTCGAGTACATTGTTGCAGTATATAAAGGAGAGTTTCGGCCGGGAAGAGGCATTCTGTATTCGAAGTGTGAACAGTGCAAGTCGTTGCTAAATACTTTGTTGTGAATATAAATACGTGTTGAATATAAATATATGTCTTAGTAGTTGTACTACATTAGTTTCGTTTTAAATAAATATTTTGTTAGTGTTTTCATTACTCGTGTTTTATTTAATAATAAACTTCACCGAACCCGAAATTGTAATAAACGTTACAATTGGTGTCAGGTGTTAGGGTTGTGTTTTGTGAATTTAAAGTGAGGTTTAAGTGCAAATAAACAAAAATGGGTTCGAAAATGGTAAATCTAAGTGATTTAAAAGTGACTGATCTCAAGAGAGAATTAGAAGAACGTGAACTGGACACTACAGGCAAGAAAAGTGTACTCCAAGAACGACTTCGTCAATTTTTGATTGAAGCTGGTGAAATAGTGGATACTTACGAATTCAAAATTCCGGGCGATTTGGACTCCATGTATCAAAGCATGCAAGAAAATTCTAAAAGTTTGGAAGCCAAATTGCAAGAAAATTCTAGAAGTTTGGAAGCCAAATTGGAAGAAAGTTCTAGAAATACCGAAGAAAATTCCAAAAATCTGAATGAACTTATGGAAAATTCCAGAAGTTTGGAAGCCAAATTTGAAGAAAATTCTAGAAGCTTGGAAACAAGCTTGGAAAATAAATTTGAAGAAAATTCTAGAAGTTTGGAAGCCAAATTAGAAGAAAGTTCCAGAAATATCGAGGAAAATTCCAAAAATCTGAAAGAACTTATGGAAACTAAATTTGAAGAAAATTCTAGAAGCTTGGAAACAAGCTTGGAAAATAAATTTGAAGAAAATTCTAGAAGCTTGCAAGTCAAATTAGAAGAAAATTCCAGAAGCTTGGAAACAAGCTTGGAAGCTAAATTAGAAGAAAATTCTAGAAGCTTGGAAAATAAATTTGAGCAAAAATTTGAAAAGTTTGAAGAACATTCAAGAAGTTTTGAAGAAAAATTTGGAAAATTTGAAGAACATTCTAAAAATTTTGAAGAAAAATTTAAGGAAAAAATTGAAGAAATCGAAGCAAGATTGGCAACATTGAATCACGAACAGCCAAATGTCCAACAAATCCACGACTTGATTCAGAAAACTCCATCTAGTGACCAGCCATTAAATAACGAGAAAGTTGAATATTTAGTGACAGACGGGAAAGAATCACTGCGTAGATTCCACATGAAACCACCAGAATTTGATGGCAAGGTATCTTGGCCTAATTATTACGCCCAATTCGAAGCTGCCGCAGTATCTAATGGGTGGTCATCATCTGAGAAGGCAACGGCCTTGATAATTGCGCTGCGTGGTGACGCAGTGGATATTTTGCAAACAATCCTTCCAGAAGAACGGCAGAACTATCATCAACTAGTTAAGCGCTTGGAAATGCGTTATGGACACGCACATATGCAGCAAGTGTATCACTTGCAGCTGAGAAATAGATGTCAGAAATCAAACGAGACTCTTCAAGAATTTGAATCTGATATTGCTCGTCTAGTTCGCCTGGCATATCCTGACACCCCAGATAGTGTGTTGGAACGACTGGCTGTGCAAGGCTTCATTGATGGTCTCCGAGATAAAGAAACCAAGCGGGCCCTGATTCTGGCTCGTTCAAGTAACCTGTCCATTGCCTTGGCCAGCGCATTGGAATTCGAGGCGGCAGAACACGCTTCAAGACGACAAGGAAATATTCGCACAATAGAGGGCGTGGAGGAGAATCATAACGAGTCTATGGAGGAAACAGCACGGCGTGTCATGACTGAGATGTTGCCAAAGAAGAGACAACTTCGATGCTGGAACTGCGGTGAGCTAGGGCATGTGCGAAGCCGCTGCGGGGAACAAATAAAGAACAAGGCAGCGGAAAAGCGGGTCGACGCAAGGGGGCGAACGCCGATCCATCATAAAGATGCCCTGAAGCTAACTGGACATGTCGCATCCCTACAACCTAGACTAAATAGCATCTTTGTGGATGGGTTGATCGACGGGAAACCACATACCTTGCTGATTGATACAGGTGCGACAAAAACCATCATTAGACCTGATACTCTCAAGAAACCGATGACGATTGAATCAACAAAATGGCGACTGCGCACAGCAACAGGAGCCGCGGCTACCATCCATGGCGAAGCAGACATTACCATTACCATCGGAAATACACGAATTAAACACCGTGCCCTGGTAGCTGACATTGAAGACGAATGTATTCTCGGAATGGACATCATGAACGCAAATGGCGTCGAACTAAATTTAAAACGCGGAATACTAAAGATCAATGATGAAGAGATCGTTTTACATCCCCGAGGAGAAGACACAGTACGTCTGACCTTAGCTGAAGATACGGTCGTGTTAAATCGAAGTGAAATGATTGTGGATGCCCACCTGGAACATGAACTTCCAACCGGATGTACCATGATGTTAGAAGCTGGAAATCATAATGAAACGACTACTCGAGGAATACTGGTTGGAAAATCTCTCATACATACTGGAAAGGTAGTACCAGTTCGAGTAATGAATGTGAATTATTATCCAGTTACACTAAAGAAGGGTACTATCTTAGGACATTGTTCATCAGTAACTTCGATTATCAGACGAACATCCGTTACACAAAATCCACCAAAGAAGCTTTCTGCAGAACTGACAAATCTACTGTCAACATCTTGCAAAGAATTAAACCAGGACCAGAATATCAGAATGAGAAATTTAATAACGGAATATCAAGACGTTTTCGACACCAGCTGTGGAACCAAGGGTAGAACCAACATAGTCCAGCATCAAATAAACACCGGCGATGCACGCCCCATTCGCCAAGTACCAAGACGATTGCCACTGGCCAAGAGAGAGGAAACCGAGAAAATTATTCAAGACATGAAAAAAGAAGGTGTCATCGAATCCTCAAGCAGTCCGTGGGCCTCACCAGTGGTGTTGGTAAAGAAGAAAGATGGGTCAACACGATTCTGCGTGGACTATCGTCAACTCAACAACGTGACGAAGAAGGATAGCTACCCGTTGCCCCGAATAGATGACACATTGGATACGCTGGCTGGGTCGAAAATATTCTCAACATTAGACTTGAAAAGTGGGTACTGGCAGGTTGGCATGGCACCAACGGATAAAGAGAAAACTGCGTTTTCTGTCGGGGCCGGACTGTGGCAATTTACAGTAATGCCGTTCGGGCTCTGCAATGCCCCCGCCACGTTTGAAAGACTCATGGAAACGGTACTGCAAGGACTATCTTGGAAAACCTGTTTGGTGTACCTTGACGATATTATTGTGGTCGGAAGAACATTCAACGATCACATGAGGAATTTGGAGGAGGTATTCCTGAGACTACGAAATTCTGGTTTGAAGCTCAGTCCAAAGAAATGTCATCTCTTCCGCAAAGAAGTGCAGTACCTGGGACATATTGTGTCCGGAAACGGAATAGCCGTTGACAATCAGAAGATCCGATCAGTAAAAGAATGGCCAGTACCAACTGACAAACATCAATTGCGAAGCTTTCTTGGTCTTTGCACGTACTACCGGCGATACGTCTCTGGATTCGCCAACATTGCCAAACCACTGACACGACTCACGGAGGAAGGACGGAAATTTGTGTGGGAAGAAGACTGCCAAGACGCTTTCGACAACCTCAAGCGAGCCCTAACAACAGCACCAGTCCTGAGTTATCCTCTACCCAACGGGAACTTCATATTGGATACAGATGCCAGCAATGTCGGAATCGGCGCCGTCCTATCGCAAATTCAAGATGGACAAGAGAAGGTCATCGGCTACTTCAGCAAAACTCTGTCGAAGCCGGAGCGTAACTACTGCGTCACCAGGCGAGAATTATTGGCGGTAGTTAAAGCCGTTGAACACTTCTACAAATACCTGTATGGAAGGAAATTCCTGGTGAGGACTGATCATGCTGCGTTGAAGTGGCTGTTACAATTCAAGAATCCGGAAGGGCAGGTAGCAAGGTGGATCGAACGGCTACAGGAATATGACTTCGTCATCGAGCATAGGGCCGGAATTAGTCATTGTAACGCCGACGCATTATCAAGACGACCATGCTCAGAAGACTGCAAACACTGTACCCGTGTGGAAGAGAAGTCCGCTCCAATCTTACGGACCACAGTGATAGACGACCATTGGCTGACTGAAGAAGTTGTGAAAGACCAAGAAGGTGATCCAGAATTGAAATACCTACTGGAATGGAAGAAAGAAGGCCGCAAACCAACTTGGCAAGAAGTTGCACGACACTCGAAAACCGTAAAATCGTACTGGGCGCAGTGGGACTCCATTGTTATAGAGAATGAACTACTGAAACGTATCCTGGAAGGTCCTGAGGCTACAGAGCAAAAGATGCAGATCATAATCCCTAGGAAAAGAGTACCGGAGGTACTGAAGGAGATTCATGATGGAACTGCTGGAGGACACTTAGGAGTAACGAGGACAGTTCAGAAGCTGCGTGAGCGATTTTACTGGGTTAATTGTCGAGAGGATGTAAAGGAGTGGTGCAAGAAGTGCGTAGTTTGCGCCGCAAGCAACGGACCGCAGAGACGTCGGAGAGCCCCAATGCGTCAATACAATGTTGGGAGCCCGTTTGAAAGAATCGCAATTGACGTGGCCGGTCCATTTCCAGAATCCGACAAGGGAAATAAATACATCATAGTGGTCATGGACTACTTCAGCAAGTGGGTTGAAGCTTATGCGTTGCCAAATCAAGAAGCCGCTACGGTAGCAGAAGAACTTGTCAACCAGTGGATCTGCCGATTCGGGGTACCGTTGGAATTACACTCCGACCAAGGTAGAAATTTCGAGTCATCTCTGTTCCAAGCAATCTGCGAGCTATTGAACATTCGTAAAACAAGAACAACTGCTCTACACCCACAGTCAGATGGCATGGTCGAACGCATGAACAGAACCATCAATAGACACCTCTCCAAGGTTGTCTCCGGCCACCAAAGAGACTGGGATTGTCATCTACCAATGTTCCTGTTAGCTTATCGATCATCCGTCCATGAAACAACAGGACAGACTCCGGCTAGCATTGTCTTTGGTCATGAACTGCGATTGCCCTGCGACTTGAAGTTCGGCAGCAAGCCAGGTGAAAATTTGGCTGGCGAAGATTTCGTCACCGAACTTCGGAAGAAGATGAACGACATCCATGAGCAAGTACGCTCCAACATCCAGAGCGCTAGTGACAGGATGAAAGACCAATATGATGTCAAGGCTGAGAATGGGGGATATCGAGCCGGGGATCTGGTTTGGCTATACAACCCACAGCGTCGCCGTGGTATGTCCCCAAAGCTACAGAACTCTTGGGAAGGTCCCTACGAGGTACTGAAGCGAATAAATGACGTCATCTATCGAATCCGGAAAAGGACTGGAGGAAAACCAAGAGTAATTCATTTCAATCGGTTGGCTCCTTTCGCCGGTGACAACAACGATGGCAACGCCAATGAATCTCGAGCTCGACGAATTAATGTACAAGATCCGGAAATAACCTTTGATGAGTTCATGGCTTCCTATTCTACGGGCCATAAAGTACGAAATGGTGTGACCAAGGAACATCAGGGAGACTTATTCAAAGTGCCTACAGAATACTCATTAGCGCATTGTGTGGCCCAAGATCTACAGATGTCTCGAGGAATCGCCGTGGTTTTTAAGAAAAAGTTCGGCCAACTTGAAAAATTACGGCAACAACACCCATATGTCGGCACAGTGCTACATATAGCCGACAAACAGTCGAGCCGAAACAGAAGCATTTTTTACCTGGTGACTAAACATCTGTCCCACGAGAAACCAACTTATCGCGCCGTCTGGGACGCCCTATGTGACCTACGAGGTGTGCTGCTCGAGCAGGATATTTTAAAATTAGCTGTACCAAAGCTAGGCTGTGGCCTTGATGAATTGAGCTGGAGAATTATAAGAAACATGCTGGAAACTATTTTCCAATATACCGGAATTGAGATCCTGGTGTGCAGCTATAATCCCTGTGGTTCAACAGTAGTGAAGAGAACTGTGGACTGTTATTTCCACCAAACGTCACAGTGCTCGCGGGGATCAACGTGCAGATATCGACATAGCGCAGAAAAGTTTCGGGACGAAACATCCTTAAGGAGGGGGCAGTGTAGCGAGTACGGCCCTGTTCCGTCTGGAACAGTCGACATGTCTGCTGCACGATTCACCGCTGTCTCAGACGCAATAGACAAGTCCGTACCTGTTCGCTCTGCGTCATGCTTCTACCGTGTGCCAGAAGCTCTCGAATATTCTCGAGTACATTGTTGCAGTATATAAAGGAGAGTTTCGGCCGGGAAGAGGCATTCTGTATTCGAAGTGTGAACAGTGCAAGTCGTTGCTAAATACTTTGTTGTGAATATAAATACGTGTTGAATATAAATATATGTCTTAGTAGTTGTACTACATTAGTTTCGTTTTAAATAAATATTTTGTTAGTGTTTTCATTACTCGTGTTTTATTTAATAATAAACTTCACCGAACCCGAAATTGTAATAAACGTTACAATATAAATATATCATCACGCCTTTTACCCATTACTGGGTGTGGCACTCTGCCGAAGCAGATCTCGGTAAGTGATATATTTCTTCGCGTGAAGTGCGGTTACCAGCCGTCAAATCACGGCCCCCAAAGATGTTAGTGGAAGGGGAGCCACAGAGGTAGATTTTTAAATTGGTGGAAATTGTTTGTCGGCTGTGGAGATCAAACCAGGGTTGTTTCCCACTTTTTAAATATACATATTTTTTAAATACAATTTTCCTAATTTATCTGTCATAATATAATTGTGATAAAACAACAAAAAAATCATAGCAGGGACAGTAATTCTCATCATGATATTTTAATAATTCCTAGCAACCATAGTAACTAATAGTAATGGTCGGTTTTATATAGGACAACTTAATTTACTTTCAAAGTAAATAAAATTTACCTGTAACTGATAGGAAAATAAACATTTGCCTGACCTTTAGGCTCAAGAAAGCTTTGCTTTGCATGCCTAGTCAGAAAAATAACATATTGCCTGCTTAGGCAGATAATGAAAGAAACGTGAGTGTCATTTAATTTAAATTAATTTAAACAGCATAACATTTATTAGGAATCTTCAAAATTTATTACAAAATTAATTCTGAAATGATGGTTGTTATAAATTTGAATATGTAACCAAGAAGACATTTTTAGCAAAAATAACAAGTTGTTTATTTATTGGCGACGTTTTGTAATCATGTTTTAATTGATTTAGAACAGTCCGTCAAGTAGCTGACAGCTCGGTAATGAATTTTTGTTGGTTTGTTTACAAAAAAGTTAAATTTCCCTGACTGAATTATGTACATAAATGTCAACTTTGTTTGACAATTGCGTGAAAATATTTTGACATGAATATTTACTTGTTCATGAACACCCACAAAAACTGAGTAGGCAAAATATTTAATTCGTTTATATCATTGTTTTTATTCGTTAACTTTTCATTTGAAATTTTTTTAAATAGGGTGATTCATAAAATTGCACTCTTACAGATATTAAATAAGAGGCATATTCTGACATAAATAATAACTGTGACACTAAAAATGTTCGCTAGGAATGAAATACCCTAATTTTTGCGAATTTTAAACAAATTTTGTTTGTTCTATAATCAGTATATCTAATTATACCGGGTGTTACATGAAAACCTGGCCATAGACGTTTAACATGGGAAATCAGTTTGCCTTGCGCAAAAGTGGCCAATTGATTTTAGGCAAAAATGCTTCAAATAAAAGTTATAGAGCTTGAAATTATGGATCTAATCAGTTTTCAGATTTTATTTTGCACGTTTTGTAAGCGAAATAATCGCATTAATATTTTATAAGAATTTCTACTTTATAGTGATAGCCATGGAATTGAGACAAAATGATAAACAAATGTATGACGTTTTAACTGTCAGAAAAGATTAGTTTGAAATGGATTTGTGATTTATTTAAGTGACAAAGGTGATTGTTGTTATATCATTATTGAAAATGGATAATAACCCTTTTGTAATTTAATATTATTTCTAAATAAATAAAATAATTATTTGCGTAAAAATTCTATTATTTGTTATAATAAATATTAAAAAATTATAAAATAAAATTATCAATTTTTGCCTAAAATCAATTGGCCACTTTTGCGCAAGGAAAAACTGATTTCCCATGTTAAACGCCTATGGCCAGGTTTTCATGTTACACCCTGTATATGTCATTAAAGTTTCGTACATAGATTAGAAACACCCTGTATACATAGATTTGTTGTAACAACAATACTCAGTAAAAATGAAAATATACAGATATTTTTATCCGAAAATGTTTTATCATTTAGTATTTTAAATCTACCCCTGTGGCTCCCTCTCCACTAATATCTTTGAGGGCCGTGATTTGACGGCTGGTAACCGCACTTCACGCGAAAAAATATATCACTTACCGAGATCTGCTTAGGCAGAGTGCCACACCCAGTAATAAGTAAATGGCGTGATGATATATTTATTTTATTTAGTATAGAAATAATAATACACCAGTTGGAAAAATATTTTAATCATTGTAATAAATTATCTATAATTATTTATTTAGCGGGCCCAGACTAACACTAAGCAAAATATGGTAAATTCAAATTTACAGAAGATAATAACATTAATAATGTTAAATCTGTACAGGTGAAATAAAAGCCTAAAATCATGTGATTAAATTTGCAATGGTATTTCTTTTCCTGTAGCTATATGTACTCGTATAAAGACATGCATAGATTCGTTATTTTCATTCTTTCACAGACCCGTATTAAACAGTTCATGTTTAGTTGTGTGCGCGAATTTGTCCGAAGCAGTCATCTGTGTAAAACAGTGAGTGATAATGTGCAAGTGTTATTAAAAATGGTTTTACCACATGGGATTGTCGACCTTATGGACAACAGTAGGTTCGTTCATTTTTGTTTCCTTCATTGAATGATAAAATATTTCAGTTTTAATAGCTTTCTTTGTAATTTAAGTAATATAAATGTGTTTTTAATAGAATTTTATTTTTAAATATGCGTAGGTGGCTAAAAATATCTACAGAAAAGCTAAAAAACAAGAATTAATTAATTAATCTCTATGCCCAATTTTACTTTAATCACAGATTTGAATTACAGAGCAAAATAAATATATGGCGTAGGTGACACAGAGGTATTGAGTCGACCTGTGGATCTTGAGAACCCTGGTTCGATCACCAAATTAAATCTACTCCTGCGGCTCCTCCTCCACTAACATCTTTGGGGCCCGTGATTTGACGGCACTTCATGCGAAGAAATATATCACTTACCGAGATCTGCTATGGCAGAGTGCCACGACCAGTAATGTGTAAAAGGCGTGATGATATATTTATTTATTTATTTTTAAATAAATATATCATCACACCTATATCTATTTCTGGCTGCGGCAATCTGTAAGTAATATATTTGTTTGCATCAAGTGCAGTTACCAGCCGTCTAATCATGACCTCCAAAGATGTTAGTAGTGAGGAAGTCACAGGGGTAGTTTTAATGTGGTGTAATTTGTATGTCGACTGTGGAAATCGAACCCAGGTTCTCAAATCCACAAGCTGACTCGATACCACTGAACCACCTACCCCATTGAGTTACAGACAAGATAAAATATCAAACAGAATACATAACATTTTATTAATAATAATAATAATAATAATTTATTCTCAAGTTTAAGACATTACAAAAATGCATCACCAAGTCAACAATAACAAAAAAAAAACATAATAGATAAAATTATACATAGTTTTTAAGATGATAATTCAACGCAATCTACATATTCTTTTATATTATAGAAACAATGTTTTTGTAGTATACAATTATTGGGTTTCTGGGTTTCCCTCGTGGTTGTTATTTATAAATTAATATGTTATACTAACCTGAATTTGTAGTTTCTGTAGTGAGAAATGCGTTTCAAACATAATTTATTGATAAGTTCTAAACAGATCTGAACTTCGCGTGTGTTTAAAGCTGAGTTCTGACAAATTTATAGAAGTTACATGTCAATTTGAGTTTGACAAGTAGTTAATTACCATAATAATTAATTATATGAAAAATTTGTTTTCCGGGAACATATTTATATGAAATAATATTATAAATTAATCATGACTTGCCTTTCTGATAAATATATGAAAATACAACAAAGGTTTTGAAAAGTTTTTACCGTTGAGGTTAAAACATTCGTTGAGGTGAATTAATGTGGAATATTGAGATATCAATGAATGACATGAAAACAATACCTGTTCAAATACTTTTCAAATTAACTTTAGAATGTTGTTTAATAAGAGCAAAGTTCTACACGACGGTATATTAATGAAAGCAGTTTAATTAAAATTTCTTAAGTAATTAGACGCACATCTCAGATAATCATTTTAAATTAAAACTAGGCTTATATATTTCATAAAGTAGGACTAAAGTGTTTATTTTCACGTTATAATACTGGTGATAATCGCTTATATTGGTGCAAAAATTTCATAAATCACAATTGTTACAAAGGCGGTGCCAACAGATTTTTTAATGAAATTTTCAAAACTTATTGCAGTCAAAAATTATGTAGAATTTAAATTTTTATTGCAAAATATTAATACACGAATCCACAATTGTTTGTGAAGTAATCAAAATAAATTATTTATTTTACGAATTTAAATTTAAATAAATATATCATCACACCTTTCACTCATTACTGGGTGTGGCACTCTGCCGAAACAGATCTCGGTAAGTGATATATTTCGTCGCGTGAAGTGCGGTTATCAGCCGTCAAATCACAGCCCACAAAGATGTTAGTGGAGGGGGAGCCACAGTGATAGATTAAAATTGGTGAAAATTGTTTGTCAGCTGTGGGGATCGAATCAGGGTTCTCAAGATCCACAGGCCGACTCGATACCACTGAGCCACCTACCCCATATAATATTTATTATATATGTTACTCTATACAATTGGAACTTAATGACAATGGCGTTCTCCACAATTAATTTAAAATTATTTTTTCATCTAAATTTAAAACAATGTATAGTTTTAGCAAGTCTTAATTGTTATTTATTAATCCATAATAATATTTTTAAAATCTTGTGACTTCAAACTTGAAGATATGCTTGCCTCAAACAGTGGGACTCACGTATAATTATATCTATTTTATTATTTAGAAAAATATATAAACGAAGTTCAAATAACTTTTATAACAAATAAAAAGAAATTTGTAAGAGTTTCAGAAAAAATATTAAATGAACTGTAAGATTATCTTAGTCAAAAGTTTGATCACCACTTGTTCAATTTGCTAATATAAACCATTCAGCATGTCTAAGTTTCCAACTAAATAATATTTAACAATCATTTTTATTAGCCAATCATATTCATTAGTAAAAAATAAATAATATATTAGATACGTTTTTAAAATATACTTATCTATTTTGTATATAACGACATAAACCAATAATCACAATTAGCTGTCAAACAGAAGACATGAAAAGTAGGAAGAATTTCTGAATGGATTGAAATTCTTTTATGATTAACGTCATTGACATCATTTTAGAAGGTGATCAAGTAAGTTTGTGGTCTGTATGTTTTTATTTGACGCCATGGTTACAATTGTTTTGTATCATATTTATAAATATTTTTTACTTCCTTGTACGAAGTAAAGGAAGTATTGTAATCGCGAAAATTTTCGGTTCTCAGATTTCAACGGAAATAGGTGTTTTGGCCCTCCTTGAATCCATTTTGACTAATTTCGTCATGCCGTCTGTACGTACGTATCTCGCATAACTCAAAAACGGTAAACCGTAGAAAATTGAAACTTTATATTTAGGACTGTTATAACATCTAGTTGTGCACCTCCCTTTTTGGTCATTATACAACTACCGGAAGTGGTACTTTACTTGAAGCCTATAATAGATTTTCATGAAAAACTATATTCAAATATAATTTAAAAGTTTACAAATTTGGTATATAAGACTACTATATCAATGGAAATAACATAATAGATTTTGGTTAAAATAGACTAACCGGAAGTGGCACATTACATGAAGCTGCTAACAGTTTTCCTTGAAAAAAATGGTATTATTTTAATTTTAGAAATGAATGCTGCAAATAAAAGTTTTAGAGAATTAAATTTTGCGTCTAGCACATTAAGAATTTTTAAATTAGCTTTTTGCATAAACGAGATATCTAAATTTAAATATTATATATTTTTTTATTTTTTTGTAAATTAAGTTTGCTATGGATTAGAACAAAAAATAAAAGATTTAATGTCAAATATGTGCAATTAAAAAAATATCTATAGTTTAATACGTGTACAAGGAAGTCATGTGATGTCCACATCAGATATTTTTATTTAAACATCATAATGTGTAACGTAGTGGTCATCCCTAATTTGAAAGACTGTACAATTAATATATATTATGATAAGCAGGAGAAGTAATTTTTGTATTATTGTTGTTTTGAGTTCCGTTTGTATTAATAGTGTTATATTATCATTGTCTTTTATTTTCATCTTCTTGAGTCAGTATGGTAATATTCCCGTACAGAATAGTTATTACTTACTTACCAGCCTACTTTTGTGCATGTAAACATAGGTTTAATATCCTGAAACCGGTAAATTATTTTATTTGATAAAAATCTATTCCTTAAATTACGACCTAAAAGTGCATTCATAAATAATATTGACAATGTTCTTTAATTACGTATCTACTCGTATCTATTCTGTATTGTGAATAAAATTGTATTTTTCTTATTATAGAATGCGTCTTTACAGAGGATGCATTACGGAGATTTAAGATAGAAGTGACAGTGACAGTTTCCTTATTTAACCGAGAAGCAATTTTTCCCTCCTTCGACATATTTCCATTATGTCATTCAGAAATTTTTTCAACCATGTCTACCCTTTGTTTTTTCCACATGAAATCATTTTATTTTTACAGTTCAGATCCATCACTTCTTCTTGAACTCTTTAAAACGTTTTAATTTTAATTCGATCTTTTATAGACCTTTTGTGCACTGGAGAAGCACAATTTTATTTAATCTTAAAAGATTATTGTAATCTCGATAATTTTATTTCATGTTTTCAATCAATAAATCAAATAAATACGGGTTTCTTCTGTGCATCAAAAGAATTTACTGCGTATAAAAAGGAAAGCAAACTTTTATATTAAATTATTCTTCAACCATTCGAAATGATGAACATTTTATAAAGTTTGTTTTAAAAATGATTTTTGAGTATATCTTTTTTTATTTTCCCACATAATTGTGTTTACTCTAAAGAATTTCTTTTAGAAATCAACATTATTTCTTGCAAATTATTATTGATCATATTGAATTAAAATACTTGAACTAAATAAACAGGCGCGGTGGCCGAGCGTGTTAAGGCACATCTCTTAACATACTGTGATGTCACCCGAGCCAAGGTTCGTCAGTTCGAATCCGCCTGTCGACAATGTGTGATTTGTCGTAAAATATAAAATACAGTTACATGTATTTATCACACTCGGGCGCTATAAGCTAGTCACTTATACGTCTTAAATAATGTAGCATTCAACTACGAAAACCGGCAGTACGACAGTGTAAAAACTGCGGCTCGGTGTGTCCGGTAGGCCCAGGCCCGATTTGGACTGTAGCGCCACAGATGAGATGAAATAAACTCATTTCCGTTGAATTGTACAGTTGTGTCGTTGTTTAGTTTTATAGTTGGCATTACAGTATTCGAATCCGACGATCCCGAGTTGAAATTCCACTCAAATATAAACAAAAAAAAAAAACCTGCTATACTGCAGTTCTGTGAGTCTGTGCCCTAAACTATAATTAAGATTAAGTTCCTGTTGTTGAATGTAGAAATATAAAATTAAATAAAATAAAAAAAAAAAAATATATCATCACGCCTTTTACCCATCACTGGGTGTGGCACTCTGCCTACGCAGATCTCGGTAAGTGATATATTTTTTCGCGTGAAGTGCGGTTACCAGCCGTCAAATCACGACCTCCAAAGATATTAGTGGTGGAGGAGCCACAGGGGTAAATTTTTTTTAATTGGTGAAAATTGTTTGTTGGCTGTGGAGAATAAAATGTTATTATAAAATATGGAAAAACAATGCAATAACCTACATTTAAAATTATAATATTATTTTCATATTATGCAAATATATTAAGTTACAATTAAAAAATATACAAAAAGATTCCTTAAGAGAAAATTGATAGAAAACTAAAATAAAACTCGATAAAATTATTTTTATTAAAATTATTGACGAGGCTTTGTAAAGGTTGAAGGTTAATTTGGAGTTGTTAACCCAAATTGTTAGTTATTGAAAACATCTTAACAATACTAGTAACTCGTATATTGAGAATTAAATAAGACATTAAACTCAAAATAATATTAACAGTTAATCAGACGGTTATGTTCATTTCTCTATTCACAAACGTGAAGTGTAGTTCTTCTTTTCTTTATTATAATTGATATTAATATCTTTGGGGGCCGTGATTTGACGGCTGGTAACCGTACTTCGCGAGAAAAAATATATCACTTACCGAAATCTGCTTAAGGAGAGTGCCACACCCAGTAATGGCGTGATGATACATTTATTTATTTATTTATTGTGTTGTATAGTAAGAATAAAATAAAATACTATTTTAATATTCTGTCTGATAGTTATTAAAACAAAACAGAGAATAAATAAATTATCACATTTATATACATAAGTTTTTATCGATTCCAGAACTTTTGGAGACCATAGAAATCGCTTTATTGCACTTTAGTTTAAATTATAATCTTTAATGATATATATATATATATATATATATATATATATATATATATATATATATATATATATATATATATATATATAATTTGTAATATTATACAGGATGTTTATATACTTCAAGAAAAAATTATATGATCATAGAACGAATAGTTAATTGTTTAACGAGGCAGTAAATCTGCTTTTTTTGCCGCGTTGAACAAATATTTTATTCTTACTACAATAGTCAATTTATTTATTATACAACATTAGATACATGACTGTTTATAGTGTCGGCCAGTAGTACTAAAAATACACTTCAAGCGCCATGTTTTAATTTTGCGAATTTAAAAATGATTTTTAAAATTTTTATGATCAGCCTGTATTGAACTAATTTAAGTTATGTGTGTACGTTGCTATATGAAAAGTAGAAAAAGGATTGCAATATTCATGTCTGTAGAGTTGATTGGATCTGGCAAAATTGCATATTATATCGAGCGATGTAAAATGAATCCATCGGGAATATTACATTTTTAGTACGTTTTATGGTAATTCCGGCAAGAGAGGGTAGGTACGTGTATACAAGGTCCATTTCTCGTTCGTTTCGGTCAACGCACATCAGTTATGTGGGCAAAGAACCGAATCTACGCTGTCGGAGCGCGGACTATATTGAACTAGAATATTGGATGCGCATCCCTAAACTTTATTCACATATTTGAATTCGTAGTTCGGCATTTGGGCGCTGTGTCGCCGGCAGCGCTCGCGGCTGCTATTGACATCGATGACGCTGACGCTGACGCCGCGGCGTTCAACGTTCACGGAGATGAGATCCATGGCCCACGCGATAAGACACTGACATCCGCTGCTGGAGAAACGTACAATAACACATGATTGATGCGCACTTGCCCAATAAATAAAATATGTTTCTAAGCTATTTATTTATGGTGATACTGTGTCACCAGAACAATGGAATTATTGAATAAATGCAGTCAATTCTGTATTATCCTTACGATGGAATACAGGCTACCTTCAAAACCTAGAGCACAACCAAATTTAAATCATTTTGACACTTTCTCATAACTCCTGAATATTAGCAACCTCATGAAATTTATTTCATATACAATAAAAGACATACTTTACTATGATTATTTCCCGAACATTTTCCATATTTCAAGAAAATAACAATGTATTCTGTTCTTTCATTATTATATTATAATATTATAAATATTCCATAGTTTGTAGTGTTTTTTACAACTTCATTAAAAACATATAAAAACTTATGTGACAAAGTTATATTTTTTAAAATTCTTATGTAGAGGAATTCATTATAGTTAGTACCTTCTCCCCAATTGTAACAAACCGGATTTGTTAAAAACAATCGTATGCAAAATTATTGATTAGATTCCGTTTTTAAGACGTCAAATTATTTCCCTTTTAAACAGATTAACAATTGAAAATGCATATATCTTATTCCACCAGAAAATAAAACCTATAGTAATCTACGCTCTTGAATATTATGCAACATTGTTAACTGTCAAGCACCTGCAAGAGCTAGATAAAATAAAAGCATATTTTATAAAAAGAGTCCTTGGGGTACACAAAAGCGCCTCAAGTACGCTATGACACCATATCATCGGATGGTCAACTCTTATAGAAGACCTGAAACCCGAATACAATTTCAACAACGAAGAGCTCCAGAAATACAATCACGAGAGAGAAGAGAAAAACTGGCATTTTGTATTGCAGAATTTTACTATCGGCCCAGCCTTCAACTCCACCTCCTGGCGACAAGCGAACCAGAAAAATAGAAGTAAGATCTGCAGAATGACAGTACATGGTTTTCACTTTAAAATATGCTGTAATCAACAAGCTTTCCATGAAATTGATGACGATTGCGAATGTAGATACTGCCAAAGAAGGAACATCGGTCGTTACCATGTTTTAGATTGTAATGCTGCACTGCAATCGGGTGATATAGAATGGTACAATGGTAATTAGTCAATGCTATTTAAAAATATTATTATTTATTTACTATTTATAGTTTTAATATACAACTTATTTAATTATAACTCTGACTACAACTATGAAACAGTTACCAACAATAACGACGTGCAATATTTTAAAGCCAAATAATATTCTATTTGATACTACTTATTAAATTTTATTGTGTTTATATTTACTGTGGTGATATTATTTATTATTAATTATTTGTAATGTGGATTACGTAAATAAAATTATTATTATTATTTACCTTTTGAAACACACGCGAGCGTTTGATGCACTTTTCTATTTTATTATTATTATTATTCTGATCTAGCATTTACATGCCTTAGTTTAAGCATATTAAAAGGATAGTTTGTAAATATTCTTAAATAAGAATGTTCGAAGGTGTGCAGCCCGAGAATATGATGTGATTAATATGTTATTTCTTGTTTATTTAGTTCGTTGTCTTTTGTTTTAGTTATTTTGTTTATAATCAAATATGTATTACTCCCAATTATAGATTTTATTAGTTATTATTCAACTTCAGCACGTCGACAATCAGTAACAAAGATAAGTTATCATCCTTACCACCAGTCTGTGGGTTTGAAAACCCGACAAACAATTTTCTCCACGTTAAACCTACTCTTGTGGTTCCTTCTCCATGAACATCATTAGAGACCGTGATTTGACGACTGATAACCGAGTTTGATGACAGTGAATTAAATACTAATTTCTATGACCATTTCAAAACAGTGTTTGGAAAATGTACAAGCGCAATCCAAGTGAATTTTTACGACGTTTCGTAACCATTGATGATGGATCCATTATACACCATAAATGAAAGAGCAGTCAAAGCATGGATTTCTTCTGGTAGACGTGATCCCAAGAAGGCAAAAATGGTTCCGTAAGCTGGAAACGTTAGGTCTCGGTTTTCTTGGATTCGCAAGGACTTTAAAAAAAAGGGGATTTGATTTAAAACTGAGTTGATGAAACAGCAGCCTCATTTGGCGAAGAAACAAGTGCTGTTGCACCATGATAATATACCAGTTCACTCTACCGCAATTGCAATTGCCAAATTTATCGAAGATCACAACGAACTGCTATCTCATCTACCCTACTTTTTCGATTTGGCCCTCTCTTTTTCCTAACATAAAAAAATGGTTCAGTAGAAAAAGGTTCGCATCGAACAATAAAGTTATCGCTAAAATGAACGTCTATTTTTCAGATTTCGAGAAATTCTATTTTTTGGAAAATTATAATATCGTTGTGTACATTGAACTAAATGAAGAATATATTTAAAAATAAAAAAATGTTGGTAAAGAAAATTGTTTGAGTTCAAAGTCACCGACTTATCAAACAGCCCTCGTGTTACACAACAAGCAATCAAGGTAAAACATAGCAATGCAATGCTGAAATTAAAGCGAGCAAAATCAGCATTGATTGGCTTGGAAACATTATTTTTATAAGCTGTTTCTATAAAAGAAAACATATTGATGATCAAAGCAGCAACGGTCGGTGTTCACCTATAGACAATCGCATTGACTGTTTTCACAAATTGCTGCTCGTAACAAAGTTAATCCCCTAAATGACACTCTCCATTCTGCCATCAGTGCGTGGAGTGCGATGCTGCCTAATGCGTTATAATTCAATATCGCGTGCGTTTGGCTTTCCATATTTATGTCTCTTTGTATGTATCTGGTCCTGTCACCGTCAAAAGCGTGCGCCATATTGCATGAGCACTGCTGCTGTCTCATGCAAACGGTGAATGCATTTATCTACCTTTGGATTTAATGTAATAAATGTGATTATTAATACCGGAATGTTGATAAATAAGAAATAGTTTTGAATAATTTTGTATTAATAATAATTATTATTACTTATTTTCTGTAAAACACTACAGAGTATAGGAAATTATCATATTGCAAAAAAAGGATATATATATATATATATATATATATATATATATATATATATATATATATATATATATATATATATATATATATATATATATATATATATATATATAGGGTGTTTCACAACTTAGAGCAAAAAATTAAAGGGTATATTGTGTACGACGTGCTAATCATGAAACAAAAAGAATTTTTTTAAATCGCAAAACTATTTTCCATGTTTCCCAGTCCAAAATTTTTCGTTGCCACTGCCACTGGGTGGATGATTATGTTAAAGTTATTAATTAAATAACTGCTAATAATTGAATTGTGTAATTATTCTTTCGTAGTTGGTACCTACTTCATTGTGTTTAATAGGAAAGCGAATCCAGTGCAGTACTACAAAAAATGTTTTAGGTTAAAAACCCTTAATTTTTCGAATTTAAAAAAAATTCTTTTTGTTTCATGATCAGCACGTCGTACAGAATATACCCTTTAATTTTTTGCTCTAAGTTGTGAAACACCCTGTATAATTGTATGCAGGGATGTGCGTGTAGTCTACTGGAAGTAATCTACGCCATTTTCTACGTGTAAACAATCATGTAGTCTACGTCTTCATTTTTCATGTAAACAATGTAGACTATGTAGACAAAGAAAACACCTGTGTTCACTTAAGTCATATTAGAAATGTTATCCCTAGAACTAGGGAATTTTAAATGTTGTCAGAGATTTTTATTTTTATTCTAGGGATTACATGAAAAAAAATTAGTTGTGCAGGGCAAAACGTTGAAAATTAGTCAACTGGTTACTGTTTAAAATAGCGCCAAAGAAAACTCCGTCTGGTGAGATGGCGCGTTGATCGATTTTAAAAATATGACAGTTCGCCCAAGACCCAAGACAGACATTTGTCTAGTAATGTACGAGCACTTGCTTTATTAGTTTTATTATATAAAGACCGATAATGACCCGAGCTCACGAATACGAATACATGTAATAGTTACAAAGGAATAAATTTAGGTTATGTTGAATTTTACAACTGTCAGATGCATTATCTACATTGTTTATATTTTCTACGTCGCTAGAATTGTCGACGTATTGTCTACGTGTAGATGTAGTCAATTAAAGATTACACGTAGATGCACATCTCTGATTGTATGTACTGACAACAACTAAAAAAGATTTTTTCCGAAATTTGCAAAAAAAAATTGCAGTAATGAATAAAAATTAGTAAACATTAAACTGTAACACAGTTTTAATGAAATTAAATTAAATTTAGTATTCATTAATTTTTTTCATTACTGTAAGCTATCAATCCAGTAGTTTTAAATAATGTGCAATTATTTTTGCAAAATTCGGTACATCAACTTATATATACCTTTTAAATGTTTGCAATAATTTTGAAACACCCTGTATACAAAATTTTATCATGGACATGAAATATAAGTTAAAACATATAAATATCTACGTTACCAATTAAAATATTCATTAGGGTTATAAAAACAATTAAAACCATTTTTTGTTTAAGTTGTGTACATTTTATGTAGGTAACCCAACACTGCTCAGGAAATAAATAATAATAAATAACAAAACGTAACTATAAACAAATAACTTAGTAATAAGTAATCAAGAATTGCTTGTTTAACCGAATTCAAGTTTAAATCAAATTTACAGCCATACAACTGTTCATGTTGCTTTTGTTCTTGTAAATGTCAATAGCTTTTCTCATATAATTAGGTCTGGCAACGATTTTTGTATCTTCAAATTTAATCTAGTGTAGAAATTGAATGATATATCGCAACAAACCTATTATAGAAATATTCGTATATTTGTGTGCCTAGTTGCTGTATTGCACAAGAGTAGTGACATAACTTTTAATATTAGTCTTTTAATGGTTTCGTTTTAAAATCTAACTTTATCAAAAATATAGCATTCCTCTGTAGAAAATGAACTATTCAGCCCATCTAAATATTATTGACGTTCTAAATATATATACAACATTATTTGATGTTGTGTTTTAATTTAAATAAATTGTAATGCATGTATTCAATTTTAAAATCAATGTTATACAATCGTTACTAGCGGCACAAAACTTCAAAGCTTCATATTTCTTTGTCAATGTATTTGTATAGCAATTACATACATACATAACATTACGCTATATTTCATCAAAAGAGGTAACACGAATCCATGAAACATTCACTGAACATCCATTCATCAGATTTATCAAAGAATCAATCTTCGTCAACCATTCCCATCCTAACACACCTACCTTGCCTCAACCATACTTACCTTACCTTCATACAAGATCATTAATTCCTCACACTTCGAATCTTTCATCACGCAACTAATCTTCAATCATATCCAACCATTCGCTTCTATAACATCTGTTCATTAATCCTTCACTTACGCCCACTCCAATAACAATCAATCTAAAAAGAATAGAAAGGAAAAGAGCGTCGCATGTGCTTGTTTTGAAAGTAAATTCCACACAATTGCAGTTAGACACTCTATTATAGTGCGAACTAAAAATGAATCAAAAAGATAAAGAAGGAAAAGAGTATCACCCGGCGCTTGTTTTTATAATTGCAGTTAGACATTCTATTGTAACATCAGTAAACCAATCAAAAACACTGCTCTTAAAACAGCCAATGAATCTAAAGTCAAAAATACTACGCTTGTCTTTATTCATCAGATTCATTCCGCAATTAATTCTTTAACGATATTATTTCTACAAAAAAAAATATGTATATCGTCACACCTTTTACCCATTACTGGGTGTGGCACTCTATCGGTAAATGACATATTTCTTCGCGAGCAGTGCAATTACCAGCCGTCAAATCATGGCTCTCAAAGATATTAGTGGAGGGGGAGCCACAGAAGTAGTTTTTTTAATGTGGTGAAAATTGTTTGTTGGCTGTGGGAATCGAATCCAGGTTCTCAAATCCACAGACCGCCTAAGCCACCTACAGCATTATCATTATTATAAATTATATTTGTATTCAGATCTTTAAATGTGATTTGGAAATAGAGACATCAGATACCCTTGAGGGTAAATTGCATTTCTGTCAAAACAGAAGTCGTAGTAGAGATGTATATAGACGTGGCAGTTTCTATTTTGATGGCGATTGGAAAAAGTCCGTTATGAAAGTGCCCACAGCAACATATCACGGCTTCGCGGTGCCCACAGCTCCCACACACTGACCTGTGTCCATGTTGTGCACTTCCGTTTCCGCTGACTCCATTTTATTTCCGCTCGTCCTTTTTTCGTGGTTGCAAGCACTGACCTTGTCATCGCACTATTTCAAATACGATTCACGACTATATTTTGTTGTTTTTCTTTCTTTTCGTTTACGTCTATTCTTCTGCCACCGGAACTTGGAGTTCAGCTTGATAGCATCGATTCATTAATTTAACTTTTTATCATGGTTTTGGTTTATACGAATAAATAAATCGTCTTTTTTACGGATGATTCACCAATTTTTTTAGGCACGAAGTTAATTTGAGTATAAAAATAAAGTTGCAAGATTTATGGAGAATCAATTTATTGATATTGAATCATTTAGCGTTTGACTGGCATGTCTAGAAAATTAATTTTTAATGCTATGCTATTTTAAGATAATTGTTACTGTCAAACCACGATCTTTAATATTTTATATATCTGCTTCTATGTCTTCCATTTCCTACCAAGGTAAAATAATTAGTACAATTATATTATGAATTCATTATCGTTCAATTCTTTCTTAGATATAGGTATGAATATACGAAGTATGTATAATTGCTGTATTTACCATTTTATTTGGAGTAAATAACTCTGTAAAAAATTTACATAATAGTTATTTGTATCACTAGTCCAGAAACTGGTATTTTGCGAGTGCGAGTATATTTTGAAAGGACGAGCCGCAGGCGAGGCCTTTAAATACGAGCACTCGCAAAATAGTTTCTGGACGTGTGATACACAAGATTTTTCACGCCGACGTTTTTGTAAATATAATAAAAATGTTTAATTTATTACTCACATTCTAAATGTCAGGGAATTTTTTTATGTTGGTATCATCTAATTGTCAGAACTGTACTTTTAATTTTAATTAATTATTTATTGTTCATCAATTTACATCTTCAATAAGTTTAATTACACTGTACACTTTATAATACTGCTACTGCTGGACGGTGGCGCGAAAAATATATTTTTTTTAATTCACAAAAATTAGGGTATTTAATTCCTAGCGAACATTTTAGTGTCACTGGTTTAATAGTACATTTAATTTTGTTACTAATGAATTAAAAGGATAAAAACCTCCTACAAATAATTATTTATTAATTCGTTATTATGTAGGTACCTGGTGTAATGCCTTATTTTTATTTAAGGTCGCTCCGGAGTACTGATGATATAAAAATATGAACATTTGTCAGTCAGTGTTTTGATAAAGTTTATAATAAACAAGATACAGTCATTTTTGTGTTTGGATATTATCAAACTTTTCACAGATTACAGAGCATTTTAATATACAATTTGTATATGAAATGAAAGGTTATGAAAAAATAAAATTTTGTCAGTCAAATTTGTTTAAAAATGTCCCGTTCAAGAGAAAAATGTACATTTGTTTTCGATTTTTACATAAAATTTTCATGTTTTAATTCCCAAATGTACAAAACTATGCAACTAAACTAACTTGTGCTCTCGCAGCGACTATGATTTGAAAGTAGGTATATATTTATTGCGGGGTAACTATAAACTTTTATCACTACGGTCACAGAATATTTTTTGCTTCGTTGAGATGATGTATTGAATCGCGATTTGACGGCTAGTAACTGCAGTTCACAAGCATAAATATATTACTTACTGAGATCTACAACGATAGGGTGCCACTGCCAAAATGGGTGAAGGCATGTTTATCTTTTGTTTAAATTTTTGGATGAACCGGTTCAAAAATAGAATTTAAAAAAAATATGTTTCTACATATTTCAGGGCACGAGAAATGCACTCGTTCAAACCGCATTTAAATATCTCTTTTAGTTTTTGAGTTATATCGATTTTTGACTTTTTTTAAAACTCAACTTTGAGAGCCCATATCTCGAAAAGTAAAAGAGATATTGAAATGCGGTTACCAAATTATATATGTCATTAAAGTTTCGTGCAGAGGTATAGAAACACCCTGTATACTTGTTTGATTGAAAGTACTTTTTATTTCTTTATTTAATTTTTGAAGAATTTCTATTGCTCGTTGCTCATCTAATATATTCGCAGGTTCATGCAAAAATGAAGTATATCATTCTCTTTATTACAATTAAACGAGTATACAATGTACTCGGGGTGCTACTGAAAATTTAATTAATTACCAGTAGAGCAAACTATTAAAACTAAAAACTAATTTTGAGGTTCTAGAAATCGTTCGCTTACATGAATTAATAATTGCCTTTATGTTTAGAAATATATGATATTGAAACATTTGAACGGTGGTTGGCCATGGAAATGTAATTAAAAAATCAATTAATTTAATCAAAACCACGTACAAACAAGTAATTAATGTTTCCACTACATCACGGTAAATACTAATTAAAAGTTTGTGCTGATTGGCGTGGCGGCTGCGAATCGGTGGTGTTGGCGACGGCGGCGGTTCCAATTACAAATTACGCGTTGAAACTGTCACGACACTGTGGTGGCAGCGGCGGTACTGTTGCCGCCCCCGCGAAAACTGATCCATTCACACGCACCACCGTCTCACACGGTCACTAGAGACATAGTCCCACGATAAGATGGATACAATTTCTTATCAATTTGTGTTTCCTGTTTTAATTATTAAATTTGTTAACAATCTCTTCACGCTTATAAGAAACTTTATAAGTTTAAGATTCATTTCAAATTATAGTTGAGGTATAAAATTTGTGAAACTATACTTCAAAAATTTTACTGCACTCAAATCAGGAAAAATGCAAAATGGATAAAGTTACCGGTGCCTTAATATGTAAAAAGTGATAAATAAGTTCGAATAATATAATAGTTATTTGTATATCAAGGGAAAGAAAATGAGGCATTTCTTCACAAAGGTGGCTTTTCATTTAATTGAAGTACATGAAGGAAGAATGATACTTTAGAGAAGATTTATTACTATGTTAACATATGTCAACTGGATGTAACTTATGTCAAATTATACCGGTGTTTTTCAATTCTCATTGATATAGCTTTACTTTCCTAGAGAAAAGAAAAATAATACAAATCTACAAACAAATATAATTAATACCAAACCAATGTACAAAATCATATTTATTATAAGATAATATACTGTACCAGAGAAGAGTGACCTACGCTGTCGAAATCTCTATAATTTCTCTAAATTAAAAAAAAAAAATACTTCCCTTTCTAGGAATAAAATTTATCACCCTTTTCAGGCAATTTAAGGACGAAAATTTTACTTTCTAACACTGTCGTGAAATTAAAAGGTTTATATAGTTGGCAACAGTATACAGGGTGTTTATTTTATTTTGTCCACTATTGCTATCTCGCGAACTATAAGACCTAAGAAGTTAAATTAGCAAACAATTTCTATTTTACAAGACTATTTGAATGAGCATATAATTATTTTTTTCAACCAGTGGGTCACAAACTGTGGTTACCAACTTTGTTATTTTAAATGGAACTATATTTTTTTATTTGATTGTTCGATAGAGAATTTTATTCTGAATTCAGTGATATAATATTTGTATACTCTTAGATAACAATTTTTATGAGAAAAATGCATGTTTAGATTTATTTCATTACAGGCTTGCAAAAAAAGCTTTCCTGAGTCTTAAAGGTCAGGCAAATGTTTATTTTCCTGTCAGTTTCAGGTAAATATTATTATTATTCTCCATCCTATTACTGCAGTCCGTAGCACTGCAAGCTGGCATTTTCGTTTAGTATGTCATTTTTCTTTTTGACAAATTACTTGTCAGTGTAGTAGTCAGTGAGGTAGGTCGCTTAGTGGTATCGAGTCGACCTGTGGATCTTGAGAACTCTGGTTCGATCTCCACAGCCGACAAACAATTTTCACTAAATTAAATTTACCTTTGTGGTTCCCTCTTCACTAACATCTTTGGGGGCCGTGATTTGATTTCACGTAAAGAAATATATCACTTACCGAGATCTGCTACGGTATAGTGCCACACCCAGTAATGAGTAAAAGGCGTAATGATATATTTATTTATTTTTATTTACTTGTCACTGTCAATCACTGTCAAATATATTTAATAATACTACAGGTAATAACATTTGAAAACAAATGCAAGCTCACTTTGGACTACCAATAGAAAATAATCAGTGTCTTGTCCGTGTCTTAGTTTAATTTAATAACGCTAGGTGAAACCAGCAATTAATCTTTTGCTATTTATTTATTTTTCATTAAAGTTTTCTCTACGGAAATTTTGTGTTTCTTTTCATACTTCCTAAAGAAAACTTGTTTTTGCTCATGTTTTGTTATTTGTCTGATATTTTATAAAGTATTTATGTTGGTCGGACATCTAGCAAGCCGAGGTCTAAGACTCAGATGAAGAGAAAGAGGAAAACTGAAACTGCACGCGTGCGCGAACGTCATCCGAGCTATTGTACCCTCAACACGTCCATAAAACATCTTTCGCCTACTGATTCTGTCTCAGAAATTCAATAATGCGTCGACAATAATACGCACAAGGAATAAAGTATGAATATACACACAGCGACAGAATAAAACCTAATAACATGTGAGCAGCCATTTTTCATACATGATAAACCGCGATTGTAAGTTCACTAGACGTTTTACATTAGTACCGGTGTTATGTCTTTTATGTTCCCTATCTATTTTTCAATACGAAGCTACAGGTATCAATTGAATATTTTATATAGGTTCCACGGAAATTATAACTGACAGAATAATACAATACTGTGCTGTATAGTACGGTCGATATGACATTACAGGACGTATTTTATTTTAATTCTTATTAGCTGATTAAAATATGTTTGCATAGAAGGAAGAACATGTGACGTTGACAGCGCTGTATTAATTTTATTGTTTCACATTTATTACAGTTTTCACCACTACCCCTGTGGTTCCACCCCTGCCCAATAACATCTTTGGGGGCCGTGATTTGCTGGCTGGTAACCGCACTTCACGCGAAGAAACTTACCAATATTTGTTACGGCAAAGTACCAGACCCAATAATGGGTAAAAGATGTTATTATTTTACAAATGACAATTAAATATAGACATAGTGTCTCAATTTAGGTTAGAATGCTTACAAGTAATCAATAAAGAAATTGAATCAAAACAATTAAATAAAAACAATCAGTGTGGGTAGAGATCCAAATATTTTGTTCTGACAAAGACTACGGCGTTACTTGGCTTTGTCGGTAGAACAATTAAATAATATTTGAATGGATTGGCGGCTTAACATGAGAAAATCTTATGGAAGTCACTAGAAAGTTACTTGTAAAACAAATGTGGAACTCTATTCCAAAACAGTTTCAAGAAATTTATTACGACAAATTTAAAATTAAAATTAACCCCTTTTATCGAAACATCCTTTTTTTCTTCATTTTCAGTTTTTACTATACAGTGTTTAACTGCAATTGTGTTAATGTATTTTTAAACAAGCGCAGGCGATGCTGCCTTCATTTCTTATAGATTCGTTGTTAGAGAAGTGGGCGTAAGTGAAGATTTACGAAACAGGTGTACAGGAGCGAATGGATGGATGTTTGTTGCGTGATGATGGATTTTGGTTGTGAGGAAAGAAAGAGTTCGTATGGAGGAAGTGTTAATGTGGTCGAAACGAGTATCGTGTGTCAGGATGAAAATGTTGATGTGCACTGATGCTCGATGAATGTTTCAGGGGTTCGTGCTGCCCCATTTAATGGGATATAGCGTGATGTTATGTATGTATGTATGTATGTATGTCGAAACGGAATAAAATCATCAAATTTTTCAACTTTTAATTTAATTCATTGTTATTTTTCTTCAACAATGAAATTATTAAAAATTATGTAGTTACTTTTGCGGGAAATATCCACTGTCAAACTATTCATATAATTCACATCTAATTGATTAGTTTTAAACATGTACGTCATTTTGATTGGTTCAGTTTTATAAATTGACAGTTCAGGGCGACTGTCCCTTTAATAAATGAAATATAAATACCAGAACTGTCAGTTTGTTTTGGAGTTGCAATTCATAAAAATTACATACTCTACAGTTGTATTTATAACAAACTTCATCGTTATTGCAACAGTGTACAAGTTCGCTCATAATGATCTTCATTGCTGCTAAAGTTCTCTTATAATTAAGATGTACTTTTCTGGCCTCTCAAGTTGAGAACTTGCCGTCAAGTTAGATTATGTTAGCAGCGTGTTAATAAGGAGAATTTTAGTAAAAACCTATACGTACATTATAAATTTGTACTATACGAAACATAATCTCAAAGTAGAACATCATTTTCAAGATCAAGTACCAGTAAACTACATCTTTTGTGATAAATTTGTAAATCTTCACAGAAATATATATTCCACTGTTTGTGAATAGATGAATGCTTACTCTAACAACTAATAAATCTTGAAAGTCTTTATGATTACAAAGAGAAACTAAGAAGAAGAATAAATACATATTTTATACAATCCAACAAATATTTATTGGCGAAAAGTGTTCAAGTTTGAAGATATAAATATCGTTATTCAAACAGTAGGTTGAGAAGCCGATAGAAAGTAAATCACATTTGATAGCTCGACATAAAAATGAAACACTTGACTAACATCGGGGTCAAAACATTCGAACTTTTGTAATATTCATTAAGTTACGCAGTTTTGTTTGAGCCGCGGAGAGCCGCCATGTTGTCTGGAACTACATTATGTATGAGTCAATGGCGCCTCTAACTTTATAGTGCTCGATATTTAAACGATAAAAATCAAGGCTTTTAGACTAGAGTTCTTCTCGACTCGAACGCCATTAAATATTTTAAGTATAACATAAATTTTAGCGTGGAAGAATTATATGTCACACTACATAATCTCGTGTTTTTACGCTATAAAAAATGTTGTTCAACAATCAGTTGCAAACTTAAATTGAATTAAATAGATATTTATTATGGGGTAGGTGGCTCAGTGGTATCGAGTCGACCTGTGGATCTTGAGAACCCTGGTTCGATCCCCACAGCCGACAAACAATTTTTACCAATTTAAATCTACACCTGTGGCTCCCCCTCCACTAATATCTTTGGGGGCCGTAATTAGACGGCTGGTAGCCGCACTTCACGCGAAAAAATATATCACTTACCAAGATCTGCTTAGGCACAGTGCCACACCCAGTAGTGGGTAAAAGGCGTGATGATATGTTTATTAATTATTCTTTTTTAATATAAATTATTTGTTCTTTATAAATGATTATCTATCAAATGATACAAGGATATTAAATTAACTTCTTTCCTTTTCAGGACCTCTTCAATCTTGAGACACTCGTACATATTTTGGTAAGTCTACATTCATTTATCTTCTTCTTCTTCTTCTGATGGCACTACAGCCCAAATCGGGCCTGGGCCTACCGGGCCCACCGAGCCGCAGTTTTTACACTGCCGGTTTTCGAAGTCGAATGCTAAAATATTTAAGGCGTATAAGTGACTAGCTTATAGTACCCGAGTGTGATAAATACATGTAACTGTATTTTATATTTTACGATAAATCACACATTGTCGATTCATTTATAGTATTTTTTAAATACATAACATTTTCCAATGTTCCTACCAACGATACTTCAACCATAATTCAATTTTCTACGAGAAGCATATTTTTAAATTTATTTATGTATTTTGTTTCGCTCTACGAAATCAGCAGCAAAACTATTGTTTGTCTAAATTGAAATTTTCAGCTCAAAAATGTATTTTCTGCGGTTCTACGTTTGGAATCATTCAATATTTCATATTTCAAACTCTGGATTTACTTTTAGGCTGTCGAGTCTGTACGACGCACACTAGAGTCGCGAGATATTTAGATCTTTCATTTCTTTATTTCTCTTTACAAACCTGAGTATATTTTAATCATTAGCAATTAAATAGGTTATCAGTAAACAACTGATACTTATAGTACATTATACATAGCATCATGCAGTAAAGTTAACTTTACTATTTATCGCACATCTCTCATAGTAACGTGCGCAAAGTAATACATAGATATTTACTATAGTCTACAACGTACTAAATGCATAGATACAGTATCAATAAAATCATGCCAGATATATATCCAGAATGTTGTCTAACATGTAATAACTTAAAAATAGTAATAATAATGTAATTTTAATATTTCAATCCTGTATATCAATATTATTGCATAATAATTGTTTATAAATGTAATACAAGACACTTTTAACACAGGTTTCATACACAACCGAGTTTTAACTAATTGTACTAATTTTATTTAAAATATTTAAAACGTCAATAGTTATTTATACAACTAATGATGAAAGCAATAATTTATTTCACAAAGTTTGATGCCCAACGGTGATGCGAATAAAAATTAAAATGTTTTCATTTCATTTTGTATACTTAATTTTTTGATTGATATTAAATTCATTTAAAAAAAATATTAAAATTAAAAATGATTTTGAGAAATTTCAATTCGAAAATTTTAAATGATCTCCAAGAAGATACATAAATCAAAATAGTGATAAAAAGTAAAATGAAACTAATAAAATTGTAGTATTTACTTTTATTCACAATTTTTGTTTACTTTTTACATGATTTTTTAAAAGTAATTGAAGAATGTATTACTGTTATGGGGTAAGTGGATTTGAGAACCCGGGTTCGATTCCTACAGGCGACAAACAATTTTCACTACATTAAAACTACCCCTCTGACTTTTCCTTCATTAACATCTTTGGCGGCCGCGCTTTTTGACGGTTGATAATCGCATTTAACGCGAAAAAATATATCACTAACGAAGATCTGAGGCGGCAAGACCCACAACCAGTAATGGGTAAAAGGCGTAATTATATATTTATTTTATATATATATATATTATTGTAGATGTAAAAATGTAGAATATGTATTTTATTTCTCAAGATTAAAATTGATTTTTAAATATTACAGAAGTATCGTGGCGCAACAGATGTTAACTTATTGCCGTTCCATTTACATTTATGTATAAATTTTCTTGAAATGAAAGCTTGCAAAACGTTATATATTCAATTTTACTAGAAACATCAACAAAGCTGCAAAGGCTATAAAATTTGCGATGCATCCCAGAATGCTATATTGTATTAAAAAGCTGAAAAATTTCCAAGCTCAGCCATTATTGGCCATATATATTAGAGGGCGTTACGAGCATCGCCTTCGGTTCATCGTCAGGTAGTCCGTAAAAATCTTATCGTCTTGACGTCGGCATCTCGGACAAAAGGTTAGTCCGTTTCGCACATAAACCGTGTAAATATCTCGAGCTTAACACTAATTTAAACATTAAATTAATCTCTCGTATTACCTGCAATAAACGAGCTTGGATAAGGAGACATTATAAATTTGAGTCCGTCAGTATAAGACTGTACTTCACTTTGTCTTGCTCGTCTATGAATTATTCAAAGATATAAAACGTAGTGAAATATAGCTCGGCGACTCGGGAACCGTTGCACACTCATGTATGAGGCATGCGCAGATGCTTCTACATACTTGTTTGCAAAATCACGCACGCTGCAATTATTGTTATCTTTACATGTAAAATGCATTATTTGTTCCTGTGGAAAGTATTGACAAACGTGCAAAGCTTTTTATTATTTTTATTCAAATACAGGCAGATTCACAGATTTGAACATAGTTTACCCTGTAATCATTTTGTTGCTTCTATTTTTCACATTTTATAAATAATTCAAATTTTTGTTTCGCAAAATATTTTATGTTCGACTGCATCATATTACCTTGTTTTATGACACTGTTTACTGTCCATAATCAGGTACTTTATTGGACTAGTACGATAAAAATGCAAAATTGGACTGCTGTCAATGTCACATTAAAACAAAATTCAAAAGAAATATTTAGACACCATTTTCTGTATGTATTATATGTCTTCATACAATTGTTAGATATTCTCTTGCATTACATGCAAGATCTTTTATTTCTTTTGGAACGTCTTCAATGTCTTCATCCATCTCAACACTTTTTTCACTTTGACAATTTGATAAATAAAACAACAAATGCATAACAACGAAGCACACTTTGAGATGCAATTAAATGTTTTAAATATAGGTATTGACAATCATATTTTAAGAGAAAATATTCTTCATGCAGACGAACATAAAACGTTGTATGCAACTCTTACATAATCGGACTTTATAGACTCGCCTTATTTATTAGCCTCGCTCGCTGCGCTCGCTCTGCCATAAAATTCGGCTCGTCCAATAAAGACCCAAATTATGTACTTGTTACATAAACTACTATAATCAAGTTTGAAGTTTTCTGTTCAAATTTTAATTATTCATAAAATAATTATTATCACATATTGTTTTCATGCATACAAGGTAACATTTGCTTTAGGTCACTGAATTTATTTATCATTTATTTGTTTCGATAACAGTTGTTTATATATAATAAACAGATGACAGTTTATAATAACAAAATATCATTGGGCACCTCCACCAAAAAACTTGCATGACATGCAAGATGTTTCAAATAAAATAAAAAACGAAAATAAATATATCATCACGCCTTTTACCCATCACTGGGTGTGGTAGTAAATCTTAGTAAGTGATATATTTTTGCGCGAGAAATAGGGTTACCAACCGTCAAATCACGGTCCCCAAGGTATAAGTGTAAGAGGAGCCACAGATATAATTTTTACTTCCTTGTATGAAGTAAAGGAAGTATTGTTATCGCGAAAATTTTCGGTTCTCAGATTTCAGCGGAAATACGCATTTTGGCCATCCCTGAATCCATTTTGACTAATTTCGACGTGCCGTCTGTACGTACGTACGTACGTATGTATCTCGCATAACTCAAAAACGGTAAGCCGTACAATATTATTAAATGTCAAGTTACAATTCATGACAAAATTTGCAAATCTATACCTTATAGATCCACATTTAAATTTTAAATAAATAAAGGGCTACAGAAACCAACATATTTAAAATAAAATAATTTGTGAACATTTAAAGCTAAAATATTATCTCATCATTAGCACCCACATATAATAATTATAATATAAAACTAACAGTAATTAATCAAAACATCAAACAAACCTTAAAAAACGTAAAATATGAAACAGATATTTGTAAAATAACAAAAAAGATATTTATTTAATAATATTATAAAAGTTAATCCTTTTTACTTCCTTGTACGAAGTAAAGGAAGTATTGTAATCGCGAAAATTTTCGGTTCTCAGATTTCAGCGGAAATACGCATTTTGGCCATCCCTAAATCCATTTTGACTAATTTCGACGTGCCATCTCTACGTACGTACGTACGTATGTATCTCGCATAACTCAAAAACGGTAAGCCGTAGAAAGTTAAAATTTTGTATTTAGGACTGTTATAACATCTAGTTGTGCACCTCCCTTTTTGGTCATTATATAACTTCCGGAATTGGTACTTTTCTTGAAGCCTATAATATATTTTAATGAAAAACTATATCTAAATATAATCCAAAACTTTTCAAATTTGGTATATAAAATTACTATATCAATGGAAATAACATAATAGATTTTGGTAAAAAGGGACTAACCGGAAGTGATACATTACATGAAGCTGCTAACAGTTTTTCTTCAAAAAAATGGTATTATTCTTATTTTAGAAATAAATGCTGCAAATAAAAGTTTTAGAGAATTAAATTCTGCGTCTAGCACATTAAGAATTTTTAAATTAGCTTCTTGCATAAACGAGATATCTAAATTTAAATATTATATATTTTTTGATTTTTTTAAAAATTAAGTTTGCTATGGATTAGAACAAAAAATAATAGTTATTTGTGTATTAAGAGCGTAAAGTGATTCTTTGTTACTAGAGCACGGTAATTGCAGCGCGAGCCGAAGGCGAGAGCTGCAATAGTGCAAGAGGAACAAAGACACTTTACGCTCGTGATACACACATAATTGTTATCTTTTCATAGCAATCGTAGAAAAAAGATTTAATGTCAAATATGTGCAATTAAAAAAATATCTATAGTTTAATACGGGTACAAGGAAGTCATGTGGTGTCCACATCAGATGTTTTAAGTTTAGTATTAATTTAATTAAATTAAATAAAAATTGAAGTTGTTTTACTTTTACACAACAAATTATTTTATTAATATAATTAAATTCGTATATACGACTATTATATTTGACCTTAATAATATTGACACCTATTACATTATTTCATATTTCATATTAGTACATTATCAATATTGCCATTTAATTGCATGTATTCCGCAAAACACAAAGGGATATACAAATATATAGTTATATGTTTACATTTTAAATTTGTTTGCAAAATGCTGAATTTGACATTTCCAATATTATTTGAATGTTTGCAAATTAACATAGGTGATATTAGGTAAAATATTGTTTAACAATTTTTGTCCAATATAACTGAAAATAAAATTTCTTGCCAAAGGGATATAGACCCTTGGGAAAGGGGTACATTGATATTATATGCACCTACGGACAAATTAAAAAGGGTGCAATTCACCCACGATAATCAAATATTTCATTATAA
The DNA here is from genome assembly GCA_947425015.1 of Pterostichus niger. Lineage (NCBI taxonomy): Eukaryota > Metazoa > Arthropoda > Insecta > Coleoptera > Carabidae > Pterostichus > Pterostichus niger. The sequence continues at coordinate 9,292,367 of OX380341.1, forward strand.
TGAGGTAGATAGAATTTTGTATCATATAAAATTTGCAAATAAAACACCAGAAATGTACTTTTTATTTTTTATCAAAATTGTCGGGTTCAAACTTTTATCTCGTAAATACCCATATTTATAATAATTATAATATAAAACTAACAGTAATTAATCAAAACATCAAACAAACCTTAAAAAACGTAAAATATGAAACAGATATTTGTAAAATAACAAAAAAGATATTTATTTAATAATATTATAAAAGTTAATCCTTTTTACTTCCTTGTACGAAGTAAAGGAAGTATTGTAATCGCGAAAATTTTCGGTTCTCAGATTTCAGCGGAAATACGCATTTTGGCCATCCCTAAATCCATTTTGACTAATTTCGACGTTCTATCTCTACGTACGTACGTACGTATGTATCTCGCATAACTCAAAAACGGTAAGCCGTAGAAAGTTAAAATTTTGTATTTAGGACTGTTATAACATCTAGTTGTGCACCTCCCTTTTTGGTCATTATATAACTTCCGGAATTGGTACTTTTCTTGAAGCCTATAATATATTTTAATGAAAAACTATATCTAAATATAATCCAAAACTTTTCAAATTTGGTATATAAAATTACTATATCAATGGAAATAACATAATAGATTTTGGTAAAAAGGGACTAACCGGAAGTGATACATTACATGAAGCTGCTAACAGTTTTTCTTCAAAAAAATGGTATTATTCTTATTTTAGAAATAAATGCTGCAAATAAAAGTTTTAGAGAATTAAATTCTGCGTCTAGCACATTAAGAATTTTTAATTTAGCCGTTTGCATAAGCGAGATATCTAAATTTAAATATTATATATTTTTGGTTTTTTTTTTAAATTAAGTTTGCTATGGATTATAACAAAAATAAAAAATAAAAGATTTTATGTCAAATATGTGGAATTAAAAAAATATCTATAGTTTAATACGCGTACAAGGAAGTCATGTGGTGTCCACATCAGATTTTTAATGTAGGGAATACAATTCTGTTTCTAAATCAGACTACATTATTTATTTCTTTAGTAGGCCAGCCTACTGTATCTTTGATATACAGGGTGTATCTGTACTTCGGGAAAAAAATTAAAGGGTATTTACTATAAGACGTACTGATCATGGAACAAAAAGAATCTTTTATATAATGTGATTAATTTTTCTTTGTTTACTTTTGCTTGTATTTTTTTATAGTAATCACTAACACAAAAGTTGGTACTCCGTTAACAGTATTTTTATTTATATTTCTTTTTCGTATTTGTTGATATCAGGTAAAACATATTGTGATGGTACAAATCCTTTGTGACTCAATACACCACAAATCTTCGTATTGCGCACTGCGTCTTCTTACCAATGTATTTCTCTTTTCGCATTGTACTGAATTTGATTCTTTCTTAAAGTAAAACCCTACAAAGGTCTGATATAACAAAGGTTTCAAAATTCTTTAATATATTTTCTGCAGAATCCTTTGATATAGGTATCTATTGAAATAATTTATCTCACTTTATTTACTGATTTACCTACATTTTTCTTCATAGTGCTAGAGTCCCGTCTCATATTAACATATATTAAGAGAAATATTAAAAACTACAGAACTCATGCTAAAATTCACAAATATAACACGAGAAATAATATAAACCTAATTGCTCCTAAGTTGACATATAAAAACAGTAAAATCAATAGCATAAATTTGAATCTTTTCAACAAATTCTCTCAGGAAATAAGAGATTTGAAAATTAAATTCAAATCTGTTATAACCAACAAACTGTTCAAAAAAGGGTACTATAGTATTGACGAATATTATGACAGATACAAACTTCTCAACAAATATCTAGTATTCTCTTACTCATACACTTTAACAATTCTGAAATTTTGCCTGACTGTAGGCGTTTCTTGTTTTATTTTATGTATTTATGTATTTTTTGACGAACTGTGCATGTATTTACGTACCAGTAAATAAATATTAGTATTATTATTATTTTACACAGTTTCATTAATTTGCTTAAAACAGTCACTGTATTCTATATTATTAGAACTGTACCTATGCATTGGTTTATTTATATTTCATTCGTTTCTATTATTTTAAATCCTGAATTATAAAAGATTTGTGGTTTAAGGCTTCTGGTTTATATTACAACAAATTCATACAATCTGTTTTGAAACACCTGAAGACATATAGAAGCCGTTTAAAAATTAATGACGTTACAGAATGCAGTGTATGTAATAAGTTAATTTTTTACTTCCTTGTACGAAGTAAAGGAAGTATTGTAATCGCGAAAATTTTCGGTTCTCAGATTTCAACGGAAATAGGTGTTTTGGCCCTCCCTGAATCCATTTTGACTAATTTCGTCATGCCGTCTGTACGTACGTATGTACGTACGTATCTCGCATAACTCAAAAACGGTAAGCCGTAGAAAATTGAAACTTTATATTTAGGACTGCTATAACATCTAGTTATGCACCTCCCTTTTTGGTCATTATACAACTACCGGAAGTGGTACTTGACTTGAAGCCTATAATAGATTTTCATGAAAAACTATATTCAAATATAATTTAAAACTTTCCAAATTTGGTATATAAGACTACTATATCAATGGAAATAACATAATAGATTTTGGTTAAAATAGACTAACCGGAAGTGACACATTACATGAAGCTGCTAACAGTTTTCCTTGAAAAAATGGTATTATTTTAATTTTAGAAATAAATGCTGCAAATAAAAGTTTTAGAGAATTAAATTCTGCGTCTAGCACATTAAGAATTTTTAAATTAGCTTCTTGCATAAACGAGATATCTAAATTTAAATATTATATATTTTTTGATTTTTTTAAAAATTAAGTTTGCTATGGATTAGAACAAAAAATAAAAGATTTAATGTCAAATATGTGGAATTAAAAAAATATCTATAGTTTAATACGGGTACAAGGAAGTCATGTGGTGTCCACATCAGATATTTTAAGTTTAGTATTAATTTAATTAAATTAAATAAAAATTGAAGTTGTTTTACTTTTACACAACAAATTATTTTATTAATATAATTAAATTCGTATATACGACTATTATATTTGACCTTAATAATATTGACACCTATTACATTATTTCATATTTCATATTAGTACATTATCAATATTGCCATTTAATTGCATGTATTCCGCAAAACACAAAGGGATATACAAATATATAGTTATATGTTTACATTTTAAATTTGTTTGCAAAATGCCGAATTTGACATTTCCAATATTATTTGAATGTTTGCAAATTAACATAGGTGATATTAGGTAAAATATTGTTTAACAATTTTTGTCCAATATAACTGAAAATAAAATTTCTTGCCAAAGGGATATAAACCCCTGGGAAAAGGGTACATTGATATTATATGCACCTACGGACAAATTAAAAAGGGTGCAATTCACCCACGATAATCAAATATTTCATTATAATGAGGTAGATAGAATTTTGTATCATATAAAATTTGCAAATAAAACACCAGAAATGTACTTTTTATTTTTTATCAAATTTGTCGGGTTCAAACTTCTATCTCGTAAATACCCATATTTATAAATACACTGAATTGTTTTCTTCATCTTCCCCATAAACGTTATTGAGAAATTAAATTAAAATTATCCATTATTATTTGAAAAAAAATTAAAGTTATTGAAATATTTTCAACCTTCAACTTGATAAATAAGTACTATACGTCATGTTTTTTTTATAATAATAATAATATTTTGTTTCAAAGGCCAGTGTTCAGATTCCAACTTAAGATTCTGTTAGGCGCATATTTACTACTACTATCCGAATGTACAATAATAAATCGGGGTTCTCATTTAAGATTTCAAAGTGACCTCCCGACCATATATACTAAATATAATTTTACTCATTATACGCATGACACAGACAATCATACTTATGGTGTACAACTTTCTTGTTGGGGAAACATGTTTGTTTATAATTTTTTTTGTGCAGAAAGATATTTTATTCTGAATTCACCTAATACAAAATTCAATACAGTATAGGACAATACATTTTTTGTGAAATTACATTTCAAATTCATATAAATTTAATTCAAATTGCATAGAAATTAATGTGCTATAAAAGAAACAAATGAACAAATTATAATATTTTTTTTATTTTATTAATTATTAAATGTCATTACGATTATTTTGTAAAGAATCTCGTTAATTAAGAATATTATGATTTGTGGTCGTATATAAATAAATAAACAAATAATACTGATTCGGTTGACCGTTATTTAAATAATCTGTACATAGTTGATATTTTTTAAAATGTGTAAAATGACAAATGTAGGACAATCAGAGGTTTAAAAAATGTAAAGATAAATCTTGCTGTGAAAACAATGGTATGACAGTAGTGTACCGACGTCCGATTGAATCTAATCTCATTACAAATTACACATAATTAAATATGCATAACTCGGAAGAAGAAATCCGAGTAAAGCGTATCCGAGATAAGATCTCAAGGGTGCGTGTCTGACTCAGTGTTGGCGGAAGTGGAGGGCAGGGGAGGAGAGACCGGGTAGCGGATTAGCTGTAAGCTAACACGAACACGCCTATGCTTGCCACAGACATCAACAAAGGATTTTGTGGGAAAAATTAATAGGCGCGGAAAACGCAAGCACACAGCAGGATCTGAGCTTGTTTGCTTATGTCCTTCTGGAAATTGAAACGTCTGAAGGACAAGGGGAATTATATGACGAGTCCTGTTACAATTTGTTTAGACACTGCAACATTATTCTTCTGTTAATGACTTGTCCATATGAAACTTAGATTTAAATAGATTTTATTACCATTATAACAGATTGTTTCTATGATATTGCATCAAAATTTAGGGGATATATATTATCTGATGTATACTGATTACAACGAAAATAGAATTTTTCCGAAATTCATCAAAATAATTGCACATTATTTTACGCAAAATTAGTAAACATTAAACATTGAAAGAACTGTTACACAACTTCAATTAAATTAATTTTAACGTTTACTAATTTTTATTCATTACTGTAACCAGTGGTTTCCAAACTTTTTCTCTCAGCGGCCCCTTGTTTCCGTAAAAAATTGTCGCGCCCCCTTCATTTTTTATAATAGCCAAACTTAAAAAATTGTAAATAATTTATTTTATAGAATACAAAAAAATGAGTACTATAAACAAATATTGTTATTAATAAGATATTTGTTATAACAAATTTTTTTCTTAACCTAAAATTATGTTTATTACAACATAATAATAGAACAAAATAATGTAACAACATTTATAAACTTAAAATTGTAATAAGATTAGAAATTATATTTAATTTAAATTAGGCATATTTAATACAATATAATCATAATTTTTGGGTGTGCTGAATGGCCGCTTGTTTTTCAGTTTCTCGAACCGGGGAGTCATTGAAGATATCGTCACTCGCAATTATTTTTCAACGAATAATGGAGTTCGATATTTTGTCATTAAAACAGCCACAGCGGAAAAAACCTGTTTCACACAAATAAGATGTTACGAAACGTAATAAAATTTCTAAGGCTTTGTTTGTTAAACTAGGGATATTTTACTGCGAGCGCGAGTTAGAAACACGTGTGTGCTATGATGTAAATGGAGATGTGTTCATAAGCCTCAATTATATTTTTATATAGCGCGCCCCTTCGAAACAATCTCGCACCTCCATAAGGGGGAAACCACTGCTGTAACCTATCAGTCAAGCGGCACGAATAATATTTGCTTCAACTAATATGCAATTATTTTTGCAAATTAATACATCAAATAATATATATCTGTCCATTTTTTTACAATAATTTTTAAACATCTTATATTTTAGAATAAATTGTTAAATGTGCAGCTATTTTATTCAATTTTTAAATGGTTTGTTTTGTAATTATTTAAATCAGAGACTTGAACCGGACTGGAACATAAACCTTACCCTATAGTATTCAAGACTGGGAACTTTAATCTAACCATAAATATTAAACCGGTTCAACAAACCGGTTTTAAAATTGATTTGGTCCAACCTGTGAGGTTTGCCTGTAAACAGTCATAATTTACAAGTATGGAGTGTGGTACATTTATAATGATTATTTCCTTAAATAAATATATCATCACGCCTTTTACCCATTACTGGATGTGGCACTCTGCCTAAGCAAATCTCGGTAAGTGATATATTTTTTCGCTTGAAGTGCGGTTACCAGCCGTCAAATCACGGCCCTCAAAGATATTAGTGGAGAGGGAGCCACAGTATAAGCCAATTAGATTGCTTCATCTGCACCGAGAGAACGAGTTTACAGAGATAACATTTTGCTAAAATCTCTGTACCATATCCTAGGTTGATATTGAAAATTTTTACATTTAAACAATAATTTTATTTAAGTTTAGAAAATAATCAACCGAATATAACTCAAGTCCTACATTTATTTGGTCAAATTCCTCATAAATCCTGCGTAGAAAGGGACAGCTAAGTTTTCAAAATGACACTTAAATCCCTCCAGCTATGCTGTCGGGATCTAATTATGTACTTTTGCAACTCGGTTGTCCGTTTCTACGCAACAACTATTCGGATTTTTACCGATAAATTCTTGGCTCTCGGTGAGCAATAAAAAAACCCGCAACCGATAAACGAAATCGCAATTTTACTGATATAATAACCGACAATTCTAACCGAACCTCAAAGTTTTTCGGTTTGAGTCCCTGCATACACCTTGTACCAGAATTATGATTTGAATATTTTTGTATTATAGATATATGGAGTTTTTCTTAAAAACAATTTTCATTAGCTAATACAACAAGATAGTTTTTGAATTGAATATAGAAAAAAAAGTAGAGACAAATTTAATTTTTGCCATGTGCTATGATCAAACTTATATCATTTTGAAACACAACCAATAAATAAGGTGCTAAACTCTATGCCTATTTGTATTCCTGTGAGTAATTATGTTATAAACCCCACATAATTATTTCCATTTTATTGAATTATTCTAATAATTAATTAATTCAATATTTTTACTTTGTGGTTTGTTAATATAATTGTTATTTCATGTTTGATATCAAATAACTAATTATTTTTTATACATTCTAATTACAATGACAGTTGAGTTGTGTTATTTTATTATTTATAAAAGATAGAGTTTCAAAAAACAGTCCTTTGTAAATATATTTAGTTTTATTCAACTATAAGTACGATAATGGCGTAATTAATAACTAATTAATTATCATTTCCAAATATAAACCTTACTATTATTATTGTAATGAAATGGATTATCCTTGTACTTCATTACGTTACAAGTTAATAACATTAGTATTATGTCTCAGATTAATAAATACAATATTACTAAATGTCAAGTTACAATTCACGACAAAACTTGCAAATCTATACCTTATAGATCTATATTTAAACTTGAAATAAATAAAAGGCTACAGAATCCAACATACGAGTAATTAAAAATAATAATTTGTGAACATTTCAAGCTAAAATATTAGCTCATCATTAGCACCCACATATAATAATTTTAATATAAAACTAACAAATTAATCAAAATGTCAAACAAATCTTTAAAAACGTAAAATATGAAACGTATTTGTAAAATAACAAAAAAGATATTTATTTAATAATATTATAAATCCTTTATAATCCTTTTTACTTCCTTGTACGAAGTAAAAGAAGTATCGTAATCGCGAAAATTTTCGGTATTTTGGCCTTCCCTGAATCCATTTTGACTAATTTCGTCGTGTCGTCTGTACGTACGTACGTACGTACGTACGTTGTATTTAGGACTGTTATAACATCTAGTTGTGCACCTCCCTTTTTGGTCATTATACAACTACCGGAAGTGGTACTTTACTTGAAGCCTATAATATATTTTAATGAAAAACTATATCAAAATATAATCCAAAACTTTTCAAAGTTGGTATATAAAACTACTATATCAATGGAAATAACTTAATAGATTTTGGTTAAAAGGAACTAACCGGAAGTGATACATTACATGAAGTTGCTAACAGTTTTTCTTGAAAAAAATGGAATTATTCTGATTTTAGTAATAAATGCTGCAAATAAAAGTTTTAGAGAATTACATTCTGCGTCTAGCACATTAAGAATTAATTTAATAGCCTTTTGTATAAGCGATATATGGAAATTTAAAAATTATATATTTTTTGTTTTTTGTTAATTAAGTTTGCTATGGATTAGAACCAAAAGTAAGAAAATAAATAACAATTTAATGTCAGATATGTGCAATTAAAAAAATATCTATAGTTTAATACGCGTACAAGGAAGTCATGTGGTGTCCACATCAGATTTTTTGAAACTATTTTGATATTGTTAAAGCAAAATTGCGACAATAATTTAGAAATAATCTCATTTCAAATAAAAATGAGGTGAGTGTCAAACAATAGATGCAACCCGAGAAATTTTTAACTGAAAGCATGTACTGACCGTCGCGTCGTATGAATACATGACTCGCAGGATTCGTCCGAGCAGGATCAGTTGTTCCGTCCTTTGTTCCGTAACTATTTGTGTTTCTGGTGTTGTGACCACTGGTATCTGAAACCTTCGCGTGTTTATAACTGGTTTATGTTTTGAATGACTGCTGGACAGTGACGGAGATGTGGGGTTTTCCTGAAGAGGAAATTGATGTTGTTTTATGATGATGGATCTGTTTTATGGCTTTTTTATTTCTGAGTTTGTGGCTCCCGAAATATTACAGAGCATTTGATTTTAGCCGTATTCTAATGAAGATAAGCATAGCCGTAAAATAAATATAGTATCATGTCTTTTACCCAATTCTGGAATAGCAGTTTTGCTTTTCAATTCTCCGTAAAATACGGACACCAATTCTTAAATATATTTTCGTAACACATGCACAAGAAACACGTTCTTATTCCCTAATTTTAGAGAGAGAAACACTGCCTTTCTCACCTAGGGAGAGAAACATAATGTTTCTAGGTAGGATGTTTCTCTCCCTAGGTAGCATATCTCTCTCCCTAGAGACTACGATTATTAGCTGTTTGCGGCGTTTCCTAGGTAACTAGTTACGCAATCCATATTTGACATTTGTGCCGATAAGACGGTAATTTTTGTGCACTTGTTACGAAAAGTATAATGTGCTTCACGGGAGGGCGCGATTATCCCTTGTTTCCCTCCCTTGATGCATAACATACTATAATCTACAACTATGTGTAAAAATGACTATTAGTTGGCTGTTTTAATTTCGTAAATTGAGTGTTTTATAACAAGATTATATAACTATTATTTAAAAAAAGAAAATGGATCTGTATTTGTGAAAATTATATGAGAAAAAGACAATTCGCAATTAACATGTTTAATTTTTTAAATAAGCTGATGCAATAAAGTAAAATTTCTGTATATACATTTCATAAATTTAATATCTTCAAGTAATTGAAGTGGTTTGAAATGAGCTAAATCTTATCGTGATTAGAATATTACTTCTTGAGTTTCCAATAATTTGCAATTGCATTGACCACTTAACAAATTGCTCAAGGGACTTGGTAAAATTAATCAAATGATTGGTCAAATAAAGTGTTCGGGTTGGGTGAAGACTGCGAAGGGTATAACCGCGGGTGTCGAGAGCGGTGCGCGGAAAGGGGCCACAGTAGCGCAACATATTGCGTCGGTGGCAGCAGCAGACCGGTTCCGCGGCACCTACACCATGTACTTTAACATAATAACTACATTTTTTATGAAAAATACGCTTCATTATTCAGCTGCGAAGCTGCGGCGCGGCAACGACGGGTATATCATCATCAAAGACGTTTTAGCGTCACATTCTGTAGTATACACCTCGCAGCCCCGACAACAATACATTATTTTCTCACTTCTCTCTCGCTTGCGAGCACTGAAATACGACAGTTTATCAGCAGGAAATGTAACGCGGGAATTATTGTAAGTTGTTCGACGTAAACATGTATTTTTTTTTCTCTTTCCACAGTCATTGTTGGGAAATTCTACATTTATACCAGTAGTTGCCAAAAAGTGTATTTACAATAGTTATATAGGGAAATCATAGAATGACAAAAATATTATGAGGCATAGTTCATTATTTCTTTTTTTTTTGTTTGAATTGTAACCCTCATTTTTTATAAAAATTATATAACTTATCAAATAAAGATTTCTTATTGTTCAAACAAATCTAAAAAAGTATGTAATAGTTATTTTTCTACTTCCTTTATTAAAATGTCATTTAAGTTAGTGATTTTCATAGCTCTAAATAACATTTTAATTACATGTTGATAAGTTGCGGCTTCTAACATTTTAATCACGGCGTGAAGATAACAACTGACATATTAAATACGGGGTGATGTTGGCTTGTATCTGTCAATATATCTTAACCTTCCTTTTCAAATAATACGTAGCATTTTACAGTTTTTTGTTGTTTTCATTTTCGATCGTAGAAAAAGTATAGTATGTGACTAGTTTCATAAACTCTTTAGATAATCGTTTTTATGCACTCGGTATCTTTGCTCAGCTTGTGTAAAAAAAATGCAACTAAAGAGACTTTATAAAACTTGTTACATAATATACTATTATGCCCAAAGAGTATTTATGTAGATGATAATGCATAAGGGGCGACAGTATCCAATCCGAAGGCATTATCATCTAGTAACGTCCGTGGTACACACAAGTTTTTATTTTTCACTAAAATACTCGTACTGTTTATAATTAATTTAAAAACAATAAAAACTTTGTTTTCACAAGTGAAATGAAATCATTTATAAAATTTGACATATTTTGTAAAGATTCAAATGATACCGATTAGACTTTAATTTATATATCTTCCAGCCTTCATTTCTCGTCGGTTGCATTCTAAGAATTTAAAAAAATAATAATCTGCCAACATTTACTTCATTGCTGCGGTTACTTATTCATCAATTTTATTTATTTTCTAGAATGATAGTAAAGTTCATTACTGGACTACATTCGGTTGATTCATTTACACACAGTAACTTTAAAGGGACAACAACGACAATAGGATGGTTCACTTTTAATTGATTGCACAGATCACATTGGAAAATGGCGCCATATTGTGACAAATATGAAATTTATGGTGGAATTTTGTGATAAATCTAAGTTTATAGATCCGTAAATCTGTAAATAATGAACAAAATTTTATCAATATTTGTTGATAAGTAGAAAATATTTCATAAAGTCACAAGTTTTGTTGCGATTTTGTTCATCATTTGCATATTTATAGATTTACAAAGAATTTGACGATAAATAAAAAAAAATTAATAGATAGCCAACTTAGTTATCGCAAACAGCAAAATATGAACATAACTTATTATTATGAACTATCATAGAGATGTTGAAAAAAATATATTGTTAAACGGAGAAGAACATAAGTAACGTAATTGTTATATTGTGTTCTACTATTTCTGCATTTTGTATTTTATTGACATTTCTTCAATCAAATTAATTCATCAAATCATACAATCCTTGTTTATCACAACATGGCGAAAGGTCCAATCAAAAGTGTCTCGTGTCACCATTGTCCCATGTAGAAAGTAACTGTAGGTTCATTTACATATGAAAAAGTAATAAATTTTATTGTATCCTGTGAACTTTGTGATGCCAAAAAGAAAGCTGTTAAAATTTTGGGTCTTGAACAATAAAATTTGAGAAGCACTGATCTGCACATTCCGAGAGAAAAATTGTAATACGAGGAGGAAATACATTTTCTTTAAAATTTATATGACAGGTTTTACGCGAATTCGTTACGCACGTGTACTACATTGATTAATAACATTTTTCTCCGAGAATAAATGACATATTATACATATTTTACAAAAAAAAAAAATTACCATATCTTTTCATTCCAAAGAAGCCAGTATTTAACTTCTCATATTAAACATGCCACATATTTCACAAAAATAAATGTAGGTATATCTGAATGAGGATTTTAAAATTCCGGTGTCGTCTTTAGGCTTAGTACTGAAAATAAAACGGGCGTAGTTAAAAACTGGAAGAAGAAACCTGGTAAAATTTCCATTATCTATTCAGTTATCAGTGCGGGGCTTTATCACGTGCAGGCTAAAGGTTTGAGTCCGGCCCTGTGCCACACAAATCATGATATCGTGACCGAGAATCTTGATCTTTTAACCCGGCTCACGAACCGTGTGGCCCGCGGCGACCCTCTTTCTCTTTACCGCCGAGACATTTGTTACACGAAAATCAACGATATCGTGGAAATTAAATAAGCTATGTTTACCTTAAAACTTCCAACACGCATGCGTGATTACGCAAGCCATGTTGTCCTGCCCGGAAATTCACACATTTACAATAAAATTTATCTTATCCTATAATTTTGACAGATGAGATTACAAATACATTTTATGTCTTGAAATGTCACCCTGAATTTAAGATTTTTAATATTTTATTATGGTTATCTGGTTTTAAATATAATAAATCTAGTGTTTAGACTATATGTAGATCAAAATCAAGCTCGCAATTTTACAATTCATTACAAAAAATATTTACATTGTTTTGCTTTCAGGTCTATTATTTTTAATTTATCGCACCTGTTAAACTTTCAATTCTTACTAATTGCATAATAACAAAAATATTACTTCTAAAAAACATATAAGGAGTAATACAGGCTATATTTTTATTTTGGTTCCCTATCAAGTTCTTGAGAAACGTAATACACACAAAGTTAGTTAAATTAGTAAGTTTAGTGGTGTATTATAAAGTTAGTACATGACAACAAAGTTAACATCCTTAAAATCCAGAAATTGCAATTTGATGAAAATATTTTAAAATAGTAAATAACTCACTTTACTCCACATTGAAGTTACTCATGTGACTTTCCCTTCAGTATCACGCGCAAAATATATCACTTACCGAGATCTGCTACTGCAGAATGCCACAGCCAGTAATGGATAAAATATGTGATGATATTTTAAATAATTTTATACCGATCTTGATAAAATATTACCGTCCGCCATTACTAATGCTAAAATGTATTTTGTTTATTAATACTTGTTTTTTTCTTTACTAACAGTTTGAAAATAAAAATAAATAAATAAATATATCATCACGCCTTTTACTCATTAATAAGTGTGGCACGCTGCAGTAGCAGATCTCGGTAAATGATATATTTATGCGAGGAATGGGCGGTTACAATCGTTAAATTACGACCCCCAAAGATAGGAGTAATTTTAAATATAGTGAAAAGTTTGTTGGTTACGGGAATCGAACTCGGGTTACTCCGTTTTGTAATATTATGTACTCCTTTGTTGTAAAAATATATTTTAAATTTTATCTAGCTTTCTCAAAAAAAAGATAAAAGCTACATCAACAAAACTTAAACTTTAAACTTAGTTCAAATAAATAAAAGCATATCAAATATTTGGCAATAATATATATATATATATATATATATATATATATATATATATATATATATATATATATATATATATCTTAGATTTACTTTTATTAATTTAAATAAAAGTTAAGTTTCGTTGGTGCAACTGGCCATTGTTCTCTAAAATAGGACTAATTGAAACAAATTTATTTATGTATATTTATATAAATATGTTTACTAAACGAAATACAATAGTCCGTGTTCTAATAATTTTGCAACAATAGCACGTGCAATATGGTGATTTTAGTTTTGTTAAAATGCAACATATATTTTTTTACAAGTTGGAAATTTATAGGTTATGTAAATATAATGACAATAAGCGTTATGCTATAAACGACAAATAAGATCAAATCAATTTAACAGTAATATTCTTTATACAAAATATATTATTTACCTTATTCTTATAGATAATCAAGCTTTTACCAAGGAAGTAGTCATAAATATGGTATATTGTTAATGCTGCTATTACTAACTAGGTTTTTTTTAAGTTACTACATGCAAAATATAGAAATTACTTCTACAATATCTACAATTGAATAAATGTTGCTACAGGATGCAAGTAACAGTCGCAACAAAAAATTGTTGTCAAATAAAAAACAGCCAAAATAGAAATACAGATTGTATATAAGTAATATACGAATAGTTGCACGACATTCATGCATAATATAAATTATTTATTTTCTCCCGGTAGTAGTTTCTTAGGCGCACTATTAAAAATAAATTCTATACTTAATATTATTTATTTTATAGAAACAGGAATGATTACAGCCTAATGAGGTCGATTAAAATATTTACGTGATGATAATATTTAAATATTATATGATCAGGCAAAATAATCGTAAAGAAAGTTCAAGTATGCATGTATAACTAGCTAGAGTGGTAATTTATAAAATGGCAACCCTGGAAATAGGGCAAGAGGTTGAGTAACAACCTTAGAGGGACATTGAGGGTACGCATACACTTGTTGAACACGCAATATTGATTATTTATTCTTCTCAAATTTTTCTTCTTAAATCAACAAATACAATGATTATAATTAGATTTAACTCTGATTTAGTTATTTAAGTTTTATATTTCACATGAATTTGATATTATGTAGTTTTAAAATAAATAAATAACCAAGTATTAATACCTAGTTCTGAGTGTATTTTTTTTAAGCAATTCTAAAACTTATAATTGTTTCAAACATCAATTTCTGAACTAAATAGTTAATAAAGATATGCTCACATGTAGAAATACACAATTAAAACTTATTATTAGTTGCAGTTTTTGACATATAAGTAATGTATATATTAGGTTGGTAACAGTGATTAGAATAAGATAAGGAACAAGAAGAGTGTTATGAAGTGTAATGTCATGTTTATATGTTTATGTAAAGACAAATATTATTTTATTTTATTATTCAGTCCTTTTTTCTTAATTATATAATAATATATAATGTTAATTAAATATTGTGTATTTAAATACATAACCAAACAAAATATCCCAATATCACATTTCATTGAATTTATGTTTAATAATAATTTTGTAAACATTGAACCATATAATTTGTGTAAAGTTATCTGCTAATATTTCTGCTTCAATTATTCTCAAGATTAGTTAAAGGATAAAATAAAACTGTTAATTAATCTGAAAATAGTAATTTCTAGATTTTATCTCTGCAATCTTCTTTCTCGACGTGAGTTATTTTTATGATTTTCTGAAAGGGAGATTTTCTTTTCAAAGGTCGAAGTCAAAGGTTTAAAATAAAATCAATTATAAGATTGATCGCGAGAAGGAAATTGAATCCAAGTCTGATTCTTTCCACCTAGCTCGAGGATAAAAAATGGAACATATAAAAAAATCATTTGCATACGTAACTCAATGTGAAAAAGTAGAAAAGTTTCAACAGAACATTCTTCAGTAACCAAGTTTTGAGAAAACTCTAAGGTGCGACTCCAACTTTACAGCTAAACTTACGAGTTTGAAAAATATAAATACATTTTTTTGCTGCAAGTCATTAAAACGGCAATAAGTCGACGATAAATACCGCGAAAATTATGCTTTAGGTTTACGTAGAAATGAAAAGATATATACAGGGTGTTTCACAACTTAGAGCAAAAAATTAAAGGGTATATTCTGTACGACGTGCTGATCATGAAACAAAAAGAATTGTTTTTAAATCGCAAAATTATTTTCCATGTTTCCCAGTCCAAAATTTTTTGTTGCCACTGCCACTGGGTGGATGATGATGTTAAAGTTATTAATTAAATAAAATTCTATTATAAATAACTGCTAATAATTGAATTGTGTAATTATTCTTTTGTATTTTTTTTAAAGTTAATTTTTTTTTATGACAGAAAAATTCGGATGACTCCTGGATTCGAACCAGACTACAAAAAATGTTTTAGGTTAACAACCCTTAATTTTTCTAATTTAAAAAAAAATATTTTTGTTTCATGATCAGCACGTCGTACAGAATATACACTTTAATTTTTTGCTCTAAGTTATGAAACACCCTGTATATACACGAATTTTACCGACGAGCAATTGGTTATAATGGAATATTAAATTTTGACATCTCACAATGCAAAGACAGACAGACAATAAGAATACGAACAAATCACCACCTTCTTAGAATAAGCTGTCAATAATATTGTGATGTTTCCTTTTTAGATTTTTTATTGTTGAAAATAATGATCAGGGTGCAGATTGTTCACTGCACAAGGGCGGGTAATCAAAAAGGTCAACATTTTGTGTGGAGTAAATGATAATGATACGACAATATTGTTTATTATTTAAAAAGGAAATTTTGATATAATTGATTATGAAATTCGGAATATTAAAATAATAATATCCACCAAAAATTCATTACCGGGGCTGTCACCTACTTTGATGGAAAAAACTGTTATTTAAAAAAAAATCTTTTTGGTTACACATTTATATTTGTAATAATCATCATTTCGAAATTAAATTTGTCCTCCTAACGTTTTCTTCTAAGCACAAAAATAATCATTTCGCGGTCTAGATACATAAAGAACTATTTACGGCATGTAATCATTTAAAAATTACAAACCTTATAAATAAATGTTGTTCTGAAAACGAAATATAATCAACAGATGAAACACAGAAACTCTGCTTTTATGTAACTTCTTTCGTATAAAAGGTAGTTTATTTTTATAAATATGTACATTTTCTGCTGACCTACAAAAATTGTTTTATATAACAAGCCCATTTGGTTAAAAATTTGTGTAAATTCTAAATATAAATAAATAAATATAAAATATATCATCACGCCTTTTACTCATTCCTGGGTGTGGCATTCTGTCGTAGAAGATCTCGGTAAGTAATGTATTTCTTCGCGTGAAATGCGGATACCAGCCGATATATTAATAATGAAATTATAATTATAACTCTATTAATAGACACTTATTTATTTATGTTACTCTGTACAACAGGAATTTTAATCCCAATTACAGTACAGGATCCGCACTCACCGAGCCGCAGTATGGTAATTCATATAATTTTTAGCTTGAGTGAGATTCGAACTTATCTGCTGTTGTTTAAGGAATATTTGGACTATTGTATTGTTTGTAATTATAATTTAATTATTAATATATTAGAAATAACTCTCAAACCAGTGACAGTAAAAATGTTTACTTCATGTAAAATGTAATTAATATTGCGAATTAAAAAAAAAAATATATTTCTATTTCATAATAAATACATTGAGTATTGAGTATATGGGGTTAAAATAAGTGCCATAAATTGTGAAATACCCTGTATAAAACTGTTCTTTGTAGACCGTGATACAAAAAACATTTGTAGGTACTGTGACATAAATGTAAAAAGCTAAATAATGCATCATCCAATTATATTGACATCTAGCATCAGGGTAAATAGTGCAAACATTTATTAGCACTGTCGAAATACTGGAAAGAAATTTCTTGTAATTTTTCTTGTGACGGTCCTGCGTTTATTAGAAAGGCCCACAAATAATCTCGTTCACATCCGTGTAAATATTTCAAGATTTTTTAATATTCGCGAAATGAAAGTACGGGCAACGGTCGTCCTTTAACAGATCCACGATCAGAGAGAAGCGTAGCGATGTACTCTCCCCCTAGTTCTCCCCCTTCCTCGGCGAGAAACAAGGGGAGGCTAGGTTTACGAGGGCGAACATGCATGGATGCATCATAAAAGAGATCTGGCTTCAGGTTCGGGCGCGGGCTCTTCCGGTCACTTCTGCGCACACAGGACCGGCCCCAGGGAGCGCTCAATTATAGGGGGCGACGAAATTAAAGTAAACTAATCTTCGCCTGATATAAATATAACAGTGCTATTTGCAGTATATTAGAATTAATAACTACACTTTCTGATTTGTTTCTGATAGTGGTCTTAATATGTGTATTGTTTTAAAGATATGATTTTTACTTCCTTGTACGAAGTAAAGGAAGTATTCTAATCGCGAAAATTTTCGGTTCTCAGATTTCAGTGGAAATACGCATTTTGGCCCTCCCTGAGTCTATTTTGACTAATTTCGTCGTGACGTCTGTACGTACGTTGTAACATCTAGTTGTGCACCTCCCTTTTTGGTTATTATATAACTTCCGGAAGTGGTACTTTACTTGAAGCCTATAATAGATTTTCATGAAAAACTATATTCAAATATAATTTAAAACTTTCCAAATTTGGTATATAAGACTACTATATCAATGGAAATAATATAATAGATTTTGGTTAAAATATACTAACCGGAAGTGACACATTACATGAAGCTGCTCACAACTTTCCTTGAAAAAAATTGTATTATTTTAATTTTAGAAATAAATGCTGCAAATAAAAGTTTTAGAGAATTTAATTCTGCGTCTACCACATTAAGAATTTTTAAATTAGCATTTTGCATAAGCGAGATATCTAAATTTAAATATTATATTTTTTTTAAATAAAGTTTGCTATGGATTAGAACAAAAATAAAAAATAAAAGATTTTATGTCAAATATGTGTAATTAAAAAATTATCTATAGTTTAATACGCGTACTAGGAAGTCATGTGGTGTCCACATCAGATTTTTAAAAAATAAGTTATAATTTAAAATCCGACTTAGCTACAATTACTTAGTCATTCAAACGATAAAAAAAGTAAATAAATCACAAATACAGTATCCCAGAGGATCAGTGCCGGATCTACTATCGCTATAACTAGGATCTTAATATTATCTTTCTTGTTCTATACCATTGTTTTAGAAGGAAGCAATTTTAATATCTCTAATATTTCTGAGGCCGGTCCAAACACCGTCGACTGCTTTTAGGCATACCTAATGTGGCCGCCAAACTAAAAGAGAACATTCTTCATACGAGACTCTTCCATTGTTGCCTCGCGCTCAGCTATGCACGCTATGACGACCGGTCCAGCCAGCCTTTCATACGTGCGCGGCAGTTGCCGTGGGCAGCGCCAAATCTCCGCATATGAAAAGAACTTCCGTCGCAAATACATGCGGAAACAGCCATTGCTTCTCCCCTGAGCTACGGAAACTACCATGTAGATGTAGGCATGCCGTTTCGTCAACCAACGTCAAATATTACATACGTCCAATTTTTCACCTCCACTAGCTTTTGAATTTCTACCATTCAATCGTAAATATTAATCATTTTTACATAGTAGATGGACAAGCCAAAGTTTTATCTTGATTTCACAATCTTTACGTTGATGTTTTTATTTCTAAATATTACAATATTCTTATTATATTGTGACAAAATATATTGATAACTGACAGCAGTGACTTTTAGATTTTTCAAAAACTATATTTTTTTATAATCTAAACCAGAGACCTTGCTCACTTTGCTCACTGAGCAAATGTACTACTAACATACAGCGTCACGGCATCCCTATTAAGAAGAGAACAATATAAATGAGCAGTAAACAAAATATTTATCCTATATTCATGAGCAGTTAAAATAATAAATTAAACAGTATTTAAATTATTTGAGTAGTTAAAAAAAAAATGAGTAAAATAAATATTTGAAGTTTTTAAAAAAGTTTTGAGCAGTAAAATGAATTTTTGTGCAGTAAAATACTTTTTCTATTTTGCGTTCATAAGTAAGTTATTATGAAACCCAGTTACGTATCGAAAGAGCGTTTATTACGATACGTAACATTTTGTTTTAGACGATTGGTAGTATAAATATAGTTATTTGTGTATTAATAGCGTAAAGTGATTCTTTGTAACTCGAACACGGTAATTACAGCGCGAGCCGAAGGCGAGAGCTGCAATAGTGTAAGAAGAACAAAGACACTTTACGCTCGTGATACACACATAATCTTTTTCTACGATTCCATCTTAAATTATTAAAAAAATAATACGTACTGAAAATAAATTCGTTCTGTCAACTGTCAATATAATTCGGGTTTGTTTGTATCTCTGGTAACTATTGAAATAGGCCCGCATTTAATATCTTTTTCGCGAGTTGCCATTCAAAACTTGCGCATTTAATATATTCAATTGTTCCACAGAAAACATCAACTTTATGATGACAAATGAGAGCATAATTGTCAACCTTTCATAGCAATCGTAGAAAAACTCATTTTATAAGACTTTTATCGCTCGCGTCCAAGCTTAATAAACGAGCCCGAATTCGATGATAATCACCATACAATACTTTTTTCATAGATCGAACAAGTAAAAAGTTTTTCCAACATCTTCACAGAAATTGTGTAATATTTTATTTTTCACCCGCTCTAAGCTATAAAATTACATACGAGTATTTGTATTACGACATCAGTTTTACATACGACTGATTACAATTATTATTTATTTACTTATTTATTTAATGTTACTCTGTACAACAGGACTTTAATCCCAATTACAGCACAGGGTCCGCACTAACCGAGCCGTAGTGTGGTAGTTCATATAATTTTCAACTTGAGAGATTCGAACTCGGGATCTCCGGATTCGAATTCCATATTGCTATCCACACCACCGTACTGACAGTATGATTACATATAGTTCATGTAACTGTGATAAACACGGTTTTAATATTAATATTTATAAAGAAAATATGTACTACGTGGATATTCTATGTACCGTAAGTAAATTTGCAGTATAACTAATGCACCAGGAAATAAATACATCTGAATCTATTTTAATTAACGTAAATTTACCCAGCAACTAACCTAATTAATTAATTATTTAACACACGTATGATCGTAAGTCTTGCAAGCACACACAGTCTTAAAGATAATGATAATTACTCGTTGTAAATCCTGGCAAGCAAGCAAATCATCTTTAGTTATGAGCTCCAATTGTTACTCATGTATTTCTGCTGCTACAACTGAAACTGAAATCATTTATGCACTTCGCAAAACTTGTAGAGTATTAAACTTTTTATAAACTTACTACGTAATGCATTATTATACAAATGAGATTATTTCAAAACTGAATCTACGTTCTACCCTAATTCCTGCAGATTACGTACAGACGTTATTTACCTTTTCGTATTTTGTGTTACGCAGATCCGTTTTATGAACTCAATTTATTAAAGCTAAATAAAATAATTTTAATTTCTAGGCAAGTTTGAGAAATGTTGTAAATTAGTTTAGGTATTAGAGGATTGAGGTTATGTGTTTTGAATTGTTACAACTGTTTCATGCATCTTAAAAGTTCTTAAGACAAAATATTCAATTGACAAAGGTTTTGTAAAGCAAAACTTGTCCTTTTCAGTAATATTAAGTAAAAGCTGTACTTTGTAAAAAACAGATAATTCGAATTATGATTAATTGAACAGTCAAAGATTGAAAAGTGAGGAACGAAGTGAGCAATTTTCAGAGATTAGAAAATGGGAAACCATATGTCATTTTTAGAATGCTCATACAAATAATTGTAGATGGCTCAGTGGTATTGAGTCGGGCTGTGGATTTGAGAACCCTGGTCCGGTTCCACAATCGAAAAATAATTTTCACCATATTAAAATTATCTTTGTGTCTTCTCCTCCACTAAAATGTTTGAAGGTCATATGCCACATCTAGTAATAGGCAAAAGGCGTGATTAATATATTGATATATTTATTTATACAGTATTTATAATGGAGTAGGTGGTTTACTGGTATCCAATTGTCCTGTGGATTTGAGAACCCGGGATCGCATGCCACAACAAACAAACAATTTTCACCACGTTAAAACTATCCCTGTGGCTCCCCGTCCATTACCATCTTAGGGAGGCTTGATATGACGGTTGGTAACTGCACTTCGCGCGTATAAATATATCATTTACCAAGATCTGTTCCGGTAGAGTACCACACTCAGTAATGGGTAAATAAAAGGCGTGATGATATATTTATACAGTTAAATTAAATTAAACAAATGTTTTTCTAAGATAGACGTAGATAAAAACTAATTGGTGAGCTCTAGTCTTATTGGCACTCCGGTGCTGCATTTAACATTTCACTTCGAACAATATTCTAAATGCGTTCCTGATCCCAATGCACTTCATTCTATGAAAGCCTGCAAATGTTCAGGTATTAAGTTGGAGGTACTCTTGACGCGATTGCACGATCAGTAGTACACATTACAGTGCACACGGGTAAGCGATGAAAACAGCTGTTACGGAAAGAGTTCCCACCGAACAAAAACCCACTTCAAACCGCCAAATGCTAAACATTCTCGTTCGAGTTAAACCATCCCGTCATTTTATTGTTGTACGGCAAATTGGCTCATTTGTAATTCATCCGCTAATTTAGCTAGTGTCACCAAGACGTGTTTAATAATCATGAAACCATTCGGGAAATCACAATCAAAGAGTGACGTTTATATACTTGTGATTAATGAGAACTGCAGTATTTAGTGATTGCATCGGTAATTATTTAGAATAACGCCGTCAAATTTTAGCTGCCATTAATAATTGAGATAATGCATTGGATGTCTCACGAGTTCTGGCTACGGTAATGTTTCTTACTTGACGAATCTTCCGGAAACATTTTTGACTCCCTGGAGAAATGAACATGCGTTTCCTTTACATTTTCCACGCACCGTCTGCATCGAAATGGTTTTTACTCTCAGACAGACAGGAAAGTCAATTTGTAAAGCCAAATATGGATATAACGTTTTATACCGAAACAACTGTATTATCTCCTATTTTTGTCTTCCACAATTTCATTTCTGGAAAATTCTTAAGACATTTTCCCATATAAATTCACAACAATGCTTTTATGATGCCATTTATGTTAATTCGCAGTAACGGAGAAAAGCTGTAAAAAATATGAGCTGTGATTTCTTTCATGAAGTATCTGCAAATAAAGTTGTGGGAAATGGAGTTAGTTATCAACGAGCAGCTAGCAGTGGTTTGTTTCTTTTGGGTTATTATTTTTGTTCTGTTGTTTTATAGCCGCCGGTAATATGATGGTTTATTGCGTTTTGGTCTCCACGACCGTTAAACTGTGAAGCCAATGGATACGCTGTCTGCATCGGAAATTCCGTCTTCGCTCCAGAAAAACCTTTGAAATTGTAATGAGTAGCGTTTTTCCTTCGCGCTATTCAATTCTTTCTTATTGCTCCAGTATTTTACATCTCTGAAATGAATCCTTAAAGAAAAGTCATACACGTAGACATCATATAAGGAACGCTAGTGTAATAAACAAAATCGCGCAGATAAAAGTCATATGCCACGTATGTGTCGTAATAGGAGTTATTTGGAATTTCACACACGTATTTATATATCAAACGCTTGTTGCACAAAAACGTCCGTGGGTGACAACTTGCGATATTAAAAATCAAAATTGTTTTCGTGGCGATTGAAATGAAATTGTCGCAGGACGAATTGAAAGTTTGGGTCAGGGCCTGGCCTCGAGGTATAAGGATATTTATTAGTCGTGCACGGCTGGCGAGCGGACACTTGAAGCAGTCAGCTGGTCTGGGGCGGCGGCAACGGCGGTGGTGGCACTGCGCCCATTGGAGCGGAAACTGTCCTGTAGCTTTACACTACACTTCCCGCGTGATGTACGGTCCAGGCCCAGCAAGGCGCGCGGTATCGGGATCGACTTCCTGTCCACCTTCAGCGCTCACTGATCATACATTCCTTTAGATTAATTGCATGTCACCCCACCGCGTCCTCGGTCGCCGTCGCACTCGACCGATATTGGGACTTGATTGTGGAATCGTGTACTAAAGGTATAACACAACTCTGCTGCTCGCCAAGTCGCCACTGACTGTATGCTTGTTTCGTCTTAAACACGCCGCCGTGTTTGCATTTGCCGTGGTGAAGTTGCACTATTTCAACGAATTAACCTAACCTCTAAAACAAAACCATTACTGCAAACTGTTTGATGTGGTATTGCGAAGTTTCAGTTGCTGCAAGTATTCTAACTCGAATTCTAATCCATGGTAAATACGAATCGTATCTTTTATTTTAAAAGATGCAGTACAAATGCTTGCGATACATGGATTTCAAAGGTTATGATATCTATTTATACTCAAAGGTCTGGATAGACCGCCATGTTTAGGTTTTAAGTTAGTTAAAGAGAATTTCATCCACTCATATTATACATTACGGAATTACTCTCTATTGATCGTTTAAATTAATACTAGTAATTACAGCGTAAACAACGTGAACTGAATCCCGGCATATATGTAAACTAAAGTGCAATTGCATTTAAATCTCTATAAACTATGTCAAATTTAACCAATGAAATTACAGACTTTGTTCATATGAACTATCATTTGAATTGTGGAAATATGTATTAAATTAAGGAAAATTGCAGTATACTTCATCAAGATATTTTGAGATTGACAAAATTGAATTAATTTAAAAATTTACTAAAAAAGTAACTAAAATCTGTTCTGTGAGAGAATTCAGTGTGGTTGCATTGGACTTTCCTTTTTACTTCCTTGTACAAAGTAAAGAAAGTATTGTAATCGCGAAAATTTTCGGTTCTCAGATTTCAACGGAAATAGGTATTTTGGCCCTCCCTGAATCCATTTTGACTAATTTCGTCGTGACGTCTGTACGTACGTACGTATGTATCTCGCATAACTCAAAAACGGTAAGCTGTAGAAAATTGAAATTTTATATTTACTCCTGTTATAACATCTAGTTGTGCACCTCCCTTTTTGGTCATTATATAACTTGCGGATGTGGTACTTTACTTGAAGTCTATAATAGATTTTCATGAAAAACTATAATCAAATATAATTTAACAGTTTTCCTTAAAAAAATGGTATTATTTTAATTTTAGAAATAAATGCTGCAAATAAAAGTTTTAGAGAATTAAATTCTGCGTCTAGTATATTAAGAATTTTTAAATTAGCCTTTTGAATAAGCGAGATATCTAAATTTAAATATTATATATTTTTTGTTTTTTTTAATTAAGTTTGTTATGGATTAGAACACAAATAAAAAATAAAAGATTTTATGTCAAATATGTGCAATTAAAAAAATAACTATAGTTTAATACGCGTACAAGGAAGTCATGTGGTGTCCACATCAGATTTTTTATTTTTCACTAAAACCTAGAATCCAAGTAACAATAACTAAATTTATATCATTCGGTTTATTAAAAAGAACTAAAATGTTGTGGATTTTAAAATTTTTAACATTTTTACTGTTAACATTGTTAAAAATTTATCAGTACTCATAGTTATAGACAATAAACTTTTGGGGATAATTACAATATACATACACTACCGAAATATTTAGAGGTAAACAAAACAAAATAAATTTTGGAAAAGTTATTAAAAAGTAATTAGCCCAGTCAGGCGTCGCAAAGTTATCGAATTTTTCTAGTGAAACCAAAACAATGGATTTTCACTGTACTTTTCAGAATTTATGTTTATAATGAAATTTATTGTTAGGTGGGCTCAGCTTACTCGCACTTTTAATATACAAGGTGTTTCACAACTTAGAGCAAAAAATTAAAGGGTATAGTCTGTACGATGTGCTGATCATGAAACAAAAAGAATTTTGTTTTAAATCGCAAAACTATTTTCCATGTTTCCCAGTCCAAAATTTTTCGTTACCACTGCCACTGAGTGGATGATTATGTTAAAGTTATTAATTAAATAAAATTCTATAATAAATAACTGCTAATAATTGAATTGTGTAATTATTCTTTCGTAGTTGATACCTACTTCATTGTTTGTGTTTAATAGGAAAGCGAATCCAGTGCAGTACTACAAAAAATGTTTTAGGTTACAACCCTTAATTTTTCGAATTAAAAAAAAAATCTTTTTGTTTCATGATCAGCACGTCGTACAGAATATACCCTTTAATTTTTGCTCTAAGTTGTGAAACACCCTATATAAACTCTAAACCCCAATGCATTTACGCTCTACAAACTCAAGCCATTATACTCAATTGTATATAATATAATAGGCTCGGTGGCCGAGCGTGTTAAGGCACATCTCTTAACATACTGTGACGTCACCCGAGCCAAGGTTCGTCAGTTCGAATCCGCCTGTCGACAATGTGTGATTTGTCGTAAAATATAAAATACAGCTACATGTATTTATCACACTCGGGCGCTATAAGCTAGTCACTTATACGCCTTAAATAATGTAGCATTCGACTACGAAAACCGGCAGTACGGCAGTGTAAAAACTGCGGCACGGTGTGTCCGGTAGGCCCAGGCCCGATTTGGGCTGTAGCGCCACAGATGATGATGATGATGATATAATATAATAGGGACAAGTATTTCACAATGATTTGGTAGATTATACTGCAATTTACTAAAACTAAAACAGACTAGCGTAAAAACGATAACATTTCCATTTTGAAAAGACTATTTCAATACAATTCCCAAACACTGTTAAATATTTAACACGGAAGATCGATAGCAATTGTGAACAACAGGCTAGGAGCTTCGGTAGCCAGAGCCGGGCGTTGTATTATTAATTCACGAATGTTCTGTAATCACCCGGTTGACGTCTAGGGAAATAACCGCTGCGGTCTCTGTCGGTGCTGTGGTCTCTGGTTATCGAGAGCACAGAGCGAAAAATACGGTTCGTCTACTCTTCTACGTTCGTCGACCACTTTTCATCTTCTGTTTTATCCGACATGATAATACTGTTTCAAAAAAGCAAGTGTACATAACTAGGTCAAATGCATTTTTTATTTTTACCATGAAAATATATTTTTAAAAATTATTTGTGAAGAAAATATAGCTCATTTGACCTTGTTCTCTGATTTAAGTTCACAACCACGAAATTTATGTGTAAACCTTTTTTATTCAGGATTCTTAATAGGAATTTATGCTTCAAGGGCGTTACGTAAATGATAATGCACAAAGGGCAACGGTGTTCAGCCCGACAGCCCGTGGGATGAAAGTCGCCCGAAGTCTTATCATCAAGGAATATCTATAGCGCATACATGATTTTATTTTTCACTAGAATATGTAGAACAACTTTTAATTTATAATAATTACTACTATAAAATTCATCGATAAATAGACCAATTTTCCTTAGATACGCTGTATAATATTACATATTATTGCTTTACCAAACGTGTTTCGTAAAACACAAACCTTTGCGAAATTTCGGTCACAGATAATTGAATCGTATCTATGAATATAAATTAACAAACAAGTAATAAATAATCTACTTATTTTTAAATTTATAAGATAATGATTCACTTTGAATTAAAACCAATTTATGAACTTCCATTATCTTTATTAGTGAAAAAATAAAAATAGCGCAAAATCTGCTATCGAAACGTTGTGTTATAAATTGTTAAAAGTATTTTTTCACTAATAAAGATAATGGAAGTTCAAAATAAATTGGTTTTAATTCAAAATAAATAATCTGTTTAATGTAGGTGATTGATTTATTTTATAGTCTAATATATACAATTCGAACTTCAAAAATCACCTGAATATTCGTTTATTTTCGAAGCTCTTATTGTATAACTATTGATTATTATAGTTATACGTATAAGAGTATTAATCAACTGTGGCGTAGATTGAACGGAGCAGACATTATGAGCGGATGTTATAAATTGAGCGGGCATTATTTGATGTTGTTAGCATTTGAATCATAAGATCCCGAGTTCCAATCCCAATGAATGAATTGCTACACTGCGCTTCCGTGAGACTAAATCCTGTATTGTAATTGTGATTGTTGTGCATAAGTACATAAATAAATAATGTCTACATATAATGAGTTGTTTATATAGTCCGTATTATAGCAGTAAACAATAAATACTGTTCAAGTTAAAAATCAAAACATTTAATTAAAGCATAAATATGAAAGAACATTAATATTACTATTATAATTTAAAATCTCTATATTTCAATAAATAGTCAAATTTTGTAACTTAATTGACAGATTCTTATTATAAATTAGCCTTTTAAAGTTATAGAATTCTTTAAAATAATGAATAGAAAAAGTCGTATAATCCTGCTTTATCCTTTCTACAAGTTAGGAACTTAAAATTTAACAAACTAATCAATCTTCATAAACAAGTTCACAATTATAGTTATTCATCATTCATCATCTTTAAATAACATGATTATGGACAGGTCTTGTTAATGTAATTTGTTGTTCCAAACAATGTGTAAACAATATGGAGTGTAGTATCAAATTGTAGTATTTATAGTTGAGCAGAAGTAATGAAAATAACAATTGGATAATTCTCAATTGATTTTACAAACGTTATTCAACCTTAATCCAGTGTGCCATCAAATAAAAGCACTCGGGGTGGGTAGTTGAGCAGAAGTGACGAAAATGACATTTGAGTGATTCTAAATTGTTTTTCCAATCAAAGACTATCGCGTTAAAACATCTATGTATTCAAGCCATAAGAGATCAGTCCATTGTTCGCAGCTATTGTTCATTTGTTTTATAGCTGTTTCATTAATCATGTAACCTGGAAAAAATTATCAGTTGTTAATTTCACGCCGTGACTAAAATATGCGAAGTCACAGATTGTCAACATGTGATTAAGATGTTGTTTTTAGCGCTATGGAAACCAGTACATTACATGTTCACACTAAAAAATATAGTTCGAGTTACGTGAAGATTAGTTATGTTGATTTAAATATATAAGTTTTACTTTTCTGCACAATGTTTATTTTTCACAAGATGTACATTTCGATTGCAATGCAATCATCATCAGTTGTATAATACATAAATTTAGTATATGCATGCTTATTTATAAGATAGTGGAGATTCTATAAACAGTGGGTGATGGTGGGGATGACTTACATACGGTATCCAAATGGAGGTAAACAATTTATGACTATGTCTTAATATGTTAGCTTCTAATCAAGTTTATATGTGTACATGTAGCCTTTTCGGTTTTACAACATATTGAAGATAGGTAAAACTTATATATTTAAATCAACATTACATGTTAATAACGGGAATAGAAACAAATTATTATGAATCTGGAAATTCTAATTCAAAATAGGTTAGTTCTGCAAGAGGTTTCTTCTCATTTTATAAATCTTCTTGGGAAGAATCGGCAAGAGAAGTAGTAGTATGTGTTGAAAAAAATTGTGGAGGAAAATTGGCTGCAAACGTCCATATAGGACGGTGGCGGGATAGCGCGCATGTGACAAAGCCGTCCATTACAGTCCAAAGTCTCGACATCAATCTAAGCGATGGTGCTGTCGCGCGTCGGCCGCCGATACCATCTCGGGGCTTCCCCGCACTCAGTCACGCCGCGTTACAAATGCGAGACTATCACTTAGCATTATCGGCGAGTGTCGGAGTGTTGCTGTCCTGCGCCATTACCTACCTTGCCATCGTCCACGCTACCGCCCTCACCGCCCCCGCCAATGTGTGTCATTATTCAGATTATTGTATGTAACGCAAGGTGCGCGTCTTCGCAGCTGAAATATGAACCGCGGTGATATATTGCTGAGCAGAGTGCTGCCTTCACTTTCGCTATTTCTTCCTACTTATATCTGTTGCTAGTGACGAGGAGCAAGATGCCATCTTGACCTTTACCATATTTAACCACAAATTTATTGTAATATGTTCTGTTTGCGTTGATTGTATTTCACGAATTCAGATTTCATTATATTTGTAACAACAAATTGGTCAGTAGCACTACCTACACAGAGTTAAAATTGTAGCTATCGATCACTCAAATATTACTTTCTTTGTTCCAAATATTTTATCAGATCTTTATTAAACAGGGTTTAATCATCTAGATGGTTCTTCATATTCTGAAAGTTCTACTTTTCATTTTTCCTTCTTTAAACAAGAATTTTTAAACTTGTTTTTTAATTTAAAGCAAGTAAACAAAAAATATTTGCATATTTTTTCATAAATTCATAATATTCATATCAAATTATAAAGAGACAAATTGGGATACCGCCAGGATTTGAACCTGAGATCTATGAATTCCGGTTATTTGTTTTAAACCAACTAAGCTACCGCAGTTTGTGATTCAAATCTGATTTTATTCTAACTTTTCTCTCTATTTTTGTTATGTAATGTCGGTATCTTAATTTTCCCTTTAAAATTTCATTTAATTTACATTAATTACTACGTAAATTAAAAAAAAATAGATATTACATTAAATCTAGTCGGCTTGTAGAATTGAGACGCGGGTTCGATTTCCACAGGCGACAAACAATTTTCACCACGTTAAAACTACCCTTATATAAATAACCAATAATATTCAAGTGAAAAATAAAAGTAGTTAATAACTTCATGATCATCATCTGTGGCGCTACAGACCAAATCGGGCTTGGGTCTACCGGACACACCGAGCCGCAGTTTTTACACTGCCGTACTGCTGGTTTTCGTAGTCGAATGCTACATTATTTAAGACGTATAAGTGACTAGCTTATAGCGCCCGAGTGTGATAAATACATGTAACTGTATTTTTTTATATTTTTACGACAAATCACACATTGTCGACAGGCGGATTAGAACTGACGAACCTTGGTTCGGGTGACGTCACAGTATGTTAAGAGATGTGCCTTAACACGCTCGGCCACCGCGCCTGTAGTTAATAACTTAATATTAATTAATTAATATTATTAATATAGCTACTTTTTATGGGGTAGGTGGCTCAGTACATTAATATCTTTGGAGGCCGTGATTTGACGGCTGGTAACCGCACTTCACGCGAAAAATATATCACTTACCGAGATCTGCTTAGGCAGAGTGCCACACCCAGTGATGGGTAAAAGGCGTGATGATATATTTATTTATGGGGTAGGTGGCTCAGTGGTATCGAGTCGGCCTGTGGATCTTGAGAACCCTGGTTCGATCCCCACAGCCGACAAACAATTTTCACCAATTTAAAAAATCTACCCCTGTGGCTCCCTCTCTACTAATATCTTTGAGGGCCGTGATTTGACGGCTGGTAACCGCACTTCACGCGACAAAAATATATCACTTACCGAGATCTGTTTAGGCAGAGTGCCACACCCAGTAATGGGTACAAGGCGTGATGATATATTTATTTATTTATTTATTTATATATTTATTTATTTTATTTTATTTATTTATTTTACTTTTTAGAGGATTTTTGCCCCCACTGCGAAAAATTAGTTGCTCGGCCTGTGAGTTATACTAACAAATTCAAGTATAAATGAATTATATTTTTCAAAACAACCATCTTTAAAAGACTACTTGAGATATAATTATATGATGACTCATACAATACATAAAATCTGTGCATGTGTTTCATTACGAGTTCTGTTCCAATTTTCATTTGAAACCTGCATCGATAATAAACACAAACTTCGCATAGCGCCATCATGAGCGGAACGCAATTACGAGACGAGATCGTAGTTGCTGGGTAGCATGGATTATCAGCGCGCGCTGTTTTTTCAGCAGGCACACGCGAAACCGGAAACACTCGTGCCCCACCCCACTTGCCAAGGCATTGCCAACTGATACGGCAAGCAGATTGCGCCTGTAAAGGAGATTGAGTCTATTTCTTTAAATGGAACTCCTTTATGCACTTGTAATTTTCCAAATTGAATCAGCTGTTTGCGATTGCTCGAACGTTGTCCGTGGTTTTTCATCAACTTTTACAGGCAATTTAATTTCAGTACTCTAATGTATTCAAAACATGCTGTTATTGTACCGATCACATACCTGTTTTGTATTTCTCTAAATTCATACATAAAATGCATTCAAAACAGTAAATATTCTATATAAATTTGTTGTTTAAATATACAATTCATTATAATATTTCTGATAAATAAACCAATATAATTCATATAAGCAAATATTTGTTAAAATTTATAAATCTAAATGTTCATTAATTGAATATAAATACTGGCTGATAATTTTAAATAATTGGGTAATTTTTAACAATGAGAATATTAAATTAAATACAAATTTGAACCAAGCTTTATTCAGAATCATTATATATTTTTCTCATAACCACATAAAAAACTAACATAATGTGCATGCTTATGTACTCCTAAATGCGAAAAAGGGCCCCTAAACTATAATCGAAATAACAAGAATTAGTGATGAAAACAATATATATATAGATAGTCATTAACGAGAAGAAAAAACAACTCTGGAAATAAATAATATTAGTGAAATATTGCAAACTAATCTCTTATTTGTACCATAATATAGTTGATACGATAATTTTACATTAGGTAATTATAAAAAGATGTGATGCCAGCGAAAGGAAAGATTTACGCTCACTTCATTTATGTTGCTTATTATTTGGCATTTAAGGTTATAATTAGAATATATTCTATGTTATTGATATAAAACTACAAAATAGTTAATATATTACTACAATAAAATTGTAATTTGTAGTTAGAAAAATATACAACATAAAATATGAATAGAATATAAGTATATGCTATCACTGACTGTCATTAAAGTTGTAAATAGTTCTTGGAGTCTTTTACCTAAAAAATATGAAATAAAATATATGTAAAGTCTATCGACAATTATCAATTTAATTTGACATTTCAGCAACAACTAATTTCAGGTTAAAAAGTAATTAAAATTATGTCGATTTTTACAAACCAAAAAAATATAGGTAACGAATAAAAATGTTTGAATAAATACTGTATTTAGTTCTGGAATAATTAATCAAATCAAACAATTTTCTTATTCGAGTGGTAATTCTGTGAGCCAGAATTAATTATGTAGAACCATGCTCAATCAGCAGGTAGTAATTGAGATATCTATTGCACACATAATACATAGTTAGAAATTCGCGGCTGAGTGTATTGGATCCAGGCGGGATCATATGCTCCCGAACACCCGGACGGTTACTGCGACAACCATATCTGTTAGGTGCAGGGAATCGACCAATCGGCGCATTTACTAACAATTGAGATTACTGTGTTCGGTTGCAATAATACCTGGCGCACTCATAATTGCCGTTGCACCATCCCGAGGTGAAACGCATTTGCCAAATACCACTTTACTCCCTGTTATACTATGCATAACACCAGGCATGCCAATGTCATTTCGATGTAAATCTCCTCGAATATCACCCGCAAATATAAAATTTGTCTCAGCAAACACTTTATTCGTTAATTTATTTTCGCTTAGCAATAAAACTTTTAGGGTTTCACATTTTCAAGATTCTAATTAAAATGTTTTAATTAGAATAAAAATCAATATATTTTTTCATTAAATTGGTATTGTTGCGCGGCACGAATGTAAAGCTTCTGAATATTTCTTGTTGTTCATGAAATTCATAATTTCAATTAAAATTTTCTGAATACTTTAGGGGTACATTTAAATTCTTTACAAACTTATTGAATTATTTCAGTGTTTCGCTTCAACCTCAACATGAACTTTGAAACATGCACCTTTTCATTACCTTCAAATGACGTAAGATCATTTCATTTAGCTTATACTTCATAATCAGATTAATGCCACGAACTTCAAACTTATTTACAATAATAAATGTTTGTTTCATTTATTTATTTGAAAATATATATTTATTTATTTGAAATAATAATAATAATAAAATTTTTTTGTTTCTAGGCAATAAGTCTTATACAAATGGTTGGTAAATTTACACAAATATTTACAATGGTTTGTACTGTTTACATTATGGCACATTTTACATATTTTCTTAACTTAAAATTATTAAATGTTTTCATTAACAATAATATTATTTTACTACTGTACATTTATTTTCCCTACTATTAATTAATCATTAATTTGTTTAAGCTAAAATTAAAGCATGCATGAAATATGTAAGGTAAGTATACTTAATTTCTATAACATGGCTGGTATATAAGGAGACATAGTTCAGTTATTCGTTTAAATAAAAGGACCTAAGCCGCATTCCACCGACCAAGAAACGAAATATATAATTTTTTCCTCTATTGAAATTTGCTAGAAGGAAGTGAAAATTATTCTCTGTTACGCCCTGGACATACCCTGTCATGTACTGATATCTTAGTGGTTGATATAATGGGCATTTAATGAGTAAATTACAAAAGTTAACAGAAATAACTAGATCTATATATGTAAACATAAAATTATTTAAAGTCGTTTTAACAAATCCTGATACCGTTACTTTCACAAAGAGAATCCTTTTAGCAGTAAAAATATTCGCGTGTTCGGACGCGAAGGGTGATTTTGACACGGCTGTCTTCTAAATAGTCTCTTTAATCCCGTGACAGAAACGCTGACAAGCGGTGGATGTAATTTTCGTAACGGTTCACTCGATCTCAATCACATGTGATCGTTAATCCTATTCGTATCGCCTTCTCTCTGTCACGCTTTAAAACAAACACGTACTGTCGAAATCACTGTCCTTGTTTTACAACTTCAAACAGAAAGCATTTTTAAAGCCCTGCAGTAATCCGAAATGTTGAGCGGATTCACCGTGTTTCCTGTTCGCCAATCTCATTCAAAAACAGCAAGAATTATTTCAAGATAACCTGTGTTTTTCAATCAGCTTTGCGCATCACATCGTACAAATGTATTTCATTTGGAAGCTGGCTACAATCATTTGTATCAGGTGGCGCTAATAATGTTGTCTTTACACAAAACAAACATTCAAACATTTTATATCTGATAGTTTAATAATGTATATATACTATACTTTTTCTGTTTCCATTCATTATCATCTTGCACTTTTAGGTTGTAATTTTAGGAAACTAATACATCCTAGAGATTATATAATAAACGTTAAACTTTGGTAATTTCCAAGCAGCATGAAAATAATAACAATCAGTGAGGTGTGTTATTATATTAGTCGCAATCTAATTGGCATAAAACGTTAGTTTTTTTTGTTTTCATTATTTAGCCCTTTTGAATAATGTACTTATACATGGATTACATTAAGAATACAGTTGCCAGCAGATGTTTCTACAATCGTTCGTAGCCAGTTTTAACACAAAAAATAAATAATTTTTGAAAGTTTAAAAAATGAAAATGTAAGACTGATGTTTGGAAAGTTTATTAGAGATTGAAAGAAACATATATTTAGAACTTTTAATTAATACAGAAATATAATAATTACAATTAATATTCAATGTCATTTATAAAAAAATCTCTCTTTGGATTTTTTGGCTATTGGTTATTGAGGCCCTAGTTCGAAGCCAGCCAGGTCAGTCCATCCCTGAGTTCATCCTATTTTATTTCTTCTTCTCTGATGTGAAAGAAAAGAATTAATTGAACGGGTAGACTGATTTAAATGAGAATGATCAAGTTTGTCGTGTCGCGTTTTCATCGTGGCATAATTCAAAAAGTGACAAAAGTTCTGGAGTTAAAATTAATGCTGTGACCCTAGTTCCGGTAAAGACCATTAAGTCCGTTGGCATTTAATTATCCGAGCTTACCTTGCGCTATTATCTCGACGGCGGTGGCGGTGTAGAGAGATGGTGTTCGACGTTACATAAAATTTCACAGTTGCAGATGCTCTGCAAGTTGGCGACGGCCAGTTATTGTGCGCGGATAACGGATCGACGCCGGGTGGGTTCGCCCGTCGCCGTTGCCGCCGCCGCGGTTTGGAAACTCTTAATGGCTGTTTTAGCTTTTTCCATTGGAAACCGAGTCACGTTTAGTGCGTAACTTACCGCAAGAGCGCAGCTGGCACACTTGGCCGGCAAACACCACTCGCCGCAGAGGTTGCCCGGACCCCGGCCAGCCCTCAACCTTTTGCAGCGATTTATAACGTTTCAAAAAACCTCTACCTTCAAACGTTATTCGCCTCATCATTTTTACCGCTAAAATTATTTCCTGCATTGCACTTTATATCATACATTCATAGACACATATTCTTAAAAAAAAAATAAAAACGACAATTAGGAAACTATGAATTTGCATAACAGAACAAATATTTCCAAAAGCAAAATGTAGATACGTGAGTGCGGAAGCACCCGCACCAATCTTTATTCTCTTTGTAATTTCAGTAAACAGCAATAAATAATTAATTATGATCACATTTAATTAAATCTAATGACATACACTGCCTACGCACATATTCCCTACAACCTAATTTATTCTGTACTTGTCTGTATCCCTGGTGCCTTACTTTAAGGGTCGGATTAACAAATATTACGCCTTAGAGCATGTTAAACTTTGTGCCCTGTAGAAACTATATTAAATATATTTATACATATAATATATTTATTTATTTTAGATTAAATAGCATTCATATAAAATTTTCTCAAATTATATATATTTTGTTTTAGGAGACATTATTTAAACCGGTACATTGCTAATATTATTATTTTTGCCCCGTATAACTTAGTAGTTTTATTTAATAGTTATTTACGTAAAAAGTCAGGAAAGTGTTCAGTTACAGGATGAGTAGAAACAGCTTACGAATCCTGTACGACGCTTTACTGCGCGTGAAGTGTGGTAACCAGCCGTACAAGCACGGCCCCTAAAGATGTTAGAGAAGAGAAAGTCACAGGGGTAATTTTAATATGGTGAAAATTGTTTATCGGATGTGGGAATCGAACCCGAGTTCTCAAATCCACCATTGTGCCACTTACCCCATTAAAATAAACATAGATCACTATATTTATAGATATAATTATATACTTTATTATTTTCCTTCATACAATTTTTGAGAAATCAAATCCAAATTTTTAAATTATTTTTCCATTATTATTTGCGTATAAATTAATTCAAATATATAAAGAATATAGCTCTAAGATTTGAACCTGAGACCATTTGAACTTAAATACTCTAAGCCAACTAAGTCATCCTCACCAGTTACTTCAAAAATCCAAATTAAACATAAATTTAACTTCAAAACTACATATATACATTTCAAAAACTATAATATGTTTTATTTATAATAACAATATGTGCCAACTTCAGAGCTAATTCGCCTTAAATATAATGTGAGAAAATATTCCATATTTCCATTTATAAAGGTACACCTCCAAACTAAAAGAAAACACTACACTTCTGCAGTTTTTTATTTGTTGTCTCAGCAATATATACGAATAGAACAGTGTAGATACATTTAGTTTTTACTAAAACGTTATCTCGTGCAACGACAACAACAAGAATTGAATATGATGCAGGCATTGATTATTCCGTTTGAACGCAGTAAAATATATGTCCATCCGACACATGCATAATGCGCATCTAATGCGAAACACAAACGAAATTATAGCAATAACGCAATTGCGCTGCAGATACGTGGAACATCTATTACAGTCTCGTCCCAACGGACGCGCCAGCCATAACAGTATCACGTGTTCAATTTTCTATTCTAATACGATATCTGTTCGATATAAGCCTGATTTAATTTTGAGGCGAATCAAACCGAGTTTAGTTCGCTCTCGCGCTGTCCAAGTTAATCTAAACTGATCTAGCGCTCGAAAGGGTCATCTTTACGGAGGGATAACATCTCCCAGATACACTTTCACGCGCAACTTTTCGGATAAGAGCTGCAATCTTCTCTAACTGCTTGTTAAGTGTCTTTCCGAAGAAACTTTGCCGAGTGAAATTCTATGCAAATTTTCAACATAATGGATTTGGCATTGTGTCTTTTCGGACTTTATACTCGACGATGACACCAAAGTTCAAACAACGTAATTAATACTCTGAAATAATTGCATAATCTTTAATCGTAATTGTTACATTACAATCTTAAAAATAACCTAAAATTAACAATAACACTAAGAATTTTTAGACGTGCATTGTTGGGTCCATCGGTATCGATTTGATGGAGGTCCTAGTTAGTGCTTCCATGCTGTTGAACTTATCAACTGTTTCAATTGCTGGGCCCCATTTTGATGTTGGTTTGAACATTTCCCCCAGAGTCTGGAAACAATTCAATTATTATATAATACAATTCTTTCTACACTTAAACAAAATTTGCTGTGACACCACAGTATTTTCCCGACCATAAGTTACTTCTATTAAAATTCTCTGCACGAGAGTTTTAATTTTACACCCGATACATTCGATATATTTTGTAAAACTTTTGAAAAATAATTGACGAACCGTTAAATTCATTTTTATAGTTTTACTAAAATTCTCTGCTCGAGAACTGTAATTTCATATCAAGTTGTACATACATACAAACATAATATGACGCTATATCCCATCAAATGGAATAGCATA
Organism: Pterostichus niger; assembly: GCA_947425015.1. Classification (NCBI taxonomy): domain Eukaryota; kingdom Metazoa; phylum Arthropoda; class Insecta; order Coleoptera; family Carabidae; genus Pterostichus; species Pterostichus niger. The sequence continues at coordinate 9,330,212 of OX380341.1, forward strand.
AACACTAGAAATATTCACAGAATATCAAATATTCTCAACCTGACACATCAGTCGCTCTTCAACCGCATTCACATTTCCTCGCTTAATAATTAATTCGACAAAAAATGAATAATTAAAGAAAATGACCATCGTTTAAATGTCATGTTTGACACTTTTACTAGAATTCTCTGCTCGATATTGATACCAAATTCAACCTAATTTGAACAAATTTAAATAAAACAATTGCCAATTGCTTAAATATTGTTGACATTTTAAGAAAAATTATCTGTTTGTAAGTTTTAATTTGATACCAAATTGAGCATATTTTCAATATCTTTTGAAAAAACAATTGACGAACGTATAAATATAATTTTTACTCATCTAGGAGTCATATAGGATATAAATAGCTGAATGGTATCGCGTCAATGTATAAATTTAAAAAACCGAGTTCGATTCTTGCAGCCGGCAAACTTGTACCACATAAAGATTACCTCTGTGGCTCCCCCACCTCTAATATCTTTGTGAATCGTGATTTACCGACTGATAATTACACTTCAAATATGTAGTGTACTTACATATTTTCCTCTCCAGAGTTTTAAGAATGCAAAGATTGGCATTGGAACCAAAGTAGCCAGACCCATCATCCAGCCAAGTGCATCAGCCCATGGTGGAAACAAATAATCATTGTAAGTTGCCGGTTCATAAGTAATCATTGCAAATATGAATAACGCCTGTAAAAAAATAATTACTTCACAATAATCAAATAAAAAACAATATATTTCTTACCACAAGACAAATGGGCGTAAGTATAGTCCAGCAAGTCCACCAGTACCATTGCGAAAATTTCGAAAGATTAATCGTCATATCAAGCATATTATTCACAAACTTTTTGCATCCGTAAGCCCAAGCCACAACTCCAACTTCCGCTAAACCAATCAGTAAAATCGCCCATGAAGCAGTGTTCCATTCCATGAGAGTAAAGATATAAATTCCTCCATTGCAACACATTGGTAGACCCAGGAAGAAACAACACACGCAAGTAGTAAGAGTTACTTTAGCTTGATGGTTCCTCAAGTTCGGCCATTTATCCAAAATCGCAGTGTTGATAGCTTCAATTCCAGCAAATTGACTGCCGAGACCAAGGGTAAACAGCATTAAGAAGAAAGCAACCGCCCATAATTGTGGCAGAGGCATTCTTAAAACTGCTTCTGGATATACTACAAATGCCAGGCCAGGACCATCTCTAGCAACATCAGAAACTGGTTGATCCATTTCGTATGATAAGAATCCAAGAATTGCAAAGATTGAAAACCCGGCAAATATTGAAGTAAATGCATTGGCTGCTGTCACGATCAATGCATCTTTATGACAATTGTTTTTAAAATTACTGTATGATGATAAAGTAACCAGAGATCCACAACCAATTCCAAATGAGTAAAATGTTTGTGATGCGGCATTTCCCCAAATAGTGGCATCCAAAATTGAGTCCCATTGAGGAGTTATATAAACTGATATTCCATTCATATGACCCTCTAATGTTACACCTCGAATTAATAAAGCAGTAAGTACGACATATGGAAAGAGAGCGGTAAAATAGACTGCTTTTCCTGATGTTTTAACTCCTCGAGCTACGCAAAGATAAGCAATGATCCATGCTAATAATAGACAAAGCACTAGTTGCCAACGAATACCACCAAATTCTTCCCAAGTTGCTCCATTCACTCCCAAAACATATTCTTGGAAATATTCTTCAGATGAGAGTGTTCTATTTAATAACTTATTTATATGTTTAGACTCATCTGTCGATGTATTCGTACAATAAGTTTCATTGAGGGCAGTTAAGCCAAGGTTTGTACAAATATCTTGCACACAAACACAAGTATCACCCCAATAAGTACTATCACAGCCTTCAGTTGAATTTTCTTTACATGCCAGATCCTTTATGCTGCTATAGCAACCTGAAAACAAAAAACAAATAATAATTACTCCTAGTAATACGTTCCACTAAAACGCAAAGATTTTATCATTTATAATTCTAATGGAGTTGGGATTCGAACTTTAATTTAATTAATTATCCCCTTGACTTCTAATCTTTTCTTTGCTTTGCTTTGTCGGTTCAACTTACTCGCTGTGTTAAATTCATTGTCGCATTTGCCCCAGCCCAGTTCGGAGCTAAACGAAGCAAAAAAGTAGAAAATTGTCCAGGCTATAATGACCATGTAGTAAATGGTGACCAATGAAATTACCACGAGCGTGCAGTAACCCAGTCCGCTGAAAATTGGCGCCAACCGAGAAAAGGCTTCGTTAGGTCCCAGGCCAGAGAATTGACCCAGTACTAGCTCCAGTAAAAATATGGGCAGACCCATCACAAATACCATCAGGAAATAAACAACGAGGAAGGCACCTGAAAATTAAAAACTTATTTTAACTTTTTATTACTTGTCAGTTGATGAACTTTGTCTTTAAAGTGTAAGCCATTTATAAATTTAATATGCTCTGTGCTCATTCAGCCACGCTTAAGTTTTATTGACATAAATGATGTCTATTAAAGTAGTTCCATGGTCGTAACTAGTTTAATCGATTAAGGTTTTAATTTCATTTTGACTGAAGTTTGATAGTAGTTTTGTAAAAATAATCTAAATTACTCGGTTCTTTACACTGAAGTCAACCACTTTTTATTTAAGTACACTTTAAAAATTCCTTGTAAATATATATTTTAGTGCAAAATTTAAAAAATATGTAATTAAAATAACATTTCTTATTTTATTATTGTGTAAGTGGTATTGGGTAGGACCGTAGATTAACAAACAATTTTAATCACATTAGAAATTATCCTTATGGCCCTCCCTTAACTTTCTCTTTTGGAACCGTCATTTGACGGCAAGCAACAACATTTTATGTGCATAAATGTATCACTTATCCAGATCTGCCACGGGAGAGTGCTATGCTCAATAATAGATAAAAGGCGTAAAGATATATTTAATTGTTTTCATTTTATTTTAAATTTATTTAAATAAACTACTGGTTTATTTCTGGATTTATATAAACATTTTTTAATTTAAGAATTTAATACTTACTTACTTTTATACTTAATATATAAATTAAATAAATATATATATATATATATATATATATATATATATATATATATATATATATATATATATATATATATATATATATAAAATATCATCATATCTTCACAAAAAATTGTTCAATTCTTTTCGAAGCAAGTTTTTATATTTTGAAGTACTAAATTGTCATTTCATAGTCTGTAAATATTTTAGATTAATTCTTAAAATAATTTTCGTACATGAAGGCAACCTAATAAAGCTTAATTTTAATAGTAAAAGTATTTGCGTAATACAAACAAATTTTATTCAATAGAAAATATTTGATTGAAGTGGACAAGTTCGTCTGCAAATAAAAATGCAACGTATCTTTTTTTTAATCAAGAGGAAGATATTCTAAAACGTCAGTGAATTCCTGACAGATATTTGATGCGAGAAATTCCATGAAATAATCCGTAGAATCAATAGCATTAAAATAAATGTCAAAATGTCAATTTATAATAGCACAGAAGCTCCGAGGCTATGGATTCAATATTCGTAATTAAGAGAAATTCGCAGGTATTAAAGTCATTCATGCGCGGATGTATCGCATTAATGTTTTATCCACTTTACCACAACCAGATCAAAACGTAAAGCCAATCGCATCAAACAATTTATAACTGAAGTAAATTCAAAACATACCGCGCGGCACCGAGCAAGGGAGAATATATCTTTTTGTGTTTTTAGTCAGTTCATATATATGACAAACAGGTATTCGCGGTTAATTAATGGTTCTTATCGGAACTGGATAAAGTTATTAATAACGTTTATTAAATGACACGATTGGTCAGACGGGTGATAGCAATCGCCTGAACGGATTGAACCATAAATCATTGTCTATTGTGAAATATAGATCCCTGCAATCAACTTTAATGGCAACTTCGAGCAAAGCTACCTAACGAATTCGATCTGCGCTTCAGTCAACAGCATAGACGCCACCGCTGACTGCGACGCAGCCAAGATGAATTGTGCTCTCAATATTCCAAATATATTTACTTTAAAGGCGACCGCTTTCATAAATTCATGCTCGTTGATTTTTTCTTATTTCCAAGACTATAAAACATTCGTCTTTGTCATTTGTTTGTTGTCGTTTCCAATTTGACTCGCACAACGCGCTTTACGCTTGTTTCATTTCGGTTGTCATGTACCGGAACCTGGACTGGTTCCAGTTCGCTCAATCCTGCTGGCTGTTGCTAGGTAATATCTGCTGTACACAATTCACGGATAAATCAAGATGTTTTGTCGACTCTGATTAAACTCAAATTCTACGCTTTTGCTCTAGTTAGAACCAGTGGCGCATCACCAAAGAAAGCAGATGAGGTAGTGTCTTACCAAAATTTAAAACAAATTTTGGTTTAAAAAATAATTGTTTTTGTTATTTTTTAAAAATATTCATCACGCTATATCCCATCATATAAACCAACATGAACACTAGAAACATTTACAGGACATCCACCTATCCGATTCATCTAATAATCAGTATTCGTTGAACATTCTCATCCTCGCTTCAACCACATTCCTACTTTCATTTATGCCTTTAATCACATTCATCCATTCGCGCTACGTTCGTTTTTGAAAATGAATTTCACACCATTGCAGGTAAACACTCTAAATAGATAAACAGCAAATCAATAATCCTGTACCTCTCTTAATTCATAATTTCATCATTCAAATAATCTTCAACAAACAATCCTGTCCTGACATACCACTTTCGTTTCCATCATATTCATGATTCCTTTCATACAAGCTCTCGTTTATCGGAATCTTGATTTTTATCAAACTTTGAACTAGCTGTAAATTTACAAACAAAATTTGTGCCACCACAATGCCTCGTGTGAAATGCCACTTTCCGTTTAGATCTAGATCTGAGGCATGCCTCGTTAAGTATTCGCAATGAATAACAGGACCTAAACGTGCGATCGTGAGAAGAACAAAAGATGCAGCAAGGGATGCGAGTTGCGTGGTTTTTCATATATTCTGTTGTGTTATTATAATATATCTTTTCGGGAACTAAAACCCTGTCACATATTACAAAAGAAATGCCGAGTGTATTTTGTTTAGCTTCACATGCCGCAACAGTTGCAGTTGGCGCTAGTGTTGCTCTAGCTAGTTGTTAGTATCACGTGACCAATGTGATCAACAGAGGGAGTTATGCTCGTTGCCAGTTTGAATTTTCGATTGTTTCTATTTGTTTTTAGGAAGTACAAAGTTTTTTTTGCAGTCCATATTTTTGTTTGTTATACAAAACTCAACAGCGAAAACCATGTCAACAAAGTAATTGTCAAATATTAAATTTTATTGAAAACTTCATCTATTTTTAAATTAAAGATTGTCATCTAGAGAAAGATTTGGGTGTGAGATAGTTGACTTAGAAGAGGTCGATATATCATTTTCGTGTCTAACAAGTGTGTATGATGAGGGTGCTGGCGAGAATGATATCGGAGATGTGGTCTTTTGATAATTTGATAAAAATAGCGTATCCTTGGTGAATTTAAACTAAATTTTTTATAAAGTTTCTACTATCAAAAATTATCTTCTTTTAGAATACTGTGATTTGGTTTGGTATGCCAGTGCAATTGCATATATCTCGGTATAAAACATACTATTATTTAATTTTATAATATAACGCCTAATAAAAAAAAAATGATGTGGACACCACATGACTTCCTTGTACGCGTATTAAACTATAGATATTTCTTTAATTGCACATATTTGACATTAAATATTTTATTTTTTGTTCTAATCCATAGCAAACTTCATTTTTTTTTATATCAAAAAATATATAATATTTAAATTTAGATATATCGCTTATGCAAAAAGCTAATTTAAAAATTCTTAATGTATTAGACGCGGAATTTAATTCTCTAAAACTTTTATTTGCAGCATTTATTTCTAAAATTAAAATAAAAACATTTTTTTCAAGGAAAACTGTTAGCAGCTTCATGTAATGTGCCACTTACGATTAGTCTATTTTAACCAAAATCTATTATGTTATTTCCATTGATATAGTAGTATTATATACAAAATTTGGAAAGTTTTAAATTATATTTGAATATAGTTTTTCATGAAAATCTATTATAGGCTTCAAGTAAAGTACCACTTCCGGTAGTTGTATAATGACCAAAAAGGGAGGTGCACAACTAGATGTTATAACAGTCCTAAATATAAAGTTTAAATTTTCTACGGCTTACCGTTTTTGAGTTATGCGAGATACGTACGTACATACGTACGTACAGACGGCACGACGAAATTAGTCAAAATGGATTCAGGGAGTGCCAAAATACCTATTTCCGTTGAAATCTGAGAACCGAAAATTTTCGCGATTACAATATTTCCTTTACTTCGTACAAGGAAGTAAAAAACAATATATAAACTTTAATTTTTCTATGAGATGCTGCCTCACTAATATTTTGAAGCACGATCCGCCACTGGTTAGAACTCTATATACAGCTAGATGAATCAGAAATCTGTAATTTAAAATAGAGCGTAACTTTCAATGCGCTCATCTAACATGTAGTTCATTTCATTTCACTTCAGTAAATATTCAAGTCAAAATAAGAATATAAAATCTTCACTAATCTAATTTTCGTATTAAAATATTCCGTACTGAATTTTAAATTTCATTTTAATACTATATGCAAGTTTTCGAGTTGGTTCCAGAGAATAATTCCAAAAAAGAATTAGACAAGGAGACGAAAGAGTCATTCATAAAAATGTTAGTATAATTCTAGCGTACATAGATATTAGCGTGAGTCCGTTTCCGGCTAACAACTGTCCGTTATTAAATTATTCGTCCGGCGGCGCGACGGTCTCGCAGCTCTATTGTTATTTATTCAGCGCCGCGAGCAAAAACGCCAACCGACGCCGGGCGACGCCGACTGCAGCAACAGCAGCGAGTCTTTGATCGGGCGCATTCGGTTTTCACACCGCGTTAGCCGCACGATATTCGGGATGCGCAAATTTAAGCAATTTTCTTTTGTATAATTCATCATTCCCGTTAAAAACTGCCACAGTGAATTTTAAAACGCGTCGTCCTTAATTGGACACGGTGTCAAATGGAATTATCGCATTTTTTATGTCTTCAAATCTTCGTCTTTTTAATTATTACGTCTAGCGGAAATTAAATTAATGCACATCAAAATTTATTTTCACAGTTAATAATTCTTTTCGAAAATTTTTATTCAAAGATAACTTCCTTGGTTAAGCTTTATTTGCGCTCTGCAAGTATACTTAAAATGCTACCAATTTAGGTAAAATATATTCATTAAATTTAATAACATTGTTTGAGTATCTTTCGTAGTACCTCATATTTCTCTCGTTGCTATGAACTCTTAGAAATAATGAGCTTTGTTAGAGTCCTTCAGTCCGAATAAAGGACATTGCTTCATCTGATATGTACGGATCCTATTCCACTATACTTCCACTTCAACAGTATTTATTTTAACATTATAAAATTCTTCAAAAGATTTATCTGAAAATATATAATACAAAGTTGGTCAGTCGGATATCAACATTGATATAGTTTCTCATACTCTAGTAAATAAAAACCTTATTAATTTGGAAATAGTATATTGTGTAACAAATTTTATAAATAACTCTTTAGTTACGAGTGTATAAAAAACGAGTATCTAAAGGGTTTATAAAACGAGTTCTTTTCTACGACCGTAAATTAAAACAACAAAAAATATAAAGTTGTAGGAATTATTTAAAAAGTAAGGTTAAGTTATAAGCTGTAACTAAAACGTTCGAAGCCACGGCTTGTTAACATGTGATTAAGATGTTATTAGCGCCATGGAAACTTACTACATTAAATGTAATTTTAATAACGGGAGTAGAAAAAGATATTTAATTCATAGTTCTAGTTCAATCATATGTATAATATATGAGTTGTTTCAAACAGGTCATTAGGGTATTGGTGTAGCACGTTTTCGCCTCCAATTAATTTTTACCATAAAAATGCGTTCTGTACTAGATCAGGCATGGTTAGGGGTGTTTTTTTTTAGAGGTTTCATCAGTTTTGGAGCTGGCTGAACTAAAAAAAATCAGATGTGGACACCACATGACTTCCTTGTACGCGTATTAAACTATAGATATTTTTTTAATTACACATATTTGACATTAAATGTTTTATTTTTTATTTTTGTTCTAATCCATAGCAAACTTAATTTTTTTTTTAAAATATAACATTAAATTTAGATATCTCGCTTATGCAAAAAGTTAATTTAAAAATTCTTAATGGGCTAGACGCAGAATTTAATTCTCTAAAACTTTTATTTGCAGCATTCATATCTAAAATTAAAATAATACCATTTTTTTCAAGAAAAACTGTTAGCAGCTTCATGTAATGTGCCACTTCCGATTAGTCTATTTTAACCAAAATCTATTATGTTATTTCCATTGATATAGTAGTCTTATATACCAAATTTGGAAAGTTTTAAATTATATTTGAATATAGTTTTTCATGAAAATCTATTATAGGCTTCAAGTCAAGTACCACTTCCGGTAGTTGTATAATGACCAAAAAGGGAGGTGCACAACTAGATGTTATAACAGTCCTAAATATAAAGTTTCAATTTTCTACGGCTTACCGTTTTTCAGTTATGCGAGATACATACGTACATACGTACGTACGTACGTACAGACGGCATGACGAAATTAGTCAAAATGGATTCAGGGAGGGCCAAAATACCTATTTCCGTTGAAATCTGAGAACCGAAAATTTTCGCGATTACAATACTTCCTTTACATCGTACAAGGAAGTAAAAACATCCCTAACAATGCCTGACAGTACAGAACGTATTTTTATGGTAAAAAGTAATTGGAGGTGAATAGGTGCTACACCAATACCGGCCATTAGTTAGAAGTTCTAATGAAATATTCTGTATCTTTAATTAAAGTGCTAGTTTGTGTATTACATAATGTCTTAATTCTTACGTAAATCTTGACAAAAATTGATAATTAATTTTTACTATACAGTGTGTAACTGCAATTGTGTTAAATGTATTTTTAAACAAGCGCAGGCGATGCTGCCTTCATTTCTTATAGATTCGTTGTTAGAGAAGTGGGCGTAAGTGAAGATTTACGAAACAGGTGTATGAATGTTTGTTGCGTGATGATGGATTTTGGTTGTGAGAAAAGAAAGAGTTCGCATGGAGGAAGTGTTAATGTGGTCGAAACGTATATCGTGTGTCAGGATGAGAATGTTGACGGGTTCGTGCTACCCCATTTAATGGGATATAGCGTGATGTTATGTATGTATGTATGTATGTTGACAATCAGTTAGTTTTGTATTTGTTTATAACCTTCATGTTTATAACGATTTGGTAACATATTATTTTATTTTTAGTGATATTCAACATGTGTGCCAGTGTTGTGTAATATACCAGCATCACAGCACCCCCTCTACGGAGTTTAGCAGCGCGACCGCCTGTGTGCAAGTCATCTAATGTAAGTCTTAATTGTTTTGTTTATTATACCTTCTTATTTCTTTTTCGACGTGTAAAATGTGACACTCGTGCCACTTAATATTCCTGTACTATCATATAGTCAATCTTCAAGTGTTCCAAAGTAACATTACGGGTATTGTATAATCATATGAACATGCTGATGATGAAAATATTTTATTGAATCAGTTCAAAAATATTAAATTTTCAAAATATGGTTCTATATCATTCAGGTCGTTGAGCGCGTCTTTATATTTCTTTTAGTAAACGAATTATAGTGATTATCGACATTATAATTAAAGCCCGGATCTTTAGGCAATTGCCTAGATTCAAATTTTAATATATTTCAGGCAATTTAGTTTTTCTATACATAGGTAATACGTTTACGTGTAATGGAAGGTTTTTTTTTCGTGCCTTAGAGCCTATTTTTCCTATATTTTGGTTTTTGTGCCTATTTTACCGTATGCAGCCTATTTTGCCTATTTTTGTTGCCTATTTCAACTTTTATTGGGCAGACAATGTTTATCAGCGCCATCTATCATCTATTTCCTAACTTATCAGTGCTATTTATCATCTATCTATTGCGATGACTGATTCGGCAACAGACAAAGTATTTCAACCTAACCTATAATATTTAAAGTACTTACTTTGTCTTTAATCAAACTTTTGAATTTACAATGCCGAAAGAAAAAACGCGTTTTAGTCAAAATTTTATGTGGCAATTCAATTGTGCCTTTGCCATTAATCAATGGAGCTGAGGTAACTTTAGACGATATAATATATAAGAACGCCTCTGTCACATTTTGTGATGTCGAACGAAGTTTTCAGCTTACAAGCAAGTTCTGACTGACCGAAGACAGTCCCTTTCCGAAAATTCCATTGAGCAATTGCTCGTAATATTTTGTAAATCAAAGTATACTACATAATTTGAATTTGTATAATAGTTTATAAAATGAGAACCCTAAATTATTATTTTATTATTATTTTTCATATTGCGTTAATTTTTGTTTAAAATTATTTTTTTCTAATGAAGAGTAGATACAAGTACCAATATTAGAAAAAGAATTAGTTTATAATTTTTTTAAAAGATTTAATTATAATTATAAACACTACAATAGTATATTTATTCACTATACAACATCAGATAAATGCCTATTAGTAGTATAATATAATTATTGTTATATTGGAAATAACTTTTAAACCAATGGCACTAAAATGTTTACTTCATGTAAAGTGCTATTAATTTTGCGAATTAAAAAAAATTGTTTCTTAATGAGTACGTTGAGTACTATATTGGGTTCAAATAAATGTCATAAGTTGTGAAACATCCTGTATATGTATGTGTAATATTGTCTATGAGAGTTAAATAGTATTGAGTATGAGTTGTAACTGTATGAAAATAATATAAAATTTATCTTTTTGCAAATTTTATTTACAAATAATCGTTGAAAACATATAAAGGGCAGGGCCCCTAAAAACATTGTCGCTCTATAAAAAACCGGCACTGTGCTAATGGCCCCATTGAAGAAATAGGGTTAAGTCATGACAGTGTATTTGTATAGGAAACTAAGTTAGTAGCTAATAAAATTGTTTTGCACATGATAAAAGGAGAGTGAAATCTGCTGTCGTGAAGTAAACTGGCGTCCGCTATTCTTGGGAGGCATCACGCGATTTTCAAGCAGCGATACTCGCCTTTATCAGCATAACATATCAGTTAATTGCTTTTGTGTTATAACTACAACTTTCCGATTATGGAAAAGCTCATTATGCTCTGATGGCATGTCATGCAGATCACCGAACGACTAGTTAATGAACGCCGATCAGTTTTCAATTGTTGCATTATTCTACAATCACACTGTCGTCACTTCTTATTGCTTGTATGAAGTTCGCATAAAATATGAATGGCAGGGTAATGGAGAAACACAATAATGAGTTTCCTCGGGTTTGTATTGATTTATTTTTAAACTTAATAACCTATTTATTATGGATACATCGCATGTCAATGCCGCATCGGATTATTGGCGTTATGCAAAATTTAATCATGCAGAAAAATGATGCAAGCATCTATACATTGCGGGCTTTATTACAGTGCTTTACCTCACTTGTTAGCAAAATGAATAAAATACTAATTCACCTATTATTCCTCAACAAAACGAAAGTTAGTTTATAAACTTTAATATTGTTATGAACATTCACATAATGAATATTTTAATTTTTGAAACGTATAGTTATTAAAGTTAAAATAATTGGTTGATGAAAATAAAATAAACAGATATATATTTTTATATAAAAACCGATTGCAATTGATTAAATTAGTTACGGAACAGGTATTTGTTTTTATTATATAATATATTAAAATAAACATGGCTGTTTTTATAAACCCTTTTAAATACAGTTTACAGGGTGTTTCAGGACTATTTTAACAAAAATTAATCTTATTCTTAAGGTAATTTTGAGTAATGAATGTTTTATTCCTTTTGGTTACCAAAATATTCGAAGTTTTATGAATAACAGCAAATCATGTAATTGAACAAATAAGAAAAAAATACACAATATGGACAAAAAACATAAAATAATACACTAAAACATATATTAATTATATTAAACATGGAATATTGTAACAACATGGCACAAAACAGCAAGCGCATATATAAAGAATCTGGAACAAGTGCTTCCCGATCGACTAGACTGTAAAAATTTCAAAAAACACTGGCCCTTTGGAACATTCTAAAATAAATCTGTCTTGATAATAATAAAATCTAATTTATAAAATACAACCTCCCTGAATTTTTCTATATTAAAAGTTTGAGAAATAAGAGTAATTAGCTAAAATTCTTTCAACATTTATCAGCATTAGTGCCATCTATTTAAAAACCTCTGAACTAAAGACGTCATTGATACAACTTCTTGCAGATTGTAATCAAACAAAAATCGCGACTAATACTATATAAATAATAAGAAAAAGCACATATTGTGGAATATAACAAATTAATTTAAAGGAAAAGTAAGATTATAACAAAATAAAATGCTTAAATTAATTAATCTATTTTAGGTAAAAAACTATATTTTTAGATTGAGAAGAGCCACAATTGTTACAATTATAAACATTTATAGTAAAATTTTGACAATTAGAAATAGAAGTTCCTGGAGCAGCTTTGTTTGTAAATGATAAAGATTGCGTATAATTTGCAGATTCTGGTGTACTCACACAAGTTGAAATAAAAGATGTATTTTTTTAAATACCAGTACTCTAACAAAAAATATTATACAAACTACGTGCGTGAAGACGTCTTCCGGTCATTGGCGCTATTAAAGACACTCGCTTTTTGCAGTCGCTCGTGCTTTAAAAATGCGCTCATGCGGGAACATCGTCTTCCCGCACTTAGTTCGAAAATAACTATAAAAGTATCTTGATTTCAAAATTTAATACTTTGCTGTTGTTTATAAAACTTAAACATGATATTTTTCACCAAAAATGTCCTCAAAAATTAGCAGATAATTTTTATTAAATTAGTTCTGAAATACCCTGTATTTTATGCCAAATAAACAGTAGAATTTAAACTGTAGTCTAAAAATGAAGAGATGAATACAAAATCAAAATATAATTTTTCTAAGTGCATTTAATGAAAACAAAATATGGTCAATTTTCTTTAGTAAAGTTTGTTATAGAAAAAACAAAATGTTATTATGATAAATTGTTGTTGTTTATTGAATAAAAATTCATGCATTTTAAAGAGTAGACAAAATAATAGAGTGCAGACTTGTGTAAAGTTAGTTGAAAATAAAAATTAAGTTACCTCCCCCGTTGCGATAGCAAAGATAGGGGAACCTCCAGACATTTCCAAGGCCGATGGCGTAGCCCATGCATGACAGTATGAACTCAATCGGGTTGCTCCAGCTGGCCCTCTCCGGAATGCTGTTTTCACTTCCGGAGCTTCTCTGGAAATAAAAAAGACACGATGACATGTTTTCAGTTGAATTCCTCTTATCTTCCGAGCGGACGCGAGCTGCCGACGTTAATCCCACGACGTGTCTCTCTTTGTTATCTCGTATGTGATAACGTGATAAAAAAATAGACAATTTATTTTTCTGTAAGGTTTTTACGCTTTCACGCCAATAGGATTTTCGTTGCGATTCGCGCTTTCTTTATGCACAAAAAACCAACTTAATTTTCTTAAACTTCTTCCATATTTTCTACTAGACATTATTCCTGACTTTGCAATATAAATCTAACCAAAGATGGCATTCTAGTTTACACCGCTAAATTTCCAATTTCTAAATAATTTAATTTCATATATTTTACTCAATACTGCAGCATTTCATCGTTATTTAGGTATTTCCACTTTTCCAATAAACTTTACCAAAGATACATTTCTAGGTAAAACCGATAAAAGATTCCTATTTCTAAACAGTTTAATGCCAGACACATAAATCAAGAATTTACACAACACCACCAATATTTATATATTTCCAATTTTGCAACAAATAAATAAATAAATCATCATGACTCCGCTATAGTAGTTCTCGGTAAGCGTTATATTTATACTCGTAATGTGCGATTACCAGTCGTCAAATCACACTCCCCAGAGATAGTAGAACGGCAGCCAGAAGCGCAATTCTAATGTGCAATGGGTAAAAAATTTTAAGACAAATTGGGTAAGTGGCTCAGTGGTATCGAGTCGGTCTGTGGATCTTAAGAACCCTGGTTCGATCCCCACAGCCGACAAACAATTTTCACCAATTTAAATCTACCCCTGTGGCTCCCCTTCAACTAACATCTTTGGGGGCCTTGATTTGACAGCTGGTAACTGCACTTCACGCGAAAAATATATCACTTACCGAGATCTGCTTAGGCAGAATGCTACACTAAGTAATGGGTAAAAGGCGTGATGATGTATTTATTTTATTTTTATTTAACTTTCAAAACGCTTCATTACACAAAAATACTTTTCATTTTCTTCAAGAAATTATTTTTTATTTTGCGTTACACTAATAATCATAATAAATTTAGAATAATGTATATTATATTTTTACAAAAATCACTAATAAAGTACGAATCAATTTGTACAAAATGTTGATAAACAAGAACGAAACTTTATCGCCAAAAACATAACCACAAAAAAAACTACACTTTCACATAAATCTATTTATATCCATAATATTTTAATTTTCTAAACCAGAATAATGATTGTTTATTCGCATGGTGATTATTTTAGAAAACTGTTACTTCCGGTTATTTTTTATAAACAAACTAAATTCTAATATAATTATTCACTAAATCAGTACCACTTTCGTTTCGATGTTCTTTGTCTGGCACATTATGATTCACATAGAGTTTTCACTTTAGATTTAATGAGTTTAATAAATATGATCTTGAATCGATAACATGATTGTCTCACTGCATATGTGTTACTGTTAACCAAACGATGATCTAAGACTTATTTATATTTTTCTCCCGAGACATTCCTCTGTATTTGTCATAGCAATTAGTTTCAATCACGAATATCTGCGGTGAAATAAAAAAGTTTGTTGATAAAACAAGGAAAAAATAATCTTAAAACTGACGCAATGAAAATTTTAATTCTTGTGGGGGGGAAACCACCTGATTTTAAATGAGGAATTTTGAAACAGAAAACACAATTCGCTACAGGTTCTTGTAATCCCATTGCCGAAACGTCAGAGTAGCAAATAATTCAATTTGAGATTTTTATTTTTTGCATTCGCTTTCATAAATCATGCTGTTTTCAGTCTGGCGTGCACCATTTGTATTCCATTTTGCTTAGAATGTGTAAATTATTACATCGCAAATTAGCGAAAGAATGAATTTTCTTTTATTGGATTTTCTTTTTAATTTCAAATTTCAGAACAGATGTCACGGTTTTTCTTCCCCGCTTTATTCATTTATTTTTTACCCGAATACAACATAAATCATCTTGAATGTTTAGCTTGTCTTTGTTCTTATTTATCTTATTACTTCTTGTGTTTGTTTTAAGATCAATACGATCGTCAAAACTTCAAAGAGTAATGTGTATTATCATTATTTGTGTTCTGGGATTTACCCGAAAGTTAATTTCATGCAAACGAAAACAATTCCCTGCACGGACACGGATAAAAACAACAGTATATTTACAATACATTGTTATCTTTACAATTTATTGTAGTTTTTGTGAAGTAGAAAACCTTGAATTTATTATCAGTTACATGTCACAGACTTTTCTTCTTAACCTCAATCAGAAATATCTTTAATTTAAATGTTGAGTATATGTCTAAAGTATCTTAGAGAACCTTCACAGTGATAAATTATTTTGATCTTTATCTATATTTAACAAATTTATAATAGTCATATTTTAATTTAAAATACCTTCAAAGATAAAATAGTATTTCTATAAATGCTGATTAGTTTTAGATTACACATATCTTATTTCCTTAACAACAAAATACACACATGTTTGAATTATAAAGATAAAGCATACTTTGTAATCAACGATAAAATTGTGCTAAAAAAATATACCGGAAGTAAACTGAAATTTCTGATAAATTTTTCAAGTTATAGTTTATATGTTTTACGATAGTATTTCTCGGGATTATTTCATATTCAAGTATTACTACTAAATAAAATATTTGGTGGCAGTTGTAAATTTCAAACATGTTTATAATGGATAATATAACACCTAGAACAGCTGTTAAAATTAGAATACGTGCAAAATTCAGCAAACAAAGATGCTGATAAAATAAAGCTGTACGAAAATAACAACTGATTAATTAAATATTTTGTTTTGTAATAAAAACAAATTTTTATTTTGCATTGTGAGTCGTTGTAATTTTAATTTTATTATTTAAAATAAAAATAATAAAATGAGAGTAACATGCAAATTAGCTTAAAAAGAAAACATTAAAAAATAATATAAATGGTTTTGTTTTCATTCTTTTGTTAATGAAAAAAAATAATACCTCCATTTCTTCAGATTTTTCCTTCATTTTTGCACCACCTCTCACTGTTAGAACACTGAACACTAACAAGGTCCACAGCCCATGAAAATGGGAATATATTCTCTTTTTATCTCAGAATAAAGATAAAGAAATGCTGATAACATAACGCAAGTAATTATTTTTTGAACAATTCACATTTACAAAACAAGTTAATTACAAAATGTCTGGATAATACAGAAACTAATCTAATCGGAAATGTATAGTGTCGTTAGTAACAAAGCGTGTAGATTTTTAGATGATACAAGATATATACTTGAATATTAGAGATTTGTATCAAAACCAGGGTTAAATTTCTCACATAGCTGAGTTTACTATAACCTAGAATTTAGGTTAATGTACTGAATTTATTTTTAATTTCATACCGAAACATATGCACAATTTGTTTATGTTTTTAAAACAAATTATATTATTATTTAATGCTATATGCTGTTCTAGATTATTTTAACTGTATTTACTTTTACAATTTTGTTATAATAATAAATAAATATATCATCACGATATTGACCCAATAGAGTGTGGCACTCCGCCGTAGCAAATCTAGGTGAGTGATATATTTATGCACGTGAAATTCGACTACCCTCCAAAGATTTTAATGGAAGGAGAGTTAATTTTAATGTGATCCCATGAATAATAATAATACTTTTATTATGCAGCTGTTGAAATACAATTTGTATGATATTGTTTTATTATTCATAACCCGGTAAAAATTTGATAGTTTAGAGATAGCAAAATGTTAAATCCGCCTGTGAACAAATAAAATAAGATTTATCATGTTGAGATCAGTTGGAATAGAAATTGAATCCTAGCATTTTTTTCCCGACAATGTTTATTGGTAATTTTCTTAAAATCATTAGTACAATAAAACAACAAAATAAATGTAGCAAGTAAAAGTTATTGTTTTTTGCTGCCATTATTATAATAACTAACTTTTTCATGTATTAAATAAAATAAATTTAATATCACATTTGTTTTGTTATTTTATGGCACTTATGATTTTAAGAAAATTACCAATAAACATTTCCGTCCTTTTTCTGGTTCCAAGTAAAATACAATTATAAATATTAATATAAAAAAATACTGAAATTTTTTCTCTAGTATAAATTATTTAACTTTTTTGATGTAAAATAATTAGGAAATTCATTAATTCAACATTTCAAAAATAGAATTGAAAACGCTGTGGTGCGTCCTTCGATTCACCATTCTGTATATACAGGATGTTTCTATACCTCTGCACGAAACTTTAGTGACATATATAATTTGATATACTGATTATAAAACAAACATATTTTTTTTTTCGCAAAAATTAGGATATTTCATTCCTATCAAACATTTTTAGTGTCACGGGTTTAATAATACATTTAATTTAAAAAAATAAAAATAAGGCATTACACCAGGTACCTACATAATAACTAATTAATAAATGATTATTTGTAGACAGTGTTTTTACTTTTATTTCATTAGTATCATAATTATTAATAATTATATGTACTATTAAACCAGTAACCCTAATTTTTGTGAATTTCAAACAAATTCTATGTGTTCTATAATCAGTATATCAAGTTACATATGTTATTGAAGTTTCGTGCAGAACTATAAAAACACCCTACCACAACACCATATATATAATATATGTGCAATGCATATAATTGATGAAATGGTAATTAAAATTCGAGTTATGATAAATTGGATGGAAGAGAGTTCATTGTAGTCAGGAATTGAACAAATCTTCAAGACTATAATAAAATTAGCTAATCAGAAATGATTTTAATTTAGATTTGAGGTTACTGAATTTGGTATTTTTTGTGAGATTGATAGGGTGTTAAGAATATTAGGGACACTTTTGCTTATGTTAGATGGAATTTATTTTTGTCCGATATTGATTGATGAACTTCACTATTTGTGATGAATTTGTTTTTATTATTAAAAATATATTTACAACATTCAAATATGTATAAACCGGTCAAGATTAGCATGTTCAGTTTTTTATCCTTGCAAAAAATGTTTCTGGATATATCGACTTGGCATCTGGTGATGCGTTTTTGATAGATGTATACAGCAAATGCAACAGAATAATAAGTAAGGTCTCTCAGAATTGACCAAACTTGTAACTTCAACATCTCAGATAGACTTAATTAGGGGATAGCCTAGTCTCATTCAAAACACCCTCAATTTTCCAGACGTTTTAGATGATGGCAAAAATAATACGAAAAGTACGATAGTAATATTTTATATTCTATGTTTATTTTTACTTTGTTTCAATATTTCTATGTATTAAACCTAATTAATTCTGTTTATTAGCTTGATTATATCATTAAAAAATAAAGCAAGAACATGTTTTCAGCAATAGTTTTAGTGCTGTTATACTCGAATATCTGAATCGATGAATGTTGCTACAAATTAGTTTTACAATCTATAACAATTTACAATTATTGTTCTTGAAAACATATCATTCAAAGATTATCTTTAATAATTATTTAACGTTGACGTATACATGTAGGTACTTTTGAATACACTGTCACATACTTGTATCGATAAAATCTGATTAATACAAATTGAATCATATACAATAAAAACTAATACAGCATTGTCGAATAAGATATATTGTTTAGCAAGATTGGCCTAATTTAAATTATATTGATTAAAATCTCATTTACCTGACACTGAGATTATTATGAAACAATAATTTTACGTATTCAAATAAACTGCAATATTAAAATTTAATGCACTTTATAACATTATATTAGTTGCTCAAAGTTTATTTGAATTTTAAAGTACTATTGTTAATAATTATATTGTTCTGTAAAATATAATTCATGTCATAAAATAAATTAAAAACAAGAAAATATGAAAAAGAAATCATATTAATATTATCAAATTCATAATCTGCAATGACTTTATCTATTTTTATAATTTGTAAAAAGAAAAAACTTGGCCTCAAATAAACTATGAAAATTCAATATTCGAGACAAAACACGAGTAGATAGTTGTTTTGTACATTATTTTTATATTTATTTAAAAGTGTTTATTGTGAACATTTAAGTAGCCACTTGATATTTTATCATTGTTCTTTGTTCTAAGATTTTATTTTTGTTATATGTTTACTGAATTTTTTGAATCAATTTTCAATTTCCATTCTAATAAAACATAAAATCTTGTATGCGGACATTACTAATTAATTATTAAATTAAAGTAAAGCTTTAATAATGAAATTAATATAAATATTGAAATAGAAACTATTTGAACAAGTTTAATGGTTATTCGGAAATTCTGTAAAATTTCCTATTGCAAAATAATATAAAAATTTCTTAGTAAACTGAAAATGAATCAACTTGATTTTTATCAAAACTATAGAACACAACACTTAATAAATCATTTAAATACATCAAAGGTAGATTGATTACACTGTAGAGATCTTTTATCAACTAGAACTAGGATACAGGGGTACCTACTTATTATTTTATAGATAATATAATAATAAAACGACCATCAAATAAAGAAAAACAATTAAAATGTCATCGAATCATAAAAATCAAATAAATAATTAAATAGTTACAATAATATTTATTTTTATTTAGAAACAAATTTACGAACTATGTTGCGACATCTATGAAACTAAACCATCAAATAAAACCAAAACAGAAACAGTGAGAAGAAGAAGTTTGAAATCAAACAACAAACCTAACCTCACCTATATTAGAATGTTAAATGTTTTAAAATCTGTTGGTAAATAGTGTAAACATTAAAATTAAATATAAATCAAAGTAACGAATAATATTTTTAGGTAGATCATTGTCCACTATAAAAATAAAAATGTCAATAACGGAATCAATAACAAATAAAATTATAACACAACTAAATCCAAATCATTTCGATGTCATAAATGAATCTTATATGCACAACGTTCCTAAAGGTTCAGAAACTCATTTTAAAGTTGTAGTCGTATCAGATAAATTTAATGGTTTACCTTTGATCAAGGTAACTATTCATATTGATTGTCATTAATACAATGAGTAACATTGATACCTGTTATTATCTTTAGCGACACCGGATGATCAATGATTTATTAAAAGAAGAATTAAACAATGGTGTTCATGCTTTATCCATTGTAGCTTTAACAGCAAATCAATGGGACAGTCGTGATAAAGAGGTTGAACCAAGTCCAAACTGCAGAGGAGGTTTTGGAAAATAAAATCAGTTAGTTTTATGAAAATTTATTGTACAAATATTGTAAATAAACTCTAGACAATTACAGACTTAATGTATTTTAAATACTTGTTAATACATAATATTTAGTATTGTTATATAAAACGTCTTAGCTCGTAATGGAAAACGTAATTCATAATTGTATAAACATAAAAGGTCCACTATTGTCACATAACGTAATTGTCCAAACGTAATTTTCCTTCATTTTCATTCAAATATAATAGATCTGCTACCGTTTGTTCACAAATTGTTTCTTCTGCCTTTTCATTCATCTGCAAAAATATAATTAATTAATAATATATCATTAAAAGGTATATTAAAATTATTTTACCCCACGATAATTGTATTCCATCGTAGATGGAGGAAATTTAAAATTAGGCCCAAAATTAACCGAAACCGTTGAGCTCTTATGCATTGACAACGACGGATAATATGGTCCGCCATTTATGTCTACAAAAGCAATTCCTTGGCATATACCATTCTTAAAAAACATAATCTTGCTCCCTTTTAACGGTTTTAAATTTTTTAAACAGTCAGGTACATTATCTTTTTCTTCGTAATATAAATGGCTCTTGAATTTAACCAGCGGCTGTAAGTAAAAATAAATCAATAATTAAATAATGATGCAATGTTGTGATTGACCTACGCGATCTTTATAAGTGTTCGGAATATGACAAATTTCATTTGAATTCGGCAACACTATCATAAATCCTAGCGTGTCGCCTTCTCCGTAAGATGAACTGTAACGTTTTCCTGCAGATTCGTGAAACCGTGTTCCTTTTCTCGATCTCCAAGAATAACCGAACTTATCATATCCTAACGGAGCTTGTAAGTTCGCATACTCTTGTCCCCAACCTAATCGAGTTGCAGAACTTTCTGGCATTTCTTCAACTGTTGCTTCCCAATACCAACTTCCTCTTGTTACAGCTGAAAATAATTAATAATTATTAAAATAGTTTAAGATTAGAAAAAGACATTTTTACCATGAGTTGCACGAATAGTGCAATATCCTTTTTCACCGGTAACTGCCAACCGATCTTCAGAAACTTTTAATTGCGGTGCTCGATCATGTAGCGCAAGTAAAACAGTACTTGGAGACAAAGTTCTATATAACCAACCAGGAATTGGTTTACCAGCCCAATCGGAACTTTCGTCGAATTCCTGATCAAAACATTGATTAATAAATAAAACAAATGAAAATCTCGATTTAATACTTGTCTGAATGGTGCATGAGGATCCGGTTCAGCAAGAATGTAGCGATATCCATCTTTATTATATGGATGTTCTAGTGGATATCCGTGAGATGGTAATTTTGGAGTGCCGTAATCAGCATTACGGCCCTTTTTACCTGGACCACCTGATTCTCCCGGCATTTTACGTTTTGCACTTCTGCCTTTTACACCAGTTGTCAACGGAACTAGAACATCAGACATATTGTAATACTGATGATCAATGGTACGTTGTTTAAAATTTCAACGGTTACAACTCATATGTTTACCTGTTCGCAACATCTTTATCTCTTTTCCACACATTACATAACCTAATATTCTACAAAAATATAAACAATAAATATTTTTGTATTGACTTCAAAATAAGAATTATGTCATTTTAATCGATTTAAATGACATAAATATTATTTTTGAAACAAATGAGTGGCTATTTCTATTGTACAATAAGATTTAGAATATTAGAAATGATTTTATTTTTTAATATTATTGAAGTTTTAAACATTATTTAATCAATATTATCGTATCTTACCATGTTGAACACCCATATCGGTAACTTTTAAAGTCCCGCCTCGAATCATTGCTTCATAATTCGGTTTAATAAGAGTTAAATCTTGATTTAATAAACCATACATTTGACCATCGCTCGCACTATCTTCATAAACAAATGAAACATGAATATCTTTGACAAGTGTGCGTTGCACAGTCGCATGCCAAGATTGCGTTACTCTTCGAGGCATTGTTGTCATTCCTTCCCAGTGTTGATCAATGAATGGAATTATTTCTTTATCTTTACTAAAAATAGTACGATGCGTCCCTTCTTTTGCACTGGCTTGTTGCAAATTTGCAAGAGCAGTTATACACATTTGAGGAAACTCTGGAATTAAATAAAAATTTAAATGATGACAGGTCATTTACTTATCTGATATAACCTACGGGCTTGATTTTTCCGGAAACTCTCTAATCCAGTCGGTGAACAATTCTTACAAACAAAAACATAATTAGCTAAAAATGGTACTAATTTACCCAATTGGTAGCCTATACATGATTCATGAAACCATCGAGTACAATTTGCACATAGTAATTCTACGATATTGAGGTTACGATCCTTTCCACTAAAAATGTATAATCACATTAGATCAAATAATGCATATTATTTCTAATTATTTTACCAATAACAATTGCCTTGTTGATCTGCATTCTTTTTGTTGCCATTTTGTTTCTCTTGATCATTGTTTTGAGATGAATTCGATTCTTTTTTGTTATAGCCATTGTCATTTGTTTTTTGCTTATCATCAGATGTACTTAACTTTGGTGTTCTTTCTACTTCAGATGCAGATGCAGAACTATAAGTTTGTTGTGATATAGCATGAATAAAGTACCAGATTTAAAGTTTTCTGTTATAATTTTTGCATTTTCTTTACCTGTCAGTTTCTTCAGCCATCAGTCCAAGATATTTTAAATACGAAAGATTTCAAGTAGAACGCAACACGCATGACACATAGAAACCAGTAATTTGTCCAAAAGTTGAAACTAGTATATATGTACATTTAGAGATGGCAGCACTAATATTATAATTAGAATTTCGTGGGAATTTTTAAAAATTTGATTTTTTCTCCAATCGCTAAATTTTTGATTACAATTCTGTTTTATGAAATTGAAACATATAACAGGGCTTGCATTTCCGATTCGAGATAGTTTAGTTATGAAAATGCGTAGTAGGTAAATGTAGTGAATGGACGTCGTCGTCAGCAACGTGTAGCGCAGGCCTTGGCGAGATGGATCTAAGAATGGCGTCGCGGTTTGGATTGGTCGCGGCGGCGGGCGCCGTATTGATTGCCGCAGCGTGGAGCGCGCGCTCGCCGGGCCAGTGGCGAATGCGCGCGCGGCGGTGGAGGTGGCACTAGTGGCAGGAGTACGCGAGCCGCGAACAGTAACAGCAACAGCAGCAGCAGCTCGACGCGATCGCGATCGAATGCAGCTGCAACAGCGAGAGCGACTCTTCTGACGTGGTGCATGTTTGTGCGGGTGAATGCAGTGCGGCCCGTGTCGACGGACACGAACGGCTAGCTCCCGGGCCCGGGGATGACGAGCGAAGGAGCGGCCTGTGTCACGGACGCCGTCGAGACCATCACAGACGAGAACGGCATCATCATCGATGAAGAGTGCCTCAGCGTCCGCAAGTACTGGTGCTTTTTGCTATCCAGCATATGCACGTTCTTGTGCGGGCTGCTCATCGTCTTGATATGGCGCGCATTCGCCTTCTTGTGCTGCCGCAAGGAGGCGGAGTACGCGCCCAACGACCCCAAGCAGAAGGAGCAGAAGGCCGCGCGCGGCAAGCAGGAGTTCGAGGGTACTTTCATGACCGAGGCCAAGGATTGGGCGGGCGAACTCATCTCCGGACAGACCACCACGGGCCGTATCTTGGTAAGTTACCTTGCGAAGTAAACAGGTACGCCCCCTTTTTACATGTACCACCCACCTACTATAAATACAGTGGTGCCACTGCTGCGTTCAACCGCTCAAGCGCTCAACCGCTCGTTCGCGTCATTTCAAATGAGCCGCACGGCCATCCTGTTTTATAAATAACCCCCTCGGCCGCGGGAGGTCAATAAACCAAACGACGGTGATGTTTGCTGCTCCGCTCCAGAGTTGCGCTGCACGCACCACGTGCTCCATGATGCTCCACCAATCAATACCAAACCCACTGAGATGCTACTCGTTCACGTACTACGCGCCTCTTGTGTTCTTATCATCCATCACCGTTCACCGTCATCGCCACAGCTACCGCCACCGCCGCCGCCACTACAACCGCAACTCGATAACGTTGTTTAGAAAAACACGCATTAAACAACGAGATGCGATTATTCTCGCCCTGATTCCTATCTACCTACTCTTAGTTTTCCCTCATCCCTTCGCGACGTTGACAGATCGCTGCTGCAGGTGACCGCAGCCCTGATGCTTGCTCTAATGTGTTTGTCTGCTGGTTATCACGTTAGCAGAGACAACGTGACGGGGAATCTAAAATCGATACCAATCTCATTACACTGGCGTAATTACGAACCGACTTCAATATTGTCACACTGTTGTTCACCGAACACAAAGTGCCACGTTCATGTTTTTAACACGCACATTGCCTTTTTATTTTACAGATTTCAGTTCCATTATTACAAACATGCCTGCCTGCTGGGGATACACTTATTTTCTTTTATAATGCATCTTTCTCTATTTACTAATTTTATCTTCATTATTGTAGAATAAACTCTTATGTATTTAAGAACACATGAATATAATTGCATATCGTCTAGGTAAATACTATCAAATTAAAATAATTACACTATACCTAATCATATAATTTTACATGCGAATAATGTGTAATACACGAAATGCGTTTAAGTGTATTTACAAGTTTTACATCACATAACAAAAATATAAATACGAAATTATCAAGTACTACATATATTTTAAAGATTCACTTATTTATTGTCTGTAATAAAACGGCTTATTTTAAATGATTCAAATAATTTTCTGTTTTATGCACTGAAAACCAATAAGCAAACATTTCTTCAAATAAATTTAAAGTTGAACTTGAACTTCATTATCCATTGCACAAATAAACAATACATAAAAACATCTGTTACAGCTTATTTTTACTCTTTCTTTAACAATCATTTTACACATTAAAATAAACATAATATATTTTCATATTTATGTTTCAGTCACTGTAGTCTTCATATATTTTTATATTAAATATTCATCAACTGATGGAAGTAAATTTATTAATGGAAATAAAATCGAAACTGGATCTACATGTCTCTTTTAGACTATAGGAACATCTTATTTTTTCACAAATATATTTATTATTTATTACCAATATTTGTATCAATATTTAATTCAAAAGGAAAAGCCGTTTGTTATTCTCTCTTTATTATTATGCGTAACCTCGCAATATTAAAATACAACTGCGTCGAAGTAACGTAAAATGCTTTCGTATAATTGAGATTAATTTATATACACTATATCAAATAACTTGACAATTACATCATTCAATTTGTTTGTGGTGTAACAGTACGAAACACATTTTGTTTTTGCCATTTATGTTCTCAATATTTCTCAAGGATAAACAATGTGTTTCGTCTGTTGATGGCTTCTCATTGTTTCAAAAGTAACGTAACAACAACGTTTTACGAAACAAAATTATAAAAATGATAACTGCTTAAAACAAAATAATATATAATGCTTAAAACAAAATAATATATAATGCTTAAAACAAAATTAGAAAACTGCCCGATTGCAAAAAATGTTGTCAGCTAATTCAATATTTTAAAACATTATAATTGCAATAATATGCACTAAAATAATAATGATTTATTACAAATATTATCTCACCATTGCTATTTAAGTACCAAATGTTATTTTAATTCTAAATATTTAATAATTACGACATAAAAATCAGAGTATGTATAATATGTGGAGTCAGTCATCTTGGCGTTTAGCATGCTATTAGCTAACAATAGTCTATATTCGGTGAGAGATTATAGTGTAGTTGCATAGGACATATTTTATTCTAATTCTAATTGACTGATCAGAAACGTCAAACTGAAGACTTTTCCATAGCATAACATAATCTTTTGTTTGAATTGTTCTGCAAAAAAACAAGACGTATTTTAATACATGTTCTAAAATGCCCTATGTATTCATTTTATGAATCATTTAAATATTATCTATCAACATTTATAAAAATGTAAAACAATAAAATTGGCTCAGCGCTGATACTGTCGCAGGTTCATTGTGCTATGTAAACATATCTTCATTCTGACGATTTGATTAGCCAATCAAAATCAAAATAAAATAACTCTCATCCAACGAATTTAAATTAACATCGCTTTATGTAACCAGACCACGCTGAAATATACCAAATAAGTAAAAAATAGCAATTAGAAATTAAAATCTGAATTGCAGATTTATGCTGGAAATATTTTTGATAAGTTGGTTGAAATGAACAATTATTCAGTATCAAATTATGCAAATTATTTCCTTTAAAAACATATTGCACAAGTAATTTCACAAAGACAGAAAATATTAAATGAATTAACAACAAATGACAGCAGCAAACTTTAACTGTAATCTTATACAATTTTTATTTTGGTTAAGGATCCCATTTCCGAATTATGTGGCGGTCAATTCAAAATATGACATTTATTTGAACTTCTTTTTATACAAATATGTTATATAAATAAATGTTTCTTACCTATATATAGAATAAATGTTTTTTTATTAAATTAAAAATAGTCTTAAGTAGTTATAATAATATTTTATTGTAAATTTCATGAAAAGTCCACATTGTCAAATCATTTCTCATTCTACTATTCCGATTTTTAAAATGAAAAAAGTCTACACGAAATTTATTCTCGGAGGTAGTTGTAATTCATGGCAACACTAACCAAAGAATAAACTTAAGAAATTGCCATTTTACTTCTCATTACAACCCAGGTTGTCGGAAAACTTTTCAAGCGTGCAGTCATTTTTAAGTAGGACACCATTAGTTGAAACTCATATTTCAGCGTGTCTAATAAAAGCACTTGGTTAAAGTGTGTCAACTGAGCAGTAACTCAGTTCTTAAGTGACGAACACCTGTAGGTGAGAAAACAGGTGAAAATTCTGCAATTTGTATTGTGAATGAAGAATGAACTTAAAACTAAAGACTGAAATGACACCAAGGAATTCAGAATGATTTTTCAACATCACACCTGACATTATTTACAAAAAATTGTACACAACATTTACTTTAAACATACTGGACCGAAACTAAAACAACTTTGACTTGCTACAAAACAAAATGATTTCAAAACTACTAACTTTGTTTTTCAAATACACACACCATTTATAGTTGCGTCAAATATTACAAAAATACTTTTAAAACTATCAAATTCTAATTAGCACACTGTATATCCCATATAAATAGAGTAGGTGGCTCAGTGATATCGAGTCGACCTGAAAACCCGGGTTTCGATTCCCACAGCCGATAAACAATTTTCAACACATTAAAACTACCCTTGTGCCTCTCTCTCCACTAACATCGTGATTTGAGGGCTGGTAACCGCGCTTCACACGAAGAAATATACTAGCTATGGAAGAGTGCCACATCCAGTAATGGGTAAAAGGCGTGATGATATATTTATTTATTTATTTAAAATTATAAAATACTAGGAACATACATAAGAGAATCGAACTGATCTTGTAAACCGGTTCACGAATAGTTACAAAAAATTATTTATACCGGAACAAAAACCGAACCGAGAAATTATGATAAACACAGAACTGAAACCGAACCAATTCTTTCAGCGATTTGCAGCGTTATTTATAATTTTTTAATTTAGTTCATGGCCAATTGCACCGCCAAGTGTCAAATTTTAATCTGACATTGAAAGCGCTTGTTCCTATGATGCGAATTTCTCAAAATATTTTCATTAATTTCTCTAATTTGTAGATTAAAATGTGGTAATATGTATAAGATTTTTGGGCGGATCTAGTATTGCCACATAATTTGTATGTTCAAAACTGATTTTCCATGTGTATATCTATATTTATTTGGAAAATATGGGGTATGAAACCTGTAGTGTCGAATGTTTGACAGCTAGGTTTATTACGTTCTGAAAAGCTAATGTCACATCTGTATGATTTATTCGTTGATCGATGAAAACATGTTGTGTCATACGAAAAAATAGAACCTTCACATTTCCAATTCCATCAAACAACATCACATGAAAATATTTGTTGTTGATTCATAACACTGAATTTGAATCTCTGTAGCAACACTATTTGTAAACTTTTGTTTTCATCGAACATCAAATAGAATATGACAGCTTAATTTATCAGTTCGTTTGAATCCAACTCTTCCTGAAATATGAATTTAAGTGTCATGTATGGGTAAATTTAAAAATTAAAAACATGAAGCTTGGTTGAAATTTTTTGAGTATCTACTTAAAAAGTTTATACACACACATAAAGTATCATTATTTTTTATTACACAAGTATGTGTTTGAAATATTTACGTCATTTTGGTAAGTTGAAGTTTTGCCAAGCTTCTGCATGCAATGCATTGTTTTCTTCTGGGTATTTCATAATCAAGTATATATATATAATTAAACAAATATTACAATTGCAAGTGATGCAGGCATACATTTGTTTAAACAACAAAATATGTTTCGATAACTTGTATCACGCACACACGCACATTTTTATACAATGCCCAGTTTCAAAGACACGCGAAAATATAATTTACTTATAGAGAACAAAGAATCGTGTGCTTATAAATATAGGCTTGATTTTTTATTTAGATTTATGATGTTATTATAGTAATGTACTATTTTATTATATAGTTGTTAAAGTAATCTAACTTTAATTAGTTAGTTAATCAGTGGCCTAACTAGAAAATAGTGTAACTCTAAAAAGAGCTGTGTAATGCTTGCATAATTTTAGTATTACAAATAACTTGTTCAAGAACTGTATTGAATATTTCATATTAAAATTGTTATGGGGTAGGTTGCTTAGTGACAAATAATTTCGACCACATTAAAAATGACCTCCGTGGCTCTCTCGCAACTAACATCTTTAAGGGTCGTGATTTGATGGCTGATAACCTCACTTCACGCGTATAAATATATTATTTACCGAGATCTGCCTTGGCAGACTGCCACACCCAGTAATGATTAAAAGGCGTGATGATTCAAATAAATTAAAGTTCGCACATTAGAATAGGTTATTTTATGATTCTATTGTTATTGTACATAGTTAGCCACTAATTTACTGGTTAGATACTTGTGCTAGGTTTATGCATTAACTAAATTATAAAGTTAAACTAAGCATTTCATTTCATTTCATTATTATAACCTGAACTCTCATATATTTAAAAATATATTTTTTTAGTATTTCTATGTAAAAATAATGTTTAATTTCATGCAATTTATAATAAATTATTTTAAACATAAACCTTAAGAATAATAAATTATATTTAGATTGTAACATCACCTTGCTTAAAATATAATATAAAATTAAGAAACTAAAATTTCTTGGTTTAATTACCATATAATTTTTTAGTTTACTTTGATAAACGTATAGAGACAAAAAAATAATTGTTTTTGCATTTTTAATGTAGTTAAATAATTAATTTTTTTATTTAAGTGTCTGTATAAAGCAGAAATAAGTCCAACTTTTTATAAACAGGTTCTAAAACCTCATAATAAAATATATTGATCAGTGAAAATCCGGTGTAAACATATTTTTTCTATAACTGTCAACAAATTTGACTAATATCAATACGAGAAGTATGTGATTTTTTCATCATTTACATTACCATGACAACGCGTATTTTTCGCACTGTTTTGCACCCTAGTGCGCAAAATAAGTATTTCTCGCACACTCCTAAATTATTTTTTGTCACATTCCATTGGTTACAACACATCAATAGTACCAAATTCATATTATTTTTGATTGTTTTTCTTCAATTCACTTGAATAAATCAATAATTATTGAATTTTTGTTTTTTGACAGTTGTAGAAAAACTGTTGTTTGTATTTCGTGGGCGAAATTCTTGTTTTTTTGGCGCGTTCGAACGACTTTTTTGGTGACATTCTCACACGCAACAAAAAAATACTTATTTCGCGCACGTAATACAAAACTAACTATTTTTTCATACTGTCAAATTTCTATTCGTAAAGTAGGTAATTTTTATCTTAATCGCGAAATGTTTTAGTGCGTTCAAATAATTTTTTGCAACTCGGCTTGCGCTTCGTTAAAAAAATGACATTCTCACGCTTTTAAACTATCAATTTCGCGCACTTAATACAAAAATAACTATTTCTTGTCCTCCACAGCAGATGATGGCTTGCACGCAATCCAAAACGTCCTATTAAAGATTATTATTTTTTCTATCATTTTGACACTATGACCTACTATATCTACAGATTAAAGTATTAAAAGATATGTCTTTACACCAACTATATGTAGTCTATAATTGATGAGCCAATTGCTTTTGCAAGAAC
Source organism: Pterostichus niger (assembly GCA_947425015.1). NCBI lineage: Eukaryota > Metazoa > Arthropoda > Insecta > Coleoptera > Carabidae > Pterostichus > Pterostichus niger. The sequence continues at coordinate 9,361,207 of OX380341.1, forward strand.
ATTATACTCAATTTTCATTTATTGAAAACATTTAAGTTAGAAGGTAAAAATAAACTCTTAATTTTTTTAATGCAGGTTTTTCAGCGAAGTAAATAATAGTTATTTGTGTATTAAGAGCTTAAAGTGATTCTTTGTTACTGGAGCACTGTAATTGCAGCGCGAGTCGAAGGCGAGAGTTGCAATAGTGTAAGAAGAAGAAAGACACTTTACGCTCGTGATACACATATAATTTTTTCTACGATTGCATATTAAAATTATTAAAAAACGTATAGGTATTGAAAATAAATTCGTTCTGTCAATTGTCAATATCACAAGTTTCTGTTTTGTTTGTATAACTGATAACTAAAGCCCGGATTTTTAGGCAATTGCCTAGATTCAAATTTTAATATATTTCAGGCAATTTAGTTTTTCTATACATAGGTAACATGTTTACGTGTAATGGAAAGTTTTTTTTTCGTGCCTTAGAGCCTATTTTTCCTATATTTTGGTTTTTGTGCCTATTTTACTTTATACAGCCTATTTTGCCTATTTTTGTTGCCTATTTCATATTTTATTGAGCAGAAAAGATTTATCAGCGCATCTATCATCTATTTCGTTAACTAATTCAACACTCGGCAAAGTGTTTGAACCTAACTTATAATATTTAAAGTACTTACTTTGTCTTTAATCAAGTTTTTGTGTGTGAATTTAAAATCTCGAAAGGCAAAACGCGTTTTAGTCAAAATTTTATGTGGAATTCAATTGTGCCTTTGCCATTATAAGAACGCCCCGGTCACGTTTTGTGGTGTCGAACGAAGTTTTCAGCTTACAAGCAAGTTCTGACTGACCGAAGGCAGTCCCTTTCCGAAAATTGCATTGAGCAATCGCTCATATTATTTTGTGAATCAAAGTATACTACATAGTTTGAATTTGTATAATAGTTAATTAAATCTGAACCCTAAATTATTATTTTATTATTATTTTTCAGATTGCGTTAATTTTTGTTTAAAATGATGATTTTTTTCTAATGAAGAGTAGATACGAGTACCAATATTAGAAAAAAAAATTAGTTTATAATTTTTTTAAAAGAAACTTTTTATATATAGGCTGCCTAAAATACCGCCTATTTTAGAGTAATTACCAGCCTAAATGCCTGCTTATTTAGGTGTTTTTAAGTGCCTAAATATCCGGGCTTTACTGATAACTATTGAAATAAGTGCGCATTTAATATCTTTTTCGCGCGTTGCATTTAACATTTTTTTATTGTTCCACAGGAAACGTCAACTTTACGATGACACAAATGAAAACGTAATTGTCAACTTTTCATAGCAATCGTAGAAAAAAAATATCGCACCGGAATCACAAATGAAAATAATTATACTAAATTGAATTTTGTATGCGATATTTTTTAATTATCCTGGTGATAGTTATCCTTTACTTTATCCAGAGATCTACCCTTAATTTTGTAAAACATATTGTATAAATTTTCTCTTTACAATAATTCAAAACTCGTTATTTTTGCACTTTTATAACATCAAAACCTTAACTTTTGGCAAACAGTCTACGAAGATTAAAATTTGTTGTAATAACAAATATATATTTGAAAGAAAACACATACCTATTTTATTAGATTTTTGATATGTCGAAGTCGCATTTTCCTACTGGCACTTTGCCATCCATACACCCCGTTGCTACGGCTACAGTATTGCGTCAAAAAAAGAGACAAAATTCAAAACTAATAAATTTTGGGGTCGGTAACCGTAAAAGTAGCTACTTACAACAGTTCTTTAGAAGGGAGATACTTCATGACTAATTCACCTGATAAAATAGGCATAGCTTAATTTCAGGTAATGAAACTCCCTCTGTAGAGTCAGTAAATAAATAAAATATGAAGCGAGAGTAATTATGTTGAAACCGTGTTGGCGCCATTGTAATAATCGCTGTTTTATGTGAGCACTTATGACGGAGTAAAAATAAAATTACACTCTTGAATGAGTGAACCAGTTTTAGAATTTGAAACATTTCAATTTTAAATAAAATTTGAGAATGAATAATCGTTCATTTTCCACAAATTAAATTGCAACCATTTTGTAGAAAACGTTGTACACGAAAGAGTTTCTCGTTTCATGTTGTACGAGACCCCTCCCTCCTTTAAATTTTATCGCTATAATTTTTCTCCGGAGACAAGATAATTACATTCCATTTATATTATCACTTCAGGGGGTTTCTTTAAATAAAGCTCTAGCAATTCAATACTTTCGTTTTTTTTTTGTTTTTGTAAAGTTAACTGAATATGAACAGTTAATAATTCTTTTCTAAATATACGAGTATTAAACTAAAATAAATAAATGTCATCACGCCTTTTACCCATTACTGGGTGTGGCACTCTGCCTAAGCAGATCTCGGTAAGTGACATATTTTTTCGCGTGAAGTGCGGTTACCAACCGTCAACTAACGGCCCCCAAAGATATTAGTGGAAGGGGAGCCACAGGGGTAGATTTAAATTGGTGAAAATTGTTTGTCGGCTGTGAGGATTGAACCAGGGTTCTCAAGACCCACAGGCCGATTTGATACCACTGAGCCACCTACCCCATTAAACTAAACATTAAAAATGTTCGCTAGCAATGAAATACCCTAATTTCAAAAAAATATTTTTGTTCTATAATCAAGTACACCATTAAAGTTTCGTGCAGAGGCATAGAAACACCCTGTAGTATATATAGATCGAGAAAGTAAAAATAGTTATGTGTGCATTAAGAGCTAAACGATTGCATCATTAAAAAAAAAACCGTATACATACGCACTGAAAATATATTCGTTGTGTCAATATGACAAGTTTCTGTTTTGATTGTATCCGTGGTAACTATTGAAATAAGCGTGCCTTTAATATCATTTCCACGCAGTAAAACTATATTTCGATTTTCCACGAAAATTGTTAACTTTACGATGTAATTGTCAACTTTTCATAGCAATCGTAGAAAAAGGTTTTTTAATCATTTTATCGCAATAATCATGTTTAATTCTATGCTATTAGCAGTAAAATATAAGAAAGAAATCGAGAATATATTCTAAGATTAATAAATTAAATTAAAAATTTTTAATAAAATTTTTATTAAGAATAAAGAACGTAGACACTTAATGTAGTTTCACAAAATTATTTATTAACAATAAGCCGAAATCGATCAACTTATTGTTAATAAATAATTTTGTGAAACTACATCAAGTGTCTACGTTTTTTATTCTTGTTCATAATGTTTCACCAAGTGCCAACGGCTCATACTTTTGATATTAAAAATTTTATTAATTTAATTTTCTAGGTTAAGGTTTTACATTAAAATATTATTTCTATATTATTAATTTAATGACCAGTTGCACTACTAAAATGTAAATTTTTAATTTGATTTAAATTTTAAAAAGTTAATCAAATGTTTGACAGTAATATCATTTATTCAATTTGACATTTAACTTCGTTTTGTTTTCATTTATTTCAACCAAATTTTAAATCTAACGTTTGACTGTGCAATTAACATTATTTAATTTAATTTCTTAATTTAGTTAATAAACCCTACATTAATCCTTAACCGAATTTAAAACAACTCTGACTCAGTTGAATTTTTGGATATAACTTGAAATTGACGAAGTCACACATTCTCACTTGTGAATCGATAATTCTATGCACAAAGCCATTGCATTACATATAAAAGAATAACAACTCATTAAATTAGTTTTTTGGAAAGCTAGCTGAATATGATCAGTTATTATTTCTATTCTACATTTAATAATGAAGTCACGCTAGCAGTAGAAATAATAAAGAGCCGGCAATCCGACAATGGAAGATAATTTAAAAATAATGAAATTCATCTGAATCCTGGATTAATTTCCTGAGACCTTGCCTCGTGCAACTTTTACAAAATTTAATTTTTTTGTAGGTTAGATCAGTCTATTTTTACAGCGTGAGGTTTGACCTTTTTAAGTTTGTGGTTACTCCTTAATAATGCAACAACATAGGAAGGAGAAAAGTCATACGAAACAGATAAAAAATATTCTGTTTCTCTCTATTACAAGAATTGGATCAGATAGAAAAGGATGAAATTCAACTCTTGAACTCATTTATCAGCAAAACAAAACGCCACTTCAAATTTCAAGAACTAAACATGAGTTCTATCCAGCTGGATTCCAAATATATCATCCATTTATCACAAATTTCTAGGAAGCAAAACTGATTTTCGTTTTCCAGAATTTATTGGAACTTCCAAAAAGCAGGAGATGCTTTTTCGTGTTTGAAATTCGATTCAAATATCAATTTATATTCATAACACGGTGATATTGACTGAAAATTTATTTTATCGTTTTAATTACGTTTGCAACATTCATGGTCGTGGTGGAATCAAATATTCTAGCCTCGTTCAGCGTCGCAGCTTTGCTGTTGAGTTCGGACCAACCCCGACGCTGGCGCTCGTAATATAAATCTTGTTCTTTGTGTGACACAAATATCTCACATTCTTCGCGCGACTCTCTACCATGAATACTTATTCCCAATTTACACTTGTTTTAATGTGCTTTTTTAGGATAATCTCTAAACTTGTGCCATCAGAATGACCATCGTTCTAAAATATTCACAATTTCATTTTAGAACAATTTGGCCATTAAAAAAATTGGTCATCACGGCATCGAACTAATTCTTAGTGGGGCAGGAGACCCTTACTTTGTTGCCAGAAACATACATCGAATACAATTCAAATTGAATTTGATAGCTCTATCACCAAAATTGAAAAATTACTGTTTACAAATAAAAACATTGCCAAGAGTTCTTCTTCTTCATATTTAAATAATTGTAATCCTAGAATTTGTAGTTTATATGAGTTTTGTAATTTAAGTCAAAATGAAAGGACACATACTGATCTGTGTTTGTTGAACATTAAATTTAAGGAAATACATTATGACAACAATAAATACAGAATGAAAAAGTTGATCTGTGGCGCCCTTATTTTAGCTATAATGAAATAAATCTAAACATACATTGTTTCTCATAAAAATTGTTATCTAAGGGTATACAAATATTATATCACTGAATTCAAAATAAAATTATGTATCGAACAAGCAAATAAAAAAAATATAGTTCCATTTAAAATCAGAAAGTTGGTATCCACTTGAAAAAATATGCCCATTAAAATAGTCTTGTAAAATAGAAATTATACGAGGTTGGTCATAGGTTTTATAGTTCTAGAGATAGCAATAGTGGACAAAATAAAATGAACATCCTGTATATAGTTATAATAATAACTATTCCAAGATTTCAAGTGAGGCACCGCTCTAGCAGCAGCCATGCACTCAGCTATTATCGATAAAAAGTTATTACTACTGAAAAAATCTTTTATTGATTTACCACAGAAACCTAGTATTTTTACAATATTTCTTATTCTTTGGCACTTTAATACTCATTGTGAAATAATTTACCTTTTGTTTCCAGTCTGAAGAAATTGTCAACAAAGTATTACTTTCCTAAATTACCCTTTTCTTAAGATAGCTTCTTCTTCTTCTACGTATTACAAACTAATCATCGTGATTGATAAAAAAGATCAGTCATGGTCGTTGACAATAAAATGACATTTTTGCGTAGCCAAAATATCTTATTTCATGAGGTCATTTATCAATTAACGAAGCTCCATATAAAAGTGTCAACAGAAAAGTGATTAATCAATTCAGTTATTATTATTAAAGTTGGAATATATTTTGCTGAAAATTATACATATAAATTGATTATCGCGTATTTATTATTCTGAAACTAATAATTATAAAATCGGGTCAAACATGTAGAGAACAAAACATGAATAAATTATTTTTGATTTGCTTCGTATGTGAACTAGATAGATTTTTGATAAAATGAGTACATTTGCATTAATAGCAAAACATTGTTTGTACTTTACACCGTTGTTGTGAGTAATGATTAGATTTTAATCTTTTCATTTAAACTATAGCATTTTGGCATGAAATGTGTGAAATAGCAAGTCATATACTGAGGAATAAATTAGCTACACAGAAAAAAAATCCTGTTTTAAAAAACATATTAAATAAATAAAAGGCTTCAGAATCCAATGTTATTTTTTTAAATATTTATTTTTCGGACGTTTCGAGCATAAATATTTGCTCATCAGCTCCTTAAAATATAAATACAATAATTATAATATAAAACTAGCAAATTAATCAAAATGTCAAACCTTTAAAAAATATAAAACAATATTTGTAAAATGACAATAATAACAAAAAAGAAAAAAGATACATATGAAAAATAAAAATAGAAAAAACAAAAATAATAAATAATTAAAATAAAATAGAAAGAATTGTTAAATTCCCTAAATAATTTTGAGCATATTTTAAATTATTATACGCATCAGTTTTAGAATTAATCGGGGTATCATGGTGTAAATTTATATGTAACGTTTCTAAAATAAGTCTATGTTTATTCAATCAATAATTTTGGCTTCAGAAATATTAAAAATATGTCCAGTCTCCTGATGGTGGCGAGTTAAAAAACACTTTGAATTTAAGTATACAGGGTGTTTTTAGACTTCAGAACAAATATAAGGATATATGTTTTATGACGTACTCATCATAGAACAAAAAGATAGTTTAAATCCGCTAAATTAAGAATATGTTTCTTGAAGTGTACGTATTTAGTGTCACTGGTCGGTACTACAAAATAATCATTTATCTAATGTTGTATATTTTATTTTATTTTATTTTATTTTAAATGTACATCTGTCCAACAGAGAAATCCAATTACTGGACAGGAACAAACAATAATATAAATTCAAATCAAATAGCTGACAATATAAATTGAAAATAAACAACATAATTTTCCAAATTAAACATAAGAAATGAAAAAAAAAATTAGAAAACATACACAACAATACAACAATAAAAATATAAACATTCACCTTATAACTTTGAAAATACATCTAATAAGTTTGGAGCATTATTTACATTTAAGCACATCCTAATAATAGGAGACTTATTTATATATATTTATTTATTTATTTATATTACGCTGTACAACAGGAATTTAATCCCAATTACAGTATCTAGTGACCTATGCATTTTTTTTTTTGGAGAAAATTTAAACATTGCTACATCGAACTACTAAAGTAACAACTTATGTCTAATTTAATAGAAGGCGAAGCCCTGTACAACCTTAATTTTTTCTCCAAGTATAAAAACACTGTTACAGTTTTAGTTTCGACTTTTTCCATTTACATTATCATTAATTTAGTTTTTATTTGACGTTTGACTAACTAAAATAAACGACCTATTCCATTTCCTGTCATTTATTTTGTGCGGTATTATTTTGATGGATCATTTGTTTGACTTTTATGTCAAAATGTTATAATTGTTTTTAATTATTAAAAACATTAACCCGAATAGTTATTTTTATGTATTAAGGTTAAAATACTTAAAATGCTATTGAAAATAATTAAATGTTCGTTCTTTCAATTTAATTTAATTGTAACCTCCCTGAAATAGACAATTAGTGACTAGAAAAGCTTAATTAAACAGGAATTGCGTCACTGATGAAATTGTAATTGTACTATCAGCTGTATCACGGTTAAATCATTTTATACACAATGCTGGATATTAAGGCGTAAAAAATACAAAATAATTTAGAATTCCTTTATACCATAATTATTATACAAATTTCGAAAAATAAAGCGTTTTAAAAATAACTACAAAAACCATACGAAAGAAGACTTATAAACTAAACTACTTTACTTAATCAACGTCTTTATAAAATGATTTGAAAAACATATTACTTTGTAATTGCATTTTCACATTGTACAAAAGAAACACATCATGAAGCAAATAATAATCTCTAGAAATACGCAACTCACAAAAGCAATTTTTAAAAGACACATTGTTAAAGAGAATTAATATTTTCTTGCTACATGCACGGAAAGGGGCCAATTTAAATTTAAAAACAATATTGTTCGAAAACAATAATTTAGGAAATATATTTTGGTAATAGTATTGTGCAATATACCGATAATTTCAGGGGACTATGAATTGCTATATCAACTGAATCAGTAGTATAGGGCCCTCAAAGTAAGGCAGAGCCCTCTAGCCAATTGAAATAAAAATATACTCATTATTGTTTAGAAAATCAGTATGCTCTAATTTATATTTAAATAAGTAATTAAAATTTTATATACGAAAAAAATATTGTAAAAAAGAGAATTTTGCCGAAATTCGCAAAAATAGTTGCACATTACTTAAAGCAAACATGTTTAATCAAAGTATAAAAATTAATAAACATTGAAACAACTGTTATAACAATTCAATTAAATTAAATTAATTTTCATGTTTTCTTATCATTATTCATTACTGTAACCGAATCAGTCCAGTGACACGAAAAATGGTTGCTTTAAGTAATGAGCAATTAATTTTACGTATTTCGAAAAAAAAAATCATTTTGCATTGTAATCAGTACAGTTAATAAACTGTACCCTTATATTTTTTACAATAATTTTGAAACACCGTGTATAATATTACCAGGGAATATATTATATTGTATATTCAAAAGCATTACATATTAATTTTTTATGGAAAGACCCTCCATGGAAATGATTAATACTGAGCCTCCAAGAGCAAGCTACGCCCCTGGATAATTTAAAATTAAATCCTACGGATCAAGAAAGAAGATAAAAACGAAGAAGACTTGCTTGCTGAACTATAAATATAAAACTCATTTCTTTGATAAACAAAATTCTACAAAATAAAATAAACATAAATAAAGGTGGCTTAGTGGTATCGAGTCGGCCTGTGGATCTTGAGAACCCTTGTTCGATCCCCACAGCCGACAAACAATTTTCACCAATTTAATTATGCCCCTGTGGCTCTCCCACCACTAACATCTTTGGGGGCCGTGATTTGACGGCTGGTAACTGCACTTCACGCGAAAAAAAAATCACTTACCGAGATCTGCTTAGACAGAATGCCACACCCAGTAATGGGTAAAAGGCGTGATGATATATTTATTTATTTATTTAAAATATTTAAGTAATGGGGTAGGTGGCTCAGTGGTATCGAGTCGGCCTGTGGATCTTGAGAAACCTTGTTCGATCCCCACAGCCGACAAACAATTTTCACCAATTTAAATCTACCCCTGTGGCTCCCTCTCCACAAATATATTTTTAAAGGCCGTGATTTGACTGCTGGTAACCGCACTTCACGCGAAAAAAAAATATCATTTACCGAGATCTGCTTAGACAGAATGCCACACCCAGTAATGGGTAAAAGACGTGATGATATATTTATTTATTTAAAATAAACATTTGATAGAAATGTGATTTTGTTCTTGCATCATTGAGTACATTACTACATAAATGAAAATGTAGTAAAGTAATCAAAAGTAAAATATTCTTGAGTCTTGAGTGATTAATCTCCAACTGACAAAACAATTAATTTTCGGTGGTATAAGTGCGATACGCGAAGTTAGCAACCTCTGATGTTTGAGAAGTGGGTAAACTCGAGCCACAAGTCCCGCACTATTTAGGTCAGAGGACGTCGATATCGACTGTGGATACGGAATACGAATCCTAACCTTGTCCGTAACAGCCTTCTTCAGCGCGCCCTCGCCCTCGGCCCTTGTACGATTTCATCGTTGACTACCTTCGGTAATTTATTCACGGCGTACACACGGCGACCTTTCCTGCAGAACTCTGCAAATAGATGCTGAAGTAAACATCTTGTTTCATTTTATGACGAACTAGATTGCGGTACGCAACGTGTCATGCCCCAAATTTTGCATGTGATGCAGAGTTATTATTTTAGTATGAAACTTCTTGTAACTTGCCACATGAGCATAATTTCTAATTTAAAATTTGTTTTCGATTAAATATTATTATTAGTAACAACAAAGACAAAATTAATTGTCATCCAACACTTGGTGAAACAAGGTTTAATAAAAATGTAAAGTAAACACTTGGCTATGTTTCACAAAATTCAGCCTCCAAGTCACCTTATGAGGGCATCGTCAGAGGCTGGCCAGCACAGTTCAGTTAGTAACCATAGACGCGTTTCGCTCTTATTAGAGCTCATCAGTATGGTATAACTCACTTCTTCACCTAACTGAACTGTGCTGGCCAGCCTCTGACGATGCCATAAGGTGACTTGGAGGCTGAATTTTGTGAAACATAGCCAAGTGTTTACTTTACATTTTTATTATTATTAGTAGTACCATTTTTTTAATAGTGTAACGCGAGCGGGTGGATGCAGAGTTGACTAACAAGACTGTATCAATTGTAACACGAAATGACTGAATGATGTAAGAATATCTAAGTGAAATGAAACTATATTTAATAAGATAAAAATCTGATGTGGACACCACATGACTTCCTTGTACGCGTTTTATACGAAATTAGTCAAAATGGATTCAGGGATGGCCATTTCTGCTGAAATCTGAGAACCAAAAATTTTCGCGATTACAATACTTTCTTTACTTCGTACAAGGAAGTAAATAGTTATTTGTGTATTAAGAGCGTAAAGTGATTCTTTGTTACTCGAGCACGGCTCGCGCTGCATTAGTGTAAGAGGAACAAAGACACTTTACGCTCGTGATACACACATAATTTTTTCTACGACTACATCTTAAAATTATTTAAAAACATGTACGTACTGAAAATATATTCATTCTGTCAACTGTCAATATGGCAAGTTTCTGTTTTGTTTGTATCCCTGGTAACTATTGAAATAAGCGCATTTATAATCTTTTTCGCGCGTTGCCATTGGAAACGTGCGCATTTAACGTCTTTTTCGCGCGTTGCCATTGGAAACGCGCAAAAAAGATATTTTTCGATTGTTCCACAGAAAATGTCAACTTTACGATGACAAATGAGAGCGTAATTGTCAAGTTTCCATAGCAATCGTAGAAAAAATACATTTGAATTAGAATTAACACAAAATGTTATAAATGAATAAATGATATGGATACAGAAAGTAACTAGTTTTGAAAGTAAAACGCGAACATGCGTTAGTCGATGGATGAAACTGACTATTTCTACCAAAACACTTGCTGTTCTGGGTACAATACCCACATCTGGAATCCATCCCCCACACATCGGGGTGGACACAGATGCCTCAAGTGTTTTGGTTATGTAGTCTGACACTCTGGCACTGTAGATAACGCGAACATGAAATCTTGTTGAAATTCTAAGAATATTAACTATAACTGTCTCTTTTTACAATTTAATGCCTTATATTCGAATACCAAAAGATCTCACACTCAATCTTAATGGCACATATGGTAACGAGTGTCAAATTACACGAAACTAATCTTTTACGCAACATAATAACAATGATAGCTCATATTGTTACAATAGTAACTCGATTCAAGATCTATATTATATGTAAACTAAAAAAAAGCACTACTAGCAAACACAAAATAAAAGAAAAAAACAAAGAAATAACACTAGCCATTGATCTGACTTGCTAGATTATCAAATCTATCGTTATATTACAAATTCTGCTGCCACCAAATAGTGCACTTGAAGTCGTATGTAAATATTTTCAGTTTTTAGATGTTTGAAGTTTATACACATTTAGAATTATTATGATCAAATACGAATAATATTTACAAAATAATATCAGTTTAAAGGTCAAGGAGTACAAAATTAAAACTGTATATTCGATGATGACATTCACTAGTCACAGACTTTTATCGCTGTATTTTAATATATTTTTGTAACTGCTTTGAATTATTATTATCGATTTAATTAAAGGAATATTACTGAGATATTATTTATTAATAAGTCTCTGAATCATTTATTATCTGTTCTGTATTGAAACGTTTAATTTATTTTTATTTAATAAATATGTTTCAGAATTCAGACTAAAATGAGGTTAAATTAATAAAATATACGTATTTCAGTTATCAAACTTATAAGAATGTCTGAAAAATACGAAGTTGATAATCTTAATCACTTAATCGATAATATTTTCATAAAACTATACATGACCTTGTTCTTATTTAAATATCAGATTTCTTTGTATATTATCAATGTACTCGTGTTTATTTTTATAAAACGAATTTGATTATATGTAAAATAGATTTTGCTTGTTTTCTTGTCATTAGGTCACAGCAAAATTGTACGATTTTCATTTAACTTTGTGATTAGTGGGTCGTTTCTTTGCTGCTTTTTATATTCTCGACTTCTGGGATTCACGATTTAAAACCCGGAATAAGAGAAGAATAAGAATATTAAAACTATAGACCGCATCTAATGCTATCGCAAATTTTCTGATGTATTGTGTTTGTTTTAAACTTATTTTAAAAATCAAGACGTTAAATATTTATTTCTTTTTTTTGTACTTGATTAATCAAATGATTTATTTCATGACCGGAAGTATTTGACCGTTTGTATGACACAAAAATTGGGGGAAAAGTAAAACATTTTATCCCTAGGGAAATAATGTGCATGTTAGTCCTCTAGGGAGTTTATATAAACTACCACATTGCGGCTCGGAAAGTCCGAACCGTGTATTGTAATTAGGATTCAGTTCCTGTTGTACCTAGTAGCATAAATAAATAAATAATAGTTATTTTTGTATTAAGTGTACGAAATAAGTGTTTTTTTGTTGCGTGTGAGAATGTTACTTTTAGTCGAGGTCGCAGGTCGAGATAAAAAACAAGAATTTCGCCCACGAAATACAAATTACATTTTTTTCTACAACTGTCAAAAAAGAAAAATACAGTAATGATTGATTTGTTACTATTGATAGGATGTGATTATTGGTATCTGACAAAAAATAATTTGGGAGCGTGCGCGAAATACTCATTTGCACACTAACCTGCGAAACAGTTCGCAAAATACTCATTTTGTACACTAGGATGCAAAACAGTGCGCATAATACGTGTTGTCATAGTAATGTAATTGATGAACAAATCACGTAGTTCGCGTATTGATATTAGTGAAAAAAATGAATATTTTTTGACAGTCGTAGTAAAATATTATTTTTTACGATTGCTATGAAAAGTGGACAATTACGCTCTTATGTATCATTGTAAAGTTAATGTTTTCTGTAGAACAATCGAAAAATATCTTTGTCGCGCGTCTCCGATTGCAACGCGCGAAAAAGATGTTAAATGCGCGCTTATTTCAATAATTACCAGGGATACAAACAAAACAGAAACTTGTCATATTAACAGTTGACAGAACAAATTTATTTTCAGTACGTATACTTTTTAATAATTTTGTGTATCTCGAGCGTAAAGTATCTTTGTTCCTCTTACACTATTGTAGCTCTCACCTTCGGCTCGCGCTGCAATTACCGTGCTCGAGTAAAAAGGACTTATTTTACGCTCTTAATATACAAATAACTATTTGGCTGTTAACTGTCAAATATGTATAAAATACAATAGAGTACAACGAAATAAATAAAAGCCTAAAAACAGCTACAGAAGCTGCATCAACAATATCTTGGAATTCTTCAGAGGGTTCTTCGCTGTATTCTTGGTATTCCAATTTAGAAATATAATATAATTTGACATAAACAAACTTCTTTACATAAATTGTCACTGTTGTCAAGGAATTTTATTTTTATGTCAAAGACTACTAATAATTTTAAAATTAATAATGTCAAAAAAATGAATACATTATATTTTAAATTTATATTTTTCATCTTTTATCTTACTTAGGTCGTGAATAAAATAGTATATACACCTCGAAAGAGAATGCTATTTTTCCCTCGGTGTTTTGTAGGTCTCAAGCTTCGCCCTCTGGCTACAAATTACACTTCAGGAAAATCATGCATTTCTCTCCCTCCCTATTATTTTTTGTTCTTTAAAAAGGATATATATATATATATATATATATATATATATATTTTTTTCATTAAAAGTAATTAAATTGATCCATAATATCAAAGGTTTAATACTAAAATAAAAACCCGGGATTTTATGAAGGTCGGTAGATGAAATGAATAAAATTTATTAGTTTTATAATTGAAATAAAAATTGCATTAGCCCACGTGCGCAATTAAGCTAGTCGTTATTTACTACGCAGGCGTGTTAGTCATTTGCAAAAAATGAAACGTGTCCAAACAATCTAACTGGCATGAAATGCGTGTCACAGTCAACTCGAATTGATTGTGGATCGATTCGGAGTTCATTCCATTCCCGTCGCATTTTCGTTCGAGTTCTCTTTGGTGAAATATTTAAATTGGACCGGCGCAGGTCGCGGATAGCGATCGCAAAACGATGCACAATGTTCTCGCAAACACCCACAAAAGCTCAGCCCGATTTTACGTTGGGTTTTTATTGTCTAAACCCTTTGTTTTCGCTGAAATATCGAAGTAATTTATTCGATGGAATATTAAAGGTTTTACATGGAATTAAGATGTTTCAGACAGGGTTACACAACAATGGGTATTTGTTTTGTTTGCGTACAAAATAAGAGAAATATTTTGGAAGGTGTAAGAGTTCTTACATTCAACCATATTCTATTGATTTTCTGATTAGAAGTAACATTATTGTTAAAGTTGCTGTTGTAGTCGTTACTTTGAATGTTTTTGTTATTTCTCATTTGTACAAATTACGGACACGAAATATGGATTTTTGAGAATATGTTGCTATTCATAGGCATGTTATTAAGCGCTACGTTAATAAATCCAAATGTTATTGAGATATTCAACTACTAATAGATGGCGTTGATCACGATATATCAAACTTGAGACAAAGGTACATTTTCAGTTGGTCTCCATAAGCTTACAATTTCTGTTACTTATAGTTCTTTGTTTTTCCTTTCATTTTGTGTTTGCTAGTAGTATTTTTAAATTTAATTTATATAGAATATAGCTCTGTGTTGTCATTAGTTGAAATTTTAGTAATAGTTGAATTACGTTTTTAACTTTTAATAATGTAGTTTTTTTAGTAGAAATTAGTTCTCTTAGAATACTATTAATGAAATATAACTTTATTATCTTTTATTGTAAATATAAGTTCTATTATCATTCATTTTAATGTATTTTTCAAGTACTTAGTTATTAGATTAGTAAAGGATAATTAAAAAGAATCGCATAAAATAGTGTCATGATAAACAAAAATAGATATAATGAGCATTTCTGAGCTTACCACAATTGGTAACATTTTTCGTTGTTAATTTTGACAGATAATTTGTCAAATGTGACAGATAATTAATATCAAATATATGATTTTGAATCTTATTGATTCTTGTAATATTTGGACGACTACCAAGATAATTATATTTGAACCAATTACATTTATTTCATTAAAAAATGTCCTTCTACATTAAACAATCTGTGACATTTTTCAAATATAATACCCCGAGAGCTTGAAAATTACGGGTATTTCCCGATCGTTTTGTTGCGTAGCAACGACTGAGATAAGTTTTGCTACGCAGGGAAACAAGAGGGAAATACCCGATTAATTTTCAAGCTCGAGGGGTATTCGGCTGATTATTTTTTCTACTCCAATTTCGTTATAGGTTACAACTGTCATAAAAATGATTGTTTATCGCCTAGCAACCTAGCCGGGAAATTTTCGAAAAATTATCATATATAATATAACAAGTAGTATGAAAATTGCTGAAAATATTTTGACATAAATTATGAGTTGTGTTTCCTATTTCCGTAACAACGAATGTATATTTATGTCAAAATATTATCTGTCAATTTTCATACTACGAGTTGTATTCGGCTTGAGAATTTACCAAACAAGAGTTAATTAACAAGAATAGTTAAGTATTTATTTGCACATTATTAATTAGGTATTACAGTGATGAAAATTTTTAATATTAAATGTAGAATTGACATATATGAAAATATTGAAAATATCATTTATTTTATTCGTAACCAAGGATATTAATAACAGTGGTATTTCCGATGAAATTTCACTAGTGATGAATTTCCGACGAAATGTACATTGTATTGGTTCATTTTCAAACAAATTCGTTATCCTATTGGTTGACAGTGACGTGTGGTGAATTCTCGATATAATTTAGACCTAGTTGTACCACGTGATGTTAAATGGCATGCTCTTATTGGTCGAAATTGGGGTTGAAAAAATAATCGTTGTTAATTCTGCCAGATAATTACCTAAATATTTTCAGACATACGATTTCCTTTTTATGTCACGATGTGATGCCATTTTATTAAATCACGCGTTAGTAAACTGTACCTTTCTCGTAGTTCAAATTTTCGCCATTGTGAGCGCATTCTTATTTAGAAATCACAATATAGGTACATAAATAATAAATGCTACAATAATAAATATATCATCACGCATTTTACGCATTACTGTATGTAGCACTCTGTCATAACAGATATCCGTTAGTGATATGCCAATGTAAATTTTGTGTGCATGATACTTTTAAATCTCAATTACCAGTCATTGCACGACTGCTCTTTCAATACTAGTAAAAAATTCTTAACTTTTAATTAAGTATAATATTGTTAGAGTTGGCATTGTGCTTATCACTTCCCTCGGTACAATCAGTGTCACGCAAATTTATTTCTGAGAAAATATTACAACAAAAACTTTCTTTGGAATATATACTTGCATTCCTAGAAGCAGAAAATACATTTGATGTTTTGTAATTAGATACGGTGGTATGAAATATCCTATACTTGAGAAATGAAATTTCACAAATATTTAGAAGTGTTCTAACCTAACCTAACTAATTTAAGTTGCGGATTTCCTTTGATAACTCCCATGCTGCTGACTATTGGACAACTCTAAATTTAGCACTGCAAGGGTATTTATAATCTGATTCGAATCTTCGGAGTCACTGCGGGCTAAGTGCAAATATTAACACTTCCTGACTCAACAATAATAATATCTCGCGCGTGTACATCTCAGAACCGAGAAACATGGCCGAATATACATACCAATGTTGAATGATTTTAGTTTCGTTGATTTATATTGTAAGCAGAAATGTTTATTTTAATTTAGATATACATTAATTTTATTTTTAAAGTAGCCAATAACTCAAACCAAAGTTAACTCACAGATAATCTATTTTTTATTTACATTTAAATATACAAAAAAAAGTAGCATTGAGTGAGTTATTTATTATTAGAAATAAAATTTGACTGTAATTCAAAAACTAAAATAGTTACGAACCAATATGCTTCTCTACTAACTGTTTGATAAATATTTGCAACTAACAGACAGAAACAGATTACAAATAAAAATTATCTCAATCTATATTAATTTTAATTAATTAAGATTTAATATAGTTTGCCGCATTTACTTACTTCACCAAGATTAGTTTTAAGTTGATTTGTTGAGTGATTGACTAAAACTTCACAAATCTCAGTTTTGACATTAAATAACATAAAAACAAAACGTGATATAGAAATGAGGCCAATGAGAATATATTTCTCATACTTTATCAACATAAAGATATAATCGGCTTTGAATATTCTATAAATTAACCAAATTTTCATTAACTGTAATATTTATGTTATTATTTATGGGTATTCAAATATTTTTTCGTACAATTTTCAACTTTCCAGTACCTACCAATCACAATTCACAGATGAGAGTGTGTTAATCCATAGCAAACAATACTTCACTGAAAAGATTAACTTTTCGTATACATATCATAAACCAAAGCACATAAGTTTGTAGATCCGTAATCTGTAATTGATGAATAAAATCGCAACGAAGCTTATGACTTATCAACAAACTTTGATGTGATTTTGTTCTCGATTTATTGATGTACCTATAAACCTATAAACTTATAGATTCCTGAAAGAATTTCATCATTATTTCCAACAAATATTTGGTGGTCCTCGAAAAAGGGAATTGAAATCCTGGGAAGAATGTCGCTAGTATCGCTTGTACAATTTAGATTTTAAGTGTTGTTATGTAAATAACAATTTATTTGAATTAAATAAACATATATATTTCTACGTCATTACATTATTAAATAATGCCGCAAATTTATTTAGGACGTCAGTAATACTTGGGTAGACAGAGACTCATATATCCTTGTCATTAAATATTTTAGCAGTGTAAGCAGACGTTGCTAATAATAGAGTACGATAAAATTGTATTAACGACCGTTGCAGACAACAGTATTGTACAAAAACTTCATGGATAGAATCGTAAATGTTGACTTTTTTGACAATTGCATAAAAAGATGATTTTATGGTATATTAAATATCAAGAAAAACACCTTTTACGATCTGTATATATTATTTTTTCCATGACTCCAGTATTTTAAACGAATATTTATTTATATAATAATATACAACATTTAAATAAATGAATAAAAAATTGAAAGTTATTTAATTTTTTCTCCTTAAATATTATCAACTGAACTAAAATACACTTTTTTCTCATCGTTATTAGCAACAGGAGGAAAAACTCATTTTAGTCTCATCGCTCTTAGAAACGACACAGCGAGTTAAATATATTATTTCTTTCACGATTTTTTGCCATAGAAACCAACTTTAATATCCAATCGTGGAAAATCGCTATTTGTGTATTAAGAGCGTAAAGTGATTTTTTGTTACTTGAACAAGGTAATTGCAGCGCGAACCGAAGGCACTTTACGCTCGTGATACACACATAATTTTTTTCTACGATTGCATCTTAAATTATTACTGAAAATTAATTCGTTTTGTCAATATGACAAGTTTAGGCAGAGTGTCACACCCAGTGATGGGTAAAAGGCGTGATGATGATGATGATAATATGACAAGTACCTGTTTTGTTTGTATCCCTGTTAAATACTGAAGTAAGCGCTCATCTAGTATCATTTTCGCGCGTTACCCTTGGTAACGCCCGCATCTAATACCTTATTATTATTATTTATTAGTTATTTTTCGATTGTTCCATAGAAAACGTCAATTGTAGGATACAAAATGAGAGCATAATTGTCAACTTTTCATAGCAATCGTAAAAAAGTACTTTTTAACAACGAATTCATTAATATAACTAAGAAATAGAACTTTGTAAAATCAAACGCTTCGATTATTAACTTGTCTGTAATCTATACCATCAAAAAAATTATGCATTACGCTAATATTTGTAAGCTTTAAATATACTAAAATCATTTTAGTTGACTGAAATCATGACAGAAAGTATTTCAGCTTCACTAAATTGGCTTAAAATAATTTTACTACCGTGAACAGTGTGAACAGTAATCGTACGCAAAGATTTAGCGCCATAAAAGTAAATCCGTTTCGGCGAATTTTGCGTTTCGCGTATATTAACGCAGCTGTTTATTGATACTTTCTCAGTGAAAACGGAACAGATAGCAATCAGTAGTTTAGTGGTGGAAATAGCGTGCCGACCAGCAGATCGATCAAATGTCAGCTCATTAATAATAGAAGCGGCATTTGACAGCACGTACAAATAATCATTCTCTATTGTCCATGAAATTAAAGGTGTCATTTTATGCTGGACAATCTTTCGACGAATATAAATTTTGTTTTAGTAATGATTATAAAAATTAATCCGTGGGTTATTGGCAGAGTCTATGAAATAAATTTAAAAAATAAGTACTAGAGTCATAATGGACATTTGCGTCATCAAGAATTTTTTTTACCTTTATCAATAAAATGGAGTTTGACCTTATGTTTTGAATATATTTTTTTAAGAATCTTACGCTTGACCTATTTTTAAAACAAAAAAAGTTTATGATTCATTATTCAGTTCGGAATAAGCGACAGGTACCATAGGCGCCGATACATAGGTTGTATGGGTACAAGAACATCGCTCAATAGTTATTTACGTTATAAGTCCGGTAAATGAGTTTTTACGGTTCGAGTAAGATGTTTCTGGTATTTAGAAATGAATACTGTACAACGTTTTATTTTATACTGTGTCACATTTAGTTATTAATAGTTATTTACGTAAAAAGTCAGGAAAGCGTTCAATTACTGGATGAGTATATAGTTTCATGCCGAGCGAAGTGAGGCTTGAAACAGCTTATGAACCCTGTACGACGCTTTACTGACTTGTTACATATAACATTCTATCTCATTGGTATCGAGTCGGCCTGCAAATTTGAAAACCACATTAAAATTACCCCTATGGCTCCCCTTCCACTAACATCTTTGGGGGTCGCAAGATGATAGATGGTAACCGCACTTCATGCGAAAAGCTACACCCAGTAATGAGTAAAAGGCGTGATGATAGATTTATTTATTTTTTTTATGTAACAGTTTCTTCTTGTTAAATATATAAAATATAAGAATAAAAGTACACCCCAGAAAAATTTGTAAAGTTGACGCTTCTGATAAGAAGTATTTCAAACAGTATTTAGGGTAGGAAACGCAAAGTAGGGTTTGCAATGAGGTGTGAAGGGCGCAGTGTCAAATATTTACATAAAAGCGCCTAAAAAGGTTCATTTTACGCAATGTCCGCTTCACTTGTTTTTTATTATTATTTGAAAATTATTTTCACTGTTCCAATCTATAATATTATTGCTATAAAACAGTCAAAGTATGAACAATAATGCTATTTCGAACTTTAACTACTTTATAAACCATTTAACGTTTCCAAAAATTGTTTTACCATTTCATATATAACAATAAACTTTCTGATATTCAACTGAATAATATTCAGTTGTATCAACAAAACTGTTTAAATAAATAAAAACATCTAATGTTTGACAGCAATATGAATGATTCAGTATGGCATGTAACTTTGATTTGCTTTTATAAATTTAAACCTAGTTTAAACTTTAAATTTGTTGATGCAACTGGTCATTAATACTAAGCGCTTGTAAAATAAATAAATATATCATCACGCCTTTTACCCATCACTGGGTGTGACACTCCACCGTAGCAGATCTCGGTAAGTGATATATTTCTTCATTTGAAGTGCGGGTACCAGTTGTCAAATCACGATTCCCAAAGATGTTAGTGGAGGGAGAGCCACAGAGGAGTTTTAATGTAGTGAAAATTGTTTGTCGACTGTGGGAATCGAACCCGGATTTTCAAGTCCATAGGCCGATTCGATTCCATTGTAAAACATTAGTTCTCAAATTTCAGATATGCCTGTATTTTTTCTTAAATTTTTATTGTTATTAAATGTTTCCTGAAGTAAATAATAATAAAATATGAATTATTTTTTTATATAATATATTGTTACCTAATTTAAATCATTTAACCCCAATGCCAGCAGTGAAATTGATTTTTGAAAAACAATTGACTAACGCTTAAATGTAATTTTTGACTTTTAACTTTGAGTCATGATGACTTTACTATCATATTATGATTTTAGAAGTAAACATAGAAACCAACAAACAAAAACCAATAAAGTTGTGGTACCACTGGTTGTTTATAGCCCATTAACAAACTTAACTTCAGTTTTTCGCTTAAAAGTTTACATATAAAATTTCAATACAAAATCTCATCGCGTTTTTTAGTTATCCTACTTCCACACAGATACAGATATACAGCCTGGCACAGAGCGACAAACTGATTTTTTGCGACTATTTTTTTGATTCAATAGAGTCTTAAACGAGATTGAGAAACATTGCTATCTCATTACTTTTCCTATTAGACAGGGTGTGCACAGAAACGCGGAACATAGGAGTTTAGAAATGTGTGCAAATTGGATTTCCTGTATCTTTTAACAGAACTTAAAATAAGGCATTTCATCTCAGGTACCTACCTACATAATAACTAATTAAGTTGTTACTGCAATAGTGTAAGAGGAACAAAGACACTTTACGCTAGTGATACACACATATTTTTTTCTACGATTGCATCTTAAAATTATTCAAAAACGTATGCGTACTGAAAATAAATTCGTTCTGTCAACTGGCAATATGACAAGTTTCTATTTTGTTTGTATCCCTGGTAACTTTTGAAATAAGCGCGTGTTTAATATCTTTTTCGCGCGTTGCCATTGGAAACGCGCACATTTAACGTCTTTTTCGCGCGTTGCCAATGGAGACGCGCAAAAAAGATATTTTTCGATTGTTCCACAGAAAACGTCAACTTTACGATGACAAATTGTCAATTTTTCATAGCAATCGTAGAAAAAATGATTATTTGTAGGCAGTGTTTATACTTTTATTTCATTAATAACATAATTATAAATAATTAAATGTACTATTCAACCAGTGATACTAAGAATGTTCGTTAGGAATGAAATACCCAAATTTTTGCGAATTTCAAAAACAAAACTTTTTGTTCTATAATCAGTATATCAAATTATATATGTCATTAAAGTTTCGTGCAGAGGTATAGAAACACCCTGTATAAGTCGAGAAAATAAAAATGAGATAGAATTGCCTGAAAATTTACCAGCAAAAAAAAATCCCTAGTCCCTAAATTTCACATAAATTTATATCAGACAATTCCATTCAATTATCTCATTGTCTTCAACCCTCTTGAGGAATGCCTACATTTCTACTTCACATAATTCAATTTAGTATCTATTGTGGCGATAATTAATTAGAGGTAATGATTCTTGTCAAAAAGAAAATCCTAATCATAATCGTAATTAAATAAAAATATACAGTTTTAAATTTTTGACAATATAAAGATTATTATAATCTTTGGAGTATTCTGCATACATAACAATTATAATTTATAATAAATACAAATATGTTTTTAAAAGCTGATGAGTAACTATTAACCTAAAGATCGAAATAAAAACGCTGAAACCGAAGTTTTCTTGTCAGAAACGCCTAGTTTACAAATGGGGGCACAACATAAAAAAGGAATACAACCTATAGTTTTAAAAGTTCAGGTTTACTCTATGATAAATTGAATTTTCATTGCTACTATTCTAGAGACAGGTACTAATTCATTTCTAAAAACTTTTTAAAATATTTTATTTAATGGGGTAGGTGGCTCAGTGATATCGAATCAGCCTGTGGATCTTGAGAACGCTGGTTCGATACCCACAGCCGACAAACAATTTTCACCAATTTAAATCTACCCCTGTGGCTTCCCCTCCACTAACATCTTTGGGGGCCGTGATTTGACTGCTGGTAACCGCACTTTACGTGAAGCAATATATCACTTACCGAAATCTGCTACGGCAGAGTGTCACACCCAGTAATGGGTAAAAGGCGTGATGATATATTTATTTATTTATATTTTACTAGAGCAGCACAATATTATAGTGTCAATTATTTTTTTTAAATTCGTACGTTTTTTGACTCACAATCTTTTCGAGGGGATCTAAAATGATATCTCAACAAGTAGCATAAATCATAAAAAACCCTAAAGGGTTTTATGCAACCCAAGACCTTATCAATTTCATAACCCATAAAACTAACAAATGGTCACGTGAGAAACGTGCAGAATTTTAATTATATCGATCAAAAACAAATCCCTAACCTAGTTCATTGACTGTGTGGTACGGCGCATACAAAACACTAACTTGACAACGGAAGTCGGGCTTGAATGGCTTTGGTTCTTGGGAAGCAGGGTATTATTTCGTAGGGTGGACGCGGAGAACGGGAGACGTCCCGAGTCCCGGCTGTTCCCGACCGTATTCCGGGTCAGCCGTATTGATCCCGCATGCATGTGTTGCGCCCGCTCCAAGCCTGCCCCAGTTAGACACGCGGCATTGTTGCGTCACTGATGTCGTTGCATTGTTGTCATCAAAAGATCAGAGTTTCCCAAAGTCAGCTTTCTTTTTTTGTCATGGTTTCAGCCACAATACAATCCGAACTTACCAAGTCGGTTGAATTTTCGGGAACTACGCACCGTATCGATTTGAAACCATATATCTTTGTAGCCTGTGAATCGAACGCCAAAATATTCCAGAAAAGTAATTTTCCAATCATTTATAAATAAATTATTTTCATTTCTTAATGTATACCTACAAATGTACAAATACATAACATTAACCAAAATCGTATAATTAAAATAATCATGTAGAAATACAACATGAAGTAAATTCTCGAAAACTTTGGTCGAATGAAGACTGCGTTTTGTTCGTACTTTTGTGAAATGAACAAATCTAAAAGAATCTTCAAAAAGATGTCTACTTGTAAAAATAAGAAATAGCATATAATTAGTAGATACTTACTTGTTTGTAACAGATTTAACAACAATAGAAAACTTGTTTTCCAAATTCAAATAGCAGTTTATAGGAACAAAATCTATCAACACTTTGTTGTTTCTAACGTTAGCTAGATCACTCATTACCATTGATACAATTTGATATATTTTTTAAAGATTCAAATGAAATAACAATTTAGTTCAAATATTTTCCGAACTTCACTTCACATTGGTTGAAATGTTTAAAAAAAATACCTACATTTGAAAATAAACCAAGAACAGCAAAAGTAATGTTTTAACTTAACTCTATCAAAATTCGAAAGTTAGCAGCTCTTGCATGGGTACAAGTGCACTTCACAAAAAATTGGGGCGTGCAAATATTTATAATTCAACCTAACAAAACTTTTAAAAAGGTTTTATAAATTTTAGTCTTATACAAAAAAATAAATAAATAAATTATAAATTCAAAAATCCTTTAATGCAAAAGTTTTAGTTTTAACATTTATAGTTTTCAATATTCAAACTATATTTAATAGACAGTAGTGTTACTGACAACAATAAAAATTCACATGTAAAAATACTGATTATTTGATTGTTGAAATCACGATCTTTCTTTCTTGTAATCGTTCATTGTTGTGATTTTATATTGTTGTAATCAAATAGAACTACAAGAGAGTTATATTATAACATTGTCAGTATGTATAAGCATGCTTCAACTTAAGGTAATTTTTGTGGTTCCATTGTTTTTAAAAAATTGTTGGTTGGTATTACCTTTTTATGTTGTTACTATGTTTTCCTTCATAAATATATAGAATATAAGAAATTGTACCACATAAAATCCAGTAAAACCGGCGCCGTTGACATTGTGGTCAACAAATTACAATTAAAAGATTAATAAGGGAATGACGCAGTGTTGGGTATAAATAAATACACCATATTCACTAATTAGGGAGCAGGGTTACAAAATCCTTGAAACAGATTTAACCAACAATCAATCTTCACCAAACTTTCCTATTCTGATACATCATTTTCATTTCATCATCATGCACAATTAGTTTCATATTATTTCGTTTGGTTTGTTCGGTTCGATGACATCCTTTGTATATGCAAGAAAATAGAACCGATGCTATTTCCAGCAAACAAAATCGTATAAAAAACGTTCGCTGCTGATTTCACTACGATGGATTTGAATCGCTGTTGTGGCACTGTGTGTAGATACAATTTTTCAAATGACACAATACACTTTTATTGGACATGAATAGAATCATATATATTGAATACCAACCTAATTTATCGGTTTGTATGAATTCAATTCTTCATGTAAATTCTAAAATATAATTTTTTTAATTACTATTGTTATTTTTAAGTAAATACTTAATTAATGTAAATAAATGAAATATAACAAAAATTTGAATAAAACAAGATTTGAATCACAGGCAACCGTAGCTTAGTTGGTTTAAAGCATATAACCGGAGTTCATAGATCCCTGGCTCAAATCCTGGCGGTATCCCAAATTTTCTCTTTATAACTTAATTTGATTTTCGAAAATAATATGACTCGATCCGAGAATCGAACCAATCCAGTCCGACATTCAATCTGAGATTTGATTCACAATCCGAACTGAGAAGCGATCTGAAATCCGATTCGAAATTTGTTAAAAAATCTGATTCGAGCAGGCAATTCGAATAGAAATTATACTCGTATATTCGAACGAAAAATAACCGTTATATGTGAAACAAAATGAATAATTTTTTTGGAAAGACTAGAGAGGCAAATTTTGTAATAATGTTATTTAATCATTTTGTATCAAAGTATATATGAATAAGGGTTATCATGTCTATAGAGTGTAATTGGAATTTATATGTTTTTTTTTGTTTAATCAGCATATGTATCCAACAGCTATGATTGAAAATTTCGAATCAGATATTTTATTCGACTTTTGGATCGGATGTTTTATTTGAACTCCGGTCGAAAATTTTCAGTGGCGTAGCTAGGTGGGGCAGGGAGCGAAAAATTTGTAATTAAATTTATAAGATTTAAAAATTTTATTTCAAAATTACATATATATTATGTTTATATCTAATGAATACACCTTTATAAAAGTCTGTACAATCACGTTTTTTTTTGTTCATGAAAATGGCGCTAAATCTACATACGTGACCTACAAAGTAAATAATCACAAAAGTTACATAAATTATAAAGAAATAGGGATTCTTCGAGGTTTGTCTTGACTTTTGTTTTGATTTGCATCAAAGGTATTTATTGGTCCTAAATGTATTAAAAGTATGCTGTAAATTGTTAACAAGAAATGTCACTCTTCGAAATGTGAGTTCTCACATTAAGAGGAACAAAGACACTTTACGCTCGTGATATACACTGAATTTTTTCTACGATTGCATTTTAAAATTATTACAAAACGTATATACTATAATGAAAATAAATTCGTTCTGTCAACTGTCAATATGACAAGTTTCTGTTTTGTTGTATCACTGGTAACTATTGAAATGAGCGCGCATTTAATATCTTTTTCGCGCGTTGCCATTGGAAACGCGCGCATTTAACAATTTTTTCGCACGTTGCTATTGGAGACGCGCGACAAAGATATTTATCTGAAACTGATAGGAAAATAAACATTTGCCTGACCTTTAAGATCAGGAAAGCTTTATTTTGCATTCCTAGTCAGGAAAATAATATATTGCTTGTCTATGCAGGTAATGAATGAAACTTGACTGTCTAGTTACTTAGCAACATAAAATACTGACTGAATATGAGTCAAATATTTCTTTTAATTTAAAATATGTATTATTTGTTTATAAGTTTAAGGTAAAATGTTATACGTAACACGTCAGTAAAGCGTCGTACAGGATTCGTAAGCTGTTTCAAGCTTCGCTTTCGCTCGGCATGAAACTATCTGCTCATCCTGTAATTGAACGCTTTCCTGACTTTTTACGTAAATAACTATTGTCGATTGTTCCACAGAAAACGTCAACTTTACGATGACAAATGAGAGCATAATTGTCTACTTTTCATAGCAATCGTAGAAAAAGTTAATTTCTTGTTGTAAATTCAAGCTTCGGTAATGTAATAAATTGTCCATAAATTTCAAACCTTTGAGAAACACTGCATCAGATCTTATCGCTTATCTCCTTCACTTGTTCCTTCAACAAAAGACAAGTGCTCTTGCGTTGTGTCCCTTCGAGTCTTCAGTCTTCCTTCTATCTTCCATCCACCAGAATACAGAATCGAACGAGTGGAGAACGTTGGCTGAAACTTACATCTCCACGTCCTATGTCTGCTCAAAGGATTTATTGACATTGTTACGGAAGTAATATTGTGAAATTGATGGTACCCTCTCGAGTTTGGTTATCGATTTTGTACAATTTAGTACATATTGAGTTTCACGCAATTTACCCACTTGAGAGATTTTTTTCTGGTAAAATATAATGATGAAACAGAATATCCTTTCACTAAAAAAAGCTTTACGACATTGAAACAATATTTATCTTCTCACGTTACAATCTGTCAAACCTTTTCAAATTTCTTATATTATTAGATAGGTATAGATTATCAGGATTTTTACACGAATTGAAGCTTATAATTTTCACGTGAACAAAAGCGACATGAGCAGAATACAAATAATCTATCGGCGTCTGAAAAAGAACTTATATTTTCATATTTATTTTGTTAAATTGTCGTTGTTTTTATCTTTTTAACTTTTTATTTTATTTCTATATTTTAAAGCTTCTACAGGGTGAATTTGTTTAAAGTAACAATCAGTTTTGCTGGGTAACTATTAACTTTAGAGAAATAATAAATACACAAGTTTATACAGCTAAGAGGGGTGCATGATTGTATATTTGGTAAAATAAAATTATTAAGGTGATGTGGTGGGGGAAGGGAATTAAAGTATATTTTCTTAAATAAAAAGAGATACTTTTTTTATTGGAATGGATAGCTCGAAATATTCCCTTTTCTACTATATAACAACTTCATATACCTGAAATTAAGATTAAGTCACAAAATTCAAAAAAACATTAACATCTTTAATATGTGAAATAAAACCTTAGGTAGACTGAACCAAAAGAAGTTTTTGTATGTTTTATTGATACTCTTGCTTTTCCATATTAAAGATATTAATGTTTAGTTTAGTACCTCTTTCCAATTTAAGAAAATATAACTTTATATTGCCCCCGCTACATCCCTCTAATAATATTTCCTAACTATACAATAATGTCAATTTCCTTACTCTATAAGTCTGTGTATAACTTTAGAGCAAAAATAAATATGTTTGCTCTAAAGTTATTAGTTAGCCAACAAAACTGATTGGTGGCTCAGTGGTATCGAGTCGGCCTGTAGATTTGAGAACCCATGTTCGATTCCCACAGGCGACAAACAACTTTCACCAGGTTAAAACTACTTACCGAGATCTGCTACGGCAGAAAGTGCCACGCCCAGTAATGGGTAAAAGGCGTGATGATATATTTATTTTTATATTTTTAGATAACTCGCCTTTTATAAATATCGTAATATAAATAGTCGTGTAGCTGTCTCAGTAAAACAAAGAAGTTCGTCAAATTACGTGATTAATTGTTTAACCAACCTTAGAATAAGAAAAAAAAACAAATATTTTTTATTTCATAAAATTAACAAACTACGCAATTTAATTTTATACTTTTATAGAACATATAATAAATGCAGTTAAAATTGCATGTAAATAATAAAATTATCTAAAATTCAATTATTTTAAAAGCACTTTTAATTTAACTAGTATGTTAACACTAATTTTCATTTTGTATACACTGATTTGTATTTTAACATTTTGATATTAACTAAAAACGTTGTAAATGAATCATCATAAAAATTCATGACGCAACTTCATTGCAAGGTACTTTTAGGATTGCCATATTTAATTTCTACCGTTACAAAACAGGAAAAATGAAGTTAGTTTATTGATTTAGATGCACAATTTTAAGTCCTACAACTTTTATTTCAAGCATTTTTGTCTAAAATAATAAGCAATACGTATGGAAGAACTGTTTTTCCATGACCTGCTTTTCCTGACACACCCGCTATGTAATACATGGGAAATATTAATTTAAATTTAGTTGGCCTATATAAGTAGGTAAAAAGTTTTTCACTTCACTTTACACTTCAATTCATTAACTAGTACAGGTTGAAATTTGAGTTTTAGTTCGCTTAACTCTGTACAATCTCTCGTAAAACGAAATTAGAATAATATAAGTTACCTTCGTTCGTCATCTTGAAATAAAATGACTTTCATACAATTTTAGTTTTACAAATTTTCTCCAAATAGTCTTAACGGATTTTTATTGAACAAACTTTTGTAACCTGTCCATGAAAAATTGAATTAAATCATCTTATATCGTCATCTTGAAAATTTGATTTATCTGATTATTATTTTTACAAAAGATAATAATGATTAACTATTTAAATAAAAAACAAAAAAGACAAAATTAATTGTCCGTTCCTTGGTGAAACTAGGTTTAATAAAATATAAAAATATTAATATAAAAATATTAAAAGCCTCTGACGATGACCTGATAAGTCTACTTGGAGGCTGAAATTTTGTGAGACTTAGACAAGTGTTATTTTAATATTTTTATATTTAATTAACTATTTCTTTAGACAGCAAAATAATTTATAATATAATAACATTTACTGCTGATAAAATATGCTTCGACATAACCTCCAAAAATACTGAAAAATGACAATAACTTGAAGAATATAAGCAAAACTTCATTTTAGATTGTAAAACTAAACTTGTTCTTCTCGCGTTATAAAGTTCTTCAGAAATAATTGAATTTCTGATGTTTTCACCCGCGAATATTGGCTTGAAGTTTTTCCAATCTCTTCCTGAAAAAATATATTTATAGAGTTATCAAAAATACCCTGACCAGATGGTCAGCTGTTAGTGGCATTATTTATAAAAAGCGAAGACGTGGTTAAATGGCTAATTTCGTCGTTAATAAGTTGAAAATAAAATTTCGATATACAAAAAGAGTTGGCACATTTCCATCGTAGTCTGATAACACGGTAATTAATTTCTGTTCCCAAAACTTTTAAATAAGATCCAAGAAATTACGACGCAACTTTACAAGTACTGAAAATTACCTGCTTTGTTACGCAAATTGATATTATACTGAAATTTCGTAATTTAGCATTTAAAACTGCTGAAATATATTATTTTTCTGTATTCTCTATTATACTTACTTCTCTTCAGTATTGCTTGCTTCATCTAAAATTAATATTTAATTAGGATTATTTATAGAACTTTTATAGAATGTATTTTTAGTTTAATGAAAAGCTGAAATATCGCTCATAAATTATTCAAAACGTTTTAACATTAACTACCTATGTTATTATTGTTTTATATGTCACGGATGATACTCATATAAACATTGTAAAATATTCCAGAAAATTTCTTGAATATAACACTTCGTTTTATTAACGCAATAATAGTGCGTTTATATTCACTTCTAAAACTGTTTTATATTTTCTATCACTGTTTAACTGATTTTCAAATGACTCGACTCAAGAATATAAAAGTTTCGCCTTGAAAAATATTTCAAAATTAGCTCTAGTCCAAATTCAAATCATTTTGAATCTTCTAAGAATGAAATCTATTTTAAAGTTTGGCATCGTAAATATTCAAAATTAATTTTTTAAATTCATCAAAAATAGTTGCAGGTAATTTAGTTATTTTTATCTTTTATTTAAACCATTTTTCTTTCAAATAATTTAGGGACATTTGTCAAAATATAGGCTGGCAAATTTTCATGTGATTTAAAAAAACTATTATGCTAAATTTTAGTAGGTATTTAGTGTTTTGATATATTTCTTATGTTTACCCTTATTTCAAATATTTTTACTCATTCTAATTACGTCTCAAACAATGTCCTTGGGAAAATAGCCAATTAAGACAGCTGAGAATAGGTCATTGAGTATCTAGGTAGACTCGTCTACTGAACCACAAATTTATCACTTTTAAACTAACCACCTGTCTTCAAAATTTTGGCCACCAAATCTTAGATATTTTTCAAATATTCGTCATATTCAACAACATATTTTTGTAAGGAAGAATTAAATATACATACAAGTTGTTTATCCGCATATTTTTGTCTTCAAAGAACAAAGGACTTTTATTGACTGTTATTATTTAATCATTATTTTGCAAATGAAAAGTTATAGTAACTAATTGCTTGTAACCTTAGTAGACCTATCAATACTTCATTTTTACTATAAATTATTTCATTTTAATAATACAATTTAGAAAAATTATTTAAAATAGTTGGTAAAATCGCCTACTAATTATAATTTTTAATTATTATCAATAGCATATTGTGTAGGTAGTAGGAAATGTGATATATTCCCGGACGATAGTGGGGCGAACCGATATAGTTTTGCAATCACAATAGTCCAGAAAGTTTACTTTTCCTATCGAATTATAAAAACAAAATATTATTATTTCCGATAAAGGTAGGCTGGAATAGCTATTTGTATAATGTGGGAGGAAAGTTTATTGTTTCCTCACACGTGTGACATTTAATGTCCGAAGCATAGTTGAAGGCAGTAATCAAATAGGTAGCAAATGACGTTTTTCTACGATTGCTATGAAAAGTTGACAATTAGGCTCTCATTTGTCATCGTAAAGTTGACGTTTTCTGTGGAACAATCAAAAAATATCTTTTTTGCGCGTCTTCCGATGTCAATGCGCGCTTATTTCAATAGTTACCAGGAATACAAACAAAACAGAAACTTACAGAACGAATTTATTTTCAGTACGTATACGTTTTTTAATAATTTTAAGATGCAATCGTAGAAAAAATTATGCGTGTATTACGAGCGTAAAGTGTCTTTGTTCCTCTTGCACTATTGCCTTTGGCTCGCGCTGCAATTACCGTGCTCGAGTAACAAAGAATCATTTTACGCTCTTAATACACAAATAACTATTTACTCCAGCGATATACATTTTATTTTTTATGTTATTTAAATAAAAATTTAAAAATAAATAAATAAATATCTAATACAGAGCTGATGGTTGCTCCCTAGAGAAAGAATAGCCAACTTTTGACCAGCATATAAGGGTACAAAAGCCTACTTTCAGTTAAAGTCGTAGAAAATAATATATTAAAAGAGAAAAATGCATGATTTTTCCCCGAGGAGTAAATTTGCATCATGTGCCGAAGACGAGGACTACAATACTACAAGGAAAAAAATTATAATTCTCTTACGCGGTGTATACACGTATACTATTTTCCCCACGACCTCAAGATATAAAGTAATTATTCTTAAAAACATCAGAAATAATTATTTAAAAATTGCTATAGTTTTAATCATAATTCGTATGCGAATTTATTCACATTAGTTGAAGAACACGAGCCCAGGTCTTGTTATGTAAATAACAATGGATCGACACACATCAGAAAAGTATCACTGTATCGGATAAAAAATATTTAAGAACCCTGGTTCGATCCCCACAACCAACAAACAATTTTCACCAATTTAAATCTACCCCTGTGACTCCCCCTTCACTAATATCTTTGGGGGCCGTGATTTGACGGCTGATAACCGCATTTCACGCGAAAAAATATATCACTTACCGAAATCTGCTTAGGTAGAGTGCCACACCCAGTAATGGGTGAAAGGCGTGATGATATATTTATTTATTTACTTTTACTTACACACAAATTTCATTTAATACAAATTATCCAATTTAACTATCACAAATTCGATAAAAACACTTTCAATTTTGAATATTTATCATATTCAAACTAACCATCTATCTTCAAAAGTTTGAGTACTCGATCATATCCAAGAGATTTTTCAACATATTTTGGAAAGAAGAAGACTAAAATATACGCCCAAGTTGGTTTTATACATATTTTTGTCTTTCAAAAAACAAACAACTTTAGGGAAATCTCCATAATTGTTTAATCACTATTTTATGTATAAATCATACATAATTTCTTACATTTCAAAATGCATTCATTGTAATCGGACACTTATTTAATCTTGATAAATTGTTAGCCTTTGCAGTATAATGAATTACTTTCCTTACTGTAATTATATCGAACAATATAAATATTAGAATTAAATTTGTATGATGCGTGTTAATATTTTAGTTCTGTACATGTATAAATGATGGTTATCTAAAAATACCGTGACGTATAGATTTCTAGAACATCATATTAACTACACACGAACATAATAGAACAAATCAATAAAACTCTATTTCAATTAAAATCGAATCGTCAGACCGCTTTCCTCGATGGAATTGCCTTTCATTCGCGCAGAAAATTACATGAATTAATGTAATTATATAATTCTGAATTACATTTATTGCAAAATGAGCAATAACCATTAATGTGATAGTTAAATTTTGGTTCAAATAAAACTAAGAGAACAATGTATTAAAGAGAATAGGATGCCATTATTTTCTTGTGCATTTGTAACAAAAGGGGAAAGTTGAAAAGAGCAAAGAGTAGTGTTTGTATTACAATTTATATTTTCGAGAGTGTCACCCCGAGTAGCAGGATGCATTAACAATGCTTTTAGAGAAGAATGAAAAACAGGAAATGCATTTGTTTTGTTTTCTGCACCAGAGGAACACGAAACATTTCGTGACTTTTACTATGAAAATAGCTGCAATCTCAAATGATAATAAAATAGTAATTCACTTAAAATACTTCTGCGCCAAAACGGTTTTTAATTTAATAATCGCTAAATGCAAAAACATCTTCCAAAAAAAATCGTAAGAAATGCGAAGTAGACTTAATAATTCCAAGAACTTTCTCGATTCTCTGCCAAAACGATTCTTGATTGAAAATTCTGCAAAAACGGCAAAAACAGGTAGGGTTGTAAATACGTTCGATGTTTTCAGAATACAAATTTTAATTAAGGAAATGCTTGGCGCAATTTTACCATTCAAGATGAAATGCAGAGCCCATATATTTCTATCCTGGCTCAAGTTCCAGAATTGCTGCCAAATACCGCTTGAAACGATAATGGAGTCTATTGATTATTACCGTTTTATTGAGATGTTTTATCCTTTTTGAAATTGTCGAATTATATTTCAATTATTACAAATTTCATTGAACTCATCCTATTTATAACTGAAATATGGAAGAAATAATAAAATTTTCTCTTGCTTAATATTATTTAATATCCTGCAAGTAGTAACTTGACCTATTTTATATACTATCTCAACTCTGAACTGAAACTTTGCACTGCGCAATATACAAGCAATATATAACTTGGTATTTCATCCACAAAAAGACGCCAACTGTAAACTGTGACAGATATTATTTTATGATGCTTCAACAAGACTTTAAGAGCCAAATTTGTTTTAAATTCATCTACAAAATTACAGACCATTTCCGAAAATAATCTACAATGGTTTTGTTTTGTAAACTATTCTTGTAAGTTTATTTGCTTTCTTTGTATGTTTTACATTTTTCCGTAAAACTAAAAAGTATTTTTAAAAGAATATTCTTCCGTTTTCTAAAATCAGAATACAAAAACGTTTTGTTTGTAAATATATTCTTTATCAGCATGACAAATACTCTACACTCTACAATATAAGAAGAAAAATATTCGTCATATTGCGCGCAGTTGTTTTCGTGTTTTTCTCGAAACACTTTCCTAAATAGAAACCTTTTCTCTGTTTACTTATGAGCTGAGTGGAAAAGCTGGCAGATATCGCACAACTTCTTCAAATGCCACTGAACTTTCCCGAACAGCGAACGGCCGAAACTTGATACAGAACCGACGATTTATCGCTAAAAGTATTTGACTAACTTCAACTTTGAACATAACCTCACTGTTCTACAAATGGGCATAACACTTAAAAAATAATTTTGCCGTTTCCGTAAACATCCAAATTAGATATCAAATTGCGTTTATCTACACATAATGTTTACAAATGAAATTAATTTTGTTTATCATTTATATTAATTCCCAGTCAAACAGGATATTGGTCTAAATTTTCAAATAAATTTAAATTATTCTATTTATTTTTAAGGTTTAAGGTAAATAATGTTTAAAATAATCTGCTTTTTTTTAGTATATCGTGCTTTTAGAGTGAAAGTAGGTTATATTAAAAAGTTTGTCTTTTTTGTATTTATTGATATATATTTTTTGCCTTTTCGTGAATCAATCAAAACGAAACGAAAATACAATTTCTAGAATGTCAACAATAGGCTTTCAAAAAATTGAATGGAAACTACAAAACCGTTTTGTCCAGTATTGAGTTCAGCTTTCAACTTCTTGTACACACTTTATTGATTTGTAGTTCAGTCTGTAAATAATGCATTATCACCAATTATTCGTACGTAACTCTTTTGTTTACTTTTAGATATTGATCCGAGGATTCGTTGCTCGCTATTTTAAGGTGAAACATCCGTTCTGAATAACGCACCCCAAAAACCATCAGAATCACTCAAGGCGTTAAACACATTTTGCATATGACATGCATACACAATTTTAATTACAATATTTAAAAAAAAAACACTAAATATTTATTTTTACTGTCAACAATAACTTTTGATTCATGGATTTTTCACTTGGAGTAGACAGAATGAATTTTTAATGTTTAAAAGTCAACTTTGGAAAGAATAGAAAGGAACAAAACCGAAATATAAAAACATCTAACTTTAATTTTTTTATCTTCTTTCTATTCCTTCCAAAGTTGACTTTTATACATTAAAAATTCATTCTAAATGAACAATAAAATAGGTTGCCCATAACAGTGTCCGCGAAATGGACACTTCGCGTGCTTTGCGCACTAGGGCGCAAGTTATCATGAAAACGTAAACGATGAAATAATTATATATAGTAGTGTTGTTTAGACTAACCAAATAAAATACTGGAAATAGACTTGGGTGTTTTTAGTGCTTAATTTACACCAATGATGTTGCAAATAAAACATTTAAAACTAAGCCTAGTTTCAATATTATATTTCTCCTTTAACAATTTGATTGATACAGCAATACAATTTTCAGATAGATTCATAAAGAGGATAAATTTAGAATTGGCAAACTCCATTATTATTCCATATTGAAATTATTCGTAGATACGTCACAAATACTAGTTCATTTTTACTTCCTTGTACGAAGTAAAGGAAGTATTGTAATCGCCAAAATTTTCGGTTCTCAGATTTCAACGGAAATAGGTGTTTTGGCCCTCCCTGAATCCATTTTGACTAATTTCGTCGTGCCGTCTGTACGTACGTACGTACGTACGTATCTCGCATAACTCAAAAACGGTAAGCCGTAGAAAATTGAAACTTTATATTTAGGACTGTTATAACATCTAGTTGTGCACCTCCCTTTTTGGTCATTATACAACTTCCGGAAGTGGTAGTTTACTTGAAGCCTATAATAGATTTTCATGAAAAACTATATTCAAATATAATTTAAAACTTTCCAAATTTGGTATATAAGACTACTATATCAATGGAAATAACATAATAGATTTTGGTTAAAATAGGCTAACCGGAAGTGGCACATTACATGAAGCTGCTAACAGTTTTCTTTGAAAAAAATGGTATTATTTTAATTTTAGAAATAAATGCTGCAAATAAAAGTTTTAGAGAATTAAATTCTGCGTCTAGCACATTAAGAATTTTTAAATTAGCTTTCTGCATAAACGAGATATCTAAATTTAAATATTATATATTTTTTGATTTAAAAAAAAATTAAGTTTGCTATGGATTAGAACAAAAAATAAAAGATTTAATGTCAAATATGTGCAATTACAGAAATATCTATAGTTTAATACGCGTACAAGGAAGTCATGTGGTGTCCATATCAGATTTTTTGTTTATAATTTAACACATTTGAACCCCGCACATAGTCCTCGATTATCCTAATTACTAAATACCTGCCATTCTTATTCAAGTCCAAATTGTAATATTATCTGTGGCAGTTATCGGTCGCGGTTAATTAATGAAATTTCGTTGCGGCGTTATCTTGCGCTGTCCGCTTGTTATAGCAGATAACACTGGGTTCTGACACGTTCTATTTCCTGCTCGTGGCGCCATCAACAAGAGTAGCTGCATTCATAATTAACTACCAAACAAGGTTATCAATTTATCCATATGCTATGAGGGAAGAGATATATGTACCTACATGAATTATTATAGTGTATCAGATTGTGATTTTGTCTCCTGAAAACAAGAACTGTATAATACCTAAAATGTGCTTGAGTTTATCAACTTCCTTTCATTTAAAACAGATTGACTTGTCTTCTTTTAATATCATCATCAAATGAAATACAAATAAAATAAAATAAATATATCATCACGCCTTTTACCCATTATTGGGTGTGGCACTCTGCCTAAACAGATCACGGTAAGTGATATATTTCTTCGCGTGAAGTGCGGTTACCAGCCGTCAAATCACGGCCACCAAATATATTAGTGCAGGGGGAACCACAAGGGTAGATTTAAATTGCTGAAAATTGTTTGTCGACTGTGGAGATCGAACCAGGGTTCTCAAGATCCACAGGCCGACTCGATACCACTGAGCCACCTACCCCAATACGTTATTATATTATTATATTTTTTAGAAATACCGCAAATATATAGTATATTGTAACAGAAGTATTAAAAGGGTGTGATTGTGAAGCATATGTGATGGATGGGACACACGTCTCTGTTCGTGTTCCATTCGCACAAGATTTCCAATGGCCTTTCAACGCGTTTATTATATATTATTTTTTACGACAGCTATACTACAAGAAATCTTGTTTTATTTTCTCAAATAATTTCAATGGTTGTTCATTGTCTCATTCTCATTTTTGTATTTATGGCAACCGAAAACAATAATTCTGTTGACACAAGATTGCAGAGATATCTTTTGGCAACTATATTCATATTGTAATCAAAGTACAAATCTGTTGTCGTTTTTACGCATATTAACTGTAAGATTTAGTCAATATATGAAATCTCTTGAACTTACGCATAATATGGAGTAGATGGCTGAGTGATATCAATTCGGATGGATTTATGAATCCGAATTCGTTTCTCATAGCTGACAAACAATTTTCAGCACATTAAAATTATCTCTGTACTTCTCCACTCACATCTTTGGAGGGCGTGATTTGACGGCTGATAACCGCACTTCAGACGCTTATCGAGATCTGCTACGGAGGGGGCCACGCCCAGTAATGAGTAAAAGGGGTGATAATATATGTATAGCTTTATTAGACACAACAACTGAAAGCTACATTTAATACGCATAATAATGCATCAAATCGTGAACGTATATCTAAAATTAATTAGATAATTATTTATCATAATTAACAATGAAAAATGTCACTGATTGTTCAATTTAGAAGGACTTTTTAATAAAATAGATTATTAAGAAAATAAAATAAAATATATCATCACGCCTTTTACCCATTACTAGGTGTAGCACTCTACTTAAGCAGATCTCGGTAAGTGATATATTTTTTGCGTGAAGTGCGGTTACTAGCCATCAAATCACGGCCCCCAAAGATATTTGGGGAGGGGGTGCCACAAGGGTAGATTTAAATTAGTTAAAATATAATAATTTATACCTTTTAAATGTTACAATAATCAATAAAATTTAATATCGTAAATTTGAAATTAATTATTTATTAAATTATGTGTTATAATTGACAACGAAAAATGTCAGCGACTGTGGTAAGCTCAGACATGCTCATTATTTATTTATTTATTTATTTATGTTACGCTGTACAACAGGAACTTAATCCCAATTACAGTACAGGGTCCGCACTCACCAAGCCGCAGTGTGACAGTTCATATAATTTTTAGCTTGAGTGCGATTCGAACTCGGGATCTCCGGATTCGAATTCTATTATATTATCTATCATATCTATCTTTGTTTTTCATGGCACGATTTAATGCGATTTTTTTTTAATTACCCCGGTATCAGACATCTCTATTTATTATTTATTCACGTTAACTAGTAACTTCAGTTAATACGTATCATATCTAAAATCTCTAGTTATTACGCCTAATAATGGCAATTGTATATTACCTGTAACATATACATTTTAATTATTAAACGCTATGATTTGACACCTTGCAACTACAAAATAATTACTAAGATCTACGGTTTATTTCATTATTTAGAATAAATATTAGTCAAAATTATTATGAAAACCTGGTGCGTAGGTTCATTAATAATCTACTAATTTAAAGTTGCAATTTTAAGCTACTATAATTTTGTTCATAATTATTTTAGATGATAAATAATTTCGTGATCAAATGAAGTTAGCAAAGTTTAGTAGGCATTTCATATTTATAAATTTTGAAATGAAGTTACATTTAATTAAATGCAGGGGATTTAAATTTATTATTTCCGCATTAAAAAGTTTTGTCACTTTAATCACTTGCGATAAATCTAGAACCGTTTTCACTCTGACGTATCGCGTGTAAAGCTTTACATATATGCTAGACGTAAATGACAGAGTAAGCTTATTTAACATTGTCACACTGTGGAAAATATTCTTACTAACCTTTTCCAGCATTTATATGAAAAAGAAAACCAAAGCTACATATATATTTTAATTTCAACTCATCATGATTTAAAATTTTAAATGTTATAAATCTTTCAACACTGATATAACAATCATTCTTAACATGATTTTTAACTTTATACAAAAATAAACAAATCGTAAACTTCAGAAATTTACGAAGAAATACATGAGATATATGGTAAACAAACATTTTACAGTTTCAACAAACTATGAGGTACATCAGTGATTCTCAAACTTGGTAAAACAATTGCCCAACACTAAATAATAGTATATTATGTAACATCTTTTTAATTTCGAGTTTTTTTCAACGAACTGAGCGTAGCGAAGCGAGTGCATAAAAACAAGTATATAAAGAATAATAGTTATTAGTGTATTAAGAGCGTAAAGTGATTCTTTGTTACTCGAGCACGGTAATTGCAGCGCGAGCCGAAGGCGAGAGCTGCAATAGTGCAAGAGAAACAAAGACACTTTACGCTCGTGATACACACATAATTTTTTCTACGATTGCATCTTAAAGTTATTAAAAAACGTAGGTATACGTCTAAAACTAAATTCGTTTTGTTAACTGTCAATATGACAAATTTCTGTTTTGTTTGTATCCCTGGTAACTATTGAAATAATCTTTTTCGTGCGTTGCCATCGGAAACGCGCGAATTTAACGTCTTTTTCGCGCGTTGCCATTGGAGACGCGCAAAAAAGATATTTTTCGATTGTTCCACAGAAAACGTCAACTTTACGATGACAAATGAGAGCGTAATTGTCATCTTTTCATAGCAATCGTAGAAAAAATATATTTTCTCTATGATCGCAAATTAAAATAACAAAAAATGTAACGTATAATATATTATATGAAAAGTAAAGTTATTTTACAGTGACAGATACAGGAAGCTAACTTTACCTCGTATTTAATATGTCAGTTGTTATCTTCATGACGTGACTAAAACAGTTAAAGCAACAGCTTGTCAACATGTGATTAAGATTGCTATTTAGCGCCGTAGAAACCAGTACATTAAATGACAGGAAAATAAACATTTGCCTGACCTTTAAGACTCAGGAAAGCTTTGCTTTGTATGCCTAGCCAGGAAAATAACATATTGCCTGCCTAAGCAGGTAATGAAACAAACGTAAGTTTCTAATTACTTAGCAACATAAAATACTGACTGAATATGTAAGTCAAATATTTCTTTTAGTTTAAATTAATTTAAAATATGTATTATTTGTTTATAAGTTTCAGGTAAAATGTTGTACGTAACACGTCAGTAAAGCGTCGTACAGGATTCGTAAGCTGTTTCAAGCTCGGCATGAAACTATCTACTCATTCTGTAATTGAACGGTTTCCTGACTTTTTTACGTAAATAACTATTTTTTAACTTGAAATACTAAACAAAATAGGTAATTAAATTCATCATTATCTTTAATACAAAATATTCGTAGGGCCGCTTACGATATTCAGAGTCATAGTCAGATCTTAAAATATAGATTGTGATTAAATAAAAATGATTAAACAAATGTAGCATATTGTATTGCGTTTTTTTTGCTGAGGGATAAAAATGCGAAACTAGTAAACAAGAAAAAAAAAATTTTAGCAAATAAAATAAGGAAGAAAGTTAAGAAGCAACTTCCATTTCAAATCACGAACTTGGTTTAAATGAAAAAAGCGAAGCAAAGTTATACAAGATGTTAAAAAAAGTTAAACAACTTTGAGGATATATACATACAGTTTGATGTGCGGATTTTCAGCCAAAAATATATTTTTTTAATTTGTAAAATAAAGAACATGATTCTTGAAGTGCGTACATAAAAACAATTTCAATGTTAGAATAAAAAAATCCTGATTTAATCATTTAATGAACTGAGAACTAGATCACTCTGTTAAACTGCTCAATTTTAAGAACAACGAATTGATACTACAAAACAAAATTAAATTAATTTATTTGCCATTTAACATCAGTAACATAATTATTCATTATTGTTTTTGTTAAAAATTATTCTATAAATTAGTTATACGAATTTTGAAAAATTTCTCCACTAATATCTTTGGGGGCCGTGATTTGACTGCTGGTAACCGCACTTCACGCGAAAAAATATATCACTTACCGAGATCTGCTTC
The DNA here is from genome assembly GCA_947425015.1 of Pterostichus niger. NCBI lineage: Eukaryota > Metazoa > Arthropoda > Insecta > Coleoptera > Carabidae > Pterostichus > Pterostichus niger. The sequence goes on from OX380341.1 coordinate 9,402,836, forward strand.
GACAGAGTGACACACCTAGTAATGTGTAAAAGGCATGATGATGTATTTATTGATTTATTTTATTTGTTTAAGCTTAATATAAATAATTGTTTGCAACAACAAAAACTTACTTTTTGAATATAGAATAGAATAGAATAGAATTTATTTATTTATATAAATTAAATTAACAGTATCGAATCAAATGTTTAACAGCAATTTGAACTATTTCTTAATGTTACTTCAGGTTACATTTATTTGAAACATAAAATAATGTTTCGTTGATGCAAAGAAGTATTAAAATTCGAGTTGACTGGATTGTATTTTATAGCCGAACATTATCCTATTGGAACAGTAGTCGAGAATGTACCGTTCCACGAATAGAAATACTCTTGCTTAAAAATCTATAAACCATTCAACACAATAAAAGATCACAACTAGCATTTCTTAAACACATCCAGAAGTATCAAAATAAACCCTGTAACATACTTCAAAATAGAGCGTGTAAAATAAAAACAGAGCTATCTTGAAAATCGACGGATCATTACTTATTTGTTTTACATCCACTTTTAGCATTTCTAGCAAATCACATTTGAATCTTCAAAGTAAATTTCTTCCTTGTATGTTCCTGTACTAGTTATCATATATAGGCTGTTATACTTTAAAAGATCCAACAAATATCAACTTTAGATCATAAAGTATAATTTTTACAGCAACATGTAAGCTAATTGATATTCAAATACAGTTTATTTTTAATATGGTGGCGTTCACTTCCTAGCACCTAAATTAAGAATCCACTGACATATGTGTATTTGTCTTTGTCACTCACTTTCTTGTTCTCTCACTTGTACATACATGTGTATGGGGTAGGTGACTCAGTGATATTTGAAAACTCAGGTTCGATTCCCACAGCCGATAAAAAAAATTCACCACATTAAAAAACCTACCCCTGTAGCTCCCCCTTCACGAACATCTATCACTTATCGTGAAAAGTAAATGAATTCTTGTTTTTTTTTAATTTAAATTAATTAATAACAATATCGACTGTCCGTTTTTATTATCTAATCTGTCTTGGCAGATTCCGTCACGGAATCTGACAAATGCTCAACCTATATTTTGTATTCCTCATTGTACTTCATACTACTGGTTTCATGCTCCTTTATGGAGAATATGTCGGCGCTTTAATAGTTTAAATTTTAATATTAATGATGTAACCAGTGACTTGATTTCAACCACGTTAACCAGATTTATAGACTTAAACAAAAATATGCTATTAAATGATTTCTCCTGAGAAATGACCTGTATCCTATGTTACATGTGAAATGATATATGTAAAGTCGTACTACTTATACGCACATATTGTATTTTTGGGCGATTGCCTGTTCGAATGAATAAATAAATAAATAAATTATAAGAACAATATTTCAATATTTAAATTGACATGTATTAAGAGTCATAATATCGTTTAGGAAGTAGTTCTATAGATTTAAATGTAACGAATTTCTAATTTAATTTGAATATATGAAATAAATTGCAAAGTTGATTAATAAACACGATATTTGCTGCTTCTCTTAAAATATAACACCAGTATATTTCTTTTTCTTTTTCATTATTACTACTTGTTAAGAGACAAGAAAGTATTGTTTATGGATAAGTAACTAATTTTGCAAGTGATTAAATATAAAAAAAGATTCTTTCTTTCATATTTATTTTTAAAATATTTTAATCAGACTATTCTCTCTATTCTGTTACTGTTAATGACAATCCTGATTTTTCATGAGTATACTATACTCCACTTCGGGATTCTATGACTAATATAATTTATTCTGTTATTTCAATTTTATTCTGTTCTCGTACGAAACTGTCAATGTAAATAATTTATTTGTAACCACACTTTTTTTAAGCTGTTTGTGAGTTATCATTACATTCCTTTTTATAAAATAGCTACGTATGGAATTTAGCAAACTGCACGAAAATTACATAAAAATTAAGAGGTAGATTATTCTGGTTACAGAGTACCGAAATTGTAATAATCTCTAAAGTAATTATGAATAATAAAAGTTGTCATTACCGTATTAATCATTAACAGATAATGATTCAGGTACAGAATACAGAATATTTATAGAGCCCCTTTAACGAATAAGGAACTCGAAAAGATTTTATACAATTCAGACGATGACGAAAAAGCACCACTGTGTCGTGGCACTTGTTTCGATGGGTTTCATAAAAATTTGTATATTTGTAAATGATTTAGTTAGTAAGTATAAAATATTTATTTAGTTTAAATATAAGACTCTCATTAAACGTAATTTAAATTTTTGGCAGTAATATTTGAAAAATATACATGACTTGTGTAAACTTCAATTTATAGTTTTATGCTCAGCCCCCGGATCACGCCATATATAATTCTAGTGTAGAGTTCAGAATGAGGATGGTGATTTTTTCAGCAAAAATTTATTTATAAACTATTTTTAGAAAATAAATAAGAATTAACCCGACGAAACGTGTAAATAAAGTGGTAATGTATCAAAGTACAAGATTCTCAAAATGCGATTGTGACGTTTTATAACCAAGGGCAATAGTGAAAGGGCTTCTGGCGTCTTTCTTTGCCTTGCTTGTTGTTTCCGTTGAATAGAAGAGAAGTGACGATACACTTAGCTGTGTTTGATCACATTTATGTGAGCGTCGATTTGTTTTCTTAGATGGCAGCTGTCGGCTCATCGTACCTCGACCGTCTGCTGTCATTGCAAACAGTTCGTCCCAATTTTATGGGGTTGTTTGTACAAGTTTCTATCCTTATTTTATTCCAATTTGCAAGGAAGTAAATGATATATATGCTTATTTAGATATTAAAATGATTTGATTTGTTAATTCGTAGAAACTCGGCGTGTTTATTTTAATATGGAAAATTATCAAGTTATGTTTTAGTATTTATTGTGTTAAAACTTGAAATGAAATTAAATGTTTGTGTTGAATTATTCTCTAGTTATGAAATTAATTAACTTTGATCTTGTCAACATCTTTTAGATATGTTTAAGATTTGTAATTTTATTTAAATTCAACGTTTCTAAATACAAAATGTGTACCTTCTGGCAAAATAAACAAAACTATATACGTAGAATTTAAATAAAGTTACAAAACTTAAACCGAAAATTGTTTAAATAATCTTTTACCTAATTTCGTTATGAAAAGTACAGCTTTACATCAATTTTTGACATTATGAAATGTCAATTTTTTCATAACTGTCATTCAAGAATTATGTAAAAAATGCTTTACAGAAATAGTTACGTAATAAATGTTGACAGTTTGCACTTTCTCAAAAATGTTTGCATTTAACGGAAAAAACAATTTATTTCAATTTTTAGGATTTATATACATTTAATAACTTTATGGGGTAGGTGGCTCAGTGGTATCAAGTCGGCCTGTGGATCTTGAGAACCCTGGTTCGGTCCCCACAGCCGACAAACAATTTTCACCAATTTAAATCTACCCCAGTGGCTCCCCCTTCACTAATATCTTTGGGGGCCGTGATTTGACGGCTGGTAACCGCACTTCACGCGAAACAATATATCACTTACCGAGATCTGTTTAGGCAGAGTGCCACACCCAGTAATTAGTAAAAGGCGTGATGATATATTTATTTATTTATATTTAATAATTTTACTGGTATTCACGGGCAAATTAACAGATTCTTCAATATCAGAAGGAAGGTCTGTCCGAATTCAAAACTAATTTTCAATGATGACATAAGCTTTAAATTTAAACATTTTATTCATTTATTTTCATGGCAACGCTTTAGTAAATTGATGTATTGATTTTGAAATATACTGAACTGTCATAAATCTAGAATTTTATGTATTTTAAAAATTATTTTAGCGGAATTAGATAAAATTTTGTACGTAATACGTTATGAAAACGTGATATTGTTTGACTCACATAATTTACAAAACTCGCTTCGCTCGTTTTGGCAAATATTATGTTCGTCAAACAATATCAGCCTTTTCATAACTGGTTACGTCAATAACTATTATATCACAAGTGATTGAATTGATAGTATAAGATCGTGAGAAATATCATCAATTATCTCGCTCGCGTATAATGACTTATTTCACTCATTTATAATAATTATTTATTCATTCGAAAAGGCAATCGCCCAATAATACAATATGTGCGTATAAGTAGTACGACTTTACATATTTCATTTCACATGTAACATAGGATACAGGTCATTTCTCAGGAGAAATCATTTAATAGCATATTTTTGGTTAAGTCTATAAATCGGGTTAACGTGGTTGAAATCAAGTCACTGTTTACATCATTAATATTAAAATTTAAACTATTAAAGCGCCGACATATTCTCCATAAAGGAGCATGAAACCAGTAGTTTGCGGTACAATGAAGAATACAAAATATAGGTTGAGCATTTCTCAGATTCCGTGACGGAATCTGCCAAGACAGTTTGATAATAAAAACGGACAGTCGATGTTGCTATTAATTAATTTAAATAAAAATAATGTATCACTGTAATTGATATAAGACGCTAGTGAGCTTAACTTCATTAAATTAGCAATAGTAAAATAATAATAATAATAATGTACTATTTTAATATTGTATAATTATTATTATTATATTATTATATAACTATTATTCGCAAATTTATCACCAAAAACCAAAAATATAAATACGAGCTAGTCGTTCGGATTCCATTATGAATTATTGGTCAGTTGGAATATTTCGTATTGTAATACATAAAATAACGATGTTTGCGTAATATAGAATTGAGCTTTATTGTTATAACTATAATATCCATGATAAAATTTCCCTTTTCCAAAATGAGGGCAAGGCACAAGGCATTTGTAAAACAATGAGTATTGTAGTTCCCTGTAGAAATGCAAAATGCGCTTTGTGTTTACATTACATTTATTTTTAGTTGAAATGTCGACCTTCATTCCTTCTTTCTATATCAAATATAATGCACACAAATGTATTTTCAAAGTCCCCATTTGTAAACAAATTTCGAATTGATGATACCATTACTTTTGAAGTCGGCATAATGTATTATTAAACATTTCAGATTAATTACAGTGATATTTCATCAATTTTTTATGCTGAAAGAGCTTTATCATTTGAATTTCATGCTATCATTTCTGACTAATCGCTATATAATCTGATAGTGCGAATCATCAAATGCAAATTTATCATTTCCAATCATCAGTAAATCATATACTCATTACTGAATTCATGAAACTAGAAGCACTCTTGTAATTTGTCAGATAGATAATTAGTTGATAATTATGTTATAGCAGAACACTAATGCTTGTTTTTGTTTTAGGTTGTGCTGGTGTTCATCCTAAGTATAGCTTCGCTCATAATATACTTCATTGACGCGTCCAAGTAAGTACAAATATCAATATTGGCTTTTTGTTCAGCAATTAAACTAGTTCAAAGAATCCACTTTCTTGGATGTTTTCTATTCAATATAATTATAAAACAATAAGATACGTTTGAAATGTTAATTAGCAAGTGCAAAGATATCAGCGACTATAAAACGCGATATGAGTTTTATCAAAAAGAACAAATATCGTGCCACTATTTCATTTCCGGAAACTTTGTTATACATAGCGATTTAGCACGAATGTAGGTTAATTCAAGAATTTGCCACGCAAAACTAGATTCTAACCTGGCAAATGACAATTAAAACAGGGAAGTTTACCGATTGTTTTTTTTTTACAGTGACGGCGTCGAGCGTTGCCAAAAATGGAGCAACAACATCACACAGCAGATCGACCTTGCCTTCAATATATTTTTTATGGTCTATTTTTTTATAAGAGTAAGTTTGCTTTTTAATTAATTCTCCAACCATTTCAGAGTAATTTCATAATCAAATATTGATTGATATCATCAAGCTAATGGATTGTAATGGAAGCGAATTTGTAATGATTGTAATGAGGTTTTTCTGGTGTGTTGCAGTTTATAGCGGCTAGTGATAAGTTGTGGTTCATGCTAGAAATGTATTCATTCGTAGACTACTTTACGATACCCCCGTCCTTTGTTTCCATTTACTTGGACCGCACGTGGATAGGTGAGTTTTTACACCCTGACATTCGCGCATTTATGTTCTATAAAAACGAAACAGTAGGTACCATCACGTCTCTGTATGGACTCATGTACTGTGTACATTTTTATGGACCGTAAAAATGCGGTGTTGCGACTAAAGTTGGATCATAAATTGATTAGAGCGGTGTTTGGTGCAGGTCTAAGGTTCCTCCGAGCACTGCGACTCATGACTGTACCGGACATCCTGCAATACCTCAACATATTGAAAACCTCGAGCTCAATACGCCTCGCGCAACTTGTGTCTATATTCATTTCTGTGTGGTTGACGGCGGCCGGTATCATACATTTGGTGAGTAATACTCCAGAGATGATGAAATCATTTAAGTTTCCAACGCGCGCCAACTTTCCAGTTCGAAAACTTGTAAAATCTTCCAGCGTTTGTGCGAGTGTTCGTGACGTGTAGACGTTTAACAATGTCTGTTTTGTGCGTTCCAGTTAGAGAATTCCGGCGATCCATTAGAGTTTAGAAATCCGCATCCCCTTCCTTACTGGACGTGCGTATACTTCTTGATCGTCACCATGTCAACAGTGGGCTACGGTGATGTCTACTGCCAAACAGTACTTGGTCGAACATTCTTAGTATTCTTCTTGCTCGTAGGCTTGGTAAGTATCTGTAGTAATCTGTCCCGTCTATCTAATTCATTCTAATTCTTCTGAATAACGTGATCCTAGATGATTCTTTACTGAACAGCCATGTCGCGTTGTAATGGTGCTTTTTGCTTTGCCATTCGAACTCTTCCGAGGGCTATTCTGCAGCAGCACTGCTCGCAAGCGCAATGTGTTGGTTGTAATATTAACATTGTAGATAGCGATAGCTCCAGCTAACGTGTTTAGCGCGTGCGCGACAGAATAGCCCGAACAGACTGCAACTGATCTTTCCTGTACATATAGAATAACGATGACAATGTTGTAAATGTGGCAGCGCCTTTAACAAACTTCCGGCGCGATTATTGTGTGCGTTAATTGAAACGGATCGATCCCCAGAAACCACTCACTGCGAGGCATGAGCTGCCGCAAGGCAATACTCAATACCAACTGGATATAATCCACAGATCGACCCGATACTGTGGATCAGTCTAGCCATGTTTACCTGATACTGTCTAAATGTCGGCGACGTGTCTCTTGCAGAACCCCTAGTATAAGATTTGTTCTCTTTCAATTACATGTTGTCCGGTCAATCCTAATATATACTCGCCTAAAAACTTCAAAATCCGGCCCGATTAATTTCTGTCCCCACCATCCTTCCGTTGAACTTGGTCCTCTGTATTCCCAGTTACATCATGTGGAGTTAAATGTTACAATTACACATGCAGGCCAATCTGAGTGAATGGTTGTCGCGTGTCGTGGTCTCGTGATGTTGTGTGTGCCCTTTGGACTGTGTCGTGAGCTTTGTCTGTGCACTGCGTGCTTCTTGCCTGCGCTTCTGTCACCACCTTTGGCACTTGTTGGCACGGCGGGATGCGACGGGAACAACATGCAACTCAGGACTGTTACTATTCAACACCTCTCCGGTCGCGTCCCGCATTACACTAGTAGCCTTAGTGAAGTAAGTAACAGTTTGTTGTTGATAGCTTTGCTTCTTTTTCTCGATCATCGTCCGATTGTGACACGTACACTGAGCCTTACGCTAAGTGACTGTGTAGTTATGGATGTTTGTTCACAGGCAATATTTGCTAGTAGCATTCCCGAGATTATAGATCTTGTTGGAAGTAGATCCAAGTACGGTGGAGAGTACAAACGCGAGCATGGAAAGAGGTACACTAACACTTGAACCTATACACGTTTACACAGTAACAGTACTATTCCCTCCCGGTGGCGATGGCGCACTTCGAGCCGAACGACCTTGCACGGCCAACACCGACTCTTATTGCGCCATCGATCGCCTGCTGATTTATTCACTTTTCTCAATTTAATACACTGATCACGTGAAAACTTTTGCTAGAATTTTTGTATACTTCAAGTTTGTAAATTTAGACTGAAATTGAATTTTGAGATAAATATTAGCAAAAGTTTTTATTTATTTTTATTTTGTATTATTTGTTTTCTAAGTATATAATATATAATAACAATTTTAAGTTTGAATAAAAGCATGGCACGAGAATTTTGAATTTTGCTCATTTGTCGTAAAATGGATAAGCTACAGCACTGTGCATTAAATATGAACTTTGATTCCATGTCCATTTTATGAAATGAGTGAATAAGGTATAATGAACTGATGCTCAGCAACATGATGCAGGCACTTTCACGTATTTAGAAGCTGCTCCCTACACTGAAGTAGAAGTGCACTTTTTATTTATTGGTTCATTTTCAGTATATTTTGATTAATAGACTAATGAATTAATAAGTAGACTTACACTGTTTGAAATAATTTGATGAAATTGAAGAGACATCACATGACATTGTTTACACAGTGAAACTTATACTGCGTGTGCTCTATGTCGTTTTTGTCCTGAATCCTATACTGTGTTTGTCCTTTTGACAATTAGTTTTGACTTTTTGTAAGCCTGTATGTGTTCCGTTTTGAAGTTTTTCGTTGATTTGTCCCGTTTACAACCTGTAACGATGCTCGCTTGTGTAACCCAAACGGCGGTCTGGCATTCGCAGTGTTCGATTTACTAACAGCGTTCGTTGGTTGCGGTCCGGCGAAGACGTACCGAGAGTTCAGTGGAATTGAGTTGTGTGAAGCATGTAATAATGCGATATGCGATGCGATGATGCGTGCCGCGTGCGCAGTAACATAGCAACTAGGTCTGTGTGCTGTGCTGCGCTGCGTGGCGCTGAGCTGAGTGTGGTGTACATGAGAGCGTGAAAGCGTGAGTGAAATGATGAGCTAGTGGTAGAACTAGCGGCAGGTCCAGACTGGGGACCTGACGGGTCTGTCTCCTGCTGCACTCAATGAGGGTTATATGTGCGTTGGTAGGCCGTGTTTGCCAGCTGGATCCCAGAGATTACGGAGCTCGCTGCCAATCGGCCCAAGTATGGCGGAAAGTACAGCAAAGACGTGCGACGCAGGTACTAAACCAAGGCCGCTACACTAATATCACCTGAATGAACGCTATTTTTATTATACTTATAAAGTCTCAGTTTGTAGCACTTGGGTTATGCTTTGCGCTAGCCGGTAACCGTACATCCGGCGCCCTCCTAGAAAGCATTGTTCTCGGAGCGCGCCGCGTACCGCAGAGTACAGTTTCTAGTGTTGGTTTTATGGCATGATCTACTCAGACTAGCCTGCCAGATTCATGCAGCATTCTGTATGCTCGCCTGTCGTGTGTCCGCACTCCGCTCCCATGAAACCCGTCTGTCCAACAAAACAACCCACCGCCCACTGCTGTTTGTTGTCTTTCGCGCGTGTCCTATACATACATCCGTAGCCGACTCCGAGTCTACTATCTATATTATTATTGTTATGAATAACTTGTAAAGTAAATTGATTGATTGAGAGCAGGCAGCTCCGACCGCGGCCGCACCAAGTGGAGCATACAGAATGGGGTGATGGGATGAGTTGGTTTGACGTTTATCCTGGTAGCCTGACTTTTTTAGATTTTAGAGAGTTTGTCTGTCCCCGTAGCGTGCACACAGTGCCTGCACACGCCCGCTGTAGGCGCGCAGCCGCCTGCCCGCCCGCCACGCCACGCACGGCAAGCTTGCACACCAGCGTCGCGACGCGCCGCCACCGCCGCCGCCACCGCCAACTCCGGCATGCCGCGGCGGTGGCCGAATGACTGACGAGTGCTGTGAGATTAATAACATAACCAACTAATTGACACCTTGTGTTTCATTTGTCGTTCATCACGCCCCATTCATCTCTCGCCTCTCGCCTCTCGACCTCAACTTGTAGAGCTCTCGTCCTCAAGTTCTCACTCTCCGTTATCATCAGTCGTTCACTCGTGCTCTGCCGACGTCCCCTTCCATGCACCCGATCCGAGAGAGTCTGCTTTCATGTTCGTGTACGAGAGATCAGTTCCCAGCTGCTCCTCCTCTATCTCTAGATCCTCGTGACATTACAAACACATACCGACACTCGTCGCGCGGCCGAGGTGGCTCGGTATATACATACATAGTAGCAACCTCGGCGCGGGACGCCTGTACTGCTCTAGCAATGATGCGAGTTGTCTTGTCTTGTTCTGTCCGGCCGGCGTCTAGGCGATATTTGCCAGTTGTATCCCCGAGATAATTGACTTGATCGGGACTAGGCCAAAGTACGGCGGCACCCTGAAGAACGAAAGAGGCAGAAGGTGAGATCAGAACGTCACCAGTACCAGTAATGTCTTTTTAATTGCTACGCGGTTCATATCGGTTTACCTTGTTTTTGCGTAATCCACACATGCTGCTGACTGAAGATATGATATGGGCCGAGTGTGTACTATTAAAAAGGCTTGCAGTACAGTCACCACCGTGGTGCTCATTGCTGTGTTCCAAGAAAGATGTTCCTGCACGCTTGTTCACCCACTGGGCCCCGTCCTGTCCCGTGCCCACACCCACACCTCGCCCGGTCGGCGGTGGACCATTCACGAGATCCTTATCGTGTCTGATTAAGTGTTAACACCCGAGCCCGAGCCCGATCTTAATGACAAAACGTTAACATCCCCGGTCAGGCGCGAGGCGGTGCCACCACTCGTGTAGTGTAGAGGACTTGGGCCGCCCTACGCCTGGCCGCTAGTACCGCTGTTGTAAGTGTTAGCGAGTGAGACAATGCATGTGTCCTGCATGCGCCATCAGCCATTTCCTGCGCGACCTCAGATTCAGTCGACTTCAGCCCAATAGTATCGTCTGTGTGCGTGGCAAGGCTGTGTGCACATAGGCTCTCTCTCCTTAGCTTCATTTTGATTACACAAGACAGGCTTGATTTCACTGCAACTTATTCAATGGAATCAATCAGTAATTCCGAGTCTTGACAGTTCAAGCCTGTCTCTGTTTCAAATTTAATTATGTAGGTGAATTTAATACTAGAAGTGTGCCGTGTTGAGATTTTACTAATTCTATGCACGTATTATGCAAACCGGCAAACGTTTTGATGAAAAGTAGAACCAATAGGATTAATTTGCTCAGCTTAATAAAGGGTTTTCCTATGCCTAGGTCAACAAAAAAGGTTTGTTCATTTTTATACATTCCACAATATTCACGTGGTATAGGATTGCCGAACTTTAAGCTATTTTTTTAGATATCGTTTCCCTATAAACTAAATAATATCATCGACCTTTACCGGTTCGTATTATTTTTAAAATATTCTAGATTTAGGATAAGATTTCGTAGATTACCACTTGATCAGGCACGCTATTGTATTTTGTTCTGTTCATTTTTACATTTTGTTGATAATTTAGCGTTTTTGTCTTAATTAGAAGTATTAAAAAAGTATTATTTGTTCGCGGATAGAGACCCGCATGTCCTATAGAGCATGCGCCTTCAAAACACAGCGCTGAGCATTCTAGAGTCACCAGTAGTTTAGGAAAATTATCCAAGTATTCTTGGTGCCTATTTATAATTACTATTCAATTGGATTATATTTATATTTACAGTAACTTGATGTGATTAATTACAAATAAATTCACGCGAATTAATTCAGGGAGCAGCGACTTGTCTTTTAAAGTAAAAACGAACAATTTACACAAACATTTTTTATTTAAAAACATTTCATGTAATATCTAACACTTGACACTGAAATTTTAAATAAGATACTAATAGAAATTTGTTCCATAGGCATATAGTGGTATGTGGACACATAACTTATGAATCTGTGTCACATTTCCTGAAAGATTTTCTTCACGAAGATCGAGAAGATGTTGACGTGGAAGTTGTCTTTTTACACAGGTAAGATCTTTTCAAACACATATGATCTGAAACTTGTTTACTAGAACAAAAAACATATTTTTGATATTTTGTGTTGTTTTTTTTATTTTTACTAAAGTAGGAGTTGTATAATGTTGTCTTTTAATGAAGTTTGGTGTATTGTGACCTTGTAGGAAGGAACCGGATCTAGAACTTGAAGGACTTCTCAAAAGGCACTACACCACTGTGGAATTTTTTCAGGGAACTATGATGAATGCAGTTGACCTTGAAAGAGTCAAGGTACTTCAATACAGCACTAACGATCTCTAGTCGTACAGTAGAGCCTTTGGTCGATATTTCTGTGTGTTTTCTTCGCTTCCAGTATTTTAAGGCACATATTATCACAATGTCTTACGTCTTTTGTAATTGAAGATAAACATTTCACTTGTATTAGCATCATCCAAGCAGTAATTGTTTTGTTTGTAAATATGATCCGTTGAAATGCACTTGGTGCAATAATGGGCGGTGCGCGTGTTGTTGAAATGTTGATCTTGTGATCTTGTATTCCGCAATTGAGTAGTGGTAGAGCAAGCAACATCTACATTTTGATTTTTGCATGGTAACGCTGGGAATGCACGGACCCTGCGCTGGGACTTCAAGGACACCAAGGACAGAATCGGAGCAAGTGTTGCGGAGTATTGTACTTGTTGGTAACGTGTCTATTGTGTAGGAAACCTCCGGACCTTGAGCTGGAAGGCCTGTTCAAGAGACATTTTACCACGGTGGAGTTCTTCCAAGGCACAATCATGAACCCCATAGACCTGCAGCGGGTCAAGGTGAGGCAAAGGGATGTGTGCCCTGTCCCCTGCCGCGTGCGCTGCTCTGTGATTCACTAACTGAACTGATACCTTTAACCGTCCAGTCGCTGTTCATCGTTTCCGTTGCCGTTGTTTGATTAGTAGAAAGAACCGTTGTGACTTTTGTTCTGTTGCCTTTTTGTTTCAGTGGTACCTTGTATTGATTTTGTTTGCATTTGCTCCCTCATTATGTGAATGGATGTTGGTATAGATGAAATCTGTACCCGCAACTAGCCTTTTTTTCTTTTTATTTCTCTTTAGTTTATTTGATACTGTTGCACACTCTTGATTATTTACCCCAGTTTAGTTTAGCTTGGTTTGATTTTCATTTATACAATAAACACGTACTTACTACATCTGAAATCCTGAAATGTCCAAACAAATGACTTGGATAACATAGCTTGTCCCCTCGTTTCTTAAATGTGTACATGTTGTGTCTCTTATCAAATACATTCTAGACAAAATGTACTAGCAGAGCAATACTAAAACGCTCGTACCTGCGTAAGGCTCCTAGACGGTGGTAAGTCGCACTGGACTCCTAAAGTCTACAATTGATAGCCTGTTTATGTACAGTAGATTATGAATTGTAGAATTGTGTTTTGTAGTGTTTGTGTTGTACAAAGGATTGAAAATACGTTTTCGTCTTGCATGCACAATATTGTACATTTAAGTATTTTTAAAATTTAATAATTAACCGGCACTTACCTTTTAAATCTGTATTTCAAAAATTCCATTTATAAATCTAGATTCACTTTTCAAATTATTAGATTAGTAGTCTATCCTCATTCATAGTTTATAGATTGAAGCCACCAATTTTGAATTAACATAATTCTACTTTTTATGGAAACAAAGTACAAAAATGCAATAAACTTGATATCTGTAGGTTCATGAAGCAGACGCTTGCCTGGTGTTAGCGAACAAATACTGTCAAGATCCGGATGCAGAAGATGCGGCAAACATTATGCGAGTGATTTCCATCAAGAATTACAGCGATGATATCAGAGTTATCATCCAGCTTATGCAGTATCACAACAAAGTAAAATCATCAGTATTATTTGCGTTAAATATATACTAATAAACATATGTTGTAGGCTTATCTATTAAACATTCCGTCTTGGGATTGGAAACAGGGGGACGACGTCATCTGCCTGGCTGAACTGAAACTTGGCTTTATCGCACAATCGTGTTTGGCTCCAGGTTTTTCCACCATGATGGCAAATCTCTTTGCTATGAGATCCTTCAAAACGGTATGTTGTTAATACTTACTATTTTTAGTATTCTTTATCCGTGGAAACTGTTAATTTCACATGATGGAAACATATAGTAAATTTCAAAGATTGTCTGTTTAAAAAAAATGGCAATGCTTGCAGTCTCCAGATATGCAGGTGTGGACCAATGACTATTTGAGGGGCACTGGAATGGAAATGTATACAGAAACGCTGAGCCCTTCGTTTACAGGAATGCCATTTGCTCATGCCACAGAGTAAGTCGGTTCCCTAGCATCATCATGTATCCAACCCATCCTCTACCTTCTATCGCCCTTTAACTTATCATTTTATTATTATTTTTTATCTATTTGTCACTTTTCTGTCGTCCACCTGAGTTTTTACAGTATCATGATGATGCTAAATACTTGGCGACCTGATTATCACTGCAAGCTTTTGTCTTTCGTGTAAATATGAATAAATGCTGTCGATGTTTCTCTTTCACCACGTACCCTATTCATTTAGTTTATTTATTGTTTTACCATTTAAGGTGAAACCCGCTATCATTTTATCAATCAATGCGATTACGGCGACCGTTGTTCATTTTAAATAATAATTGTTAAGTTTGCCAATATGACATTTGTAATTTGGTAACCACCGTCAAACTAACAATATTATTAAAATAGGTGAAATTATGAGAATAAATAATTTGTTTGATTTCTATTTCCATTATCGTATTGGATTGGAGTAAATTAAATATTTATATTTTATGCATTAGCTATATAATTCAGCAGATGGTGCTTTACAAGCTACCAGTTTTACATGCATTAACTAAATAATTCAAATTTTATCGTCATTAATTTCCAACCTTGTTTTCCGTATAGTTAAAAAACCACTGTTAAAAATTAACAGAATTAAAGAAACTCAAGGGCGTGCTGGAAGCAAGCGGCACCTGTGTGAACATTTTTTTATGGTGCCCCATTACCAAAAAATAATATTCTAAATAAACGAATTAATCATGTTTGAACAAGAATAATTACTGAGATCATATATAAATTACTAGAATAGTAATAAAATAAGACGATACTGAATTATTTTATTAATCGCAACCAATAACTAATTTTGAATTTATATACATTTTTAAGGCGCTTCGGCGCCTTTGGCATCATGGCGCCTGTGTTCGCGAACATACTAGACTTATTTATTTGATCTGGGCCTGAAACATAAGCGCCACAGTGTTTTTTTATTAAAAGATCAGATTATATAACAGCTGTCACCGTAATCTCATCGTATGTCTCCTTTCTCATGAGCTATGCAACTTACGAGAGTGGCATAGTTGTCCCTAGCCTTAGCCTACCTGAATAAACAGCAGGGAATTACAGAGCAGTACTACAGTCAGACACAGAAGGAATGATGTCCGCTCCGTTCGTTCGTAGATGTGGTTGTGCGTGTACTCCGCCGTGTTTGTACCTGCGTTGTTGCTGAATGCCTGTATGTTGTGGTTTCAGTCGCCTGACACGCAAGTCTGGCAGAACGATTACCTACAAGGCACAGGATGCGAGATGTATACTGAGACTCTGTCCCCCTCATTCACGGGCATGACTTTCCCACAGGCCAGCGAGTAAGACCACTGAAAACGTTTAACAGTATCCCTTCTAAACTAATCCACAATAATGTTAGTTGCTCCTTCGCCCGCTCTCAACATCATTCAAATAACTCACACTTGCGAACAGTGTTGTAACCTATCTAAATCATTTTATCTAGATACAAGTAAATGTGTTTATATGCTGCCAATTTGATACGAAATTATTTTATTTTTATTTTATGCTGTCAGTTTGGCTCAAAATAATTTCATTTTATTTGCCTCGGCACGCGACTTCTTAGATTTTATTTAGATAATTTATTTGTTTTCAAGCACTCATATTTTTTGCTTATAACAAAATCATTTCGTGCTAAACAAAAATATATCGATAAATTCTGGATATCTAGTGCTGTTACTTGTGATAAATCATTATATATAATATAATTTTATCAAAATTTATTCAAATATATTGATTTATTTGTCATATAAAATTTTCCAAAGATATGTTGATCATTGATAAATATTTTGTATATATTCTTTTAATCCTTATTTAGATGCTTTCCCAGGGCTGCAAATCGGTAAGAAAATCGGTTTGGTTCGCGGGTCATAAAACGATTCGCAAGATCGGTTTGGTCGACGGTTTATTTTTATTAAATTTATGTATTCATACCTACGATGTTACTGGTAGTTTATAATTTTAATTTTCAAATGTAAAATTGAAAAATTGAAATTAGCAACAACCAGCAACATAGTTAAGAATGTATAAAAAAAATTAACAACAACAATTGAACCGTTCCACAATTCAATTCCTTTAAACCGAATCAAAATCGAACCGATGTTTTCAGCGGGTTGCAGCTCTGGTTTATTGTATATTTAGATTAATTGTTAGTTATTATTTAATTTTTTTTCAATTAAAAAAGGTAATTAACTTTATCCGAATGAAAAATATTATTTCTTGTTACAACGCTGTTCACGAATTTAACATTTTAATAAGTAATTGTTACATGGATTTCAAGCTTTAGCGAAAAATAAAAACAGAAAATTTAAATTTTCATTTATTTTCTTTTTTATTATTTTTTATTTACAAATTTTTGTTTGAAAATGGCCAAAATAATGTGCCGAAACGTCGCTAATTATCAATAATAAAAAAGAAAATGAATGAAAATTTAAATTTTCCTTTTTTATTTTCGCTAAAGCCTGAAATCCATGTAACAATTACTAAAATTATATCATTCGGCTTATTAAAAAGAACTAAAATCTTTTGGATTTTTAATTTTGTTTCTTATTTCATTTAACAGTTCAATATTTTGATGGTGTTGCAGTGAGCGTGTACACTAACCCACACTGTTTGTTGAATGTATTCTTCTCTGTGAATACATGTACTGTAATGAGTAGTCTAGTATGAATTAAAAACCTTCCTCTTCCATATGTGTGTGTCTTGCATTAGATTCTAGAAATTTAGAAGTGATTAATTGTATCCAATTCCACTGGTGTAAACTACAATGTCCATACAAACTACTCGAAGATAAGCTTGACTAGAACGGACCGTTTGGGGGATAGAGCATTTCTACAATAGATTAGTAAAATATTCTGTGTCCTTGTTTTATTCAGTCAAACTCATAGTTTACTTATTTCCATAAATGAACAAGGATGTTATGAATACTGAAAATATGAGTTTGGTCTTTATAAATATCTACGACCTCTGAATTCTTTTCACTTCCTGGCACATAATTTTCCCATCACAAATGCTTGCATGTATTGCTAGCGTTAATCGCTTTTAATCATAAACGCAGTGCTTTTTACACGACTTTATAATATTTAAAACATCATTTCTACATAAAGTTCATTTCATAGAATTTGAAATTTATATAATCATTAACTAAGTAATTACACATATTGTTCAAAATTTATTCCATTTAGAAATATTATAAAATTTCTTAATAGATTAGATAGCAAAATTAGAATTGCACTTCACTAGCTATTAGTGACAACTTTTAAATATTTATTGATTGATATTATTTAGGCTCTGCTTCACAAAATTAAAACTTCTCTTACTGGCGATTGAAATAAAAGGCGGAGAAGAAGGAACGGACTCGAAGATTTCCATAAATCCAAGAGGAGCTAAAATTCAAGCAAATACTCAGGGTTTTTTCATTGCGCAATCAGCTGACGAAGTGAAACGGTAGTAAACAAATATGGTACCTATATAATTTGCTAGATATTATATATTTGTGTTTGTTTTAGAGCTTGGTTCTACTGCAAAGCCTGCCATGATGAAATCAAAGATGAAACGCTCATCAAGAAGTGCAAGTGCAAAAATTGTGAGTTATTCCTGTATTGTTTAAACTTTTTGTCATTTTATCAGTGTTGAATATCTCTATCTCTATGAATCTTTGACTATCATCGAAAATTTTACAGAGTCACAAAACATATTAGATTTAATAGTATTGGTTGATGAAAGGTGAACTCACATTTTACTACTAAATGAGAATGAGTTATTATTGAAAATGAAAATCATAAAAAGTAAAGTGTGGGTTTAGGTAATCAATTTCTAATCGAAATGAAATCCCCGCCTTCCTTAATGAATCATATCCAGTTGTACTCCAGTGAAATGTTATAAATTCTCATACTGTGTTGGGTGGCTTTTAGTGGCAGTCCAGCAACGTAACTGGTCCCATGATCTAGGTAACTTGATCACTAATATGACTCATAGATCTGTCTAGATCCTGCCTGGGCCTGCTGGAGATCACTTTCTTATTCTCTGTCTCTCTTTATCGATATACCTTAGCTATGTTTCGCTCTTGCATACGTATTTAATTCTCTCTTTGAAGTAATGCATTATGCATTTGACTATAAATACATCCGGAATAATATCCGTACCACATGCAGTAACTTTGGGCGAGTGCTACCTTTTTATGTGTAGTGGTACATGTTTGCAAAACATTACAGTGCAGTTTATCTCAAAGGTTGGCAGACGTGATTAGAGATTTTTGCGGTGATGATGTTGTTGTTGTAAGGAAGATAGAGAAAATTATTCTGTTCGCCTCTGTCATACCTTTGTGCCTGGTTTAAACGGAATGTAATTTGACACACATTCTGATCCCTTGTGCACTACTGCATGACTCAGGATTCATCGCATTATATTTCATGAATCTTTCTTTTCATTTCGAGACTAATATTTCAGGCAGGTATTTTATTTCATGTGGGGGTTCTCATTTCGTGTTTAATATATCCATCCGTGAAACTGAAAACTCACAACCCTGGGCTCCAATAATATTTGCAGATAAGGACAACCAGGACATTTTGTAAATAGTTTTAGACTTTTTGCGGTGTGAGATTCGTTTTTTGGATTTTGGCTTTTTGCAGATGTTGGGATGATCATGATGCAGACAGGCATGGTGAAACAGGGACTTAGCTCCTGCTCATACCACAGATACATGGAGGGTACGCTTGTATGCCCTCTCTGTGCCATGCTGTGCTTTGTAGTAACTTCATCATTTATGTTCCCGTCAACGTGCTCATAACAAATCCTCTTAGACACAAGTCAAGTAACTCTACAAAATTCATACAGTTCCAATCAACTATATTAACTTTAACGAAACTTAGTTATCTAAAACATTAATACTTTACAGAAAAGGTCATATTTAATTTTTAAAAACTAACAAATCAATGTTCAATTTTTATTTCTACTAACTTTCAACATTTTTACAGTTTTAAACGTATGCTTTGCGTTTTTATAGTAGTTTGAAGTATTTACTAATTCTAACTGTGCGCACATCGAGCATTTTTGCTAAATGCTTCTTTTGAGGTTACTTACACCTACTATTTACTATATTTACTAGTTTTTACTATCTTATCTATATATAGTTCTTACAAGAATCTATAGTAAGTGGTAGGAATAAAAACGCCAGTTTGTACGCTGCAATATTACAGCCGCGCTACAATTTTGCTCATCACTTTCATAATTTTAATTCATTTATTTTATATCTTCATTATTTATTTTCATTTAAAGTAGGTAATAATCCTTGAAATCTATCATACCAATGTGCCCAGGGTCCCAACAATATCTATATGTATTAATATTTTAGGAGCTCTACTAACTGCTAAAGACCAAATCTGCTATGTAAAAAATACTAGTTATATTCAATATGTGAAACATATTCAAAAATTCTAATTGTTGCCTTTAAGTAAAATAATTCGTTTTCACATATTGAAGTGTCGCCGCTAAATGATAAAGTAGGATAAACTAATGCGGGAGGGAAAGGGGAAATTTTTGCTTTTGGGCATGAGGAAAACTAACATGATCTGTTTGTTTGGCAATCGCCGAACAGTGGCCACCTTCAGGAAAGGGGTTCGGGCCGTTCAGATGGTCGGCCGGGCAAGTACGTATTTGATTTACAGCTACATACATACGCAGACACTTTACTATCATCTACACTTCTCAATCAATCCGTTTTACTTCACACTGTGTGCTCACAATAACCAATACACCGAAATTTTAACAACACTTTTACTATTACTACAACATTCATAATTGTCAACAATCACCACTCAGTGGTGGCACAATTTTTCTAAAGATACATAAATGTTTTTTTGTAAATATTTGTTTCTTGTTAGATGCCAATTAGTGGTTGTCGATAATTGTGAAATGTTGGGCGTTTTAGTAGCAATACTGTTTAAGACCATTTTTTTAACAGCGTGTTTGTTAAAACTCGGTGTAGTTGGATTCGGAATATAGGTGGTATTTCTAGTTTAGAGTTAGCAGTTTGCCATCTAATCGCAGCCTTTGTGTCGCTGGCAACCCAATGTTAAACTGCTGGTACAACTATAAATATTACCAAATGATTGTCACTAATTTTGTACTAAAGACTGTATTTAATTTTTAAGATAATACTTCATATTTTGCAACCTGAAACAAACTCACAAAATATACTAACATGACCTAAGTGTTATCCGATTCCAACGCTTAGCTAGAAAGCTGTTTCTAGCAGGTGGCTAGAATTGCTTTGTGGTAGCGCTAGTATGATCCTGCATAGTGCCATATTAGCGATAAACAACAGTTCTGAAGCTAGGCTTCTATCTAGCTAGGCGTCGGTTTACATTCTCAATGTCTCTAAATTTGCAATCACTTACGAGATGTCTACGCACGCGTTCTGAAATTATATTGTGTGTGTATGTTTTCTACACTAACAACATACGCCCAACAACGTAACGCTCTGTGTTGTGTGCATTAGTATAAATGTGAAGCCAGGTCTAGTGTATGTGAATAGAAAAGGGTGTCCATAGATGTTTGAGACGCAGTCTTCGTGTAAAATATATTTCAATGTTGTATTTCAAGCGTGCGCTCATGGACCGGAAGATTATATATAAATATGTGGCCGATGATTCATGTTCAACATTGTAAATAATAAATGTATAGTCCCTTTACTCAAATGCATGATCAACAAAATCTTTAAACTGTTTTCCTCTTTACTGTTACTTGATACTTTCTTGTCGTACAGTAAAAACTTTTTTTCTACTCTTCAAAATAATTTTCGATCAAAAATGAGCATAAATTGGTAAAAAAATTATTTGTTCTGAATAAATAAATTCTAAATATAAATAGTTTTAAAAAGCGTGCATACTCGTAATGTCCATGATAGTACGTAGCTGTAAAAATGACTAACAAGCTGTACTTACAACGTAACACCTCTAGTTGACCTTTGATATCTGTGAAATGCTAATACACATTGGCCTGCAGACGAGGACGTCGCAAACATGTTCTCAAGTAAGTGGGGCTCTGTTTCAGATGCTCTGCCGGCACAAAAAAAATGGGGGAAATCACTAAATATTCACCTCGAGTGTTTATTATTCTGTCTAAATCATCACATTTTCTTTTCGTTTTGCGTTCTCTCTACTTCAGATATAAATTCTTCTTCACCGTTTCTATTTTCTTCTTTTGCAT